>OX243943.1:6672083-8005000 GCA_945859725.1 Drepana falcataria | reverse complement strand
ATTTTTACACGAAATCCTAAATAACTAAGAAAATTTGGTCATCCTAAATTCTGCCTACCTTCTAGTTATCTCCCGGCACCTTCCCTCCGTCTTCCCTGAAAATTTCACCAAGATAGCTCAAAGGCTTTCTTAGTTATTCAAAAATTTCCAAATTAACACTTGTACCTACAGGCCGAAATCCACCTAAGCAGTGACGGTCTCCCATACAAATCAAATTTCGTGAAAAATTTACTTGAACCAACATTGTTGTGTCGTACCATTTTGGATAGCTCTCGTCTTGCCTGTTAATAATATACTAATTTTCAGGAAATTAGTTTCAGTATTCTTCAGTTATTCCTGAAATACAAAAATTTTTACACGAAATCCTAAATAACTAAGAAAATTTGGTCATCCTAAATTCTGCCTACCTTCTAGTTATCTCCCGGCACCTTCCCTCCGTCTTCCCTGAAAATTTCACCAAGATAGCTCAAAGGCTTTCTTAGTTATTCAAAAATTTCCAAATTAACACTTGTACCTACAGGCCGAAATCCACCTAAGCAGTGACGGTCTCCCATACAAATCAAATTTCGTGAAAAATTTACTTGAACCAACATTGTTGTGTCGTACCATTTTGGATAGCTCTCGTCTTGCCTGTTAATAATATACTAATTTTCAGGAAATTAGTTTCAGTATTCTTCAGTTATTCCTGAAATACAAAAATTTTTACACGAAATCCTAAATAACTAAGAAAATTTGGTCATCCTAAATTCTGCCTACCTTCTAGTTATCTCCCGGCACCTTCCCTCCGTCTTCCCTGAAAATTTCACCAAGATAGCTCAAAGGCTTTCTTAGTTATTCAAAAATTTCCAAATTAACACTTGTACCTACAGGCCGAAATCCACCTAAGCAGTGACGGTCTCCCATACAAATCAAATTTCGTGAAAAATTTACTTGAACCAACATTGTTGTGTCGTACCATTTTGGATAGCTCTCGTCTTGCCTGTTAATAATATACTAATTTTCAGGAAATTAGTTTCAGTATTCTTCAGTTATTCCTGAAATACAAAAATTTTTACACGAAATCCTAAATAACTAAGAAAATTTGGTCATCCTAAATTCTGCCTACCTTCTAGTTATCTCCCGGCACCTTCCCTCCGTCTTCCCTGAAAATTTCACCAAGATAGCTCAAAGGCTTTCTTAGTTATTCAAAAATTTCCAAATTAACACTTGTACCTACAGGCCGAAATCCACCTAAGCAGTGACGGTCTCCCATACAAATCAAATTTCGTGAAAAATTTACTTGAACCAACATTGTTGTGTCGTACCATTTTGGATAGCTCTCGTCTTGCCTGTTAATAATATACTAATTTTCAGGAAATTAGTTTCAGTATTCTTCAGTTATTCCTGAAATACAAAAATTTTTACACGAAATCCTAAATAACTAAGAAAATTTGGTCATCCTAAATTCTGCCTACCTTCTAGTTATCTCCCGGCACCTTCCCTCCGTCTTCCCTGAAAATTTCACCAAGAAAGCTCAAAGGCTTTCTTAGTTATTCAAAAATTTCAGCATAAGGACCCACCCACCCGCCCTATTTTTCTGTTGGCCATCTGCTTTTCTCGAAAAATTTAAAATCCGAAATTTTACACATTTTCTGTCATAAGTCAGCTCTCCCTAGTCCGATTCGCGTCATTCTTTTTTTCTTCTCGCTCCTTACCTAATTCCCCATCCCTTAGTATATCTTGCATCCTATTCCTACCAAAACCAAATTTTTTATTGCGTGCAAACAGTTTTTTAGGGCTAAATTTAAGACAAATTATAGATAAGACACTGTGTTTAAGACTTATTTACTCGAAGTCCGACTCCGCCAGTTTACGGCACTAGTTCTTAGAGACCAGGGTCTTATTGGGCCCTGTAAATTACACAATCTTGTACTTGTAGATTATTTTTGACTGACGTGATTATTTTTAGTATACAATTATTTTTGACCGATGTGATTATTTTAAGTATACAATTATTTTTTGACAATTATTTTATTTGCAGCTTATTTACGACTGAGTGTTCTATTGGGCACTCAACATATTGTATTGACGATTTTTAATATAAATTATTTGACTTGTTTGTTTACACCCCAGCAGTCTCTTTACAACTGCTGGATTTTAATCTGATTGTATATTTTTGGTTAGCGTTCGTTTGTGTTGTCCCCTTTTTATAAACCAAAAAATGTTTGGCTTCCGCACCCCCGCTAAAGCCCCCCGCAGGAGCACGGAGCTCCCAAGAACCCCGGAGAAGGCCGCAAAGGCAGGCGCCTCCAAGACCTCGCTGGTGCGACGCAGCATCGGGGAATGGGAGTCGGGAATGGTGGACAAGAACCCAACATCCCCGACCCCAGCCCCGGTGGTCGCTCCGACGGGCCCTCCGAAGCCGAAGCCGAAGGCGGCTAGTGCCGCCTCGGCAGCGGTGACGGAGAGCTCGCCGGAGAGGCCAGTGTACGCCAGCAGGGTGGCGGAGGCGAGAGCCTGTCTAAATAAGGCGAAACTCCACCTGAGTAACTCCCGCAATCTGAAGACAGATATAAAGGCGGGAGTTATTCAGGCGTTGGATCGCCTTTATCAATTAGTAAAGGAGGCAGAGGCGGCAGTAGAAAAGGAGGAGAGGGACGAAGAGAGGAAGGAGGTTACGGTGGTGGCCTCTCTTCCTCCTCCTCCTCCAAACCACAAGGAGTGTGGCTGCGGAGCAGGTGCGGAGTCGCGGAAGGCCCAGGAGGACCTCGCCAGGAGGATCCTGGAGCACGGCGTACTGTTGAAGGAGTCGAACGAGAGGATGGCCGTGCTCCAGGATTCTATGGACAAACAAACCGTGGCCATGTCGTCCTTGGAGAGGGCGTCATACGCGGGTGTAGCAGCAGCGGGCCCTAAGAAGGTCGTCGTCCCGCATCAGGCCACGCTGCACTCCGTAGTCGTCACCTCCAGGGACGACATGGACACGGGTGAGGAGGTCCTCAAGCATGTAAGAGAGGCGATAGACGCCAAGGAGGGCTGGGTCAAGGTGGACCGAGTCCGCAAAGCCAGGGACCGCAAGGTGATACTGGGATGCGGCTCCGAAGAAGAACGCAGGAAGGTGAAGGAGCGTCTCAAGACGGCAGGCGATCGGCTCCTTGTCGAGGACATACGAAACAAGGACCCGCTTCTGATACTGAAGGACGTGCTGTCCTACAACAGCGACGACGACATAGTCGGCGCCCTTCAGCGTCAGAATCGGGAACTGTTCGATGGCCTCGGCAAAGAGGACGTCCGGCTGGAGGTCCGCTTTCGGAGGAAAGCCAGGAACCCCCACGCCGGCCACGTGGTAATGCGGGTGTCCCCCCAACTGTGGCGGAGAGTGGTCGAGGCGGAGGCGGTGCACATAGACCTGCAGAGGGTCCGGGTGGCGGATTATTCGCCACTCGTCCAGTGCTCCCTCTGCCTCGGCTACGGGCACGGGCGGCGGTTCTGTGAGGAATCCGTCGTCAAGTGTAGCCACTGCGGGGGGCCCCACATGAAGCCCGAGTGCACTATCTGGCTCGCCAATGCGCCCCCAGCGTGCTGCAACTGCAGCGCGGCCAAGCTGGACAGGACTGACCACAACGCGTTCAGTGCAGACTGTCCAGTGAGGCGGAAGTGGGACGCATTGGCTCGGGCCAGCATAGCGTACTGCTAAGGGCACCACGTGGAGTCATAGGGCCGATCGTCAAGTGGACATGATGGCCGGCGGTCTTGAGGCGCCGCGCTGGCGTAAGTACTCGGAGTCGCACCCCAGGGAACCACTCGTTCCGGAACGTCAGGGATGTCTCGGGATATCTGACCAAAGCGGCACAAGCTCGGTGGCAAAAGTTGGTGTCGGTTTCATGCGAAACCGGCCCACCTTAAATCGCAGAAAACCGTCGTGCCGTGGAGGTCAAGGGAACCGGACACCAACCGGACGAGTGATGCTCGGGGGCGTAAGGGTGCAAAGCCTTCTACTGCAGACAGAAGCAGGACCCGTAAATGGCAGCGGCATAATGCATTATGAAGCACCATTTGCGGGGCCTAGGCAGAACTCTGCAGTGGAAGGTCGTGTGCCCGGAGCCCTCTTTGAGAGAGGAAGGATGCTCACCTTGCGGTCAAATTTGGGGTATTTAAGTCACACTGTATATGTTGTAAATATAGAATATTAGTCTTGTATAAAGTAAGTGAAAAATTTTTGTAAAAACTAAAAATGTAGAAATTATTGAAAAATTACTTGTTTAAAATAGATATATAAAATGCAAAAAATATATATGAGAACCAAGAAATGTTTAAAGAAAATATAAAGTGTAATAAAGATAAAAGAAAAATAGAATAAAAGAAACGTAAATAAAAAGATTAGAAAAAAGAAAGAAAAGAAATTGCAAAAAAAGAAAAGATTACTCTAACAAAAAATACCCAAAAAGATGGCAAAAAATTAAAAAAATACTAGTTATAAAAGGACTCTGGCCACCTTGCCAGAGGGACATCTGGCCAAAAAATAAAAAAAAAAAAAAAAAAAAAAAAAAAAAAAAAAAAAAAAAAAAAAAAAAAAAAAAAAAAAAAAAAAAAAAAAAAAACCTAACCTAACCTAACCTAACCTAACCTAACCTAACCTAACCTAACCTAACCTAACCTAACCCAGTAGCGCTCTGTTTCTCGCCCCGGAAGCATCATTTCAAACGTGCTCCGCAAAGTAAAATCGAGAAAAGTGGTAAAAAGTGATCCGATTCTAGTGGAAAAGGTGTCAGTGTGTGCAGAAAAGTGCCCTCTACACGACCACAAAAAGTTTTTCGCTCGGCCCCTATTTTTGGAAGTAGAGGGGCCCAAAAACTGTTTCCACCACGTGGTCGACTTAAATTCGAAGCAAAAAACCTCAAATATCCGCGGAAAACGATCGATACCCCCCTCGTTTTCCGTCGGAGCCGGGAGGGTATACCTCCGGCCCACCTCCCTGGACCATCGGAAAAAATTTTCCTTCACGCCTTTCCGAGGAAATAAGAAAACAACAAAAACCACGTGCCAAGGAAAACTAAGAAGGAGCAACCCTGGGAAGCTGAAATTTTGCAGGCTCCTAGGCAACCACCGAAGAACACGGATAAAGCAAGTAACACATTTTTATCCGTTATACTTTTCGAGAAAATCAAATTAGAAAATCCAAAATTCCGGCCCTCCTAATTCAAGACCCAACCAAAATTCTTCAAATTTTCAATTGCTATCCTTGGCGCGCTTCGCGGAAGAGCACGTGCACCAAAATTCAGATTTTTTGGACCCCTAGTTTTTAAGCTGTAATTATATTAGTAAAAATTTTGAAAAACCTGAAAATTCAGGAAAAATTCTTCAGAGTTGTAAAATCTTTTTCTTATTATTGATAGTCCCATATTTGCTTGTAATTATCGTGATTTTTCCAGAATTTTCCGGTGTCTGGTTCGCAAGATATTGATTTTTTACTGTTTTTTGCTTTTAATTAATAAAATATTAGTTCTTTTCAAAAATTGACCCCGGAATTGGTCTCAGCGGGGGGCTTTCCACCTTACTGTGCCCAAGTCCTGGCTCAATAGCCTTAAAATTGGCGATTTTAGACTTTAACCGGTTTCTTAAAATTTTATCCGTAATTATTAGAAAATCGATATCTCGAGAACCAGCAAACATAGCGACTTGGGATTTTTACTCCCGGTGTTCTTACCTTGTGTTCTGCCTGCCTGGTACCGTTCCGGTCATTTTCGGCACCTAAAATTATTTAGGGCTGAAACCCCACTAAACAGGCAGCCGAGATCAAGCCCAGCTGACAAGCGAAAACCCGGAGCTCCTAGGACGCTCCGTTTAGGAGTTATAAGTGACCAAACATCGTCACTGACAGCTGGGCCGCCATCTTGTTTTTATAAAAACTGCCATAAAACAGCAACGGATTACCGTAGAAGGCTGCCGAAAGTTTCGCTGGGTGCTGTAGGCAGTATTCTACCGGACTGCTGAATTTCAGGCCGATAGGGGTCAAAAATTTTCAGGGTCCCGGTCACGGTGCCAGGCGACAGAAAGGGTCGGGCTGATCAGGGAGAGCCCAAACACGGGTGTTCTGCGGCTTTCGGCTCGGGAGTTATAGCGGCACAAAGTTTAACTTTGACAGCCAAGCCGCCATTTTTGAAATATTAAAACCCTCATAGCTCCCGAGTGGAGGGTCGTAGAGCGTCGGGGTTTTCTCTTAGGATAGGGACCTGGGGCTGCCTACCCCCTCGCGTGTTTTTCAGGCGTTTTCAGCGACTGAAAATTTCAGGCGCTGAAAGCGCTACCCGCGGATAGTCCTCCCCTAGCCCAGTGCGGGAAGCCCAAGCACGGTCAAATCGGCCCAACGGTTGCGGAGATATAGCCCTTAACCGTTATTTACCCGGCTTACCCGGAAAACTTTAATCGGCTTTATCTCCGTAACCCTTGAGCGTACGACGCCGTGCGAGGGGTCCACGAGGAGGGCTCAGCGAGCGCTACCTGGGGGAACTGTCAGACAGACTCTACATAGAGTCAAAACTTACGTTTACATAGAATTAGTACGAAACTTTGACAGAATTATTTTGACCCTAATTCTCTTTCCTTATTTATACTCTTATATAGCTATAGTGACCAGGGTCTTATTGGGCCCTGCCTGACTCTATTTTAAGTAGCGTATAAGTGTTGACAGTCCTCAATTTTGATTTTAATTTATACATAATATTTTTACGACTTGAGTGTCTTTTTGGGCACTCAAAAACGGTAGATATAAGTTTTATATATTTTATTGACTATTATACACCAGCAGTCCCTCTACAACTGTTGGTTATTGAATTATATATTTTATTGACATACCGTTAGGTTAGGTTTTTCTTTAATTTATAGTGCAATTTACAACTTTTACAAATTTATAGGTTATAGTTAGTGTTCCGCCCCAACCAAATAAAAAAATGTTCGGCTTTCGCACCCCGGCAAAGGCCAGCCGTAAAGGCAGTGAGCCACCAAAAACGCCCGAGAAGGTTGTGGAGGCAGGCACCTCACAGGTGCGGCGAAGCATAGGGGAGTGGGAGTCGGGATCGGTAGGAACGGTAACGGAGAAACCGAAACCCCCGACTCCCACCCCAGCGGTGGCTCCGGCGGGCCCTGCGAGGCCCAAGCCAAAGGCGCAAAACCAAAGTCAGGGCAGAGATGCTGCCCGCAGTGCGCAGGCGGAGGACGTCGCGGGCTCGCCGGAGGTGCTGACCTATGCGAGCAGAACCGCGGAGGCGAGGGCCTGCCTCAACAAGGCCAAGCTCCACCTGGGTAACTCCCGGAACTTGAAAACGGACATCAAGACGGGAGTTACCCAGGCAATAGAGCGGCTGTTTCAGCTCGTCAAGGAGGCTGAGGCGGTAACGGGAAGGGGGGAGAGGAGAAGGGAGGATGTCTTAGAGACCCCCCCTCCTCCTGCCCCCCCGGCCGGTCTAGGTAGCGGAGTGGCTCCGGAAGGCCTGGCCATCCTCAATAAGCTAGAGGAACACGGAAGGTTGCTCAAAGAGAGCAACGAGAGGATGGCGGGGCTCAAGGAGCTGCTTGTAAAGCAGGCATCGGCCCTGGACGCGACAACGTACGCGGGTGCAGTAGCGGGAGGCCCCAAAAGGGTGGCCCCAACGCGGCCCACGCTGCACTCCGTCGTTGTCGCCTCTAGGGACGATTCAGAGACGGGGGAGCAGGTCCTCACACAGGTGAGGGCCGCCATAGATGCGAAGGACGGGTGGGTCAGAGTGGATAGGGTGCGGAAGGCCAAGGATCGTAAGGTGATCCTAGGGTGCGGCTCTGAGGAGGAACGCCGCAAGCTGAAGGAGCGCCTGGGTAGAGTAGGTGGTCGGCTCACGGTGGAGGACGTAAAGAACAAGGACCCGCTACTGGCACTGAAGGACGTAATGTCGTATAATAGTGATGACGATATCGTCAAGGCCCTTCGGTGCCAGAACCGGGTCCTGTTTGAGGGCCTCAAGGAGGAGGAATGCCGGCTGGAGGTCCGCTTTCGCCGGAAAGCTCGGAACCCCCATGCCGGACACGTGGTCATGCGGGTGTCCCCGGCAATTTGGTCGAGGATGGTCGACCAGGGGGCAGTGCACGTGGACCTTCAAAAGGTCAAAGTGGAGGACCACTCTCCACTCGTGCAGTGCTCCCTGTGCCTCGGCTACGGGCACGGTCGGCGGTTCTGCAAAGACACCGCCGTCAAGTGCAGCCATTGCGGGGGCGCCCACGTCAAGTCCGAGTGCGCTGGCTGGCTCGCCAATGCACTCCCATCGTGCTGCAATTGCAGTAGCGCCAAACTGGACAGGACTGACCACAATGCGTTCAGTGCAGACTGTCCGGTGAGGCGCAAGTGGGATGCATTGGCCAGGGCCAGCATAGCGTACTGCTAAGGGCACCACGTGGAACCCCACCAGTAGCAAGCCGTTCAGGGTAGCCCAGGCCAATCTACAGCGCAAGTACCTCGCTACCTGCGAGCTCATGCTCGAGGCGGACAGGAGGGGCATCGACGTCGCTCTGATCCAGGAACCCTACGTGGGTGGGGCTCGATGCATGAGGCAGTACCGGGGGGCCAGGATCTTCCAGAACACTGGTAACGGGGAGGGCACTGTGAAGGCAGCAATTGCTGTCTTCAATAAAGATATAGATGTTATACAGTGCCCAAAACTCACCACCAATAACATCGTTGTGGTGAGGATCCGAACCAGCTCCTGGGAGATCGTGGCCGTCAGCTACTACTTCGAGCCCAACCTACCGATCGGGCCATACCTGGACCAATTGAGCGGCGTCGTTGCGGAGCTGGGGCCTGGCGCTATCCTGATAGGCGGTGATGCAAACGCGAAAAGCAGCTGGTGGGGAAGCGGAAGAGTCGACCACAGGGGTGAGGAGATGGCAGGCGCTCTGGAGGACTTGGGCTTGCAGGTGCTCAACGACGGCGAGGTGCCGACCTTCGACGTCGTTCGGGGAGGCCGACGCCTCACCAGTTGCGTCGACGTAACGGCCTGCACGTCGGACCTGCTCGACCTGGTGGAGGATTGGAGTGTGGTGGAGGGACTGACCAGCTCGGACCACAACGGCATCGTTTTTAGCCTCAGGCTAAAGAGAGCCAAAGGCATAGGGATACAGAGAACCACAAGGCTCTACAACACTAAAAAAGCTAACTGGTCCCAGTTTCATGAGAAACTGGGCCAGCTCAGACTCGTAAAGAACATCTCCCTTCAGGAACTGGAAAAAATTAGCGACGAAGAACAGTTAAATGTCTTCGTCGATAGATACTCGGCCTGTGTTGTGGAGGCTTGTGGTCTCTGTATACCCAAAAAGAAAGCTAAAGAGAAACTTACCGTGCCGTGGTGGTCCGAGGAGCTGGCAGCAAAGAAGAGAGAGGTCGCCACCCGGAAGCGCAGGATCCGGTGTGCAGCACCGTGCCGGAGGGCAGGTGTCGTCGATGAGTACCTGCAAAGCAAAAACGAATATGAGGCAATGGCGAGGTTGGCCCAGACTAACAGCTGGAAAGAGTTTTGTGGGAGGCAGGACAAAGAAGGCATTTGGGAGGGGATCTACAGGGTCATAGGGCAAACCTCAAAACGGGAAGAGGACCTACCACTTGTGAAGGACGGGAAGGAGATGACTCAACAGGAGTCGGCAAAGGTGTTGGCGGAGACGTTCTACCCGGAGGACCTTGAGTGCGGGGATAACGCTGACCACCGGCGGACGAGGGAAGAAGCAGACCGGGTAAACGAGTGGGTGCATGATGAGTTGCATGACCCACCGTTTACCCTGGAAGAGCTTAGAGCCGCGGTGGGGAGCTTTAACCCTAAGAAGGCCCCCGGGGCGGACGGTCTCACGGCTGACATCTGCAGCCAAGTCATCTCCAAGGACCCCGTCTTTCACCTAGCCCTGATGAACAAATGCCTAGAATTGTCCTGCTTCCCAACCGCCTGGAAGGAGGCAACCGTCGTCGTCTTGCGAAAGCCTGGCAAAGATGATTACCGGAACCCCAAGGCCTACAGGCCTATTGGCCTCCTCTCAGTGATGGGTAAGATCTATGAGAAGATGGTAGTTCGCAGGGTCAGTTGGCACCTTATCCCCAGGTTGAGTACTCGCCAGTACGGATTCATGCCCCAGAAGAGCACCGAAGACGCCCTCTATGACCTTATGCGGCAGATCCGTGGTGGGCTTTCTGCTAAAAAGCTCATCACGATCGTGTCGCTGGACATAGAGGGAGCCTTCGACAGCGCCTGGTGGCCGGCTTTGAGGGTCCGTCTGGCTGAGGAAAAGATACCAGTCAACCTGCGGAGGGTGGTAGACAGCTACCTCTGCGACCGAACGGTGAGGGTGAGGTACGCCGGTGAAGAGTATACCAAACGCACCAATAAAGGTTGCGTTCAGGGCTCAATCGGCGGCCCCATCCTCTGGAACCTTCTTCTCGACCCATTACTGAGGGATTTAACTGAAAAAGGGGTATATTGCCAGGCTTTCGCAGACGACGTCGTGTTGGTGTTCGCCGCCGAAACGGCGCTTGAGGTGCAGAGGCGCGCCAATGCCGCCCTCGAGCATGTTCGCGGGTGGGGTGTCAAAAATAAGCTGAAATTCGCACCGCATAAAACGAAAGCGATGGTAATCACGCGGAAGCTGAAGTTTGACACTCCACTCCTGAGCATGGGCGGGGTAGACATTGGCATGTCGGATGAGATCAGGATCCTGGGGCTCACGATAGATAGCGGTTTGACGTTCAACGCCCACGTTGCGAACATCTGCAGGAAGGCGTTGGGCGTCTATAAGCAACTGTCGCGAGCCGCCAAGGTGAGTTGGGGCCTCCACCGCGACGTGATCCGCGTTATTTACACGGCAGCGGTGGAGCCAGTGATCCTGTACGCCTCCAGCGCCTGGTCGGAGGCGAGCAAGAAGCTTGGGGTGCAGAGGCAGCTAGGCGCGGTTCAACGAGGATTCGCACAAAAGCTCTGTGGAGCTTACCGCACCGTCTCCCTGAACGCGGCACTGGTACTGGCGGGGATACTACCACTTGACCTCAGGATACAGGAGGCAGCCGCCCTATACGAGGCCAAGCGGGGGGTGTCCCTGCCAGCGCTGGGCGATCGGGAGGTGGAACGCGGCGTCGCGTCCACAGAAGCACCGCACCCGGCAGAGCACATGAGCCTGGAGTTCTCCAGCCTGATAGACCAAGCGCAGGTAGATAGCCGGGTCACCCAGTTGGTTCGGATCTACACTGACGGCAGCAAGATTGATGGCCAGGTCGGAGCAGCGCTGTCTCTTCGGAGCAGCGAGGCCGAGACAAGAGCCATCAAACTCAAGCTGCCACCGCATTGCACGGTCTACCAGGCTGAGCTACTGGCCATATGCCGAGCCACGAGGGAGGTCCTCAGGTGCGTCGAGGCAAGCTTCGCAATCCTCAGCGACTCGCGCTCGGCCTTGGAAACTGTAGTCGGCAATACTTCCCCCCACCCCCTGGCGGTTGAAACGCGCAACAACATCCGGCGCAGCCGCGCCCAGGGCAAGGAAATCTCCTTGTTCTGGGTGAAGGCTCACGCAGGGCTTGAGGGGAACGAGCGGGCAGACCAGTTGGCCAAGGAGGCTGCTCTGGGCCTCAAGCGGAAGGCGGACTACCAGGGGTGCCCGGTTTCATTCGTCAAGCGAGAGCTCCGGAAAGCGTCGCTTGACGGATGGAACCAGAGGTACAAGTCTGGGTCCACCGCGCGCCATACCAAGGTGTTCCTCCCGGATGCCATTGAGGCGTACAGGGTGGTCCGACAGCTCCGACCGACTGGCATTCTGACGCAGATGCTGTCGGGGCACGGTGGGTTCTCGGAATACCTGCACAGGTTTAAGTGCAAAGAGAACCCATCGTGTCAATGCGAGCCGGGCGTCGAGCAGACCCCCCTGCACGTACTCACGAACTGCCCTATTTTCGGCGTAGACAGGTACGAGGCTGAAAATAGGGTAGACACTAAGATAGAAGAGGTAACCCTTAGTCAACTTTTGGCTCAAAAAATCACGCGCGAACCATTCTTGGCCTTCTGCACCGGTGTTATCCAGAGGGTCATCGATGGAAACAAGACCTGAGTCGGTTCCATCGATGACACCTCACTTTTGTTAAATGCCAGATGTAGAAATTATTGTATAAATGTTAAAAATAACTTGTAAATATAAAATAATGATAAGATTAATATAAGAAAATTGTAACAAAAAAGAAAAATATTGTAGAAGTATGTAATGAACAAATGTATAAATACGAATAAGAAAATGTAGAACTATGTACCATGTAATATAATATCAAAATGTAACAATCAAAATGTAACAATAATAAGTATAAAAAAAAAAAAAAAAAAGAAAAAGTTTAAAGAAAAAGAAACAAAAAAAAAATAAATAAATGAACACATGAGGAAAAGAAAAACCTCATATAAGAAAAAGAAAGAATGAACAAGTTAAAATATAAATAAAAGGCAAAAAAAGTCTCTGACCACCACATCAGAGGGACACAACGTCATACAAAAAAAAAAAAAAAAAAAAAAAAAAAAAAACCTAACCTAACCTAACCTAACCTAACCTAACCTAACCTAACCTAACCTAACCTAACCTAACCTAACCTAACCTAACCTAACCTAACCTAACCTAACCTAACCTAACCTAACCTAACCTAACCTAACCTAACCTAACCTAACCTAACCTAACCTAACCTAACCTAACCTAACCTAACCTAACCTAACCTAACCTAACCTAACCTAACCTAACCTAACCTAACCTAACCTAACCTAACCTAACCTAACCTAACCTAACCTAACCTAACCTAACCTAACCTAACCTAACCTAGCCCCCACCTAACCTAGCCCCCACCTAACCTAGCCCCCACCTAACCTAGCCCCCACCTAACCTAGCCCCCACCTAACCTAGCCCCCACCTAACCTAGCCCCCACCTAACCTAGCCCCCACCTAACCTAGCCCCCACCTAACCTAGCCCCCACCTAACCTAGCCCCCACCTAACCTAGCCCCCACCTTTTTTTTTTTTTTTTTTTCTTTTTTTTTTTTACATTTGTTAATAAATATAAATTATATATTTCAGGTGCTGTTACTCAAGGAGATATGCCTTTGAATTGCTGCTAAGACGTATGCAGGTTTTCTGTCGATGTTTACCTTCACCTTAAAGCTCGTGGTGTCACTGTTCTTAAGTTCAGAATAACTCATTGGTACTCTGTCGGTATCTTAATGTTTGTGTTAAAGGCGACGGCTGGATCCAGTAGGCCGAGATTATACTGGTAAAAAAAAAAAAAAAAAATTTTTTCTTCTTCTTATTTTATGTACAATGAATGTTATGTAAAAGAAGCGGCCACACAAAACCTACATAATCCGGTGCGCCTTGCGGCTGATACGAGGCGACCACTTCGCGACCGCCCCGCGACGAAGCCATCAGACCAATCACGGTTTCTTGAAAAGTTCTGGATATTTTGCTTTAAGCGGAGTCAGGTAGTCTTTGTTCGTTTTCAAAATGTCGACCGGAAAGCGCGGGTTCTTATAGTAGGACCACTGATGGCGGCACGCCCCCGCGTGGACGAAGATCAATCCTGGGAAACACGCACAGGCGAGGGTAAGGCTTGGGGGAGAGACAAAGCGATTATATTTAGATGCCAACGTGACAGATGGGGAGTCCATCGCCGTTATTCAAGCACGACAAATACACAAACGACTTTGAATTGCTGCTCAAACGTATGCAGGTTTCCTCTCGATGTTTTCCTTCACAGTAAAGCTCGTGGTGTGACTTATCACTGTACTTAAGTTCAGGAACACTTATTGGTATAGTCGGGATTTGAACTTTCAAAGTTGGTGATGCAAACAAATACCCCAAAGCTCTGCCACGCACGGCACGGCAAGTAATATTAACAACCAATTATCCAGTTGTGTTCCGCTCAATCCAAACACATGCAAAATGGAGTTGAGGAGCAAGACTCACTGTGGATGCGGCCCTGGCGGCAGCGCGTGTTGAGGAAGTCGCAGTAGGAGGGGAAGGTGATGTAGCCGGTGAGCACGTCGGGCACGGGCGCGGCGCGGCAAGGGTACACGCGCTCGCGGGTCCACACGTGGGACGCGAAGTTCATCAGCTGGCTGAAGTAGCTGATGTCGTTGGGGTCGCAGCCCACCAGCGTGCGGTCGCTGGAGTGGTGCGCGCACACGTTGCCCAGCCTGCACACGCACACGCACACGCACACGCATGCCATACATGCCATACATGCCATACATGCCTTGCGGTACCTACTCTAGTGCTCGCGTCTACAACTACAATCAAGACGTGGCCACAACTGCAATGGAGCTGATCTAGTACCTTTAACAATCCTAATGTAAGTAGTAAGTACATCCAATAACGAATCCCTAGCATAGGGCATAGAGGGAACTGACTTCCGGTAGATGTAGTTGCACTCCTCGCCGCAGACCGTCTGTATCTTCTCGGTGGTGGTGTTGGGCGGCATGCGCTCGCCGGGGTCCTGCGCCACCCAGCCGCCCTCCTCCCAGTAGGGCTCGTAGCCCTTGTGCGGGTCATACTCGTACTCCTCGCTGGAGCTGCAACGCCACACCGCAGCTCTCCATTATGCTACAACTGCTCAGACCACAACCGCCAATATGAGCCCAACAAACACCTACCACGGCGCCACTTCAAATTCCTGGACAATACCACGAATTGACTATGGTTCGAGTAGCTACCAACATAGAGGTGGCCAGTTCGAATCCCGACTGTACCAATGAGTTTTTCTGAATTTAAGTACAGTGATTAGTCACACCGCGAGCTTTACGGTGAACATCAAGATAGGGATGTCGGAAATGCAATAAAGTATCGATATATATCGTATCGATGTTTTTTGAAAATATCAATATCGATATTGATATTTTTATTAAAAAATATCGATATATCGATATATCGGTTTTGTTTGTCTATTTTTTTGAAAAAGTTCCATACAACACTAGACATGACATATAAAACAGAAATCTACTGCAATGTTCAAATTATTTTCTTTCTATCAATTGATTATTGATTGATTGTTTGAGAACTAGGTGGGTACTCAAGTACAGAAATACGCGCGTTTTGACGTTATAATATATAAGTCAGTCGTGGTAATAATACGGACGGGCAGTTGAAATTGACTTGAAGTTGAAAAAAGTATTTTCTTTTTGGGATTTTTTAATCTTAAAACTTATAAATGTTTATTGGTCTGAAAAAAATATCGATTTTTATACCTTTTCGATACTTAGAATTTTATATCGATACATCGATATATCGAACTATTAAATATCGCTCAAAAATATCGATATATTGAAAAAATAATATCGATATATCGATGTATCGATATTTTTTCAACAAGCCTACATCAAGAGGAAGCCCGCATACGTTTGAGAAGAAATTCAATGGTGAATTCCTCTAAGGCTCTTCCTCATCCTCGCCACATACTGCTGCGGCTACTGCTCGTATTGCGCCTCAGGCGTCTTGCGAGCCTGTACTTGTACATGTGCCCAGTAACTGGTCCCACTGCGGTAACTAGAGATATTAATAAAGTGTTCACTGCTTAATGTACCTATGTGTAATCCAGCTAACCTCTGTACCAAGTTTCTTCCAATTCCGTTCATTAGTTGCATGGAAGGGGAACAAACATCCTCACTAAGTTTCGTCACGTTGGCACCTACAACATATCTCTGGGTGGGTGGGTACTACTATCACGTTGGCACGTACAATATATCTCTGGGTGGGTGGGTGCTACTATCACGTTGGCACCTACAATATATCTCTGGGTGGGTGGGTACTACTATCACGTTGGAACCTACAATACATATACACCTCTGTCACTATATATATTATAAATAAATGGTAAGATTTATTGAATACGTTCGGTGCACCCAGACCCTATGTGTCTTGTAATGTTTGGTCAGACTCGCACGTGCGGGTTGAGCTCAATTAAATTATACTCAACTCCAAATTCACATTGCTATTGTTCGTCCGGTTCGCGTCGCCTTTGCCTGCCAAGAGAATAGCTGCGAACAAGATTAGAGCCGTGGATCAGTCTGCCCGCGTTAGTGTCTCAGGGTAGTTATATATACTTCCAATGGGGTCCCCACTATCCCCAGCCAGACAAATGAACACAAGTCGGATAATAAATGACGCAGTGCTAAGGTAACCAACATAAAAAAAACGATTTAAAGACAGAATTCCATAAAAAAGGTGTTTTGGGAGGCTTTGCACATGCTTAATGTGCAAAGGGATAGCCCCAAAGATGGATTTAACAGCAGGCTGAGTAGGATGGATCTTACAGCGGAAAATTCAATTATTCATATTAAATAAATGTAAGTATCTGTCTCTTCGTACCCTGCCTACCCCTTCAGGCAAGGCGTGAGTATATATGTTATTAATATATGTTTTCTTTATGACTGTGCGACGGTGCGACTGTCAACAGCTGTTCATTTCTTGTTGTGGAGACCATATTGCTTCTTTGTTTTATATTTACTTAAATTGGAAGATTTATTCGTTTATTTAAGGATACCTAGGCCTAGACCTAGGTATCCTTCTATCTAATCCTGATGATTACAATTTATTATATACTAGGTCTAGATTATAAAAAGAAAAACAACTAAGTTGGTGATCAAGGATCAAGGCAAGGGCATATTCATAACTGTTTGCATTGTAAACATTCTATTGTATACTGGTTATATTGTAAACCAGGTTGTACGTTGTATGTATAATGCTACTGGTATGCGAAGCGAAGGAATTATTTGTCAGGATAGATACAAAGCAATTGTATTTTTTCTTAATCTAGAAGCACCAAGCGCTAGTCGTTTCATCATTGCTAAATAGGGTTGTTTCTGCGGCGAGCTGTTGTTGCCAGCCGCCAGCTCAAGGCGTGGCACATTAGTCGCTCAAATCACAACCCTATTTCCTTAACATTTGAAACGTATGTACACATTGCGGTAGAGTGCGGTAACCGCTGGACGTGTGTTTGCCACCTTCTAGTTTACAAGTTATCAATGGAGAGTCTAGTTTACAAGATATCATACCATAGCCTACCTACAACCACTACGACTACCACTAGAGGCAAACAGCATTCGAAAATAAAAGCACGACTACAATTCACATTTAATTAGTGTGAAAATTCACGCAATTGTTAAGCGCGCTTCCCAATTAGTTGTACATATTGCCCAGTAAACTACCTGATAATGGTGACATTCCCCCCAGCGCAGAGCAGCCAGTGCCTGCGCCACTAGCGCCCCTACACATACTCACTCAGGGCGATGTAGCCGCACGGAATCATTGCGAGAACGCTTTGATACTGCGGCGTCTTGACCTCGACCAAGCGATGCTGGCGTTCAAATGAATTATCCATAGTCGTTAGTCGCAGGAAGGTAACCACTTATCTTAGATTGACTATTAATCAATTAACTATAGTCGGTTCATATATCGTTTATTAGATAAAATAAACCCGGCCTCGGATCTTTCAAGTGACTTTTACCATACCCGATGTTACGGCCATGTAAGAATAGCCGTAGCCGCGAGGGGCTGCTCGCAGGCAGCTATCAGGAGGCGGTGTCTCCCCTGCAGTGGGACCGCCTCGCCCGCCCTCGCGCTGTGATCCTCGTCTAAGGCGCATCACTCACCTCGTCACGTCGGTTCAGTAAATGTTTATCTGATAATTATATTCACACCAACATAATCTGTGATAGCTCCCCGCACAATTGGAGAGTAATTTGTGATCTCGTTCGACACAAATTACTTACAAACACAAGGTACCGTGGCCGCGGGCTCGGCCATATACTGCGGCCGGCCCGCCGCTGCAGTCCATCGGCAACGATAGGTACCCACAGAGGTGCTCAACCATTTAGACCTTTACATCCGGATCAGACACTAAGCCACTGTACCTGTAGCTCTCGCATGCAACGATACTTTATATTATATGCTTTAATGTTATTATATGGCTAGATCAGCTACCCTGGCGCAGATGTCACAATAAATATCACTTATCAAAGTACCGCTAGTACTTAATAGTAGTAAAGTGGGTGTGTGGGTATTACCTATACACCTCTGCCTACCCCTTCGGGGACCCTTGTGGGAAGGCGTGAGGATATTTATTTATCAAAGTACCTTTTTGGGTGAACAAAAAGCGTGAAGCTCGCGTCATCATCACCGCAAGCTCTCCATGAGCTATATGTATACGGTGTATATATGTACATAGACATACCTCCGTTCGTTATTAGTATACATTATATGTATACATACTAGCTTATGCCCGCGGCTTCGCCCGCGTGGAGTTCTAAAAAGTAGCTACAATAGTTTCCTGCTAGAATTGGTTCAGTCGCTATGCCGTGAAAGAGCAACATACAAACTTAGGCCCTAATAAAATTAGAACATCGAATTATTTTGAATTTTGGTAATGAAAGGATTGAGTTTTCAAACATGCGTCAAAATAAAATGTAATTGAAATCAAAAGCACTAAGGAGTATTGATACCATTTTGATGCAAATCAAAAGCACTAAGGAGTATTGATACCATTTTGATGCAAATCAAAAGCACTAAGGAGTATTGATACCATTTTGATGCAAATCAAAAGCAATAAGGAGTATTGATACCAAAATCAAAAGAACTAAGGAGTATTGATACCATTTTGATGCAAATCAAAAGCACTAAGGAGTATTGATACCATTTTGATGCAAATCAAAAGCACTAAGGAGTATTGATACCATTTTGATGCAAAACTGAATTACTATCTACTTTGAATTTTCGTGATAAAAAGTAGTCTATGTCCTATTCCTAGGTATAAACCATCACAATTTCAACTTTCAGCCAAATCGGTTCAGCCGTTTTGCTGTGAAAGAACCACAAACATCAAAACTTACAAACTTTCACATTTATAATATTAGTAAGATAAGATACGTATACAACGGCAAGTCTCTCTACATATAATGTAATGTAAACAGTATATAATATATACTAACACTGGTTACTGGCATCCGGCTCTTTCTAGTTCTACCATCATATAAACTTTACCCTTGATCATAAACGTTCTTTATAAACCAAAAATAATTCTTTAATAATAATGTAATAGCTCGGCGATACAATTGACAAGTCACTTTGTGTTTTCAATCACAGGAGCAGTATTGGATCCCATCGCCAACGGGGATGACTATTCAATCACAGGAGCAGTATTGGATCCCATCGCCAACGGGGATGACTATTCAATCACAGGAGAAGTATTGGATCCCATCGCCAACGGGGATGACTATTCAATCACAGGAGCAGTATTGGATCCCATCGCCAACGGGGATGACTATTCGGTCTAAATTATATATTTGATAATACAAAAGAAAATAATTATTATTATTTATATATAAAAGAAAACACGAATAGTGATATTTAAACAATTTAAAAGTAATATTTAACAAAAGGCAATATATATGGTTCGCGGCAAAGTAACATCAGATTGTATGATATTATAATATAATGAGTGGCAGCGGGAGGCACCGGCCCGCCGCCCGCCGCCCGCGGCCCGCCGCCCGCGGCCGAGCGTATGGCTGGGGCCTATACCTGTGCAGGTACACTTGCATCAAGTGAATTTAGACACTATTGTATATTGTCCAAGAGTTTTATTCGTATGTTCGATTGCACATTTGATGGCGCGCGAGCGGCCGCCGCTATAAAAACAATGTACACAACAATAACACGCCGCCCGCCCTCGCCCGCCGCCCGCCCTAGCGCCTCGCGCCGTATCACATATACACATACTACATAAATTACCGTTCGTTTGTTCGTTTACGTTTAAATATATTTTATCGGCCCTCGGCCCCTCTACGCACCTACACTATTCGAATATAATCTACAATTCGACAGGTCAATAACATCGGGCGCGCGACGCTCTCGAAGCTCGTCGCGCGCCCGTCGCGGCCTCGGCGAGGGCGGGCGGCCCCGACGAGGGCGGGCGGCCCCGGCCGCGGACGCGATCGACTAACTATTACAAAATAACACTGTGCAACGAGTCGCACGGAATGCTTTTCTCGCAAATTTATAAATAATTAATAATAATATATTACAAAAACATAATAACGCTCGGTCGCGCGGTCGCGCGGTCGCGTAGGAGGGCAGCGGGCCGGGAGGGCGGCGGGCCGGGAGGGCTAGGAGGGCGGGCGCGCGCTGGCGGCGGCCAGGCGCAGCGCGGGCAGCGGCGGCTCCGCGGGCGCCAGCGCCTCCACGCGCGCCAGCCCGTGCTTGAGCGACTCGTACGTGAGCCAGCAGATGGCGGCGGCCGGCATCTGGTACAGCACGCGCGCGCGCACGCCGCGGAAGAAGCCGCGCGGGCCGGCGCCGCGCAACACGTGCGCCGCCGCCTCGGCCAGCCCGTCGGCGCGCGCCGCCTCCTGCGTGTTGAGCAGCGTCTTGCACACGTCCAGCGGCGTGGTGGCCGCCGCCGCCAGCGCGCCCGCCGCCGCGCCGCTGGCCACGTGCGCGCACGGGTCGTACGCGCGCGCCGGGTTCATGCGCGCCTGGCACCACTCGTACGTCACCAGGTGCAGCGCCTGCAACACGCCACGTGGCTAGGAGCGCCCCACGCGCGCGCCGGGCGGGGGGCGGGGGGCGGGGGGCGGGGGGGGGGGCACTCACCTGGAAGGGCACGTTCATGGCCACCTGCGTGCCGTAGGAGCGGTAGAAGGCGCGCAGCCCCTCGGTGCGGTAGACGTGGCGCGCGCACTCCCACACGCCGCGGTACTTGGAGTTGAGCATCTGCAGCCGCTGCTTCACCACTGCAACGCGACACGACACCGAGCGTCACGCGATGTATACCTCGCGCCGCTCCCGTGGAATATGGGTTACTCGCCTTCGGCAGGGTTGGACACGGCGTCGTGGATCAGCGAGGCCAGGCACCCCGACAGGCCTGCAACAGACGGCGCGTCACACGCGGCCGGGCACGCACACGTTATATAAAAATTTATGTTTGTCTGTATGTCCTCGATGTAATCGTAAGCGGCTCGAACGATTTTCTTCTCGTTCGAATGAATTCGATAACGGTTCAGATTCACAATTGGACCCGATCTTACCGTGCGTGAGGTGCTCGTGGCGGTGCCTGGTGAGGTGCGCCAGCGTGTGCTTGCTCTGCTCGTAGGCGGCGAAGAAGCACGCGTGCGCCGGGCCCGCGCCCAGCACCACGGCCGACATGCCGCGCACCGGCCTGCCGCCACAAACACACCGCGTCAGCACCATTGCTGCCCCACTACTGGCGCCATGCACGTGCCGTACACTGCCGACCGCAGCAGTAGTGCACTAGCGGTTGGCACTTATCGCTAAAAACATCTTGATAAAAACAAATGGGGCGGAAGATCGAAGGGGAGGTGGATGGGGGGATAGATAATAATTGAACCAGAAATGGTGGCACTGGGCCGGAGACAGGGGGCAGGGGGCAGGGGGCAGGGGGCAGGGGGCAGGGACCTTCGTGGCTGACCTTCACTGGGTAAACATAATAAATGCTTAGAAAACAAAATACGGTAGTAGGCAATAATATATCTCAATGTTATTTTATTTAATCTTCCTGCAAACATTATTGCACAGGCGAACCGATCAACCTTTGGGTGATGCGGATATAGGCATGGCATGCTATAAAAGATATATAAATATAGGGATATATTGTACAATAATAAGTAGGTCATGCAACCTGCAAAGCGCGACCTATGCCTGTGTGCCGCCGGCACGAGACTATGTACTAGTTATTGTAGTTAAGGGCAGCAATCACAGAGCGCGAACCTTATTTTCAATGTCGGTTACACTATACAACTTGGTTTGTCATCAATAATAGCAGAACTTAACGCCGTCAGTGTTATACCTAAGTACCACATGTAGGTACACAATTACCTACATTGAACAAATCAAACACGCTCAGTGTCACGCCACGACTCACGCTCACAGCGACACCTGCGGCGCATACAGCTACATACAGCTACATACAGCGGGCGGCGGGCATGCTGTGGTCATGTCATACGACATATGGGTCACGTTGTTACTCACGCCACGGCGGCTCGGGCACATAGAGGCATACGCCTCACCTGTTACATACCTGTTACGAACGATGGGCCATGATGAATATATTGCAAGAGTCATGCGAGTGGCATTCGAGTAACGACTTGCTAATAAATGGAGGAGAAAGTATATGAATGAAATGACGACATGAAAGTAATGTCGTATGTTACAAAAGCTACGCAGGCTCCGGCAGCAGAAATGCAATATATGTACATAATATTAATTGGAGCCAGGACACGCACCGGTAGCGACGCCGCATCCGGTAGCCTTGTGTTGTTGCCTGACTGAACTCCGCAATTAGGGTGTTTCAGCACGACGGTTAATGTACGGCCGGGGCGAGCCGGCGGGAGTACCGGGGGCAGGGGACATAGTTCCCGGCTCGGCCGCTACAGGCGAGCCGGCGGGAGTACCGGGGGCAGGGGACATAGTTCCCGGCTCGGCCGCTACAGGCGAGCCGGCGGGAGTACCGGGGGCAGGGGACATAGTTCCCGGCTCGGCCGCTACAGGCGAGCCGGCGGGAGTACCGGGGGCAGGGGACATAGTTCCCGGCTCGGCCGCTACAGGCGAGCCGGCGGGAGTACCGGGGGCAGGGGACATAGTTCCCGGCTCGGCCGCTACAGGCGAGCCGGCGGGAGTACCGGGGGCAGGGGACATAGTTCCCGGCTCGGCCGCTACAGGCGAGCCGGCGGGAGTACCGGGGGCAGGGGACATAGTTCCCGGCTCGGCCGCTACAGGCGAGCCGGCGGGAGTACCGGGGGCAGGGGACATAGTTCCCGGCTCGGCCGCTACAGGCGAGCCGGCGGGAGTACCGGGGGCAGGGGACATAGTTCCCGGCTCGGCCGCTACAGGCGAGCCGGCGGGAGTACCGGGGGCAGGGGACATAGTTCCCGGCTCGGCCGCTACAGGCGAGCCGGCGGGAGTACCGGGGGCAGGGGACATAGTTCCCGGCTCGGCCGCTACAGGCGAGCCGGCGGGAGTACCGGGGGCAGGGGACATAGTTCCCGGCTCGGCCGCGTGCGACGGCGGGCGGTGGCGGGTTGCGCAAGCGGCCGTAATCGCGGCCGAGTGCCACTATCTCGAGCTCCAAGGGGCGCGGCGAGCACTGAGGCGCACCGATATGCGCCGCTATCTGAACACAATACTACTACACTGCGTGCGACTATGCGACTATGCGTGCGGTGGCGCATAGCGGCATCGCGGCGGCCGCAGCCCCATCGGGCCGACACAGGGCGCCATGGCCGGGTCAAGGCCGCGGCCGAGACCTCGCCGCCCCAGAGCGAGCTGCGGCCCTCCGCCCGCCGCCCTCCGGCAATCGATAGTACTGCCGCGTTACGCAACGCATCACTCGTACAACTTATATGCCAATGGGTAGCTTGGAACAAACAAAGATTGAACGTGTGCTTAGAGCGGCGAGGACGAGGGCGATGGCTATTGACGGCCGCTCGCCGGCCGCGGCAGGCCTCTACGCGGATGCTGGCCCGGCGACGGCGACTGGTCCGGCGTGGTGGGCCATAGTATTCCTACAGAATACGAGAGCGCACGAACCCACCCCGGGTATTCGTGCACTTGTCATACATATAATTACACTCTGTCGTGTAAGGCTGCGACGGCTTCCGAGCCCGAGCCATCCTTGATCTACGATAGTATCACCATAACAAAGTCATAACCGACCGCTGGCGGTCCGCGTGTCCGAGATGGTACGTATGAATGGCCTCGACGCGGGATGGACGCAATAGCAATAGCGTAACCTCTACCGAACAATTTGTAAATGTATGTGTAGATACGAAAAAAAAGTAGTCACGAATTTGTAGTCATATCGCTGACGCGATCGTGATAAAAAACTGTGGTGTAGGTATGGTCGGGGCCGCGGCCGCCCACGACCGCCACAGCTCTAGCGGACGGGCGATACTGCTCAGCATAGCATAGGGCTGCATAGCATAGGGCTGCATAGCATAGGGCTGCATAGCAGCTCAGCATAGCAGCTCAGCATAGCATCAGCATAGCACTCCTCGGTGAGGCACCTCTGGCCGGCGGCGGGCACACTAATATTGTGCTACGTTTAATGTATCCGGTTGTAAAACGGCTATTGGAACTTGTTTTCAATTTCTTTGTTTTATTTATACTTTTAATTAGCAGGTATTCAGATACTCCAAGTAAAGCGACAAATGAACGGACGTTTTGCGCCAGTCGCATATTAACTACACAGTTGTAAGCTAAGGTGCCATACAATTAGCACTGGACATGGCATGCGCTGCTGGCAGGTGATGTTGCTTGGCTCAATGTGAGCTTGGCTCGACACAAGCATCAACATAATATACAAATGTATATATGTCGCGGGGTGGGCAGTGGTTGCCCTCCGCCTCACCGCCCGCCACTGGGGCGGGCGGCCGGCAGCACTACCTCACCAACGGGCCCCTGACACAAACATGTACGTATCCTATAGTGTACCAATACATGATCTAATACAAACAAGTTGTAACATCCGACATCACATATCGATAACATATATATATATAAGTTGATTACGCGGAGGATACGATACTTAGGTAATTGAGTGTACGTATTCTGCAGAGGGGCTGATAAGGCGCATTATGATGGTGGGCATACCTACAACTGGCGGCTGGTCACGTGGCCCCTCGCAGGCCACCACACGCCACACGCCACACTGCAGCCGTCTCACGTACTCAGATAACGATAATCACGACGTGCCTCTGATAACACCTTCCTAACGTTGGCGAGAGGGCTGCGCTAGCTATTTGGTGCTAATACTAGACGCCCGGTGACGAGGCCGCATCGCAGACCTACACTTTACACTAACCATACTTGTGCAAGAGTTAAATTGCCTGTAACACGATCGCAGCGACACGTATCGGATCCAATTGTGAAACTAAGCCATTCTCGACTACACTTGAACACAGCTTCTTTGGAGCTAAGCTGAACAGATAATTGTGTCTGTCAAATAATTTGCAATTGGGATCAAATTGCACACGATGAGCAAATTTCATTGAAATCGGTCAAGTAGTTCAGGAGACCATCGCGGACAGCCAACGTGACGTTTTGAAATTGTACATTACGTTTCAGTTACAGTACTTATTGTTACATTATTCATTTTGCATTTTCAAATTACAATAGACATGACGAAAGTTTAGAAATACTATTCTATAATGAGTAGTAGGCGTCGTCTATGACGTCACGCACAGGTAAACACGTCACTGAGTCTATAGCTAGTGCCAGCCACGAAGACGCGCCCCACTTTTCTTCTATAAAGTTTATAGCGTAAGTGTGCAATCTTCCACTCAGAGTCAGAGCACACGCACACTACAATTAATAGACTCGGGTCATACGCCCCACGCCCCGCGACCCCTTCGACTACACATTGGTGGGGCGCGTCTTCGTAGATGGCACTATCTATATGCGTAGCGAAGAAAGTAAACAAAATATTACATATTTCGTGTGATAAAAATGAATTCCAAAGTGTATAAGTGGTGTGCAGGGATTCTGCATCAATATCAAGAGCCAACCAGTTGCTTATGCATAAAACAAGACAATAATCACAGATATACGAGACGAAGGCACGAATGCGCCCCTGTTCCTGTACGTGAACACCACTTTCATGTCAATATGTATATCGTTTTGGTCTTGGCTAACATTCTTATTGTCATTATGGTAAACATCTGATAGTGACTGTCTTTGATTACTTATCAAAGAAAAACAAAGAAAACTTGTAGCTACGAGTGAGCTAACCTAGTAATTTCACAATGACAAGTTTGTTGTAAAATAACCTATGAAAATAATATAAAACAAGCTCCAACGTAATCAAGAAGAGTTCGATTATATCTTAGTTGTATCTGGTGCTAAAGATAAATACACATTTACGTACAGGTAAGGTGGGTTTTCACATTCCTAAACATAGACAGAATGTATGATAAGTTATGATGCGGTGAGCCCCAGACTTATTTGGGCTCGCTTTAAAATAGGCCTTACCCGACTATTTTTAGTCGCGGTGTATGCTCCGGTGGCCTCAGCGGACACTTGCGACCTGAATAAGTTCTGGGAATGTGTGAGTAATGTTCTAGAGACGAAAGAAGGGAATGAAAAGCTGATTATTTGTGGTGATCTGAATGGATGGGTCGGGACAGCCCGTAAGGATTACGAGGCAGTACTCTGCAAGTATGGTGATAAGAGAGTGAACGAGGCAGGCAAGCTGATATTAGATGTATGCATGGAGAGAGACCTTTTTGTGGCGAACACCATGTTCGACCACAAGAGGATTCATCAGTATACATGGGAACGGAAAAATGAGCGAAGCATGATAGATCTGTTTCTAATAGATCAGCGACTCAGAACACAGGTGATGGACACCAGGGTGTATAGGGGAGCCGACCTGGGAACGGACCACTTTCTAGTTATAACTAGAATAAGGGGTCTGTTCGCGGGCTGGCGATCCCGTGCTGGGGGTCCCTGTTCTGCAGTCGCAGACCGCATCAAAAGCTGGAGGCTTCAAGATGCGGCTATTAGAGACAGATATCAAGAAAGGGTATCTGAACAGCTAGCCTGTCCCCCGAAAGATGTGTTTGAGAGTGTCGATGTTTGTTGGCAGTTCCTTAAGTCCAGCATTTTATGCGCCGCGAAAGAGGTTTGTGGCATTTCGAAAGGGCGGACAACCAAAAATGGCGATGGTTGGTGGGATGATGAAGTGAAAGAAGAAGTTAAAAAGAAGAAGGATGCAAGGCAAGACATTTTGGCTATGTCCAGCTCAAGTGAAAGTATGAAAGAAAAGATGAAAGAAAAATATCGCCTGCAAAAAAATCGTACGAAAGAGATAATAGCTCAGAAGCGTGAGAGGTTCCAAATGACTGTAGACGAAAAACTGTCGCATAATTTCAAGGACAATGCAAAACTTTTTTGGAGAGAAGTTAAGAAGTCCAGAAATTGTGTTACAGCCAGTAGTACCAGTAGTAGGATGAATGTGATTATTTCGAAGGACAATGACATACTTACTGACAAAACTGACGTCCTCAGGCGATGGAGTGAATTCTACAAAGATATGTATGATGATGATGCCGCTGATCTACTCATAGAGCTGCCTCCAACAGAATCTGTCGAGGATCCTATAGCGGATAAAATAAGTATGGGAGAGATTGTAAGTGCGATAAGAAGTCTGAAATGTGGAAAAGCTGCGGGAATAGATGGGATTACGGCTGAGATGATCAAGTACGGTGGACCAGCGGTCTGGGACGTCATCTATTTGCTATGCAATCTTTGCTGGGAAAAGGGTGATGTTCCGGACGACTGGAGGCGAGCAGTCATCGTGCCTTTCTATAAAGGAAAGGGATCACGATTGGACTGCTCCAACTACAGAGCCATCAGCTTGGTCAGCTTAGCTAGTAAAGTGTACACGAAGATCCTGACGATAAGAATGCAAGAGCGATCCGAAAGGTTTCTCTGGGAATCCCAAGGTGGATTTAGACCAGGAAGAGGATGTATGGATCAAACCTTCTCGCTTCGCGGAATCGCGGAAAAGTTTTTGGATATTAACCAAAGGGTTTTCTGCGCTTTCGTCGACTTAGAGAAGGCATTTGATAGAGTCGTACGAAAGGAACTCTGGGACGTGTTGCCTGGATATGGAGTGAGCAGTTCCCTACTGCATGCCGTGAAATCACTCTATAGTGATAGCGAGGCGTGCGTTAGGGTTAACGGTGAGATGTCACCCTGGTTTGATGTGAAGTTGGGGGTCAAACAAGGGTGTATCATGTCTGCCTGGCTGTTCATTATATATCTAGATAACTGTCTGAGAGCACTAAGAACGAACGGATGTGGAGTGAAAATGGGAAACTTAGTGGTCAACTGCCTACTATACGCCGATGACGCGGTTTTACTGGCGTCATCAGAGGGCGAACTGCAGTCACTAGTTACCATAATGAAAGAAGAATGTGAAAAGAAGGGGCTGCGCCCAAACGCTGGCAAGACTAAGGTTCTGGTATTCGAAAGAGATGAACAAGTGACCGAGTGTGCAATATCGGTAAATGGGCAAATTCTAGAGCAAGTGAATGAATTTGTATATCTTGGAAGCATGTTCACACGAGATGGAAAGTATGAAAAAGATATTGAAAGAAGGATAACTGCCGGAAATAAGGTGAATGGAGCCATGTCGGCGTTGATGGGCAGTAAAAGTCTGAGCAAGAATGCTCGAGTTGCTGTCCACAACGCGATATTGGTACCTACCTTATTGTATGGCAGCGAATCCTGGGTATGTCAGAGGAAGTATGAAAATAGCTTGAATGCAGTCGAGATGCGATCTCTTCGAAAAATGTGCGGCGTAACGATATTAGATCGAATCCGCAATGAATAGATTCGCAAATCAACTGGCGTGAATGAGGGCGTGATTGTAAAGATGAAGAAAGGCATGTTACGTTGGTTTGGACACATAGAAAGGATGAGTGAAGAAAGATTGACGAAACAGATATACAAAGCAAGTGTGTGCAAGAAGAGGCAGAGGAAGGCCACGTTCCAACTACCTGGATCAAATAGATCGGACTCTCAAGGACGGGAACGTTAAGAGTACTCGAAACCGACGAGCATGTATGAAGAGACTGATGAATGTGGACGAAGCGAAAGAGGTATGTAAGTCTAGAGAGAACTGGCGCTCTATACTCTCTGCCTACCCCGTTAGGGACTTGGCGTGATGATATGTATGTATGTATGTAAACATAGACGCGCGCATTTGATGCGAGGAAATCTCCCGACATCAACAACTCAATCCTGGCCAAATGACAGCTGCGTGCCTCAATATAAAGCCTGGTTGCATCGTTACAGTCGCCAAATCACACATGACCTAATAAATCGATGCAAAAATATAACCAAATGCCTAAAAACAACGAAATCCATATACTGTTGAAAATCTTTAATCCCAAAAACGTAAAATTAAAAACGCAATAATTTTATTTTAGCCTTTCAATATATGTATTTTCCCCTAAAATAATCTATTATTCAATACCGTCGTCACGACTATTTAAATTTGACTCGAAAACGTGAACACTGTCATGCGTCTCGAATGACGTCATACCGTGGAAAACAAATCAGATCTTCTCTGTGTATGACAGTTGATAGTTTTTTTAATTAAACATGTATTGCTCGTATTAAAAATCGTATTATAGTGCTTCAAAGTGTCAAAAGAACGTTTTAACATTAAGGAATTCCGACAAGCAAAGATCTGTGTCAAACGCAAAAAATATCGCCTAAGATAACTGTGTCGAGAACTGGCGCTTTATACTCTCTGCCTACCCCGTTAGGGACTTGGCGGGATGATATGTATGTATGTAAATCTTGTGAACACAAGCTTGGGCGCTAGCCTTAGCCTGTGCTATTATAGAACTTACCTATACCCATCGGGATCTCCTGCATGTTGATAATATAGCCTGTTTATGCAAGATCAAGCATCCACTCTGACATCTCTCATATAACTAGTGTTGTATTACGCACTGTACGCACTCATAGCATAAGCGTTGGCCACTGGCCGTTGACTCCTATAGTATATAGTTAGAGGCGAGGAGTGGTGAGGAGTGGTGAGGAGTGGTGAGTGTATGTTACCTGAGCAGGCCCTCCCGCTTGACCATGTAGCGGAAGGTCTCTGTGATGGTGGTGTTGTGCGCCGTCCGCAGCGACTGCATGCGCGTCTGCAACAAACGGCTCACGGTCAGACGCGGCTAGGACCGAGCTCTAGGAGCTCAGGTGCCACCCGCAGGGCTCGAGGGCGGCCTCCAACCACGCGACAAACGTTCAAGTTGCCGGCACGCCAGCTACCAATTTGACCTGTCAAAAATAAACGGCCAGCGCTACCCGCTGTTTAGCGTCGCTATCATTATTTCTGGTGACTTTACAATCGATAAAAAAAATTACAGCTCTCGTGCAAAACCGACAATATTTAATGACGGTCCGCATCGGCGCTGCTCCGTGACCGGTGCTCGCAGAGGGCGGCGGAGGGCGGAGGGCGGCCGGTATAAAGGCGCGGGCGCGCGGGCCGGCGGCAGCGAGCGCGATGGGGCTGCGAGCAGAGCTGGCTGTGGCGCTACTGGCGCTGGCGGCGGCGGCGGCGGCGGCGGCGGGCCCGCAGCTGGACCCCGAGATGGCGGAGCTGGCGCAGGCCGTGCGCGAGGGCTGCGCGGCCGACAGCGGCGTGGCGGACGCGCTGCTGGCGGCCGTGGACGCGGGCGGCGAGCTGCCGGCCGAGCGCGAGCTGCAGTGCTACGTGCTGTGCACCATGGAGACGGCCGGCATGATGGCGGACGGCCGCGTGGACGAGGAGGCCGTGCTGGCGCTGCTGCCGCCCGCGCTGGCCGCCGGCCTGGCGCCCGTGGTGCGCGGCTGCGGCACGCGGCCCGGCGCCGACCACTGCGAGACGGCCTACCTCACGCAGCTGTGCTGGCAGCGCACGGACCCCGCCTCTTACATCTTCATATAGCGCTATCTGCGAGGGCCCGTCTGTACCTCTTGAGCTTCACCAATAAATCGTTAAGTCGGTATTGCCCATAATTTTGATTGCTGAATACGTGACCCGCTCGCGACGATACCGCCTATGATTCCGGCGCTGAGTTACGACATGAGCTAATTATAGTACCGATTAGTATTATTTTCTTGCATTTTGTGTTAACCTTTATCCGTGAACTGGCGTTCCGCCTGATTAGTTTGGATTGCATACATTTCAATGTTTTCACTTGGATCGCACGCTCGCCCTCTGCAACTATGGACACTAGGTGTGGCCAAAGCGACGCCAAACAACAGCACCCACACTTTTGTAAGTGCCTACTGACTAAAATTTTAATTAATAAAATAAAATACCTTGGATTATTCCACACAAATTTAAATAACGCTTAAATTAAGTAAAGCTTGTGTTATGGTAACTAGACTATATTTGCTTAAATAGATAAATACATAGGACATCCAAGACTATGGTACAAATACTCGTGTTCATCACGCAAATACCAGTGCGCAGCGGGAATGGAACCCGCGACCTCAAGTTGCGCTCTTACCACCAGACGGCGCGGCGAGCCCTCACTTCATATATGTACACTGACGTCATGATTATAGGAGAACTCGATCCAACAAGAAGCTAAACAAAAACTTTTGTAGGGACTGGATGTCAGTATAAGGCGGAAACAAACCATACGAACAGACTATCATTACATACATGTTTGACTTATGAATAGGAGCATCTACCTACCAGCCCCTAAACGCTGGCAAGACCAAGGTTCTGGTATTCGAAAGAGATGAACAAGTTACTGTATGTATGCATATCTACCTTGTTGAAAAGGTTGAAATGATGATGGCTTATACCTACGGTTAGGACATAAGGTACAACATATTAAAATTAAAAAACTAATAATAACAATATATCTTCACGCCTTCCCACAAGGGTCCCCAAAGGGGTAGGCAGAGGTGTATAGATAATACCCACACACCCACTTTCCGACAGAGGTATACATATTAGGTGCAAACGTGACAAAATCCATCGCCGTTACTCAAGCACGACTATACATACGCCTTTGAATTGCTTCTCAGACGTATGCAGGTTTTCTCTCGATGTTTTCCTTCAGCGTAAAGCTCGTGGTGTGACAAATCACTGTACTTAGGTTCAGAAAAACTCATTGGTACAGTCGAGATTCGAACTTCCGATCTTTGTGTCGCAATTATGGCGAAATTTTGTTCAAGGTTGCGTAAGTTTGGATGTTTGCTGCTCTTTCACGGCAAAACGGTTGAACCGATTTGGCTGAAAGTTGAAATGATGGAAATGAAACGAACTAAGTTTGTTGCCGTCTCTCATGCATCCATACAGGTTTGAATCCCTACACTTATAGCTGGTGTGATTCATGGTTCGTGCTTAATCCCTGAACTTAAGATTAGCTCATTGGTACAGTCGGTCGGAGTTCGAAATTGCCATCTTCATTTTACAGAGCTAAAGAGACGCGGCACGTGCCTCAGTATATGTGGCGACGCGAACACAATGTGAGCCACCAGTTATGACTAGTTAGTCCTTGACGAGTAGCTTTAGGTGTCAAGGGGATAGTGATAGTACCAAATACAATACGTCACGTATGCACGTACCGTGAGCAACTGCATGTAACCAAAATTTTCACTCTAAACTATTGAGAAGCGAGAGGGCGAGGACGGATTCAGAACCGCATAGGTAACTGTTCCATCAATTGGTTTATAAATCATCACTATCACTCCTTTATGCCAACAACATCCAAACAAGGTGACAGACATGTTTTGGCTATTTGAACTGCTCAGTCCTAACAGGATTGTTCTATTTTCTATGACTTTATCGTACAGATTGACCCAATTATAACTATGCATACCCACACAGACAGATATTAATACATACATACTTAATACATTGATAAATCCTACATATGATACAAAAGCTTGTGTTTATAACACAAATATCTGCTCCCAGATGTGAACATTACCCACATACTTTAGCTTCACACATACAATCACTGGTAATGACTAACTTGCTTCATATTTTCTCGTTCATGAACCAAATATCTGTTACAATATGACTGCTCCAGTCAGTAGTACCTACACAAAAGTGCAGTGCAGTACTGGTGAGCGAGGATGGTGTTCCAATGTTAAGGTGACCATTATCAAATATAATACATACAAGATGCAAGCATGTTGTAATGCTACCGTGCATTGTTTGACTCAATCTCAGCTACAAATAAATGCCTATTTATATACAATCCGTAAACATTCACAGATAGGGCACATACTATGCTAGCAAACTGTCCATCTGTGTCGCAGACATTACATCACTTCATTATATATGTAAATATGAAAATGCATGAATTGTTGCCTCTATGGACTGGGGCTTAAATAATTGTCAATTTATGTCACAAATTTTTCATCTGATTGGTATACCACAAAGGTCTGAAGGGGAAACTTTTCCAGGCTCAATAGAAGGCAATTGGCTCACAGCACTTGCCAGTTTGGAAGCTATACATGCCTTCAGTGGTGACTAGCAAGGATCACACCTAAAAGGCAGGTGTTAAAAGTGTAATAAGGAGTTAATTACTTTGCTCAGACCAAGAGGCTGCAATTGATGTAGCATACAATATGGTGATGTCTTGAAAAACAGCATGTGGTTTGCATTCTCAATAAGGCATTCTTGGAAACTGTGATGAATCATAATGTCTGGGTGACTATTGCAACACAATGTACCCAATAATTTAATTCTACAATTAACACAATTACACCTATATACTAGGAGCTGGAGTAGCCCAATGCCTTCCTGTATGCAACAAATTTCTTAAAGTAAATACAGGACATTCAGTAAATGTATATGTATCTATATAATGAACAACAATTGTAACTAAGTACTTCCTTACTGACATTGTTATTGTCGTCTACAACAATCACATGAGTCTGCCTCACATGATTCCATAAACCAATAGAACTTAAAACATACATATACATATTAAGCTCATACACTTAATAAACATACACATTTTATTTATGGCATTTTAATTGAGTAGGTTACACAGCATCCTCCATTAAAGCAAATGATTGTATCACCTATCTTACAATGCCAGCTGCTAAAATATCACACCTCACCACTCACATTCACAAATAAGCTTTCATCAAGTTTTTACGTTGTGCAGCACATTACTACAGCCAGCACTCATTATTCACATTATAATTGGGATGTCATCCTCAGTTGAAAGGTGGAAGATGTACATTGTCCACACACTGTTGTGTGGCGGGATAAGTTTGCACCAGCTCTTTTCCTTCAGGCTAATAGCATTAAGTACTTATACTGATTACATTTTGAACTCTATATGTATAATTGGACAAGATTGCAAAAGAGCAAACATATTGTATCATGTCAATGAGTACTTCAGTGACTAACAAATACACCATTATACATATGTATCTACAGGCATGGGTATCACTCATGTGACAACTGAACAAGTTATTTGTTATTTGACAGCTGTTATCAGGTGTGGGCTACGAGGGGAATATCAGCTAAGACATGAAGTGTTGGCTTGTGGAGGGTCTGCTCTACCAGATTAGAGACCTTATGCTTGTCTTTGTTCAGCATTACACTGCTCATTATGTGGTCTGACCAAGGAACATCCATGGCTGTAGCCAAGGTGAGAGTTTTACCCTACATATACCTCTCCACAACTGCTCACTGTTCCTCCTTTGCCATTTAATAGACATATAGGACTATGTACTAAGAGTTTATAGAAAAACCATCACAATAACAAAAAGCCTACTGATAGAAAAATACTAGGGATGTACAAAATGCAGCAAATATTTACAATAGGGCACAGATTAATGGGGCTAGAGATCTCCAAGTATTTACATAACCACGACTAGCAATTTGGTGGCGTAATAGGCTAGCCGATACTGCTGTCATTTATGAGCGAGATTAGGTTAGAACATTCCCTCCCCGCGGGAGCCCGGCTGGCACGCAGTACCTCAGCCTCTACCCACCTTCACGGAGTCCAACGGGTACATTATGCAATGCTCCATCACCCCCGCAATCGCCCCGGCGGTCATGTGTATGACAAAGTTTTGAGTCGGAAGGGTTTCATAGTCTTCAAAGTTCATAATACTCACTGAATACTGACACTTATCAGAAAAATATACACAGATTTAAGTAGATTTAATCGGGGGCTAATTTTATTTTACCGAATTAGAAGTATCATTTTCACTAATTATTTTCGTCACAAGTCATCCGAAATTAGTATCACCAAAATTGAGTCCTCCATAAATGCGACTTTCCAAGCACGCGCGACTTTTCAGTTTTATATCGCACCACAGGCCACAGCAATAGTCTTTGGGCCACAGAATACTATTAACACAGACTATGAAACTATTTTATGTCAGTACATCTACACGCAGATTAAAAAATATATATTGTGGAACCTCGAGAATATTTATGTGGAACAAAATGTCTAATATAATGTGAATCTAATGCATACTTTTTTTCTTATAACCCTAACGAGATTTTATTGAGTCCCTCACAAATAGCTTGTAGTTTTCGGATCAAAATATGTGCTGTTTCTTGAAGTATTTATCTCTAATCTATTCCAGCTGTGGTCTGAATCTCATCAATACTTACTACTTATTTTAATCACTACCTATTCCACATTTACATTATTGTTGATGGACTGTTTTAGCTTTATGTAAGCTTAATACAAAGCTACATTCATCATCACTCTGGGTCCCTAACGATGTAGGCAGGGAGTGGAGCGCCAGATCTTTATAATGTTAAGGTCTTTGGCTTCATCCATATTCATCAGACTTAATATATATTCGCCAGTTTCGAGATTTCCTAGATTTCCCGTCCTTGAGTGTGTAATATTGCGGCTAAAGTAGTTTTTAAAGTCCTTGTTGTATTTAAAATGGACAGTAATGACATCTCCATGATCTGAGATCATACAATTATATTCTCGAGTTTGTCCCCAAAAGGTGGCATGTAACATCGGAATCCATGACTAGGCAAGTCTTGGAAACTAGTAACACCCTCATTTCATAACACACACATGGTATGTTGCCGTCCACCAGGTCATACATCAACTTTTTGTTTTACTAACAAGATTTTCCCTCGCTGTTTTCGCCATAATTTTACAACGTGATAAATAAGTTACCTTCTGGCTCTTGTTTGTAGCTCGCCGACAAGTAATGAGCTTTGGGGACGGCGCCAGGATATTTTTGGCAATAGTTTACACTTAATTTACTTAAGAGCCGTGGTGGCGGAGTGGTTTGAGTAGTTGCCTGCAACACCGAGTTTTTCTGAACTTGTCCGGCGATTTATAGTGACACCAGTGAACATAAACAACGAGAGGAAACCTGTATACGTTTGAGAAGAAATTAAAATACGTATGTTTTATACGTATGTACATAATCACAACTATACATAAGTCGTTGAGTAGCGGCGATGACTCCCCATGTGTCACGTTAGCACCTAAAATAACTCTAGCGGAAAGTTGGTGTGTGGGTGCTACCTATACCCGTCTGCCTAGGGGTATAAGTAGCACCCACACACCAACTTCCCGCTACAACAACCACGGCTCCCCACAAGGGTAGGCGGGAGGATTTATTGAATTTACAACATAATAAAGAAGTATATTTTACTCAAAAGATTTATTTTAACTCTTTATTATGTATTTAATTTTGTTCAGTTTTATCATTTATATGTACTCGTATAAATTTTGATCAGGTGTCTTGAAAATTTGTAAGGACATGGAAATAATAAGGCATAAATTGGAAATGCAAATTTATTACTTGAATAGCATTGTCTTCACGTTGAGTCAACAGCTGACTCCACGCGCCCGGCGCATACTTGCGCGCATGTCGTCAGTTTCGTGAAATATAATCATAAAATTGAGTTTTAAAATTTAAAACCAAGCAGAGCTGACACGCGGGCGCTGCCCAAGTACGTTGTACATACACATATCGAGGAATTATTACAAAATAAACTCTATATATACACATCTAGGTATTATTCTTCAATATAAATATTACCTTAGCTTTCTCATGCTCTAAAACAGATTGTGAGTTTGCTGTTGCTGTGGAACACAAACACACAGCACCGCGACAAGTTTGACAAAGATAATTACTTTCCCGGGCATGGACCCCGGAGCCTGCACGTGAATATAACCAGTGCCGTAAATTTAAATTGATGCTGACCTAACGCTCGGCGCATTATACCGCTGACGACTCAATCTTAGGTCAACGTTTTGCATAAAATAAAAAATTGGAGGGAGGAGCGTTAGAAGCTTGTCAAATGGTAACAAATTAGGCATTCGATAGTCAGCAAGCCACCCAACCTTTCGTGCTAATATAATATGATATACCTCACCGCATAGCCATCCAAATCCGAATGTTTTATAGAAATACAACAAGTTTAATTTTTTTAATAATATATAAATTAGAATTAACAATATTGCAACCAAAAATAACGTTGGCTAAAATAAAATTAAAAACAACGTCTTATCACTAGGGCACCGGCGCGAGCGCAAGTACGCCTCGCACACAGACACACACGCACACACACACACACGCGCAAACACACACACACACACGCACACGCACAAGGTATAGAGTCCCTACAGATATAGACCAAAGCTGCACTTATTAGCTACCGATACATAGCGCCACTATGTCCACACTTACACTTAAGCAAAATATTTTATCTTACAAATTGTAATATATTTGGTTCTCACTAAAGTAAAATCTGTTTCTCACGCTTGGCAATAAGATATAAAAATGTTATGAACAAGGCCATCTCCACCCGGGAGATGAGATGCGGCGGCCCCACTGCCGATGGCGCCCGACGTGGGGCCGCCGCCGATCGATGCTCGGCCTTTTACCAATATCTGGCAACCGTCACAAATAGGCGTGAGACACACACAATTACGTGACTATGCAAAAAATATGTTTGAATTGAATAATTGATAACATTTACAGTTAGTTTAATTGCATGCTTGTATGCATGAAAGGGCTCGCAAAGTAGTGTCGCGGCCCGCGTTCGGCGCAACTCGTGCGATTTGTTAAATCAACCTAACCCAAGCGACGTTTCTTGGCAGAGATCGCTGGTCGGAGGCCGGGAGAGGTCAGGAGAGGCCGGGAGAGGCCGGGAGAGGCCAGGAGGCCGTAGGCGCAGGCGAGCGCTCAGAAGAGGCGCGCGCGGCGCTTGAGCTCACTGCGACGCCACTGCGGCAGGCGGTAGAAGTCGGTGCGCGCCATCTGCAGGATGGCCTCGAACTCGGCGTCGGACAGGTGCCGCTCCAGGTTGAGGCGGTCCACGTCGGGCGGCAGGCGGTAGTTGGAGATGAGCAGCAGGTGGTAGGGGTACAGCTTGGCGGGCTCGTGCAGCAGCAGCGACGTGGCCATGTTGGGCAGCGAGCGCCGCACGCCGGGCGCCGCGCCCTCCGCCCGCTGCAGCCCGCCCTCCGCCCGCTGCAGCCCGCCCTCCGCCCGCTGCAGCCCGCCCTCCGCGCGCGGCAGCCCGCCCTCCGCCCTCTGCAGCATGCAACACGCCCGCCCCTGAGACCCGCCCGCCCTTCAACACTTAGTGCAGTCGCATTCGACTATGTTCCAAGCAAAACTCAGACATTATTGCAAACCCAAGACCTTGCCCAACGGGAACGTTTGATGATTTCTTACATACATACATATCATCACGCCGAGTCCCTAACGGGGTAGGCAGAGAGTATAGAGCGCCAGTTCTCTCTAGACTTAGATACCTCTTTCGCTTCGTCCACATGATGATTATTTGATTTCTTTCATCAAAGATAGAAAAAAAATAAAATGGATGCGGAAAAATACGCAAATAGGAACGAATTAGGGGGCGTCCATAAATTACGTGAGATGTTTAAGGGGGGAGGGGGTCGAGTCCAATCTCATCTAATCTTACGTTGGAGAGAGGGGGGGTCTCGGCAAATATCACGCAATTCTTTTTCTGATTAAACAAAAAAATATATACTATTTTGGTTCATTTAATCCAGATTGAACAACGAAATATTTTATCTTATAATTAAACTCTCAGCAATATTGATTACTAGTCTTATCTAGTCGTAAATAAAAGCACGAAGCAATTTTTTTTCTTTTTACAATAAAAATCTAACGCGTTTACGTAAGAAAACCACATTTTGAAAAACCTCACGTGAGATTGGGGGATGGGGGGTTGAATAAAATCTCACGATATCTCACCAGGGGGGAGGGAGGGACAGAAAATTAAAAAATACACCTCACGTAAGTTATGGACGCCCCCTTATAGTATAGTAATCACGTGTGCAGCTCGGCACTCAAACAATGCCATCCAAGCTGGCCGTTGCCGAGCGCGCCGCTCGTCGTGACGTCACTAACAAACTGCAGTAAGTAAGTGGCGACCGTAACGAACTCACCACAGCACTCCTCTCCACGTCCGTGATGGAGCCGGCAGATACTGGAATGAACAAGCACATAATAAGGATAAGCAACATGTATACGCGCAAGTTCACGCCGACACCACGTGGCGGCTGACGAGCTACGGCCAGGAGACGTCTGCTGCCAAGGCAGGCGGAGCGGGGGACCCTTAGCCCAGCAGTGGGACTGAAGCCTACAAAATATATAAGCGTAAATGGATAATAACAGACGTGCCAAAAGCGAAGGCAACTATATGTTCTGGTGCTAACTGGTCCCACTGCGCGCGCGCGGAGTGTGGCTGTGTTGGCTTATCTTGCCAACTCACACAATAACTGGTCCCACTGCGCGCGCGCGGAGTGTGGCTGTGTAGGCTTATCTTGCCAACTCACACAATAACTGGTCCCACTGCGCGCACGCGGAGTGTGGCTGTGTTGGCTTATCTTGCCAACTCACACAATAACTGGTCCCACTGCGCGCACGCGGAGTGTGGCTGTGTTGGCTTATCTTGCCAACTCACACAATAACTGGTCCCACTGCGCGCACGCGGAGTGTGGCTGTGTTGGCTTATCTTGCCAACTCACACAATAACTGGTCCCACTGCGCGCACGCGGAGTGTGGCTGTGTTGGCTTATCTTGCCAACTCACACAATAACTGGTCCCACTGCGCGCACGCGGAGTGTGGCTGTGTTGGCTTATCTTGCCAACTCACACAATAACTGGTCCCACTGCGCGCGCGCGGAGTGTGGCTGTGTAGGCTTATCTTGCCAACTCACACAATAACTGGTCCCACTGCGCGCACGCGGAGTGTGGCTGTGTTGGCTTATCTTGCCAACTCACACAATAAATTTGTAATGTTTAATAGAAATTGTGCTGACGCAAATTAATTCGCATACACAGTTGTATGTTATTGGGAATGAGTGGCAGCGTACGCGCGAGTAGTACCTTCTTATTGGTAAGTTCTATGATCTGCTTACTTTAATTGCAAACACAATTACGTAAGTATCATAAATTATATTTAAATAACGAGCGCGCGCGTGTGTGTGTGTGTGTGTGTGTGTGTGTGTGTGTGTGTGTGTGTGTGCTACAGACTTACTATCTGACTTGCCGCTACTGAAGTCCGTGCTGTGAGTCTTATCGCCCATTCCGCTGAATGTGAAGTCCCCCTGCAACAGTGGCGCACAGCGTCTCAATTTACACACTCATATACATGCATAGTTATGCTTATGGAGTATTGGCATATGCTGGAATAATCGAATCCGGATCGAAGGATGATCGATTAACCGGTTCTACTAGCAATTCGCTCCGGTGATCGCGAGTCGCTCAGCTCCCTCGGTCCACAGTAAGCGTATCGGTATGTAGCCGCAGTACTCACGGCCGTGCTCGAGGAGAAGGTGTGCGACCGCGCCGCCAGCCCGTAGCCCGGCCGCGGCGCCGCGCGCAGCGACGACACCACTGCAACACAAGGCGGGGGTTACGGCCGCTACGCCGCTACGCAGCTAGCTACAGCGCTACGCAGCTACGGCGCTACGCCGCTGCGGGCGTGGGGCTGTACGGCGTACGCACCGTGGTAGGGCATGTGCGCCTGCGACAGCGACGACTCGCACAGCTCGGCGCGCGGCGCGTCCAGCGTGCGCGACGGCGACGCGCCCACTGGCGACGAGTAGCGCAGGCGCGGGGCCGCCTCGCGCGCCGCCGACGGCGTCCTGCGCACGCGACACACGCTCACACGCGGCCCACACACGCTCACACGCTCACACGCGGCCCACGCGGCCGGCGCTTACCTGCTGGCGTTGCGCGGGTCCAGGTTGTGGCGCTTCCACTGCTCGTGCTTCTCGCGCTCCTTCACCTCGCGCAGGAACACCTGCACACGCGCAGTATTAACTCAGTCGCCGGGCGCCCTCGCCTCGCGAGGCCGGGTGCCGCGGCGGGGGCGTACCTGCGCGATGCCGGAGTCGATCTTGGCCAGCTCGAGCTCCTCCTGCCGCAGCCGGCCGCCGGGCGCGGCGTCGGGCTCGTCGTCGCTGTCCACGCCGCGGTACGTGTCCGACCAGCGGCGGCGGCGCTCTGCGGGCAGCGGGGGACACGGTCACGGAGCATGCCCGGGCGGGGGCGGGGCGCGGGCAGGCGGGGGCGGGGCACCTACCGGGGTCCGTGTAGGGGTAGGGCGGCGCGGGGAAGTCGTCGCGCTCGATCTTGGACACGGAGCCGGGCGGCGGCTTGAAGGCGGCGGGGTAGTGCGACAGCTCGATGGGCTCCTCGGCGCCCGCGCTGGGGGGCCGCGAGGGCCCGCGCAGGGCCTCCACCAGCGCGCTCATGCCGGCGCGGGAGGCCTTGCTGGCGGGCCGCTCGGCCGCGGCGGGCCGGTGAAAGTGCGGCGAGGCGGGCGGCCGGTCGGCGGGCAGCACGGGCCGGCGCAGGTAGGCAGGCTCGGCCGCCAGGTACGAGTAGGCGGTGATGCGCCGCGGGCTGGAGCCCGAGCGCCACGCGCGCTCCGAGCGCAGCACCAGCCCGGGGGAGCCCCCGCCCCACTGCACACACACACGCTGCACACACACGCACACACACACACGCACACACACGCGCCGCGGGACACGTGTGCTCAGTCGGCAATAAATCAATATTCCGAGGTTGTGGTTATGAACAGAACGGCATGAACGAATGAAATCTCTGCGTAGCTCAAACAAATGTACTATTATGGGTCCAGCCGGGGCAGTATCTACAACATAAGAGTAGCAGTAACTAGGAGGTACGCGATGGCCACCTCGCATAAAAAAACATACAACAAAATTATCTCGCGATATGATATGATAATAATACAAATAATCCTTCTTTGTGCGCCGCAGTAGGACGCGGTCCCTCCTAGTAGAGCCTCAGCTCATCAACTTGGCACTCTCTGGACATCTGGCGGACGGAGCATTGCCCGAGCGGGGACGCTACATGAACCCGCGATTGTCCGCCAGCATTCCTCACGCCATCGCTCCAAGGCACAAACACGAGATGCATCAGAACTTAAAAGGGTATCGAACGGAGCCACTAGGAACAAGGGGATCGCACGAACGCCACCCGGTCGTAAACATTCGTTGCGGGATATTGGGATGCAACATTTTGGTACCGATTGATTGAACTTAATCGATGCATACATTCCTGGTGGCCCCATTCCAAGCGGTAACAAAAAAAAAAATGAAAGGAACCTTTCTGTTCAGGCTACTGTAGGGGCTGCAGTAGGAGCCGTTGACGCTGGGAGTGCGCGAGCGCAGCGAGAACTGTGACAGACACATGACATGCAGCGAGGGCCGGGTATGGGGGGGGGGGGGCTAGGGGGGGCTAGGGGGGGCTCACTTGCACCCCAGGAATAGACTCATACATACATACATCCGGCAAACAATAGTGCGAGTGCGTGGCGCGCGATGTACTGCGCGTGAACTATAATACATATATGCATGGATGGGGCTATCTACAAAGTGCGCTAAGCGAGTGGGGTCGAGAGGGGGCGAGTGGGGGCGAGAGGGGGCGAGAGGGGGCGAGAGGGGGCGCACCTGCAGCTCGGAGGAGGCGCGGTCGGCGAGCGAGTCCCCGGGCGCGGGCCCGCAGCGCGGGTGCCAGATGGCGGCGCCCTGCAGGAACATCTCCTCGCCGTCGCCGAAGGGGTCCCCGCACTTGCTGCAGCGCGCGCACGTCGGGTGGAAGTGGTGGTTGTCGCCGGCCTGCGGGGGGCGCGGCGGTCAGCGGGGCGCTCCGGCGGCGGCCGGGGGAGGCGGGGGAGGCGGGGGAGGCGGGGGAGGCGGGGGTGCTCACCTGCAGCACCTTGCCCGAGATGTACCGCTGGCAGTAGGCGCAGCGCACGCCGAAGAGGCGCTGGTAGTCGCGCTCGCAGTAGGGCGCGCCGCCGCGGCCCATGTACTCGCCCTGCAGCAGGCCGCCGCACGCGCCGCACGAGAAGCAGCCCGGGTGCCACTGCCTGCACACGCGCCAAGCTCTAAGCACGCCCGCCCCCGCCCGCCCCCGCCCGCCCCGGCGCCGCCCGCCCCGGCGCCGCCCGCCCCGGCCACACGCGCGCCTCACCTGTCCAGCGCCACGAGCGCCTGCCCCTCGGACAGCTCCTGGCCGCATCCCGCGCATTCTGGAACGTCAATTGTATTCATGAGTACTAGGTGGCCAGCGACTACGTGTAGGTACTTAAAAATGACCCACAGACGTTGCCCTGAATCCTTTACGAGCTCGCAGAGCTATGCCCGATATCAATGAGGTTTTATCTATAGAGAGATTATACTCCTTGAATATGAAGTATAAAGTTGGCAAATTGTATGCTATACCTACATATAGCAACAATACACAACTCACACGACGGCATTAAGCACACTGATGACATTAAAAGAGCACGAAGTATATGAATCCTATTTGTCAGAAAGGGATAACAGCACAGCCACGTGCCAATATGTCGAGCTCTAATCGTCCTCTCTTTCGCTCTTAAACGTAACGCGCTACTTGTCTCGTTCGCACGAGGGCGCAGTGGCATCGTCGCAGAAGTTAATTCAGATTAAAATTTAATGTAAAATTTTCGTATTTTTGATAGATAAAACAAATTTACATTACTTACAAATGAGAAGACACATCCTTCTTGTTTTTTTACACTCGCCCAGTATATGTTCTGCAGTTTCTAAGCATCTTCTAAGCAGAAGGCATTTTTCCTAAAAGCTGAATAAGTGCTACGTCGTTGCCAGTCAAGCTGCGACTAAGTTAACTCAAGCCAATAAGCTTGTGTTGAGTTAGCCAAGCCGAGCGCGGTAAGACGTATCTATTATTTTTTACATCAATGCCCGATATGCGGTTCTTATACTTCATTAGGAACACCACTAAATTTGTCTCTTTGACCCACTTCGAGGGCGGACCCCCTCTGCGAGCGAGTACCGAATATCCAATTGCGCCGACGGGCCGATATCGATTCTCGCGTCGAATATAATACGAGCACATACACATAAGGACCATATTGACTGGCGATTAGTATAACGTGCGGGTGGGCCGAGAGATGGAATCGCGGCTTCGTGGCGAGTAGGAAGAGATGAAACAGGTCAGCGGCAGGCCGCGGCCCGCGGCAGCCGGCCAAGCGGGAAGAGTTCGGAGGGAGCAATGCTCTCGCAAGGAAGATCGGTTAGACAATGGAACACTTAGAATTAGTAAATGAACAGAGCGTGATACCAGACCTGCGGACTCACCGTTCTGGTCGGCGAGCGGCGCGGCGGGGGCGGCGTGGCCGTTGGTGGCGGGGGGCGAGCGGGGCGGGGGGCCGGGGGCCGGGGGGCCGGGGGGCGAGCGGGGGGGCGAGGCGGGGCCGGCGGGGCGAGCGGCCGGCGCGCTGGCGGCGCGCGCCGTCTGCCGCTGCGGCGCGGCGGCGCAGGCCGAGCAGACCACCTCGGCGCCCGTGTAGGTGACCTTCTCGCCCGACGGGAACGCGCGCCTGCGGGCAAGCCACCTCACCACGCGCTCTGCGCCGTACCTGCCGGCGCGCGCACGCGCACACGCGTACGGACGCACGCGCACACGATATAGGGGCTTTCGCTTACTTGCATCGTCCGCACGTGAAACATTTCTGATGGTAAGTGTTCCCGAGCGCGGAGACCACCTCGCCCTCCACGTACTGGCTGCAGGCGGCGCAGCGCGTGCCGAAGGCCCGCTGGTAGTCCTGCGCGCGCAGTGATGACGTATTATATATATATATATATATATCCTCACGCCTTCCCGAGAAGGTTCCCGGAGGGGTAAGCAGAGGTGTATAGGTAGTAGGTACCCATACATCCAGTCGCCGCAAGAGATATATTTTTGGTGTCGACGCGACCGGTGGCGAATCCACCGCCGCTATCCATCCCGACTGTACATAATTTCTTGTCAAACGCCGTTAAGCTCGCGGTGTGACCGATCGGTACGGTCGGTATTCGTAATGGCGTCGCGTCGCATGCAACCAGTAGGTCTAGCGGTAGTACCTGCGGGCAGTAGTAGTGGCCGTCCTTGCAGAAGAAGCCCCCCCTTGCGAGCGAGGCGGCGCAGGCGCGGCACGTGAAGCAGGCCGTGTGGAAGTACTTGTCGGACACGCGCAGCACCTCGCCGCTGCACTTGCCGCCGCACGCGCCGCACACCACCTTGCCTGCGACACGAGCGCTCTCACTGCCTGCACTGCCTGTACTGCCCGCACTGCCTGCACTGCCCGCACTGCCTGCACTGCCCGCACTGCCCGCACTGCCTGCACTGCCTCTACACTTACACACTCATCCGTCTCCTCATATGCACATGCGAGCCGGGTGAGATACCTACTCGCTCGTTCCATTCCTCGAGTGTCCGATCAATTAGATCTAGATAATTACGACATGGTCCGCCCGAGTCTCATCTTCCAGACACATTCGCATTGTACCTATATGTATATGTATCAACATAATCCACCTCCCTTCACGTATCCTTCTATAGACATGTCTAAGCAGACGTAACTTTTAAGAGAGCTAGGGCATAACGGGTTTCCCGTTCGAATTTAGAGCTGCACGACTGGGGCAGGACCTCCACCTTATAGAAGTCCGTAGCCAAATAACACAATGTATGTGTTCCTACGCGGTGAATAAGGTTGCCAGTAATTAGCTCCTTGGGGAGGGGGGAGGATTGTTACATTGTGTTGGAAGCAGAGGGATTAAACCCATTATGCTGCCAACACACTATAACTCTCCCTCGCTACGCCAGTTGATAGGCAAATATCTTCCAAATATGCCGTTGGCCGCAAACGTGACCAACAGCGGCTGCGTCTCGGCTCATCATTGACTTTAGCCATCACTACATGCATTCCTTAGGATCCACTTGACATTCACCACAGTATTGGCAAATTCCTCATACATATTGTGGGTGTGTGTATGCGTATGACGAGTGTTGTTGCTCTATAACCATGTGCACATGCTGTAGACAATGAGGCCGACACGTGTGTATAAATATGTAACTTATTAACCAATGCGTGTGTTGACTCAGTATACAAGCTCCTCAGTAGGTCCTTACTTATAATAGGTACACGGCAGGCGCGATAGGCGCTCTAGTTGGACTGTACGTACAGTGCAGGCCACGGCGCGGACGTATGGTAGGCAGGGACGGCCCACGAGCCGCGCCGCGCGAGCGGAACTAATCTGACCTTATCAGTACGGTAACGGTAGGCAGATGACTTCATCATGGAGTTCATACATAAAATATGCATTAGTTAACGTGTTACCGTACATAAAGTACCTGTATATATCCTAATATCCTTCTAATCTAATATTATAAATGCCAAGTTTATGAGGTTCGTTCCTCATAAACTGTGCCTTTAAGTATTAAATCCAGCTTTGATATATACCAGCTACGTGGCGTGCTTGTACTAGATTAGCAAACGTTTGTCCCGATACAAAAATATATGTGTCGTTGCACGTCCATCGTTAAGAATGGAGCTATTAGTGTATCAGTGCATCGCATGCGGGTGAGTGTACAAGTGACTGACGGATATTTTAGCACGAGCCCGATATGTCGGCGGCGGCCCGTCGCAGCTTCAAATTGCAGAACATTACAGCTTTCACCCGAGCGTGCCAATAGGCGGCCGGCAGCGCTGCCGTGTCGAGGCAGATGAGGCCCCTTAGGATGCTGCATCCTTCACCCAGTCTCAACAACTATTACCGATTGCAGTCTCACACTAGCGAACCGTTCAAGTATCAAAATGATTCAGTCGCCATTTATTTACGTGCAGTACCTATATACAAACGTCACACGATCGCATGTGGCCGACAGGCGCGGCGTGACGCCAGCGCTCGCCAGCCGCACCGGCCACGGCTCCTGAGGCCACAAGTAAACAAAGGAACTAGAAAGCGAAATTCCGACACGTGTTAGATGCAATCAAAGCTGCGACCCTACACTGGCCAGGCCTTTCACTGCACTGCACGGCCAAATTTATTTCTCTTTTTCTTAGTCATTTTATTGCATACCTACTCATACGACCTGCCCATACGAGATTGGCTTAATGTTTGGTCAAAATGTTAAGGTGTATATCCAAGAGAAGTGCTGCATTTAGGAGTTGTAGTTACAAGACAACTTGTGTGTGTGTGTGTGTGTGTGTGTATGCAAAATGTGCCCACGGCCGCCGGCTCCGCCACGACATACCTGGAAATAACAAAACAAACAGTGAGCATGATCTAGCAACTATAGCGAGCGCGTCCATCGGGGAGGAAAGTGGTACGCCAGCGTAGAGCCCAATTGCGCGAATTATGCGTTTGAGCGTTGCATTAGCGGGGCGGCGAGCGCAGGGCGGTGGCCAGCTGACGTGTGCACCTGGCGGCGGTGAGTGTGTGTGTGTGTGTGTGTGTGTGTGTGTGTGTGTGTGTGTGTGTGCGTGCGTGCGTGCGTGTGCGGGCAGTGACGTCACGGGCACCATAGTTGGCACCGGCGCGGTACTCGCCGCCCCGTAGTACGAGGCTTGCGTAACCGATGCCGTTCATTGATGGCATCGTGTTGCCACGCCAGCCATAATAGACCTCACTTAATAGAACAGTGCAGCCCTGCCCACTGCCGCAATAGCTGCAGCCGCGGCCACTGCGCCGCGACTGCACACACTATGACGACACTCGTCTCGCGGACACCACCAAACTCACGCTTATTAGTTTGTGCTCCATACGGGTAAATACTGAATGAAAAGGTCACTCACAATAAGGAAAACCACGAGGATTTTATGACTGAAAGATAAACTGAAGCCCATTCAATATTGTCATGTACAATAAATACCTAGACAATTATTTGATTATGTGTACTTTATGCGGAGCGTGAGTTTGTTTGTTTGGACGCGCTAACCTCAGGCTCTACTGATCCTTTTATAAACCTCCGCAACCGCGGGAAGCAGCTAGTCGTAATATTGACTTCCACTGCCACATAGAAAATATATGTAAACAAGCCAACAAAATTGTGGGGTTTGTAATGAGGCTATCATCAAATTTTAACGGCTTGCTTGCAAATGTTAACGAACAGCTGCAAAGCTGCACTTACTCTATATAAAGCGTTTGTTCGTAGTAAGCTTGAATACAACGCTTTGGTTTGGGACCCTCATGAAAATAAGTACGGCCTACATATTGAGTGTGTCCAGAGGAAGATTGCTCGCTTTTTATACAAAAAGATATTTGTATACTATTCGTACCCATATCCATCGATGTTCGTCATGGGGACGGTGGGACTGGAAACATTGGAGTTAAGACGCAAGTTTCAACTCTTGATTCATTACTACCACCTCCTGATGAACAAAGTGGACAATCCCAAGGCGTTGGAGCGTGTGGGCCTAGGTCCCGAGTCGTTTCCTGATAAATGGTGAGGGCGGGGATGGTCCGCGTCGGCACACTGCACAGACGACTGCTCGCGGAGCCCCCCCCGTGCACCTACTCCTAGAGCAGTGGCGTTACTCAACTCGCTACTCGTTCAGCACACGGACCTAGATATCTTCCATGATCGCCCTTGTAAAATTAGCTGTTGCATTTTAAAATTTTTAAATAGGCAGTACATAAGTTTATCGTTTGATAAATTTTATTTTTTTCTTCGAGTATAATTATATAATAAGTATCTGCAAATGTAAATATTTAAAATGTACGTGTTTTGGCTCAAGGCTGTTAACTTATGTTTTTATTGAAATAAATAAATTTAAGGAGCTGGTCTCCAGTTCTTTCTAGATCTCAGCCCAATGTATGTGTTTGTTGGGAGGTATGGCTCGAGCATGTGAATTGAATCAGTGACTAGGCCCTCTAGTCCAACCTTTGCACGATGAGCCACATAGCGATAATGTGGCAGTGGGTGGCAACTGGCGGAGCAGTGCCGCTGCGATGCAGGCGCCGGCCGAGGCTCTGTCTCCGCGGCTTATTATTACAACGAGCGCTAAATTTGTGGACCTAAGTGGGCCCAGTGGGCCGCGACCAGCGGGGGTCACTCGCTCACGCGCGACTACGGTAACCTTATTAGCTCTACCACTATCATATAGTATTTGGCTGCAATTTGTATATTTGCATTAAGCAGTCCTTCTTAATATTTCAGCAGCAGCAGCTTTCGCCTCGCTATCAACGGACCTTATGTAGGATAACGAGTGCAGGGAGCGCGATCACCGAATAAAGTGATAGTGACAGCGGTGCTATGGGATGCCACTAGCGCCAGATACAAGTCAAAAAATCAAAAATCAAAATCAAAATATTTTATTCAATGTAAGGGACACAGGGAACACTTATTGAACGTCACATATTTAATATAAACTAAAGTTACCACCGTTTCCAAGAAAAAAAAAGTACCTGCCAGGAGAAGAAACGGCGAAACAAACTCCCCGGTTTTTTTTTTTTAACATTTGTTCCCTTTTACGTGTGGGGAGAAAAGATTACATATATAAACTCTGTACCAGAGGAGCAATTCATTGCCATGCATGGCCATCATTCAAATAATCTGATGTTTTATAATAAGCCTTTTGAATTAATTTACTTTTAACGACAGCTTTAAATTCTACAAAAGGTAATTCAATTATTTTCCGAGGTAGCTTATTAAAAAAGCGTATACCTTGCCCGACAAATGAGTTGCTAGTTTTGTGTAATCTAGCTGTAGGAACATGGAGTTTATCTTTGTTACGTGTATTTACAGTATGCAAGTCGCTATTTTTCTTAAATTTTATAATACTTTCTTACAAATAACACATTTTGGAATATATATTGACATGGTACGGTCAAAATGTCAATTTCCTTGAATAATTCTCTGAGAGAATCTCGAGGCTTAAGGCTATAAATTGCGCGAATAGCCCGCTTTTGCAGCACAAAAATAGATCCAATGTCTGCAGCATTACCCCACAAAATAATGCTGTAAGACATGACACTATGAAAATAGCCGAAATAAACTAAACGGGCTGTGTTGTACCTTAGCCCCTACCTACTGCCACTCCAAACACTATTGATCGCGCTCGAACGTTTTGTCAAGCTCATTATTTTCACATCGAGAGATAAAACAGGTGCAAATCAATAACTCGGCGAGCGTTTCAGTCAACATGTCCATGAAGCAAATATTAGTGGGCGCGCGGAACATTATTGCTCGTCAATGGTGGCTAGAGACAGACCTCTAGTGTGGACAGGCGTGGCTGCCCCGCACGCCGCCAGCCGCCAGCCGCCGGCCGCGGCGCACACGGCAGAGACAGACCTCTAGTGTGGACAGGCGTGGCTGCCCCGCACGCCGCCAGCCGCCAGCCGCCGGCCGCGGCGCACACGGCAGAGACAGACCTCTAGTGTGGACAGGCGTGGCTGCCCCGCACGCCGCCAGCCGCCAGCCGCCGGCCGCGGCGCACACGGCAGAGACAGACCTCTAGTGTGGACAGGCGTGGCTGCCCCGCACGCCGCCAGCCGCCAGCCGCCGGCCGCGGCGCACACGGCAGAGACAGACCTCTAGTGTGGACAGGCGTGGCTGCCCCGCACGCCGCCAGCCGCCAGCCGCCGGCCGCGGCGCACACGGCAGAGACAGACCTCTAGTGTGGACAGGCGTGGCTGCCCCGCACGCCGCCAGCCGCCAGCCGCCGGCCGCGGCGCACACGGCAGAGACAGACCTCTAGTGTGGACAGGCGTGGCTGCCCCGCACGCCGCCAGCCGCCAGCCGCCGGCCGCGGCGCACACGGCAGAGACAGACCTCTAGTGTGGACAGGCGTGGCTGCCCCGCACGCCGCCAGCCGCCAGCCGCCGGCCGCGGCGCACACGGCAGAGACAGACCTCTAGTGTGGACAGGCGTGGCTGCCCCGCACGCCGCCAGCCGCCAGCCGCCGGCCGCGGCGCACACGGCAGAGACAGACCTCTAGTGTGGACAGGCGTGGCTGCCCCGCACGCCGCCAGCCGCCAGCCGCCGGCCGCGGCGCACACGGCAGAGACAGACCTCTAGTGTGGACAGGCGTGGCTGCCCCGCACGCCGCCAGCCGCCAGCCGCCGGCCGCGGCGCACACGGCAGAGACGGCAAGGCCTCGCGGTATCGGCCGCAATGTGAACATAGCAATCCATGTATCACAATTTGGCCAATCGATAAACGTGCTCCAATATTGTATTGACGTAATGGAATTGACCTCGTTTCATCATTGTTACGTAACAATTAGTAAGCTATCGCTGCTTCGCTGGTCAACGTAAGTAGAGACTGTAGTGAGTGGTTTTTTTTTTTAAAAAGCCATCGCCCCGCGTCGGGTTGCACAGATAAGTTAGAGGTGTCATTCCGTTCATCTCCATTTCAAAGGCAGTCCCGTGTGGCCAATGAGTATGGCCGTCTGTGGTGGCGAAGGTGGCGGTGGTGGCACCTTGCGCGACGCCGGGTCACGTGACCGGCCGCGTGACGTCACCGCCTGATAGCCGCTAATAATGCCAAGGGCAATCGCGTCATCGCCCGCGCTGCTCTACACAATACACACACGAGTCACAACAAGCCATATCATTATATATTTTGTTTTGATGCAAATTATGTATAATTTAACCAAATTGTTTGGTGTATGGTAACCTCTGGTGGGTGGATTACCTACATCACTATCAGCACGTGTCGCCTGATAGCATTTAGTTTTAATTTCAAGTTCACTTGGCTGTGCACGGACACCAAGGTCAACCGTCATCAGTAGAGCGGCGCGCGTGTCGTGGCCTTCCTCGAGTACATATTTGATATACATAGGTACGGTATAATATAGCATGTCTGCCCCAAATGAACTACGCTACGGACACTTTCGCCGAAGTACGAACAAGACGAGACTGCGTCGTAGTGGACCGGCCGCAGCAATCGGCGCGTACTGCGTATACATTGATAGATATGAATAATAATGTAATACTTTGCGTGTACATACTCATATATTTGTGTGCCTCTAGTGCAAGTTAACTGCAAATAAATCGTTATCACAACGAAATATTAAAATATGTATTAACATCTGCACAACGTTAAAGATAAGCTCTAACACTGATAACAGTGCTCCACGTAGGTATGTTCAGCGCGCGAGGCGCGAGGCGCGAGGCGGCGTAACAGTCAGGCGAGGCGCTCGCGGCCCTGAGGCTGTGGCTGTGAGATCGACAGAGGTCGCCACTCGAGGCCCGAGGCACCTGGTGGCTTAACTCTGGTCAGATCAAATCTCGAGCCGGCTAATTGTAAACATATTGTGGCTAGCACGCACGATGCTCATTCTACTTGCGGATATGAAAGGTTATGATATACAATATTAATTGATTATCATCATCGTCCGATAACGCGTCTACCATGAGTCACGTGAACAAACGTCACAAAGTGAACGAGGCTCGAGATATTAGCAGACTCATTCGTCGAAGGCTGCCTCTGTTATGAATTTGTCCTCGGCTCTGTTGTTGGTCGTCGCGCGTATTTGTAAACAACGAGCCTAATGCAGCGCCGAGTAGCGAGCGCGCTGCCAGTACAGTGGCGACGCATTGCATATGGCCACATTACACATGGACAGGTGGCAGGTGGCAGGTGGCAGGTGTACATCCCCTAGACATCAGCGCGGCGCCCTTAAAACTGTTAATACACTTCATTAATGGATCACTCTACTGATATGTCCATTTATTTTTGTAGCGTATTAGGAACTTTTCAAGTTATTTAGATTGAATAAAAGAGTCCGAGGTGACCTCCTCCTTTTTCGAAGTGGGCTAAAAAGGAGCACACAATAGGGTATGCACGACCTGCGCGGCCTCCGTGCCGGCCCGGTAATAAGGTGAGTTGAAATCATTTCCCCACCTGGTTTGTTTCCCACGCCTCTTGTACCAACCCACCTATGTGTATCCTTTAACGGCCTCAACAGCATTCGCTGGTTTGAACACTGGTTATGTGTATCTTAAGATGTGATGTATGTAGTGAGACCCCTAAAGCGAGCTACATATTGTGAGTTAGTGTAAGATAATGGCACAGGGTGCGCCACTCTCGCAGAACACGAGAACAAGGTGTCTTCTTATTGTGCCGACACCGAGGAAAGTGTTAATGCATTCTAACAAATAGTCTACACGTCAGTTTGTCATATTTAAATAACTCATTAGCATGGTAAGGCTGGGTAGTTATTCCAATTTGGCACCTGCTCGCCGGCGGCATTAGAACATGGTTTGTACTGTCAACGGTACATAATTATATCAGAGACCAACATTGTTGATCGAGTAACACAAAAAGTTTGTGATCTACCGAGGGATTATTGGTGGGTGGTGTATCGAAGGTGTTCGAGCTGGTCGAGTGCCGTCTGCCCTACTTTGAGCCCTCGTACCTAAGCAAAGGCGCCAAGACCTACACATAGCCATAAGGAGTGCTCGTCACCACTAATAGCCAACAACGTGAGCGCCGCCCCCCGGCAGGAGCGGGGACCACGTCGCGCCGCCAATAGAGTACTAGCTATGCGCTACTAGGAGGCGCACGTGGAGCGGGGGCAGTGACCCCGCCGCCGTCACACTGCACCGTACAACTACCAATTACTTTAAGCATTGCCAAATTAAATGTACAGGTGATTCTGTGAAAAATTCAGGTGAGCCTGTCGAGTTGGGCTACATATACATCACTGCCGAAACGTGTGGTGCTCATAGCTTGCCACGTAAGTACTTTCTAAAGAATTGCGTTCAAACAGCGAGCTTAAAGTGTGAGTACGTACTGTGGATGCACATCACTTACAAATAGCGTTGTGTCCGCTCACAATGGCGAGGTGGGCCCGAGGCAGTGGATCGTTAAATGCACTCGCGGCCATTTCATTGTATGATATCATCAGGCCCAGGATTATTTCTCTAATTATGCATCAGTGCAACTTAGTTACGCATCGTACTAGTGCACACACAGTGTGTGCGCGGTGTGTGTGCGTGTGTGTGTGTGTGTGTGTGTGTGTGTGTGTGTGTGTAGCGGGCAGTGCCATATGGGCGGCGCACGCGCACCGGTGCCCAGATCGGAAGTTATAACGGATGTATAAAATACACTTCCGCGATTACAATACGTGTGAATTATTAATACTTATGCCTGCTAGTATTACGTGGTGAAAAGGCGCGAGGGCTGCCCCTCTCCCCACTCCCTCTACTGATCGTGTGGCTTTATACAATTAATCTCCTGAGCTTGAGAACGCCGGAATACCTTAAAATGTACCCCGGTGAGGGAATGTGTTTCCAAGTACTGGTAGTCAGAAAAAGAGAAAATATTTGTTATACAGTACCAAACGCTGCTGTGCCGAAATTTACGTGAACACGATGGTGGTCTCGTATAGTGGGCACAAGAGCGCTACTTGGTGATCGTGATCTACAACCGGGTCAGGCGCCGGTACAGCGCTCGGGACAATGGCAAAGTGAGTCAGAGGCAAGGCATTAGAGCGCTTGTGGGAATCGCCTCTCATCACATCTACTCGTACAACATATTGGCACAGAGCGCCGCGCCAGCTGTACTTTGTAGTGCATGCATCGGACGCATTGTTCACAGGCTGCGGGGTCTACATTAGCAGAATAAAAAGTTCTTATGTATTGTTATACATACTTAACTAATTCACATATGGGACGAAATAACTCGACATTATAAATAATAAATAAATACCTGGGACAATTCCACACAAATGGACCTAGTCCCAAATTAAGCAAAGCTTGTGTTATGGTAACTAGACGACTATATATTTACTTATATATCCTATGTATTTAAGTATTTATCTATCATATACACTTAAATACATAGGATATCTAAGACTCAGGTACAAATATTCGTGTTCATCACACAAATATCTGCCTTCAGCGGGATTCGAACCCGCGACCTCAAGTTTCGCAGTCAGGAGTTCTAACCACTAGACCAGACGGTCGTCAAACATTCGCTCTAGGTTAATGCCGAGTGCCACCGACGGAAATATAAACCTGCGGTGTACTGTTCCTATTCCAACAGTGTGTCCAATTCCATAGTTGTGTAGGCTCCTGTCCCGGCCCGACGACACACCAACCAATTAGGTCAATGTAGAGCACTGCACCAGTGGCGCGGGCCGGCGCCGAGCGGAGCGACCACCACTACCAATTTACAAATATTTAGCCGCACCAACAAACACTCGAAGACAACCAATTGTGTATACATATGTAGGTACTACAACATGTTGTAGCCGGCTGCGGATATACAACGCTCGACTGGGAACCCTTGCACCAATCCATCCGATGTATGATTTGAAACACTGTAATAGTCGCTAGAGCCCCTCGTCGTCCATGCCTGTGCACCGGGCATGGTGGGGCGCATGCGGCCATGGCCTGGCAGGCGACACAGAGGTGGCCCGCCGTTGCATAACTCGCCCAATTGACCCGGATGACGCACCGCGCCGCCTCAGCCGCCTGAGGCCCGGCGGTACAACTCTGTAGGGTTACTGACATACCATTTGGATGGTGGCAAGTGTCTACTGGTGCACGCTTGTTTGTAATGAAGGACAGACCCTTAGCCGGGCCTCTCGCAAACACTGCTCTCTCTGCTACAATACTATGCTATGACTCAATGTGAACACAGCGGCGTGTGGCGTGGCACGTCACACGTGCCAGCAATGTCAACAAATCATGTACATCGTTGTATAATTAAAGACGCCGAGACGAGGTCACAGTGACATCACCGGCCAACATTTGCATGCGCCGGGAACACTAGCTCAGCGCACATACCTACCTACGTGCCGCTACACAACACACAACACAACAACAATGCACGACTGACCAATATTGTGCAATATCGACTACAGCCACTGTCATTGGAATATTGCGCTCCAATAACATACATCTGAACGGAGCCAACGAACAGGTGGATGACGACATCATAGCAAGCGATGATTGTACGTAGCCTCGCGCACAGCTACCACTTCAGGAGACCCTTCACGGATGACGACTTCATAGCAAGCGATGATTGTACGTAGCCTCGCGCACAGCTACCATGATTGTACGTAGCCTCGCGCACAGCTACCACTTCAGGAGACCCTTCACGGATGACGACATCATAGCAAGCGATGATTGTACGTAGCCTCGCGCACAGCTACCATGATTGTACGTAGCCTCGCGCACAGCTACCACTTCAGGAGACCCTTCACGGATGACGACATCATAGCAAGCGATGATTGTACGTAGCCTCGCGCACAGCTACCATGATTGTACGTAGCCTCGCGCACAGCTACCACTTCAGGAGACCCTTCACGGATGACGACATCATAGCAAGCGATGATTGTACGTAGCCTCGCGCACAGCTACCACTTCAGGAGACCCTTCACGGATGACGACATCATAGCAAGCGATGATTGTACGTAGCCTCGCGCACAGCTACCATGATTGTACGTAGCCTCGCGCACAGCTACCACTTCAGGAGACCCTTCACGGATGACGACATCATAGCAAGCGATGATTGTACGTAGCCTCGCGCACAGCTACCATGATTGTACGTAGCCTCGCGCACAGCTACCATGATTGTACGTAGCCTCGCGCACAGCTACCACTTCAGGAGACCCTTCACGGATGACGACTTCATAGCAAGCGATGATTGTACGTAGCCTCGCGCACAGCTACCATGATTGTACGTAGCCTCGCGCACAGCTACCACTTCAGGAGACCCTTCACGGATGACGACATCATAGCAAGCGATGATTGTACGTAGCCTCGCGCACAGCTACCATGATTGTACGTAGCCTCGCGCACAGCTACCACTTCAGGAGACCCTTCACGGATGACGACATCATAGCAAGCGATGATTGTACGTAGCCTCGCGCACAGCTACCATGATTGTACGTAGCCTCGCGCACAGCTACCACTTCAGGAGACCCTTCACGGATGACGACATCATAGCAAGCGATGATTGTACGTAGCCTCGCGCACAGCTACCACTTCAGGAGACCCTTCACGGATGACGACATCATAGCAAGCGATGATTGTACGTAGCCTCGCGCACAGCTACCATGATTGTACGTAGCCTCGCGCACAGCTACCACTTCAGGAGACCCTTCACGGATGACGACATCATAGCAAGCGATGATTGTACGTAGCCTCGCGCACAGCTACCATGATTGTACGTAGCCTCGCGCACAGCTACCATGATTGTACGTAGCCTCGCGCACAGCTACCACTTCAGGAGACCCTTCACGGATGACGACATCATAGCAAGCTATGATTGTACGTAGCCTCGCGCACAGCTACCATGATTGTACGTAGCCTCGCGCACAGCTACCACTTCAGGAGACCCTTCACGGAGCACAACAACAGATCAGCTGGAGGACGGTACGTGGAGTGAAATACCTTTTTGTACTTTTAGTAATCAAGTTAATGTTTATTATAATTGTAGGTATGCATATCATTGTTTATGACCGCCATATTACTAGGGTAATTATTCCAAAATAAGTTATGCAGTGATTGGATCCTCGAGTACAGCGCTGATGAGGATTGGCACTGAGGGTTCCAATGTTCCAGGCATACTTAAAGCATGTGAGCTATGGGCTCATGTACAGCGGGGACATTGTCCGGGGCCCGCCGGCCGGAGTACGCGCGGGACGGCGGTGAGGGCGGCGGCAATGATCCGGGCATAGGGAGCATGCCGCAGCTGCCGAGCGCATAGCCATTCGTCACCGCTAAATATAATCCGCCGTGAATCAATTCATGGGATCATGTCCCCTGCTATTTGTAGGGGCCATATGCCGTGACAGAGCATACACTGCGCGTATTCAGTCGTGTAAATCGCTCATAATCTAGCCGCGCCCGATGGTGGACGGGTGGCATGGTGATAATTATGTTTTAAAATCGACTACACTTCAGTTTTATAATATGAGTATAGACACGAACCAATATGTTTGACACGCAGATATATATGTACAAGGTACTATTGTTCCTACTGTATGCTACATCTATACTAATATTATAAAGCTGAAGAGTTTGTTTGTTTGTTTGTTTGTTTGTTTGTTTGTTTGAACGCGCTAATCTCAGGAACTACTGGTTGGAATTGAAAAATTCTTTTTGTGTTGGATAGTCCATGATTCTAGGAAGGCTTTAGGCTATATAAAATATAAATAAATAATAGTTAATATTAAAAAAATCTCTGAAAAGTGAGTGTGCGAAAGAGACAGACAACAAGATACTGAGACGTTTTCAATATATTGACAAATACTCTGTCAGAGTGACGTGTAAATATTGATGGTAAAGGTGCGTTCCACTAAGCGCCCACAACAATGAAAATTCTCCTATACCTAATCGATCCACATAACGACCGCGGTCGTTGTGGTCGTGGCGAAAACTTCAATTATAATGTCATAACTTACGCTCACGACGACCCATCTAAAAAGGTGGGTCCAAGTGATCGTTGAATCGAAGAAAATTTGCGTGATTTTCAAAACTCAAAGCATATAAAATGGCGACTGTACCTCTTACCAAATATCCAAGTGAGAGCAAGACATTTTAATTCTATTTGAACGTAAATTAATTTAAAACACCAATAATATTAAATAAAAAAAACATTATATTTTTTTTTCAATATAAATCTATTTAAATTAATCAAGTTTATTTTCAAGGCTTACAGATTATAAACTATCATCTTAAATCTTTTGCTTTCTTTTTACTAACTCGCCGTTTGTATTATTTACCTGCACGCTCAAAACGCTCTGTAATCCATTCCATTTGAGGTTACGACAGTAACGCTTACAAGCAAACTGTGGTCGTGAGCGTGATCATTGTGAACGCTTAGTGGAACGCACCCTATGTATAGCTAGACTGACATTTCATTCAAGTAGTAGTTTTGACAAACCTCAAATTAAGTACAGTTTCTTTCATAACAACAAAAGCAAAAAGATGTTTGTTGTGTTTTAGTGTGAGTTTCATAATTAATCTTCGAGCTAATGAGACTGAAGAACAGCGTAGGCAATGGTAAATACAAATTTCTCCAGATTTATTTCCTGGGGAATTCTGAAGAAGAGGTAAATGAACGCTGTTCGCAGATATCATTTAGCAGTTACAACAACTTTTGCATGAACATAATCAGTTGATCCAATTGTTCAAAACTGTCTTACAAGTAATGTGATGCCATCGGACAATCAGAAAATAGTGATCACAGCAGACAAGCGACCTGCAGGAGACAACATGTCATGAGAGAGGCATCAATGCACCAATGTTAAATGATGTTGCCTTAATCGTGATTGGGGAGAATATGGAGTCTCGCGATATTGTAATGTAACCAAGAAATGATGCCATCATCCTTCAGCATATTAGGGCAAATTCTCACCTCTTATCAAAATAATCTAATATCCATGTAACAATAAATGAATATAAACTACACCTAAACAATACTTTTAATGCCTAACTTTTTAACATAATAGTAATGTTTCAAACTACTTAACCCTTTCGTTAACAAGTCAGCAGGCATTTCAGTAGTTGGCAAATTGCCTTGGCATTGAAATTTTGACATTGAAAAAATGGCATTGCCATGTACTCGGCTCAGTACTGGACAATGCCACTGTCGGTTGTTTTCTGCATTCATGATATTACAGTACCAGACAATTTAAAACAGAAACCTGTATAAGATCTCCTGTCAATAGTATTTGATGTCCAATCTGAGTCTACAAATCCTTCTAAGTTTTTATTATCATTTGTAAACATTAAACCATAAGATTTTGTTTTATTTAAATATTCTAACACTCTCTTTGCGTTTTTCCAGTGAACTGCAGTAAAACAATTGTTAAATTGGCTTAAATAGCTGACACTGTAACTTATATCTGGGTGTGTAAGTATAGACAAATACATAAGACTTCCTATCAGTTACTGATAAGGATATTATTTACAAATATTTTCTGACTTATCCAACTTCAATTTACATTCAATAGGAGTATCAACAACATTACAGTTTGACATCTTAAACTTATTTAAAATATGTTCGACAAAATGCTCCTGATCTAATGATATACAACCATTTTTATATACTTTTACTCTCATACCTAAGCATTCTTTCACTTGCACTGAATCTTTAGTTTTGAAATTTGACATTAAACTATGTTTCAGTTCATCTGTCAATGCCTTGCTACTGGAAAATATGAAAAAAATCATCGACAAACACAGTTGTAAAATTTGTTCATTATTTACCTTTTACTATATAAACATGGTTCCAATTTAGACTATATATAACCCTGGCTTAACAAACAATCATCTACTCTCTTATTCCACTGCAATGCAAATTGCATGTTTTAGTTTGAGTACACTGTTACTCTGACATTCTAAATTAGGTGGTACTAGCATGTATACTGTTTCATCAAGGTACCTAGCCATTTAAAAATGCAGTGTTAACATCAAGATGAGTAATTTCTAAATTTAACTTTACACTTAAAGAAAATAACATTCTCAGTGTTAATACAGGTGAGTATGTTTCTTTATAGTCCACACCTTCTACTTGGGTAGAGCCCTTAGGGACTAAACGAGCCCTATATCTCACTTTATTATCACTTTCAAACTTTCTTTTGAAAACCCAAATTTTAAATTCTTTTCACAAATTCTAGAGCAAGTGAATGAATTTGTATATCTAGGAAGCATGTTCACACGAGATGGAAAGTATGAAAAAGATATTGAAAGAAGGCTAACTGCCGGTATTAAGGTGAATGGGGCCATGTCGGTGTTGTTGGCCAGCAACGGTTGCTGTCCACAGCGTGATATTTGTGCCTACTTTATTGTATGGCAGCGAACCCTGGGTATGTCAGAGGAAGTATGAAGATAGCTTAAATGCAGCTGAGATGCGATATCAGCTGCGAAAAACGTGCGGAGTAACGATCTTAGTTCGAGTCCGGAATCAAGAGATTCGCAAATCAACTGGCGTGAATCAGGGCGAGATTGAAAAGATGAAGAGAGGCATGCTACGCTGACTTGGACATATAGTAAGGTTGAGTGAAGAAAGATTGACGATACAGATATACAAAGCAAAAGTGTGTGCAAGAAGACGCAGAGGAAGGCCACGTTCCAACTACCTGGATCAAATCGATCGGACGCTCAAGGACGGGAACGAAAAGAGTACTCGAAACCGACGATCATGTATGAAGAGACTGATGAATGTGGACGAAGCAAAAGAAGTATAAAGTCTGGCGCTGGAGAACGCTGGCTGGAGAACTGGCGCTCTATACTCCCTGCCTACCCCCTTAGGGACTTGGTGTGATGATATGTATGTATGTATGTATGTAAATTTTCACCCATGCGAAGCTGGGCGGGTCAGCTAGTATTGTATATGACAGTAGTGTTGCCAGCGGGGGGGCTCGGCCACCACATGCCAATGCTGCCTGTGCGGTCGCACCTCGCCATTATTATTATTATTGGTGTTATTTTCCTAATAATGTTTTCTTAACAATGCTTTCTTAATGGTGTTACGGGGAACAACAACATGCATTCTGTTTCTAAAATACTTATTGTAAGCACCTTGTGTACGTATAGGTACGCCACGTAACTGTTGACGGGACCCTCCGAACGACTCCTCAGGGCAGAACACACACACACACACACACACAGACAGACGTGCCGGCGCACCAAGTAATCCAAACGCTTGCTGCATACATAAAGCCAGCGTGTGTCGTAATGTATGTTGATTACAGAAGGTGTTTATCTATCGGCCAGCCGTGTCGCGCACCTATCGCGTGGTATCGCGCAGATTCCGCTGCTTATCACATTAGTGAGCCGCGAGCAATGCAAGCCCAGGACACCGCGCCCCACACACAACTTGTACAGTGTACACCCTCCACAACACACTTTGGACTTTTATATATATAAACATCTATTGACGCGTAGCAGTCAGCATTTCCGGATTAGCTTATCAAGATCGGATGGGCCGACGTATGCCATATGTTAGGCCCGAAGGAAGCATGCACTCGCGCATAGTTGAGCGTGAGCGTGAGCGTGAGCGGCGAGCAGCAGCGAGCACAGTTTGTCTGCGCAGACGCGCCGCTGACGGATGGCAGACAGATGTAGCGCCGCGCAGGAATGCCAGCCATTATAACACCACTCGCACTCAACACTTCTATATTTTGTCGGGCTTACGGTTCAACCCCGGCGGATAATACCTACTAGAGTATAACACTCGCTTCAAAACTGTCTTAAGTATATATCCCCAAAATGTGTTTTTGTAATAAATATTGCAAAGATAAACTCCTAACATAATGAAACAAAAACAGAAGTAAATAAAACCATAAGTTAGTTTGGAACCAGGCTAAGGGTACGATATAATAGCTCATAAATGCGCAGAAAGCTTGAGTAACATTAGCGAGGGCCCGCTGACAAAAAAGAGGCTAATTAGCAGTAATGTTCACGACAGCTCTACATACAAATCCTACGATGGATGATAATTATTGTTGCAATATTATTGCGCAAGCGGCCGCCACCGCTGCACTGTGGATACCTCACTGCAGCTCACATCACGTAATGCCAAGTGCGCCACAAGGCCTTGGTGAGGACTCTACACTATCTAGTGTACTACTTGTCCAAACACGAGGCCTGCAATGTCTTCCTTCCAATTAACAATAATGCCGTCATCGGTGTGATTGGTCTGGCCGAGCCAATACTGGGCGGGTATGCACCGAGCCGTGTCCTCGCCACACATGCGGGAGTGCGGGAGGGAGCAATTGGCCGCGTGCGGATGGTGCGGAGGTGCTCACTTCCTTTCCCGTACAATTCGCGTCTAAGGCCGAATACGTTTATGACCGGATACGTTTTCTTGGCTAATCTCTCACACAGAAATTGTGATGAATCAAACTGCGAAATAGATAAGCTTACATATATGAGTTGACTATATTAGCAAGTGATTGCAAGGCCTTCGTACCAAATGATGAGGCGCATGAACCCGAGCGCCGGCGGCGAGGCGGTACACAAGGTGAGAGCATCTGATGACGTAAGCCACATAAATAATCCATACAAACTCTCGGACGCCTGTATGTACGTACACTACCTACAGCATATGTTTCGTAAGTTGCTAAAAATATGGTGTTCCAGTAGGATCTTGGATCCGAGCGCACCTGAGCGAAATATCCGCAATAACATTCAGCTGAGCGTGGCTCAGTACCGCTCATATCTGGAGCTATTTCGAGAAGTCTTAATATTTCGCTACATTGATCTAATATAACATTGTTATATTAGATTATTGACATTGTGTATATGATCTTACTCCATGCACCGGAAGGGCTCCTGGCTCCTACAACAACTAAAGTTGAGAAGGTTAAAGGCTAGACGAAATATATTCACGGGACAATAATGAAGGCACGATAGCATAATCATATTAGTGATATGACGGGAATTCCTGGTTTCAGTTGACTATCGCAATAACTTCGGGCATGAATTCCTTTATTTGATGACATTCTCAAATACGCATCAATGTGGCATATGTCGCAAGCCGCGCTCCCGAGTCACCGCCGGGCATAAACAACAGCGATAAATAAGTGTTTCATTTGTCGTGCACGCGTAAGGTGCAGTGTGGACAGTGCGGCGGCCATCGCCGGCGAGCAGAAGCAGCCAGCCAGCAGCCAGCAGCCAGCAGCTAGCAGCAGGCACGACGTGGCCTGCGATACACAATCGCAACATGCGTCGGCTAGCAACCGCCTGACACCATTTGCGACACGCTCGCCTCGTACACGACGTAGGTATACGCACTTGAGTAATAATATATTATTGTATATTGGCTGTTTTCTACCAAAATAAAGATGATTTTGTCTGCATGAATAATTTGGCACAGGCTTGTTCGCACGGGTCGTTGAACAGGAGCCGTGTATAAGGGAATAGTACAGCAAATGCAGTGTCCAAATAAAGTAGGCGGAGGTGTGCAGCACCCTCTTCTCGCCGGTGCTAACTACACTAATGGCGATTTAGTCGCAGTTTCTCAGGCATGAGTTGAAAACGATTTTACTGGTACGTACGTAGTAAACTTTTGGTATGGGCGTATGGATGAAGCTGTGTCACGGCGCACTCCCAAGCGAACACCAACCTTGACAATCTATTGGCAACAGTATCGAAGGCAGGGTACAGGTTGATTACTATTTCATCAATTTGACCCGGAGCGGCTGTGCAGGCCACAGTGCAAGTGCTATATCAATAGCGATGAGTCAGATGAGTCACGGGACACGCCACGCCACGGAGTGTACACACACAGCTCCCAGACAAGGTGCCTTTGGCCGGTGCAGCACCGTGCTAACCCACACTAACACAGCGCACTCTCTCTGGACGATTCTGTTGTTTTGCGTCCCGCCTAAGGTACATCAAAAGTCAGCACTCAATTTACAGAGGTTTTATTTACGCTTTGCCAAGTGTCAAGCAGTAATGAACCATGTGCGAACCATCGTCGAATATTTTTTGTGACTAACGACTGGTCCATTATGTACAAGGAAATAAAACTCGACCACCTCGCTTATTGTGGCCAATTAGTGGACGGCAACATAGACAACAATGTTGATTTTTGACATTGAAATAAAATTACCTTTACTGCTCGCTGTTCGGAGAGATCTCAACGTTACATGCGTCGTATGGCGGCGAGCTAAGCAACGTTAAAATATCTTATTTGGTTTTGATAACATGAAGTAAGGCGTTGTGCAAGTTATCGGTAGATGCGCGTCTGTATATTTCAACACAGCTCTACATGTGCCGATCCAGTTCAAGTGGTCAGTGGGCTGTAGAGTGTCGGCGGGCCGGCGTCGTGGCGACTAGAGACTGTTGGAGGTCGGAGTCGGAGCAACTACGCGGCGTCCTCGCATGAGCCGGCGCAGAGCTGAGGCGCGCCGGCTGTGCAACGGTCGCAACGCCAATGTCAATATTGTCGTTATCTCGGAAACTGTGCCGCAAGGGTTATCAAGTTTATCTACCGACACGATTCATTTCAGCCTCGTACTTGCAGCATTAGGACCCCCCACTAGAATAACATAGATTTTGCCATAGAATATACCGGACTAGTAGAGGTGTAGTTAGGTAACCAACGGGCCTGGTAAAAAAAACAGTTGAGCAATGAGTTGCCATAGTAGTCGTGTTGCAACTTACTGTATTCAAAGTTGGGGTAATTTTTAGCCAGTTCATTAGAGTATTGCTGGTGTAAGAACCCCTGAGGCTGCGGGCCTCGGTAGCGGGCATCGTGCAGCCCTCGGATGGCGCGCCACTGCGGAGCAGGGAGATGAACAAAACGTCCAATCATATGACTTCGAGTGCCATAAAAGTTTCTCGGCGATGGCACGTGGGCCTGCCCGCCGCGCGCGACCTTCCCACCCTCCGCCGAATATAACTTCCAAGCTGACGATTATGGATGAACATCTAATTATCTAATTTTAGCAGACTCCCAATCGCCGACCCTAAAGTTTTGTTTGGGGCCAGATGTAACAGCGCCTATGTTACGATCCATATTTAATGTGCTTGCCTCGACACAAACTAAGTGTACATTGGATTCACGAGGATACGCTCATCATATTAATTAGTACATAGCAGCTAGATATACTTCGTATAGAGATGGCGCATGGCTGCTAATATCGCTACAACACTTGTCTGTACTAAGATAGGCCTAAGTAATCCCTCAGTAGAATGCTCCACCTATTCGTGGCTGGAGGCCTCTCGACTGCTTTGATCCGTCACATTCTTAACTGCCAGCGGACTCGAGCATCTTGGCCGGTGCGCGACTAATGAGTAATACGTTAACTTAATGAAAGGGCGTGTTCTAATATGTCCCTTACAATGGTATCCCATACAAAGCACAAGAATTGTATGGTCTATTTTTAGTTAGAGGCGCGGAGGCGCTAATTGTACCAACATCCGCCGGCGGCGGCGCCACGCCCCGGCTTCGTTTGTTCGCCACTTTACTGGAACTACCCTTTGGTTCATTCGTACGGCCATTACACACTGGCCTACTGACTATACCCGACACAGACGTCTTACCGACTAGCTCTTTAGGCATCTGCTCTGAGTGTAGCCCTGTTCCTCATAATAGTATATACTACTACCTAATTTTACTATCCTTATCTATATAAATTCACTCTGGTGAAAAACAATTGGACACTTTACAGAAAATTACAACCGAAATATCGATTGTTTGTTAACGTCAATAGCTAATGTCAATGAACTTTTGTTGTTTTTATGTAACAAATAGCAAAAGCTAACAGGAAACCGGAGCCGCCCGCACCCAGCGCAGACAACAGGTGGAACTGTGCGCCTGCGGAGACGGTGGTCAGACACGTACAGGTACTGCACCCACACACCATCCATTGACGATGGGGACATCGGATTAAAAGTATATTTACATATACGGGAATATTATATTACATTATTGACACTTGCATCTACTCACGGCTCATACACGGGATGTATATGAACGATATAATCAAAAGCTTTGTTGCTTTATTGATGGTACACATATAACATGAACCAGTGTTTGGCAACAAATGGTGTCGTCAGGTATACGTATACCACCGACGCACGAAGCCTGCTGACATATTATAGAGTACACTCGATAATTAATTGATACGGAAAATACATGAATGTGAAAAATGCGGCCAGTAAAATGTGTAATTCTAATAATAGCGTATGAATTACACGGCAAGATTCCGCGTAGGGGTGCGCAGACGACGGATTGAGATTCGTTTTCGGACGCATCGGCGCGACGGCGGCGCCACGCCGCGAGATGCCAGACGCGCGGATCATTAGCTGCCTCCATTCAAACCGCTCGCTACTCCTCTGCACAGCATACATTAGTGATACATATGTATATTATATAGCTAGTACCTAATTGTAAGGTAAATGAATGCAATGTGTTTAAAGGAACAACACGAGTAACTCGACATAGTGCTATCTCTGACGACAATGACACGTAACTTCAATTAACAAACGCACAAATGAAGACGCCAGTTAACCTAGAAAGCAAACGACCCAAGATAGATAGCTAAGTAAGAAAAGCTTCGGAAAACAACACAATGCGTGCTGCTACTGGCCAGTGCAAGCCAATTGCGTCAAAAGAAACGTAGGAAGTACAAAACTGGTCGCAGTTAAGTGCAGGAAAGCGAGTCTCTAAGAAAGTGGTTTCGCATAAACTGACCAAATAAGTAACAGCAGCGACGCACAGGAACCGGCATCAGAGTACGCCGGCCCCAAGGCTAGTCAAATGTAACGGGATGTGGAACACTACAACGTTGAGAGTAAGTACACTGCTCACTCGACATTCGCGCTTTTATTTATTCAAGTGTCTATATTATACAACGCTTGAGATCAATAATAATACATAACAGTAGAAGCCAGAGCAAAGAACACCACAATAGCGCGCAGCCATTATACGAGCCCAACAAGAAATGAGCAGTCGTGTATTAAAAGTAATTTAACGGATGAAAGTACACTCGTAACGTCCCCCTCTGACTCGGACCCCACGACTATAACACTCGGAGCGGCAGCTCTGTGGCAACCCGAGACGAATTCATTTCCACGATTCTAAAATAACACATCCACAACATAAATATACAATATCTAGAGGTATTGCATTGTACTGCGAAGGTGTTCAATGTAATACGCTCCGAGAATTCAATATTTCCGACCAATCGTATGCGAGGCTACCGAGAAGCAAAATATATATCGTTTCTACGGAGGTAAATAAATAGTGTATATACATATACCCCTAATTCTATAATGAATCTTAACAAATGATCTTAATTTTAAGTAGGTACATTTGTTAACTATGTGGTTATTGTAATTTATATTCCTTGAAACGCAATTAATAAAGCTATAAAGTCATTATCGTAATTTGGGTTTCAACGATCTATAACACAGCTTAGTTTCGGGCGCTAGTCAAATATATATGATTAGGCGTGTTTATTGGAGCAGGGCACGCCATCAATGGGCTCTGCTACAATGGAGCTCGCAGATGGAATACCGTGCACGTCCATGTGGAGGATCCATCAGGAGATTAACTTTATTTGTGGTCAACCATTGGTAGCGCGCGAGGAGGATGACGCACCGCGAGGACGCCGGGCTCTAATGATGTAACCGCAGCAACAATGGACTTGAATTCGTGTGAACAAGTTTTAATAACTGGAGGGCGATTAACATTGACTCGCGGCTCGCGCGCCGCCTCTAGCACTCCGATGACATCATGATTGCGACAATCCGCGATAGTGAAACTTGTCTTGCCATTTGTATTTATCATATAGAGGTCGTCCTATATATCCAGTTACCTTTCTTTCCCTGCTTCTCCCGTTCCTTTTCCTTTTCTCGAGCTTTCTTCTCGCGTTTCTCTCTCTCTTGCTTCTCCTTCTCCAGGCGCTTCATTTCCTTTTTCAACTCCTTTTCGTTTTTCTTCGATTTGGTGTCATCAATCTTCTCGGATAAAATGAAAGTCCCCGTCTGGACCTTGGCGTCCACCTCCTCCTTCGGTCGCATTTTGGGCACCAGTCGGCACTATCAACTCACACAATAATAACGCGACTATAGCAAGAGTTCCCAGTGAATGCACTCACTGAGATTTGATTTCGTCGGCGTAAAGAATTACAATTCGGCACAGATCGGAGTCGGCGGCCGACTGGAGGTTTATCGCGCACGAAGTCAGCACAGTACCTACTCGCTATTGGCAAAACGATATCAATGTTATCACGGGCACTCTACGAGCGTTGTATCGTGCAGAGCGCGATGATAGGCAGCGATCGTGCAGCACCGGCCGGGGCGACGAGTAGAGCGGCACTGAGTGAGCCTGCTGCCTGACTGAGCTGGCTGCGGCTGCGGCTGTGGCGCCCGCCGCCCGCGCCGCACACGCCGCACTCGCCGCGGCGCGTGCGAGCCTCACGCTCTATAAATAAGCTTCTAACACTTCCTATAGAGTATGGAAGCACAAGACGATTTATGGCCATTGAACTCACCAAAGCTTTAGTACTGATCACTGCACACTTTTCGGAATAAAGCACCGGGAACTTAATAGTACGTTCCTGCAATGCTCGCAGTTTCATTTTCTCTATGCCAAGGTCTCGAACTCGGCATACGGTCCTACATTAGTGAACGGTCTTCGAGGTTCATGTTGGCGTGTTATTACGATTTAATATACGTATTTAAAAGTGCCTATGTATGCATATCTGTGTCTTGAAAATATTTAACGTGAAGAGAAAAGGAGACCATTCTCGTTCCCAAAAGCCATTATGATCCCATACAAAGGTTTACAGACGAGTCCGACTGGCCGCCCGATACCCAAACATGGTGTTGAACGTCTGGAGGGAACAAAAAAGGACTATTGGAAAGCCCAAGTGAAAATGCGACGCGACCGAAAACCTGATTGAAATTTGGCCGACACAAGTGTGACAATCTCGTCCCCAGGATGGGCTTAGCTTAGCGACGTCCGTCACTGGCTGCCAAGGTCGCGATAAATATTAGGTATGTGTGATAAGTGATACCCGATTACTGAATTAAATACATCGGTTAGATCACGTAACTGCCTCGCTACACAATCTTATTATGGCAGCTTATAATTAATACAGCTGGGAACAAAATGTTGCACTTCATTATTATGATAAATGCATACATATATTTTTGTTTAATAATATTAAAGGTCCTATATATCTTTAAATTACATTTATTTATATTATATTATCTATATCTATACTAATATTATAAAGAGGAAAGATTTGTTTGTTTGTTTGTTTGTTTGTAATGAATAGGCTCCGAAACTACTGGACCGATTTCAAAAATTCTTTCACCTTTGGAAAGCTACATTATCCCCGAGTAACATAGGCTATATTAAATTGGACCCGATAGGTGGCGCTGCGATCGAGTTTCAAGAATTTTACCTTTTTACCCGGGCGAAGCTTTCTGTGTGTTTCTGTGTGTCTTAAGCTAGATTCGAGAATGGTTTAGATTTACAATTGGACCCAATAGGTGGCGCTGCGATCGTGTTACGGGCAATTTAACTTTTTCACCCGAGCGAAGCTGGGCGGGACAGCTAGTCCTTAATAATATTGATCGCAGTAAACAATTGGACGCGGTCTAAGTGTCCAATCGAATCCAGCGATCGAAAGGCCCGCAAAGGAACCTAATACATAGTACGATAAAAAAATAATAAAAAAATAAAAAACGTTTATTCAAGCACAGAATGCACACGTCGGAAATAACAAAATTGCTTATTGACTAATTAGGATATACTTACAGCTAAACAGAAAACAGTAACAAAGCAAAAGTGAAGAGTAAGATTGTGAAATAAGAATGTAATAAAAAAACATTGCCAGGGGTTCTCAAATTAGGCTAGGCCTGTCTCTTGAGAAACCAGTTTATTTTATGTTTGGGTTAAAAGTTCACTATTAAGTGAATCTGTGTGGTAAATTTTGTTGTGCGGTGTGCTTAGAAAAGAAATCATAATGCATTTCTGCGTAAAGGTAAGGCGTATGTATGTATATAGGTAAAATATAGATATTATAAAAAGGATGGTATTGATGAGATTTCTTAACAATAAAATTGTACATTGCGGTTTGAGTGGTGCGTAAGTGTACTGCTAAAAGGATGAAGAAGGTTTTCGGTTTCATCATACGATAAATGATAAGTCTACCAGTGCGGGTTGCCCTGTATTTTTTTACTAATCTACACTTGCAAATATCATGAATATGACAAGTAGACGAAGGAAAAACGGCCATAAGCCATTTCTTTATTAAAGCAATCTAACGGGAAGCTCATCCAAGATAGAACGCTTCCGATGATAAATAAAACAGACATCCCAATAAAAGCAAGTGTAATGAACCGGTACTCTGTTGTAGTAAATGAAGACGGTAAGCATCTGAGCGGAGACAATCGGGTCGGAGGCGATTCGCTCGTTCCCAGCGAGCGGCGAAGCGTGGCGGCCGGAGCGACCGCGGCGGGGCGGGTCCACTGCTGGCTGCATGCGCTCGATGCGGCCCACGGCCCTGACATGAACCCCGATGGACGCATCCGGGATGCACGCACCGTACTCCAGTTCTCATCACTATGTCTACAGACATTCAAAAGTCAGTGCAAATAGTACCACTTCTGGTAAATGCAGTTATTTGTAACTAAGTGGCGTTTGCATAATATTACACTTCAAAATTATTATCTTTCAATTTCTTCAGTGTGTGTGTGTATGTCAGTGAACGCCTCCTAAGCGGAAGGACCGATTTTAAAGGTGGATTCAAGAATGGTTTAGATTCACGATTGGACCCGATAGGTGGCGCTGCGATCGTGTTTCAAGAAATTTTACTGTTTAATAATTTTAGATTCACCACGTGAGCGCACTCAAAGCAAGTGAGAAGTACGTCAAAAAGTAGAGCGCTCCGCGGTGTGGTCCGTATTATATTGTAACTATGGCTATACTGTCTGTGCTCTCTACGCGCCACCCTCCGCCACCTCCGGGGAGTCCGGGGTCGCTGGCCGGCAACACTGGACACCGCCAATGTCACCTCTGCTTCGCTAGATGCCATTAATCGTGACGCCTTCATTACACCATTCAACGGGCCTTCTTAATCATCTGTCAATCATATCGTTGGGCCCAACTTCAAATTAACAACTTTCGAAAACACAATCAAACTATAATGCAAAACGTAATACCTATATTGATTTTAATGGACCACCGCCGGCTGTTTTGAGATTTGATTCCGTCAGTTTATGTAATGTTGGCCTGCGAATATACATGTGAGTGCTTCAAACTATATTCAAGAACACAAGGTGTAGTGGGCGAGCAATGAAGTGGCAGCAAGCGGCAGGTGTCTCTTCAAGCACGGGGTGTCCTGGCTGGCTGCTGCTTGTCCGCCCCGCGGCCGCTAATGGCAGTTTAGTGACAATACATGCCACGCTATTTACCGTGTAGGTACTTATCCGTAATCGCGTTTGGTCACATTTGCATAATGTTTAATATTTCGCTTGAAACTAATGGTGTACTTGGTGGTATCAAAAACTCGCGTCATGCACGGAGCCATACGTTTGACGAACTCCTAAGCACTTTAACCACTTCAGTCACATGTATATGTACCTACATACACACATAACATAACGGGGTAGGCAGAGGGGTTGGGCCGGTGGGTGCACGTGAGTTGACACGTGTCGCGATGATGGTGGTAAGTTCGTGTCAGCGCTCGTTATCGGGCCAGCGACACCGTCGGGACGAATAGCGTGCATACACTACAGTCTCTCCCCCAGTAAGTCTACCATGTAATTCATTATGCTAGACTTACGTGGTTCTTTCCACGTTAATGTATTCAACGTTAGTACCTACACTTGTAAGTTTATTCCAAGCCACATCAATACTATGAATACATACAATTCTCAATAAAGTATAGCAGTTGCATTGAACAACAATAATGAAATGTTAACTAAATCATTTGCGTAATTCCAATAGCGGCCATTACATAAAGTGCTAGCGTATGTCATAACGATAAGTTAGGAACCGGTAACGTCGTTTTACGTAAAGCACCGCCGGCGGCTGGCCGCTCGCCTTCACCCACTTATTGAAATTCGCAATTAATCGCGTGTATGAGTCACCGACTTTAGTGAGAGCTTATGGCAGTGAGGAGCCATAAGATGCAATGCAGCATCTGCGCCATCACTCCTTAAGGTTCATCGAAACTGCGCCGATATCTTACCAGCCTTTGAGGCTGTGAATGTACTTAGTTTGTTACGCATCGGTAATATAAAAGGTGCATCAAACAAGCCGTGCTTGGTTGATAACGTCTGCTATGTTCGATAGAACGAACTTTAGGACACTCCGCCCCTTGAAATGAGATAATTGCAATCAACTATAACAAGGTTGTCGGCGCTAGTTGTAAATGTATAAATTTTAATTATCTAACTGCTTGTCAGTAGTATATTGTTCCTGACTTTAACGGGCCGAAATGCCAGAAGTAAGCGTAGCTCGCTCAGCTTACATAAGATTAACAGCCGGTTTCTCGTACGCATTTCTATCCATCAAATTACGTGACAGATTGTTAATCTCTAATTAGACGTAGTTTGGGTTGCTAGAAGCTTCAACTGACAAACTGTTGGCAGTTTGTCAACGGTATGTCAAATCCCAAATCAATTGCCGATTGGAGCCATTTTGAGTTTCTGAACGCATTTTCTCTTTGTTAACATATTGTTGACATACAATTTTTAATTGTAGATTATCGAGGAATTATCGACGTGTTAACGCAAGTATTCCGATTTGAACTCCAATTTCTAAGCGGATTTAATAGGATATAGGGATGTTACAAAATAATCGATTTTAATTTTTCGTTTTTTATAGCAATATTAATATAAAACTTAATTTCTATCAATAATGCTATTTGGTTTCTTAATTCCTTACGTTGAAATATTAATAGAACATTGCCTTTGATTTTTAGTTTTGAATTGGTTATATTTTTATTCTTCATATATATATATATCTTCACGCCTTCCCACAAGGGTCCGCGAAGGGGTAGGCAGAGGTGTATAGGTAATACCCACACACCCACTTTCCGCCAGAGGTATATTAGGTGCCAACGTGACAGATGGCGAGTCCATCGCCGTTACTCAAGCACGACTATACATACGCCTTTGAATTTCTTCTCAGACGTATGCAGGTTTCCTCTCGATGTTTTCCTTCACCGTTCAGCTCGTGGTGTGACTAATCACTGTACTTAAGTTCAGAAAAACTCATTGGTACAGTCGGGATTCGAACTTGCGACCTTTGCGTCGCAGACAACTGCTCGAACCACTCGGCCACCACGGCTCCATATTTTTATTCATATAATTTTATTTGATTTTTAATCTGATATTTTTTTTAATATGAATCTCTTTAGACAAACCCTAAGACATAAGTGTGTAAAGTTACAGAAATCGAAATAATCTTTTAATAATAGCAAAAATATTAGAAATTGGCAAGTTTCAAATCATCATCATCAGCCCTGTCGGGAACCTACCTATATGTTGAATTACTATAAATTATATAATATAAATATTAGAATAAAATATAAGTAGATAGATCGCGTTCTGTGTAATTTTTACGCGACAGCGGCGGCATTTTAACATTTACACTTTATTTATTTATATTCTTTACACTTGTTTATCACATGATAACTGAAGTACCTAAACAAACAAGATAAACAACAACAAATCAAACTTTTGTCCAACTAACGAAACTTCAGCTCCCGGCGGGAATACTTTGACATTGCAAGACAAAGACGAAGCTATAAGCTAGAGGGAAATAGATATACTTTAAAAAATAATTCGGCTGTCAACAGTAGATTAGTTAATTTTTCGATGATTTGCGTTCTAGAAACTCAAAGCTCGATGACAGATTGTTAACAAATTGTTATTGTGACAAAGTGTTGACTAATTCATCGTGCTAAAATTGTACCAGAAACCGGCGGTAAGTGCCGTAATGTTGTATACAACCCGGAGTTGAGGCGAGATCTGACCGACGCACGATGCCGCCTCATACCTCAATATCGCTAGACTCACGACTGCAAACGTTTACGGCATTTACACAGAAGCATGCACAGAAGATCCTTTATTCGATCGATGCCGTTTCTTACTTACCAGTAGAGTGGAGCAGCAAGAACCTGAGGCCCCACAATAACCCGGCGAGTAAGGTCTGCCTCTTCATGGGACAATATAAGGTGCTAAGCCCTAACGACAATGGCCGATTGGAAGGCTTGAATGAAAGTATGTTTATAAAGATAGTTTGAATGAGGTAAAATAATATTAAAATGTTACATTATATTTTGCGATGTGCCCAACACACTAATTAACCGCTGCAGAGGCATACATCACAATAAAGTTGGTGTTCGTGTTTAGCGACAGTAATGTGTTCGTGTTTAGCGACAGTAATGTGTGCGTGTGCCATTAGAGATTAGCCGAACAAACCACGCCTTCACACCTGACTTGACTGCAGCACCGAGGCCTTGTTAGTACCCAATAGTGGGAACTCAGAGTTCACTAAATGATCTCAATCATCATACGCTTCTTTAGGGAAAACAATGCGCGAATCATAAAATCAAATTAAGAGCAATTGTTACCTGAACAACACAACATCTTTCTATTAGGTACTTACTGCCGGCGTAATGCCTCCTCCTGCTGGCCATCTGTCAAACTTCTCTTGCGGAGGGTGACAAGTAAAAAGTTATGAAAGTAAAAGAGTTTAGTTAGTTATCACTTCAACAAGTTTACCTAAACTTTGATCAGTAGAATAAAGATAAACAGAATTTGATGAAGGTATTGTCAATATGTGTAGGTATAATATACCATTGAACGTATCCTCCTGTTTCACTGAGAATATAATGTATATGGTGAAGCGGCACCCGTGAGAGTTAATGCGGCGGAGCATGCGATCCGCTATCGACACCGGACACCCGACCCGTGCTGGCCCACTGACTGCGCCGCCTTCACCGCCTGCACCGCCCTTCGCTGCGTCGCGAGGTGCCTGGCCTCTACCAACACTCCATTTTCATCGGCGTCGTCCATCATAACGGATAGTTTTGAGGAGGCAAGAGCTTCCTTATCCCGATCAAAGGTCGAAATATGAGACTTAACAAGTCGTCACATGGTTGAGAGGAGCCCTTGTCGTGCAGTAACGGTGGTTAGAGCAACAAATTGTGATTGTGTGTGCTGGTAGCAGAGAATTCTTCTGGGCGTTTTGCCCACATTCAGATTTTAGGGACAGTAGCACACGTCATACCGGTAACTAGACTCTTGGGCGCTCGTCGCGCACCTACATAATATGTACATGTATGTATGTGGAACTGCAGTAACAAAACTCCTAAAATGCATAGTGTAACAGACATTAAACTTTAGGTAGTCCTGGTGAATGTTACTGTTAGCGTGTTAGTGAGATTGTGACAGTCACATGTGCATGTAACGACCAGCATGACCCACTTCAACAACACACACCTGCAGCACATCATAAATCACACAGTACACTGACAGCACTGAACTATGTATGTAATAATTACAGCTATTTTAATATGTATATCCAAATCAGTAGATACTGACGTACTGCAGAATGTCTGGTATTTGAAATTATTATAAGTGATAAGTAACTGATCAACCAGAATTTGAACGGGCAAACTTTCAAGCCTTGTACAATTTGGACCCACTGTGTGATTATAACATTTTGGAAGTGTCATAGCTGTTCCTATCTGTATGTTGAATATCACTAACCTAACACATATGCTTACAACTGAAAATCAATACAGCATTTACTATTACTATATTGTAATAGTAATCTAGATATAATGTGGTCACCCACAGTTAATAGCTTTAATAGTTTCTCACAAGTTGTGGTATAAATCAATGCAATTGGTATCAAGTGTACAATTGACAAATTGATGTAGGTTTACTCATTCAATGAGGTGAGTTGTTGAACTATGTTTACTTCATTCATTTGTCATCTCACTAATCTCCATGGCTATTAAAATTTTTAACATAACATATTGTGTTAATACATTAACATCTTGGAGCTTCAGCAGAGGAGACAGGTATAGGTAAGTGACAGCACCTTTTAGAGTGGAATAGTATTAATTTGAATCAAACTCATAAGGGACTGATGTAATTTAAAAAAAAATTCAATCTGATCACATTTAAATATATTCTAGATTAGATGATGAAGAGCAAAATGTCTTTGAAATTTTAATGTCTGTTAAGGGTTATAAAACATACTTAGGATCTGGGATTCACACCCAGGACCTCAGGTGAAAAGTTAAGCATTTGTCATTATGATATACAAGTCAATGAGATGTAATGTAATATGGCAAATATTGATTTCATTAAGTTATAGCATTGTGTATCAATGTTCCTCAGCTGCCACTGCACAATCACCAGACAATGACAGACAATATATTCTAGACTCAATTCAGAAATGTGGAGAGCTCTAGGTTGGTTGGGTTGGGTTGCAAGTGACGCTCAAGGATGCACCGATTAACGCCTCGCTCAGCCGGCGTCGCGTGCTAATCGCTTCAAATCAAAATGTCAACATACACCTGAATTACCACAAAACCAGAAGTGGGTAATGAATATAAATCATTTCATTTCCGTAAGACCGAAGCGAAGTTCGAACCGACAAACGTATTCTTATCGGTACCTAACTTGTTAGTATCATTTAATCCAAAGAAAATAATTTTGAACACACTGCACAATATTATGTTAAAATCATGGTAAGAACAGTACTGGATCTAAGAAAACAGAAATCACACAAATGTAAACGGTGAGTAGAACGTGCTTACGAGAAAAATCGATACTTTTACCGACAAAAGTAGGCGTGCGAATGCTACTCATAGATTCTAATAAGAAAACGATCTCCCCTTCTGTACGAAATTATTTAGGCTTCAAACGCTTCAAATTAAAAAAAGTAATAGTGTAAACCAAGAACCGGCGTACTCACCCATTTTCGTTCTCTTGCTTGCCAAGCCTTGACGAATCTCAAGATTTACTTGACCAATTACTGTCTCATATTCACTTTCGCACTTGGTTACCGCACAGACACAATATTCCCCAAAACTCTAGCTCCTATGTAGTCATTAATGTATTTAAAGTATAAAAACTTTCAACGTAGCTCACTGTGATCGCTCGTCATCAATGCATGCGCATTCATGAATAGGTACAGTATAATATATACAATTACACAACGGCCAGACAGCGCTCGCCCCTCGCTGATCGCTCGTCGGGCACATGTATATCTGTCAAAATCGCGCGTGCGTTTGGAAACCGAAATGAAATGTTATTTGCTAAAACCCAAATTTACTCATTTACGAACCACGTTCGTACGTAAAAAATGCTAAATACATTATTCACACTATTCGCTCACAGAAGGTAACTTTTATGATTTACATACATACATCACGTCGTGTCCTTCACGGGGTAGGCAAAGATAGTAGAGTGCCAGTTCTCCTTATACTTATGATTCATCACACCAAAAGAATAAATTTAAGTTAGTAGGTATACTCCAGCGCCAACTAGATAAAAATGTTGTCGCAGGCCTTTTTTCCGCATAAAAATCCTTTAGCGTAAATGGCATGGTCAATAGGATTAGTAAATGTAATAAATTATACGTTGCAGATGTTTTGAAACGGTTATCTTGAATTAACAGGTAACTATAATGACACAACCACTGTTTGGAGTACTTTTATCTAATGACCACATCTTATTCACCATTACGTTGGCAAGTAGGGAACCCACGAGCCTAAGAAGATAGCTGCTACCACCTTTTAATTGCAGCATGGTTAAGTAAATCTTCAATGAGTGATTGTCATGTCAATCAGTCATTGAAGATTCACGACCTTCGCATGCTTAGGTCGTCTATCTCAGTCTAGACGTGTAGAGTTTGTAAGAGCAACTGATACACAGGGCACAATGTTTTTTTTTATTCTAGTTGCCCGAGAGATATCCCATCTACTCCTGCTTATATCGTTTTTCTTCTGGACAAAATAGTTGACTTAGCAGGAATGCTGAAAAACACACCTGCTTTTAAGTCTGCAAATATCAGCAACAGCAGTTAGTAAGTATACCGCACAGATACCTACCTACCTCTCCACATGGGGCACAGAATAACTATGTTATTCAAACAATAAAACAAGGATTACCGAACAGCTTCATAAAATAAGTGCTTTAATGATTTCAAATAGGTAGTTACATAATTCAAATTTAATTGTATCGTGTTTGTTACACAAAGTAGCTCGAATAGTTAACACTGCAATGCCCTACAAGTATTTACAGATTGGCGATACATATTATATGGAAATATACCTAGCATAAAATTATTTAAAGTAGTTTTCCTTCTGCCCCACGCACCGTCGCCCAATTATGTCCGTGCTCGTCGCGCCACATCCAATAAGCCTTTCCTTTGAACTAGGTACTATTATTTGGCTCAGCTGACCGCTTACTAGGTACAAACGTATCATGTCAGATCCTTCACTAGGTGGGCATAGAGAACAAGTAACACCACAATATTTGTAACCACCACAGATATTCCTCAAAATGGCGAATCAATACGAGTTTTTATCTATAGCAGGTTCCAACCTCTTGGTTGGAGTAGAGCCGTGAGTAGGAGCCCTCTGCAGTATGACGTCACCGCTCCCGACAAAAGTAGTATACAGCATCGCTCTCAGAGAACCTCCCGCTGTTGCGATTAATGAGTCAACACACTGTAATTCCCTCTGTACATACAATGTAGGTATTGCACACAAACATGCCGCGGCGAGGCAACCGCACCAGGCGCGCGCGAAGCGCAATAATACAACTACATATATATTACTTTGCCAACCGAGTTATTTACAAGTATAAACGATGCAACTATAATATTATAAATATCAGAACCTTATACTCTCTGTACAGTTAAGATAATTTAATAGACTCCTTGGTTAAATATTTATTTCATTATTTACCATATTACACTGTTGATGCGTATTGGCTTCCCACATAACGCATTATGTGCAACTAGCCACCATAAAGTGTTGAAAATAATTTAGACAAGAGCAACGTTTGGACTCCTTAGGAGGCTTGCGAGGAGTATGAATATGGCAAGAGCGCGGCACGTACCCGATAGTTCCGCCCCTTTGCTCAACAGTTAAATACAAATAGCCACTGCGTCCAACATACAACTCGTATTATGGACTCTACCAGATGGTAGAACGCCCCTCCTCCCCCCTCCCCCTCCTCCCCCCTCCCCCTCCTCCCCCCAGCCCCGCCCGCAGCGCTCTGGTAACAGCGTAAACAGCGAGGTGAAATACAACATCAGTACCACAATCCGCGTACATAAAAATAACGAATACAGGAGCTACTACACTACGACTAAATTTAATAGATTCAAATATTTGTGTCGACTTGGATGACAAAGCGAGAATTATATAGCAGTGTATTATGTACTGCACTGCGAAGCATTAAAATAACCAGTGGCATAATACCATGACCCCCCTAAGCCTCACCCCCGCTCACACAATTAGCACTTCCTGTATCGTTTATATTGTGGAATAATTAAGCTATGGCCATGGTATACTCCTGAAATTGCCTGTGACTACCCAAGCGCTATTCGTAAGAGTTGAATATAATCTCAAATACACAATGAAAAAGGCGTGTCACAAAAAACGGATCAGTTTGCTATTATTGATACTACTAAGAGGACGAATAAGCTTACATCATTAATTTGGTAGATTTTTTTAAATATCCTGTTAATACTATTGACATACATAATTTAATCTCCTAGTCACACCCCACGCCGAACAGCCCATTTTCTTAACATCGAGCATATAGCGCCTCGCAGGTGAAGCTCGTTAATTTCAATGCGTTTTCAGCGTTTGGACAGCCCGTCATCGTGGTGTTGCGGTATGAGGGGGAGGGTACACGACAAAACACGCCGATATCTCGTATACCGAACGTATCACAAAGTCAAGCCGCTCGCGTGCTACAACTGAACATTATCACACAGGCTTTCAATTTAAGCGCTCATAAGAAGCGGTACAAGGACTATTACGAAGGTAGATTCATACGTCCGTATAAAGATTAGTGAACACCCGACAGTAACACCGCAACTCAGTCAGGTCGGCTGGGGCCACCTCCCGCGCTTCAGCCGCGCCTCAGCCGGGCCTCAGCCGGGCCTCAGCCGGGCCTCAGCCGGGCCTCAGCCGCGCCTCAGCCGGGCCTCAGCCGGGCCTCAGCCGCGCCTCAGCCGGGCCTCAGCCGGGCCGGCGGCGGCGTCACTCGTCGGCGGCGTCGAGGCCGTAGTGCGCCAGCCAGCGCTGCAGCATCTGCGCCTGCAGCGGCGGCCGCGCGGGCAGCGCCTGCCGCGCCAGCAGCGCCGCGCCGCCGCCGCGCGCCGACAGCCAGCGGCGCAGCACGCCTTCCGCGTCGGCCAGCTGCGGGCAGGCCGGGCAGCGCGTGAGGCGGGCAGGCCGGCCAGCGCGTGAGGCGGGCAGGCCGGGCAGCGCGTGAGGCGGGCAGGCCGGCCAGCGCGTGAGGCGGGCAGGCCGGCCAGCGCGTGAGGCGGGCAGGCCGGCCAGCGCGTGAGGCGGGCAGGCCGGCCAGCGCGTGAGGCGGGCAGGCCGGCCAGCGCGTGAGGCGGGCAGGCCGGCCAGCGCGTGAGGCGGGCAGGCCGGCCAGCGCGTGAGGCGGGCAGGCCGGCCAGCGCGTGAGGCGGGCAGGCCGGCCAGCGCGTGAGGCGGGCAGGCCGGCCAGCGCGTGAGGCGGGCAGGCCGGCCAGCGCGTGAGGCGGGCAGGCCGGCCAGCGCGTGAGGCGGGCAGGCCGGCCAGCGCGTGAGGCGGGCAGGCCGGCCAGCGCGTGAGGCGGGCAGGCCGGCCAGCGCGTGAGGCGGGCAGGCCGGCCAGCGCGTGAGGCGGGCAGGCCGGCCAGCGCGTGAGGCGGGCAGGCCGGCCAGCGCGTGAGGCGGGCAGGCCGGCCAGCGCGTGAGGCGGGCAGGCCGGCCAGCGCGTGAGGCGGGCAGGCCGGCCAGCGCGTGAGGCGGGCAGGCCGGCCAGCGCGTGAGGCGGGCAGGCCGGCCAGCGCGTGAGGCGGGCAGGCCGGCCAGCGCGTGAGGCGGGCAGGCCGGCCAGCGCGTGAGGCGGGCAGGCCGGCCAGCGCGTGAGGCGGGCAGGCCGGCCAGCGCGTGAGGCGGGCAGGCCGGCCAGCGCGTGAGGCGGGCAGGCCGGCCAGCGCGTGAGGCGGGCAGGCCGGCCAGCGCGTGAGGCGGGCGGGCTGAGCGCGCGGCGGCCGCGGGCCCACTCACCTCGTCGCACGTGAGGAAGTGCACGGGCAGCAGCTTGCCCTCGCAGTCCGTCAGCGGCAGGAATGTCACCTCCTCCTCGTCCTCGCGCTCGTCCCTGCAACGCGAGCGCCGTTGGAACACGATACGGCAGTACAGCGCGAACGTACGGATCCGGTCCGAAAAGACCCCCCCCCTCCCCCCTCGATCTGCATCGATGAGTTCTTCTGAGCGTACAGTAATAAATCACATGAAGAGTGTTCAGTGAAGGAAAACAATACGAGATGAGGAGAAATAAATGCAATCGGGTGAAAATACAAACGAGTTCATGAATCGGGGTATGAGTGCGCAGCTGAATGCGTCCGTAATCTCATCGTTACGAGCCCAAAGGGTTTTCGTCAGAGGCCGACGTCGACGGTGTCCCCGGCGGGCATAGGCGGGCCTAGGCGGGCGGGCGAGAGGAGGGCGAGAGTAGGGCGAGAGGAGGGCGAGAGTAGGGCGAGAGGAGGGCGGCGCGGCGTACCGGCAGATGTAGGCGCGGCGCGGCGAGTAGGGCTCCATGGGAACGAGCGCGGAGAAGTGGCCGCGCGTGTAGCCCAGGCACAGCGGGGACTTGCAGCAGAAGTCGGGCTCCCACAGCAGCGGCAGGTAGATCCCTGCGCAGCGGCGGCCGGTGAGCGCCGCCCGGCCGGGGCGGGCCGGGGCGGGCCGGGGCGGGGGCGGGGCCTACCTTGGAACCCGGCGAAGCCCAGCGCCTCGCCGCGGAAGGAGTTGACCACGTCCACGCCGTACACGACGATGGGCCGCCGCATGACGTGCGCCAGCGCGAACACGTGCAGCTGGTGCAGCGCCGTGCCCGGCCGCGCCGCCGCCGCCACCAGCCGCGCCCACTCCGCGCGCAGCTGCGCCTCGTCGGGCGCGTACTGCAGCTGCGCCGCCTGCGCGCGCTCCCACGCCTGCCAGCGCTCGTAGAAGCTGCGGGCCGGCGCGCTGTAGGGGGCGAGGGGGCGAGGGGGCGGGGCGGGGGCGGGGCGGGGCTACCTGCGGTGCGCGTGGTGCAGCGACTCGGCGAGCGCGGCCCGCAGCGCGTTGTGGCGGTCGGCCACGCCGTAGGCGGCCTGCAGCGCGGCGTCGGGCAGGCAGTCGCCGGCCGAGCGGTTCCACAGCGCGTACAGCCGCGAGCGCTGGCCGCGCGCCAGCCCCCAGTTGATGAGCGGCGGCTCGGCCTCCAGCGTGCGCTGCGCCTCGCCGTCCAGCAGCTCGGCCAGCAGCCGCTGCTGCGCGCGCGCCGGCAGCTGCTCGATGGCTGCGGCCCGGGCGCTGCGCGTCAGCCGCGGGCCCGGGCAGCGAGGCCGCGGGCCCGGGCAGCGAGGCCGCGGGCCCGGGCAGCGAGGCCGCGGGCCCGGGCAGCGAGGCCGCGGGCCCGGGCAGCGAGGCCGCGGGCCCGGGCAGCGAGGCCGCGGGCCCGGGCAGCGAGGCCGCGGGCCCGGGCAGCGAGGCCGCGGGCCCGGGCAGCGAGGCCGCGGGCCCGGGCAGCGAGGCCGCGGGCCCGGGCAGCGAGGCCGCGGGCCCGGGCAGCGAGGCCGCGGGCCCGGGCAGCGAGGCCGCGGGCCCGGGCAGCGAGGCCGCGGGCCCGGGCAGCGAGGCCGCGGGCCCGGGCAGCGAGGCCGCGGGCCCGGGCAGCGAGGCCGCGGGCCCGGGCAGCGAGGCCGCGGGCCCGGGCAGCGAGGCCGCGGGCCCGGGCAGCGAGGCCGCGGGCCCGGGCAGCGAGGCCGCGGGCCCGGGCAGCGAGGCCGCGGGCCCGGGCAGCGAGGCCGCGGGCCCGGGCAGCGAGGCCGCGGGCCCGGGCAGCGAGGCCGCGGGCCCGGGCAGCGAGGCCGCGGGCCCGGGCAGCGAGGCCGCGGGCCCGGGCAGCGAGGCCGCGGGCCCGGGCAGCGAGGCCGCGGGCCCGGGCAGCGAGGCCGCGGGCCCGGGCAGCGAGGCCGCGGGCCCGGGCAGCGAGGCCGCGGGCCCGGGCAGCGAGGCCGCGGGCCCGGGCAGCGAGGCCGCGGGCCCGGGCAGCGAGGCCGCGGGCCCGGGCAGCGAGGCCGCGGGCCCGGGCAGCGAGGCCGCGGGCCCGGGCAGCGAGGCCGCGGGCCCGGGCAGCGAGGCCGCGGGCCCGGGCAGCGAGGCCGCGGGCCCGGGCAGCGAGGCCGCGGGCCCGGGCAGCGAGGCCGCGGGCCCGGGCAGCGAGGCCGCGGGCCCGGGCAGCGAGGCCGAGAGGCCCCGCAGTCGGCGACGTTACATTACTTAATATTACAAAGGCCACGGAGGTGCAGATTGATGCCTCGGGAAATAATGCAAGCGAACTAAACTAGTACATATTTACAAGCCATTGACCTATCATTTGTCGCGATCAGCATTTTCCCTACAATGCATCGAATGTGTAAATCGCGCTCAGTTAACCTTCAGCAAGCGTATCGTGTCCTCGCAATCATTAATACATCATATCAATATTCAGACAATAAATCAGCGTTCAGTTAACCCTCGTCTCATCATCAATCAGTGTACCTAACCCGTACATTTTGGTCCTTCGAGCCGGATCAGCTAAACTAACTAGTAAAATACCTTTAGGTAATTAGTTATTTAGATACACTAACTGCGTGTAATATCGTAACGACTCCTGCACGTCGAGCATGTGTCTCGTAAGAAGGGCACTCGGGTGTCCCGAGTGAAAGTACCATACTTACTGGTATAGACGATTAGTTCAACACGTGCCGTACCGTATGCGAGTACCGTCCGTGGCGCTAGTACCTGCGGGCAGCGAGAAGGTGCAGAACTCGGTGAGGTAGCGGCACGGGAAGCTGCCCTTCTGGTGCTTGACGCTGGAGGCCACGTGGCGCCGCAGGGCCGCCGCCAGGTCGGGCGCTGCACACCACGCCCGTCACTGCCACCGCGCCACCATGCCACCATGCCACCACTCACGACCACACATGTATTCGCCTGCCACCATGCAACCGTTCACATCCTTCCCCGGCACTCGCCTGGTGCCGTGCCACCGCTCGCATCCACCCCTGCAACCACGCCACCTATCACAACCACATATGCAATCGCCTGCCACCGTACCACCGCTCTCATCCACTCCGGCACTCGTTCGATTCCGTGCCACCGCTCGCATCCACCCCGGCGACGTCATCGCTCGCAAACACAGTTCTGCACTCGCCTGCCACCGCGCCACCGGCTGGCACGCGGCTTAGCATACCTATGTAGGAAGGAGATCGCTTGAGGCCCGGCCCACCGCCGGATATCCTGGACAGCAACGTCGCCAGAATGTCCTGCCGCTGGAATCTGCGACAACGAGGAACGTATTAAACTACGTCCATACATACATAGACATAGGCGCAGAGGGCGCAGAGGGCGCAGGCACCTGATGGCGAGGTGCACGAGCGTGTGGCCCGCGTCGAAGGCCGAGGCGCGGTTGAGCCGCTGCACCTCAGCCGCGCTGAGCGCGCGCGCCGGGTCGCCGCCCGCCGCCAGGTAGGCCTCCACGCAGCGCGCCGAGCCCTCCAGCACGCCTGCACACGACACACCAGGCCGGCGTGAGGCCCGCGCCCCCCCCCCCACTGGCGCCCCCCCCCCCACCGGCGGCCCCCCCCGCCCGAGCACTGACCGCGGCACGCCTGCAGCCACAGCCGCTCCGCCGCCTCGCCGCCGCAGCCGTCCGCGCCGCCTGCACAGCGCCCGCACACGTCACGCCGCCGCTGCCGACACTCTAATGGCACATGTACGTCGTACGGAAGGGTCACTAGCGCTACTGCGGGGCTACTACGCGCTTACTATTCTCGAAACAAATGTTTACTTCTTCAGATGTGCAACGCAGCAATATACGCCCAGGTTTATATGGAGTATGGCGTCTGAGGTGGAGTGAGGTGGAGTGAGGTGAAGCGGGGTGGAGTGGGGTGGAGTGAGTAGGCACTGACCGAGCGCGGCGCGGGCGGGCGGCGCTTGGGGCGCGGCGCCGCACATGGCGCACTTGAGCGCCTTGGGCCAGTTCTCGAAGGTGCACGTCTGCGGACACACAACCATTGCACTCGTGCCGATGCACACTTCCGGGATGTAGCCGTAGTGTCCCACTCCTTAACCGACGAGTTGTACTCCTCGATAGTGCTCTAATGATCGGTTACGGTCGTTGATTACATCATTCAGATATTTCATCTAGTAGGTTTGCAGGTCCACTACGCCCGCTCGGAAAGAGGTTACGCGTGCCTCCGCCGTATATGTATACGCGAACGGGTATGGCACTGCGGCCCCGAGGCCAATATTCAAAAACAATAATACTTAGACTGCTTCAAAAATGAGTAGGCCAGGTTCGCCGGCCGGCAGCCGACCGAGTAGAGGAGAGGAGCGGGAGGGCCTAGGTCCTAGGGAGGACTCACGGGACAGGCCCACTTGGCGGCCGAGGCGCTGGCGTGGCCCAGCGGCGACGATATCCTCAGCGGCTTCAGTCTGTCCGCCACCGCCTCTGCACCTGATACGAATCGGATACCGATCATTCATTCTAGTACATAGGCTCAGCCCGTTTTAAACCGAAATATCAGTGTTACATGTCTCGAATGAATCCCAGTTCGCCTGCCGCTGAGCGTGTCAGTGAGCGGGTGAGCAGGTGAGCAGGTGAGCAGGTGAGCAGGTGAGCAGGTGAGCAGTGAGCAGACTCACCTTGCGTGTCGGGAGCGGGCAGCGCAGTGGCGCCGTCCTGCAGCCGGAAGATGTCCTCGCCGAGCAGCGGCTTGGGCGCGCGGCACATGGTGCACTGAAACGACGGAGCGCCATACGTGTACTTTGCTACTACGAGCATGGCGGATGAGTGCCAACAATACTATAATTAAAGAGGAGAGTCTACAACTTGCATACAAATACAAGTCATCACGCCGACTGAGTACGAAAGAAAGCCTGGGACGTGTTGCCTTGATATGGAGTGAGTAGTTTCCTCCTGCATCCATGCAAATCACTTTATATCTGCGCCTAAGCACGGGCAAGACTAAGGTTCTGGTATTCGATAGAGATAAAAGTGACTGGGTGTGTTATATCGGTAAATGGGCAAATTCTAGAGCAAGTGATGAATTTGTATATCTAGGGAGCAAGTTTACGCGAGATGGGGCCATGTCGGCATTGATGGGCACTAAAAGTCTGAGCAAGAATGCTCCAGAAGCTATCCACGACGCGATATTGATGCCCACTTTATTGTACGGCAGCAAATCCTGGGTATGTCAGGAAGCTTAAGAGCAGTTCAGATGCGATCTCTTCGAAAAATTTGCGGTTTTCATGTAGATGAAGCAAGAGGTATATAAATCTAGGGAGAACTGGCACTCTATTATACTCTCCGCCCGTTAGGGACTCGGCGTGATATACGATATACAGGCGTCTAGGACTTTCTGTGATGATAATGCTGACTTTATGTATATTACTATAAGAGTTGCTGTAAGCCTAGTTTTTGTTCAAGTTTAGTTAGAGGATGAAAATTGATATCGCAGATAACAAGTGGTACAGATCATACATAAATGTATCTAAGATGCATCCATGTGGTAAAAACGTGTACAATCGCAAGTGAGGTTGCCTGCCTGTGGTACCTTGCGTGACAGTGGAAAGTTCACGTATGTGCACACGTCGCAGCTCCACTTGCCACTCTCCGCAGGGGGCATTGCGCTGGCCGTCACCTGCAACAACACAATAGCGGGTCAACAACAGTCACATAGCTATAGGATTATCGCAGAACATACAAACTGTACAAGAACTTAAAAAAGGAAGTACATACAATCAACAGCAAGTCAAATAACATTGTGAGAGATTGTGGTGTGAGATGTGTGGTGAGAGTGACAGTTAAGATTTATCTTTTATAATAATTTATATGTGTATATATATCCTCACGCCCTCCCACAAGGGTCCCCGAAGGGGTAAGCAGTGGTGTATTTGTAGTACCGAGGTCAGAGATATAATTTAGGTGCTAATGTGACAGTGGCGACTCCGTCGCCGTTAATCAAGCACAACTATACATACACCTATGAATTTCTTCTCAAACATATGTAGGTTTCCTCTTGATATTTTCCTTCACCGTAAAACTTGTGGTATAATTAATCACTGTATTTATGTTCAGAAACTCATTGGTACAGTCGGGATTTGAACTTGCAACTTTATCTTTTAATGCAGAAATAATAATTACAATTATTTCTGTGTTGACCCAAGGTTGTTGAGTGATTGGAGTAGTGGCCTGCAATGAAAAGATAACATGTTTGAACCCCAACTGAGGTTTTTCTGTCCTTAAGAACCATGATGAATTCCTCAACCTGCCTTTCACATTGACACCTAGTCATATCTCCAGCAAGGAGTGGTAGTTGTTCCACTGATATTATGCATGTATGCTAACATTATGCATTTATTTGAACTGTTGCTTTAGAAGAACATAATAATAAGTCTGTGTCTACATTAACTTCCAAGCTCCATGAAAACATACACATATGACATATATATATATATACTAGTGGTCCCGCCCAGCTTCGCTCGGGTGGAAAAAAATGGTGGCGCCACCTATCGGGTCCAATTGTGAATCTAAACCATTCCCAGATCCCCTTGAACACACAAAAAAATTCATCAAAATTGGTCCAGTCGTTTGAGAGGAGTTCAGTGACATACACACTCACAGAAGAATTATATATATAAAGATGTAATTTCCATTTCATTTTCCTGTACCCCCATGAGGGCCAGACCAGGCTGACCACCAGGTACATCATTTGTATGATCAAAGTGTATGTATACAAATCATCACGCCCAGTCCCCAATGGGGTAGGCAGAGAATATAGAGCGCCAGTTCTCTCTAAACTTACATACCTCTTTCGCTTCGTCCACAAAGTGTATGCAATACTTGATAATTGTTTTGCCGTGGAGTTATTTAAATTAAATACAGTTATATCTTCTAAGATATTAAATGAAGTAAGAGCTCCTTTGTTAAAAAATTAATACTTCTGATTAATAATGCATTAATAAGGCTAATATAAATATGTACCATCTTTAAGAAAAGAACCCCAGCAAATAATGCATTATTTTTAAATAATAACAAATAAATGCAAAGGGTTAGACTATGTTATTTTTATAGCTATATTAAAGTTAATTAGCTTGCAAAGGAGGCTTTTTATACACATTCAGTTGTACATAATATGAATTAATATGCACCTGTGCAATCTGGGAGGTATTGGTGGAGTCATCGTGACGGCCGCCGTAGTGTGGCTGCTCCGTGGGCTCGGGTGGCGTGCCTCGACGGCTCGCATCATCCTGGGCCTCCTCGCTCATTGCACAATTATAACATCGAGAACTAACTTCACTCACTGCCGATGCACGCCACTATGATAACCTCATTGTCCGAGCCTCCGTAGCTGCTGAGCCTTCGTTTGCACAAGTGCGATTTGTTTGTTGTGCCTACTGACTGCGTGCGCGTACTGTTTTGTCTGCTAAAACAAAACAAAGTCGCTAAAGGATACTTATTGCTGTGCGATTATTAAGACTAAACCGTGCATGTCACTCGCATACTTCCACACTGGGAGCACTGAATTTAACTTGAGGAGCTATTGGTAAATTTGACAGATCAAGACAATGCAATGCATTGCAATACCGTTACAGTAATATTAGCTAACCATATAGAAACCGCAGGGAATCTTGGCATCGTTTTGTACTTTGTACATAAGCATTGGATTATTGGCGAAGTTACACAACACTAAACGCCAGGGTAGAGATGCTGTAAGGTCGAGACTCGAACGATAGGACTCACTTCGTTGGATGGCAGGCGTAGCAACTACATGCACTTTACTGTTATTTATGTTGATCCTTTCGATTTTGCTGTGGTAAATAATTCGTGAATGTTAAATGAAATGCGGGGGAGGTGGAGGGAAACATAAAAGAAACATCGGACAGGGACTAGGTTTACACTGTATTTTGACAAATATTGTGTCAATTTCGGTGATAGTAGAAATGAAATGAGATGGCTGGATAACTTGTTTGATAAATTACCTACTGTCAATTTAAAAAAGTCTTCTCTAACGCAGTTAAATACAGTCATAGCACAATTTCTTCGAGTGTCAAACTTTCCTACATGTGATTGGTTAATTATCAAAGACACAGAAAACGCAGATATTGTATCCAATAACATTACAGCAATTTACCTATAAGCCAATGAAAGCGACCTGGTCTACAGATATTTAAAAAATGCTGAATTTGTATAAAACTGATTTTTTTTTTCAAAATTTTGTTATATATAAATGGTAAAATTATTTTATTTACAATAACAACAATTAATAATATTTACAAAGAACAGTTGAAACTAACTACTTACAGATAAAATATTTGTCCCAAATCGGTATCCCGAGGCAACGTGCCAAGAAGACTAGCAGCATTGCCACGCTGGATAGCAATGCTAATGGTAAATAAATTAAATAGCAAATAGGTTTACAGTTAGCATACTTAATTGATATGAGTAAATGGAGACTTATGTAAATAATAGTATTAATTTAATAGGATGTAAAGTGCAACTTTGTGTAGATGGGAAGTATTTATTCCACACTGATGGCAAACGCAAACGTTGATTGATAGTGTCATGTAAATGACAAATTTTTGGTTAAACTGTTTTCGTAGCATTTTTTAATATAACTGTTTTTTCATATTCGGAAATCGAATATTTTGCAACGGCTTATTTTAGTCGTATCATAATATATGATTTCGAATGAATTTTAGACGCATTTTGTCTAAAAGTTCGTTGTCTTCGTCAACAGCAAAAAGCATAAATTACACAGAAGAAATAGCAAAATTACAAAGTGAAATCGAGCTGCATAAGCAAACTATAGATTCATTAAAAATATCTGTGGAAACTAGAGATGCTGCTATAGGTACTCTAGCGCGAGAGAAAGAAAAGATTTATCTTGAATTAAAAAGTGTGCAAAGAATTAATAGAAGTCTCCACCAACAACTTGTTGATGAAAGGTAATAATAAAGGTACTTCAATATATTTATTAATGCTCTTCGACGGTTTTTTTAATATATCTAGCAGGTGGGCACACAAGCAGGCGGCCCGTCTGATACTAAGGACTAAGCAGTTGTACTAATTGTACTTCATGAAAGCTCCTTGTTAGAATATAATGCCATCTTTTAATACCGCAGAGACTTTTACTCGAAAGAAAAAGAATATCTTATCGAAGAAATGAAAAGATTAACTAAACGAGATGAACACGAAAGTACGCTACAAGGAGTGAGTATTCGTATTATTTTATATACTTAATATTTTTTTATGTTGACTTATTGTTATTATAACATCGTGTAAACTGTTTCATTTCGATAGATTATAATCTACCGAAAAAATGCGTTAAAATGTAAACAGTGTGTTACGGTTCACAATCTATCGACTGTTTTCAATCTCGCGAGATAGATTGTAATCTAACGGTGTTTACAATTTTACGGTGACATATATATAAAACACCCACTTTCCGCCAAAGCTTAGAGAGATACTCAAGCTATGCAAGCAAGGACTACATACTTATATACGCCTTTGAATTGCAACGCAGCAAGCAGGTTGTTCCCTCTCACTGTTTTCCTCGTCAAAGCTGGTGGTGTGACCAAGCACCTTATTTAAGTTCAGAAAAACCCTTTGGCTACAGTCAGGATTCGAACTTGAAATCTTTGTGTTGTAGGTAACTAATTGAACCACTCTGCCAACACGGCTTTTGATACATATTTATTTAATTCACTTTCAGTTGTAGGTACCAGCCACAATCGTTACCAAACTGTTGACTCCATTATAATGCCTATGTATGTAAACACCAGCTACGTACGTAAATACTAACATGACTTACGACATGCGATAAATTACTAGTCCAAAACTAAATTCCATAAAAAATATATTTATGTATTTACGATTGGCTATCTTGTTCCAGTTAGGAAGTAGTAGATCATGGCATGAAGAATTGAAATCCAGAGATCAAATTATTTACAATATATGCTCAAAATATTTAAAAATAAAATCTAGTAAAGTCCATATGCAAAAAAAACTTGAAATGCTGCAAATTAAAAGTCAGAAGGTAATTAATGCACATAATTAGTACAACTAATTGGGCCCATCATATTGCGCTCATCAACTGATTGGCGATAATTGGTCCTCATATCATATCTATTTAACTCGGCTTATTTCTAATATTTAGTATAGTAGGTAGAAAGGCATGTTTAATTAAGTATCAAAACGATTGTACAAGTTACTTTTAGGTATTCGGAGAATAATAATCATTTATTTTGCGTATGAGAGTAAATTTTGTACTTTCCTTTAATAAAATATCTATGACAATTATGACAAAAATGTTTCTTCTATTTCACGTTAATACCTAGGGCGTGTTCCATTATTTCCCCATTAATCCGCGCATTCGTGTTTGAAAGGAACCCCCGAGCGTTGAAACCGTAACAGTTGTTTTATTTATCAACTTTTGCAGGCGTGTGAAGACATAATTCTGCTGTTGCAAGAAAATAGGAATACCCTAGATAACCTACTGAATAAGCTACTAAACATACATTCAATGGCGACAAGCACAAAAAAATATTTACAGTTATTAAAGGTTAATGCGAATTTACACTTTGAAAACACGCAACTAAAGGTATGTTTGTCATCTCGTAGAGACATGTCACATAAAGGAAGTATTGACAGTATTAGGGATGATATTGAAATCAATATGCCAACAAAGTTTTCCAAATCAGATGGAAAATTTAAAAGCAGTAATCACCGCAAACGCATTTACCGAGAGTTGGCTAAAAGACACAAACCTGGATATATCTTTCATTATACTAAAAACCTGTTTTCATTGCGTAATATTCCTCAAGATGGACTTTATAAATCCAATTCAGATCCGTGTTTGAGTTTTTTTTTAAGCGATTAATTTTCTTATATTATATTATATTATAAAGTATAAAATTATAAGCCAATTATGTACGTTGTTTTTATTTATAAATCTGACTCAGTATTTAAGAGAGTGCGCCTCAAAAGAATGTGCGTTTTGGAATCTGATTACCCACCGTTACAGTTATTACAGTACCCACATGATTATGTACACGAATTTAAGTCTGGATCGGATTTTAGTTACACTATTTTGAAACTTATGAGTGAAAGAAATACATACTTAATTAGTACATATATTGCTTAAAACTTCTTAACTTGAAAATAAAGGTGATCCTCGGTGGCAGGCTATGCGGTGTCTTATAAGCAGGCAGAGGTGAGTAGTAGTACCAGCACAGCCACGTTTCGCCGGAGGTATAATTTAGGTGCCAATGTGAGAGATGGACAGTACATCACCATTTTAGACTCTTTATTATCCTGCTTTTTTTATTACAGCACACAAGCATGTGTCCTGCCAGATGATAAGCGATAATCGATATTCCTACCGGCCTAATATGTTGCCGACCATCCAAAAAAAAAAACCCGCTCTACGTAAAGAACTCCTATGTATTGCGTGTCATAGTTTTATCTAGGCCACGCCAAAGAATGTTTTTCCAAGTTTAAGCATAAGCATAAAATCTAAGCAAAAATTACCGCTACGGTCTGTGAAGATTGTATTGTGTGACTTCTTGCTTCTCGCATAGACAACAGAATATAGCAAACATTTTTGCTTTATTCCTGAACGGTTTGATTTGATAAATTGTAATATTTATGGTACAACTAAGAAGATTGCCCACCAAATAAAATTTTCTGTTCGCCCTAAAAGACTGGAAATTCTATTTCAATCTAATTAATTTATATGAACTTCAATCCATACACCCGAACTACTCCTTCATAAAATCTACAATATGGTTTATACTAGAATTTTATTAGGTTTATGTCTTCTTTGTTTCTAGCTTCTTTCCAACTATCTCACTTATCAGCATTGAATTTAGCAATAATTTACGTCCTTCGCTGTACCTGCATCACCAATGTCTACTGCTAATATTAATTATTAGTTCGTTATTTCGGTTATTAATGTTCTAAACAGAGCTTCAGTTAGAATGATATTATTGTTAAATTTGGGAGTTTTTGCCCCTACGATGTTACAGTTTTTGTATTACCCTTGGCAACACTGATCTCTCCAGATTTGTGTGTGCCGGCATCGCACGTGAACGTGTCGGGAAATCTCATTAAATTAGTGAAATCACCATGTCGGACGAATATTTCTATGGTAAGCTAGAATCTCACATTTATTAGTCATTATACAGTCGATTTATTTATAGGCTAATGGTTATACTTTGTATTTACTAGACTTTCAGATTTAGCGTCAGTTGTATCTCAATTGACACCCGGCTCGCCATTTTCCTGTCCATTTATGCTTGTTAGGGCATTAGTTATCGAAATATATGCTACCTCGACTGTACCCGTGGCCTCTCCAAAGTTACATCCAAGCCAGCTATGCTGATTGAAATAAGACATATTTCTCACTTGCTTGCCGCCATTTTCGTGCTTGTGAACGAAATGGGTAGATCGCCCATGTTATTGTAATCACGAATGGAGTTTTATAATGAAAATAGCTATCATCACATGTTGAGCGTAGTATTGATTTATCGCCGAGAGCAAATAGGCTGTGAAGACAATAAAGATGCAGTTTTGTAGCGCTTGCTAGTCAGTGATTAGGCGCGTAATTCGAATGTGTGGCGTCTACATGCCGACGCCTGCCTTGCTACGCTATTTAATGCGTCAGTTGTAAGATTATTCAATGCATAAGAATTATTTTCGTTCGTCGCAAACGCCCCTAGTCCTCACGTGTAACGTATACTGCCGTTTGCGTTTATGTGAGGCTATAATTAGTAATAATGCCAATATGCTTAAAACTTTACAGGCTTGCTTAAAACTTTTCATTACCTGCTTCGTTTGCATTAGTTCTTCAGAAGCATTATATATGTTGATAATAAGTTCCTAGATGGCCACTTGTATTGGCTGCATGCTTGATGGAAATATTTTGAGGTTACATTCATACCTGTTCTAATGAAAAATTGTATGCACTCCAGGTGTTACATTATCATCAACAAATCAATCTGAAACATGGGACCCGGAAGCAAAAGCAGAATACCCCCGGAGCAACAAGCTACTTATTCGTCAGGCACTTCTTGGACCGGAGGCTAAGGCAGATGAACTCAATGTTGTTCAGGTAACTACCGAACATTTGATAACGCGCATTCTGGTTACGACAACTACTCCTTACCATCAGATGGGGGCTAGTTAAGCTTGTTCAAACCTTTAGTTTTTAAGTGGTTAGATTTGCACTGATGTGATATGTGTCCAATTAAGATTCCAAGCTTGGTCTGTCCGATTGAATGGTTAATTAAACTATTTGCCCCTCACACTACATAGTGCAGAACATCTGTTTTTACTAGTGAATAATTGTATATCTTATCAGTAGCATAATGTCTTTTAGCAACAACTGTTTCTGCTAGCTTGACATCGGGGTATGTTAATTCTAAATACCCTAACTTTGACATCATTTTACAAATGTCTGACATGTTGGCCCCACCTCAGTTCCAGGTTCCATACCTCCCAACATCAAACAGATTTAAATGTTACCTCAACAGCAGTGGCCAATAGGGTTTATGGTCAGCTAAGTATTTATGGTCAGTCTCCTTCAATATAATGCATATTATATTAGTCATACTTTCTTTACTCGCACACATTAAAATTAATAAGTCTGGCTTCCTGACCTTAAATGTTAAATATACTTAGTGCCATACCTAGTGTATGTACATTTGGTATGGTCCATTTCCAGTAATGTAGTAAAAAAAAGTAAGATCCTGACAGATAATACGTATGATGTGAACCGATCTACTATAATTACTATGTTTTGCTGTTGCCTTGTCATCAATTCTATCAAAAACATGCATTTTTTATTTTTAGGTAGAGACAATGTCCCTGCAGAATACCATAAAGATCCCAGTGGCAGTGTTGAAGGCTGGTGAGTCCAGGCATGCGAGGCTGGACATTGAGTTTCCAGATGCACCAGTCACATTCACACTCATACAGGTACCTACATCATACATATATGTATATTCACTGTGTCCAAATAAGAGTTATTCTGACTTGATACAGTAATATAAAGCTCTAGTGATGATAAAACTATAACCATGTGTAATTTGATGGGCGCTCAACGTCGTTTTGATGTTGTTCTGCCTTCTTATGATTGCTTGAGGCATTTGTCTGAATTAACCTTTGTTAGATATCAATTTGCAGAGTAAAAAGCAATAGATAATGATAAAGTTGGTCTCAGGGTACAGGGCCAGTGCACCTCATTGGACAGCATTTGCTTGGTGCACTACTTGAGGAGTTTGAAGACATGGAGGAAATGGAAGAGGAGATGCTTGATGAAGAAGAGGGAGATGACTCTCATTTCAAGGTTGGTGGCTCACTGCTATTGTCTTGGCCTTCCTTGCTTTGTCCATTTGAGAATTTGGTACTTCTAATTAAAAAATCCCTTACAATTAAAGCAATTGTTGTAATCCAATGACCTAGAGTAAGTAGTAATTGTAAGATTACTAGTGGTGAATAAATATTCAGGTAGATATCTATGCCACATAGTTAAGCAGTAGAATTATTTGTCAATATGAGCCGTTGCTGGAACAGTGATGCTGTAGATGAATAACTTTGCAGGAAGATGAAAATAAAAGAAAAGGTCCTGCAGGCAAGCGCAAGACGAATGCGGTACTGAAAACCTTCAACTAATTAAATTACCATTCAAACCATGGGATCTATTGATACTACCCAAGGAAAAGTATCTGTGGTCCTGTTGTGTTCAATTACACTAGCCTACAGCTTAAAGCTCTATATGAAATCCTCTCTAAACATCAGGACTGTTTTTCCTGGATCACTAAATCTCATCTGTGATATTTATTTATTGCCTTGATAGCTTTGGATTTGTACTTATGCAAACATAACTATCTTATGCCCAATCTGTGGTCTGCCGTGACAACATAACATAGCATCATGTTGGTTTAAAGGTTTAATATCACTTATCAGAAGATCACTTGTCTTATGAGTACTACATGTTACATAGTTTAAAAGGAAGAAAAAAATATGCATAGATTGTTAAGTGTAAGAAAATCTTATCATTAACATGTTGCTAGGAGACCTATTATGCTAGTCCACTTGACTTCGTCCCACAAACATAATACTGGTGGTGGAATTCAAGGTCAGAATAGTAGCACACAATAGTGTTATGTCACATGGGCAAATATTTCGTATAGACACTAAAAAATATTTGGTGAAGATATAAAAGGTCTTTACACACATACTAGAAAATTTGCGTGTGACTGACTACTGGTTTTCTAATCTGCAATTGTACATTCTATTTGTGATCAAGATGATCTCAATTGTGCGGAAACTTTTCTTTGTAATGGTGCTGGCAATGGGCTATGCATGTAACTGGTATGTAGCAAGGGTAATATCTGCACTTGTGGAGATATTAAGTAAATAAAATCCCTGATACCTCAAGTTAGATGTAGTAGTGAAGTAGTGACTCTGTATGTATGTTGAGTACTGTTGATATTGCAGGATGAAGATGACGAGGAAGGCGAGCCTAAGGGGAAGAAGGCGAAAATGTCAAACAATGCCAAAGGCAAGGCTCCGTCGCCCAAGAAGAATGCCAAGAAGTGAGCTGCCCACCGGCCCCGGCCGCCGTCGGTCGCCGCCGCGCCGGCCCCCTAGCTGTAACACGTGGTCATTCTGCCTAGGTTAGCGTTGTATCGACTCGAGCGTGACTGGAGAGTGCGAGTGTTCCTCTTTCATACTTACTGCTCGTGGTATCTGCTGATATCGATCCAATCCTATGCGGCCACCGCCGATGGAGTGTGATTTTTCTTCACTTACTTTTTTTATATTCTAAACTTAATTTTCTCCATTCCTTACTGTGGTATAGTGTTATGGACGTCAAATTTAGTATTAAAGTAAGTCTAAAATTCACACAGATGTATTTTTAAGTTAAGACATAATTAAGCATAATCAGTGTACTTGTAAGACATTGATTGTTTGTAAGGTGTAAGCGTGCCGGTCGACATGTAATTGGATTTGCTAATGATTTCTCATTTCAGAATGAAAACTGATAATCTATTATAGTTTGTTTGTACATATACATTATAAAAGCATAAGAACGGTAACAATAAATAAAACCATTTCTAAATATATCCACTATTTTTATTTCTCATGTCTACCGCATCATAGTTGGCATCTCAAGTATTTAATTAAACATACTTTTTCTCCAATAATGCTTGTAGTATTATGTTTCTCTCCCTCTGTACTTTATTAGAATCTTCTACAGCCCTAACGAGTTTCTCAAATTTGTCGTGGTCCGATTTGTTATGCATCTCTTGCATGATTCTCTTTATCTCCGATAGGGCGAGGCTGTCCGCGCTCGCGTCGTGGCGCCACGACTGCCTTGGTGCGGTCTGTTCGTCAAATATTTGCTCGAAGTACGAATAATAAGGCCACTTATTGCACTTGCCCGTTTCTCTTTTCTTTTCTACTAGTCTTATATATGTTTGTTTTAAGTTTCTAAATTTTCTGTCACACTCTTCCCAAGACAAGTTTACTTTCGGTCCAAGTATTCTCCAAATATCTTTTTTTCGTGTAAGTGGATCTCGAAAACTAGCTTTATTTTCTATATAGAAGGTGAGCAACTGCTTTACGTAGTCCTCATCTTGTGTTCTGTAACAAGTTTGCGTTTGGGAAGCTACGCCCCCTGAGTAATAAGGTAAATTGTATATGGCTTCAAAATCCTTGTAGTATCGCCATTTCGACATACATCTGCCAGACTCGGATTGAATTTTGAGCCTTATATAGGTTTGTTTCAGGTTTCTGAATTTTTTGTCGCAGCTACTTGGACTTTCTCCCACTGATGCCGATATTTCTTTCCAAAGTTCTTTTTTCTGAAATCTAGGGTTTTTAAATTTATGGGCCAACTGTGTATAAGCATGAAGCAGCTCGCGCGTCTTATTCCTATCCCAAGGCCCCGTGCTAGGGTTATAATTATAAAATATCCGCTCAAAATACTGATGATATGGCCACTTTATTACTCTTCCTGTTTGTCTGCTACGCTCCAACCAGTTGAAATAAGTTCTTTTTAAGTTTTTGAACTTATGATAACAGTTATATTCAGTCGTACCCAATTGAAAAGCGATATCTCTCCACACATCCTTTTGTAAACCTTCGGGATTACGAAATTTATTTATGTTTTCTAAATAAAGGTTGAGAAGTCTTCTCACTTTGTGTTCCTCCCAAGGCTCTAGTACAGATGCTGGCAGGGACTTGCACTCCTTGAATACTTCCTCGCATATATTGAAGTGAATCCATTTAATTTCTTTGCCTGTTAATTTCTTTTTCAGTAATCTTATGTAAGTCCTCCTAAGGTTCCTGTACTTTTTGATACATTCTCCCGGGCTTGTGCCTACGTGAATAGCTATTTCATCCCACATAGTTTTATCTTTTGAAGCATTTCTGGTTTTGGATTGTAGACAGAGTGTGAGGAGCAGTTTGACGTTATCCCTGTCCCAGAAGTCGTCGCGGTCCTTGATTTTACAGTCTTTGGAACATGGCTCCGTAGTGGTCTCTTCCGGAGCTATTTGCGCCTCATTTATCTGAATATATTGCCTGTTGTCACCAGAATCCACTACGTATCTCGTCTCCTGCCCTGAAACTAAGAAACTTATTTTTTCGCGTTCAAATTTATTACCTCCCTATTTCTACATACATATCATCACGCCGAGTACCCAACGGGGTAGGCAGAGAGAATGGAGCGCGAAGTCTCTGTAGACTTGCATTCCTCTTTCACTTTGTCCACATTCATCAGTCTCCTCATACATGTTCAACCCACATTCCGCCAGATATATTTTAGGCGCCAACGTGACAGATGGCAATTCCGTCGCCGTTACGACGACGACTATACATTTCTCAAACTAAGTACATAAATTACTTAATAGTCACTATAAAACAGATAAGGATGTTCACATACTTAGAGACCTACTTCAACAAAGTTAATAATAATATATCCTTTATTGTACAAACACACATTTACAAAACAAACAGAAATGACAAAAAAAACATGTAGTAGGCACAATTAGGCGGCCTTATCGCAAAAGCGATTTCTACCAGGCAACCAGTGTAGAGAGAGGTAAGAAACAGATAAAGAAAAGGTAGGTGTGACAGTTGAGAGAATGAAATATAAACAATTATTGTAATATACTAGCTGTCCCACCCAGCTTCGCCCGGGTGAAAATGTAAAATTTCCTGAAACACGATCGCAGTGCCACCTATCGGGTCCAATTGTGATGTAAGCTATCTTATCTTTTAAGTTGGATCAAACTGCACACGGTGTGCAAATTGAAATCGGTTAAGTTGTTTAGGAGCCCATCGCGGACTTAATTGCCATTAAAAAAAGGTTTTAGAACTTTTAAAGAGGAACAATTCCCTCATACATGATATTTTCGTAACTTAAACCGTTTACGCAGCGCACGCAACGGAAGCTCTCAAAAAGGAATGTTATAATTTTGCCCATAAATTGTATCTATGCATTGTATATCAAAGAGTGTAACGTAAGAATGTCACGTATTGTAATCCGTGGTGGCCTAGTTGTTCGAGAAGTTGCCTGCAACACAAAGATTGCAAGTTGGAATCCGGACTGTAACAATGAGTTTTTCTGAACTTAGTGGTGATTAGTCACATCACGAGCTTTAAGGGTGAGGGAATAGATCGAGAGGAAATTATTCAATAGGCTTATGTAAATCGTGAATGAGTAACGGCGGCGGACTCGCTAACTTTCACGTTAGCACCTACAATATATCTCTGACGAAAAGTGGGTGTGTATACTGTACCTGTACACCTCTGCCAACCCCTTCGGGGACCCTTGTGGTAAGGCGTGAGGATATAAAAAGTTATAAAACATTGTATCTGTAGGGATTTATATCCATCTTTGAGCACATGTTAAGAGTAGTACAACATAGATACATATCTCATATACTTACTTGGGGGGTTTTGGATAGTAAAGTTGTTGCTGCTAAATATTACATTACTTTGATCTTCTCGTAACACAAACCAGTAGCTTTGATTATGTGTATTGTTAATATCCATTTTGGTATAAAAAAAAAGTAATCAGTTATTGAGTAGGTAAATTGAAAAGAATAATCTGTAGCCGCTTTCTTATACCTTTAATTTTAATTTTGTTGCAAAGCGCTTTAGAGATAGTAGTATTTGCTTTAGAGCAATGCAAGCTCTAGAAAACAAAATGGTCGAATTATTTGTGTTACAGATTCTAATTAAATACAGATATAATAATACTTACTTAAAATTTTATCATGACAACACTTGTCTGAATAACGGACATTTAAAAGAAGATGTATCTCAATATTATTTGTTATATTGGTGTGTAACTCGTGATTTATTTATTTATTCTTGATAATACTAGTCTGTTTATATTTATAAATCGGTATAGAGAATAGATGATAGAGAATTGAAAGAGATTAAGTGGTAAAGATTCAACTAACACCTATCATAGAGATTTACTATAATTGTAATAATGTAGACTCTTTTATTATCATTATTTATACTCAATAAAAAAATTAAAACCATTTGGAAATATAGATCCATCGAGTAAATTTTTTTTTTTGGTAAATATATAAGACAATCTTATTCTCACGAATCCATATTCCTCAAAAAATCGTATAGAATATATGAACTTACATATCGTCTTATCTTTCTCAAATTATGCAAAGTGAAATATGGGGATACATACATACATCACGCCGAGTCCTAAATAGATATAAATCCCTTATAGCCAAGAACTATTATACTCTGTTCCAGCCCTCAGCAAACAAAAAAAAAGCGCTCAAGACGCAGGCCCGCCATTTAATTTGTTGTTTTTGATTTATCCTCAGTGGATTGAATTTGATCGAATTTGTATGTGAAGGCTGTTTTAATTAAATATAACGTTATTACATATTAAGCTCGTTTATTTTTTAAAGATAAACATTGCAGTGTGGGTTGTACTTTGATCGGATTATGAGTACAATATTTTCCTACATATTGGAGCGTCGAAACTGACATCGGTTTGTATTTAGGCAGCATTTTTCAGCCGGCTTACCTTTTTATAAAATTTTCTTGTAGTTACAGTTAGTGAGTTAGCTCTGGCGTTTGTCATTAGACAGTAATTACTATGTTTTAATCAATATTCAACTTGTTGCTTCAAGACTAATTGGCGCGAAATTTGTCTCCTGTTTATTTGTATGACTTTCTTCTCATGTCTTAATTATGACCATCGCCAGAGTGGTGTAAAATATTAGAATGTCATATTCCCAATAAAAAGTTGGTAAGAAATAGGTACCATATTTTAAGTTTACGAGTTAATGTTGATCTGCCACAGATATAATGTCGGGAGGTAGTCTAGTGGTAGTAGACCGAGCAGGGCGCGATGTGAAACGCTACCCGCTACCGGAGGGGCTGGCGACACTGGGCAGCGACCCTGCTTGCGACATCAGGGTCTTGTTGCCTGCTGTGAGCCCACATCATGCCACTGTGGTGGTCCATACGAACCAGGTATCACTTACATAATTTCCATGGATTACAATGTGTGGTGTGCATACTACCTCTGCCCATTCCTTCTGGGACCGTTGTGGGAAGGCATGAGGATATTATTCTAACAGTTCTAACAGATCTGATTCCCCAAAATATTAGTTAATTCAGCCGGGTCCTTGTTCTAAAGTTTCTGAACAATGTCGCCTAAAACGGTTTTGACTATATGTATGAAAAGTGTGAAATGTTTGTAGATTGAACTATGTATTTATTTGGTAAATGTGCAAATTTGCTTGTTAAGTGAATTATCGTGACTTGAGCATGTTTTGTTGTGAAGTGTGTGGTCCGCAATGTGGGTGCTGGCGATACACTGGTGAATGGGCAGCCGGTGAGTGTGGCGGCGCTGGGACACGGTGACGTGCTCAGCCTCGGCAGTCGGTGCCTGCGCTGGGAGTATTCCCACCCTGCAGCCCTGCCCCAGCCACTACCACGTTAGTATTGCATTACCGTGCACCATTGGATTGTTAGAATAGGGTTGCATAGTGCTATTGTTGTGGTGCTATATCTATATATAAATAGAACAGCCAACACAAACTCAAGAATAGATAGACGATTTTGATGATTAACATATGAAACTATCACTACATTCATAGTATGCCGGGTGAGCGAGTTAATCTGTAAGACAAGAGTTTAATAAGTATTGTATATTTGCACATCTAACAACTAGAATTTAATCAATGTTATGATAATATAATGAGTATGTATCGCTTTGAAGCAATGCACGGACTGATGCTGACACACAAGTCTGTCTCGCAAAAAGGCAGATGATACAATGCACGGAGACACAGCATACAGCCGTGCTATGGCTGGCTATATTTGCTACATTGTATGTGCGGCTGTATTGTGTCGTTACAAGGAGGGTGCGTCTGGTTAAGTTCCCCGTGCACTGGTCTGATCGCAGAGGTGGGAGTGGCGCGGCGCGGCGCGGCGGCGGCGGGGCGCGGACGGCGCGGCAGCTTCGGCGGCGCGGCCGGCGCGGCGCGGGACGGCGCGCTGCGGCTGCAGCTGGAGCTGCGCCACCGGGCCTCCATGCCGGGTGAGGGCAGCGCACGTCGCGGCGGCGAGCGTGATGGTCGTGTATCATGTGATGTATTCTTGCATTGGTGGGTAATGTCGGGCTGTGTGCACGTCACAGGCAACGCGGGGGGCAAGCAGGTGGCCGTCGTGCAACCGCAGAGGAGAGACGCTGCAGACCAGAATGGTAAGCGATACCATATTGTGTTTGCTTTTGAATACTGCGGTGACGTCTTGACCCACTGGGCACCGATGCGATCTCGTCGTCTGCAGTACACGTCTCGTGCGGGCCGGGCGGGGCCAGCGGGGCGAGTGGGGCGAGTGGGGCCAGCGGGGCGAGTGGGGCGGGCGGGGCGAGCGGCCGCAGCCCGCGGCGGGGCGCACGCTCGGAGTTGCTGCACAACACGAAAGCCTCGCTCTGGATCCACAGCAGGATGGCCAGCCCCAGGAACACTGCTAAGGTGCCTGGCCTATTGGATTCTTCGTTACAATCTAACAGTAATAGGTGTCGAATGAGCGGAAACTATACACGTACTGTGTTTTAGGAGGTGTCTTCGAGAACACCGGGCAGCGCGCGGAGGGCGGCGCCCCCGCGGCAGCACAAGATACTGCCGCCCGCCACTATCGGTAATTGATGACGCGGCGAGTGTGGTACTGTCCCCCGCCAGCGTGCTAATGTGTGCCGTGTGCCGTGTGCCGTGTGCAGACGGGCCCAAGCGCGCGGCGCTGCTGCTGCTGGCCGGCCGCCCGCCGCGCCGCGCCTCCGCGCCCGCCCGCCCCCGCCGCCCCCACCGCCCTCACCGCCCTCACCGCCCTCACCGCTCCCACCGCCCCAGCCACGTGAGCACTCTACAATCGTTACACCCATTACACCTTTACACAAAGAAATACATTTTATTCGTGGTTAAAATTGCAAGATACTGAGTTCCATCGCTATCGTCTCCGCAGGTGGGTGTGCTGAAATCGAGAGCTTCGGAGGGCTCGACGCCTCACTCCTCGCGGGGGCGACCGTCGCGCTCCAGGAGAAGTGTGCGAAGATCGCCCATCCTGCCGAGCGCGAGAAAGTCCGCGATGAGAGACCCGAGCTCGAAGAAGACGAGCAGGAAGACCGACTCCATCAAATTCGACCTCAGCAACCTGGACCCCCGGGAAGAGGCGGGCCCGCACTCGGCCGACGCGGCGCCCGACGAGGGCGGCGCCGGCGAGGCCTACTCGCTCGTGGACTTAGTCTCCGCGGAGTCGAGTGCCTCGACGTCCACTTCCGTGTACAATACTATCGGCTCCGGCGACACGAGCGGCTTCGGCACGCCGGCCGCCAGAAGGCAAACCCGCTCGACTATAGACCCCACTCTCCTGGGCTCCAGTACGCCGTACGTCAGAGTCGCGAGGTTCAGACCCAGCGAGATGAATTCTCAAAGTGGCTCTAAGATTTCCGAGCGTTCCGACTGCGCGTCGACGCCGGAGAACACGCAGAATCGCATTTCCGGCGACCGAACGAGGGTGTCGCGACGGTCCCGGAGCAGGTCTCGGATCAACGATAGCGACTTGATATTCATATCCGGCGACGAGCACGACGACTCGCCCAAGTCTTCGAGGAGGAGCAAAACGCGGCCGCTCTCTACGGCAGCCCAAAGCTGGGCGAACACTCCGCCGGGCCCCGCAGCAGGCCCCGCCGGGGGCCGCGCCACGCCCGACGAGGGCCCCGGCCCCCAGCAGGCCGCCACGCCGGTGCTCGACATCCAGAGGCTGCTCCACACGAGCCTGGGCGCCGCCGCCGCTATCCCCGCGCGCAGGAGGGGCAGACCGCCCATCGCCAAAAAGAGGAGGACTATCGGCGCTACGTCCGCACCGAAGAGGCGGCCCGGCTTGAAATCCCAGTCGCTCGTCGCATCCGCGAGGAAAACCAGGCTGAGGCTGAGCACGGACTGCTCGGAGACGTCGGACGGCACGGAGGCCGCGACCCCCACGAGCGCCGCGAAGCCGGTGCAGGAGGCGGTCAAGAACAAGCACTCTACGGCCAAGAAGCCGCAGTCGAAGCGATCCATAATAGACGACTTGGACCGGTCGGACATCGTGAAGCAGCTGTTCAACAGCCCCGTCAAGAGGAAATTATCCCGGAGCATGACGGAATTTTCTAGAAAACATCTCGACGAGGACGATTCGCCCGCCGCGAAGCGGCCGACGCGGCGCTCGCTGGTCGCGGGGGGCAGCCCGGCCTCCACCCCGGGGGCCTCGGCCGGCGTGAGCGCGAGCGTGAGCCCGCTGCGCTCGCCGAGCCCCGCGCTGGACGGCATCAAGCGGCTGTTCGGCGCCGCGTCGCCGCGCAACGACCTGCGTGACGTGCGCGGCGTGCGGGACCTGCTGCGCACGCCGCGCACGCCGCGCACGCCGCGCACCAGGAGCTCGGCCAAGAACGACCTCAGCGACGTCTCCGGGGTCAAATTCACGTTCGCCAAATCACCCTTAAACCGCCTCAGCGACGTGCGCGTGAAGCGCGCGTTCGCCGCCTCGCCGAAGAACGACTTGACGCACGTACACGGAGTGCGGACCCTGTTCCGGCCGCAGACGTCGCCCGCGAACGACCTGAGCGACGTCGAGGGGGTCGAGAGGTTGTTCGGGGGCAGCCCCGCGGGCGACGGGTCGGGGAGGGCCTCGCGGGGCTCCCCCGGCGCCGCCGCGGGCAGGCTGCGGCACGACATCAGCGGGGTCGAGGAGCTCGGCGACGAGACTCATTCGCGGTCGGAGATCATGTTCGACCGGCTAGTCGGACGGCCGCCGATCAGGGCGGTTTACTCTAAAAGTTTCACCAAAAGCGAGACGAAGAAAAGTACCCGGGGGCCCAAGACTCTACACGGCTCCATGGATTCGATCACGAGTAACGTGGAGGAGTGGCTGGGGAAGGAGTTGCAGAAGCGGGAGCATATGCGCGCCGAGGCCGCCAGCAGGTTGCCGCTCAAGAAGCGCGCCGCGCTGCGATGCTCCACGCCCGTGCCGCGCCGCGCAGCGCCCCCCGCGCCCCCCGCGCCCCCCGCGCCCCCCGCGCCCCCCGCGCCCCCCGCGCCCCCCGCGCCCCCAACAGGCAATGCACCCCCCGCGTCCCCCGCGGCCCCCGCGCCCCCCGCGCGCGAGCTGGCGCGCGTGTCGCCCATCGCCGCGCCGCCGGCCCACGACGCCTCCGATAGGTAACTAAATATTCTCATGATTTTGGCTTTGTAATCTTCCTACTTTTAAAATGATGTATTTAAATTGCTTACAGGTCGATTCAACCCGAGGTGCAACATAATACTAGAAGGGTGACGAGAACGGTGAATTTAAGAGTAGCCTCAGCCGCGCCGGCGCGGGCCTCCAGGCGGCGCGGGGTCGCCGCCCCCCGAGTGCCCGAGGTGGCGGTCGCGGCGCGCCCGAGGAGGGCCCGCAAGGCTGGACCGACACCTCCGGTCGTACAACCTGTGGACTCTCAGCCCGAACGCGGTAAGAGGAGGACGCGCGCCGTTGCGTCGAAGGACGAACCCAAAGTGAGAGGCAGAAGGGCTGCACCCGAAAAGACGGCTCCCGATAAGTCTGAGGAGGCCGAGCAACCGCAGAGGGGACGCGGGGCCCGGGCGGTCGATTCCAAATCCAAAGAAATCGAGACTAAAACTCGCGGTAAGGTGGAAACTGAGAGTGCGCCCACGGAACCTAAAACTCGCGGGAGGAGTTCCCGCGTCCGAGCGAATGCTTCTGAAACCGCTCATGACACCCGCAAGACTCGTAAAGACGCCGAACCGGTTCCAGAAGTTCCCGAAAAGACGACGAGAACGAGAGGCAAAAGAGTTGATCCAGAAGAGAGTACGCAGCCGGGGCGGCCCAAACGCGGGGCGAAGGCTAAGGAACCAGTGACAGACGTGAACACGCGTAAGAGGAAACGTGCTGCAGAAGAGGACGCAGCTAAATCGCAGGCCAAGCGCAAGAAAGAAGTAGAAAAGCCAGCTGAAACGAGCAGACCCAAGCGGGGAAAGGTATTAGTAAATTGCAATATTCATCAATGCCTACAACATCCTCAATTAATGTGTTGAACACTAGGAAATATCACGTATAAACGGTCGTAAGCTTTGTTCAACAAACGCTCAAAAAGAGCACTAAACTATGCGCCTGTACTTGGCCACCTGCACACGAAATAATGCTATCGAAATTGCGATCACCATTCTATATCTCGTACGTTTGATTCAACAGCAATGAGCGCTGAAGCTGACTGAAAATTGAGCCCTTCTTAAAACGGGCAGTTCACTAGTCAAAGACATAATTATATGGTATTTTTGTGATTGGCTATTTAATGCCAATATATATTTTAAGACCATTAACCCTTTGCAGGCACTAGCCATTGCAGAACCGGCGCAGCAGGCGCGCGGCCGCAAGGGGACTGCCAGAGTGGCGGCCTCCCGCGCCTGCCCCGCCGCCCCCGCCGCCCCCGCCGCCCCCGCCGCCCCCGCCGCCCCCGCCGCCCCCGCCGCCCCCGCCGCCCCCGCCTCCCCCGCCTCCCCCGCCGCCGGTGAGCGGCACATATATTGTTTTATGGGTTTCCAAGGGGTAGGCAGATTGAGTGTCTAAGTGGAACCCACCACACACACTTTCCGCTTGAGATATTTTAGGTGCTAACGTGATAGATGGCTAGTCCATCGCCACTATTCGAGCACGACTATACATACGCCTGTGAATTCCTTGTCAAACGTATACAAGTTTAAGTTACAAACGAGCACGTATTGTTCAAGCAGTAACCCCAGCCTTATGTTCCAGCAAAGACGGCCGGCCGAGCTCGCCGGAGATAGCACCGACGCAGCTTGTTGCTAACGTAGACTGATCAGGTAACCTTTGATATATTATGTTATGTTCCTCATAAGATATTCCACATCCCATAAGGCTCCCCGAAGGGGTAGGCAGAGGTGTAACGACACCCTCTTTACGCCGGAGATGATGTGATGCCAACGTGGCATACATCGTCTTCTTCCCAAGGGGACCTTCATAATATGTAATGTAGTTTGTAGTTTTCATAATAAATCATAAGAAATGTACCAATAGTGGCCACAATCCTATAGTGGCGGAGTGAGGGCTATACGTCTCCAAAGCATAGTGTGCTCTACTTCTTCTTCATCGATTCCTCATGTCTGAGAGTCGTGACCACCATGAGTGGCCTGCTGGACTAGGCCTCTCCAAGAGCTGCGGCACTCTGCGTGTCTGATGGCAGTTGGTATGTCTCGTTTGGTGATATCTTTGACGGCGTCGGTCCACCTGGTTGGAGATCTTCCTCTACTCCGTTTTCCTTCCACGTGACCAACAACAATATGTTTTTCCAGATTGTCTGGATCTCTTCTAAAGCACGGTCGCGGAACAGAAAGAATTTCGTACGATAACCTATTATTACCCATCTCTGTCACTCCCGCGTAAATATAATGCGTCTCGCTCGCACAGATGCAATGACCGCTGTCGCCAGGGATTGAAAACCGTTTAATTGAGACCGTAAGGTTTGTTCTTGCTTGCGTCTGGTGTTTTGGTCGCAATTAAAAGTATTTGACATGATTCATAATTTTTGAATAACTAACGACATTCCATCTTGGGATGCGTTAGTGCTCGTTCAATTTTGAAACACATTTATCTTAGTTTGTTGTTATTTGTTAGTTTTTGTTGTCTTGTTTTAATTGTTAAGTGGTTTCGTTGATTTGTTAAGTTTAATTTACTGTTTTAAAATGGAACCAGTGCCGTCTACCTCGCGTCCATTCAAGAAGTTTGTTTCTCCGCGGAAGAAAAGAAAAATGTCACACTTTAGTGAATCTGAGAAGGTTATGATTATTAACGTGTTTAAATACATTAAGGAATCCTGGCCTGCCGATAAATATCCTTCAAAAAAAGAAATGAAGGACAAAACAGCCGATATCTTGGGCATTTCAAAATCGGCCATATATCGTATTTTAAAAGAATATACCGAAACAGACACCGTCAAGCCGGCTCCTTCACCGAAAAAACGACTCTCAGTAATTGAAAAGACTGATGAGTTCGATAAATCGTGCATCAGACGAATAGTGCACAGCTTTTATTTAAAAGGAGAGTTACCTACAACAAAAAAGGTACTACATGTCATAAATGCAGACGAATCCTTACCAAACATGGGCTTGACATCGTTGAAACAATTACTAAAACATTTAAAGTTTAAATATGTCAAACGAAGGCGAAATAATTGTTTGATCGACAGAGATGACATAGCATTGTGGCGTATTAAATATTTGAAAAATATAAAAACTTACCGACAGCAACAACGACCAATATATTACTTGGATGAAACTTGGGTAAATGCGGGTAAGACCTTTTTTTTTATCCATTTACTGACTGAATTAAATCCATACTAATATTAAAAATATGAAAGTATCTCTGTCTGTGTGTCACCTTTACATGGCTAAACGGCTGTTATGATCTTGATAATCCTATTAATATTATAAACGCGAAAGTTTGTGAGAATGTATGTATGTTTGTTTCTCTTTCACGCTAAAACTACTGATTGGATTTTAATGAAACTTTACAATAATATACCTTATACATCAGAATAATACATAGGCTATGTATGAACCACAGGCGAAGCCAGAGGGAACAGCTAGTATTAAATAAATATACTTGGTATCAAGAGCAAAGACAGGATCGACAAAAGCGATTAGTGATCCCCTGAGTTGTTTGCAATATTAAGTGGTTAAATGTTTATACTTATGATAATTTTATTCATTATCTTTTTAGGGCACACTGTAGGCAAAGTGTGGGAAGATACTACAGTGCAGTCACGAAAACAAGCATTTTTGGGGGGTTTGTCGACGGGTGCCAAGAATCCTACTTCCAAAGGCAACCGGTTAATTATTTTACATATAGGAAGTGAAAAGGGATTTGTCCCAGAATCGGAATTGGTGTTTGAATGCAAAGGTACAGGCGATTACCACGAATCGATGAATGCAGTCAAGTTCGAAAATTGGTTCCAAGCAATGCTACCGAAACTTGAACCAAACGCAGTGGTTGTAATGGATAATGCCAGCTACCACTCACGGCGCCAGGAGAAAATTCCAGTAACACGTTGGAAAAAATCAGACATCCAAGAATGGCTTTCATCAAAACAAATTTTTTTTGAAGCAAATGAAACAAAGGTCCAGCTCTTGGAAAAGGTGAAAAACGTTAAAACTCTGTACCAATCGTATGTAGTCGATGAAATGGCAAAAGCAGTTGGTGTAGAGGTATTGAGATTACCTCCATACCACTGCGAATTAAATCCCATCGAACTGGTGTGGGCAGACGTCAAGGGGTATGTAGCTCGGAAAAACACAACATTTAAGATGGTAGCTGTCAAAAAGTTGCTCCAGGAGGCTTTAGCCAACATTACAGCAGAAAAATGGCAAAATTGCATAAGTCACGTCAAAAAAGTGGAATCGAAACTAGGTGGACTAGATGATAATGTAGACAAAACTGTCGATTCTTTTGTTATAAATATGACAGGCGAGACGTCATCAGAAAGCAGTTACTCTGATACAGACGAATCGGATTCGGATTTATGATTTTTTTATTTCTACCAAATTGGTAATTTTAAGACGATTTTGATACCTCTGGTCTGTCTGCCCCTCTGTTCTGTCTGTTTCAGTTAACTCGGGAGTATTCGGGAGCAGTCGGTGCCGCTCGGGTGCGTTGGTACCAAAATGACGGCGTGAGACATGACGCCACTCGATACTCGACCACGACAGAGGAATAACACATCTGTGATTCAGTTTTATATTGAGATATTATTGCAAAATTGTTATAAATAAAAGTAATGGAATGTCTGAAGAGTTTATTGTTTAACAAAATACTTAATAATAATTTATTTAATAAGCTAGTTTTTTTCTATCCTTCAAATATTTCATGCAAACCACACATATAAAAATGTTTGTGACCACTGTCAGTAGGTAAAGAGGTCATTGTACGAAATTCTTCCTGCTCCGCGACCGTGCTTTAGCCACGTGTCCGAAGTACTGAAGTAGTATCTGGAGGCATTTTGTGGAGAGCCGAATTTGGATGTTTAATTCTTGAAGGATAGATGCGTTAGTGCGGCGTGCTGTCCATGATATTCCCCGCATTTTTCGCCAGCACCACATTTCGAACGCATCTATCCGGGACCGAGTGCGGGCTTTGAGTGTCCAAGTCTCTGCGGCGTATAGAAAAATAGAGAAGAAAAGGGTGCGCATAAGTTTGACCTTAGTGTTGCGGGTTATGCCTCTGTTTCTCCAAACCTTCTCTAACCGCTTTACGGCTGATTTTGCCATCTGAGCTCTGCGAACAACTTCCTTATCGCAGTCACCATCATCGCATATCAACGCTCCGAGATACACAAACTCGTGTACGGTATTCACATCTCGTAGCTCGTGCGTTCGTTGCATGGTGCCCGCCCTATCAATGAACATCAGCTTTGTCTTCGACCTATTGATGTGAAGACCATAGTCTTTGCTCACGCTTTCCACCCGCTGCAGCAGTTCACTCAACTCGCTTTCTGAGGCTCCGATTATGGTAGTGTCGTCAGCAAACCTTAAATTATTTATGCGGTGGCCGCCTATTTTGATGCCCCCTTCCCAACCCTCTAGAGCTCTTCTCATGATCTGCTCGCCAATGAGGTTGAATAGTTGAGGGGAGAGTATACATCCTTGCCTGACACCACGCTCTGGTTTGAAGGGATCGGATAGTGAACCATCCACTCTGACCCTTGTTTGGCCTTCAAGGTAAAGGTTTTGGACAAGGGCTATCAAGTGCCCAGGTACTCCCATTTCCCGCATTACCACAAACATTTCCCTCCAGTGAATGCAGTCAAAAGCTTTGGCGTAGTCAATGAAACACAGAGCCATAGGTACGTTAAACTCACGCGATTTTTCTATGAGCTGCCTAACATTTAGGATCTGTTCTCGTGTGCCTCTTCCTTTAACGAAACCAGCCTGCTCTCTCGCTATTTGTCCGCTGATATAGTGCAGAAGTCTCCTATTTAAAATGTGTAGTATTTTACTCGCATGAGAGATGAGTGAGATGGTCCTGTAGTTCTCGCGTGTAATTGTGCTCTAACACTAGGTAATTGTTACAGGTCACGTGGAGTGCAACCAATCAGCGAGTGTTCGCTGCGGGGCTATTCATAATACTGCGGGTGCCCGCCCATTCCTTTTAGTTGGCACCCTGTCTCTTGCTAGTAATATTTCTTATTCTCCTTAGACTTATGTTGTTATTTTTATATCTGATACGCATTCAATTAGGACCTTCAGTTGTAGTGCCTGCTCTATGGAGCATTGCAGGTGAACTATACAAGCTCTAAATACTATGAAAGTTAGTGTCAATCCTGCTGGAATGGTCTAGAACACCCGCCCCGAGTACAACTGCACTTGAATCTCACTATCGATTACATATCATATTCATCCATGTTATATATGTCAAATATGTTGATTTACATCAAAAAGTATTAATTGTTTTTTAAATAGCATATGTAATTGAGACAATTCCAAAGTGGCGACTTGCTCCCACAATACTGGCCGACCTGGCGCGGCGTCTGGATGCTTCGAGCCATACGCACTCACTTGAATAATGGAAAATATATATAGTTTTATTTTTGTTTACATCATGACATTTTTGGTACTAATTGTTTGCAATGCTAATAATTTTATCATGATCCTAAAACAGTTATATTATTTATAATTTTGGTACAATGTTTACTAGTAATCGTAGTTTACTTGTACATATTGTGGTGGCGATCATTGTCTGTCCGCCCGCTATGTTGGCACGGAGTGGACGATCAAACACAACATGGAGGGTGCATAGCGTTGTGCGACCGCTTGCTAGCAACGCCACACTCTACATGTCTGGTATATTCGTCGACTTGGACGACCGAATCATGTTATTATATTTAGTATTATTTTATGATTATATAACTAAATGTTGCATTAAGTTCCCCTATGGAGTTTAATGTTTTCTAACTTTACAAATTATAAGCGCGCCATCGGAACAAACACTTTGTTCGCTGTCCTAGTTGGTTTGTCCTTCGATTAAATGTTTGTTTATATCCTCTCTCTGCAGACGCTGTAAGGTCGGAGGCAAAGTGTATAACTGTTTATATACATAGGTTTACAGCTCTCACAGATCAAGCGCGGTTCATGTGTACAATGTAAACAAAAAGTACTCTCGACCACCCGAGCTTTAATGTGTGATAATATTAACAAACGTGCTGATATGACGCGCACAGGTACTGTTGTGGACACATACGTTAGAATAACGTTAGGATATGCATTTGTGCCAAATTGTTCTTTAACTGTATGGCGATGGATCCGTTGGGACTCGGGTGCACGACAGAATGAGAACAGTCGGGGTATGCGTTTAGGAGCACTTTTATTATATACAACGTTTATTTTTATAAGCTAAATATATTATGTACAAATAGAGCGGACAATATAATATTGGAATACGTCGCAGAGGTGCAACACAATGCCACGCATCGCTTTACAAACGTTCACAAAACAATCTGTCAACGGTAGACACGTGGAGCATAGGATAGGGGAACAACGTACGTCGTCGAAACGAGACATAGTTTTAGACATCAAATTACCGCACGCACGTCGATGAACAGACGAGTTCGTCGAGCGAGCGTCGCTAAGAAATTCCATTCGATTGTGTACTTTTTAATAAATGATATAATTGAAGCGGTGTTTTATTGAACGATGCCCCGCGTGGGATCCGAGCGTGCGTCAGTCAGCGGCGCAGTGGCGCACCTTGAGCGGCGTCGAGAGGCGGAACAGCGCGGGCAGCAGCGCGGCCAGCGCGGCGAACAGCGGCGGCGGCGTGCGGCGCGGCGTGAGCAGCTGCAGCGTGCGCAGCTGCGCGCCGCCGCCGCCCGCCGCCTCCAGCATGAAGCCCTTCACGCACTTCAGCACCAGCTCGGCGCGCCGCACGCACCACGCCACCGTCATCTCCTGCGAGCGACCTGCCGTTGGCTCCCCGCCCCGCCCCCGCCCCCTCCCCGCCCGCCGCGGGCCGGCCTCACCTCCGACAGCTCGTGGCGCAGCAGCAGCGGCAGCGACACGGTGGTGATGTCGTGGCTGCTGGCCGCCTTGAGCACGTGGCGCAGCCCCAGGATGGCGCTGTGCCGCGAGGACATGTCGCCTGCCACGCGATACGTATGGAATTCAGTTCCAAAATGTTCATTGGAATCGATAGGTTTAACATCTTAATAATTATTAAGCGGGAGATTTAGTTATATTGTGTAGACAGCTGAGGGATGCAGCCAACAGTATAACTTTCCGAATACAGAGTAGCGACGCGCAACTAATACTTCGGTATTGTGATCGTAAATAGGCCACGGTAACCGCTTCCCATCAGGCGGGCCATACCTGCTCGTTTACCACTCCGGTGGTATAAAAAAACTTGAGAGGTGTCAAGGGACACCCGGATGGAACGAAGTTCAAGAAGCACACGTCACTCACACGGGGGTTATAAATATGTAAATACGTGACAAAGTGTCGTGACAACTTTTCGTAAGAATTTTTTCCGTCTAGCCCCCTTTCACAACGCGCGATAAGGAACTTCGTTCCAAAAAAAAAGATGTCACTATCGAAGAACAAGAGTATGATTGGCTAAGATAAAGGTCCTGCGGTACCGGCAGAGAGCGCGGAGTGGTCCACCACCAGGTGGAAGAGCACGTGCGCCTCGGCCAGGTTGGAGTGCGCCGTCACCAGCACGTCGCCCGCGCGCGCGCCGCGCCCCGCCGCCGCCGCGCGCTGACACGCACACGGTACATAGTACACAGTACACAGTACACACTATGGCCACGGGGATGGATCGTCGGCTGGATCTTATTCCAGAAAAAGAATCTACTAAATGCGAGTGAAATGATATGTTAGGGTGACGTACGAAAGACACCGCGTCCGACGCGACGAGCGCTTCGCATAGACGACCGGTCCCCGTGGCCCCGGCGGGGGAACGTTACCAGCTGTTCCAGTTTGTGGTCGATGTTTTCGAGCTGCGCGTCGATGTCGGGGAAGTGGTGGTCAGTGGAGCGGCGCGCGGCGGCGGCGGGCGGCGGACCCCCCGCGGCGGCGGCGGGCGGCGGACCCCCCGCGGCGCGCAGCAGCACGGCGCCCGCCAGCTCCGCCGAGTACAGCGCCAGCGCCGCCTGCAGCCGCTGCGACCACTGCGTGTCGCTGCCGGCAAGCCGCTAGTACGAGCGCCCCCCCCCCCTCCCCCCCCACGGCCCCAGGCAGGCGCGCGTGGTACCTGTCGGCCGGCAGGTCCGCGGCGAGGATGCGGATGTTGTGCGTCTGCTTGAGCTGGCTGCCGAGGTGGATGGTGAAGCTCTCCTCCAGCCGCGGCGCGCCGGCCCCGTCGCCCGCCTCGCCCGAGAATGCCGCCAGCGGAGAGGTACTGCACATACCGCCACGCTCCTGTATTATATGACTCTCGCATATACAAACATACCTGTATTACTAATAATCATCACAAATTTAAGAGCTGGGCTCTTGTCGGCGGCTCTGATGCAGTCCCCTCCATTCGCTTCTGTCCAGCGCAACCTCCTTGACTTCCTTATACGTCATGAGAGAAATTTTTTCTTTGATCTGACCCATGTATGTTAATCTTGGTCTTCCTCTTCCTCTCTTCCCCTCTACCTTTCCTTCTAAGATGTTTCTAAAGAAGCTATCATGTCGTATAAGGTGGCCTATCATCTTTCCTCTTCTATTCTCGACTGTTTCCAGCAGAATTCTTGTTTCTTTGACTTTTTTTCAGCACGTTTTCGTTTAACACCCTTTCGCATTAATTATTACACACATTACTAATATTTTACGTAATAAGAATTTTTAGTGCTGCAGCGTGCGCATGAGCCAGGCGCGGGGGGGGCGGGGGGCGGGGGGGGGCGAGTGGACCTGGGCGTGTGCAGCGCGGCGGAGGCCTGGTAGTGCTGCAGCGTGCGCATGAGCCAGGCGCGGGGGGGGCGGGGGGCGGGGGGGCGAGTGGACCTGGGCGTGTGCAGCGCGGCGGAGGCCTGGTAGTGCTGCAGCGTGCGCATGAGCCAGGCGCGGGGGGGGGCGGGGGGCGGGGGGGCGAGTGGACCTGGGCGTGTGCAGCGCGGCGGAGGCCTGGTAGTGCTGCAGCGTGCGCATGAGCCAGGCGCGGGGGGGGCGGGGGGCGGGGGGGCGAGTGGACCTGGGCGTGTGCAGCGCGGCGGAGGCCTGGTAGTGCTGCAGCGTGCGCATGAGCCAGGCGCGGGGGGGGCGGGGGGCGGGGGGGCGAGTGGACCTGGGCGTGTGCAGCGCGGCGGAGGCCTGGTAGTGCTGCAGCGTGCGCATGAGCCAGGCGCGGGGGGGGCGGGGGGCGGGGGGGCGAGTGGACCTGGGCGTGTGCAGCGCGGCGGAGGCCTGGTAGTGCTGCAGCGTGCGCATGAGCCAGGCGCGGGGGGGGCGGGGGGCGGGGGGGCGAGTGGACCTGGGCGTGTGCAGCGCGGCGGAGGCCTGGTAGTGCTGCAGCGTGCGCATGAGCCAGGCGCGGGGGGGGCGGGGGGCGGGGGGGCGAGTGGACCTGGGCGTGTGCAGCGCGGCGGAGGCCTGGTAGTGCTGCAGCGTGCGCATGAGCCAGGCGCGGGGGGGGCGGGGGGCGGGGGGGCGAGTGGACCTGGGCGTGTGCAGCGCGGCGGAGGCCTGGTAGTGCTGCAGCGTGCGCATGAGCCAGGCGCGGGGGGGGCGGGGGGCGGGGGGGCGAGTGGACCTGGGCGTGTGCAGCGCGGCGGAGGCCTGGTAGTGCTGCAGCGTGCGCATGAGCCAGGCGCGGGGGGGGCGGGGGGCGGGGGGGCGAGTGGACCTGGGCGTGTGCAGCGCGGCGGAGGCCTGGTAGTGCTGCAGCGTGCGCATGAGCCAGGCGCGGGGGGGGGCGGGGGCGGGGGGGCGAGTGGACCTGGGCGTGTGCAGCGCGGCGGAGGCCTGGTAGTGCTGCAGCGTGCGCATGAGCCAGGCGCGGGGGGGGCGGGGGGCGGGGGGGCGAGTGGACCTGGGCGTGTGCAGCGCGGCGGAGGCCTGGTAGTGCTGCAGCGTGCGCATGAGCCAGGCGCGGGGGGGGCGGGGGGCGGGGGGGCGAGTGGACCTGGGCGTGTGCAGCGCGGCGGAGGCCTGGTAGTGCTGCAGCGTGCGCATGAGCCAAGCGCGGTGGCCGGCGCGCTGCGCGTGTCCCAGCGCGGCCAGCTCGGAGCCCCAGCGACCCGCCGCCAGCGCCTGCTCCTCGAAGTGGCGCGCCGCGAGGTCGTTCACCTCCTGCTCGCTCGTCGTCACGTGCAACTGCCGCAGCTGCGAGTCCATCTCCTCTGTTTGCCTTATAAATACAAAGCACTATGTGGAGGTGCCAGCGTCCAAGGATTTACCAAATGTCTGAGAATGTCACATATGCTTTTAATATCAATATCAAAGCCATAATCTGAGTAGGCAGAAAGATTTCTAGTTTTCTCCAGATTTCATAATCTACTCAAGTATAAAGCAATCAAACATAATTATATGAATATTGAACATTGTGCACCTTTGCGTAATCTTACTGATGTCTTCATCTCTACTCTTGAGTGTGTCCATGACAGCCTTCGCATATGAGTCCTCCACCTGTAATATGGTCTCCAAGGCTGGGGAGTGCACCAGTTTGTGGTATGCTGCGGCAAATACTTCTTCATCTGACGTGCCCTTCTGTTCGGCAAACTCCACTACATTTTCTTTGAAGAGTTTCTCCCAGTTCTTGACAATTCCCTCTACATTGATCTCACTGTTCTTCAGTTGGTCGAGTAGCTTCTCATCTCTGTTATTGTGGTACTTCATGGTCTCACATGAGACAAACTCTGATAAAGACTTGTTGAGCTCTGCAAAACATTTTACAGAAGGGTTACCTTCCCTAGCATCCATTTAGCAGAAGTAACTTTTTATAACTGTTATATATCTTAATACTATATTACTTAAAACTATTAAAAATGCAAAAGTTTGTGAGGATGGCTAAATGATTAATGTCCGCTAAACTGCAGTCATCAGAAAAATAATGCCCTGTTTCATTGATATCAAATAGGACTTAAAATAATTATATAAAACAAAAGCATATGTAGAACTAAAAAGTAGTGGGCAGTTTTATATGACAAGTATGAAGTCTGGCTGCATTTGTGGCAGCATGCCTTAATAGCTACAGCCTTTTTTAAAAGCCAGTGAAATCTCCCATTCAAAATTGGTTCGGCCCATTGGAGCCATCTAATAAATACATTCAACTTCTACAAGTTAATTTTTGGATAGGTAAATAGAAGAAAATAAGGAAATAAACAGAAGATAGAAGAATATTTTTGGTGGGCGTATCGAGTTATAAGTTTAAACCTAAATTATTACGAAACATCTTCATAGGCAGTCTTATAATGTTGGCAAAAAGTTATAATAGGAAACCATCGTAGTTACCGTCTTCTAAATACACAGGAATGTGAAACATATAAATGACTCTTTGAACAAGCTCTCCTATAGAGCCGGTGTGAGGGATCTCCACTGGTACCGACAACTTGAAGACGACATTTTCGTTAGTGCACGTTGGGAACTCATACTTGAACGTGCATTGTGTAGTTTCAATAGTTTCTCCAGTCATTTTGTTATAATAACTAGGAATATCGTCAATTACAACATAACCGTGGGATAGAGCCTGCAGTCAGTATACATACCAACACTATATACAACAGTAAAATTTAATTATCAAACAAATGTCATTAATGGTAAACAAGAGACATTGTCATTTTTTTGACACTGACACATTCATAATATGGGTACTAGCCCTTTAATAGATTATAGAATATAATTATTTAATGGGAATGAAATTGATGCACGTTAATGTTAAGCACCAATATAAAAATGTAAGTGAATTTATAAGCAGTTTAACAACTAAGTTAACAAATAACATTAATTATATCAGATATATTATATTACACTTAATAATATATTAATAAGTAGTAATATATACACAGGTAAGTATCAAGGTGGGTATGTAAATTGGATCTGTATAGCTAGCATAGTTGAGTACAAAGATTACAATATATACTGTTTTGAGTAGGAACTGGCACCTAAGTTTAAGTACCTGTTATAGGTACCAGTTCCTTTCCCTCCCTATTGGAATTTATGGGACATAAATCGTGATTTAAAAAAATTTAGTCAAGGTGAGTAAAAGATGAGAATATTGTATAATGTAGTCAGTGACAAGTGCCAAGTGTGTGGAATATAATTTGGGTGCTGTTATAGATAGTGCCACCCACGAAGACGCGCACCACTGTTCTTCCTCATAGAAGTGCAACCTTCCACTAATGCAGTCGTGAGTATTATCGGTACACACTGATCACTTATGAGTGCACACGCACACCATAAATAAATAGAGTCTCGTCGAATAGAGTCGGAAACGGACCGTCTCGGAAATTAAACACAAACAAGCAATGTATTTTAATAATTGTATTTTATACGTATGATGTAATAAATGGACTTGGCTATCCTCTACGATACGTTGCTAAAACTTGAGATAAAATATAACACTTACAATTTATGGCACTGATTTAAAATTAAATCTATTAATTATTTGCAACTTGCAGGACAAATATGGCCCAAATGATGTTTATTCATGGTTCTGTCTTCGGAGGGTGGGCGCTGATGTACTCCAAAGATTTGATGATCAGTTCTGGGATCGGTGGTGGTGTAGGCAGATGAGAACCCTTAAAAAAATTAATAAACTGATACATCTTTGCAAACAATAAATACAGATCGTTTTTTATCAGGATATAATCAGGAAAATATATATATATAATCAGGAAAAAGAAGTATATAATTGTATCCTTAATACGTTCAACGGGTAGGTATACAGTTTAAGGTTTTATATGTAGGTAGAGCACAAGGGAACAGGACCGCGTTGGGGACATACAAGTCGGCAACGTAAGCAAATGAAATGGTTATGTGCCGTAGAAGAAGAAAAGAACGCTATGAAGGGAAATGTTAAGAGTTACATGAATGATTAGGCAATAGCATTACAGGACGCGGCCAGGTATACGGCTCAACTGATGGTAAGCGGTATGTTGTCTTGTATGGGCCTACAGGGGCTTAATTATTACAAAGTAAGTGGTCGGCTCCAACACACATACACATACATATACCAGCGGAGTAAACCTCCACCTCGCAAGCGGTGGAGTAAACCTCCACCTCGCAAGCGGTGGAGTAAACTTGCTTAGTAATGGTGAGGATTGTTAATTACCTGCGGTTGATATCCATTTTGATCTGCGACGTATTGTAAGGAAATCAATTCTCCACCGGGAGCAGTCCATTGGGCGGCGCCCTGGCTGATCTGGTTGGGAGTGTCCTAGGATCAATGGAAAAAGGTCGAATGAACATTTGTATATCCTCAAAGGAGGCACACATAGACTGAAGTGGAATAGGACAAAGGATGTGTTTAATTAAAAAATACCACCCGAATGCTGGGGCTCAGGCGGCGGCACAGTCGTATGTACACATTTGCTTCCTTCCATTGTGCCATAACACATATTTCGGCAACATTCCCACTATCCAAGGCACCATAAAAAGAGTAGGTAATTAAAGATAAACTGACGACATAGCAAAGTAGGATGACGGTAACTCATAATGTAGGTATTATCGTATATTTAACATCGAGCCAGTCGTGGGCTCGTGGGTCACTCTGAGACCTTAACCCCAAAGTATAAATGGATGGTATCGTAAATAAATATTCATAAAAAATATATTATTACAACGCAGTAGTGACCAATGTCTAACTTTAGCCGAAGGCTGAAAACAAAGAATACATATTTATAAGGTCACGTTGACCTTTAGTTGCGACACTCGAACACGCATTGTCGACAACCAGGCATGCCTGCTGAGGTAGGACAAGGTCCATACACTACTTGTGCCTGTGGGGTGACATATCCTGTTACATCCGATTACTCCATCTATTATGATGTGCGCCACAGGCTCGAGTAGGTCCCTGCTCGCTGCTTACTCGTTTTTAATCTTCTGCTACGAACAACCCTTGCTATCTGCATGACCTGCTAAGTCGCTTCTTGAAAACCTACGTGTTCGCAGGAGCCCAACACTATCTCAAAGGAGCTGGGCCCCTAGCCTATAGCATAACTGGAACTGTGCCCCTTGGACAAAATACCTTTCTGTTCACGCTCACGCTATCCATTGTATATCATGAGTAGAAATAAGGTGCGGAAAAAAATATGTCATTACCATATAATGGATGGATAGAGTGACTAGAAACGTATTTTGTCTAAAGGGACTGTTATCACCACAGATCTATAATCGCCATATACATTTTATGATTCATAGAACTATATGCAACTGCAAAATTATAACTAATATTTTGCCATGGTGTGGCCAGTGGGCCAACACTGGAACTTTAGATATATAACAGTTACGTACCGACTTTACATCTTCGAGAGTACCGCTTGCCTTCACTGAGATGCCGTTTTCGGTCTCAAAGGACCACTGGTAGCTCCCATGCGGGCCCATGTCCAGCACTTGCTTCACTATATGAGCTTTATCCTCGCCCCGCGCCACGAGGTGGGACACGTCTGCCGCCGCGCACGCGACCAACGAAGCGATTAGGAGCAGTTTCTTAGAACAACGACATAAGGTTAATTGAAAGACCAAACGTGTGCAGAGTAATAGGTAGGGCACAAGTATCTGCCTTCAACATTGCAGTTGCGGGACTGGATCTCTATCTTACAGAAGATCGCAGCCAAATATTACAGAAGTACGAGGAACTCCTGTAGGGTTTAGTTGTCTTTTGTCATACAAAGGACTAACTGGATATTATTGGTGTCTAGAACTCCATATGGAACGGAAAAATAGCACTGACACCTCTGATTATATGCTGGTTCGTCGCCTTTGTAGCATAAAAAAATACCCTTGGTCAGGTATTGGTGCCCTGTATGATGGCAGCACTTGAGTATGTTGCCGTCATCTAAAGGCACTAGGTAATATTTTAAAGAAGCAGTTTCTTTGTTTGTCGTCATAATAACAATCCGATTTGGAGAAATATTTTTACATCAGTTATCCCGTTTATTGAGGCAGGCTGTTGACTACATATTATCAGTGCTTGTGCTCAAGGGAGCGGAGCAGTATTTCATGGAAATTAATCTGAAATAAACTATTATTATAATTATAAATGTAACGCGGGTGAAACCGCGAGGCACTTGGTTATGTCTGTACGTGTATCTTAACTATGATGCACGACTAAGCTCTAAGAACACTGTGAACTTAGAAACCGGATTCAATCATATACAAATATTGAAATAGTAAATGCAAATAATTCACAAACATTCCTACGACACGCGCTCCGCACTCTACGAAATGACATTTAATTGAGGTGAGTGCGAGGAGCCCGCGAGCGGAGCTGTGTTTAACCTTTCCTAGTTGGTGGCAAAACGTTTGCTTTTATTTCTTAAGTTTTTCTAGTGAACATACTTTTCAACATATTAGTTTGTATTATCCCTTCCTATTCCCCTGCCCCTACACTTTATATGTCTGCAACTTCATTCAGCTAAAGTTTGATCGCGGTGTTGTCGTTTGTCGTCAAGTTTATAATGTGACAAATCGCTGTTCTTAAGATCAAATATAATTTACGTTATAAACAAACATAAATCGGACAATTGTTGGTCGTTGATTAATTAAAAGGCGTCACAGGTAGTGTAATTTGGAAAGTAAGAAGACATTCGATCAATTCTTGTAACATGTACTACCTACATAGCTTAAAACTACACTTAAAATCGCTCTGCTACCCGCGCCGCTTATCACCGCGTATGTATTAACATTTACGAACCATTACGATGCCAAGAAGGTAATCATAATTGTTTGGCAGTTATAATTACAGTCGCGATCTGAATATGTTTGTACGTGATAATTAAAGGGAAGTACTAATCTGATCGAATATATAGGTATTAGCAGCCTAGCTATTAGGCAGCAGTGTGGCTGTACGCTAAGTTTGTACTTTCTATCCAAGGGAGCGCATCGCTAATCACAACTACAGATATAATGTATAAAATATATATATATTTAATAAAACGTAATATTATTTTTAAACAACATAAACCTAGCCATCGCTGTAATATTTGTAGCTTGAGTTGAGGGAAGTCGATCCCAACCCATGTTAAGTTGTAATCAAATCAATTGAACTCACCATATTAAGAAGTGCGCTCGGCTCTGGATGCCAATGTGGACTGGCTGTGAGCTTGAGAGAAGCGTTTTTATAGAGTGACCCCTGACATACCTCGAGCGCATCTGCTATTAGCTTAATAATATAGCAACCGGCTAATTCAATGGTCGAACTATCGATGATTTATTGTGTAACTTGTCGTGAACTTGGACAAAAGAGCCTGCTAGCCGCGAATAGCAGCTAGCAGGTGCTACTGTGTTTCGCAATGTGGACCGCTGTGCTCGAGTAACGCTATTATTTGTATGTGAAAACTATTTCTATTAGCGTAAAGGTGTGGTCGACAGGACTGGTAATTAGTCTAAAAGCTATCTGTTCATGTTAGCGGTCATCATTGGTAAGTCATTATTGCTCCTACACCACTTTCTCTTTGAGTTCTAGGGAGCTTACTTACAACAGTATAACAACACGACTCGAGCGGGCGTTTTGCTGCAATTTTCTACAAGGCGGTAGGCGGGCGGGCCCTCAGAGTAAGACTCCCTTTAAACTGCGATGTGTCGCATGAGGTCTTTATAGTAGGTGCTGTCAGTGCAAGTGCGTAGGTAGTGCAAGCAATTCTGAACCACAGTTGTCGGATGCTGTCTGAGTACCTGAGATGGTTTTCTTATCTCTTCTGAAGACAAGAGCAGCCGCAGCACTTCACCAAAGTTCGTATCCATCCTAACTCTCGCATCATATGCTTCAAATGAGAATGTTCAACTGAAAACTTCATCCATCGTATGGTAGGAATGATATCTGTATTAAGGAATGTATTTCTGTTATGACATGTCGTAACAATATTATTGTCGAGTGCCTGTGATGCCGGTCCCTAAAGGCTACGATTACCGCTTATCATCAGGCGTCGCATATGCTATCATTTAATATAAAATAAAGTGAAACCACGATTTATTTATGACACCTGTATGGAAACGGGTACCGTGTTTTGTAAGATTGTAGCATCATTCTTATTTTAAACAAGTTTAGTGGCGCCTGTCGACGATGTTACTGCAATGCGATTAAATGTATACATACAGGTGCATACACATCATCACGCCGAGCCCCTCACGGGCGCACAGGCCCACTCTTGCTCCGTGAGGTGAGCTGACCTCCTCACGGGGTAGGGGGAAGGAGAGAGACACAGTCGCTTCATCCACAATCTGACAGTCTCTTCATCTATGCTCTCACCTAACTATCACACCCTCGTTCACGCCAGTCACTTTTAGAATCTCTTCATTGCAGATTCGATGTATAATCGTTACGCCGCACAGGTTCGAAGGGATCATACACACATATCATCACGCCGAGTCCCTCACGGGGTAGGCAGAGATTATAGAGCTCCAATTCTCTCTAGACTTACATACCTCTTTCGCTTCGTCCACATTCATCAGTCTCTTCATACATGCTCGTCGGTGTCGAGTACTCTTAACGTTCCCGTCCTTGAGCATCCGATCGATCGAAGGGATCGCATCCTTTAAATATTTTCATGTTCCTCTGCAATGGCCAAAATACGCTGCTGTATAACCTTCATCTTAAATATCCGTATCCGTCTTCTCACACGAGCACCTGAAGGAAGGAAGGAACTTACACTAACTAGCACCTGTATATCTGCGGGAATATATTTAGGTGCTAACACTACCAACGCGATAGTCTGTCGCCGACGGACACGCTTCACATCCTTTTTATTTTCGGAAGTGGCTTAACATTAAGAGCTCTTGGTACAAGTAAGTATCTTTATATTCAGAATAGAAAACGTTAAGGTCGGATATCACTGGTTTGAACCTGCACTTGGCCGCTAAGGCTTTTAAATACCGAGGCAGCATACATTAATAATTGGTGACAGTTCTCGCAGGATGTCAGTTTGTGACAAGATCTTTATAAATTTGATTAGCCAACTATCGACATCACTTTTTCCTACCAATTGGTTAGCGTTTGATTTGACCCGATTAATGTCCTTTTTTTCTATGCCTCATAACGAGCCGGGATGTATGTGTCTGTGTGTGTGTGTGTGTAATGAGACAATGCAAGTTTTCTTAAAAAACTGTGACATGAGTCACATGTCATTTTCAGTCAGACTTCATGAAACCTTTATTTGAAATAGATAATAATGAATACATGGTATTCGTCAGGCGCCCCGACGCACGCGAGCGCAGCGCGGGGAGAGTACGACACGCTGCTTTGGTAATAGTAGAACTATATTTTCATTATAATAATATAAATTATAAAATGGAAACAATAAATTATTACATACAGAAATTAAAATAAAAGATGTTGGGTTCACATGGAGTTTTAATCCTCGGAACCTTGTGCCGCGCGGATGGGGCGCGCGCGGCGGCGCGTAGGTCGGGCGGGACGGGCCCTGGGCGGGCGCGGGGCGGCGAAGGGCGGGCGCCTTACGCGGCCTCGCCGCCCTCCTCCTCCTCGGCGCTGGCGGTGAGCATGGTGATCAGCTTGGTGGTGTCGATGAAGCCTTTGTCGTCGATCTCCATCTGGTCGTATGCCTCGTCGACCTCGTCGGCGGAGAACTTGTCGCCCCAGGTCATCAGGGCGTGCCTGAGCCTCTCGGAGTCGATCTTGCCCTCGTTGTCGAAGGTCTTGAAGGCGTTGATGACGACGTCGTCTTCGTCAGAGCCGCCGGACATGCGGTTGGCGAACAGGGTCAGGAGCTGGGTGAAGTTGATGGGGCCGGGGGCCTCGCCAACCATCTCGTCCAATTCCTTCTCCACGGCGAGCCTACCGAGGGAGTCGAAGGTGGCGCGGAGGTCGTTCTTGCCGATGATACCGTCCTTGTCGTGGTCCATTAGCTGGAAGGCCTGCCACCAAACAATGCGCGGTCAGTTACAGGTACGAGCATACAGTTGCCATTCGCGGTACTGCCAATGTACACACGGTATCTATATTGGTACTACACAACAGGGTGAATTTATGGAGACCTTACACACATGGAAATAAGGATATTCATCAAGAGGTACAACAATAGTCTCTGGCCCCAGTCTCCAATGACGTCATTAGAGCACAATTTAGCAAATGTAAGTGACTAGGTTGAAACAACGACTAGGACAAAGCAATTGCCGATTGTTTACAAACCGACAGACGGACGGATGGCACGAGCCAAACAATATGGAGCAATGCTATTCTACTGAACTGATGTAACACTATTCGCAGAAAATTTGGAAAAAGGTAATTTGCCAAACATGATGCTTAACATCAGACGAATTACCTCTGTTGAGGCAATTATTATGCAAGACAAGACACATTTAAAATGTAGGGAGCACCATTTTCCAGTGGGTTGGAGATAATTATATCGTGGCAGCAAATCCCTCACGGGGTAGAACGGGGTGGAAGGTAGGGTAGTCTGAATTTATGTATTTGTCAATTAATTGTTTAAAGAAAGTACTTAATATGTATGTATTTGTATGTAGATATCTGTTCTGATTTCGAAGTCCGTGGAAACTAGTATCTCGTGTGCATTAAGAGCCTGTGTATGCTCACCTCCTTGAACTCAGCGACCTGCTTCTGTGAGAACATGGAGAAGACATTGGAGCCGGTGCGCTTGGCCTTGCGGCTGCCGCGCGACGACTGCCTGTCCCCAGCGGGCGCGGCCGCGGGCGCGGCGGCTTCCTCGGCGGGTGCGTCTTCCTTTACCTTCTTCTTCTTGATTTTCTTATCTTTATCCGCCTGGAAGGGAACATTCACAATCAATACATAACACCCACACGATAGCTCGCTTCGTACTACACGATAACTCCAGTAGAGGAGACTCAACTACAATCACACTCATCCAACTTTTCAAACAACCCGACTAAAGCTTTTCCGTCGACGTGTTCACGCTTAGTTTGGGTAAAACAAAAAAGAACAAAATTCTTGATTGCACGATATTTTGTTTAAGCACGATCTGTGATGTATCTAATTTTTATTGGATTGGGTGGCAAAATATGAATATGTGTCAACCTAATTGTACCTAGCTCTTCATTGTAATTAATAGGCTTCACGACGTTATATTCTTACCATAAAAAGTGTTTTGTATTTAAATCTATATCTTCACACCTTTCAGCATAGTTCTCCATAGAGGTAGGCAGAGCTCTCTTTCCGCCGGAGACATTTAGATGCCAAAGTGATAGATGGCCAGTCAATCGCCGTTTCTCAAGCACAAATTTACATATAATTTATTTATTTTTTTATTTATTGAATCTTATCTTGAATCTTTTTCTCAGATGTATGTATGCGGGTTTCCTTTCAATAATTTCCTTTACCGTTGTTATTTGCCTACGCCTGAAGGCATGAGGATATATATTTTTTTTTAAGGAGAAAATATTATCATATCATATTATTCTTCCCGAGACCTTTCAAGCTTGAGAGTATTTTACTGCGGTAAATACTGAGTAATTTACGGTAATTTAATTAAAATCTCGTTGAAAGTGATGGAGCAGCTAATTCCAATATCTTTCGCCGCCCGCGCCCATTTGGGCGGGCGGCGTCGCCTCTATATTTAGCACGGTTTGGCTGCCGCCCAGTCAAGCCATTCCATTGCATGGATTGTGTAAAAATGATTATTTTTAACTAACTGCCCGAGCTCCAATTTCATCTCGTGTTGTACGTTATTATTGAACGCAAGAACTTATGTATTCCATTATACTTGAGACGTCAATTTTCATTTTATTTATTTAATCATCGAATACGTTATAAAATTCCCTGATAAGTTAGCATGTAAGTTTTTTGTTTATGATCAACCGGTGATCACTTTGATTATGTTTATGATCAACCGGTGATCACTTTGATTATGTTTATGATCAACCGGTGATCACTTTCGATGTAGGTTTGTATTAAGTGTGCGACAAACCGTTAATAGTTGGAGGTATTTGAGAGCCATTGTCGATAACAATCATGCAATCGATGCAATCATTCATATTGTTTATGATGACTATTCACTTTAGTTGCGTGTTTAATGATAAATCTACAATATCCGTAACTATTGCAGCAGCACTTCCGTTTGAATCCGCGTTAGCTAGTCCGTTTTTTTCGATCGATCTCTCGTCGCGTTGGCTTCCTGACGCTAAACACTTGGTTCACAACACACTTGTTCATCACTTGTATGCACTGATATCACCAGTAACTTACCATTGTGATGTGTATTGGACGATTGACTAAGGAAAGACTGGTTTGTTCGGCAGTCCCACCCAAACTCCGAGCTACAGATCCCACAGCGTAGTCCAGGAGTAGTCCTCACCCCCCCCTCCTCCCGGCCGCCGTGGAGAGCGCGATGCCATATTTAGTTCGACAAATACGATATTCCTCCTTTCGCCATCAGATCACTGTCGCCGGCCCTCCCGCTCGGCCGTGGGCCACGCGGTGATTATTTTTATGTTCCAACCTCACCTGTTTCGGGACTGTTTTAGTTCGCTGGGCCGTGAGCGCTGGCGATCATGCAAATTATTTTTGTTTTCCTCCTAGTCTGGATATCTAGATCAGATACGTCACACTTTACCGCCCGCTACATTTTAATATTCTGTTTATGAGTCTACTCATATGTTTTCATTAACAGCTAGGCACCTACTTCTATTTCATGTCTGGAGTTTATTACTTTGGTGTTCCAAGAGAAGCCACGGGTGCACGCTGATCTTTGAGTTCCTTTCAACTGCCATTAGTCCCTGGTCTTATGTTCCTGATTTGTATGTCACAGGTTTCATTATACATATCATCACGCTGAGGCCCTCAAGGGAGACAGAGAGAACGGAGCACTAATGGTGTTTAGTATCACTCGTTATATTATAATGTTTGAATATTCTCGAGAGAAGACTCCTTCGGGAACCCTTGTCGGGAGGCGGTGAGACCTTTTTAGTTGTAAGATATAAGGATGAAGGTGCGGTGGTAGAAGATAGGCACAGGCACCATGTTCAATTATTTGTCAGAACACTCGGCTGCACAAGCGGTAGAACACACTCAAGAAGGTTTATCTCTCCTCAGAGTTAGTGGGTCGAAGCCGCATGTGAGCATAGGATCGTTGACGTTTTCAGTTGTTATTATAAGTATATCCTCACGCCTTCCCACAAGGGTCCCCGAAGAGGTAGGTAAAGGTGTAAACGTAGTGTCCACACACCCACTTTCCGTCAGAGATATATTGTAGGTGCCAACGTGACAGATGGCGTGTCCATCGTCGTTACTTAAGCACGACAATGTACATATGCCTTTAAATTTCTTCTGAAACGTATGCTCCTCTGAATGTTTTCCTTCACAGTAAAGCTCGTGGTGTGACTAATCACAGTACTTAAGTTCAGAGAAACTCAGTGGTACAGTCGGGATTCGAATGTGCAATCTTTGTGTTGCAGGCAACAACTACTCGGATCACTTGGCCACTACGTTTCTTGTTATTTAACGGCTGTTATTATAAAGCATAAAATATATGTCGTATGAATTAGTTTTACTGTTATCATACAACCGCCGCATCACATAGTAATATCATCGCTCTGTACAGAACCTTACTACTGTTTGCCAAGCTGTGTCGCCAATCCACTGAGTGAGTATAGAGCGATACATCCGTTACGCACACATACACGCCACTTCCGTTTCCTCGATGTTCATCAAGTCCATTTCCTTTGCACGCTTATTTTTTACTTAGGTAATAAACATGGATTACATTACACAAATATCATCACGCCGAGTCCTTAGCGGGGTAGGCAGAGAGAATAGAGAGCCAGTTCTCTCTAGATTTATATTCCTCTTTCGCTTCGTCCACATTCATCAGTCGCTTTTGAGTACTCTTGACGTTCCTGTCCTTGAGCGTCCGATCTATTTGATCTAGGTAGTTGGAACGTGGCCTTCCTCTGCCTCTTCTTGCACACACGTTCGCTTTGTATATCTGTTTCGTCAATCTTTCTTCACTCATCCCTTCTATATGTCCAAACCAACGTAACATGCCTTTCTTCATAATCATAATAAAGAGATATGCTATGAAACGATGTATATATATATATATAGCTAAGGCAGTGATAAACTAGCAGTATGGGTTCAAATAGAAGCAAAATACATGACCGAATACTGTCTCCTGAGATACAGGTCCCACCTAGTTCAGGAGACAGGTTCAACAAATTTTGTAACCCCACCACCACCACATCTCGACTTGTTAATTAACAATTGTGAGTAATGATGCCATTTGGTTGAGAACTTAATATATTATACCAGATATAGTAAAGCGTATTATACCTAAAGCAATGTTATTCGGATGTCATTAAACGTAATGTAATAGCTATAACAAGTGGTGAGAATAAACTATTTTATTTTTATTTTTCATCTTTACAATCACACCCTCGTTCACGCCAGTTGTTTTGCGAATCTCTTCATTACGGATTCGATCTCAGATCGTTACTCCGCACATTTTTCGAAGAGATCATCGCAACTGCATTTATGCTATATGCTTCCTTTGACATACCCAGGATTCCTTGCCGTACAATAGGGTAGGCACCAATATCGCGTTGTGGACAGCTACTCGAGCATTCTTGCTCAGACTTTTACTGCCCATCAACACCGACATGGCTCCATTCACCTTATTACCGGCAGTCATCCTTGTTCAATGTCTTTTTCATACTTTCCATCTCGTGTGAACATGCTTCCTAGATATACAAATTCATTCACTTGGATTGGATGAGTGCAATAACTATATTGTAAGAAGTAGTAAGGATTTCAGCGAGCTGTGAGTCGTCGTAGTCGAGTGGTGTGAGCACCTACGTTTGAGAAGACATATAAAGACGTACTTATTGTATGGTGCTTGAGAAATAAAATATATCTCTGGCGGAAAGTGGGTGTTACCTATATACACCTCTGCCTACCCCTTATTTATTACCCTTACCCCATATAATTTTCTTTGCTATAATTTTAACCTATACAATTAAATAGCATATAGAGGCAACGATTATTAGTTTGAACACGCGGAGTTTGTATGAATATGTTCAATTATTTCAGTTATTTGTAACAGTGATATCAAATGTAATGTGCGCTGACACCGCGGGGCACAGCTAGTCTTGTTATAAAATATCAATTTAAAAATTAACATATTCAAGATATGTAATTACCTATCATTTAAATATTAAAAGGAATAATTTTGTTCACCAGATGCACTGACATCTCCCTTAGAAATGTATGTTTGTCGTTCCAGCTTACTTATTTATACAAATGTCATTTGGTTTGTCATTTCTACGGGTGGTTATAATTACGTATATATATCGAGTAATTGAGAAGAATATACCGATGTGAAATGTATAGAGGCATGAGCCCGGGGCCTGGACCCAAATACCGTCGGTGTGGATTTCAATGACCTTATTTCAGGCGGCTGACTCAAAACGACGGAAATAGACACACGCCGCAACTGCGCGGGCGGGGCTGTGACGTGACGCCATCTGTTGTCATGAGGACGAGGTGAGTAGGTAGGTAGCGCACCTGGTGGGCCTGGTGTGTAGAGGACACATGAGGTGCTGAGAGCTCACTAAAATACATACAAAATAAAGTATAACCGATATAAAAGTTCGCACTAGATTCTCATCATGCCGGACTGTCCCACTTAGACCTACAATTACTATATCGATGTACAATCAGTGTACATCATTTGCTTGTTGCTAGTCCTATGGGGTTAGTAGGCAAACTGCATCGCAGAATGACAATAAGCTGACGAGATTGTCACTAACCTAAAACTTGAACTCAGTGGATTTTACCTGCCTGCCCCTTAAAGGGTTCTGAATAGAGTTATCATAGTACAGTGTCCCTGGCGCAAAGTGGTTGTGTGGGTACTACCTATACATCTGTGCCTACCCATTTGGGGCCCTTGTGGGAAAGCGTGAGGCTGTATAATACATAACCCATCCCATTTCACAGCCAGCTTTGCCATCTTCGGGACAGGCCGTGAATATAGCGCTAGACTTCAATCTTATTTTGCGTACTTCCACCATAGCTCTTCATGTACTTCAAGTGTAATCATTATATACCTGCTCTGTGTTCTTCTCCTCAACTTTGTACGTTCCTGGCAACTTAGGTATAGGCTCTTTAAGAAAAGAATAGAAAAGAGTAGACCCGTCAGCAAGCGAGGCCCTCCTTGTCTCTCTCACGTCACGTGCTATCATGACAGATTGATATCAAGTGCGACCCTGCCTCTTCTCTAGTAATCCCTCTATTCTGCCCGCTCTACTCTCTCTGTACCCTGTAGTACCTACTCTGCGTGATGACATGTCTGCGATACCCTGTCATAATAACAAGGACATATTTCCGGCTCCTAATTCATCAATACTATGAAGTATACCCAAATAGTAAACACATATGTATATCCTATGCGAATAACGCCGGTAACGCCGAATTCCATCATAGTTGCTCGTCGTCGTCATACAACATAACTTCGAGACCGGACTTAGTGACGTCACATGTTCCGTCTCCTTCTAAAGTACACCCCTCTCCGTCACATTCATACTTGATGTTAGATGCCTTTCACTTTAGTAGTGAAACTTAGGTCAGCATGAACGTAACTTAAGTTAAAACATGTGATTATATTGTTGTGTACAATGTGTTTTCAAGTTAGTCATTATGTACCAAAGTTATTGTGCTTAGTTTACTTAGTTTTGTTATGTACAGGTGGGTGCTAAGTTAGCTTAAGTTACTTGTGCGTTCTGTTAATTCTAAGTTCCATCAGCGCTTTCCTGGTGATCTTTTTCTCTCGGCATATAAATAAATAACTTATACAGTATATTTACAGACCTTAAGCTGATAGTTTAATGCGTACGGTTTAAAGTAAGGTTTCAATAATAGTGCTAGTAGGAACCCTTACACAGCTTATACTGCTAGCACAAAATTTCTAATGGCAACTATGCAATTACTCCACTAGATACACACTCTTGATGGCACCTCCCTATCAGTAACAAAACTCTCCTAACAGTTGCATTGGACAATAATAATGCAGTGCCTTTTAAATCCAGCAATTGTTTTATCCAATAAACAAATTTGGAAAGTCAAACAGCCGTGTTGTCTGGTCATTGGATTTAACATTTCAAGGTGAATAAGTACAAAATATCGAATGACTCCAGTTCTCTATATGGGCGAGGCAAATCGTTAATTTCACTGGTTATTATGTCTGCATGATGTATTGGGTCACATCGACTTATACGTTAATGTTACCGGTAGCCTGGTCCGTCTTACTTTTGGGTAAAGGCCTCCCCCTAAGATTTACAGGAGTGTTGGTCCAACGCTGGTATTGGCCAGCCCACGGATATATTTTCCAGGGTTTATATGTAATACTAGCTGTGCCCCACTGCTTGACCCGCGCATAGTATATTTATATAGCCTTCATCAATAAACGGGCATAATAAAATAAATTAATAATGTAAAAATATTTTTACAAATTGGTAATGAAGTTCAATATAGATTACTTCCTACAAACAAACTCACCATCTTACAATCTCTCTTTGTAATATTAGTGCAGATAGATCATGTCAAAGCAATTAAACGCTTTAACAAATTGTCATGCGCTGTAGCAGCGTCCCTTCAAGTACATTATTTCGTTAGAGATGTCCATTTTGATTACGTACACGTATTTGCTGCGTGTTCTTGTACATATTGTTTCAAACAAATGATGACTATTTATACATATGTTGATTTCATAAAACAACAGTTACATATATTAAGTTAACAAACAAATTGTTTTTTCTATCGGATTGACAAAGTTCCAGTAAATTTCCTCCCAGCTCAAGCCTACTTTATGTGTTAGAGTAACTCGTAGTAAATAAGCTTGATGTTTGGTGCTCACAGCTTTTGTCCGATCGCTCAGTATTCATGTGGAAGTAAGAAGTTGTTTAAGCTGTGAAGTGAAACAGTAGCATGGTGTGAGGTATCTGTTTATTAATAAACAAAACCATTTTGTGGTTTTCCCTAGGACTTGATTTGCATTGGACGTATTAATTGTATATGTAGTAACAATGAGTAACTAAACAATAACATAATCCCTAACAGATCTCTCGAGCAGCCTCGTCCTACGCGCCTACATATCCCAGCATGGCCTACACGGCGAGATAGAATTCACTCACAAGAATGACACTCTTATTAGCATTCGGACCAACCTTAAGCCTACCCTCCAATATCCAGACGGAGTATGGAGGTGGACCATACACGAGTTCCCTGTCGACTACAGGGACGTCTCCGAAGAGAGATGCTCTGAAGCTAAGCTGGGAAGGGAGCTGATAGATTTGACTGAAGAAATTGGATATTTAATAATCCCAGGGAAAGATCACGCAGAGTTTGAGAGCGTTAATACGTTGATCGGGCTGAATGGGCTTTGGGGCAAGAGCATAGTGCTCGAGACAGCAGACAGGGATAGAGTGATATGTGCCTCTATTCTGTCCACCGACAAACACTATGAGAAGCATGCCGTTGCTAGGTTTTCATCCCCTATAGCTGGTGCACTGCACTTCAGGTGGTTATCCGCGAAGGAATTCGATGAAATGGATTCCTACATTGAAGCGGATTTGTATCACGCTAGAGCAGTCACTGAAAAAGGGGAATTTACCGAGCACAAGTGGAAACTATTTGTAACTGATATTTTTGACTCTGATAAGGGGAGCCATGAGGACAATTGTAACGTGCTTCAGTTAGTGTTCGATCCTGAGAATAGCGGGGATGGAATGAGTGTCGGGGATCTCGATAGTAGACTGGGCTTGATCAAAGTGGCGACGGACGCCAATGTCAAGAAGATGAGGAAATTGTATAAAAACGAAGTGGTGAACGTTCTCAGAGGAGACATGGAAGTGACGAAGCGCAGCTTGTACGTCGTGATCTTCGACAACATACACACGGATAGCTTCCTAGCGTGTGCTAAGCTGAGGCTGATGCCGCCGAAGAGTATGAAGTAAGTCACTTATACTACAATATTGCTGCAACAATATTGATTCACGCCTTCCCTCAAGGGTCTTCTAAGGCGTCAGTAGAGGTGTAATAACTGCCACGTAACATCAGGGATATATTAAGGTGTGAACTTGACAGATGGCGAGCTCGTTGCTCAACCATGACAATACATACGCCTTAAAGTTTAATGCTTCTTGACTCCCTTGGGGCTATGGATATTGGATTGTAAGACTATTAGTTCGATAGTTTTATTATGAATTTTACATTTCTTTTTGTATCAACAATTTATTCGTCATATCAATTACGTCTCTAGAAAAAAATGGGCAAAATTCTTTAAAAGTATAAAATTGTACTAGTTAGCGAGTATCGTGAAAGCAACAGTATGGTGACATATATACAAACTTTCAGGTCGTTGATAAACATGGACGGCATCCGGGGCACAGTGGAGTTCAGTCAGCGGTCCCCGTTCGACCCCACCTGGGTGAACTTCCAGCTCGGGGCCGCCGACCAGGACTACGAGTCGAACCTGCGCTTCGTGGGCTCCATGCTGCAGTACAGCATCAAGGAGCTACCCCCGAAGATTATAGACGCCGCCCACGTCGATACCACATGCAACACTACGGGAGGGATTTATAATCCTACGGAGATTGACCTCAATAATCTACCACCGCCAGGTACTGTTATTTTGTATTCGGTGAAACCTTGAGACGTAGGTCCTGGGTATGTGGGAAATGCAATGAGGTCCCGACTTGCTTTATTTGGAAAACGGTAAATCAAGTATAAAGTATATAAAGTATATAGTATATAAGTAAGTATCTATAAGTGATTTAAAAATATTGGTCCTTCCAGATTCCATCTGTTCAGGCTTCAATGTATTTAGGATAAGCGGTTATCGTAGCCTTTAAAGCGATACCAGCGCCAATCTTACTAATGACTACACTACTCAAGACTAGTATCTAAGTACTTTTTACCAGCGATTTCCAATTCTAATCCAAGACGGGAGCACCATCAATTCTAAAAGCGGAAGCTTCCTGCCATCAATCATATGGAACGCCACCTATTTTTCATATTCCAAATTCTCAAGTGTCCTGTGTATTTTGGTCACAGTTTAAATACAAGAGGAGCGCATTGTTAGACTTAACATATTGCGTAGAATGGCGGAAGCATCTGTTTGGCGTTGAGCCCGCGGCCAGCGCCGGCGGCTCGTGCGTCACGGATGCGGTATTCCGTGCTATTGTTGGTCTTACATAGCTGAGTGCTCTCGCTTATCGCCAGAAATGTTATTTGAAATTAATTAATCAATAATCCCACGCAGCCTGGAGATATACAATTCAAACTCTTTTATAATATTTAAGGATTGCGGTATATAAGTATAGTTAAATAGCTTCTCATTAAGGTTACGTTGTGTCCAGATTGGATTACATGAGTGATCACGCCTATAAAAAATTAAATATGTATTCAGAGATGTTTAATGCGATGGCCGTCGTCTGGCAGCTGCATAAATATCTTCCTTGTCGACTGGCAGTTCAGCTTATGGTAGTGGTCTGCTGACCTATGTGTTACTAAAAGTTAAAGAAAACTGTATATCTATACACGTTTTCGTTCCCTTCGAAAAATGTGTGGCGTAACGACATTAGATGGAATCCTCAACGAAGGGATTCGTAAAGCAACTGGCGTAAGCGAGACTGCAATTGTAGATTTATAAACGCATGTTACGTTAGTTTCTTCAAATAGAAAGGAAGTGTGAAGAAATATTTACGAAAATGATATTGGTACAGTGCGAAAGTGTGTGCAAGAAGAGACAGAGGAAGACCACGTTCCAACTACCTAGGTAAAATCGATCGGATACTCAAGGATGGGAACTTCAAGCGGCGAGTATGTATGAAGAGACTGATGAATGAAGCGAAAGTGTATGTATGCAGGTACAAATGTTGTTACATCGTTTAAAAATTTTAGATTCACAGATAAAAGTTATTCCTAAAGGCGTCTAAGACACACACTAATGTTACTGATATTGTGTTTAGCACCTAGAAAGTTCAATAATCATTTGTGTGCAGGGATGGGCACTCAGGATCAGTACCCAGTGGGCGACCTGCTGGGCAAGTACAAGGAGCGCACGGAGTACCTCAACCACAAGTACCTGCTGCCGGGGCTGGCCAACGAGCTCAGCGGCGCCTACTGGGACGTGTTCCTGCCGCTCCAGGGGCAGCGCAGCGTCGTTCATCGAGCGCTGGTGCTCACCAGGTCCACACTCCTTACATATTATTATTAATTAAACCCTGGCGGTTTGCAGTAATCACATCTGAAGTGACTCGATCTTCTTTAGCTTCTTCTTCTTGAACAGTCATTGATCAAATCATTGTGACGAAACATGTATGCGATAAGAAATAACTTACGAACGGATAGTAAAGTCGGAAGGATTTATATATCCTCACGCCTTCAAGACGGTCCCCGAAGGTACAGGGGTGTATAGTACCCCACACCCATTTTTCGCCAGATATATATTTTTAGATACCAACGTGACAGATGGCGAGTCCATGGCTGTTACTCAATCACGACTATATATATGCCTTTGAATTTCTTCTCAGACGTATGCAGGTTTCCTCTCGATGTTTTCTTTCACCGTAAAGCTCGTGGTGTGACTAATAACTGTACTTAAGAACTTGCAAGCAAGCGCACCTTGGAACACCAAGGGTAGATCTTGGGCGTTGTTGACCCTGAAAAAATCTTTACTCGCTATTCTTGAACAACTCCATGCTGTATTGTCTAGGGAAAACTTCAACGGGGGGCTCATTCCACGTTTGCAGAATAAAATTCTTGAGAATTCACACATTGTTGATTCCTAATAATGTTTTTGCCTAAAAGAGATTGTTATTACATGTCTCCGTTTTCCTTGTCTGGGAAGGATGTAGGCAATAGTAGAGAGATAGTTTCGTAAGTGTATTGAGTATGTTCCCAGGCGAGCGCCCAAGCGCGAGGTGTGCGGCACCATCCTCCCGTACGAGCCGGACACGGAGTACCAGCTGCCGATGAGCTCGGCGCAGGTCATCTTCCGGTACCCCATCGTGGGCCGGGTCGTGTTCCGGCAGCCGCTCGACCGGCCCTGGGAGGACACCACCATCATCGTCGAGAGCATGGTCTCCATATTATATAGCCTTTGGGGACTAGCACATGTCCCCTTCCTGTATTGAATATACATATGCTACTCAGATACAAGCAGTGCCACACGGTTACAGTCGCGTTTAATTTGACTATACAGTATAATGATTATCGGTGCGCCCCTTGGGTATTAGCCATCCAATTCCTAGTTATTTTTTCAATCAGATTTGTATCTTTTTTTTATACCATTATTGTGGCAAACAATTACACGGCCGCCTGATGGTAAGCGGTTACCGCCGCATATGGACGCCAGCAAGACTAGAGGTATCGTTCGCGCGTAGCCGATCCAGTTTCTTATTCAGCTTTGTGACATATCAACGTCATATTTCTATGCGTTGATAAAATACTTTTAACCGGTTGATAATATATTTGCGTAAGAGTTCCGTTTAATGGACTGAGGCACCAGCAATGTAGGAGGCAGCCAATCGTGACGTGTCCCTGGTGGCAGGTGCACGCCGACGGTGCCAGCATCAACAACACGCACCAGCACCGCTGGGCCATCCACGAGCACGCGCCGGGCGGCGACTACTACAACTGGACAGCGCGCTGCCTGAGCGCGGGCGGCGTGTACGAGCCGCACGGCGTGGACGTGGACACGCGCCACCCCGAGACCTACTGCCGCCCCGCCCTGCAGGGCCTCTGCCGGCTCGGGGACTTCACTACCAGGTAATACATTCTTGCTGCATTAGTCGTGGTGGCCGAGAGTCGCCTGCCACGCAGATATTACAAGTTACCTGCCGCAAACTGTGCGCTTCGAAGCTCTTGATCCCCGTTGAGGTTTTACCTAGATAGGACCACATGCAGTTCTTCAAGAAGGGTGTGAAAAGATGCAGGCTTGGCAATGTAACCGCTTGCAATCAAGCGGACAGCATGCTTGTTTACCTTTGTGGTGAAAATTCTCTTTTATTAAATGTAGGTAATAATATTTAACGCCAGTGAAACAGGAGCACCTTTAGTTATTTATGAATACGAAATGAGTGAATAGGCAATGGCGAATATATATTGCTCTTCCTTGCCCCTCCTTCTAGACACGGCATGCTTTCTGTGGCCGGTAAGAAGGTGGACAGCGACAAGCTGACGCGGCGGCTGTTCACCGACTCGCTGGTGGCGCTGGCCGGCAAGTACTCCATCCTGAGGAAGTCGCTGGTGGTGTACGACGACCACGGGCCCGTCGCCCGGGGCGAGAGGATGGCTTGCTCCATGTACGTACTCTACTTCATCCTAATTAACGTATCAATTAGTATTATAATCTATTATCTATTATGCCTTCTCACTAGTGGTACCGGACATAATAGTAGAAAGAACTGCCGGCATCACACATAATGGTGTAACTATATTGGTTGAAATTTTACACGAGGTTCATGGTTCTCGAACATTGCCGACCCTAAAACACACTTTCGGCATAGGGAGCAAAGGGTTCAAATTCACACGACAGCAGTGCCAGCGGCACGGCAGATAATCCAGTGACGCTACAATTTTGGTCCCTTTCATGTTCCACTCTCCCCCTTCTGGTGCTGGACACAGCACAAGGTACTTCGGTGCCGCATAGATCGTGTCTTGAATAAAGGTGCCCTTCGTACCCGCGTAGAGTATGTTACTTAGTATGGGCATTTGCCGGACATGATGTAGGTTGCCTAATATACTTACCTGTGTTAGTAAGTGGGTGGTTAAAGCAAAGCCGATGTGTAGTGTGAACGGGCTGCACCGGCGCAAGGCGGTGGTGCGTGACTGGTTCGGCAACGGGCAGCAGATCAGCCTGAAGGGCAAGCTGGAGATGGTGCAGCAGTCCGAGTATGACGTCACCAACGTGCAGGTCACGCTCGAAGACTTCTACGATCTGAACGACTACAAAATACACGTTGTGAGTTGGACCTTACGTACATTATTATAAGATGAGCCCTGCGGTTTAAGGATATATATATATATATATATATATATATATATATATATATATATATGAAGTCACAGTAGCACAGTAGTTACACACAAAATGTGTCAATCAATGTGTCTCCTTTAAAACTCTTGCGTTCTGATGCTGATAGCTGGTCGTGGATGGCATCCTCGACGCTATCCATCCTCTTTATTATCAACCGCCAGTGCTTTGCGTAATATTATCTCAAGTATAGGAACGTCGAAATTATTTAATAGGGGAGCTTGTATGAAGGCATTGATGAATGCAGATGGAGCGAAAGAGGTCAAGAGAGAAGTGGCGCTTTACTTACTCCGCGTACTCCGTGAGGGATTCAAACAAATTAAATTATATCTATGTTTATAATCATTTGTGACTACCACGTTGCTCTCGACTTTTGCAGGTGCCAGTGGAAAGGGACTTGGAATTCCCGTGTGAGAAGACAACACTATACGATACCTACAACCCATTCAACGTCAGCAGATCGCTCAGTCCTCCGCCTACGAAAGGTACTATATTCGCTTATTTAAAAGCATGACCTGCCAATAGCTGGTTAACTTTCTTTATTCTTCCTTATAATATGCTCTACTATACTTTAACATAGGGGTGCTCGATGGGTTGTTATGAGGCACGGGCCTAAGCCGACCCTTCGTACATTTGAATTAATTGTCCTCATAATAATATCCTCACGCCTTCCCACAAGGGTCCCCGAAGGGGTAGGCAGAGGTATATAGGTAGTACCCACACACCCACTTTCCGCCAGAGATATATTTAGGTGCCAACGTAACAGATGGCGAGTCCATCGCCCTTACTCAAGCACGACTATACATACGCCTTTGAATTGCTTCTCAGACGTATGCTGGTTTCCTCTCGATGTTTTCCTTCACCGTAAAGCTCGTGGTGTGACTAATCACTGTACATAAGTTCAGAAAAACTCATTGGTACAGTCGGGATTCGAACTTGCGATCTTTGTTTCGCAGGCAGCTGCTAGAACCACTCGGCCACCACGGCTTTTTAATTTTTAAATTATTTAATTTCATTGTCAGGTATTTTTAATATTATTAAAATGAAGAATGCCCCTTTATTTACTGTAACACTGAGGATGTGACTTTGTTGTATTTAAGCTACGTCCACCATGGCGGAACCTACTGCTTCTATGGGTGTGTTGTTAAACCACTATGTTCAATCCGTACTCAGTCTTATGTATGAGACATGAAAGATATTAAATTTCAATATTAACGCGATAGATGTCGTTGTTATCATTGAGATTGCGCTCTCATGGCGTTCTTAACGTTCCGTACCCCGTATGAGGGGAGGCGTTTAGCCTGGCCGGAAGCCCTTAGTCTCGTAATTGTTTGATTTATAACAAGACGACAAAAAAAGCATGAGTATGGGTTTCTTCAGGAGGAAAGTCTTATCTTTTATGAGACAAAGACGTATTTGGATCGCTGCCATGGATTTACATTGAATGCTCTTTTGACACCAATTTAAATAGTATTCAAAGAACTACTGTCTTATGAAAGGTACGGCGGACCAGTACCAGCTGGGTGACCTGGGCGTTAAGTACGGCCTGCTGGATGGCTTGAAGAGTCTGGACACTTACTTCAACGAAACGCAAGTGTCCCTGTTTGGGCCGTACAGCATCCTCGGGCGGTCTGTCGTTCTGCACCAAAAGGTTTGGCTAATTTGTTCCTCGCCGTAGAACTTGGGACTGCCGATATATACACGGGGATGCAGCGTCCAAACAGCATTTCGGAAGTCGCATGTTCTAAGCAATACTTCGCATTTTTGTCATCTCTACCACAAAATGTTAATTTCTGTAATGCTTTATGTTAATCGTGTTAATCATTAAACTCTGTGTTTTTTAACATTTGTTCCGTTTCGCGTGGTAGAAAAGATTAAAATTACATATATAAACTCTGTACAAGAGGAGCAATTCATTGCCATGCATGGCCATGCAAGGCTTGGAACTGAACAGAGCTGAGCAGTTGAGCAAAGCCTCGATCGCTGTGTGTATGAGTGTCAAGAACATTATGGGCTACTTTGGTGTACGAAGTGAAGTGAGCACACGTTTTTCATCTTGAGCATTTGTAATTGTTTCAGAGCCGTAAGCTCCGGTGGGCGTGTTCGAGCATCGAACGCGGCTACAGCCCGTCGGAGGCGCGTGAGATCCGCGCCATCGCGTCCTTCCACCACCCTGGAGGGTTCGCCTACGGCTACGTGCGTATGACGCAGCTCATACACAACGACGGTAGCACCAGCGACACTGTCATTGAGGTCAAGCTGCGCCACCCTGGGGTCAGGGACCGGAATGTGGTTAGTAACACTTTCTTTTGTACCACTAAGATAGTAAGCGGAATAATAAATATGAGTACTTTAACGGATTTTTTTACGAGTACCTAATCATTGTAAGGATCTTTAAATTGTCTATGGAGCATAAAAATGGCTGGATGGAGTGCTAATTCTACGCAGACGAAGTCGCGGGGACGACTTAGGTTGTGACAGTTGACTTAGATTATGAAAATCACTGCTCAACATTATTGTTACGGATATGAAACGTAGAGTTGTGTGTTCCAGACTCACAACCACAACTGGTCAATATTCGTGAACCCTGTCGGGGTGGACGCCGCGGTGCAGGTGACCAACACCCGCTGTGTGGCCGGAGGCTACCGGTGGAACCCCTACTTCACGCAGCTGGCGGATCCTCTTAATGTAAGTACACTTATATAGGAGCCGTGATGGCAGTGATTCGAGACATTGCAATTTTGAACCCAACTGTGTTTATTGAACTTAGCAGAATCTTTATGGCTAAGGAGAATACTGTGATGGACTAAAAGTGGGTGAATTACTACACATCTTCCTAGTCCTTCAAACAAAATGGTTAACATTAAAATAATATAAATATTTTTTTTTTAGTAAACCATAGTTTTGTGTAATTCATGAAGCCTCTTCAAGGTGCGTGGAAGCTTTTTGCCTTAAACCTTCTTTAGGGCGGGATTACTACCACAGTTGGGCTGATTTTGTTCTCTACATGACCTTCCTACAAAGTTATATTTTAGGATAGTGCGTTTTTCACCCTCCCTCGGTCATGACTTCAGATACGTCTTTGAAGTGTTCGACATACGCAGGTTGCCTGTTTCACTGCAAAGCTTGTGACCAATCACTAACTCTTGACTGTGATAACAATGTTGATAGCTTCTCCTCTATACCCTTTCAGCATGACCTCTACAGCCAGGAGTGCGGGGCCGACAATCCTCTCCGATGCCACGTGGGCGACCTCACTGCCAGGGTTGGCACTATAAGTATAGCATTTTTGAATTCCTTCATCAAAATGTCACTACTTGCTTAGTTTGGATATCTAATGAGATAAATGACAGATTATTAGGTATTTTCAATATATTCAGAACTTTTAAATATCAGGTTAATAAGCACTGCGACTGGTCAATAAATGAAAAAGACCGAGAGCCTTATTACGCGCGAGTGCGAAAGTGACAGGTTTACAAACCACGCCGTCACTAACGGAGTCGTCAGAGGATGAAGTGCCAGTTCTCGCTATACTTACAAACCTCTTGCACTTTACTCATATTCATAAGTCTCTTCATACATTCACACATGTCTCAATTGCTTTTGATGTTCTCATCCTTGAGTGCTTAATCGACTTGACTTTCTCTCGTCTCTCATCGCTTGCATCGGTATCCATAGTCAATCTTTACTCTAACGTTACGCTAACGGTTACACTAACCGTTGGCATCGCTATGAACAGCCCGTTGAGAGCGTGTCGTGGTCAGGTATCGGCAGCGAGCGGCAGATGTTCGTCGACAGCAACTTCCCGCTGGAGGGCGCCGTGAGCGCCATGGGCCGGTCGCTGGTGGTGTTCGGCCCCGAGCGCAGCGGCGAGCGCTTCGCCTGCGCCAACATCGAGCCCGACAAGGACATCATCAAATTTGTTAACATCATGAAGCCGCCCAGATTTGTGCTGTGAGTCCAGCAACTATTCTACTCTAATATTAAATTCCGCTCGTCTCAAGCAACTATTTATCAGGTTAAATTTTGCATCATCCTTCTATTGAGGAAGATTAGGCTATATATCATCTTGCTACTGATTGAATGAAGTCTTATACAATGTGTCACTATATTATTAATTAAGGTTATTAAGTCGTAAAAAGTCCTACGTGGTCCTGCCACCAACTTGCCAAGGTAGCCATTCCCAATGGAATTAAACCTTTAATTGCTGCAAAACAAACACACTCCCACTGTGTGGTCACTGACACTGGCGATATGTCTTGTAGGGGGCAGTTCCTGGAAGAGGTGCGCAAAGTGATGGGTGTGCCCGAGTGGATGATGAGCGTGGACTCGCGGCGCACGCGCGCGCTGCACCACTCCTCGTGCGTGCAGATCCTGCTCCACTTCACCGGGCCTCACGCTAACCGGCTTGAGCTCGACTTTACCAAGTAATTCATATTAAAATTTACCTAAACGTTATACTTGTTAATCCTAAATTAGTCGCCGTGGTGGCCGAGAAGTTCGAGTGGCTGCCTGCAACACAAAGATTGCAAGTTCGAACAATTTGTTTTTCTGAAGTCAAGTACAGCGATAAGTCGCACGAGCTTAACGGTGAAGGAAAACACCGAGAGGAAACCTGCATACGGCTGCATATTGCTTGAGTGACGGCGACGATTTCGCCACTTGTCACGTTAGCAACTAAAATCTATCTAGCGGAAAGTGGGTTTGTGGGACTAGCTACACACATTAGCTCACTCCTTTGAGACCCTTGTGGGAAGGCGTGAATATATAATAATAATAAGACCAAAGCTCATACAAATCTTTGTCCTCCCTATACGCACACGAGAGACACTTTGTGTCTGATCTGACTCATGTTTGTCAATCTTGGTCTTCTTTTTCATCTCTTTCCCCATACTTTTTACATACATACATATCACGCTGAGTCCCTCACGGGTAGGCAGAGAGGGTAGAGCGCCAGTTCTCTTTGGACTGGCAGACCTCATTTGCTTCGTCTACGTTCATCAGTTTCTTCATACATTGTCGCCGGTTTCGAGTACTCTTGTCGTTCAGTCCTTGAGTGTCGGATCGATTCGATCTATTCGATCAGTTTAAAAGTAGCCACCATGTCTTGAATAACATAATGAGTATTGATAAATCGTTCCTATATATTGTAAATGTTCCTTCCATAGGTTGCTAGCATCGGGGCGGCTCGACTCGCCAAGTATCTTCATCCCAGGATACGTGAACACGAAGAGAAAGAGCACCATATCGTACCGCCAGTGCGGGGCCACTGACCCTAACGAGAAGAAGAGTAAGTTGCCTCACACCAATCGTTCGCAACACGCATGACTTCACCTCTTGTGGCTCCTATATTGTTTTTATACAATAAAGATGACATACAGTTACGGCCCAATAGCGGTTACCTAAAGGCGATCGCACCTATTTCCTAGGAATAACTCGCGCGTTCACGTTTTTTATAGACGGAGTAGTAGCGTTGGTAGTATAAGCTACGAGTGGGTCTCTAGTGGGGCTCTGAAAACCTGACTCACCGCAGGAACATGACTCATTCTAATTGGAGCGATCTTCTATAAGGAGGTAGTTTAATCGAATTCCCATTCTGCATAAGAGTTTCCATGCCGTCTTTAGTAGGGTATTCACGTTGCCAAGGAAGGCCTAATTGTACCAGCCGGTAGAACGTGTTTTGCAAACAGGTATTAGGGGTATAAAAATATTACTGGTACAATGACTGACGTAACACAATGACGGCCTTCTGGTGTAGTGGTCATAGCTCCTTCCCGCCGAGGGCAAACATTTGTGTGTATCTGTCCTTACCTTGGTCTGTGATGTCCTATTGTATTGTCTGTGTTGTCCTATGTATTTATGTAGGTATATAAATACCTATCTATATATGTGTTCAGTTGTCTAGTTCCCATAGCGCAAGATTTTTTTAGTTTGGGACGCTAGCGACACCAGGAGTATCGCCCGTAGTTACCGACCCTGCAGGAATCTCTTCACACCCATCATGAAGAACTCCATGCTGTACTCTCCAGGGAACCTCAACGGGGAGCTCATTCCACAGTCTGAGCATTCGCGGAAGGATACTCCTTTGGAACCCTTGTTATTTAAAGTATTTACTTTGTTTCAGAAAATTCATACTTCTTCTCAAGCAACCCGTCCTCGGCGACGGCAGTCGGAGCACTGGGAGTGGTGGGGCTGGTCTCCCTGCTATGGACCATCAGATACGTTACTGTGTAAATAAATTACAATACGATAAAATTATAAACTTTTCGTCCAAATTGCTGTGAATTTTAGGAGTAAGAAAATCAAACCTTATGTTGATTATTTTTAAGTTCATATTTATAAAGATAAAAGTGAGAATGTGGTGTGTTATTGAATATCTATAAGATTATGTGTAATGTATTGTATTGGCATGACACTAGAGTGTAATTTTGTATGATGCTAATTAAATAAGCTTGACACGCAACATTCCTCGCACCAACGTTGAGACTAAACTGTACAATGAATAAAATATATTTGTTCCTGACTGTTCGTTTATTTTTATATATAAAGGATATTAAAATACATTTCTTACAATATCCACAAACCTGTCCTTATGGCTTGGAACAATCAATGTATCCATTGTAATTGTTGTATGAATCCACTAACCGTTAAGCGCGGATTGAATTCTGTCACGACACGCCGCTACATATTTCCGAGGTTTTCTCCTGAGTAAAACTCCTTTCAGTGTTTTTCTTCACCGTATGACTAGGTTGGTAGCTCCGGGATCCCGCTATTAAGCCTTTGTACGTGACTATTAAATCCACTCAACCACCACGGCTTCATCAGTCCGTACGTACACATAAACTTATTTTTGTAATTAATTAAGCGAGTAGGTATCTGTCTTATAATATAGTCTACAAATGTGTTATGAACTAAAACTCGACAGAGGAAATAAAGAGATGGCGTTAGTAATGCAATATTGGAAAGTATATCCTTGTAATTTGTCAGACAGTCAAGATAAGTCTTAATGTGCTTTAAGGTAGTACTAGCACTAATTAACATAAGTACTTACAATAGATAAACATAGCCAGGTTTTCAAAAACAGATTGTCTTCCATCGATACAATATACGGGCAACACCAGGCCCTGATCAATAGCCCAACGCGCATGCGCGCTTAGATCGACATCACCGTAAACATCCCCCACCCCAGTCGAGCAGAGCCCGTCGACACGATGAGGCTGATATTACTGCTCATCCCGTTCTGCCTCTCAATCTACAACGCGGGAGCTAATTTAGAGGGTCCGTTTCTATTCTTCGGCCCGAAGACCTTGCAGAAGTACAAGCGACCAGCCTTAAAATACTTAGAGCAGGATGACCTGATGAGACTGTACGGAGAGCAAGCAGCGATCGTGGTCTTCAACAACCAGGATTCGGTACCTCTCTCAAGTGGCTACTTTCCAAGGTTGCGCAAGTTGGTCGAGAGCCAGACTACGCTGGTCTTGCCCCAAGACTTCTTAGATGTGCATCCGGACTATATCAGCAATGAAACTCAGGTAAGGGATGGAGTAATCCTAGTTAACGTGATTGGAAAATAAATTTTGGAACAATGGTAATAAAAGCTATTTTCGTGTAAAGGTGTTGACTCTGCAAGGGCCGTGGTCTGAGCGCGATGCGCAGATGACAGAAACGTTCGCGAGGCTGCAAGACATTTACGGGCTTGGGCGCGTGTTGGGCATCTTAGGTAAGTGTGGAATTATGATTTTGTTCCTAAAGATAAATATATACACACATATGAACTAAAACTAAAAGTAAAAAGTTACTTATAGATTGACTAAGTTTTGACACAGCGTTGCATTAATACATACATACATACATACATATCATCACGCCAAGTCCCTAACGGGGTAGGCAGAGAGTATAGAGCGCCAGTTCTCTCTAGACTTACATACCTCTTTCGCTTCGTCCACATTCATCATGCATTAATATAGGTCTATATTTGCAAAAATCCCTTGTTACGACTTACAGATGAAATATTTGGCCTCGATCGGTATCCTGCGGCAATGATTGATACAAACTTAGACACATTTTTGCCTAAATGTCTCAGGTAACTCGGTCTCCCAGAGTCAGTCAGCTGATTACGGAGATGACTGGAACCGCGTGAAGAGACAGTCCAATAACGAGTCTGCAGCGACCAGCGGCCCTGAAGACGAGAAACCCGTGAGATCGGCACCCAAGTTCGCGCTCTACAATGCAACTGGTAGGGGCTATTACAGTACTTCACAATTATTTGATTCTCAACACCGACATTTTCGCACAATAACTTTCATTAAGTACTAAGATATTCGTGTAGGCTTGACTCTGCTCGTTAAACGTTGGTATCGGCCAACGTTTAACGAGCTGGTGATGGTACCTAAAAAGCGCTGGCGAGACACACCTCCGGTGCCTAAGGTAATGGAACCTCCTCTGGAATATTATCTACTATTCCTCCTAATGGAGAAACCATTGTCGACATCCTTGATGCAATTCCTTCCTTTTGCTTGTGCCTCACGCCTTCCCACAAGGGTCCCCGAAGGGGTAGGCAGAGGTGTATAGGTAATAAATACACACACACCCACTTTCCGCCAGAGGTATAATTAGTGCCAACGTGACAGATGGCGAGTCCATCGCCGTTACTCAAGCACGCAAGCGCCCAGCGCAATTACATAGCTTTACTATTCGCAAATAATTAATTAGTGCATTACCCACACACCCTTTTTTAATCTGATCTGAGCAAATAAATGTGTATGGCAGGTCCTCCCGGGAAGGGCGTGCTCATCTACTCGTCGGGATGGCCCGAGCTGCGCTGGGCCGACGGCAACTCGATGGTGTTCAGCTCGCAGGTGGGGGAGCCCACGGTGAAGCCCACCCGCCTCTACACCATCTTGGTGGTGCGGTTCGCTGATGCTGACAGCAGCAGGGAGAAGGTTGTTGATATTGAGTTATGTATGCAGTTACATTAATAAATACAGATGTAGTGAAAGAAGTCTGTAAGCATAGAGAGAACTGGCGCTCTGCTCTCTCGGCCTACCGCTAGCCGCTAATCATCAAGTAGGCCGCATTCTTGCTTGGCTTGTGGTGCTAAGCCTGATAGACAGTTGCAATGTTTTCAGATCACGTTAGAGTTCAGCTTCAAGCAGTCGGGCGGGTGGTGGGCGGCGGTGGGGGTGGAGGTGAAGTTCGGCCGCGAGACCAGCGGGCTGAGCCTGCAGGCGCCGCCGCCGCCCGACGCGCCCGCCGCCGTGCTCGGCCGCTCCTACCACTGCGCGCTGCCGCTGCTCTACTCCTCGGACAAGGCCACGCTCACGCTACCCGACATACAGGTAACCTACATCTTCATCTCTTACATCTTCAGGGCCTCACATTAAATGGTGTAAACAATTCAAAAGCGAATGTATATTCGAAAAAAGGCCAGGTCAAGAGTACCCTACCCTGTCGTGTCGCTGCGTGATTTGAGTGCAACACAAATATTGCATGTTAGAACCACGAGTGTACCAATTTGTTTTTCTGCATTTAAGTACAGTGTAATTACTAATTCCTTAGGTGTAGGCAGAGAGAGTAGAGCGTCAGCTATCCCTAGATTTATAGACCTCGCCTTGATCAACATTCATGAGTCTGTTCATTTCGTCCGTCGATCGGTTTTGAGTACTCTTGACGTTCCCATTGTTGAGTGTTTAGTGCTATATAAGTATTACTTATAACTAATAATACACTTTCAGATGCAACCGTTCATGGACAGCACGGAAAAGTTCGCTGACGCTTTTGACTGCATCGGCTTCACCACTGTACCGATCTGGTGAGATCAGACACACATGCTTTACTTCCTTGTTTGTGTATTTTTTATATCCATCTCTCAGTTGCGAATACATCGATGTATATAAAGAGAATGTAGTCAGCTAGGTGTGCGTAAGACGAGAGTGAAGCCCGGATCTAGGTGGATTTATTTGAGTTAATTCATTAATGTAGTATCTAAGCAAATACATTCTTTAAGGTACTTAAGAGATGAAATGACTTCAGAAAGTGAATGGCCTTCAGTTCCGAATTACATAATTAATTTGATATTAGGTTGTTTGTATACGCTATGAAGAGCTTCGCATAGCAACTGGTGTGGCTGAGGGTGTGATTGTAAATATGAAGAAAGGCATGTCGCGTAGGTTTGGACATATAGAAAGGATGAGTGAAGAAAGATTGACGAAGCAGATATACAAGGCGAAAGTGTGTGCAAGCTCTTCTTGCAGAGGAAGACTACGTTCCAACCATAAAAACATCAAGAGTACTCGAAACCAGCGACCGTATATGAAGAGACAGATGAATGTAGTCGAAAGGAAAGAGGTATAGCGAGAACCCTCTGCCAGTCTCGTGGTGATTTGTGCGTATGTATATTTATTGTTATTTTTGTACGCAGGTCTGGTTTGATGGTATCGTTCATAATGCTGATAGGGCTGGGAATATCGGTGTCCATGATAATGGACATCAGAACCATGGACCGCTTCGAGACTAGCCGCAGCAAGCAGCTGACCATCACCGTTAGCGAGTAATACAGCCTCGGTACACGCTGTTACCACTAACATCTAGTGTATGAGACACTAGGGGTGGGCGAATATCGATATCTTTTACTGTTCCATCTAGGTTACAATGTGACATCAGCGACAGCCCTAATTCTCTTTAATCTAAACCATAAGAATAAGTGTTACTGAGCGCATAATCCGTTTCAAAGCGACTGGTGGGATACTCCCGTATTATTATCAGCAGACCCAATAGAGATAGTAAGATTACAACACTACTACACAAACTACACAGGCTGACCCTAGGCCGGTTGATAAATGGTAAATAAAAAAAAAATTAAACTTGTTTTCATTTCCTGTATATAAAATAATTATGTACTCTATATCATTACGTTATAAAAGTTGGCTATTTTTAAGTCATAATGTGTGAGTATTGGGAGTGAGTAGCATCTATATGTTACATACTCCAAATACTCATTATTATTATTTAGGCTTATTACCTCTTACCTGCATTGTTAGCTCATGGCCCAGTGAGAGTGATTTGGTAATCTTGGGGCGGGCCAAGCGGAAAGCAGGCGGACGTCTTTACGCCTTCTTTGTGAAAATAAATCCACTTGAATATCAAATCGTGACTTCTATGATGCCGACGCCTACCTTCTAGCACCATATCTCTCACCATCCACGGATATTCATCTGCTTACCTTTGAAACCAGAAAGATCTCGCACCGCGCGGAGTTTCCTTCCGGGAACGCCCAGGTTGTAGTTGCGGGAATGGAGTTCTTCTGAGAAGGGTGTGAAAAGATTTCTTGCGGGGTTGGCAACGTGCGATCAATACCCCTGATTACCATCAGGACGCATGTTAGCTTGCTACCTTAGTAGTATAAAAACGTGTGGATATTCTTAGTACGTTTCAGTGTAAGAAATATCATAATTGTTAGACATATCTGAATTAGATATTTTAATATATTAGTGGTTAGCTGCTCATTTCCAAAGTGGTGTTACGACGATATCAATAAAATATAATACATATTCTATTTATGTGTAGTTTGTTTTCCCTTCTATTGTAAGACTGAAAATAAATGCACACCCCCTCCTACCACTGAACAAACTAAAGGACTCCTATCAGATGACACAAGTCAAGAGACACTACAATGCTTAGTGTGATGGCTACCTATATAATTGACGATTGAAACAATTCAGATTTTATTACAGCCTAGCTGTAGGGCTCGTTGATACTTGCTCCTGGTATTCTGTAAAGCTAGTCGCCAGTTCGCTGCCCATCTCCAGCAACAATGCGTGTTGTGTATCTACGTAAGTATTCATTTTGTACTGCGTTGGAAACAAGACAGCCCCAAAGGTATTCCATAGTATTTGAATCGTTTCTAGGTACGCAGGTTGCACCTAGAGATAGGTTATTGTGGATCAGAAAAATATGTTTATAATTATGAAACAATATATAATATTATATAAAATGCAAATATAATCAATAACATAGTTGCCCAGTAAGTCCTTGGCACTGGGCTGGCTCGGGGCTCCGGGCGACCCGGGGGTCAGGCCCAGAGTGGCTGGCCACACTATATATGCAATGACGTTGGTATATTTAGTATCCATTGCATGAGTTATCAGTACTCATTGGGCATGGGCGGGCGTCAATTATATTCTTATCTACAGGAGTCCTCTGAAATACTGTCATTCGAAAACTACCCGGCTCATACCTTGACACTAAGTAAAAACCATTCTCTTCCGAATATGGGAATCTGAGATCCTTCTTCTTAGGGCTAACAGGCTTCCGTTCATCTCTGTGTATTTTCTGATCGGAGCTTTTACAGCGGCTACTGACATATAAACTAGGAGCTTTCTTGCACGTCGTTGCTCTGGCAATGCGGTCTAGTGGGGTAGTAGACTTGGTCTGAACTGGATAAACGTAGGCTTTGGGCTGCACCACATCGGTGACGATGTCAGAGCTGTCGGTCGAGCTGTCACTGCTGTCTCCAATTCGAAAACCGACAAAAGTTTCTTCCGGAATTGAGCTGAGTCGTTTTACTCGCTTCGTTATTTTGTTCTTGGGTGGGCCGTACCTACCAGTCTTCCTGGTGTTGATACTCATGCCTGGAAGACCGCGGTTTGTATTGTGTAGAGGTCTCATGCTTGACTGTGTTACGTTCTGCGTCCAATCTTGATCCCCTCCATAGTCTAATTCGCTGATAGATGTCCAGAGATCCATCGGTTCTTCGCAGTCAAGGCAGGCAAGGATTACGGCAAATTGCTTCAGATAAGCTTCAAAAACCTCAATATTGGGTTGATTTTCCCAATTTTCTCTTTGCTGTATTGTTTATCGTGTGAGAAACAGGTGGATTCCCAGATGGCGTTAGCGTGTCCGAGGCCAGTGCGGCGGCGCGACGCCCTGTCAGTCAGCGCTGCCGACAATGCGCAGAGTTATGGATCGGGAATATCCTGGTGCTTATCCGGGCTGCTCGCCATGCCTACATTTAGTTACTTATTGCGTATTAAGTATGTTTGACCAACCAATTCTGAGAATATAATGTGTTCTGATTGGTAGAAGCAAGAGGCCCTCCTTGTAATGCCGACGGACACTTGGCAATTAACCATTTCTTACTGTTACGTCACTTCAGTACAGAAATGTCAGTGTGTTGGTAAAGTGTGAAGGAATTAAAGGGATACAATGAGTTGATAAAACATGATACAATATATATATATAGTGATATCACAGGTATCTAAATACTTACAAGAAGGCCTCAACAATGTTTTTGTTACAACTTGTCACAACAGAAATAAATGATATTATTTCACTATGATGTTGGATGACGCGGTTGCTCTCTATGCTTATAGTGGCCGGTTCAATCTCGGCCCAGAACATATATTTGTGTGATCTGCATATTTGTTCCATATGCATTATAAATAGCTTCTGCAATATTATATTCTAATGATGTTGAGCACATCACTTCAAAGCTGTGGCAGAGTTTTGGATAGTTAATTTCTTGGAAGATGAAGGAACTGCGCCAGTCTATTTGTTAAAATTTGCGATGTGCTCTAAGTATATATTTTAAGGTATCCTTAATTTTTCTTTAAACCACTTTGAAAGAAAACCACTTTGAACCACTTTGCATCTTTTGTACCATCTAGCATCTTGCTCATACAAGATGCTAGATGGTACAAAAGATGCGAGTAGTATCATATTCTATATCAGGGATTCCCAATCTTTTATGGGCAAGAGAGCTTATTCAAACTGAACTGATATGTCAGCCAAAAAGCCAAATTACATCCTATCTCTAACTGTATTCCTATAGATACTACAAAGCAAGTCAAACAGCTTGAAATACTTTACGTTCGAACGCATTATCTTGCACGATCTTATCATCGCTATCGCCCTGTTTTAAAAGTAATTCCTACAGAAAAATTTAAAAGTTATATCTATATATATCTATAGTATCTCGAAACATTCAGATAAAAAGTTGTGTCAATAAATAGGGGTAGATTTTAAGATATGTTCGACCCCCAAAATCAGTTTTAGTTAATGTCCACCCCTGGGAAATCCATATAGACCCCTTGGGGTTGATATCGACCACCTTGGGATTCCCTATCTTGGACCATCATATCTAATTGTTGAAAGTACATGCACACGTTTTGTGCATGTTCTTTAAGAACTCCATACAATACGCACTTGAGGAAATCTGTTCAATTGTGCGAGGAAACATTCTTGAAACTTGTGTGAGAGTTAAATCGTTGTGTGATGGTGAATGACAGCGACATTAGTTATGGAGTAGAGGTGATTACACTACGGTACCTACCGGTAGTGTCGCTTAGCTTTGTGTACGGGATTCTGTGGGATGTGAGTACTCGCTGGTCCGTTATATTAATAGCACGGCATTACGCAGTGGTTTGCGGGATTTATTTACAGCTTAACGTGAGGGACATAGTGGATGGCGATCAGACGAACCAAACTTAAGTGAAACTCTCGAAAGATATAACATATGTGGCCAACAAGCATACGGAGACTGAAATATGTGATCAACACATGGATTCTTAGAATCCGTCCATGATGATATATCTAATATGTTAGTTAGTAAGTAGCTTGTAACTTAGTAAAAAGGTAAGTAGTGGCAGTAGGTTGCTTTCCAAGTAATTACTTGATAATTATCGAATGGGAGATTAGAGGCAGGGTTGGCACCTGACGTTTATATATGTGCTCAATAAATTTAGTTCGCTACTTATTTCGTTTTCATAATTATAAATAAAATAAATTTCATAATCATAAATAAAATTTCATAATTATAAATAAAATTTCATAATTATAAATAAAACTTCATAATTAATATAATATAAGCCGTGGTACGAGGAGACGAGTAGAGATACATATATACATATCATAACGCCGAGTCCCTAACGAGTAGAACGAAGAGGGAAAGCAGCATACGTTTAAGAAGAAATTCAAGGACGTGTGTAAGTTCCTCCTTCGAGACACTTGTCGGAAAACATTAACAAACCAAAACCCACTGTAAATGAGTTCCATTATGAATTACCATGAATGGTTTAAAAAAGGATGAGAAATGGTTGCTGCCGGGCGTGTGAGAGGTGATACCCTTCGTGTCGTAAGCGTCCATGGGCGGCGGTAACCGCGTGTATATAAATAAAAGTGCCAGCTGGCAACCCTAGCGCCGTCGGCAGTAACCTTGATTGCAATGGAAGCCAGATAGTTCTGTTATTGTTATTGCCGTGTCAAATACTAACTGTCGTTTCACTTTCAATCGGAGTATTCTTACTATTGTGTTGCCTGTGATCGGTATGGTAAACGGTTCCCACGCTTGTCTCCAGTAATGCATTTAGGTATAACTACAGAGGGTATACTAGGCAAGTATCCGAAGTTATTTGATTGGGATAGCCACATGCACTGTATTGGGATAGCCACATGCACTGTATTGGGATAGCCACATGCACTGTATTGGGATAGCCACATGCACTGTATTGGGATAGCCACATGCACTGTATTGGGATAGCCACATGCACTGTATTGGGATAGCCACATGCACTGTATTGGGATAGCCACATGCACTGTATTGGGATAGCCACATGCACTGTATTGTGATAGCCACATGCACTGTATTGTAATACGCTGCCAATTATAGCTTTGTTATGAACGGTATGTACTCTTCTGCTTTGTATAATATTAATAATAATAATCCACACATCCATTCTATAATATTCCATACAAATGCAAGTATGCGCTGGACAAGGATCATCTCCGGGCATATCAAAACTTTATTATGACAATTCTACACAAATTGATGTAGTCCTAAACTAAGCAAAGCTTGTACTATGGTAACTAAACAACGACATATATACTTATATAGATAGATATATACATGGATACATAGGACTACTAAGACAAGGTACACATACTGGTATTCATCACACAAGATCCCCTCAGCACACAAGATCCAGCCCGCGCCCTCAAACTTCGCAATCATGAGCTGTGACCACTTGGCCATCTTACGGCCGTGTGTGGACGAATTTCAACCTCCAACGAACGCTAACATCATTTACGTTCTAAAGTATACATGAACTTGATTGGTTGTTGTAAAGAAAAACCGCAAACACACGCTCAATCCAATATAATATATATTAATATGAGCACCCTGTATATAATGCCCGATATTCACTGCCAATCTGACCTGTCAGTGCTTTTTGGTTATATTACAACTGAATGTGCACCTTATTAAAGTAGCGCTTGGATTCAGAATGCAACTTTCAACGCAGAACAGGTTCAGAAGGCGATGTGAGTGAAAGCTACCACGCGACAATTAATTATAAATAATAAATGTGCAGTGAAAGGAGATCGATGTGTGATAAGCGGCCGCTGTGATGTTAGGGTGCGGACTGAGTGACGGGCTCGGCGGGAGCGGATGGCTGTTGGCGCTGAATAGTGTCTATGTTTGGCAATAATCGCCTTTACATAATGTCACTTAAACGGATGAGTGTACGGATGATTGATGATGAGAAGCAAGTAACGGCGGTGGACTCGCCATATGTCACATTGGCACCTAAAATATATCTCCGGCGAAAAGAGGCTGTCTGCCTATCCTACCCTATACGTATAAAACGCCAACCGCTGCACTGAAGCCGCAGCCTTACTCGCCGTTATCACTCGATCAGCAAAAGACGATATAACATAAATGGAAGCGTAACGCACTCGCCGCCCAGTGAGAAAGCCACTTAGGGAGTTGCGATCGACTGCCTGATATGTTCATCAGGTGTTTGGAACAAATCAGGTAAATGTATTTGGAGTTTTCGAAGATCTCAATATCGTTTACATCTTCACTTTTATAATGTTTAAACTGTTCATACCGACACATACATTTCGACTATAGACTTGACTGCAACAAGCAACTTCCTATAGGTCACAAGCAAGCTAATACATAACCCAATGCTCTCTAATGAAAAGACACTTTTTCAAATTGGATAAGTAATTATTGGGAATTATATTTTTAATGAGCACGTTGAAACAAACAAACTTTGCTTCTTTTTTCTTTTTTTATACCACTTGGGTGGGAAACAAGCATGCGGTCCGCCTGATGGTAAGCGGTTACCGCCGCCTATGGAAGCTTGCAACACCAGGGGTATCACTCGCACGCTGCCGACCCTGCAGGAATCTTTTGTTTTTTTTTCTTCTTAAGTGAGTAAGAATAAGAGGCCGGTTCTGAAAGGTTACATGATATTCCTTTAATACTATAAACGACTATAAACGTTACCTCAATTATGCAACAATGCATAAAAATAATTATATGCTATATATTTTACACCGGAAAACCTATTATACCAGTATTGGTTAATATTAATTGAATAAAATTTTAAGTATAAACATATTTACATTGTTACAATGGAGAGAGAGACGGTGATGGTTTGAAAAGAGTAACCAAGGAGTTTTCGCGCTTCTCGCCGGTTCTTCTAGGTGACCATCTAGGCCTATGTGAATAAAATATTTTGATGTTGATTCGATTGTTATCTATATTTAGAGACCCTTTAGCGAGCCTTGTGGGGAGGGGAGGGGGCTAAGTACATAACCTATATATATATATAACTCAAAGGTGGCTGACTGACATAGTGATCTATTAACGCACAGCCCAAACCATTGGAATGCAGGAATGCAGGTAGATGTTATGACGTAGGCATCCGCTAAGAAAGGATTTTGATTATTTCTAGCCCCAAGGGGATAAAATAGGGGATGAAAGTTTGTATGAAACTTTGTCAACTTTAAATCGATCGGGCTGAGACATTGCATGCATAAAACTAGTATGACGTAGGCGTCCCCTATACACACACACACATACAAAATAAATAAAAAGATACTGCGCAAAGTCACTATCCCACGCGGATGAAGTCGCGGGCACAGCTAGTATTCGATAAACGCGCCTCAATGCTCATTCAAATTGTATACATCTCGAGCGGATGGGGAAGCGTCATAACACGCAGTAATTAGTAACGACGGATGCACCCGGTGTACTCTGGCCTCGTGGCAAGGCTGCGCTGCTAGGCCGGCACTACACTTAAGTAAGGCAATCTTTATATTACAACACCCACAATGGAAATACTCTGACATAAAACAAACGTCGTTCGTACCCATAAGGGTCCCACGAAGGGTACGCAGAGGTCTACCAACACCCACTTTTCGACGGAGATTTATGTTCCAACGTGACAGACGGCGCATCGCCGTTGCTCAAAGATAACTACGCTATAGGTTTCCTTTCGTAGTCTTCGTCGTAATGCTAGTGGTGTGATAAATCATTGTTTTTCAAATAAATTTAGATTGGTACTACCGGGGCTTGTAAGTCCGTTAAGTAGTTTTTGACTTACGATATTGGATTCAAGAAGCTGGACTAAATGTTAGACACACACAAGGCACACGAGATCATACATGATTTATGCATGTAGATATATGCCTACACGTATTATACGCGTCAGTCCCGCTTCGCGCATCATAGTCTCGATCTGATGAAAGTGTCAGTGAGATGATAGACAAGGTGGATGGTCGGTGCGTCGCCGTGGGATAACGGCGTTGTCTTGTCGCGGATGCTTGCTAATTGCCATTGTACTTCAGTTCACTAAACACGTATACATGCATTGTTAAATCGGCAAAGACAGGCAGTACCACAGGTAGTACTCTTACACTTAACGCCCAAGATATATTGGAGGTGCCAACGTGACTGATGACCGAGTCCATCGCTGTTGCTCAAGCAGGACTATTCATACGTCTTTGAATTTCTTCTTAAATGGATGCAGGTTTACTATTGGCGTTTTCCTTCACCGTAAAGCTCGTCGTGTGACTGATCACTGTCGGGATTCAAACTTGCATTGTTTGTGTTACAGGCAACTACTTGAACCACTCGGCCTCCACGGTTCTTCAATTAGATATACATACATATTATCTGTATAAAAAGCCGTGGTGGCCGAGTTTGAAGTTTGAATCCCGACTGTACCAATGAGTTCTCTTGAACTTAAGTACAATGATTAGTCATACTACGAGCTTTACGGTGAAGGAATACATCGAGAGGAAACCTGCATACGTCTGAGAAGAAATTCAAAGGCGTACGTATAGTCGTGCTTGAGTAACGGCGACAGACTCGCCATCGGTCACGTTAGTAGTGGGTGTGTGGGTACTACCTATACCTACCCCTTCGAGGACCCTTGTGGGAAGGCGTGAGGATATATTATTATATATTTATATAATCTTATTAGGATTCAATCACCAACTGACCAGGATATCAGAGCGCTGAAGCAACGTTCACACAATAAAATGAAAATCAAAATCTTTTTATTTCACATAGGCCCAGATGGGCACTTATAAAACGTCGAAAAAGAAGCACGGTTCGGGTTGGTCGCTTCCATGGAGAAGAACCGGCAAGAAACTCCATGGTTACTCTTTTCAAATAAATCAATAGATAATCAATCAATAGGAAATGAAAACGACGTATCGGAATGAAATAGAGCGGAGTTAGAGAGTTCACGGATTGTTGTTACGTGGCGAGTGGCGCAACTGCCAGGTTGGTGGTCACACGCGCCATTGTTCAAACGTGATAATTAACTTAATTGTTGTAAACACATTGATGCGTCCCAAGTGCTTGGGTACCGGATGCTAGAGGGGACGTCGCCGCCTGCTTTTACTATAATTCTAGTTATATCTTAACGGCTTCCCATAAGGATCCCCAAAGGGTAGTTAGGTAGGGTAGGTAGTACCCACACGTCTTCTTTCCGCGCGGAGATATACATTAGGTGCATGACAGATGGCGAGTCCATCGCCGTTACTGAAGCACCGCTAAACATTTGCCTTTGATTATTTTCTCAATTTTATGCAGGTTTCTTCGCGATGTTTTCCTTCACCGTAAAGCTCGTGGTGTGACTAATCACTGTACTTATCACTTGGATAGCATTGAATAGCATGTTTATTAGCCTACAACCTTTGCTAATACATTGGCTAACTAATACAAACATATTTTTCCAATTCATCAGGATCATCAAGATCAGTAGTTTCTGCGAATAAACTCTGCTTCTTTCTAAGGCTCATATTTTTTTATATCCATAAGAACAGGGCTACGCAGTCAAAGCCGTGGACAAAAGCTTGTATACAATATATGTAAAATGGATAACGACCGCCATCACTAACACTCGTGTGCCGTGTAACTGTATGCGCACGCGTCGATGACACACGGAACATTTGTTTGTCCATGAATTAACGTAAATTATTCAACTGAGATGTTAGTTTAGAAAACACTCGTATATGTAAATGTTCGAGAGAAATGTTATATAATTTGCATTGCTATTAGCCAACTGTATATAATAAAGTTTTGATCGATGACAGCTCTCTATAGTCCCGCGACTCTATATAAATATTTTTATATATCGTTTACTTCTAATAAGGTGGCCGAGGCGGTCGAGGGATTCCAGGAGCAACAAAGGTTGCAAGTTCAATTCCCGTCTGTACCAATGACTTTTTCTGAACAATTACATTACTAAGTACAGTGATTAGTCACACCACGAGCTTTACTGCGAGGGAAAACATCGAGAGTAAACCCGAATACGTAGGAAGACATTCAAAGGCCCATGCAGCGTCGTGCTTGAGCAGCGGCGATGGACTCGCCATCTGTTACGATGGCACTTTGCAATCGTATTAATTGCCAATTAATACGAATATTATAATTCAAAATAAGTTATAATTGAGCGGTGTTGAGTGATGTAATCTGCGCCTCCACAACCCTTCCTAGAGGCGTGGTGTCACAAGCACGAAGACCATTGCGTCTCAGTTAAAACAGTCTCTGTATCCGTTAGTAGATTGGCAATAATAATTAAATTCAACTCCGATTAGTCGTCAGTAGAGCGGCCGCAGTGTGGGGTCGCCTCCGGAAGTTCGGTGACCGCACGGCGGGTAATGTCGGCACTTTATACTGCACCCGAGCACTTTCTCACACAACTTATACATGTAGGTATTACGTAATTGATCTGTAGATTATATTGATAGCTCACGACTTGCTGAGAGCTGCCCCTTGGCGCCGGCCATTGAAGGCTGCAATATACCGCACAACGTGGACGGAATGACTGAATGAATGATTCCGACCATCATGATCGGAATGAAGAATTCGATTCGACTAGCAGTGCTCAAATTAAAATACAAAATTCGAAATTTAAATCTTTTATTCAACGTTATTACACTCGAGAGTCAATGTCATATATTATTATTATACTAGACGTGCTTCGCGGTTTCACCCGGTCAAAATTTTATTTAATTGGTAGATTTTTTCTGAGAGAGGTAGGCCATAACGGGTTTCCCGTTCGAGTTTGAAGCTGCCTGACTGAGGCAGGACCTCCACCTTATAGAAGTCCGTAGCCAAATAACACAATTTATTGTGTTGTGTTCCTATGCGGTGAATAAGGTTTCCAGTAATGAGCTCCTTGGGGAGGGGGGAGGACTGTTATATTGTGATGGCAGCAGAGGGATTAGTCCCATTATGCTGTTAACACAGTATAACTCTCCGCACACAGAGTGGCAACGCGCAAGTGAAACTTCGGTATTATAAGCGTAAATAGGCTGCGGTAACCGTTTTCCATCGGGTGGGCTGTATTTTTGCTTGCCACTCTTGTTGTATAAAAACAAAAAGAATAAAACAACAATCTCACCAAATTTCAACCAATTGAGTAACAAACATCCCCACAACCTCGATTTATGATAAAGTAGGGCACCTTTATCATTTCCGAGAACGTCTATCGCCGCTCCTCAGACTACTAGATACATATGTATTTAAAATTAGTTTTTTGTGTAATGCCCTTACCTAAGAGTAGCATTACCTAACTGCAGTGGTACAACTTTCGTCGAAAAGCCACAGGATGTAACGATAATCAATTACCGACAGTTGCGTAACACGCAGTACAGGACTAGTGGCACTCCCGCGGTGAACGTCACTGCGACTGTGGCTCCCACTGACCTGTTGGCCACCGATATCATTGTTCTATATGCTATTTACATGAGATGTCACAAGAAAACTTTATATTAAGTATATGAGGGTCAATAAAAGATTTTTGAAACAACCCATTAACGTGCAGCTTCAAAATCTTTTTTAACGGTTTCCGCGTTCATTATGTATATTATCCTACCAACGTTATAAATGCGAACTTTTGTGATGATGTTTTGTCCTCTTTTACGAAAAACTACTGAGTCCCTGAAAAGATTAGACCGACAGAGGTGTATAGGTAGTACCCATACTTCCACTTTTCGCCAGAGATATATTTTAGGTGCCAACGTTTTTTTTTTTTTTTTTTTTTTTATACCACTTGGGTGGCAAACAAGCATGCGGTCCGCCTGATGGTAAGCGGTTACCGCCGCCTATGGACGCTTGCAACACCAGGGGTATCACTCGCGCGTTGCCGACCCTGCAGGAATCTTTTCACATCCTTCTTGAAGAACTCCATGCTGTACTCTCCAGGGAAAACCTCAACGGGGAGCTCATTCCACAGCCTGAGCGTTCGCGGAAGAAAACTCCTTTGGAAGCGCACAGTGCGAGACCTTTGTGGTTCCAAGGTATGGGGATGAATTCCCCGTCGATGGCGAGAGGTGCGGTGGTAGAAGGTGGAAGTGGGCATCATGTCGAACAATTCTGCTGAACACTCCCCGTTATACAAGCGGTAGAACACACACAGGGAGGCAAAGTCTCTCCTCAGACAGTGGTTCCAAGCCGCTTGTTAGCAAAGGATCATCGACTATTCTAGCGGCGCGTTTCTGAACCGCGTCAAAAGGCCCTAGCTGGTATCCAGGGGCTCCAGCCCACAGGTGGCAGCAGTACTCCATATGTGGCCGAACTTGCGACTTATAAAGTTGCAGCCTTTGTGAAGATGTGAAGTACTGCTTAGCTCTGTTGAGCACACCGAGCTTCCTCGACGCCAGCTTAGTCTTGTCCTCTAAATGACCACGGAACTGAACGTCGCTAGAAATATCGACCCCAAGGATCCTAATGCAACGTGACGTGATACAGGTATGTATTGACAGTGGATATATTTTGTACCAGAAAAATATAAAAATGTACCTTTGAAATAAACAATTGTACGAGGGTGAAACTGTTGGTCATAGCTATAATATAATAATAATAATATCCTCACGCCTTCCCACAAGGGTCCCCGAAGGGGTAGGCAGAGGTGTATAGGTAATACCCACACACCCACTTTCCGCCAGAGGTATTAGGTGCCAACGTGACAGATGGCGAGTCCATCGCCGTTACTCAAGCACGACTATACATACGCCTTTGAATTTCTTCTCAGACGTATGCAGGTTTCCTCTCGATGTTTTCCTTCACCGTTCAGCTCGTGGTGTGACTAATCACTGTACTTAAGTTCAGAAAAACTCATTGGTACAGTCGGGTTTGAACTCCCAATCTTTTTTGTTGCAGGCAATTGATCGAAACACCAGGCCACTACGGCTCTTTATATATAGGTATTAAGTGCATGTATTACGTGAATATATAAAAATACCTTAATACTAAAATTTAGGTATTTTAATGAGCATTGAAGTAGGTCGTATGGAGGCGAATGCAATAAGATCAGCGTACGAAGCGTTGCAGGAGGATGTGGCAATGGCGGCTACTCGGAGCGGAACTATGCCGAAAACAACCAACAATTTAATTATAATATTACACGTTGAAAATATTGCAGATAGTTAGAAAAATATGTGGCTCTGGAGGAGGGATTAGTCAGTGTGCTACTAGTACTCGGGCTGAACTAATGCTAACATTTAAACGTTTATAGTTTTTATCGTTATAATTTAGTTTATTGCTTTTAGGTGGCTAATGAGAAAGGTAAGCGGTTACCGCCGCGTGCAACAACAAAAATAATAATCGAGCGTTGTTGACCATCTATCTCACCCTACCTGAAGAACTAAATACATATATATATATATATATATATAATATATTTATATTCTAACGAAAAAAAAATAATAATCTTGATAGATGAACTGACATATTCAAATATGTCATGTCAGTAAGCACAAAGGTTTCATATATATATATATATATATATATACTAGCTGTCCCGCCCAGCTTTGCCCGGGTGAAAAAGTAAAATTTCCTGAAACACGACCGCAACGCCACCTATCGGGTCCAATTGTGATGTAAGCTATCCTATCTTTTAAGTTGGATCAAACTGCACACGGTGTGCAAATTTGATTGATCGGTTAAGTTGTTTAGGAGCCCATCGCGGACTTAATTGCCATAAAAAAGGTTATAGTGAGTCAATCTTAAAAGATAGACATATGCTGTCGCGGACTTTTATTTAGAACTTTTAAAGAGGAACAATTCCCTCATACATGATATTTTCGTAACTTAAACCGTTTACGCAGCGCACGCAACGGAAGCTCTCAAAAAGGAATATTTTTTCCCGTTCTGGCAACATTATTCATTTATGCTGCGTTCCTTTTGGTCGTAGCGTGATGTTATATCTAGCCTAAAGCCTTCCTAGAGAAATGGACTGTATGGAAGTACCAGCCTCTACCAGAGGCTTTGATTAAGCGACGTGATACCTCTTTAGTCTAAACTTTTCTTTAAGAACTTAACTTTATTTCAAATAACTGCATAACGTAATTACATACGTAATTCCTTTAAACAATTTCAAAATCATTGTTAACAAATATATTATTACGTCTGTTTAGGGCATATACGCTAAAGTCATATTACAAGCCACAGATGGCGTGTTCACCAAAATTGTAAAACGCGCCGATTAAAGTGGTTATGCAAATGATTGCATTTGAACCACCTGTGACGCTCTCTGAGGTGAGGATGCTTGGACCGCCTGTCGGACGCGTTATGCCACAACGCACCAGCCAAGTAAAAGTCGAAAATATTTTTTTAATATTTCTGGCAATAACTTCCTTTCTTTTTTCCTCGGTCCATTGCTTAATATCGTCACTGTTTCCCATACCCATGGTAGAGGTGACTACACACTTTTCGCCGGAGGAACATTTAGTTAACAACATAACAGATAAGTTTACACCTTACGATACTTAATCAGTTAGCCAATGTATTTTTATTTTGTATGCGTTATATAATTGTTACTAGCACTAGGTTGTAAGAAATATTATTGTAACATGCAAATATGGAGATTTGTTCTGAAATATATATATATGTTTTTTTATTACCTATTTAAGGACCAAATTATTCATCCAAATCATTTGCATTATCTTCTGTCATAACAGATGTTCTAGACAAAATCCGTCTTGTTAGCGTCCAAACGCTATCCAAATCCAAATTTTAGATATCTAGTCTAGCGCATATATAGTCGTAGCACGCATTCAGGGAGGCTATACCAGAACGAAATCCGTTCTGTTAACGCTCACGCTAGCCACTGTATGTCATCACGGAAAAGGTTATGTTATTGGAAAGGGATTTTGTGTAGAGGCTTAGGTACTGAGTAACCGCTCTAGCATAAGCCCATCCCGAGCTTTCACATCTCAAGCTTGACGAAGCTTGTGACGCTGCCGCGTCGCGCGCACCCTCACACCGCAGCCAGTGCTCGGCCGACACACACGTCCCGCGTCACACGGACCCTCCGAGGACACGTGCCTACTCGCGCCGCGCGTGCAGTGATTTGTGATAAACATTGGTTTTGTTTGGATGCTTTGTGCTATACAGTACCACTGCGGTGAGTATTCGATTTATGAATTTAAAAATGTATTACATTAAGTAATTACTTTTTAATATTCTCACCTCTTCGGTAAGCTAGAGGTGTAACAACTAACAACGGCTTATTTTCGCCGGTATTTAAGGCGCCGTTCCCCAAGTGCGACCACTTATACATACTTCGTATTTGTTTTTAAAATTATGCAGGCTTCCTCTCGATGTTCCTTCATCGTAATGCTTGTGGTGTTCTTTATGACTTACTACAAGATCTAGATTACAATGCAGGCGACTGCTCCAACGACACGACAGCTACAGATCTCAAATTACATTAACTACACAATAGTAAACAAATAATATAAAATATTTATCTGAGCTATTTGCGGGTGTTAGAGGCGTACTTAGGGAGATTTATTACAAATATCTTTTCATATATTTAAACAGAATATGAATGGGAACTATTAATTAAAAACAATCTTAAATTCATGAGTAAATTATAGTCCTGAGTACTGCTAAAGACAGCGGAGTATAGACAAGGAGGTTATCTTACACCAAAGGCCACCGTATGCGACATGACAGCTCCTTTAAAATATCTCAGAAGAAAAGGCAGAAGGTAAGAAAGAAACAGGAAGACAATGTTAAACTCATATGAGTTTGATCAAAGAAAGTCTCTCAAGACGTATATGGAGGTCAAAGAAATTTAATTGGTCAGAAGTAAATGAAAGGACTTGCATCAGAGGCGGCGACAAGAGACCTCTTAAGTTCATGATGACAGTTGTGACTTCCAACCATAATACCATCAGCAAGATATGCGCGATGGTGTGCCCACGCCATGCACGCCGCGTCAACTAGATAGTTATGAACGAAAGCTATTGGACCGGTCCGCCGACCAGTTCACATACGAGATGCCAATTTCACCGCGCATTAACTATATTATATTCAATGTAACCTTATTTATACTATCTGTCCTGATTTTGAGCGGTTTCTGCTATTTGCGTGTCGTGGGAATCTGAACAAGACTGACATGGAAATAAGAGGTATTTAGTACCGGCAAATTTATTTTTGAAGCATTCTTTGTTTCACCGCACCTTTAGTATAAACAATAAACGTTTCGGGCAAGATTGATGAAAGATTTAAGCAAGAATGGTGGCTTGTCCTACCTCGAGACTAGCAGAAGATCGCAGCCAAATGGCACCAATACTGGATAGTGTATGGAGGTAAATATATACCTACAAATATATGTATAAGAAATGATTTAATAGACCCCTAATATCATTGGTCTATTGCAGCGCCCAACAGGGTATATATTTGTAAACTGTGTCAAATTTAAATTTATTTAATTACATAAATAAACTTAATTGTTGCTCGTACGCATGGAAACATTTGAAGAATAAGAATGTTAACTGCTTCATAAAAACACGTTTTTATTATTTTGGTAAGGCGAAGATAGGGAATTTATATTAGCGATGTGAACCACTCACTAGTCACTACTAGGTGGGCCGTGGTATTATTTCCCCCCCATTGGAGCTAATTAAAAATACTCATATAAAGAGATCGCATTGTTCCCCTCAATACATTGAAATGCTATTAATATACCTTTGTGTGATGTACTGTGAATGATATTGGCAGTGAGTACGGCCCGTTAGCAGCGGCAGACACACAAACACACATACAGATAACTGTCGCACTTGAGAATGGTGGCGGTGCGAGCTTTTTACAAAGTCAACAATGGACGTGATGAGACGGTGATAAGAGGCTCACTGTAGGGCTGGGATCAATATATGCGCGTGCGCAACAACACTAGCTACTCCTACATACACCCATTTATTTACGTTAACATACATATATGTATGAAGTTGGTTGATTTTAGGGTAGAAATTCATCTGAAGGCCGTCTGGTGTAGGTCAGAGTTCTGCGAAGCTTGAGGTCGGGGGTTGGATTCCTGCTGAAGGCAGATATTTGTGTGATGAACACGATTATTTGTACCTTAGTATCGTTGTTAGGACTATTATCTCAATAGTTTTTATTAGTTCATATAAAGAGATATACCTGTATTAGCGACAATTAAGCATCCACCCCGCCGGTAAGCGGTTACCGTGGAGAATTTATCACGATAGACTATAAATACCTTACAACGAAAAAATTGATTTTAAAAGGCTAATAAATAAATACATTGTGGACTATTCACACCACCAGCTTTACGATGAATGACGAGACGAACATCAAGAGAAAACCTGCATACGTTTGGGAAGAAATTCAAAGACCTACGTACGTATGTATAGTCGTGCTTGAGTAACGGCGATGGAGCCGCCATCTGTCGAGTTGGCACCTAAAATATAATATGTCCGGCGAAGAGTGGGTGTGTGGATCCTTGGCCTACCCTTCAAACCTTGTAGGAAGGTGTGAGGATGTAGAGTAAAAAGTGTATGTATGTACTAGAAAACCCTGAACGGCATGCATCCCTACCCCGGGATACGTCAATAGACTTGTATATATACAAGTCTAAAGTTATGTATATATATATATATATATATATATACATAACTTTCCATTTCCAACGAAGTAAGTAAGGCGAATTCCATAATAAGTGAAATTAGTCACACGAATTTCAACCCTGACCCAGTAAAATCTAGATACAAGTTCAACCGGTACTCGTGGAAGTCGCTTCCGAGACTTCGCATGACATTAAGTAAATGGATTATCGTTGTATTTATAACTCTGTTTTGGTGTCAGCAGCAGCCAAAGTGGGACGACTACCTTTGGCATTTGTACATGTTGCTCTACATTATTTGCAAACAATGATCTATAAGCTTAACATTTTTGTAAGCTTAATCTTTTTTTACCCCTACGTAAAAGGGAACAAATGTAAAAAAGAAAACCGGCGAGTTTGTTTCGCCGTTTCTTGTCCTGGCAGGGGATTTTCTTGGAAACGGTGGTAGCTTTAGTTTATATTAAGTATGTGACGAATAAGAGTTCCGTGTGTCCCTTACGTTGAATAAAATATTTTGATTTTGATCGACCATTGGACCAACTGGACATAAAAATGAAGTTAAAATCGACTACTTTAAAATCACCCTCTCAAAAGTATAAAACAAGAAAATATTTTTATCTTGTCTAATTGCTATCTACAAACTATTCAAGGAGTATCGTATATAGATAATTTATACGTATGTATAGTGGTTCTCAGAGGATAACCTTCTCAGAGGATGATATTCTCAGATATTCCGAAGAGGAGCCTTCATTGCCATGCACGGCTATCATTTACATAATCTGAGTTAAGTCGTTCTGGTGTCATTGTGCGACAAATATCCTTTCAAAATTTCACATTAATAATATTACTAGTAGCACATTCCTGTATGAATATGGTACAATACTGTATGAATATGGTTCAATACTGTATGATGTTTATAAAATAAAAAATAATAGTAATATTATATATTTTCCTAGTAATTATATACACAATGTCACTTACACAGTGACATAATGTATATCCGAGTTATACCAAATAAAGAAATAAATTATCATTGTCGTTCATCGCCTCTTATTCAGGTATAAGTATCCAATAAACATTTTTCAATATTGTAATATAAAAAAAAACTCGCAAAGAGATATATGCATAAAGTCCTGCCTGATAGTAAGCGGTAACCACAGCCGATTCATGCAATAGGCAGTGGCACCGACGGAGGATAGCAGGCGTGAGTCAGACCAATGTAGAGCCGATCAATGATCGTAATCACCGGAACATTTACAGTTTGCATCCGGTGGAGTGCGAGTGAAGGGATTGTAGCGGGGGAGGCACACTGTAGCGGGGGAGGCACACACCAAGGCGGCGGGTTTTATTTGATATTTTACTTGGATGATATATGATTTGCAGGAACCAAACAATAAAGAGTAATAAAAACTGACATGCGGCATATAGCGTTTGAAGTTGTGATATAGAATACAATTGAAATTATATTAAACTAAATTAAATAGGTAGAGAGTAAAATATCACCGAACGATCATAATCTCTCACTGAATTTGAATTTTAATCGGCTTTGACATTTTGAAAAATATAATATGAATAATATCCTCGCGCCTCCCCACAGAGGTCCCCCAAGGGATGTTGAATAATGACGTTTTCCTTCCGTATAGCTGGTCGTGTAACTAATCACTTAAGTTCAGAACAAATATTTGTACAGTCAGGGTTTTAAACTTGCAGTCTTTCTTTTGCATGCAACTACTCGAACCAGAATACCGCGACTCTGAAGTAAAATAATTATACCTTATATAAACTTACCATTGTAAAAGATAAGTTACATAAATTGGCTACCACGATAAAAAATTAACATAGTTTATTTACTTGGCGAATATCGCAACAATGTGCGCCAGTAACTTAGACCACACCCCACGCTGCCACCTGCCGTCAGCCGAACGAATCCGGTGGTATTTACACCTGCGTTTTATTGAGATTTACCAGTTGCCCATCTATAACTGCCTGAATACACTTTTTACCGAGAAAATAATCTACAACGGTTGTTTCAATTTAGTTTTTGTCAAGGCAAATCCGTTTGCTGAATATTTTTTACATGAATCCAACCAACAGCCCATTGTACACGTATTCAACTTCTCTTGGCAACTGTTTATGTATTTATGTTCAAATTCTTATTCCAATGGATTTATCGAGGTAACGTTTGTATACACACACACACACATTTTATACTACTTTGCTCTACGGTTTCTCACCCACGTAACATTTGATTTCAATGGCAGTTTTTTCACTAACTTTCGCATTTTTAATATTAGTAGGATAACGAACTCGAGTTGATACATAAATAAAAAAATAATCGGGGTAAAAATTTAGGTACTCTCTGGTCCTCGAAGACTATTTTGTTTATGATTAAAATGTGTTTTCATAAACATATGTTTTAATGATGATTTTCTTTTTTATGTTTTTTTGATACAAGTTGAAGTTTTGAATTTTTGTGGTACTTGGAAGATACCAACAAATAAATAAATATCTGGGACAATTTCCATACAAATGGACCTAATCCCAAATTAAGCAAAGCTTGTGTTATGGTAACTAGACAACGATATATTTACTTGATATGATATGGTTATGACATATTTGCTATGTTATTTAATAACAATCTATCTTTACACCTTCCCACAACGGGACCTGAACGGGACGAGGTGTAGTACCCACACACCCATTTTTCGCCAGAGATATATTTTAGGTGCCAACGTGATGGCGAGAACATCTCACTCAAGCACGACTATAAATATGTACATACGCCTTTGAATTTCTTCTCAGAAGTATGCAGATTTTCTCTTGATGTGTTCCTCCACCGTAAAGCTCGTGGTGTGACAAATCACTGTACGTATTGATATAAATGTAATAACTGTATTATTTGTCCGCAGATACAGTCACTGGCCCTTATTATTGCAAAAACAATGGGCTAGTGTAACAACTGGAACACGATAGCCAACATGAACGAAAGCCGAGAACGTATCCGGCGGGAGAGGGAGAGAGAGAAGAACACATATACCTCTCCCCGTCTTGCGTTGCGCCGCGTCTTGCTGCTATCTGAAGGCAGGCAGTTCAGAGAAGCAGCTGCGATCCTCTCGAGACTCGGCCCAGGTGTGCTGCAGAGCGTAGCGTCGGACCTGCCCATCGACTTGCTGGTGGAAGCTTTGCCGCATTCCGCCCATCTCATTGAGACACTTTTAAACAGGTATATTTTTTACGTCAAGAGTACTCGAAACCGACGAGCATATATGAAGAGACTTATGAATGACGAAGCGAAAGAGGTATATAAGTCTAGAGAGAACTGGCGCTCTATACTCTCTGCCTACCCCGTTGGGGACTTGGCGTGATGATATGTATGTATGTATATTTTTTTATTCAGTTTTTTTCGGCGCTTTGCTTTATTTCTAAATCTGTGGACTTGCAATGAGAAAGCAGGAGTAGGACAAAGGCTGCTCAATGATATTACCTCAAACTAGCGACCCGCCCCGGGTTTATCAAAAATTGCAACTATACATTTGAATATAATATAATATAATATAATAGAATATATAATAATACATGAATACCTTTGGGTAATTCTACAGAAAGGTCTCGCACTGCGCAGCTTGGAATTGTTAAACTCACAGAGAGAGTAATATGTTCAATATGCATAGAGACATTATACATAGCTATGCATATTTCTATATACTACCTTGGGGACCCTTGTGGCAAGGAGTAAAGGCGTATTATTTTCAATCGCTATAGAATGAAATTGTTTGCCACCACGTGTGGTATGAAAAACAATATTCCGTTATAATAATGTGTTATTCAATAAAAGCGTTGTTCTTGAAGTGATTAGCTCACCTTTTATATGAGTGCACTTACGCAAACCGCGCGAATACATAAGCTGCATCTTGGTTGCGCTTCAAGATCATTGACCCATTAGGTAACACATTATGTATGTATATGTAAAATATGCGAGTCATCAATTATATCACATTGTTATGTGGGCTTGATCTTTGACATTACCACAGCAACTCTATCAGTCGGACTAACAAATGCGTCTTGTATTGTTTTCTTGTTGTTTGTTTTTTTTGGTCCTGTAAGGATCATTGAACGGGCCGGGCGAGCCAGACATATACATTCGGCATGGCGCCGTGAAGAAATCTGTCAAAAGATTCCTGGCAAGCGTTCATAGCGCAGCCTGCATGCATGTGCCACTCTAGGATTTTGCCTCCCCTAATAATGTGTGTTTCTGGCAACCATCTGAATCACTCTGCCTCCACGGATCCAAAGATTGCAAGCTGAATAATGATTGCAAGTTCAAATCCCACTTCTTATTAATAAATTAAATATAAATGTCAAAATTGCGACCGCTGCTCTAAAAATTTACAGTATGTATGTATTATTGTCTACTATAGATGCTAGAGATAGTTGGCCTTGGGCACTGGCTTAATTTGTGTGTAATAATAATAATAATATCCTCCAGCCTACCCACAAGGGTCCCCGAAGGGTTAGGCAGAGATGTTTTGGTAATAACTGCTTAGCCCATACCACCCACTTTGCGCCAGAGATATACGTTAAGTGCCAACGTGACAGATGGCGAGTCCATCGCCGGTACTCAAGGAATTATTACGTTATTTGTGTGTGTGGAACTTCTAATATTATAAAGTAAAAGTCTATATTAACTCCTGTCTAAGCCTCGACGTCGTCAAATTTCTCTGTCACAGAAACGAGACCAATAGTCCGTCAGCTTTGCTTCAGTGCCTCTAATTTGGATCTGTCCGACTGAATTATTGCGTCTGTGTGACCAAGGCATCCGCCGACATGTTGCTATCCTGTTAGCACTTTCTAAAAGCTTCTAGAGCTGTATTTTTACGGTGAAACGTGCACCCCCTATTAAACGGAAAATCCTCTTCCAAGTTCCCCCGTTCATAATATCTGAAAGCCGTTCAGAGCTTCCCGACTACCTACGACTCACATGTCACAGGCATGCGTCACTGCTTCCGGACAGTATTGTGTTCTTGGCATATGAGGTATTCAGAATTGGAAAGAACTGCTGTGCTGGTAGAAGGGGAACTGGTCTTACTATAATCCGCTAAAGTCTTCTATAAGTTAGGTAATGCGCGAATACCCCAGACATTGCAGGCTATGGTAATAGGCTATTATCAAATGTCAATTTTTTCATTTCGATTATATGGAAATTTAATTTAAAAAAAAAAAAATTGCCAGAATGTCAGTCCTCTACAGACGTACTTTAAACTTTATCTTAGATCTTTGTACTTTTGTTTCATGTCTGTTTTTTACAAATCATTCAATGAGCGTGTTTATAAGGCTTAGTTCAACTGAAGCGAACGTTCAAAGTGACCGCACGTCATCATAACTCAGAACGAGTCGAGCTATGTGCGAGTGAAAGTCGCTACCTGCTCGACCTGTCCCGCCCTGTGATAATTGTGGTGAAATTTATTCACTTATGGTAGAACAATTATGAAACAGCTTATATTTTATTAATATTGCTTATAACTTAATGGATTGGAGTTTCAGGCATGCCTAGTTGTCGATATATCACAGCTTTCTTCAGACAAGACTAGAGATAAATATTTCAATTCAGTTCTCACAACTTTGTACGTTGTTTCTTCTAATATGATATTTTTCTTCTCTTTAACGCTTTAGGAAATATTTGTAACGTTTAAGCCTGTGTCACTATGATTTTGAATTGTATCTCTTTTACCTCACAATAGTTAATATAGTATGTATTAAATATAAATTTTGAGGTGCCGTGGTGGTCGAGTGGTTCGAGCAGTTGCCTGCGACACAAAGATCGCAAGTTCGAATCCCGACTGTACCAATGAGTTTTTCTGAACTTAAGTACAGTGATTAGTCACACCACGAGCTTTACGGTGATGGAAAACATCGAGAGGAAACCTGCATACGTCTGAGAAGAAATTCAAAGGCGTATGTATAGTCGTGCTTGAGTAACGGCGATGGACTCGCCATCTGTCACGTTGGCACCTAATATACCTCTGGCGGAAAGTGGGTGTGTGGGTATTACCTATACACCTCTGCCTACCCCTTCGGGGACCCTTGTGGGAAGGCGTGAGGATATATAATTTATATATATATCAATTTTGAGATTGGTTTACATATATAAGATGGCAGTGAATTCTAATGAAAGTAGTTTCTTTACTAATAAACTGTTTTTCGAAACTCCAATCATGTAATTTACCTAGAAATTTAAGGAAAGACAAGGAGAAAGTGTGTTCAAGAAGAGACGGGAAGACCACGTTCCAACTACCTATATCAAGTAAAAAAAAACGTAAAAAGACTACTCGAGCGGCGATGTATGAAGAGACTGATGAATGTGGATGATTCTAGAGGCTTAAAGTCTCAAGAGACCTGGCGCTACTCTCTTTGCCTACGCCGTGAGGAACTCGGCGTGATTATATGTAGCTCGAGGAATTTATATTTTATTAGTGTAGATATTTTCTTATAGACTATTAAATTCAATCTTCTGCACCCTAACCATACTTAATCCACTCACAACGTATTCATTAGACACAATTACACTACTAATGATACATTTGCTCCCGCAGTGTGTGTGAATAGGAGCGTAACATGACATCTTCGATCGAAGTAGTTTATACTTTTTTGCCACTGTCAAAGTTTAGTTTTTAAGGGTTTACCTTTGACAGTGGCAAACAAGTAAAAAACTGTCAGTTAGAAAAAACGACGTAAGTTAGACGTAAGTTGGAAAAAATCTTAATGTAAGCTGGTAAAATAAAAGGTTTCCAGCACAAAATATAGTTTGTCTCGCTACACACTTCACTCCGTCTGCAAAGTTAACAATGATACTCAATATTTATGAATTTGTACTAGAAAAGAATTGTAGTTGAACAAACTTACTTATTAAAACTTTTATACCTATAGAATTGAATTAAGTTGGTTAACTTAAGACACTTAATTATGCAAAACAATGTTTATTTTATAAGAAACAAGTACATAGCTGAAATTTGTGCCATTGGTCCCCGAAGGGGTAGAGGTATAAGTAGGTAGTACTCACACCAACTGTTCCTATGTTGAGTGCGTTTAAACTCTGCCTCTATCTATATAATACAAGTATAGATATTAGATATGTATGTGGTTGTCTTCTTAATAAATTAAAAGCTTTGATTAAAGTGCAAAAGGAGAAGCAACAGTTTAAGGAGTGGTGCTCTTCTGCCCATCTCGCGAGGGGCTTCGTTTAGGATAATGTCAAACGTACTAGAAATAGTTATATACCATACATTATAATATTTGTAATATCTAGGTTAGCCGACAGGTCTTATACACTGTTCACATTCTAATTACCCGTCAAGCTATTAGCGGCAGGAAATATTACAATTAATTAAAAGCAATCAATCGCCAGCCCGCGTAAGTGAATGATAGGCATAATCAAAGGGTATAATAGTTGGTATATCTGCAAATAAATTGAAAACAGTAATTCTTGGTTTAAATACTAATTAATAATATTTACAAAGAACAGTTGAAATTAACTTATAAAAACTTACATATAAAATATTTGTCCCAAATCGGTATCCCGATTGAATTGGTTTAAATTAATACATGACAATGAGTAACCGACGATATAAGTTACCCACCCTCTTTTGTTGCAGACTTATCTCGTTGGAGGTGTCCCCCCGCCCGGACGTACAATGCGAGGCTGTGGCCTGGCGCCTGGTGGGGCTGCTAGGAGCAGAACAGGGGTCTGGTCTCCGGGCGAGGACTTCACGGTTGTCCTCTGCGGTGGTGCAGTACAGCCCTGATGCCAGGGAAAACATTGACGCCAGAAGGAGACAGCTCGATTCTGCTGTGCAGGGTGAGTGACATCTTTTATTATATTTTTTTATTTATAATTTATCTTCACCATTAATACAAAACACGACATCTTTGATATTTATATCATCGCACCGAGTCCCTTCCGGCGGAAAGAGAAGAGCGCCAGTTGTCTTACAGAGCTATTTCGCTTCGACCACATCTTTGGTAGCATCTAATGAATCCAACTGTTAAAAAACAACCCCTAAGTACCCAGAGGTAATCATTGTATATGGCAATATTGTATTTCAACGGTTTTATTTAACTTAAGCATTGATCGACGTAATAATTATAAATACTAGTAATTTTTAGACATTGTTTTTTCTTTGCCATATTTGATAGTTAGAAAGTTTTCTTCTTCATCCGGAAGTTTCACATTTAACACCCGTTTCATCAAAGTGTATTATCTCCACGCCTTCCCACAAGGGGTAGGCAGATGTGTGTAGGCAGTACCCTTACATCCACATTCCGCCAGAGATATATTTAAGGTGCCAAGTGACAGTTGGCACGCAATCAAGCACGACTTAATGTAGCTACGCCCTTTGAATTGCTTCTCAGACGTATGCAGGTTTCCTCTCGATATTTTCCTTCACCGTAAAGCTCGTGGAGTGAATAATCACTGTACCTATGTACAGATAAAGTCATTGATACAGTCAGGACTCGAACTTGCAATCGTTGTGTTGCTCGAACAACTCGGCCACCACGGCCTAATCGAGTATTAATTAATCAATTATATATTTGTCTACACCAATAGCTTTAGCTGCAGCCTATCCCTGACGCAACATACCGACAAACGTTCCAAACATGATTACGATAATTCCATTTGAGCTTTCACTCCGCTCAATTAAATATATATTACAGTTCATTATATATGATTACATTGGAGCTAAGCAGCGGCTATTAGCGCTCATTAATAATGTTTATGTTACGTTGATAGTTCTTGAGAGTGATTGATCATGTTCTCATTTGGTCCTAATTCAATGGACAATGTGCTGTCTTGTTAGTTCTTACAATATAACTGGCGGCTTTGAATAGATTGATTACCATTGAAGAAGTTTAACCGGCGGTAGCCGTTTGCCAGCCCAGTGGTATAAAGAAAAAAGGGTTTAGCCACGAATCTGGAAATCAGGTTTAAGTTACATCAACACACATTGCTAACGCAAGCAGTTTATCGTGTGCTATAATGCTGCTAGCGTCGACCGCATCCACTTTGCCAGAGCGGCTAATCTGTTTATGATGTCTGTTTGTCCCGGCTAATCTCTGAAATATCCGGACTGATTGACGAGACTATACTGGCAGATAGCTATAGCTTTGTAGGTGATTGAGGTGTAGGTGATTTGTAGGCGTTTCATGATATTTACGAGTTTAAACATATGTCTTCACGCATTCCCACAAGGGTCTCCGAAGGGATAGGCAGAAGTATGTTGTTAGTACCCATACACCCATTTTCCACTAGAGATATATTTTAGGTTCCAACGTGACAAATGGCGAGTCAAGCACAAATATACATAAGTTTTTGATTTTTTTCTCAAACGTAAGTAGGTTTCGTCTAGATGTTTTCCTTCACCATTAAGCTCGTGGTGTGTCTAATTACTGTACTTAAGTTAAAAAAACTCATTGGTACAGTCGGGAGTCGAACTTGCAATCTCTGCTAGTGAAGGTATTTTTATATCGGCATTGCCATGTAACGTGGCAATGCTGCTAGCATTCTTGGCATCCTCACGCGGGACGATCACGACAGGTGTTCTATTTAGTTCTATTTTGTAACTTAGTTTTATGTATATTATACATTTGAGCGATGAAGGTACCTGTGTCCAGGTCTGGGCACCCACGGCCTGACGGCGGACGCGTCCGGCACCCTCATCTCGCTGCACGTCGCCATCAAGAACGAACTGCAGCGGCACATCGACGTCTACAAGCAGGCGCTGCACAAGCTCGAGGAATTGGTATGCCGATTGCTACACATTACACCAATAAAGGTCGCAGCCAAATGGCACTTCTCTCGGGTAGTGACGTCCACTAAGCTCCATGGCCTCTCACTCGTTCCTTTTGCTTGCACACGTGATATCTGTGGATTTCCTTGTGGTAAACGGTTACCATTAGACAAGCCGTATTAAAAAAAAATTAAGCAATGCATCTTTTCGATTTGATAATATCGCAAGATTATATTGTACACGCACGCGAACTCTTTATGATATTTTGTGTTGTTATTTTAAACGTCATTTAAACTAGACTGAGTAAAGATGCTATGTATAGTACTGTATCTACTATAGTACATTTTGTTCTCTATAATTTTAATACTCACACTTCTTGCGCCACAAAAATAATTATGGTTACAGCTTGTAAGTACTGAACTTATGGAAAGGCATAAAGATATATAATATTATTATGGTTGTAATCGTGAATTGTCTTCCAGTCCCCAGTGACAGTGACCCAGGACCCGGCAGCATCATCACACCAACGCCTGCTGGCGCTGTCCCACGCGGACGTGGAGAGGCGGCTCATTGACAACAAGTCCCTGTTGACAATAGTTGACAAGCCCGCCCTGAGGCAGCTACCGACGTTGGTCAACTCACTGGCTGCCAGAGTGGAGAGCGACAAAGCCGTTCTCGCCTGTGTTGGACAGATTAAGAGGACCGACCCGGCCTTGGATTTAAGTGATACTAGGTAAGCTGTGGATTTTAGGGCTAGTCTCTATATGGACCTAAGTAAAATGTGGTTATGTATCTGCCACACTGTAACAAGCCACGCATATGAAATAGGGGGTCGATATTCTCTCTATGTATTTTGACGTGACTACTGAACCTCTTGTTTTAGACTAGTGGACCCCTATTAAATTTTGGCCGACAGTTGGGCCGTAGATCAGAATTCCTTACCCACTATGCCAAGCAACGGTAGGCAAGACGTTTTCCATGCACAGCTATACATACGTCTTAGACTTATGCTCATAAATGTAAACGAATTTCAGTGACAAATAGCTGAAGTTTATTGAGAAAAATCTGATTGGTCAAGACAGTAGCGTTGACCCGGCAGTTTATATAATGGGTGTGCAAGCCTAGTAAGCCAGGCGGAGCGGCACATCCTTTCAATGTGGAGGTATTGCCACAGCTAACTCAATGCCGCACCGAAGGTCTATAAATAAAAATAATGACTTCACTGCCAGTTAATAACTTAATATCTACCTTTATTGTATAACTTACCAAAATAAACATCAAACCTAATTACTGAACAGTAATGTTGATTGCCAAAGGAAACGTGATGATATCTTTGAAGGAAGGAAATACCGCAAACATGACTAATGTAATGTGTGAACGATTTCCTTACATTCGTTCATGATTACGTTCTTTTCCGAAGTTGCGTGTAACGTGTCGGAACTCGGAAGGATTGGACTCATTTCTGTAATCTGCTCGAGATGTGGCATTCAATAATAGTATGAGAATATGAGTTTAATTTCCTGTCTGGCTAAATTAACGTGTTCATTTCAGTTCTGTAGGAGGAACCTTCTCGCTTTGACATACGAAGGAAAGTAATCTATTCATCAGTCTAAATTATAATGAAACCCTTGCTTCAGAGATATCGAAACTCGTACAGTTTTTAAAATGAACTTTTTACCACCCATCTTTTAATGTCATAAGTATACACACATTATTCTGTACGGGGATATAAATAGGCCATATTTTGTATAAAGATGCCATGTTGGCTTCTTTATACTTATTTATACGTCTACTTTTGTCTTTATAATATCTACAGTGCTTTGGCGAAATTAAAATTGGCCACGGTGTGATGTATGTATAAAAAAAAAACCAAAAAAACACACATGGTCAATTGAGTTTTAAGAAAGACAACTCATTTGTCCAACATCTTTTATTCAACGTAAGGGACACAGGGAGCACTTATTGAACCGCAGCAACTGAAAACGTGTTAGGAAAACGACTGAATAAAAAACTTTTGGGGATATTTCAATTTGTTACTAACCCTGCAATTACTCGAGCATTAAACAACGATCTTAATAAATCGTACACTTCGTAATTCCCCAGAAGTAACAACAATTATGTATCATTTATATCAAAAACCGTAACGCTATAAATTCAGTACGCCCATGCAATTATCATAAGCGATATCATTTTAAGAGCCGTAAAACCTATATTTATATATAATAGTTGGTGGTTATTTCCGACGCGTTAATATCAACGTTGCATAATATGTACCTGTTTGTGAAAGTAGCTCTCTCTCTGTCTCTCTTATGCAATATTAATCGATCGAAGACGAACGTGATTATCTCGCATGATATAATAATATCAACATCGATTTGACAATATTATGTAAAACTTATATCGGAAGTATACATGAGCCATCATGGTTTCCGCTCCAAAAGCTCCTCTAGTCCTGTAATGTATTGTCACAGTATCAATGACCTTGTCACTAGTTTACTTCAATCTCCTCAGTTGCCCTGTCATGCAAACTTTCCCAAGTGGAAACTTTCATGACGGCCGTCTAGTGATCAGGCCCATGATTGCGAAGCTTGAGGTCGCGGGTTCGATTCCAGCTGAGGACAGATATTTGTGTGATGAACACGAGTATTTGTACCTTAGTCTTGGATGTCCTATGTATTTACGTATATACCTATCTATCATATACATCGTAGTCTAGATATCATAGTATCAGCTTTGCTTAATTAGGGGCTATGGTAATGTATCCCAACGTATTTCATGTACCTCTGTGTTATGCAAAAGCCAGAGCCCCAATCCTGAGTCCGAGTGAGAAGTCCGTCTAACCCCATTTAGGCTCTTAAAACAGACAAATGATACTAAGTCCAAGTTCTTGAAGTCCCTTGTTTATATATCTATATATATCCTCACACCTTCCCACAAGGGTCCCCAAGGGGTAGGCAGAGGTGTCTAGGTAATACCCACACACCCACTTTCCGCCAGAGATATATTAGGTGCCAACGTGACAGATGGCGAGTCCATCGCCGTTACTCAAGCACGACAATACATTTGAATTTCTTCTCAGACGTATGCAGGTTTCCTCTCGATGTTTTCCTTCACTTCAGTTCAGAAAAATTCATTGGTACAGTCCTTTGCGTCATTCAGTCATACAGTCATACAGTCATTCGAACTTGCGTCCTTTGCGTCGCCGGCAACTGCTCGAACCACACGGCCACCACGGCTCTCAGCTTGCTCAGAGTTCGTACGACATAGTCTAGTACTCATACAGTCCTGACATGGTCTAAACATTATGTCAGAACTGTATCTGTGATGTTCGTGCTTTCAGTATTTGCGTTCTTACGTAGAAAGCTTTTGTGCTTTGAACTTCGGCAATCTTACGGTATGCATCGTGATCCCAATGTCATCGTTGGGTCCCCTATTTTCAAATTCAATGAAACCTGATCATTTCCTATTTATCTGTAAGACATACATATATACATATTTCGGTTTATTCATGACTATACTTACTCTAACCTAGGATCTATCCAGGTCTTGACTTTAAAAAAAGTTGCGCGTTCTTCATTTTATTATGAATGCTTCTGCCAACGAGATTCTGCGGATGTAATTTGAATTTCGAGTGTGTTGTGGAAATCGGAAACCAATGGTTGTCTTAATCTAAGTGAGGAACGTAAACAATAATCTTATGTATACATAAGTAAATAGAATTCCAAGTTTCACTTGAAATCAAAAGGTGACACTTAACCCGTCGTAATAAGGTTTACAGTTTAGGTGAGTGAACAGGAAACGTAAGATGGATTTATGTTCGCTTTTATGACGTATTGTTACGTCGGAAATGTGAGGAAAGTGGGATTTCTAATTTTCCTTTTAACTTGGTTACGCGCTGTCAATTGTTTAGAAAATTTTGAACTTACTTTGTAGATTTATAATTCTTTCTCTCTGATAACTATACTCACACATGCACATACATATATCATACATATACCCCGAGTCCCTAATGGGGTGGGCAGAAAGAGCCTTCACTCTAGCCTTGCATACCTCTTTCACATAGTCCACAAATGTAAATTTAAGTATTAAAACCGCGGTGGCCAAATGATTTAAGTAGTCGCCTACAAAGATTGCAGGTTCGAAATTCGACGTCCTCGAGCAAGTATTTTTGGCTGAATTTAAGTATTTTGTTTATTTCTTTTGGTCATTGGCCCTGCTAAATCAAAATTTTCTTTTTTCTAAGTAATTCCACAAATCCAATTTAAAGCTATTTTGCTTACAAAGTAAATGCACTTACGAAACTTGATTTACACTGTGTGAGTTCACACGAGCATTTCTACTCACCAAGAAAGTAATTTATTGTTCTTACAAAGTAACAGAGGTTTTTTTTTATCTCACAATTGTTTTATTAACGTATAACGTGAGAACCGTATCGTTACACCGTTCAACCGTTACGTAATATGCATAATCATGATATAACTGTCAACTTCACTAAAGAATCTGTAACGTGGCCATATGATGTTCATTTTATTGGCCCGCTAATCGCAAAAAATGGATTGCAATATCAATCTTAGATAGGAAAAAAGGGATCAGGATTGATTATTAATTTCGGGCGTTAATGGTCACTTTATGGTAAGGAAGCACTTTGCTGGGGATACTAATTTGACACAAATACTCCATCTGTAAGTTTAACGGTTTTTTTTATATAATCGTTACTTAATTGTGAATAAAATGTCTTTTGTGCAAAAATATTTATAATATAAAAGAGGAACGATTTGATAGCTTGTCAGTTCGGTGGTTAATGGTTACCCATTACAAGAGTTTACACTTTTCAAATCAAATCAAATGGTATTAATTTACACAGGTATAGGTGCTATGTTCCCCGTTAGCCATACAAAATATTTAAAAGTTGATTAAATCACTTATAACATTATAATACCACTAATTATTTAATACCTTTTTGAGTTCGTGAACCGATTTAGAAAAAGATATGTCGCGTATGTGAGCCACACATATCAACACGCCAAATTTGACAGCAGTATCCCCGTGGGTGGTAGCATGATGTAGACTTTTATAGCCGTCCTCAATAAACGGGCAGTGCATTTTTACTCATTTGCGCGTATAAACAAATAGACAATATTATATTGATGAATATACCTAACCTAACGGGGTAGGCAGAGCGTATAGAGCGCCAGTTCTCTCTAGACTTACATACCTCTTTCGCTTCGTCCACATTCATCAGTCTCTTCATACATGCTCGTCGGTTTCGAGTACTCTTAACGTTCCCGTCCTTGAGAGTCCGTTCTATTTGATCCAGGTAGTTGGAACGTGGCCTTCCTCTGCCTCTTCTTGCACACACTTTTGCTTTGTATATCTGTTTCGTCAATCTTTCTTCACTCATCCTTTCTATGTGTCCAAACCAACGTAACATGCCTTTCTTCATCTTTACAATCACGCCCTCATTCACGCCAGTTGATTTGCGAATCTCTTCATTGCGGATTCGATCTAATATCGTTACGCCGCACATTTTTCGAAGAGATCGCATCTCGACTGCATTCAAGCTATTTTCATACTTCCTCTGACATACCCAGGATTCGCTGCCATACAATAAAGTAGGTACCAATATCGCGTTGTGGACAGCAACTCGAGCATTCTGGCTCAGACTTTTACTGCCCATCAACGCCGACATGGCTCCATTCACCTTATTTCCGGCAGTTATCCTTCTTTCAATATCTTTTTCATACTTTCCATCTCGTGTGAACATGCTTCCTAGATATACAAATTCATTCACTTGCTCTAGAATTTGCCCATTTACTGATATTGCACACTCGGTCACTTGTTCATCTCTTTCGAATACCAGAACCTTAGTCTTGCCAGCGTTTAGGCGCAGCCCCTTCTTTTATTAGTAACTAGTAACTTTATTATAGAAAATAATACAAGTGATGTGTTTGTGTACATTGCAGGCCGGTGGCCGGCGTGCTGATGAGCTACTCCCGAGGCTGCGCAGCGGTCCTCAGCCAGATGTGCGAGGAGCAGAGCGCGGGCGGCGCGGCCACCCCGCGGTCACCCACCGACTCCGCCAGTGACGGCTACCACTCGGACAGCGACGATTCGCAACACCATCCAGACAGGTATGCCAGGCGCCTCTTTACCTTATCATGTACCAATTGGTTTATGGTACTTGTCACTTAATTAATGCATAGGTAGCGTTAGAAAATGGGACTGTTCGTTCAAATGTGTGAATAGCGCATATTAAAGGAAAAAAAATTAAATAAGTAATTTTAACCAAATTTTCGCTACCTTAAAAACTGCTGTATCGAAAAGGTGATTTATTGTACCTAAACCTTGTAACTAGGTTATTTTATATTATTAATAGTTTTCGAAAAAAAACAATCATGTTTCGGAGGGAATAATGTTGTCATTTTATTATCTTTGGAGAGTTATTTGTTTTTTATTGCATCGTCATTGATCGTCATGAGGATATCACAACACCCTATAAATTTAGATGGCAACTTTTTTAAATTCTTAAGCATTCTGTATATAGTACATACATAAAATATCATCCCGTCTCACAATTAACGTGTGGACATGTGTATTGCAGAAGCAAACTGGTTTCCCAATACGCGAGTGTGTGGGCTCGCGCCGCAGACGAGGCGCTGCCGGCGCTGGCCGCCCTCGAGCCTCTGAAGCAGACGCCACATCTTAAATACAAGATTGTGTTCTCTGTCGTTGTTGTAAGTACCTGCCTTTATAAGCTAACTGACGAACAACATATTCCCTCAACTAAATTGGGCAGTGCCTACTGCACATAACAGCCCACAAAAGACTGCCCCATGTAATCATCTAATCATCCTCATCTTAAATTGCGCTTCGGCGCTGAATATATATACATAGTCACGCCTACCTTCAAGTATCCCCGAAGGGTAGGCGTATAGTTTCTAGAATGTCACAAGGATGTACTGTCATGGAAGATGGAGGAACTGATAGTTTTTCTCTATTCCACTTGGGTGGGAAACAAGCATGCGGTCCTTATGTACCCTTGCAACACCAGGGATATCGCTCACGCTCTGCCAAACCTACAGGATAGCTAAAGTTAGTTTCCTATGATACTCCAAATCGTGGACTCGTGGTAGGGTCGGAACCCAAAAGGCTGGAACCATTGTTCCACTATGGCATGCGAACGGCATCATAGAGACATATTCTCATGGGGTTGACAAATGTCGTGATCTCCTTAAAATTAATTGGTTAAGGTAAATTTATTCATAGAATTGTACTATTTTCCAGTTGTCCTTCCGCGCCGCGATCAGCTTACGCGACCGCCGGCTCAGTGAAGTGAAAGCCTTGCTTGGCGCCGGAGACGAGGCCAAGGCGAGTGAGCAGAGCGTGGTCAGGCTGGTCGCCGCCGCCACCCGGCTGCTGCACGACACAGCGCACAGCTTCCCGCTCGGTGAAGCTGAGCGAACTGTGGTCAACCAGGTGAATGTGGAACGAAACCCGGGACTAAGGCTCTCAAGGCAATATGTCATTTGCACCAGCAGAATTTACAGTATATCCGAGAAGATTTAAGTCTCCTTCGGGATAGTTCAAGGAGTGTGTGAACCTTGGTAAAACAAACGAAATCTGCGAGTGATATCCAAGCAGGTAAACTAGGAGCTAATGGCCCTAGTGACAATAAGAGATGATCAACAATGTAGGGCTTAATGCGCGATGGTGGACATTGTTGACCCTCCCTTATTGTCAGAATCACTCAAATCACTTTTGGACCAAGAAAAATAATTTATACAAGCTTTGTTAAACATAACGTTGTGTGCTTTTATACACATACGGTATTTCCAAATTGGTGTGCCCAATGGGGCACGCCAGATGGAAACGAATGCGTAAATGACCTTCAACCAAGTTGTTATCATATGGCCAGGTACTTAATACCCTCCGCGAATACCCGTGCCTCTCCGGATGCGCACCCCTCCACGCCCTGGTGGCCGCAGCCTGCCGCGCGGCGTGGACCATCAGCCTCCACTCCCCCCCGTTGAGGATAGACACTGACTTCACGCCTGGTTAGTAAACTCTTTTCTTATATCTATGCTAATATGAGAGTTTGATGGATGTCGTCACGCTAGGACAGCTCAACTCAGAAGTTGGATGAAAATTGGCACGAAGATAATAGTGTGGATAAACAAATGGGCTATTTTTATTAAAAAAAAGCTATGAATGTTGGGGCACGAGCTTTATTAATTTTAGAACATGCGCACATTTTACGATACTAGCTGTCTGTAGCAGAAAAAAATTAACAGCGGGGTTAATTTTTTTCTGCTGGAATCAAACATACTTGTGTTAATCCATCTATTAGTATATCACTGTCCCTATCACTGTTCTGTTTGAATACAGTTCCGCTCAGCCATTTTGGCGAGATTAAGCAACAAACAACCTCAGAAATTTCCACAATTATAGTGTTAACATACCAATACCCCCAAGGTGTCACTACCTGCAAGGAAGTGAGTTAAGGCCTCAGACTCATAATTGCTAGTCTAAATAAGATATTGAATGATTCGAGTATTTGTTCAATTCCAGTGGTGATGGATCCCGAGAAGCACGTGAGGTTCTCTATAGGTGATGGCAGGGATCGACGCTCAGATTTGATCAAGTCTTTCGTGTGGCCAGCTCTCATGGACGGCACTCGATGTGTCTTCAGGGCAGTGGTCCTTACGTAAGAAGAAGGATGCACAGCAAAAGGCATCTGTAGGTCCAGTTATTTTGGGAGAAATAAGTTTATCGGAAATAGGACCAAAAACACTTTTTCATGCATCTTTATCTACCTTGTGCATGCCTAAGATAATATGTATCAACATGAAAACATTATATCGTTATGTAAACATATTTGATAGAATGGAATCTTCTGCTAGATTAGTTAAGATACTTGTTATCGGAGACGAACACTAGTAGTGGTCTGGTGAAATATGCTATGGCAAAATAGACCTCAACGCATCAAATCAGAAGTCAATATCATTTAACGTGTTTTCAAGAGTCTTCCTTTGTCCATTAGTTCGTATAGTCCTCGTCCTTAAGGTTATAGCTATCAATAAAATAGGTAGGTACTTTATGCGCCTTGTACAAACCCTAATATTTACACAAATAAGTATTTTATGATGTAAATTATTCATAGTTTTATGAAATAAATAAATGATTTCAGAAACGTATCCTTTTACTTGGCTGACTAATAATGAATCATGAGATATCAGGCCGGTATCGGTGAGATAAGATATGGTACAATCGCAAATAGGACAGTATATAACATTCCATCAGTATTGATCGTCAGTATTCCCAAAGCTATCATGAGCCAGTACCCTCCGCCAGGTCCACCGCAATATTACGGTCCACCACCGCCATGGCCGTACCCTCCTCCCCCTCATCACCCCCCACCTCCTCACCATCATCCGCACCACCATCCTCACCATCAGCCACCCCAATACCCCCCACCACCAGACTTCGGGCAAGTGACAGCTCCACAACCAGTGCCGTATCCCTACTTCGTACCGGGCACCATGATGATTCCGGTGCCAGTTCCCGGCCAGCCGGCCCAACAACCTGATACAAACCAGACCTATATAACCAATTATATCTACCACGGTGAGAGCTCTAACACTGGGGATCAAGTTCAGATTGTGGAGACTGCTGGAGATTTCGACTGGGTGCCTACAACTGCGACAATGGCAGGGTCCTTGACTGGAAAGGCCGTCGTCGGCGGCCACGAAGGTTGGGACGGAAGCCCTTTGTGGGTTATCAGGGCGTGGCACGGAGGTGATCTTATCCCGGGGAAACTGTCCGTGAGGCACAACGCAGCTTCTGTCATGTGCGACGGGAAGGAGATACCAGTTCAAAACATCGAAGTTCTGTGTGCGAAACCTGAGAGCTTGCGTTGGGTGCCAGCATCTAATGGAAACGTTCCCCCTGGTGCTATATCTGGAGGGTCGACCGCTTCAGGAGAGACTCTATATGTGGGACGAGCGCGACACCAGCTCTCCGTGACGCCGGGCAAAGTGCATGCAAGCCACAACGCGTGCTACATCGGCTTCGCTGGCACCGAGGTTGCCCATAAAATGTACGACGTTTTGTGCCGAATAAGTTGAAATTTGGACTGTGATCGTTAATGGAATGGACTAATGTTTATGAGATATGAGTGGTTACAGTTGCGATAATATGTGATTATCTCTCAATTAACAGTGTGAGGATTATTGATTAAAATAATTGTGAACAGTGGAATTTGTTTTGATTTACTGATTATGAACCTCTTTTCCTAAACATTATTAACATAGCTATTGTGTCAATTCGCATTAGGGATTCAATGACAGGTTTCCCGTTAGTGTAAAGACTAAGAAGCTGTAATGACAGATGATATGGTGTCCCAGAACGAGCTAACACGTTTATTTATGTGAAACAGTTCCTACTTTATAAAAAGTTGTGTCATTAGAAACAAAAGTAAGAGTTATTAGGGAGACTCATTCGAAGGACGTCCTTTGCGTAAACGTAATTTCTTATCTAATTTATTTCTATACTGGTTAAAATTGCCTTACTTTTCCTTTAAAGAGTAAAACATGGTTTATATAACAACATAGGAAATATATAACTATTTAACATAAGATACCAGAATTGAAGCCCTAGGGTACCCACCTAGTGTTAGTCTAGGTTTATAGGCTTTCTATTATACCTGACAGGTCAATGAGACAAAAACCAGGTTTCAAAATTTAAAGGAGTGTGATAGCAAGAAGAATTTGCTTCTAAGTTGAACGCCTCCTGATTGATATCAGGAGACATTGTGGACACATTATATTTGGTAAGGGTGCTTTATTAAAGTATATATTGTACAAGGCGCATATATTGACCGAAACAAAGGTATAATCGCCAAATATACCAATATGACGCACAACTAAACAGATGCTCATAATACGCTCCTGCGATGTGATAAGGTACTGCCGTATCTTATCAGTGGTGACTGGCGATGTTGACAACTTGGTTGTTTATTTTATTTTACTGGGTAATGGCTGGCTATTTAAGGGTCGGAGATAACATTGTGTAAAATATCTACAACATTTTGCGTTCTAGAATCATGTTGCAACTTTATAACAATTAACGAGAATAAATAGTGTCGATGTTTTTCCTTCCAGAGCTTTATTCCTCCGGTGGGTTCTAGGATCGGGTTGGTATTGAAACTAATGTGTGAGCGAACATCCTATCTAATATAAGTATGTACTTTAACACTTAGATTACTATACTTACTTAGATTGCTATAATAGCGCGATTTAGGAACCGCAACAAAGTGAACAGCACCATCTAGCGGCAAACATATAAACCAAGATATATAACATTTAAGAGTATCACTATCAGCGCAATTGGGCTCCCTAAATTCTTCGCTCCCCCCCCCCCGCGCTATTAATTTGACATCTCATCTCTGTATACAACATTACAGCATTGTCGCATTCTTAGACATGCACACGTTACATCGTGCTAATAATCTTAGGACATAACCTTTAATTGACTCTAATTTACGTGTAGATTGTTTTAACAACTTTCGCTTTGACACCTTATCACACCATTTTAAACTCTAAAGTTATTGCAATTAAGGCTAGAACGGATGCACAAGGACATGCACTTCTTATACACGCATCTGCAGTCTTTCGATTATGTGCCGTATGGAGGAGAGCAGTAAGGATGTTTTAGCGCTGATGATACAGTCCGTGTGGTGTGGTGCTCATCTTCTTAATTACTTCGGTATGATATTGTTGTTTGCTTATTCGATAGCTAGCTGCGTCTTGCGGCTACACTCGTTTTTTTCTGTAATAAATCAACTTAATAAAATTTTATGCGAGTACAACTGCGAGGCATCATCGTAGCATATCTTTAACTTTTAATGCAACGGATACGGAAAGAGTTAATTTTCTCTGTTTTTGCAAATTTTTTCATTAATACTGCACTTCTATAAGTCATACATTGACTTCCTTTGACGGCCGTCTGGTCTAAGGGTCAGAGCTACTGACTGTGAAACTTGAGATGGCCGGTTCGATTCCCGGTGAGGGTGTAGATATTTGTGTCATGAACACGAGAATTTGTACCTTAGTTTTGGATGTCCTATGTATTTATTTATATACTAGTCATCCCGCCCAGCTTCGCTTGGGTGAAAAAAGTAAATGCCCTAAAACACGATCACAGCGCCACCTATCGGGTCCAATTGTGAATCTAAACCATTCTCAAATCCATCTGAAGACACACAGAAAATTTCATTAAAATCGGTCCAGCCGTTTAGGAGGAGTTCAGTGACATACACACTCACAGAAGAATTATATATATAAAGATCTATCCATATAAGTCAATATATAGTTGTCTAGTTACCATGATAACGCTTTGCTTAATCTAGGGCTATCAGTTCCAGCTTAGTCCAAGAGATAAGGGTGTTCGTTCACCCACAAACAAACAAACAAACTTCAGCTACCAACCAACACCACAGCTCTTTATAGGAGCTCTTTGTAGAGCCTAACTCTAGTAAACTAGTAGGTAGGTACTAGGAAACTAATATATGATGTCGACTATTCTGGCGGAATATAACGGAAATACCGTTTACTAGAGAAGACGTTATAAAATAGGTGAAATAATGTTAGGTAGTGGTAGGTAGGGGTAGATAGTGGGTATTACCTTAACACCTCTGCCTACCCCTTCGGGTAGGTGTATAAGTAATACCCACACACCCACTTTCCGCTAGAGATATATTATGTGCCAACGTGACAGATGGCCAGTCCATCGCCGTTACTCAAGCACGACTATACATACGCTTTTGAATTGCTTCTCAAACAGACAAGGAAACATCGAGAGGAAACCTAAACCAGGTTTCCTCTCGATGTTTTCCTTGTCCGCAAATCGTGTGACTAATCACTGTACTTAAGTTCAGAAAAACTCATTGTTACCGTCGGGATTCGCACTTCCGATCTTTGTGTCGCAGGCAACTACTCGAACCACTCGGCCACCACGGCTCGACTATTAATTATATTAAACGTTATAATTAGCAGTCATAGGTGTAGGTTTATCTGATAATGGTTCGTAAGAAACAATTGTCAACGCTAAAGCCCCACGCTTGAAGCTGAAAGCTCGCGACAGAGCCAATCAGCAATTCGCGTTGGAGCACACAGAGTCATCCAATCAAGTTAATTAGTGCCTCAGTCGCGTCAGTGTTATATTGAGCGCTGCGCAAATAGTGCCGGCCTGTGGGTTTTATATTGTGCTTAACTTATTCATGTTTACATATAAGGATAAGGGTACCTAAGTGAGGGGCGACACACGCTGATTATCTAAAGGCAAGTACATAAAGACCTGTTTTTTTTAAGTCGTGAGTAAGCAGATTTTAATACTTTCATGGATAGTGTATATAGCGATGCGAGAGCAAGTCTTCAATACAATTCATAGTTCAGTTGTGCTACATATACTGCCAACTTCCTTGATCTGGAGGAAAGATTAAACTTAGACGAAAATAATCATATTTATACAGGCTGTTATAGAAAATAGGACAGTTGCCTAAATGTGTGATTACCGGCGACACAATAAAAGGAAATACATACATATCATCACGCCGAGTCTCTGACGGAGATGGCAGAGAGCGCCAGTTCTCTCTAGACTTACATACCTCTTTCGCTTCGTCCACATTCATCAGACTTTTGGTTTAGGTTTAAAAGAAAACAAAATATTTATAAATAAATACATTGTAAGTTGACAATATCATTACCTCATTTTCCCATAAAAAATTGCTATAACGATAATGTTATATATGTTGAATCTAAGCTACGTTTTTATTCTTCTTTTACGTATTAAAAGTTTTGGAAAAAACCCATTGATCGAAGGAAGGATGGGAAAAAAGTACTCGAAACCGGCGAGCATGTATGAAGAGACTCTGAGTCTAGTGAGTACTGGCGCTCTACTCTTCTCCCTCTGCTTATAATTTGGGGGACTAAGCGTGACGATGATAATATTCATTATTTTAATCCGCAATATTGCCTTTATTGAATTGGACATATATTTAAATTTAATTGAAATTACGACCGACAGTCTGGTCTAGTGGTTAGAGCTCCTGACTGTGAAACTTGAGATCGCGGGTTCGAATCCCAATGAGGGCAAATATTTGTGTGATGAACACGAGTATTTGTTCCTTAATCTTGGATGTCCTATGTATTTATGTATATATCTATCTATATAAGTAAACATATCGTTGTCTAGTTACCATAACACAAGCTTTGCTTAACTTGGTACTAGGTCAATTTGTGTGGAATTATCCCAGGTATTTATTTAATTATTTAAATTCTGGTTCTAATTAAATCGTTTTGCATTTAAATAAAGATCCAAATACCACCTTATGTTGTGCAACGCTGCTTAACAACTTCCATAATGTGTTTGTCTTTATCACCCTGTATAAAGCTGTCTCCTTCAATGCACGGAGGGATACAAGCCGCTCCAAGCGGGTATGATTTTCGCTAACGTGTTGCTAAGAGCGCCTTATTAACGCGTATGTCAACACAGAGGTTTGCTAATATTGTAACTTTGCCCTCGTAACGCTCAAATGTTATATTGACAAAGGTACGTTATTAGATGATAGTGCGTTACAGTTACGTCTATAGTTCTATTACCAACTAGTTGGGACGCGCGACTTCACCCGCTTTAAATGTGGCTGCTCCGTTCTCTTGGATAGCTAATATCTTTTCAAATATATTCAGCAGTTCATGACATTGTTCCTGAGATGTAGTTCATTTTACGAACAAACTTACTAGCTTTACCTCACCATCATATCATCGTAGGCAAAGGGAACAGAGCGCCAGTTCTCTCTAGACTTACATACTTCTTTCGCTTCGTCCACATTCATCAGTCTCTTCATACATGCTCGTCGGTTTCGAGTACTCTTGATGTTCCCAGTCTTGAGCGTCCGATCGATTTGATCTAGGTAGTTGGAATGTGGTCTTCCCTGCCACCTCTTGCATACACTTTCGCATTGTATATCTGTTTCAACAATATTTCTTTCAAAGTTTACCTCTTTATAATTATGTAATAGTGTAGATTATTTTATTTTAGCCGTGGTGGCCGAGTGGTTCGAGCAGTTGCCTGCGACGCAAAGGTCGCAAGTTCGAATCCCGACTGTACCAATGAGTTTTTCTGAACTTAAGTACAGTGATTAGTCACACCACGAGCTTTACGGTGAAGGAAAACATCGTGAGGAAACCTGCATACGTCTGAGAAGAAATTCAAAGGCGTATGTATAGTCGTGCTTGAGTAACGGCGATGGACTCGCCATCTGTCACGTTGGCACCTAATATACCTCTGGCGGAAAGTGGGTGTGTGGGTATTACCCATACACCTCTGCCTACCCCTTCGGGGACCCTTGTGGGAAGGCGTGAGGATTATTTTATGGGTTGTGATTTCCGCGCCTGTTTGCATAATAAGAGCAATTATTACATAGTATTATATATACTTATTTACATAGTATTTTATTATTACATAGTAATTATTACATAGTAGTCGAGCATTATGTCTGAATGTTTGAAATTTTGTGAGCGCGATGTATAACTGAATGCTATACATACATTCTTTGCTATGTTATAATTATATATATGTACCTTTAATTAATGTCATTGGTATAATCCGTGTTAATTAAAGAAAAATAAAATAAAATAAATAAATAAATAAATAAATAGTTCGTATCTCTTCATAAACTACCAAAGTCCCCCCTCCTGTACTGTATGGTTTTGACGCGGTTCTCATTGCCAGTTTCATATGTTTTGTAAGTAGGTTTGAAAACTCTATTCTGTGATAAGCCGTGTGAAGTCGGTACGGGTCGGTAGTTAATAATAATAACCAATTAAGCCTGCTAAATAGCTTTACAAAATATAAGCCTATGATCAATTTAACTATTAATCATCATGTTTGTATGCCGGATATTACTGTGCTCTACATATTAAGTCGTGTATGGGCGCCCTATTCTCTCAGCCTGCCCCGTTAAGGACTCGGCGTGGTGATTTGTATGAATTTCAGGGCGAAACTGCGGGAAACAACCAGCTGTATGATATATCTGTTGCAGATTTTAAGTTGAAGGCTACTCGGGGCGAAGCTTCAGGAGGACGGATAAATCATAAGGCCTCATTTCTTCTGGCTTGAAATGTATGGTGTTGTTACTTTTAAATTTTCAAGGATTTTCAGCTAAATAATCTTATGGCTTAGTCATTATTCATGTGACATTTGGATTGTTAATCTTTTTAAAATGGAAGAAACCCAGGAGAACATGAGTAAGGGAGTAGAAGATCTGGATCAAGAAAGAATTGTGGCGTTACTGGAAGTAAATGAGTTGGAAGAGTTCGTCGAATTTGTTAAGAAGAAAAACCTCGATGGAAGAAAATTACTGGTAACTTTACTTACTTTCCTATTGCTTTCGACTTAGTTCGGTCCCTCTGATCTGTTAAGTTTATTAAGCTACCAATTTCCAGAAACTTTGTGTGACCGATAAGGATGGCCAATGGGTCTGACTGATAGTCAAAAGTGCAATCCCAAATGTCTTTAAAATTCCTATATAAAGAAGAAACTATTTTAATTTGTCATATTTCAAATGAAACTAAATTAAATGTTTTATGAAAAAATAAGCAAAGACTTCAACGAAAAAGGGCAGTTCTCATTTGTACCATAAATCCATTTCAGATAGATACTAGATAATAGATATATTCGACTACCAATGTTCGAATATCAATATTCGAAAACCTAGGTATATGGTTACCTTATCTCTATTTATCCCATTGTAGCAGTATCATTTAGATACAAGATGTAGCTTTTCAAATTTAACACGTCCGTTCGTTCGGTTGTCTTCAAAATTAAATTTATGAATTTGGTTCGTTACATTTTTGCACTTTATTCATTTTTAGAGAAGTTGGCATGATGATGGCATGGCTGATTAGTTTAAAATATTATATTATTGCAGGATATATCGGAAGGCATTATAAAAATATGGCGACCAACAGTAAATGCCAAAAGTCTCATGTCATTCATAGAAGAACTCAAAAGAGACCCAGAAAGATATCTAAACCAATATAACAAAATCCAAAAGTCTGAAACCGTAGCTTCTATAGAAAGTCAGTACCAAACGGTGAAAAAGGTCAGAGCTGATACCGTAACTAACAATATAGAAGACTTGATAAAGAGGCTGGTCCCAGCAAAGAGCTTTCTCTATAGAAATCAACCAAAAAGGAACGAAAGACCTCCGTCTTATTTACCCATGGATTCTGGAATGGAAAAGAAGAAGAAACTCTTCAGACTAAGTTCTTATGAATACCCATTTGTAGAATTACGGAACAGGTTCTCCAAACAGGAGAGTACAAGTGATAGGTATTATTGTATGAAGACTAATAGCCGATATTACGTGCAGAAGGTTAATAAGAAGCCTGAGAGCAGACCTAAATACAAATCACTGACTGCAGCTGATGAAGCCAGCGATAAATATCCTGAAGATCATTTTTACGAGGACTTATGTTACAATGATATTGAAGACAAAACACCTGCGAGAGATCCCTTGAGCCGAAGTGTAACGATGAAACCTTGTATTGTCAAAATCCAAGAGCTGTTTCAGTCTTTCAAAATGCCATTCTTTAAGAGAACTACGGAGATAATACAGAATGCTGATGATCATGTTGAGGAGACAAACAAGGCCTGCAACGAAGTTAAAGATAAAGATATGAATCTGTATGAGAATAGTGATGCCTTAGGTAATATGTACGATTCCGTTCATGTGCTCAGGCCAGTCAATGAAGCCTGCGGTGAAACTCATAGCCAGGTGAGTAAATTATAATAGACTTATTAGTAATTGAATGCCGGTATGTAGGTTCCTTCACTTCCATCTGACCTTTCTTCTGGATTGAGTCATATTTTCTCAATATTGCTAACTATTCGTACTATAAGTCGGCAGAGAGAGAAGAGCGCCAGTTCTCCTCTTTCGCTTACTTACAGACCTCTATCGCTTTCTTCAAATTCACATTCATCCTACATGCTCGCCAGTTTCGAATAATCTGGACGTTCACACCCTTGAGTCCGATTGATTTGGTCTATGTAGTAGGATATCCTAAATACGCTCGCGTGATGGTTGATTGTTTCTATATTCATATCCATACATCACTTATGAACTTTTCTTTACAACAAGAGTGGCAAACAAGCATACGGCCCACCCGATGTAAAACGGTTACCGCAGCCTATTTACGCTTACAATACCGAAGTATCACTTGCGCGTTGCGTGCTCGGAGAGTTGTACTGTGTTTGCAGCATAATGAGACTTATCCCTCTGCTGCCAACACAATACAACAACCCCCCCCCACCCCAAGGAGCTCATTACTGGAAACCTTAAACTTTAACCTTTTAACGATTTCAACCTATTTCTTTTTATACCCTGCACTCACTTCACTTCAAGCATGCCATGATCTTTGATATGGTCATATTCTTTAATTGAAAGGAAGTGAAGTTTACCTAATTACTTTAGGTTCTCAGGGGTTCATATAGAACGGTGTGTAAAGATTCCTGCAGTGTGCGAAAGCGCGTAAGCGGCGTTAATTGCTTACCATAAGGTGCACCACATCCTTGCTTGCATCTTAAAAACGTTTCCAGTAATTTTGTTACAGTTTAATATTTACATACATACATACGTATCATCACGCCAAGTCCCAACTTAATATTTATAAAAATATTAAGAATTTAAACTAAATTTAACATTAATTCCAGGCAACTTTACCAGTGGAAGACTATTTAGATCCAGTGCAGGTTAACAAAGATTATTGCGATGTCAGCTATAAGCCTAAAGATGAATCTCTCCTCAGCTACATTCTCAGCATCTTTGAGACTCGCTTCGGGGTGAGAAGGGGTAAGTGACTTATTAAGGTATCAACTAGGGTATGAATGTAAGTTTTAGCGCAAGATATAAAGATATGCGTACTTGCCTACTAAGGTTAGTAAATATGCACTTTCGAAAATACGATAAATTTTTAATGATAATTTTATTCAATAGGATCTTAAGTGTGGACAGGCAGATTTAGCGTGGGGAAGATGTTATATATAAATATGGATTTTTTATATATTAAATTATTTCATAAATTAGCACGGCATGGTCATTAACAAAGTTCATTACAACAATAAAACATCAGCAATAAACCATATAATATATCACCAAAAGTTCATTATAAATTATTCACAGCGAAAAAGTTGTTATAGAAATTTAGTAAGTACAACATGATTATGATGTAATTACACATAACGAACGGTCGAGTGTTAATAAAGATCTACCCTGTTCCTTTAAATTCTTCCATTTCCTTTATATATTACCGCTCTATTTACTTTATGTGAGATAATTCTCATCCTGTTCTATTCTTGCTTTGTGTAGTCATCGTAACTGGAATGCCACTTTGTACTTTGTACGAAACAAACGAAAGAAAATGTTATTTCTACAGGAGGAATTTTATCCTGTGGGATTTGCATATTTCAGCGACAAACAATATTTGAATGATGAGCGAAAATGGCTTGTTCCTCAATCAATACTTTATCTGGCGATTCCTTAGTCATTTTAAATTTCCCATGAGATGAGGCTACAGTACAGATATGGATGGTATCAGAGTATTAATGGAAATATTTATTATTCCAAAGGCACTAAGAAATATAGACGTTACAATGATAAATCTTAGTCCAATAAATTGGGACATGCTTTTAAAGTAACTTGGCTGAGCATTGAGAACTGGGTCAATCGCGAAAATGGTAATATTTTCTTTGATTAAATTATATTTCCTTTCTTTTTTTCCTGAACGACTTTGCCTTCTAGGTAGGAGCTCACTGATGAAGTAAAATAGTTGCGCATGTCACATGTACAAGTTACATGTGTATGTATGTATCTATATGTTTCCAATGTCCAGACCTTCTCGGTGACTCGTAGGATATAACCCTGTATATCATTAGCGAATTGACTATCAAAAGTTAGACTTTTAAACAGTTTTCATACACTACAAATATATTTCGATACAATTATATTTCATACGTACGCAGGCTACAGGCCTGCTTGCAACACCATTCCAAGCAGTGCAGGTTTCATCACATTTCTTAATGAACTCCATGCTGTATTTACTATTGAAAACCACAACGGGGAGTTCATTTCGCAGCCCGAGCGTTCGTGGAAGGAAACTCCTTTGAAAACGTGCTGTAAATATATCGGGCGCCGGTGTGCGGCGTAAAGCCTAGAGAGCGTATGATGCAGGTGTCAACACCAGTTCGCCAATAATAAGACAGTACCCATATTGTTGCGATAAACGTTCGTCACTACGTTTACAAATTAATAAAGCTGGCACTGAGACTATCTTTTATGGCAGCAGTATTGTGCGAATGTCAACCTCAGTATTTCATATTACGACATCCGTTTGAGCAAAAAGGGTCGAGACAGACGGACGGACGGGTAACGAAGGACCCGCGAGGGTTCACTGCTCATTTAGGAGTAGCTATGTCGGGTACCTGCCGACTGGAATTAAAAAAATAAAGACATCTAACATGTCTTTATTTACAAGTGTTTTTAAATATTGTTTACTTTAAGTATCAGGAGAAATTAGATTCATTCATCATAATATTAACAAAACTAGAGAAGCCCCTGCTATACCTGCGCTAAATTATACACATACATATGTAATATAACTAGCTGTTACCCGCAGTTTCACCCGCGTACACCCCGCATTTTATTTCATTGGTATTTTTTTTAACAAAATAATATCTAATCTTTCCTATAATATAGCCAATGTTACTTGGTAAAAAATTAACTTCTAAATGGTGGCAGAATTTGAAACATCAGTTTAGTAGTTTGTGAATTCAATCGTAACAAACATACAAAAAATCAAATGTTTCCCCTTAAACGAGTAGGTCTTGTAACTCCGGAATTATGTTGCTTTGTGTGGGTGAATGGTTTCTGTGTTTATCCTTTACATACATTCAAATCTTGCCTGATAATAATATTGAAGATTCAACAAAAACTCGCACACATGTAAATGTCCTATATTACTATTGTGCATTTATTTGAAAATAGGAAAAGCTTTTTCAGTCGGTTCAAAGGGCTCTTATTCACCGACATTTATTTGAGCGTCAATATAATGTTCATACCTAATTTCACTTGTCTATTTACTATAAGACATATCCTCTACACCTCAAGGTTCACGAAGGGGTAGGCTAACAACACTTATTTCGGTGGAGATTTCATTAAGTGCCAACGTGATAGATTTGACGGCCGTCTGGTCTAGTGGTTAGAGCTGACTGCGCAACTTGAGGTCGCGGGCTTGAGGTTGAGGACAGATATTTGTGTGATGAACACGAGTATTTTGTGCCTTACTCTTGGATGTCATATATATCTATATGGGTAAATTATCGTTGTCTTGTTACCGTAACACAAGCCTTGCTTAATTTGTGGCTTTGTCTATTTGTGTGGAATTGTCTCATGCCTTGTTAATCGCCGTTTTTTAATGTCTTTTAAAGGAACGTGGGCTTCCTTTCTATGTTTTCTGGCTCTGGTTTCTGGCTCGTTTAGTTACTCTGACTTGTGTGGTCATTAGGACGATATCCTTAAAATTTACCCAACTATCATATCCACATTAGTAGCATAAAGCACATCCGCTACTAAAAGAACTTTTTTATTCGGGAAGTTAAATCGGTAAATTCCCTCTATACAATAACATCCAATTATTGACTATTATTATTCAAGGCATGTATTGGTATCTAAAAGGGTAATTTAATGATGATAACGTGACTAGAGAGGCTGTCGGGCGGATATTACATCCGGGGGTTGGAGGTGAGTGATGGGGATGAGCAGGGATGGTTCCTAAGAGGCGTGCTTACCTGGGAGGAGAGACACGGAAACTACTTGATAGCGTTACTTCACCACACAGCCATTGTTCTCTACTTCCAATCTTTCTTTGCTGAAGCTAACGATCCACGATTTTACGCGGGCGACGTAAAATTCTATTTCAAATAACATTTCTTTCTTTCGCAAATAAATTATCTTATGTTAATCCAGTCAGTTCTCAGTGCCAACCTTTTTCCAAATTCCAAAACCATTCAGTAGTTTTTCCTTGCATACAACCAAATCAAACTTTCCTATATCTAAAATTAGTAGGATGTACAGACATCGGTCTGTTACAATTTTATAATGTCTTCGCGCCTTGCCACAAGGATCCCCGAAAGGGTAGGCAGAGGTGTGTAGGTAGTAGCCTCACACCCACCTTCCGCCAGAGATAAATTTTAGGTGCCAACGTACTCAAGCACGACTATACATACGCCTTTGAATTGCTTCTCAAACGTATGCATGTTTCCTCTCGATGTTTTCCTTCACCGTAAAGCTCGTGGTGTGAGTATTCACTGCAGTTAAATTCAGAGAAACTCATATTCTTGTATGTATTAGATAAAGTAGTGTTTGGTAAAAGGTTAGTGTGATAACACGGACCGTGTGAAATGGGGTAAAAAGGGTGAGAGAGGGCGGGCCCTCAGCAGTGTCCCGGCGAGGAAATGATCATAATAACGAGTAATCTCATTTGGCATCATTTCCGACACGGGTTTGATGAGCTCCTCGCTACACGAACACCAAATATGAACACACGGCTTTGTATATAAGGAAATTAATCTTTTTATTAACCGACTTCAAAGAAGAGGCTAATTGAGACGTCGGAAGTAAGCAAAGAAAGTGTCAACCCGTAAGGGTTAATTACTTCGGGTTGATTTGGTTAATTTCATGTGTATATAAAAATATTTTTAATTCCTTTCAGTCTTTTTATTCTTATTAAAAGAAAGTAGTAAACGCCAGCGCGCGCTTACGCAAAGGAAAACGTTTACTGTACTAGACGCTAACAAGGGCAGAAAAGATCAACATATTTCTGAAGTATCTCTAATGACCGATCTCTTTGCCAAATCTCATGCAATTTCAGCCCTATTGGTGTGATTGAGGAACAACCATCATCAGATTTGTTTATATTTAAAATATAAGTAGGTATTTGATATATCATATACACAGGTTTTCCCTGGAACGTACAGCATGGACTTCCTCAAGAAGGGTTTGAAAAGAAAGATTCCTGCAGGGTCGGCAACGCGCGAGTGATACCCTAGTAGTTGCGAGCGTCTATAGGATCGCTTATCATCATGCGGACCGCATGCTAAAAAAAACATATGTAGTTGTGTAAAGTTTGCGCCCCGCCGCGTCATCCATTATCCATACAAAAAGATCTATAGAGTAGCATCTATACGATAGTCTGGATGTAACCTAAATATTTTTATCCCAATTACCCATAGACACGACATGACGGTGTGAGATAACGCAGGGCTTATGCTCGCCGCCGGTGTGCCAATTAAATTAGCGAATCCAATAGGTAGGCAACATTCATATCCATTGGAATATTGACTCGGCTGGCGGCATTCGATTGAGGAATTACTTATGGCCGCCACTCACTGCGGCGGCTCATTACGTATGGAAGTCAATCAATCGCTTTGGCTTTAATCGCGTTCGTAGCACCTGAATGTCCGATAGTATCAGGTTGATATATATATTGGAAGGCCGCGGAGGGGGTTTTAGTGAGTAGTAATCTCACATTACCCGTTCGTCCCCCCTTAGGACTGTCGAGTAAGTACTGAAGGTTTCCCCCTAAAAACCACAAAAAGAAAAATTAAATATATATAACATGATATGTATGTTACATAACCATTCTTATAATATGAATAATGTTTTGTATGCTATACAAATAATACTAGGTTTAGGCACATCCGTGATCTCCACCTTACTCTGTGAAAGATACATTTATTAATTGGTTGATCAAAGTCAGAGGTCTGTTAGACTCTGCCTCCCCGTAAAGGACTTGGAGTGATGGTGTCTTGCCTGACAGATAGTAACAGACTCTGCATCTGTTAACTACCTCTATACTTCTTCAGTGAACGTTAGGCCTTTCTACCACATCGGGACTTGATTAACATAATCTTAAACTTACGACTTTCAGTTGAGGTTCAAAGCATTTCATTTGTATCTCAAGTATTCATAGCAACGGTACTGAATAGTGCCGCAAAGTGTGGTACTTCCACTTTCTCACAAACGTGTCATTTTTATTTATTTCAACAAGGAACCACATGTGCCGGGCTGCAGTACGAGTGGTGGAACACAGTAGGGGTTTTATTATCGATAGTGTTATTATATGGCCTTGGAATAGGATCGTATACATATATGTATATCTTCACGTCTTTCCACAAGGGTCTCCGAAGGGGGAGACAGGGGTGTGTAGTACCCCCATACCCATTCTCCGTTAATGATCATTTTTAGGATTGAAAATATCTAGAAAATTTAGAGCCCGCCTTGAGAAAACATGCTTAAATAATATATATTGTTTTCCCAGGCTTTTGTCAATTAATTCATCTACTTTAAGGATCAGTAGACGAGTGTTGTCTATATCATATCTACGTGTTCTGTGTACTAAATAATTAAAACAACAAACAAACCAAAAAAAAAATTAAGATTCATTTTGTTTTTTTTTCAATTCATTTACAAGACAACCAGTGTGGTCCATTGATATATTAAAATATCTTAAAGTCTTATATGTTTTGAAGGCTGTTCCAAACCTTGGGTAGGCAGAGGTGCCCACTTATCTCTCGGTATTATAATGTTTAGTTTTTACCACAAAGGTGTGAAACAAGCAGGGCCTGCCTCATGGTAAGCGGTTACCGCCGTCTTAGGACGCATGCTACTCTAGTGGAATGGATCGCGCGTTGCATTATTATTATTATTAAATGTTTATAACACCCATTAAAAATGTATTAGTAAAACAATCTATCGACAATGGTTTATCGATAGCCCTAACATCACTACGCATACTTACATCAATGAAACAAAGTAAAAAACTAAATCTGAGGGACAAATTAACATGTTTACCGACTTTCTTTAGTTCAGATGCAGTTGTGATAGTGAATACAATACCAAAGTGGGACCTCTATGTGATATAATCTTTTCCTAAGATTGAGTGAAACATTATACTATAGAGTTGCTTTTTAGTTGGAACGTAAGGTGATTGTATAGGATATAAGAACACAAGGCGTTCTTTGGTTTAAATTTGAACTTTATTGTCAAATACGCGTTTACAACTCAGTTCATGTTTCGTATCGTCATAAAATATATAATATTGTGCAAAACACATTTAATCAGTACAATGGTGCTGCCATAATCAAACACATTTAATCATATTATAGGGGGCGGATTTGTTTGTTTATTTATTCGATATCGTAATCATAGGAGCTCTTTATCCGATTTTAGGGAAAATATTTTGCATTAGAAAGGCCATTTACTGAGGAAGGCTGTATAAATATATATCGTCATTCTTTCTAAGATAGTGAAGCCTTGAAAATAGCCGCGGGTCGAACCGCGAAGCATTGCTAGTTAATCAATGTCGCACAAACGCGCTTAATAACAACATCAAATAGCATTTATAAATGTATTTCTTTATCAAAGTCCTTATCTTCTTATGAAATACGCATGGTTTGTCACTTTCATATTTGATTGTGGATATTATTAGAATATTTGTAAGGAATGCCATCTACCGGCTTATATTTTATTTTATTGTGGCAATTTTTGGAAGCGGAACAGGAAGTGTAATTTCATACAGTCTTCACGGCTTTCCACAAGGTTCTCCGAATGTGTTTAGTTACAGATAGCAAGTGCATCGCAGTTTTCTTAAAATTTCTTCACAAAAGTATGCAGGTTTCCTTTCGCTGCATTCTTAATAAAATTATCGTATAAATAACTTAAACCGTGGTTCGAGTAGTTATCTGCGACAAGATCGCAAGTTCGAATCCCGACTGTACCAATGAGTTTTTCTAAACTTGTTTTATTAGTAGATAGTCACACCAAGAGCTTTACGGTGAAGAAAAACATTGAGAGGAAATGTGCATACGTATGAGAAGCAATTCAAAGAAAAGTAGCGTAGTTGTGCTTACTGGCGATAGACTAGTGATCTGTCACGTTGGCATCATAAATATATCTCTGGTGGAAAGTGAGTACAAGACACCTCTGCCTACCCCTTGTGAGGCTCCCAAGGCGTGAGGATTATTAATAAATCCTTAATATTCTTCGGCGAACTTCCAAACGAGCAATGAGATCATCCTATTATAAATCATCGGACAATTACCACATAAACTTCAGGCAAGTTCGGCCAAGAATCACAATACGAGTACAATTAAAATTAATTGCTGAAATTGGAGCGTTGTTGAATCAGCTCATTGACTCACTGCCGGACCTTTGTCATGTAAATTATAATAAATTCATTCATCTTGCGAAATATACGTGACTATTTTTATGAAACGTTTTCTGTTGAATATGTTTTGACATTGAAACCTTGCATCTCAGACAGACAGATCTCGCAAAATTCAGACAGACGCTAGACTACTTGGTTTTTACTTCATCTAGGTGGGCGTAGGACCTAGTTAGCTAATTTAATTTCAGTTATTTAAATATTTTCATACATACTCGCCCATTTTGGGTACTTTTGACGTTTCTATCCTGGAGTGTTCCATCCATTTGATCTAGGTAGAAACGTGGTCTTCCTTTGCCTGTTGAATATGTGTAAAGCAAAAGAGGCCTGAAGACCTAAAGAGAAATGGCACTGCACTCCCTCTGCCTACCCCGTAAGGGACTCGGTATGAGGATTAAATGTATTTGTATATAATGCACATAGTCTAATGAGTAAAACCCCACCGCTCCATTAAATAGAACCTACAATCCAGCTTCCCATGTAGTTCTGTAGATCTTTGTGATGTAAAAGCAATGTGCTGGTGGTTGAAAGTGAGTGTTCCCTTGATGTTCAACCTGGGCGCACGTCTCGGGGACAGTTTCGTCGACTTCTTTTACAAAATGGTCAATTGTCTGAGCGATGTCGTAGCAGGTGAGAACTTGGCAGACACACTGCCGACAATTTCCCTCTTAGCCAAACGCCATTATGTTAAACAATAACTCTAAATAATTCCAGAAACAAACGAAACTGAAGAGTCAGACTCCGATGCCAAATCTCCAGCTGAAGGTCACACCAGCATGGTAGGGCGCCCTCTTCCCGTGCCAGTGGAAAATGAACCTTACTACATGAACATAGAGAGGGGAGAGGCGGAGAACCTGCTGAGAGGGCAACCTGATGGGGTTTTCGTTCTGAGACCTTCGAGCCAGGTGATCCCTTTACATACATAGCTGCATAAAATCGTGTATTTTCATGTCTTCCCAAAAGGGTCCCCGGGGTCGGTAGAGGTGTAACATGACACCGTCTCTTTGCCTGAAATATAATTATGACCCCATCGCCATTTCTCAAACAGTATACATAAGTCTTTAAATTTGCTTTCTCAAACATTCCCTTCATGTTTCCTTCACTGTAAAGATCTCAGTGCGACTAACATGAATAATTTCACACTGGGCAGGGCAATACGTAGAGCTTCCACCTGCATTGGTTACTTTCACATTACCCATGCATAAACTATACCATTGAATCTATTTAACTGCTGGTGACTAACCTCCAGGGACTTAGCTGTGCCATGGCCAAAGCTCGATAAAGAGACCTCTACCTCTTATGAATAGTGTAGACAAAGCTAAGACATATGAAAATTATCCGAAGGAACAACTTTGTATTTCCACAAAATTACCTTATTAATGAGATCTGCTCTCTTTTAAGGTATTTGGCTTATTTTAGTATACATTTTTGTGACAATCGAATGTACATGATACAGGAGTTCATCTTCTGTGATAGTCATTACTGCACGCTGCCCCAGTCCCCGAAGGGGCAGGAAAGAAGTAGGTGGTACCTACACACCTACTTTCCACCGGAGATATATTTTAGGTGCCAACGTCACATATGGCGAGTCCATTGCCGTCACTTAAGCATGACTATACATACGTCTTAAATTTTCCTTCACCGTAAAGCTCGTGATGTGACTGATCACCGTAATTGAAAACTCATTGATACAGTCGGGATTCGAACTTTGCGTTGCAGGCAAGTACTCGAACCACTCGGCCACCACGGCTTTAATATTAATTACATTCACCCAATAATGATCTCTCTGGCAAATTGAGTGCCATACGACTGTGTGTCATCTCTGGCTGATTAGATAACACTGACCCATTTGTGAATCCTTTTGTGTTCTTCTCGGGGAAGAAATATGATTTATTTGTTATCTGAGATGGGAATTTATGAGAAAGGCGTTCGCTGTTGATTTGTGGATGTAGAACTTTATTAAATGAGACGGTGACTATAATTCAACGATACGTTTTTAAGATGTAGCTAGGTTAGGCTGCTGAAAGTACTGTATTGATACGAACGGAATTCGAGGTAATTACCGAGAGGGGATTAAATCAGTCCTATAAGGATAGTCAAGCTGGGTCTCTTCACGCCTACCCGCAAGGGTTCCTGAAAGGTTAAGGTTGTACGCACCCACATTCCGCCAAAGATATATTTAGGTGCGAACGTGACAGATGGCGAGTCCATCGCCGTTCCCAAGTACGACTATACGTCTTTGAACCGCGTACACTCAGGCTGTGGAATGTGCTCCCCGTTGAGGTTTCCCTTAGAGAGTACAGACTGGAGTTCTTCAAGAAGGGTGTGAAAAGTTTCCTGGATATTTTCCAGGGTAGGCAGCGCGCGTGATACTGGTATTTGTAAGCGTTACCTAAATGTGCTATACAGTATTAGTGCTCTCTTCCAGTGGTGAGATATTTTAGTAAAAGGACGTTGATACGCCCTTTTCATTTAACGGAAGCTCGTATTAGAGATCGAGATTATTAGTGGCTCATGTAGTTACGTACACCTCAGAGTACCGACCGAATACAAAAGATTACGGCAGCCGGAGTCTGGTACGAAGTAATTACATTTTTAGGGTTCCGCAGGAAGGCAGATACGCTACTAATGCGTTCAGATTTAATAATACGCCCTTGAGGCAGGATAATATTAATATATTAAATCATAAGAGCTCTGCGATTCCATACATGGACTGTATGCGTGTGCCAACATTGAGTATATTACTTATGGTAAAGATGAAGAAAGGAATGTTACGTTGGTTTGGACGTATAGAAAGGTTGAGTGAAGAAAGATTGACGAAACAGATATATAAAGCGTATGCAGATGCAGAGGAAGACCACGTTCCTACTATGTAGGTCAGATCGGATACTCAAGGACGGGAAAGTCAAGTACTCGAAATCGGCGAGCATGAAGACTGATGAATGTGGACGAAGCGAAAGAGGTATGTAAGTCTAGAGAGAAATAGCGCTCTATACTCTCTGCCTACGCTACGTTAGGAACTGGGCGTGATGATAAGTATTATTATTATTGTTTATTGATACTAACGAGTGAACCTGCACCTCAGCCAAGCCACGCGTACACCATCACCGTCGCCTGCGCCAACGCAGTCCACAACGTGGGCGTCCGACGTCGGCCGGACGGTCGGCTAGCCCTCGGCTTTCCTCGGAGAGGCGAACGGAGTTTTACGAGCGTGACGTCACTGCTGCGGCATCATCGGAAGAAGCGGCTGTTGTTGGTCGCCGCTGGTGACGTCATAGGCGGGACCACCCTCAACGAGTCACCGCACTACTACCAAGTGCCGAGTAGTATTCCAGTTGTCTTGTAGGAAGGTCACACTACAGGAAAGGGTAACCGAAAGGCAAATACATATAAGTGAAAGTGCATCTACTGTCTGTTCATCGAAATGTCGAATCGTATTTTACACCTCTAGGGTAAAAATACCTTAAGATGAACAGACAGTAGGTCTGGGGTTAGGGGTAGGCCCTTACTTGCATGGTCAGTTGAGTAGTTCAGACGTGGAATCGTACCGGACAAGGTCTTATTTTTATTATTAGTTGGGATCCTGTATACAAACAAGTATTTGTGTGCATTGTGGCATTAAATATATATGTCGGAGTGAGTAACATATTTTATATATGTAGATATATGTATCGTGGAATATACATATATAGTGTCATGCGAATGGAAGATAAATAAAGATGAATAGTTTACTAAGGAATCATTTCTAAATCAAAATACTTTTTGTGTTTTCCGATGAAAAATCGTAAATAAACAGTTCTGTAGCAGCAAAAATAACTGCAAACTCATTATATATAATTTATTTCTTGTAATAAAATATACGCCTATATTTTTTTCTTTATATTCAATCTGAATGTGGTGATCCAGTGTGTCGAAACTAGGTAAGATCTAGGACGTCTGGGTTTAATAAAATCACTCTTTTCTACTCAAATACTACTCACACCGCGCTTCTAGTTTACGTATTAAATGTTTTACTTTAACAAACACGTTGACCAAAGGTTTCTAAGATATGACAACATAGCATTAACAATCATATAATATACGTGACAGAATGGAATGAAAAGCCGTGGAAGCCGAGTGGTTCGAATTGTCTGCACCTCAAAGGTTGCAAGTTCAAACCTCGACTGTACCCCCGTTTTAGTGATTCGCCACACCATGAGATTTATGGTTAAGGAGAAAATCGTGAGGAAACCTGCATACATTTACGAAGAAATTCAAAGGCGTTTGTATAGTTGTGCATGAGTACTGGCGATGGACTCGCCATCTGTCACTTTGGCACCTAAAATATATATCTGGCGGTAAGTGTGTGGCAATTACCTTTACACCTCTGCCCACCCCTTTGGGCTCCCTTATAGTATATGATACAAAGTTTACAATAGGTACACAATGGATTCCTTTACAACATGTCCAAGTCAGTACGTAGCATGAATAGACCTGAAATTTAATTTGTATTTGAATATCTAACTAATTACTGCGATGGTTCCTAATGGCCGGCGTAATGGCTGGTTAAAATGCATAGGAAATTAATTTAAAACCCATCTCCGCATTACCAAGCCAAGGATCAAGGAATACTGATTATATCGTACCGTTCCGATAAATTTATTTCTTGGAACAATTTTCAAATAGGTTTGTTTCCGTAATTAGTATTGTTTCAAAAGCCGTGATGGCCGAGTGGTTTCTCGAACTAAAATGCAAGATAAAAATTGCAAGTTCGAACCCAGACTGTACAAATGTGTTATTGTGAGCTTGAGTACAGTGATCAATCGCAGCACGAGTTGTACGGTGAAAGAGATATCGTGAGAACACTTGCATACATCTGAAAATAAATTCAAGGTTGTAATATGTCTACGATAAGGTGTGATCCCTCCTCTGCATACCCTTTAGTGGAACTCAAGTGAAAATAGGTTCGACCAAGCAAAAAGGTGTGTAAAATACGCTATGTGTTAATCCAGATAATATTAACAATAATAATAATCTGTGTCTGCTCAATTCCAGTTCCTGTCAGTCGTTCTGGCGTGATTAAGTTGCAAACATCATGAAAAACTTCCCCATTAATAATATTATTAGTAATATGAGTCCAAGTACCGTGGACTGGAGAGTGGAGAACTTAACCTTAGAAATATTGCTTAAACAATACACCTAAAACCTAACAGCTAAACTCAAATATGGTTTTATAAACAAACGAATGTATATGTTTTCGAAATACCTTACTACAATCAAGTACTATGATGATAAGAATTTTAAATCCCGGTGAAAATACAGCCTTAGCGCATCAATAGATTTTAAATCCCGGAAACGCCCTCCCAGCCTTGCCGCTTGATTTACAATTCATCGGGACTGGCGCCGCCTCGAACGGGCCACGCTTTAAAGCATCTAATTAGTCATTTAAGATGGCGTCCTTGATTGGAGATAGCTCCAACGATTGCTTCTAACGATGGTGTTCGTTACTTTGGAACATGTTTCTTAGATTGCAGAAGATTCAGTCATGTTCTACAATTAAGTGTCCCAAAAGCTGTTATGAATTCTTGGTTAATTGCATCGAACTAATTTTATAATTCGAAGTTTGTTTGTCAAGAAGTTGTCAAGAAATTGGATGAAATTCAGCTCAGACATATTGTACACCTAAAAATCTACCAAAAATATTCTACTACTACTACGCCTTGAATTTCTTCTCAAACATATATGCAGATTATCTCTCGATGTTTTTCTTCACCGTAAAGTTCGTGGTGTGACTAATTGCACTAGAAGTAACCTAAAGCCGGCTTATATGCGTGGCATGACGCAAATCAAAAGAGCGTTCCTAGATTTGAACCTACGTTCACGCGTTACCGAAGCCCATAGATCACGCGTGTCTTGTTAAACAATCCAGCCGACAGCATCCTCGGGGCGCCTTATCTCGTGAACATCGCATTCAATGTAACCAGATTATAAAGAGGCGGTAGTGCTTCCCTCCTATCCAGTCATCCCTTTGTATCGCTTAGATACCGCACAAAGGGATGATATTTAGAGGGATATAATGTATTATCGGCTGAGGGATTTATTCCAGATAAGGGGCGGTGGCGATTCGGCTTTCTGAAAAGCCCTCTATCGGAAAATATTTCTGATAATATTATACATCATTTTCGTGGAGTGGGAGAACGAAAGTTACACGGGGCGGCGCCGCCACGGGCGCGTCAGCTCATAAATTAGACATAATAAATCTTACGTCGAATTACAGTGCGTTGAGTTACAGCGTTTATTCATCAAGTTACATTGAACCCACTAAGGGCGTTATCTCAGCCTATTAACGCCGTTTACATACGTCTTCGAATATCTTCTCAAACGTATGCAAGTTTATTCTCTTTGTTTTCTTCCACCGTACCTATAGCTCGCACCGAAAACTCAATAAGTGTTCCCTGTGTCCCTTACGTTGAATAAAATATTTGATTTTGGTTTTACTCATTGGTGCAATCGTGGTTAGAGTTTGCAATCGAACCACTCGGCCACCACGGCTGTAAAACTTGAGATAACAATGTATGATACAAGAGGAGCTGCCCGACTGGGGCAGGACCTCCACCTTATAGAAGTCTGTAGCCAAATAACACAATTATTTGTGTTGTGTTCCTACGCGATGAATAAGGTTTCCAGTAATGAGCTCCTTGGGGAGGGGGGAGGATTGTTACATTGTGTTGGAAGCAGAGGGATTAAACCCATTATGCTGCCAACACACTATAACTTTCCGAACACAGAGTGGCAACACGCAAGTGATACTTCGGTATCGTGAGCGTAAATAGGCTACGGTAACCGCTTCCCATCAGGTGGGCCGTATGCTTGTTTGCTACTCTTGTTGTATATAAAAAAAAAGTCTTAACAAAAACGCTCGCACTTCTCAATCTACGCGACCGCACAGTAAGGCAGGAGTGGCAAGATGAATCTTGATCGAATCCCGGTCTCCGGCTATTCCAATAACCATGTATCTGGCCCCGACTGACCGGAGCTAATACTATTTCTTTCTGAATGTGCATTTCGTCTCATTCATGCAGTGATTTGTTACGCAGAGATAATGAATTCTTGGATTGAAAGGGTTTGGGAACGTTCAAAATTGGAATGAAAAAAAAATATATCTGGGTACCTAGATTCATACATGTTCAGAGTGTCTCAGAAAGTAAACCATCGTCTTCTAAAAGTTATAGGGTGAGTTTGACGATATAATAAAGCAAATAGCTTTAAAGATAAGATAATGACATCATTGAAAGGAGTACTAATCGCTCCAGAACACTGTTAAATATGTACGGTTTTTTAACGGTAGAAGGTAGGCAATGTAGTTTGCCCAAGTGGTGTCTTTATTCGAAATTCAAACATGACGCGTAGTATTAAATCTAAAGCTCCAATGTTGCTGACACGAAAAATTTTCATTTTTCAACTACCAACATCCTGGCCTCGGCCTTGAGTCTTAAAGTAAGCACAGTAAATACCAGGACCATATTTTTATCTATATCGTAAATGTACTTCTCAACAAACCTCTTTTCTTGCCATTGTATGTATCTTTCATATCAAGTAGAGTTCGCATACAGAAAACCAGAACCAAGTGCGAACTTAATTCGTGTACTAAGGGTTCCGATATACCCAAGGTATACATTAATTTAGAAAATTGCAATATTAATTATCTTCTAAATAATTATGATCCTAGCAGTGGGACACAGTTGGCCATAAATATAAATAATTATAAAAAATATGATACAACTCACTGGCCGTGAAGTTATAAATACATAATATATCCTCACGCCTTCCCACAAGGGTCCCCGAAGGGGTAGGCAGAGGTGTATAGGTAATACCTACACACCCACTTTCCGCCAGAGGTATATTAGGTGCCAACGTGATAGATGGCGATTCCATCGCCGTTACTCAAGCACGACTATACATACGCCTTTGAATTGCTTCTCAGACGTATGCAGGTTTCCTCTCGATGTTTTCCTTCACCGTAAAGCTCGTGGTGTGACAAATCACTGTACTTAGGTTCAGAAAAACTCATTGGTACAGTCAGGATTCGAACTTGCGATCTTTGTGTGGCAGGTAACTGCTCGAACCCCTTCTGATATTGAAGCACTTCTGATATTGAAACGCAACAGGCAAGTTTTGAGGCATCGACGGAACCCTGACAGTACAGTGACACACAACAATAGACGCTTTGTATGATAAGCGTAGAATACATTACAGAGCGAAGTATCGTATTCGAGTAAATCGCAATCGCACAGTGTGAAGCGTGTAATCGCACCCATTATCGCCGCGTGATTGATGTTTCCACCCTGAATACCATGTGGACGTGATCCGGATTGAACTGGATCAGGCAAAACCGATGGCAATTTTGATATTTCAGCCATCCCAAACTCTGACGGGTACAGCTGATTGTAAGATATCATGGTAAAGTCGTTCTTTTAGTCTTGCATACGAAAAACAAAGCATTATTTAAAATTAGGTTAGTACATAGACAAACAGTGACCACAGATAACATAATTTTTGCAGAGTAGGTAGTCGAAACAACAGAAGAAGAAGAATAGTATGTGTTTAACAATATTTCTAAATAGAATAGGAGGTAAACTAAAGTGAGCTATAAGTACACGTGTTTGATTTATTTTTCAAGCGTATCGATATTTACTCACGAAGTGTTCCTTCACCACACACAATTTTTTTTTTTATACAACAAGAGTGGCAAACAAGCATACGGCCCACCTGATGGGAAACGGGTACCGTAGCCTATTTACGGTCACGATACCTAAGTATCACTTGCGCGTTGCCACTCTGTGTTTAGAGAGTTATACTGTGTTGGCAACATAACAGGTCTAATCCCTCGGATGCCAACACAATATAACAATCCTCCCCCCTCCCCAAGGAGCTCATTACTGGAAACCTTATTCACCGCGTAGGAACACAACACAAAAAAAAAAATTATTTGGCTACGGACTGCTATAAGGTGGAGGTCCTGCCCCAGTCGGGCAGCTCTAAATTCGAACGGAGAATCCATTATGCCCTACCTCTCTTAATTTGTAATATTTAATATGTAAATTAAATAAAAAATAATTGTAAAATACATAACTTGTATCATAGTATAGATTTCAATACGAAACAGATCTGTTTACTGTAGACTTTTCTATACAGGATTTGAGAGATCATAATTACGACATTGTAACACACAGCATAATTATATAATTAATGTAACATAAATAAATGCGTACGTAAAATGATCAATGAAAGCTGAACACATTAATAAGGAAAAGTTGGGAAAAGGTATATTCTATTCATATTAAACATGTATATGTTTGGGGGACACTATATAATAATGAACACGTGCACGAAGACACTGGTGAATGTATAAAACCACACAAATAAAAGGCGATTTTCCGGTCTGTGGAGTAGAAACCAGTTGTAAGCGGCTACAAAAGGTGCCATCCTAAATATATTGCGTATATTATAAAGCAGAGTAGAAAGGGGCAGATTCTCAGACTGTAAAAACTTAAATTGAGACTGTAATAGCACTAGTAGCGCTCGCTAAAGTAACCTTTCTAAAATATACCGACTCCTCAGGGAGGCACTTAAGTATGCGGCTAGCCTGATAGTAAACGGTTACCGCCGCCTATGTACGCGTGCAACGCCAAGAGTATCGCGCGCGCGTGGCCGACCCTTAAGAAATATATTCACCCTCTTCTAGAAGAACTCTATACTACCTCTTCTAGTACCTGCCTCTTTGTAGTATTCCCACAAGGGTAACCGAAGGGGTAGGCAGAGGTGTATAGGTACCTGTACACCTCAAAAAAACTCATTGGTACAATCTTCCTTAAAACCTCATAATGAGTTCCATACCCTGTGCGTACCATTTCTAGTCAGCATTTTTATATCCTTGTTTGCACACGGCTGGAATAATCACATATTATGACTGATGGTACTGACACGTTCATAATGATTGCGACTTACCGCGAAGGATATGATCAACGATACATTTGGTACCTGCTCCTGTTTTATCCGGATGAAACCGGATATCAAAGAAAATATATTTTTGACAATCAAAACAAGACATGGCGAAAAAAGAATTTTATTTCATCGCTTATGATGTGGCATTTGGATACCTAACTACTATAATGAAGCAGAAAAGTGTGTTTCGTTATTACTTAAGTACTGATCATGAAACTGCATAAAAAAATAAGTACATTTTCCGGGATGTTTCAAGAGATGTTTCTTAGAGACATAAAATAGCTTTTGGATTTATTAGGCGACTGGCAGCAAGTGGTTTTTAATACCACAAGGGTGAAAAGCATGCGGTCCACCTGATGGTAAGTGGTTACCGCCGCCTATGGACATTGACATGTCATATGGACATGGAGACACTGATGAATGTGGACGAAGCGAAAGAGGTATGAAAGTCTAGAGAGAACTGGCGCTCTATACTCACTGCCTACCTCGTTAGGGACTCGGCGTGATGATGATGGTGATGATGGACATTTGCAACATCAGGGGTATAGCTCCCTCACTGTTCGCTGCCTTGAAAGTATCTACATACCAGTACTAATGAATGAAATATGTCAACGGGAGCAAAGCAGGGAGAAAACTACTATAAAACACTCAATTAACAAGACATCGCCAGTTGCTTAAAGTATGAAATTCCCTATGTTTTCGTAACATGGTTAATGAGATCGCTTTTGTTTATATACACAGATTAGATGCATGTTAGATGTTGCAACGCCCAGATAGGCGGGTTAAGGTCTCGCTCCAGACACAACATTTGAGATAACTGACTGCTAATTATTGGCCATTAACTGTGGTACTGGAGTGGAGGACTTTACTCACGCTCTTATTACTAATTTCTTATTTAACCGACGTATGAACACTCCCACATATATATAACCTGCTAAGCTGCTAAGCAATGATCTCTGGAACTAACAAATCCTAATTATAAAATAATTTTGCAATAGATAGCCCGTTTATTGAGGAAGGTTATGATAAGGTCTATTTACGGCCGATGACCAATAATGATGGCTAATGACGGCCGTCTGGTCTAGTGGTTAGAGTGACTGCGAAACTTTATTGAGGTCGCGGGTTCGAATCCCGCTGAGGGCAGATATTTGTGTGATGAACACGAGTATCCGTACCTTAGTCTTGGATGTCATGTGTATTTACGTATATATCTATCTATATAAGTAAATATGTCGTTGTCAAGTTACCCATTACACAAGCTTTGCTTAATTTCGTGTTATGTCAATTCGTGTGGAATTGTCCCAAAGTATTTATTTATGATAAAAACATTATATAGCTTATGTGACCTACATTCCAGAGAAGCTTTCCATAGGTGAAAGAATGTTTAAAATCGTTTAAGACGTTTTCAGTTTATCTGTTACAAACTATTTCACAAACTCATACACAATGAAATTTTAGTCGTGTAGTGGCAGGGCACAGGAGGTCCAGGTACATTAATTTAATTCGACTTCATTAAATCTTGAGTATGTACCATCCTTAACTGTGTAGAAGTAAACAGGGAAATTATGCAGCCGTCGTCCATTGATAACTGTTCATGATAAAATAACATGTTATGTTGATTGCAGCGCAAATTAGATCTACGCGGCACTAAATAGGAGTCTAACGAGCTTTGATTATTGTCACCATTCAGATTTATCTGCCGTCAAATTCCAGAACAAAGGGAGTAACCACTCTCAATTAAATTCATTTATATGTGCGATATATCCCAAGTGTTGCGTTCATACGCAGCGGTAATCGCTTACCCTCAGGAGACCGCCAGTTTGTTTGCCTCCTGGTATTAGAAATAAATTAAAGGACACGGTTAAACTATATCCTCACGCCTTCCCACAAGGGTCTTCGAAGGGGTAGGCAATCTAGTCGACTAAAAATAAGATGGCAGGTGCCAACCCCAGCGTTCTGTACCAAAAACTTTTCTGAACTTAAGAGGTAAACTCACTATCACACGACGAGAGAAAACCTGCATAAGTTTAAGAAGATATTAATTGTCACATGTCGTCATTGAGTAACGGATGGACTCGTCATTTGACTCTTCAGGCTTCTCTAAAAGATCCCCGAACGTGCCCTGCCTTTTCGCCGCATATATTTTAGGTGCCAACGTGCCAGATATCGAATCCATCGACTACACGAATCACTCAGCCACCATGGATGTTTTAACTACCAAATGGTTCATAATAAACGCGTTTATCTATACTAATATCATAAAGAGGAAAGATTTGTATGTAAGTATGTTTGTAAGGAATTGGCTCAAAAAATACTGGACGGATTTAAAAAATTCTTTCACCATTTGAACGCTACATTATCACTGATTAATATAGGCTATTTTTATTGCAAGAAAAAAATTTATGCCTAAATGTTTAAAAAAGAAATGTCCACCACTGCAAAGCCGGGACGGGCCGCTAGTATATATATATATATATATATATATATATATATATATTATTGGAATCAATAATTAAATGTGCGAGTACCCACTCCGCCCTCGGTACTTAAGATGCCCGCCCGCCCATCGAAAATGGGTACGACCTTCAGTGATAAGTGAAAGTACGTCGTTTATTTCAATCCATCAAAACGATAAAGCAGTCACAGTTTTATTGAGAACTGATGAAGTGTGCATTAAATAAATTATCATGATATTATGTCTATTTTAAATATTATAAAATTGATATTATTCTCACGTGGACATGCCTCTGCCTTTTGTGTTAAATTGTTATCTTAAAACAAATAAAAAATTACACTGTTGATAAGATTGACGTAAGACTTTGTTACAATATACACAATACATATATGATAATTAACAAATAACATATATTTCATCGCGCCGAGTCCCTCACAGATTAAGCCGAGAGAGTAGCCACTCCTCTTTAGAGTACATAATATGTACATGCTCGCCGGATTCGAGTACTCTTAATGTTCCCATCTATTATTATACATTTGGACTAGGCATTTGGAACGTGGTCTTCCTCTGCCTCTTCTTTACATACTTTCGCTTTATATGATTGTTTGGTGAATCTTTCTTTACTCATCCTCTCATACAGTGATCAGAAGTATGTCCAAACCGACGTAGCATACTTTTCTTCATCTTTGCAATACCGTTCAGTTTAGTCGTCGGCCAGTTGCTATGCAAATATCTTCTTGTGGATAGAAGAGAATGCATCACAGCTGCATTTTCTTTACTATTCTCATGCCCCAGCTGACACCAAGATTCGCTGTCGTACAATAAAGTGGGCACCGATATTGGATTTTGTATAGTTGCTCGTCCGCAAGTATATAAGACCTTGACTCACGGGAGCCGTGGTGGCCGAGTGGTTCGAGCAGTTGCCTGCGACGCAAAGGTCGCAAGTTCGAATCCCGACTGTACCAATGAGTTTTTCTGAACTTAAGTACAGTGATTAGTCACACCACGAGCTTTACGGTGAAGGAAAACATCTAGAAGAAACCTGCATACGTCTGAGAAGAAAATTCAAAGGCGTAATACACCTCTGCCTACCCCTTCGGGGACCCTTGTGGGAAGGCGTGAGGACTCACTAAGACCAACGTATGTCGAGTAAGAGCAACACCGCGGGATAGGCTAGTATACAATAATAGGTATACCTACCTGATAGGAAGTTTTTGTAAATAAGCAGTGTTGACATTCCCAATTGACGCCGGTGGTCACGTGTACCGTGGAACCGCTATTGTTTTGAATTATGTTCAGTTAACTGATTATTTATCGCATTGTTTTATCAGTAAATTAATTGTTTTCTTATTGGAAATTATTTTTGCAATTTATGAGATTATTCTATCATACACTTCTACTGCTTTAGAGCAGTGACGCGGTCACACAATAATTACTATGTATTAATTAAAAATCTCGTTGCGTGATTTGCGTTTTCCTAAGTAAATACAGCAAGTATTTGACAAATGAAAAACGTTATATTTCGGCTGTGGTGTCAAGTATTTCCAGTAGCTATGTGCAACAAAAAGATTACAAGTTCAAATATCGACTGTGCCAATGAGTTTGTTCAAACTTAGGTTTGGAAAACACCGAGAGGAATCTTGCATAGGTTTGAGAACCCTAAAATATATCTCTGGCGGAAAGTTGGTGTGTCGGCACTACCTATAAATCTCTGCTTACCCCTTCGGGACCCTTGTGGGAAAGCATGAAGATACTGTATTAACTTTTTAATCGGAAATATTATTGCAAAGTGGGCGTGCTACAAGGCACCGGCCTTATGCGATCGGTTCATATCGTATTCATCGGTTGTTATTACTATCATATTGCTTATAGTTATTTTAATAGCTAATTGGTCCCATCAAGTATATATGTACATAGCGCGTTATTATCAATATGTCCCTGATGAGACAAAAATAAACGCATGTTTATCCAGCATTTAAAAGATGCAAGCGCCACACGCATTTTTTAGCAAATTTTAATATTTCCAGTGACTTTTGTTTATTGGCCTGAGTCTTGCATCAGTGAGATTTTCATTCGTATCATCACGCCGAGTCAGTACAGTTAATTTTTTTTTATACCACATGGGTGACAAACAAGCATGCGGTCCGCCTGATGGTAAGCGGTTACCGCCGCCTATGGACGCTTGCAACACCAGTTACACACCTATTTCGCTTCGTCCACATTCACCAGATCCATATCAGTCTTTTCATACATGCTCGCTGGTTTTGAATACTCTTCACGTTCCCTTACTTGAGTGTCCGATCGATTTTCAGTTCGGTGAGGTGTCGTGATTAAGGATTCTTATACTTAGGCAGTTGAGATGCGACCTCTTCGAAAAACGTGCGGAGTAACGATCTTAGATCGAATCTGCAATGAATAGATTCGCAAATGAGTGAAGAGAGATTGACGAAGCAGATATATAAAGCGAAAGTTTGTGCAAGAAGAGGCAGAGAAAACCACGTTCCACGTCACGAGTACCTACTGGAAACCGATGAGCATTTATGTATGAACAGACTGATGAATTTAGACGAAGCGAAAAAGTTATGTAAGTTTTGAGAGAACTGGCGCTCTATTCCCTGTGCCTCAGGGTTGCAGAAACCAGTTCCATCTCCACCCGCTACGAATATGTGGGTTGCTCTAGTCGGATCACCCCTATATAGGACGTGAAATCCATTCACTTTAGCTCAGAATTGACTTCGTCCTCTTTTTTTTTTTTTTTTTTTTTTTTTTTTTTTATATTGTCTCTCGTAGCGTGAGTTCCGGGAACTTTTGCTACTTAACCGGTCAATGGCGAGACCTAGGCCTCCAGCCAGGCACTTTAGTACTAAGCAACACAGCTAAGGGCACCCCCTGTGGGGTACGAACCTCGGCTTAGGGCGTTGCTGGATCGCGAGCAAGGGAGCTGGGCTGGACTGGTAATTTTATTTAAATATTATTTGGGGGGCGGGATTTGCGCGTCTGGCTCGGCGCGGACCGGCGTTTGCGGCGGAGATCGGGGGGAACATTACGGCTTATTCGCGTCGAGCCTCGCCGGCGAGGACGGAACAGTGGTCGGTTGTGTGTAGTGTTTGTATGTTTTTGTCGTGCGTCCTGGAGGACCGTTATGTCGTCATCCGGTTCGATGACGGCATGTCTTGGACGCCTTATCTTCGAGATAAGACTTCGTCCTCTTAAAAAACACTTACTTATATTGGAAGAATTTGCAAGCAAACTGAAAGCAATAATGCCCATTCAAACTTTCAGCACTTACTTGACCCCTTCAAGAGCTCTTGTTACTTTCTGTCAGCCTAGTTCATCTCCCGGAAGGTCGCCCCATGATTTTCAAATACGCCTGTCCGACCTTTCGAAAATAAAAAAAGTGTACTTGGTGCCGGGGAACCGCCAACTAGAAGGAGAAAACTAGATAACTAGATATTTATGCCTTTTTAATGCCCGTTAAGTTAAAGCTAAATGTATATACTTAAAAGAAACACACATCCATACAAATATACGTACGTTTTTTCCCCTCATCATAACTACATCTATTCTAAATAAAGCATTTTCTTAAGCCGTGGTGGCCGAGTGGATCTAGTTGTTGGCCTGCAACACAAAGATTGCAAGTTCGAGTCCCGACTGTACCAATGTCTTTTTCTGAACTTAAGTACTCCAACAACTAGCTTTACAGTGAAAGAAAACATCGAGAGGAAACCTGCATATGTCTGTAAAGAAATTCAAAGGCGTTTGTATAGTCCTGCTTGAGTAACGGCGATGGTCTCGCCACCTGTCACGTTGGTACCTTAAATATATCTCTGGCGGACAGTGGGTGTGTGGGTACTACGTATACACCTCTGCCTACCCCTTCGGGGACCCCAAGGCGTGAGGAAATACGTTGTGTTAATCAGGTGGCGCCTCTACAGTCTGGTTCTCGGAGAGAAATTCATGCGATTATAACCTTTCACCTCGTACAAAATTCAGTTTGCAATCATTTAATTAAAGAATTAGTTTTAGTCAGCTTGGAGATTGTTTTCTTTATTATATTTCCATTTAAGTGTAATATAATAATGTATTATCGGCATGTATACGTTTATATGGACGTTTAACGCCGAGATAGATATGCCCTGGGGTTACCAGACGCGCCGAGGGTATCGCCGCAGGGGTTGCCAACTTTGGCCGACATTTGTACCATTTTACATTTCACGAGTTCACAAATGATTTTACTTATTGTTTTGATTACAGTTTTATAGCACTAAGCCACGACATATTTATGTGTACGTTGAGTGAGTTTAAATAATGTTTAAGTTTTATTATTCTTCAAGAAGAGGAGGATCACGTTCCAACTACCTAGATCAAATCGATTGGACGCTCAAGGACGGGAACGTCAAGAGTACTCAAAACCGACGAAGCAAGAGAGGTTTGTAAATCAAGAGAGAACTGGCGCTCTATACTCTCTACCTACCCCGTTAGGGACTTGGCGTGATGATATGTATGTATGGAATAATACGTAGAATGTGTTTTATTCCAGAAAAAAACTACAATTGAAAAGAGTTTTTATTTGGGACTGAACTAGCCTTCAACTAATCTTCACATCTTCCCACAAAGGTCCCCGAAGAAGTAGGCAGAGGTGTGTAGGTTGTACCCACACAACTACGTTTAGCCGAAGATACGTCTTTGAATTTCTTCCCCAATGTATACAGGTTTCTTCACTTTAATGCTCGTGTGACCAATAAGTTTAAACCATTTCCATATTGTATTTAAATATGTTATGCTATTTTGCAATTGGGATTTATTGTTATTAACCATGTCATCTCACAATAGCTGCTATGCGAGAGCAAGATGAGACTATGATTTGGTACAAACGAACGAGGAACGAAAGAGGAAGCGACCCATTCGGCAGTTGTTAGTTCAACATAATCCATGAATGTAAATTTTCCTTGTGAGTAAAGTATCAGAACGTGTTTGCCGATTGGGTGAGCGTAAACACAATTCACTTCAATGTACTAACAGACACGAATAATATTATACATATTTGATTTTTGCCCGACACATGCCTCGGCGAAATGAAAAATGTTACGACGGAATGCGGATACGTATAAAAGCAATTCGGCGAGTAATTTGCGAAGCTTTGCGAGGAATGGAGATCTCTCAATTCATTAATACAAACGTCTTTTGATCCATGTTTGAGTACCGAAGTGATATTTGAGTACACATATCATCCTAATTGAGATGAAATGGGATAACCAAATTAACAGCATCCTGTTTGGTATTTACGTCTGCAGCTTAGTGCAGTTGGAAAGTCTTTTATTTTTTGCCTTTATGTAAAGAGACAATTGTTTTTGATATCTACACACCTTCCCAAAAGGATCAACGAAGGGGAAGGCATTGTTATTACAAAACCCGCTTTCCCTAAAGATTTAGGTGCCAACGTGATAGATGGCGAATTTGTCGCAGTTTATCGAGCGCAATTGTACATACACACGTCTTCGAATTTATTTTTAAGTAAATGCAGGTGGTTTTGCGATAGTTTTTTTACCATAAGGATCGTGGTGGAGCTTCTTTTATTATTGTATTTTTGGTTTAATAATATTGATGTGTCTAATTCGGGATACTATTTAGTTAATGCCATGGTGGCCGAAATGTTCTAATAGTTGCCTGCAACACAAAGATGGCAAGTTCGAATTCCGATTGTACCAATGAGTTTTTATGAACTTAAGTGTTTAGTCACACCGCGAGCTTTTTGGTGAAGGAAAACATCGAGAAGAAACCTGCAAACGCTTGAGAAGAAATTCAAAGTATGTATAGTACTACTATAGGGTATACTACCTACACACATCAGCCTACCCCTTCGGGGCACTTATGGGAAGGCGTGAAGATATGATGAGAGTGGGAGATGATTTATATAGCGTGTGCTTTGAGATGTATAGTTGTGTTATTGTATATAGGATGTTTAAAGAAAGAGCTAGGTTGTAGCGGCCTTTAGATCAGCTATATATAACATGAGAAATAGTGAACCTTGTGGGACAAGGCTCCTTGTATGGGTCGGCAGAGGTATGCACCCCCACACCCGGGTGTGTTTCAATAAATTATTTGTAGATAAAATAAATATTTGTCATATAAGTTGTCCAGGTTTGCGACCCCTGCAACATTATTTTGATGTGTCCGCGCGCCGTTGTCGTTATCGAGATTGTGTTGCTGACTAGCCGAGTACTGCACGTTACAACTATACGTAATGTTCTGTTAACATAGTTATTGCTGACTATTGCCCGTTTGCAACTAGACACGCGCAGTGGATTGAACGAAAGTATGTATTTCTTTACATAATTTTTGAGGAATATGTCTGTGTTGTGAGTTAAGAGTAACCAGCACTGAGTCGGTGCTGTAGATGGGGTTACGTGCCTAGCCAATCGCAGTTAGCCCCGGATTGCGTGATTTAACGTCAGCTTATGTCAATGTCATAAATTTTGCGTTATCGATGTGTTGTGAGCTTGCATTTCCCTATAAGAAATCTGGCGCCGTTTTACTCACCTATCTTTACTTAATATAAATCAATGTATGCCTATCGCTGTCTGCACGCTATGGGTTTATATATATTTATATCTATACATACTTATACATATATACATATCGCTGTATAGATATGTATAATGTATGTATATACATATCGCTGTATAGATATGTATAATGTATGTATATACATATCGCTGTATAGATATGTATAATGTATGTATATATTATACTTATTGGACTGGCCAATACTAGCATTGGACAGAAACACTTGGTATTCATGGGGAAGGCCTTTGCCCAGCAGTGGGATGTACCAGGCTAACATCATTATCATCATCATCATATATAATATGGCTCTACCGCGGGTGAAATCGCCGGATACGGCGATGGTTACTTTTTTTTATTGTTAAAATTGTATGATGCTTTTGAATATGTTTACCGTATGTAACCAGTTTCCTAATACTTAGATAGAACTAGAATAGAATAAAAGGGTTCTATTATTGGAAGCACGTTAAGAAGAATGGTAGCATGCACTAGCGATGCTGATTTACACAGCAGGCTCTCATTAGAGGCTCAAACCGCTATCAAATGCTACCAAAACGCTACCAAAGTGATAACACATGCAAGCAAATTGCATTCAGACATAAATAAAACATGCTTTTAGGCCGGTTTTAGCCGATGAAATAGCATTGACATAGCAAAGTGGACGGTCAGCTGTTTGCTCAAGTTTGCAATGGGGCAATCACGAATGCAGCTGTCAGTAAACACCCGCGGCCATTGATGAAATTTTGTGTCACGTAGCTCTAGTCGGTAATTTCAATGGATTTTCAAAGCCTGCTCGACTGACAAATAGTGGGTAATAAGCCAGTAAGTAGTGCTGAAAGGAATCACATGGCTCCGCGGGCATAAGTGCGGAGCTGCCATTGTGGGGAGCGTTCCCTTGTAGGGGCGGAAAGGCTGCAATGGACGATAGACTTCGTGATATATAGAGGCGAATTTATTTCAATTATTACCAAAGAATTCTCGGTTATAACTGAACTCAGATGTTTAATTGATACGGGTTTTGTTTTATATGACTAGATAAATATGTGTGCAATCAAAGCTTTGTATTTTAATTGAAGTCTATGAATATTAAACCCACAACTACATAACACAAGTTATATACAGTGTGACACTGAATAAAGCACCATTAGTTCACGGCCCAGGGTTGAAACTATGTCCATGTCACACCATATCACTGTGCAAATATGTTCCGCAGGGTCATTATGTTGTAATGTTATTATTTAGGAAAAATAGCTAGTTGTATTCCTAAAATAAGCGGCGTGGGCAAAGAAAACCGCCCACAGTATAAGTTGGCAATTTTAATCAAACGGTGTTGCATGATCTGCAAAGGTCGCATCAAGTGCACGGCACTGCAGATAATCAGAAAGATTGCATTAATGTAATATATTTATCATATTATAATGAATGTTTACCATACTCTTTGGCAATTAATGACGCCTGGTTATCAGTCTATACTTTGTCTTAGCTGGTATATGTAATTCTTTCGATGAAGTTTTTGTTACATATTAATACATTTTTTTTTCTGTGCAAGAAATAAACTTAAACGTAAAACGTAGAAAAATAGATGGAGGTGGACTGGGCATATGTTGCGTGAAAAATGGAGCAAATTGTCACACACTGGTAGCCTAGAGACGGCAAGAGGAGCAGAGGAAGACAACGTATAAGATGGGAACATGAGTTAATATTAACGGCAGGCCCGAACTGGAGGAGGGTAGCCAGGGACAGAAAACAATGGAAAATATTTGTTGAGGCCTTTGTTAAGCGACACACTGAGATTAGAGACATTCTATAACAATACACCAAAAGAAACAAGCTCAGGATAAAAAGGCTATAAATAGATAGATAGATAGTTAGACGTACAGCGCCATCTTGTGACATAAAACGTTTGTACTACGTGTTAGGCATAATTAGGTTACCTATATTATTATTATTATATGTTATAAACTAAATCGGCTCGCAGCATCAAATTCAATAAGAAGAGTGAGGCAGAAACTCCTCAGCAATTTGAGCAGTAGTTCTAATCGACCTAGAGTGCCCTATCTAAACACTTCAGAAGTCTATGCCAAACTAAAGCCACGTGTACACGACACTAGTACCGCAATTTTCCCCGTCTTGTCCAATGTGGACGCGTTTTCCTGTCACTATTGCTTCTTATTTCAATGGACATAAGAAACACGATAAACGGAGATAGAGCTCAACTTTATGTCACTTCAAATCAGTTTTATTGATGTTGTCGAAAACATTAACGTTTTATGGCGGTTTATTATTATAGACGGCAATATTAACGGCTAAAATACGTACGCATGTATGCATTTTTACTTTTCGCATACGTATTATGCAGGTATTTTGATCCTTCAAACAAGCATCTGAGCTTTAAGTCAGGAAAAAAGGCTTTGAAGTGGCCAACCCGCACACCTGACGCATTACTCGTGATTTCGATTTTGTTATCCAGTTTTGTTGGTTTGAGAATTTGTTCTTCCGTCGTAAGTTGTGAGGGCCCTTAATCGTAGCAATCAGAGAGATTACAATAGAAAAAAGTCTTATCTTTTATGGGACGAAGGGGAATCTTAAAGGGGTACCATTCTGTTTGCACCGCCCTTGATCATAGTGTCAGTAACAGAGTCATTGGTTGTAAGCTTTTTGAAGTTAGACGGACGTTGTAAGACGTCCATATCCGCGGTATTCTATCCGATTGTCGCATACAATAGGCATGGCTATTGTTTTCCAATATTACCCACTTAATTGACGGCACACTTAATTGTCTTCTCAGCGAATTGTCTTCACTGTTGCTGTCTATGTGTGTGTGCACATATCTTCCTTCTAATGAAAAACATGTTGACTACGATATAGAATTTCTGTTGTGAGAACCTAGTGTTGAGTCAAACTTATTATACCGGAACATTATTAACTCGGTATATTTTTAATAACTAAATAAATATATCTTCAATAACTATTATTTTCTTAAGTGGACGAACAAAGTGCTTCGACCGTTGACTCCGAAGCGGCCACTGTATCAGCACCGGAGGAGAAGAATGGTCACCCTAAAGTCCTACAGAGGATGGAGACATGTCCTGACATCAAGAGGGACACATCGGGGATCACTACACAGTACATTGCTACTGGCATTGGTAAGACCTCAATTCTTCTTTGATACATTTCAGTATTAGACAAGGTACGCTACATATAATATTCTACATTGAAGGCTTTGAAGAAGACTTGTATATATATCTTCACGCCATTCCACAAGAGTTCCCAAAGGCTGAGATATTTCTATATCCATTTTCTGCCAGAGATACGTATAGTTTATGTACCGACTTGACAGATGGCAAGTTCATTGCCATTACTAAAGCACGAGTATAATTATGGTATTGAAATTGTTCTTAAACATGTGTTGGTTTCCTGTCGATGTATTCCTTTATCGTGAAGCTCTTGGTGTAACTGATCATCACAAGATCTCACTGGCACAGTTGAGTTTTTGATGTGGCAGGCGAGAAGTTCAACCACGCGACCACTACAGCTCTCAGAAGCAGTATAGCACCTAAAATATGTCAATCCTTCACAGTGAACCTAGGAGCATTTGCGGCGGGAGTATGCGTGGCCTGGTCATCATCTGCGCTGCCTCTACTCACGGAACCATCTGGTGTGAGTACCCTGCAATACAACCTCACCTTTTAACCTTAATACAGGTTACTCTACGGAATAGAGCTAGGAGAACAGCAGTTAAGTATGAAGAGACTGATGAATGTAGACGAAGCGAAAGATGATGAAGAAAGATATGTCAGGGAACGTACCCATACTACGTGACCCATTTAGGGGGGGGGGACCGAAGTCTTTAAAATACTGGTGAGTCACAGGAGCGGGGGGGAGGGGGGGGGGTGGCTCAGGTTTTTGTCACGTAGTCGATTTTACTGAGAGAAATCTCGTATTTTTTCAACCTATATTCGAATATAGCGCGCAATGTTCAGCGCTTTTTAAACTCACAGTTGGTGGCACTGACGCACATATGCCGAGACGTCAGCTGATTGATATAATTCACTAGTAATTTAAGTATGCATGCAGTCTTATGCAATAAAGACGAGTATGAGCCAAATTTTTTTTTTTAATTTTTGCCTGTGAAATGATTAAAAATTATAATTATGAATTACTACGTGAAAACTAAAGGGGGAGAGGGGGGAGGAGGAGGTCCTGGTCACTACGAGTGGTCACCGAGGGGAGGGAGGGGTCGAAAAAACTAAAAAAATAGGTCACGTAGTATGGGTACGTTCCCTAAGTCTAGAGAGAACTGGCGCTCTTTACTCTCTGCCTACCCCGATAAGGACTCGGCGTGATGATATGAATGTATGTATGCATCATACTGTTCTGATAAGTCTGTATGAAAAAAAATGTAATAACGAACAGTCATTGTTTATATAGTGTCGTGTCGGTGGGTTCAAAATCCAAGGTCTTATGTTGCCTCGTCATAGTCCGGGCGAGCATATAGCGGCAATATGCACATTTGGAACCACTTTGTAACATTCACTGAGCTACCAAGCTATTGCCCAACTTCAGAGATGGGGGCAGAGATATACACTACGAAAATGAAAAAACACACAGGTATTCGATTGATTTAAAATTCTCAAAACCAGAGAAATCAATTATTTGTGGAACGTTAACTTAGCATTAAGAAAATCTTTTTTGTTTTTTCAAGTACCTAAGTATTCGTTCGCCCTGATGGTATGCCGTTCTTGCCGCTTATACACTTGTAACACCAGGGGTCTCGCTCGCATGCTGCTTACTTATTTATGATTAATATTATTTTAAAATTAGAATACAGATTTTACAGTATGATTAACTATATATTATGCGAGTTACGAGTTGCTCATGGGGTAGGCTGAGAGAGTAGATCGCCAGTTCTCTCTAGTCTTATAGACCTCTTTCGCTTCAGCCACATTCATCAGTTTCTTCCAGTATTGAGTACTTTTGACGTTCCCACGTTTGAGAGCTCGATCGATTTGGCCTAGGTAAGCAAAAACAGAAGCTTTGCGAACCCCTTAAGCGTGGATTCGTTCTGAAATCCTGATTACCCAGCTCATAGTAAGGGCCAGTTCACAAAGGGTTACATCTACGGGGTGTTCCAGTCGGCAGTACCGAGTGGTCATAAATAATGTTTTCATTAACGTGCCACCATAAATTAGGGGAGAGGAGCGCGTGCCAGACGCTTAGTGACGACACACGGGCGGATGGAACGCAACGTCTGTTGAAATTTGTTTTAATATTCGAAATTTAAAACACCGCAACATAAATGTCGTTAAGAAAACAAAATTTTTACTGCCATCGTAAAATTTAAATTAATTTTCAAATAAAGTTTTAGGTTATTTCTACATGACGCCATCTTTACTAATATTGGAAAGAGGCAGTTCGTTTGTTTGAACGCGCTAATCTCGAGAGCTACAAATTCTTTGACAAAATTATCATAAGATAGCGCATTTGTTGCTATGCACCATTGCGCTACTACTCATGGGGACATAGCAGTTATTTATAATCAAATGAAACGCCGCAAATAGTGACATGGTGACCGAGTGGTTTGAGTAGTTGCGTGCTACACAATGATTGCAAGTTCAAATCCCGAATGTACGAATGAGTTTTCTAATCTTAAGTACAGTAATTTCATCACGACCTTTACGGTGAAGGTAACATTGAGAGGAAATTTGCATACGTCGGAAGAGCAAATCAAAGTCTTATGTATAGTCGTGCTTGAGGAACGGCGATGGAATCCGCATTTGTCACGTTGGCTCCTAAAATATATCTCTGGCAGAAAGTGAGTGTGGTGGTACTACCTATAAACCTCTGCCTACCCCTTCAGGGACCCTGTGGGAAGACGTGAGGATTTAAATTAAGCACGAGTGATACCGCAGGCACAGTTAGTGCTTCAATAAAGACAAAATTAGATTTGTTGTATTGCAGTTAAGCTTGGCCAGCAATCTGAGATAAATCGCTCGGAGAAATTGCCTTGCCCACTTCTTTGACATTATCTAGCGAATTGAGTGTTAAGATTTTAAGGGGTAGTAGTGCTTTAAGTATCTATATCTTACGCTAGACATGAGGCTTACTCAATTTCATTAAACAATATGTCTTAAGGTAAAGACGTTAGAAGAAATCTAGCGCTGGACAAATCAACAGGATTTCTAGTATCACCCTATATCTAGTATTTTATATCTTACTAATATTATAAATTTGAAAGTTTGTAAGTTTGGATGTTTGCGGTTCTTTCACGGCCAAACGGCTGAACCGATTTGGCTGAAAGTTGAAAAAGCTACCTTTTTTTTATCCTGTAAATTCAAAGTTTTTATATTATGATGATGCTCTTTCACGGCATAGCGGCTGAACCGATTCTAGCAGGAAAATTTTTAAGCTACTTTTTCGAATTCCACGCGGGCGAAGCCGCGAGCATAAGCTACTATATATATAAAAGTAAAGAGCCAATCATTCGGATTTGAGCGGTGTTATGTAGGTACGGTGGTGGATTAGCCGCGTAGCAAGAATAGCAAAGGCTAAAGGCGCATTTCTTAGACGTACACCAACGCGTTCTGACCGCAATTTCAAAAATGTATTTTTATATTGCACTATATTGTATGCTCTCAGATCCTGAGATGTGGATGTCCACGAGAGCTTCTGCCGACAACCTGTCATACAGTTTGACAGAACGTACAATATTTTTAAGCATGTAATTTGTGGAATTCAATAAATAAATATTTATGAACGTGTGTTTATCACGTAATTCCTTAACGGCAGGACGGATTTGGATGACTTAATAAAATCGCAATAAATAGGTGGGCCCATTAGTGTATATCAATAGTTCTATTGCTCTTCAAGCTGAAACATTCAGTTTAGTACTCTAAAGCAGACTGAGTCTTGACCACAATGGCAGCCTCGGGCAAACTTTGAAGACATTATGGTCAGCGCATGCATGAAACGCCCGTCTGGGCAGAAGAACTGAGGTGGCTTGAAACGGCTTCAAGTTTATGAATCTTAACTACTAGTCAAACTGAAAATTTACCCAATTTACATTAAATATTACACTTTCAAGCTATGCTGATATAACCAAATAATAAGCCACAGCTCACTTAGTTGAAGACATCAATTATCACAATCCCTTCAGGTTAAGCGTTAAGCGGCTGATTAATGATTGAAAGTATCAAACCTCGGTAACCTCTTCGACCGCTTGGAGACATCAATTCGTGGTGTCTCCGATGTTGTCTCATCAAGTGCATCGAGACTATTTGTCATTAATATTGACAATACCAAGTCTTTTTTACAAAAAAATTTGATGCTGGATGGTCAGTGGATACCACTGCCTACGTTGGCAACACCAGGAGTATCATTCGGGCGTGCCGACCCAACCCATGATTAAAATAGTTACATACTCCCACTGGAATGTTCCAGGTAAATATGAGAATTTCCATACCAATCTATTGGCTTAAGTAGTCGATTAAAAAGACAAGATGGCATGATCAACTGACCGTGGTGGTACCTCGATCTGTCAGACTACGAACTTTACGGTGAAGGAAAACTAAGTGAACTTGCATAAGTTATCACCGTCTATGGAATTTCGCAAGAGCAAGGGTATCGCTCGCGCGTTCTATAAATTTTCTCACTCCTCTTGAAGAACTTCCATGTTATGCCCTCTGAAATATAAATCCAATTAGTAGTGAAATCCAGCACACTTTAAAACTAAGTCCCTGTATGCTCCACGGTCGGTTAAAAGTCGGATTCCTTTCTGAATGTAAATCAGCCGCAGTATTTTATCTTCTCGCGCCAAATGGGTTCATGAATTTAAAATGTGCCTCCTTAATGTGATGGCTCATATTCAGTTAGGACATTAACATTTTGTTCATTTACATACGTACCATATCATCACACCGAGTCATTCACGGCGTAGGCAGACTAGAGTGCCAGGTCTCAGTACACTTACATACCTCTATCGCTTCAGCCACATTCATCAGTCTCTCCATACCAATTTCCAGTACTCGTGACATTCCCATCCTTGAGTGACCGATCGTTCGAATGTAGTTGGAATGTGGCCTTCCTCTGCTTCACCTAATATATTTTGTTTCATCAATCTTTCTTCACCCATCCTTTCCATAGTTAAAGTCTTTCTTCGTCTACCCATCCTTTCCAACGTAGCATGTATTTCTACATCTTTACAATCACACTTTGGTTCACGCCGGCTGCTTTGCGAATCTCTGCATTGGGGATTCGATCTAAAAAGGTAACTTTGAATTTGGTGATTTAATCCTACAATATGGTAGATCCATATAGCAAGTACTTGCTATATGGATTTGTATTCTGCTAAATTGACCTCTATGTATATGTAATGTGGAGGCGCCGGATATGCGGCTATAAAGCTCGCTGCATCGAGCCATGCCGACCCATCGACAATAAGCGACACACGCGATACTTCCTAACTAGCCTTCCTGCCGCAAAACTTTCCAACCACACGTAAATCATACGGGTGCGCCGAGCTGCCGAACTTCGCCGAACTTACACGAACTTCACCGACTTGCTGACAGAGCCGCATACGGTGAATGCTTGACTTATATATAACTTTTGTTACCACTCGCTACAGTAACATTTTGTGTAAATAGTCATTTCAGTGTTGTGCAATGGATTTAATCTGTAAAATGCGCACTGCGGCCACCCCGTACTGCCGGTGAGGCACGCAGGTGTTACTCTTTATTTAGTTGGCTTATTGGATTAGTTCTGCGGTCTGTGACCGCGATTGCTGACTTTATACAAAGCTTACGCGATTCAAATTTTGTTTGCTGCACCTGCGTTCTCATTTGGGATATTTCCGTAACTATTTGAATGAAATACGTACATACATATCATCGCGCCCTGTGCCTATGAATGGGGATGAAAAAAAGGTTTGCAAGTCTAGAGAGAGCTGGCGCTCTACTCTCTCTACCTACCTTTAGTACTTAAGTATCTACACACTTTTCCAAAAGGTTCCTGAAAAGGTATATTCAGATGCTAACGCGACAGATGACGAGTCCATCGCCGTTTATCAAACATAACTAGTTCTTAGACTTTCTATTTAAACGTTTGCAATTTTCCTGTCGAAATTTTCCTTCCATATAAAGTACTAATTACAGTTCTGAAGTTCGATAGGCTCTTGAGATACGATACTGCGAGCTTCAACAATGAAATATTATTTTAAAGGTAGAATGCGGTACGTCTATTCTTGGGTACAAACTTTTTATAGCCAAGTCTTAAACATAGAGTAGACAACTGCGGAAGGAAGTCACCTGCTTGTTCGTAGATTTACGATGGCGCCATCTTGGCTAGTGTGGTTTGGGCGGGACACGAGTAGGGCCATTACAACTTGAACTGGAACACTTACCAAATAAGCATGTTTACGGACCTTACACACCACACGACCCTTATTTGGTTCCAAGACCATGTAACAGAGATTTATATTGAAATACTAGTTGTATCTTGCGCTTTCACTCTCGTAACGTTTGATGTCAGTGGTAGATATTTTCTGAAATTTAAATAATGAAAATAATAATAATAATATCCTCACGCCTTCCCACAAGGGTCCCCGAAGGGGTAGGCAGAGGTGTATAGGTGCTAACGTGACAGATGGTGAGTCCATCGCCGTTGCTCAAGCACGACTACACATACGCCTTTAAATTTCTTCTCAGACGTATGCAGGTTTCCTCTCGATGTTTTCCTTCACCGAAAGCTCGTGGTGTGACTAATCACTGTACATAAGCTCAGAAAAACTCAGTGGTACAGTCGGGATTCGAACTTGCGATCTTTGTGTCGCAGGCAACTGCTCGAACCACTCGGCCACTTTATCACTTTATATCTTTGAAGTCTGTATGTTTGTATGGAGACATAAAAACCTCTTTCAAACAGTAGATGGCGTTTGCGCACGAAATCGTAGAGATCCAGGCAGACTTGTCGTTAGTGAAATTCCTAGGTTACGTAAATATAGTAAAAATTTTATATTAATGTGTATTAAAGTATATAATAAGTTACCTAGTAAATTTAAGTTGTTGTGCTATGGGCGGTTTAGGGTTCAGTTATATGAATGGTTGAGTGACAATGGCTTTTATGGTGTGGGAAATATTTTGAACACTGACCTGAATTTTCATGCTGAGGGCTCAGCAAAACATGAATGTACGACATTATTCATTAACACCAGTTTATACCATGTTTTTTTGCAAAAATAAATGATTATGATAATGATTTCATCAACTTCCTTTCAACATCCATACAAACTTTCACATCTTATAATATTAGTAGGTAGTAGGTAGTAGTAGTAGTAGGTATCTTATAGTATTAGTAGTAGTAGTACTATATTAATACTAGCTGTGCCACCCAGCTTTGCTTGGGTGAAAAAATAAAACCACACACAAACATTTTTTTTTTCCTCTTTATAATATTATAATAATATATCCTCACGCCTTCCCACAAGGGTCCCCGAAGGGGTAGGCAGAGGTGTATAGGTAATACCCACACACCCACTTTCCGCCAGAGGTATATTAGGTGCCAACGTGACAGATGGCGAGTCCATCGCCGTTACTCAAGCACGACTATACATACGCCTTTGAATTTCTTCTCAGACGTATGCAGGTTTCCTCTCGATGTTTTCCTTCACCGTAAAGCTCGTGGTGTGACTAATCACTGTACTTAAGTTCAGTACTTTATAATATTAGTATAGATATTTTAGAATATTAGTATAGTATAGGGGATAATTATATGTATATTGCCTACAGCCATCTCCAACAGCGCGAGTGGTGGACTTGCAGGCCACCGACCTTTACTCCACTCCATCTACGGAACCCGACTCACACTCCAAGCTCATTGTAAGTCTGCTATAGTTAACTAAACGTTCAACTGTAATCTATGGACAGGTCCACAACGGAAGTCCAGCTTACCAGCTGTACCAATTTACAGAAGATCTTTCAAACGCACCGGAAGGAGGAGAGACAAGGAGGAATCTCTTCATTCCGAATCTGATCTTTTCGAAGGGAACGCATCCTAACTGCGTTTATGCTATTTCTTGCTTTCTCTAACACATCCAGGATTTGCTGCCGTACAATAAAGTCGACATCAATTTCGCTTTATGGACAGCCACTCTTGCTCTTGCTACCTTCCTTAGATTTTACTGCCTATAAACTTCGATATAGCCCTATTCTCTTTATTCCCGGCAGCTATCCTTCTTTCAATATATTTTAGGGTAGTGTGTAAAGCGCGTAACAAACCGACAAAATCTGACTCTTTACAATGTTAAGAGATATGTGCCACTTTTGCAGAGTAAAAAGAAATATAATAAAAAAGTACATTGTCTACCTCAACTTAGCTGCTCGAGCTATTTGTAGGTGTTGTAAATTTGTATTTTTTCCAAAGTACTGATGACTTATCCGAACAATATCCAGATATCAGGTGCAGAAGCGTCGTGGGTGGCGTCTCTGCTGTGTCTCGGAGCGCTCTGGGGAGCTGTACCCGCTGGACTCATATCCGAATACTTCGGCAGGAAGAAGACGTTGCTGTACCTCGCTCTGCCTCTGATTGTTTCCTGGATACTGGTCGCTTCCAGGTAAATATAATATTAAGATCGCTCACAGAGGAAGACCACGTTACAATTACCAAGATCAAAGCGATCGGCCGCTCAAGGACGAGAGCGTCAAGAGTACTCGAAACCGACGAGCATGTATGTATGAATGTGGACGAAGCGAAAGAGGTATGTAAGTCTAGAGAGAACTGGCGCTCTATACTCATTGCCTACCCTAGGGACTAGGGACCCTACTGTAGGGACGATGAGGATGCATGCACACTTTAATGTGTGACTAGCTAATGTAACTCATTCCTACAAAAATTTCTGATAACTTTCCCCTTTGAAATACAATTATTGCCTTTATTTACGTGCCTTCTAACAAGGGTCCCCAAATGGGTAGGCAGAGGTGTACGCAGTATAGTATTTTCTAGTCTGGCCGAAAATATGTTCTAATGCCAATTTTACAGTTGCACTGTTTCTCTACCCGACTATACATACGTCATTGAATTGAATGAATATGACTTCAGTATTATACCTAAATGTATTTGTTTTGTTCCCAGTCCGAATGTGTACGGGCTATACGTGGGCCGCTTTGTCGGTGGGATGGCTGTGGGGGCCTTTAGTGTCGGCATCCCTCCCTACGTGGAGGACATTGCCGAGAAGAACCTCCTGCCGACCCTAGCCAACTTCTACCATGTCCACTTCAGCTGCGGAATACTCTTTGGCTACATTATTGGTACGACTTTAATCTTATTATTCTTACCTAGATCAAGTCTGTTATAGTGCTCTCTCTCTTTCTCTGCTTTCTCTACGCGATGAAAACCAAGCACTCCTTTTATTACTTCATATATTATGAATGCGAAAATATCTGCCCTCAGCGGGAATGAAACCCGCGACCTCAAGCTTAGCTGTCAGGAGCTTTGACCAAATGGAATCTTTCTTTGTCAATCTCTGAAGGTGAAGGATATACTTGAAACATAAACATCCTCACGCCTCCTCGAAGGGTCCCGAAGTGAATTTCAATTCTCATTATTCATTTTTCTATTACATTCTCCATATAATTCGAAAGTACGAAGCACTTTGTCATTCACTTTGCCACTTAAGTGAGCAGCGCTTTCTATGGGCGCAATTTTCGATCCCGGTTCATGCCATGGTTACACGGATACATAGCTTACTTTCACGCCTTATCACAAGGGTCCCCGAAAGGACACCCTCAAATAAAAACCTCTATTCGTCATACATATATTTGGGTACATAGACGTTTCTCAATTACTATACAGTACAGTATGTAAGTCTACTCTCTGCCTAACACATTGGGGACCCGGCGGCCTTTTTCAATTCCTTCCCAAATGCATGCAGGTTTCCTCTCGATGCTTTTCTTTATGGTTAAGTTTGTGCTATGATTATATGAGTTCAGAGAAACTCGTTAGTATTGTCGGAATTTGAACTTGCAATCTTTGCGTTGCAGTTGCGTTCAATCCGCTCGGTCACCGCGGCTCTCTGATGCACATATTACAATATGCTTAATAATATTTGTACTTGTATTTCTTTTCTTACTTGACTAGTTCTGCGACTTTAACGACCACTTTGTCCATCACATCACCATGTTGATCAACACGGATGGACTCAAGTAAGGATTGACTTTCTAGAAGTAATTTCTATAGTCGTAGAGTTAATCAATTTTTTTAAGATAGCAATTTTACTGTACTTCTCAAAAGGTGTCAGCAAAATTTCACAATCATTGACGGAGTAGACAACCCACGATGGCGTAACAAACCAAACTCACTATTCCCATTTATGTTTAGGATAACGGTTAGGAATGACGGCAGAATATAATTACTATTTATGATACAAGTACAAACTTCTGCTTTGACATAAGCACTTAAGTTAAAATTTGAGACCTTACAGTATTAAATTAATAACCGTTAAAGTTAGGCACCCCAATTTTGTAACTAAACTTGTTCATCGCTACACGAAGTCTTTGTTCCCTGTACCTCTTCAAGGCCACTTAGCTCATACAAGTTGTTCATTTAAATTGTACCAAGATCATCCATATACATACATAGCATCACGCCATGTACAGCGCAGGTGCCACAGAGTAGGCAGAGAGAGTAGAGCGCCAGTTCTCTCTAGACTTATATTGTGTGATATTAAAGAAGATCATAAGTGTAATTTCTATGACCGGTTCATAATTACTATGGCATGCAAGAACAAACTAAATGAGTCCTTTTTTAAGATAAATCTATTATCGTAGATCTCGTAATTGCGCATAATCTTTATTAAATTTATAAGGTTTTTGTTTATGCGCTGATACCAGGCACTACTGGTTCTATTGAAATATTTGTGTTGGATAGTCAATTTATCTAGGAACGCTATAAGCTATTCACACTTATGGCAAGCTACGACCAATAGGAGCGGAGCATAAATGAAATATGTAGGAAAAACTTGGAAATGTTTTCCTTTTGAGAGCTTCCGTTGCGTGCGCTGCGTAAACTGTTACGCAAAAATTGCCCCGAGGTATCACTCTCCTAAAATATTTTTTTTTTTTTTATACCACTTGGTTGGCAAACAAGCATGCGGTCCGCCTGATGGTAAGCGGTTACCGCCGCCTATGGACGCTTGCAACACCAGGGGTATCACTCGCGCGTTGCCGATTAAATTGTTTTATTCCGGAGAAAGTATAATTTATATATTCTCATGCCTTCCCACAAGGGTCCCCGAAGAGGTAGGCAGAGGTGTTTAGGAAGTAAATACCCACTTTCTGCCAGAGATATATATTAGGTGCCAACGTGATTTCTTCTCGATGTTTTTCTTCACCATAAAGCTCATGTTGTGACTCATCACTGTGCTTAGAAAAATTCATTGGTACAGTCGGGATTCGAACTTGCAATAATTGTATTGTATGTAACTACTCGAACCACTCGGTCACCACGACCACCACTCTTTTCCAGAAAAAGTATCCACCATTAAAATCATATTCTACGCGGGTGAAATCGCAGGGCACTTCTAGTGATGAATATATATCCTATTTCAACAATGCTTATGCTGATGGTACACATTGATTCCAGGTATGGTGGAGAACACATCCTGGCTGTCATTCCTGTGCGCGAGTATACCAGCAGCCTTTTTCGTAGCCTTCATCTTTCTCCCAGAGTCCCCGACGTACCTCATGTCTCAGGGGAAATTCCATGAGGCTAAAGCAGCGTTGCGCTACTTCCGGGGCATAGACAACGACATTGACACGGAAATCAAAGCGTTGAAGGAGTACATGCGAAGTTCACCGAAGAATAAAGTAACTTTTAAAGCTCTGTTCCGAAGCAAAGCGACTTTCAAAGCTCTCGTGGTCTCCTTTGGGCTTATGATCTTCCAGCAATTGAGCGGAATATATCCCGTGCTTTTCTTCGCCAAGAATATATTCGGAACGTTCACTATATCTTTGAACCCTCCGGGGGCGGCTATTATCTTGGGATTTTGCCTGGTGTCCAGCACATACTTCTCGACGTGGCTTTTGAAAATGGTGCGGCGAAGAGTGTTACTCATGATGTCTTTTCTGCTCATGGGTGTGAGCGTCGGCAGCCTGGCTGTCCACTACCACTTGGTGGCCGCACACGCTTCTTACAATAGTACCTGGGTGCCCTTATTAACTCTCTGCCTGTACGTGAGCGTCTATGCCATTGGCGTGGGTCCAATACCCTGGCTCATGCTCAGGGAGATCTTCCCACGGAACGTGACCAGGAGAGCGACAGCCATCACTGCTGGTTTCCACTGGTTTCTGGCCTTTGGTGCGACCAAATTATACCAGAATTTAGTCGACATGGTGAAACCAGGGTGGGCGTTGTGTCACTTCGCTGTAACTTGCCTCGTTGGAACCATGTTCGTCTACTTCTTTGTGCCTGAAACCAAAGGGCGGTCGCTGGGGGAGATACTCAACGAGTTTGATGGCATTCATAAGAAGAAAAGGCATAGACACGTCATAGAAGTTGAAAGCGTTTCAGAAGCTTAATCAAAGACTGTTGGTGTTTGAATCAAAATTAATTTTGAGTCAGTATTCGAGGTTAAAATTCTATAATCTTCTTTTGTATGTACAGAAATTTCAAAATTGGATTTCGAACAATATTTTAGGAACAAATAAAATTGATGTTCCATGTTCAAAATTAGTGATATTATCATTTTTGATTCAAACATTGCAATTAGAATATAATTAATTAACTATTTTAGATAAGGTGCCTAGGGGACAGTCATTCTTTATGACGTGAACTAAATTATTAACGCTATTGGCCAAAGGAGTAACGTGTTCATTTACAAGGCTCTCATTCGTGAGCTATGGTATGTTGTTATTTATATACGATTTATTGTTATAACCCAATAATAAATGCTGATTAATACTCGAAAATTCTTTTTTTATTTTAATGCAAATGTAAAGAAGTCAAATAAGTTAGCTAAAAAAGGTAAAGTAAAGTAAAGAGGACGCGGTCTTATAGCGTTCGCTCGCGCGTAGTCGGATCAAATGTTGGTTGGAAATACATTTTAAAATGTACGACTGTTCTTAGATTGCTTTAAAATCAGTCCAGTATTAAATTAATACAAATGCAAAATTTGTGACATTTTTTACGGTCGCTTTACACTGAATTTATGAATTGACTTATGAAATTGGGAACAATTGTATCTTCTATCGTCAATCATCACATTGGATACAATTTTTTAATTCAATACTATATCGGTTACACACACAGGAGCGCTTCGTCAAATGATAAGCCGCTATCCGTTCTCGTTGGTAATATTATACAAACGATTTATCTTTGCCGATAGCCTCGCCATTGCTGGATAATGCTAATGATACCTACTGCAATTATTCCAACCTGTAAATTTATATTTACAATGACGCTTGTTTTACTACAACGGTAGAGTACACCCTAGCTTACTTTCACTCTACACATTTATATATAGTCGTTAAGTAATTCTTTGCATTATAATTTATCACTTACGAGCCGTGGTGGCCGAGTGGTTCGAGCAGTTGCCTGCGACGCAAAGGTCGCAAGTTCGAATCCCGACTGTACCAATGAGTTTTTCTGAACTTAAGTACAGTGATTAGTCACACTGCTTCACGTGCAGTCACGAGCTTTACGGTGAAGGAAAACATCGAGAGGAAACCTGCATACGTCTGAGAAGAAATTCAAAAGGCGTATGTATAGTCGTGCTTGAGTAACGGCGATGGACTCGCCATCTGTCACGTTGTCACCTAATATACCTCTGGCGGAAAGTGGGTGTGTGGGTATTACCTATACACCTCTGCCTACCCCTTCGGGGACCCTTGTGGGAAGGCGTGAGGATATATATAATTTATCCTGCTTGTGTACAAAACGTGTCCAGCAGTTAATCTTCTAAATATATTCAAGCCACAAGAGCCATGGCGAGATTAAGTATCGCTGTTTCTCAAACATGAGAATACATACTGTCGCGTACTCCAACATAAATAAATTTAAAAAAGAAATAAAAAAGGATGTTCTTTTTTAAATGTAGCTTCATGTATATTGTATGTCAGAATGTGAAGAAAAAACAAAAGAGGAACAACATTGTTCGACTGCATTATTAAGAGTACTCGAAACCGACGAGCATGTATGAAGACTGATGAATGTGGACGACGCGAAAGAGGTATGTAAATCTAGAGAGAACTGGCGCTCTATACTCACTGCCTACCCTGTTAGGGACTTGGCGTGATGATATGATGACGATGATTTCATTATAAAACAAATGCAAGTGAAAGGGCAATTATAAAAGGTTTTATGCCTTCATACGCGTAAACATATATAATAAATGAAATAAAATAAAATAAAAATAAAAAAGCCTATATTTCTTACAGAATCTAAGTTTACAAAATAGTGGTATTAGTAACATATAAGTGTAATTATTTTTAATGTAAGTGTTAGTATGTTTTAGTTTGGTAGTTTATAACGAGATTAAGTTCTTTTTTTTATTCTTGTTATTCTGCTAGAACCCCTCTGCAGGTAAAGGCCTCCTCCAAAGTGAGCCAGTCTTCTCTGGATTTTGCTGAAATCATCCAATTCGGGCCCGCTGTGCATTTTATTTCATCCTCCCATCTATTTCGGGGTCTTCCTTTCCTTCTTTTGCCAATTGGCCCTTTCCACGCTGTCACACTTTTTGTCCGTCTCTGGTCTTGGAGACGAGCTACGTGTCCAGCCCACTTCCATTTTAGTGCAAGAGCTTGTGTCAGAACATCTGTTGCTTTTGTAATATTGCGACAGTTTTTTTTCGCTAGCGAAGTCGATTAATCTTTGCCCTCTCTCGTTTCTATCTCCATATCCGTGTGTTTTCATGATTAGAATTTCTTCTTTTTTTGGTACACCTATTTTCGCATTTAAGTCACCCATCAGTATGTAGTCTTTATATGCCATATCTGTTGCCGTGTTTACTGTCGCGTAAACATATACGTCTTTGAATTTATTCTGACGTGTTTTTTCACCATTAACTTCGTGGTACGATTAAAAAGAAACATTGAAATAGTTGGGATTCAAACCGTACAACAGTAGCGTTTGCTACTGTTGGTACGTGCCTAATCCGCCATTGTTAGTAACCCTGTCTGACGAAGGTACATATTTGTGTGATTGGAAAATTGGACGACAAACAAAACGTAGAATTTACAAAATAAATGAGTAACGATTCGGTAACAACTTTTACGTGCGCTGTTTTCAAATTCCCGGATCAATTTGGGTGTTTATTATCAAATGAAGAAAAGCATGTTACGTTGGTTTGGACACAGAAAGGATGATGTAGAGAGATTGGCGAAACAGATATACAATGAACCAAAGTGTGTACAAGAAGAGGCAGAGGAAGACCACATTTCAACTCAATCAGGCACTAGAAGATATACTCAAAGGTAGTAAAAATATCAAGAGTACTTGAAACCATCGAGCATGTATGAAGAGACAGGTATGCAAACTGGCGCTCTAATCTCTTTGCTTACCCCGTGAGGACGCCCAGTGATGGTACGGTGAAGGAAAACATCGAGAGGAAACCTGCATACGTCTGAGAAGAAATTCAAAGGCGTATGTATAGACGTGCTTGAGTAACGGCGATGGACTCGCCATCTGTCACGTTGGCACCTAATATACCTCTGGCGGAGAGTGGGTGTGTGGGGTATTACCTATACACCTCTGCCTACCTGATGTGTATACTGTCTTGCCTAACAGCTGTCAGTGATTTTCGGCTTGGCGCGGTTACTTACAATGACAGCTGTCAGCAATTTGTTTTGGCGGGTTTTTGTGTATTGTGTATATATTATCAATAAACCAGTGTTCTGAATAACATCTTTTATTCCACTACCCCTTCGGGGACCCTAGTGGGAAGGCGTGAGGATATTGATTTTTTGTGTAGTTGCAGTTGTCCTGAACAGAATTTATTGAGGCTTATTAATTAACGAAGGATATGCTTGTTCCCCAACGATAGCGACAACAGATAACGATCTGGCTATATATTTTTGCGTAAGATATATAATATATATCTTCGGGATCGGGCTGATCACTATATAATATCGACACACCCTACACCCTAGCTCGCGAATCAGCAGAGCCCCATGCCGAGGTTTTAATCCTGCACAGGGGAAGCCCTTAGGTATAGTTGAAGCACCTGAGAAGTATCTAAATAGGCTGCGGTAACCGTTTCCCATCAGATGGGCCGTATGCTTGTTTGACACTCTTGTTGTATAAATGAAAAAAAATCTGCCCGTCGCCGAATACACACTATCTATACTAAGAATATAAAATTTTAAAGTTAGAATTATGACAAGTACTACATTTTGTGGGTAGATTTGAATAAACGGGACTACGAAATCACTTCTTGAGTATTCATTACAGGTACGTGCTCCCCTCCGTACCTGTAAATAGCATGTTATGTCCTTGGAATACATTCCTTAGGAGCCTTTTATTTATTTAAAAGCAGTGAGAGCCGCAAGCAGACCTCGTGGCAGGTACGCGCCCGCTCGTGGGACGAATGCCAATGAGCAGGGCCCCGGGGGCCTGGTTCCTGTTATTTCTATTTTATTTTTCACACATAGAAAGGCGTGTATTTCTTTTTAGCGTAAGCTGATGCTTTACCGCGACTTTAGCCGAAAGGCTCTTTTCATACATACATATCATCACGCCGAGTCCCTAACGGGGTAGGCAGAGAGTATAGAGCGCCAGTTCTCTCTAGATCTTACATACCTCTTTCGAATTCACCTCTGAATTACATCGCGACCGTGTGTTTTTACTGTAAGGTATGGAGTCAGCTGAGCTGGCAGAATAAGGCCGCCTACAATTAAGCCGCTAGCATAATGATGCCTCTTTGCTTAATGCTGACGCACACAGATGGTCGACCTAAATAAGCGACAAAGCGTTGCTTGTTAGGCTCCTGGCGAATCAACGCAATGCAATTTGCTTTGGGCCTTAGGGCACCTGTTTTAAACGAAATTGTATTAAAATCCTGGCCGTGACATAAATACGAATTGTTTGCCCCCTGTTTTAATTGGGCTAACCCTTTTTCATTACATTCAAATGCTTTGAGAATAGTAAGGAGGTTGGTAAGGAAGTTCTATTTGTTAACGCCTGATAGTACACTACCATACAGTAGACTAACCGACGATTCAAAAGCAATAGAAAGAGCGTATTATACCACTACGATGCAAACAAGCATGCGTCCCGCCTGATGGTAAGCGGTTACCACCGTCTTGTTATTATTACCTGTCAGTATAAAGCTGTGGTGGCCGAATGGTTCGAGCAGTTGCCTGCGACGACGCAAAGGTCGCAAGTTCGAATCCCGACTGTACCAATGAGTTTTTCTGAACTTAAGTACAGTGTTAGTCACACCACGAGCTTTACGGTGAAGGAAAACATCGAGAGGAAACCTGCATACGTCTGAGAAGAAATTCAAAGGCGTATGTATAGTCGTGCTTGAGTAACGGCGATGGACTCGCCATCTGTCACGTTGGCACCTAATATACCTCTGGCGGAAAGTGGGTGTGTGGGTATTACCTATACACCTCCGCCTACCCCTTCGGGGACCCTTGTGGGAAGCAGATACAAACTTGAAAAAAAAAATTGTGTGTGTCAGCTCCGACGCACGACTGGAGTTTACACCTTAAGTACGATTGTCTAAACATACGCAAAAAGAGTTTATCCAACTGAAAATAAGATTAATACCATATGAAAGGGTAAATTAACAAATTAATGAAAATAATATACATATATAAATATATATTTATTCATTTTATATACATTTATTATAACTAATTGGCAAAATATTTTACATTAAACTTTTCACAATAGTCAATTTAAGGTGTGCACAAATATTTCATTAGGAATGTTGATAAATAAGTAGTAAAACTATCGTAAAAATCGGATTATCGATATCGGTACTTTATTGACTACACCCTCGCACTGGTTGAGTAGCGCGAAACTGATGCAATTTTCTAGAAAGTTCTTTAACTATTATTACAGATAAAATTCGATCTTATTGCCCTTACATAAGATTGATTTTTGTATTGTACAATTAAAAAAAAATTGGACAAAAACAAAATTAACGTAATAAAATAAAATTTAATTAAATAACACTTCCCGATGATAGGAAATGCCACTATTAGCTAGAAGTTTGTCCGCCTAGCATTCCTGCACTCAAGAATGGAGCAATACGGCATATCTGCACTTGTTTTTCAAACTTATTGAAAGCGGATTGTACAACTGTCACACACAAGCGGCGGCGGCCTACTGAGCGCGGTTGGTCACAACCAAATTAGAAAGTTGAGCACCATAGGTGCATGCGCACCAAAAACGTAACGAGGTCATTCATCAGTAGATTTTACCTCTCATAATTTTCTCATACCGGGCGCCTTATATATGAAAATCGATTCTTAAGGAGTAAACTCCAAAAATACAGATAGCGTGTCCTTCGCCGTTACTCAAGCACGCCTACACACGCCTTTCTCTGACGTAATACCCGAATATCTCATTGATGTACTACTATACCTTAGTGCACTAGCGACACCGCTGATAAACTTTAGTGAAGTAACGCACAAGCTTGCATACCAATCACTGGGGAGGGCACGTCGTGCGTGATTACTTGGTGAATATATCTTTAGTGTAGAGGCCGACGGACAACACGTATATGTTCGCCGATATTCTTATATGTGCACTTCACTTGATAATACGAAACCTTTGAAAAACCCACCTCTTGTTCTCTTCTTGAGAATTGTCACAGCGACAGTCGGACAGTAGTCAGTTCCTCTCGATGTTTACCTTCACCGTAAAGCTCGTGGTGTGACTTATCAATGTACTTTCAGAAAAACTCATTCTTACAGTCAACTCTAACCACACGGCTACCACTACTCATTTCTCAAATCTATATTGTTACGACGGAAGGTTCTAGAGGTCTTGCCGTGTGAAAATCATGCCAAACAACAACACTTAGCCGGAACTATAGACAAAAGGAGGCAATTAAGAAAGGACGTAAACAAGATGTTTTCGTCGCCCGGCCATTGTTCTGCGGATGCATTCACACGGCAAATTCAACGAAAGTCTTAATGGCGGTCTCGAACCTTCCACCGATATCTAGTATATCGTGCCGGTGCCATATATAAGGCGGTACCCGATGGGCACGGGCAGTCAGTTTAGAGAGTTAGTCCAGTGAGAAGTCAGTTGAGTTAGTTGATTCCGGAGTTGAGTTCAGTGCGAGTGATCACAAGTGTTTTATCAGTGACTATAGTGAGTGTACAGTATTAGTGAAGTGTTTAGTGTTTACTGTGTTCTACTGTTACTGTGTTGTAGTGTACACAGAGTAGAAGTGTTTCAGTACCTAGGGTTTACTGTGTTTTACTAGTACTGTGTTATAGTGAATAGTGCTATAGTGATAGTGTACTGATTTATCGTACAAGTTTCCGGAATTATTCTGTGTATAGAATAAAGTGTCGTTAAAGTGTTACAACCGGCTATCATTAAATTATCCCGAACCCCAGCTCGTAACAATATTAATATATGATAGTCATGCTTGAGTAACGGCGATGGACTCGCCATCTGTCATATTGGCACCTAAAATACATAGATCTCTGAAAGAAAGTGGGTGTGTGGGTACTACCTTTACACCTCTGCCTACCTATTTCGGGACCCTTGTGGGAATGCGAGAGGAATTATTATTATTTTTACTATGTTACATAAATTATGTAACAAAGTGTGTTACCATATAGCATGGTAAATTCAGTTATTTTTTTATAGTATCCTTAGTGCTTTGATTAATAAAATAAAATTCAGTGCTCTAAAGACAGTCACAATATAATGTTATACTTACGAAATATTCAATCCTATTAATTTGTGCCATAAATACGCCACTTATAAAATACACACAAATAGGGCTTAACGAAATTAGATGAAATTTGCCTCAGAGATAGATTTTTAACACAAAGGACTCACATATGACGTGAGTCAAACACGCGTTTATTGGAACAATCGGGATTCGAACTTGCAATCTGCATGATGCAGGCAACACTACACTACATCGTAATACGATTTTAAACCATATGCGTCATACAGAAAGCAAAAAACAATCAAGACATAGTCATCATAGCGAAAGCTGCTTCAAAAGCGGGAAAAACAAAAGAGTGAGCGAGCGTGTATAAAAATATGGAAGCAACTCAGGACTCTATTTCTTTGTTAGATCATCATGTGAATCAATATTGAGTGTGTGTATATATTGAGTGTGTGTATATATTTGCAACGAGCTAGCCAGTTTTCGCTATAAATAATAAATAAATACCTGGGACAATTCCACACAAATTGACCTAGTCCCATGTTAAGCAAAGCTTGTGTTATGGTAACTAGACAACGATAGATTTACTTATATAGATAGATATATGTATACGTAAATACATAGGACATCCAAGACTAAGGTACAAATACTCGTGTTCATCACGCAAATATTTGCCCTCAGCGGGATTCGAACCCGCGACCTCAAGTTTCGCAGTCAGGAGCTCTAACCGCTATAAGGTTCATGGTTCGATTATGTATATGTTCTATTCACGCCGTCGGCAAAACATCAAGGGCACACGGTGACGCGCAAAGCGTCGCCCGGCCTTCCTCATGATACTTGTGAAAAGACACGACTTAACAAATGACACATCGGGCTTAAGATGCCAACCAATGAACGAATATTGATTTTACCTGTGTCGATAAGCATTGCTATACGGTAATAATAATTAATGCTGTCAAAATTGATTGATAATAAATCAGACTGATGAATGTGGACGAAGCGAAAAAGGTATGAAAAATACTCAAAACCGACGAGCATGTATGAAGAGACAGATGATTGTGGACGAAGCGAAAGAGGTATGTAAGTCAAGAGAGAATTGGCGCTCTATACTCTCTGCCTACCCCGTATACCCTACGCCGGAACTCGGCGTGATGATATATATGTATGTATGTATGTATGAAATCAAAGTTGTGTATAAGTTTGAAAATTGTGTATGACTCTTATGTGGGTCACTTATGGTAGATATTATGCAATCACTATGGCAAACTACGGTAACAGTGACTCGTCACACCACCGGCTTGACGGTGAAGGGAAACATCGAGAGGTAGCTTACACAAGTTTGAAAATACATGCAAGGAGGTGCTTGAGAATTAGAGAATAGAACTCACCATCTTATAAATTACGAGAAACACGTTTTCATTACTGAAATAGATCTGATGTTTATCTAGATGTATGTTGCTACAATTAAGTCGAAGTTTTTCCAACCATTTTCCATATTTCTGTAATTGTTCGCCGGGAAGAAAAGTTTGCTTTGATGTGTTTTTAATACGAAACCGAGTTATTCAGAGCTTAAAATTTAATTTCAACTCTCCATATAAGCTCAATATAACTTTTGCATCTCGAAAGTTTCTCTAGTACGTTCAGTACCGAGCGTATTACCTTAAACAATTAAACGAAACAGCACCTGTTGAGGACTAGATGATCGTTTAGCGGCGATAACTTTCGTCTGTTGTCGCTCGTTTCGCTCGTTTCGCCCGATAAAGCCATTTTCATCTGTGCTTGGAGCGAAGTTACATTTGCATGCAAAAGAACTGGAGCACCTGCTTTTCATTTGGAGGTTGAAAAAGCTCGCGCGACGTGGTTTTTCTTGAATTTTGATGAGCGACTGTTAACCGCCTGCGACACACTGTTGCTTAGAACGGACAGTAAACTTGATGACTATTTAATTTCAAGCGCTGACTTATTCTTGTGTTTCCCTTATTTTGTATATCTTTACGCCTTCCTACAAAGATCCCCGAAAGAGTAGGCGTAGGTTTAAAACCCCCTCTCTTTTCCCTCGTCGTTTCCGTCGTTTGTCACTTCATACGCGCCGTTTCTCAAGCACGAATATGCATACACCATTGAGTTTGTTTCCAAACTAACGATGTTATTTCCTCACCGTAAAATACCTGGTGCAATAAATGGCTATGCGCGAAAAAACTCATTGGTGCAGTCGAGGTTCAAAGAGGTACGCACCCTTTGCGTAGCAGGCGACCGCTCGAACCCACGCCACCTCTTACTTATTTTGATTTGATTTAAATAAAATTTACCTATTATTTTAGCTCAAAATATTTAATTGATAATAATTTCAGTAAAATATCATCTTTATTTGAAATAAGAAGTCCGCATACGCGTCGATCCATCCATCAATTTAGAATCGTAGCAATCAAGTGCCACGCTTACAAGACTATGTTACCCATTCGAAATACATAGTATCGCGCTTAGTCTCTCATGAGGACACTAAAACTGGCGCTGTACTCGCTCTGCCTAAACCTTTCGATGTGTCTATAAAATGTTGGATCGCCATTCTTTATGTCGGTATGTCACCCAAAACATACGTTTGCCAGAATACGATATGGCTCCTTAGTATTCCGGCGCGGCGCTGATCCTCTACTCTCGTGGCTGACGTGGGGAATATCAGTCATAAACCCCCGCGGGCTTCACGTGTAACATGCTTCATTCGGCCGATAAATAAATGTATCATTTTAAATTTCCCTCATACATACATATCATCACGCCGAGTCCCTAACGGGGTAGGCAGAGAGTATAGAGCGCTAGTTCTCTCTTGATACGAATATGAGACGACATTACAAATAGCATTAACGCCTTTGGTATGCTACGTTGGTAGAACAATTGCCAACCGTGTGAGAAAACTTGTCGATATAAGAAAAATACAAGGTCAATATTGCTAAGCGAAAATGATTCGAGCGCCATATAGCCTCGCAGCTCCCAAAGGTCATAATCCCCAGCTGAGAGGTTATCCATAGATGCTATTCTTGTCACGTGAATCCCTTGACCGTGAGCTGCAGTCAGAGGCCACGAGCAGGTCAAGTGCCTAGGCACAAAACAGAAGGGCTTTCAATTTCTTTCGCTTGGTGTTAATACTCTTAGGAAATAAGTGCCATTTTTAAGAGCCGTGATGGCCGAGAGGTTTTGTAATCGCCAACGCAAACATTGCAAGTTTGAGAATCGACTGTAAAAATGAGCTTTTCCTGAAGTACCCTAATGTGACTGATCATACAAGCTTTGTGGTTGACGAGAAACCGAGTGAAAACTTGCTTACGTCTAAGTTGAATTTCTAAAGCATATGTTGTAGGAACGGCGACGGACTCGCAATCTGCCATGATGGCACCTAAATAGAGCTAAAAAAATATCTGGCGAAGAGAGATTTGTTTATACGTCTGCCTGAACTTTCCACGCAATAAGGGGTATGAGGGACTTGCGTGGAAAGTTAAAAGTAGGCGCCTTAATCATACCAAATTCGTTCCATAGATTTGTATAAAGGAATCCTACTCCGTACTACTAGCACAGCTCTTTGAATGAAAATGAGCTTTTAATGATGGGTTGAAAGGGCTCAATCCGGCGCAAGATATTCGACCGTGTAATTATGAGAAAATTACCCATTGTTTGGGGTGGCGCGATTGTTCGGGCCGTATTAAATTTAAATGTATCTAGGTCACATTTTATAAGACATTTCGTTTAATATCATTAACAGCGAGGCCTTTTCCCCGAACCTTGTATAGATCCAGTCGGGTTATTACACAGCCGAGGTTCTCTTGAAATAAGCACGTTTCACTGTTGAACTAAGCCTAAGTCCAGGTTAGCGTCAATTTTGAAGGCTATTGACGGAAATGCGAGTATAAATATTGCAATTTCCAATCCCGACTGTACCAATAAGTTTTTCTGCACTTAAGTACAGTGATTAGTCACACCACGAGCTTTACGGTGAAGGAAAACATCGAGAGTAAACCTGAATACCTAACAGGTTTCCGGTTAAACGTAAGTAGGAAGGAATTTAAAGGCACAGGCAAAGGCATATATATGAATAGTCGTGCTTGTGTACTGGCGACGCACTCGCCATCTGTCACGTTAGTCTGCCTACCTCTGCCTACCCCTTCGGGACCCTTGTGGGAAGGCGTGAGGAATATTTAGGACAAGGCTAGGTCATATAATTATATAGTTACACAGCCGTGTACACGGTGCTTTCTAGACTTACGTACCTCTTTCGCTTCCTCTACATTCATCAGTATCTTCATATATTTAACTACATTTACTTTGGAAACGAAAAAAACAACGTCGAAGTCGGCGCAGAGCTATGACACAGGTACATTAGTTAAATCAATAGCCCCTCTGATGGCGTTAGGGGTTCTTAAATTGTATTTTGACGATATTCCGCAATGTAGCTACGGGCTACCGTCTATATTAATGGCAGGTTCGATCCTCGCCCGCGGCATACATTTTTCGCCAACATTGTATATGTAAAAATTTCAATTGAATGATTTATTTTAATACTAGATGTGCACCGCAGTTTCATCCACGTCATTTTATTTATTATATATAGATTTTATAACAGTTATCTTCTCTAGAATAAAACACATCCTTTTGGTAAATGTTTTTTATACAACAAGAGTGGCAAACAAGCTTACGGCCCGCCTATTGGAAAACGGTTACCGCAGCTTACGCTTTTTAAGCTATTTAAGCTTACCGAAGGATCACTTGCGCGTTGCCACTCTGTGTTCGGAGAGTTATGCTGTGTTGGCAGCATAATGCAGCTCCAAATTCGAACGGGAAACCCGTTATGACCTGCCTCTCTTAAAATCCTCTATCCTCAATCCAGCCCGTAATCTATCTATGTACCAATTTTTATCCAATTTTGTTCATTAGATCTTTTAAAGGTACAAACATGTATAATGTACAACCATGTAACATGTATAATGTTTGTAGGATTCGTTTAACTGGCACAGTATGAAGTACACATCCCTGGAACAGTAATAGCCTCACCAGCTATTACTTTAAGACAAATGCACTCATAGATCACGCCGCCAAGCAAACTTTTCACAGTGAGAATAACGTCAACGTTTTCATGAATTGTAAATACATACGGGGTGGCTGGAAGAACCCGTTCGATCTCGGAGATGTAGAAAACTATAGATGTGGCATTATATTAGCGTGCCATGTGATATACACTGGATACTATTGAAAGCACTAGCGGCTGCAACGCAAACGCCATTTACTGTTGCATGACTTGGCTGTTAAACACGTTTCTATTATTAAAAAAAAAAGAATTTTCAGGTCATTAACGAGGATTTATTCTACCCCTATTTCATCCTTACAAGATTTTTTTAATATAAAATATAATAATATATCCTCAGGCCTTCCCACAAGAGTCCCCTAAGGGGTAGGCAGAGGTGTATAGGTAATACCCACACACCCACTTTCCAGAGGTCAGAGGTATATTAGGTGCCAACGTGACAGATCAAAATCAAAATATTTTATTCAATGTAAGGGACACAGGGAACACTTATTGAACGTCACATATTTAATATAAACTAAAGTTACCACCGTTTCCAAGAAAAAAAAAAGTACCAAGTAAGTAAAGTATGGCGAGTCCATCGCCGTTACTCAAGCACGACTATACATACGCCTTTGAATTGCTTCTTAGACGTATGCAGGTTTCCTCTCGATGTTTTCCTTCACCGTAAAGCTCGTGGTGTGACTAATCACTGTACTTAAGTTCAGAAAAACTCATTGGTACAGTCGGGATTCGAACTTGCGACTTTTGCGTCGCAGGCAACTGCTCGAACCACTCGGCCACCACGGCGGACAATATAAAATATATACTATGTATACACATTACCTCCCCAGAATATAATCTATTTCCTTGCCCAAATTTTATAACGAACCGTTCTGCCAATTTTGTGAAAGGTCGGAAGCAAAACTATAAAGGAAAGAGTTACCTGCGCATTTACAATATCAGAAGGATTAGCTGCTGAACGCAAGATGCCTCGTCTATTCGCTAAAGCTCCTTGTCACCACATACTGTAGAAATTGCCGTCGGTAATAATAAAACAGTGTGCAAGTTTGGCCGTGTATCAACATAATGCCCATCCCACGTTCAGCTAGAACGCTGATGTGTGAGCAACAGAAAGATAACATATTTTCACGCGTTGCCACAAAGAACCCCAGGGGGTCTTTTGCTGTCTCCTAGACACGACTTCATATGCATATCCTCGCACTGATATATATACTATCTGAATCTTCGCGCCTTCCCACAATGGTCCTAGAAGGGGTGGGCGGAGGAGAGGCATTCACACACCCAATTTTGTGCGGTGATGTACTTTACCCGAACGTGACAGATGGCAAGTCGGTCTAGTACATATATATATATATATATACGTCTTTGAATTTCTTCTCAAACGCATGCAAATTTCCTCTTATATTTTTAATAATCACCGCAAAGCTCGAAGTGTGACTAGATGCTCTACATAAGCTTATAAAAACACATTGGTAGAGTCGTTATTCTAACATGCAATCTTTGCGTTGTAGGCGACTTTTCGAACCACTCTGTCACCACGGCTATTTATTTACGTTTAAATATTTCCTATTAACTACTGTATGGCCCTCGGCCAATATATTGTTTCACTTTACCTATTTGGCGTATCTCTTGCTTTAATCACTTTAAAAATCTCAACAAAGTAACATTCAGGTGCGAGGTAAGCTGCAGAGCGAGCATAATGCTATGTGACGTCACAATCGCTCCCCTTTGAAATAACAAATGTAGTGACGTCACCAGCGAGCTTACAGATAACAGCTAAGATGGAAAATGGATGAAAAAATGTTGCTTTGATATGTACGAGGGTGGTTTTGACAAGCGGTGAGGTCTTGGGTAATGGTTTGATAACAGAGTGCGTACGTGCGCGATGCGAAAGGATTAAGTGCTGATGATTCAGTTTTTTTATACTACAAAGGTAATGTTATTGTCGTTAATAAATGTTACCAATACCAAGGAGATTGTCTGCGCGGTGCCGACCTCGTTAGAATCCTTTCACACTTAAAGAGCTCCATTCTCCATCCAAACATTAACGGGTTTGATTCTACAGCTTGAACGTCAATTCTTTATTGGTCTCGGCAATACCATTGAGTGGTCCTTCTAAACTATTATTTACGAAAAAACGGACTCTGCCTCTCTATAGCAGTTGCATTGACGCAATGCGATGAAATAAGCATGCGAACTCCCTGAAGGTAAAAAACCACCGCCTTAGACGCTTGCAACACCACGGAAATGGCTCGCGCGTTAGCCGATATATAACATTATGATGTATATGTTATTATACTGTTCCCCCATACTTAAGTACTGATGCTGTAACATAATAATATTGTTATTACCTAATGGTATACCTAATGATGTGAAAAGAGTTACCATGGAGTATCTTGCCGGTTCTTTTTCAATGGAAACGACCAACCCGAACCGTGCACCCTTTTCGTCGTTTTATAAGTGCCCTTCTAGGTCCATATGAAATAAACATTTTTGATTTTGATTCTGTCCCTTTCGCACTCTTTAATAATGAAGATCCTATTACTTTAGTCCTATATTATCCTATATATTTTGTTCATAATATTATTATTATTGTCTAAATATTCTAATCAAATCTAAATATCGGAACAACAGCCTTCAAAAGGCAGTCAAATCGATAATTCGAACAGAGCGCTGAAGTCAATTATATTTACATTATAATAATCATTGGGTGAGGTTAGATACTCCTGAAATAGCTTTGTTTGTAAACGAAAACGCCTAAAGTGGGGCGAGGGGGCGGCGCACGTAGATGTGCGAGTTTGTGGATGTGGCTTGTTTGGTTTATTGCGCAACACCGGGGTACTTAAACTAAGAAAAATTAGTTTGTGGACGTTTGATTAGCTAACCTGTAAATAGGTTAATAGTGCTAGACTATACATTGCACGACATTCGCCATGATTATACTATATAAGAGAGGTAGGGCATAACGGGTTTCCCGTTCGAATTTGGAGCTGCCCGACTGGGGCACCTTATAGAAGTCCGTAGACAAATAACACAATTATTTGTGTTGTGTTTCTACGAGGTGAATAAGGTTTCCAGTAATGAGCTCCTTGGGGAGGGGGGAGGATTGTTATATTGTGTTGGCAGCAGAGGATTAGTCCCATTATGCTGCCAACACAGCAGTGGCGTGGGGTGAAAAAAAAGAAAGGTAAAGCCGGACCAAAAAAATGGCTAACGCGTGAATAAGCAAAACGTCATATCTTAACTTTTAAAAAAAATGCAATAAATTACATACCATTAGTGTGTTAGTTCACCTTTCCCAAAACTACGGCGAAATGCTATGTATGGTGCTTGCGTTGCGTTGTATGCAGTTTTTCCATGCGACAGAACATGCTTGCTGTACAGTTGTTAGTGTTCACCACCTTCACCATACATGACATTACTGGTATCATATGAACAGTGCATGTCGAGTATGATAAAAGTGGCTTTAAAAAGCCGTTTTAAAGCACACGTCACTCACACGGAGGTTATAAATATACAGCAAAAAAAAAGAACTTAAATAAGTGAAACTTAACTTGCCAGCATCATCATCACAAATAAATACCAGCAGAAATACCGCAGTATTTATTTTTCTATTCTACAACCCGAAAAACAAAATAACATGGAAATGACATGGAAAGCAAAATAACTTATTTAATTTGCAACTGCCGGTTATCCAATTGTATTTATCATACATAGAACTGTGAAAATGTTTGAAAAACCCATCCTTACGTCTATAATCAATTTTCATATCGGGACGAGCCCGTCCATGTTTAATGATATATTCTTATTTTCGAAAGATTGTTTTGAGAACGAAGTTAACTCATTTAATAGGTAATCTGTAAGACAACAACCTATTTGTATTAACACCGCCATTTCTCACCTAACAGACTACGTGACGACAAGAAACAAAAATAAACAAACAAACCTTTACGGTGAAACAAAACAAACACTGTGACAACACTTGGCAAGTAAAATTTCACTACTTTCGTTTTTTTTTAAACCATATACTACAACACAATCAAGCTTATCACATATTACAATAGATAAATTAGCATAACAAAACAATCCGTGCAAATGCGCGGGCGCAATGTAATTATGTCGCTTGCGATATTATGACTACATAGAATAGTCGTATATGAGCGCGGAATCTGCCAAGGGAAGCCGAAGGGAAGCCGATAGGGAAGCCGATAGGAATCGTGTTCTAAGGACGCTTCGCCACTGCAACACAGTATAACTCTTCGAACACAGAGTAGCAACGCGTCAGTGATACTTCGGTATTGTAAGCGTAATTAGGTTGCAGTATCCTTTTTCCATCGGGTGGGCTATATGCTTATTTGCAACTCTTGTATGTCTCAAAAAAAAATATTATCTTTATTATGATCATGTTCATGAACATCAATAAAATTGCATACGTACTACGTCAGATATTTTTTTATATGTATTTAACAACAAATGCCATATCCAAGATAACACGGTTATGTTGTTTAGAACGGTATGTGGCGACGTGTCGTCGGAGCTTTTGTGGTACCGTAGAAAATATTACTGAACGTGCAGAATGCACTCATGTTTAGCTTCCAAACATTTTGTGTACTACGCTGCCGTCGAGCTTTTGTAGTTTTAAAGGATTCTGTAAATATGTTTTAAAATCCTCCTCTTAGTGGGAAGGCCACTAGGTTGCCCGAGGCGTAGGCGTATTATAGGTAGGTGTATAGGTATTTCAAAGGAGTCCATTGCCGTTTCTCAAGCACGAGTTTACTATACGAATAAAAACGTTCTTTAATTATTAAAAAATGCAAGTAAATAATTGTGATACTTGATGTAACAAAAATGTAAACGATTTCGATTGTGCTCTCAACAACCTCGACCCTTTAGTAGTATCGACGGTTCGATGCAGACCATCCCTTATTTACATAAATAGGCGCCTTAAGCATGCTGCCATCGATCCGGATGGCACGACATAACGCCAAGTTCTGCAAGACGCCAGTGCTAATACCAAAACTCCTCCTGTCCCGCGTCAGCAATTGCTGAGCCAATAGGATTAAACCAGCCCTAAAATTCAGCATCGCCCGAAGCCGAGGTCCGAACCCCACAGGGAGTGTCCTTAGCTGTGTCTGCTTAGCTCCTTAAAGTGCCTGGTTCGAGGCCTATTGGTCTTTCATTCATAACTAACATTCGGTTAAGTAGCAAAAGTTCCTAGAACTCAGGCTACGTGAGACATATAGACGAGAATACAAAAAAATACTTCGTGAGCTATGTTGTATCATGTCCCAGACAAATTATTTGCCAGCGAAGCTGAGGAACTCCTAGGATTGGAATGTATTCATTTGTTTTTTGGCAGATATCCAGGCTTTTGAATACTTGATGTCGGATATATATTCTTCTCAAAAGACGCTGAGCAATGGCGTCTGAAGGACGTTAAATAATTAATCACCACATTAATAATACATTAGCCATATATCGTTGGGCTTGGTTCCAGCAAACCATATCTTTCAATAGGTAGAAAGACTAGGACTTTTTTTTACACTAACGACAGACTTAAGACAATATTTTCTTTCTTGTATTAATTCCATCGTTATGTTAAAACTCAATATCTTTTCTCAATATTCATAAGTGAGACAAAACCTTATTGAACTTAAGATATTACAAATACAAAAGTAGTAAAAAAAGTTACTCAAGTAAAAAGGTAAAAATAGCCATGGTGGCCGAGTGGTTCGAGCAGCTGTTGCCTGCGACCCAAAGATCGCAAGTTCGAATTCCGACTGTACCAATGAGTTTTTCTGAACTTAAGAACAGTGATTAGTCACACCACGAGTTTTACGGTGAAGGAAAACATCGAAAGGAAACCTGCATACGTCTGAGAAGAAAATTCAAAAGGCGTATGTATAGTTGTGCTTGAGTAACGGCGATGGACTCGCCATCTGTCACGTTGGCACCTAAAATGCCTCTGGCGGAAAGTGGGTGTGTGGGTATTACCTATACACCTCTGCCTACCCCTTCGGGGACCCTTGTGGGAAGGCGTGAGGATATTATTTATGAAAAGGATTTATTACTGTTTAATTACATACTACACAATAGCGCGCGAATCTTATGAGGAATCGGTACATAGTTATATATAGTTTTATAATTATTATAAAATCTCATAGTTATATAACACTCTCAGAACGCGTGTAAAAACACCTACAAATTGGCCAAGTCCATGGTATTAGCACGTACACTCAGCTTGTAAGCAAAGCAAACACATACCGCCCTGCCAAGATCCACGAACTCCATCAGACGATGTGGCGCCGACCTTGCGGCTAATATTATTTGTCTTCCAACTGTGCTTGCGCTCTTTGGCCCCCTGTACCGATTGAGTTAGTTGGCAAGTAAGTTATCAGAATGCCTACTCATGGATTGAGTGTTTGACTATGGGATACGCTAATAGGCTACATGTTTGACTAAGCCTGTATCTACCGTGCAAGACTGTGTTTATGTAAGACTAATTCTACAATAGTATGTTTTTTTTATACAACAAGAGTGGCAAACAAGCAAACGGCGCACCTTATGGGAAACGGTTACCGTAGCCTATTTACGCTCACGGTACCGAAGTATCACTTGCGCGTTGCCACTCTGTGTTCGGAGATTTAATATAATGCATAATTCGTTTAATCCCTCTGCTTCCAAAACAATGTAATAATCCTCCCCCCTCCCCAAGGAGCTCATTACTGGAAACCTTATTCATCGCGTAGGAACACAACACAAATAATTGTGTTATTTGGCTACAGACTTCTATAAGGTGGAGGTCCTGCCCCAGTCGGGTAGCTCCAATGTTATTATAACATGAGTTATTAAGTATTTAGTAATGAATATTTTATTTTATTTATATATGTAGTCTAGATATTGCTGGCGGTCTGCTCTCCCCGCCGGTCTTATCACACCACGAGCGATAAAGATGAACATCGAGAGGAAACCTACACACGTTTTGAGAAGAAATTCAAAATGGTATACATAGTCTTACTCGACAAGCGACTCCACAACGTGACCGGGGATGGACTCGCCATCTGTCACGGTGGCACTTAAATATATCTCCGGCAATGAGAGGAAGTATTAAGTAGTAACAAGCAATCCTTACTAATGTTATTAATGTGAATTTAAGATTGTTCTCATTCATCATGAACTTTGTACACATATTCTTGGAGGTATAAGAAGTACAAGTAACATAGGATACTTTTTATTGGAAAATCGAAAGTTAAAAAAGCCGTCCACGCCGACGAAGTCGCGGGCACAGCTAGTATAATATATTTTAATGCTAACAGGCGTGTAAGAACACACTCCATTATATTCTCATACTTAATTTTCCTCAAGTGTGAATAAAAACAAGATGTTGCGAGATAATAAGCGGAATCATAAGAAGGCACGATTCGCCGCCAGCCGCCCACTCCATGGCAAGCTCGAGGGCGGGCGGGAGCTCGCACCTATCACTCCCTAATGTATGTATTATCTATACATATAAATCAAATTGGAGTATCTGTTTGTAATATTAAAATAACCGCATTTTAATAAATGCATATGGATGTATACACGGTATATACACCATAATATCATTTTTTTTTATTTTTGTCTGTCTGTCTGTCTGTTTGTTCCGTCTAATCTCTGAAACGGCTGGACTGATTTTAACAGGAGTTTCACTGGAAGATAGCTGATGTTAAAAGGAATAACTTAGGCTACTTTTATTTTGTAAAAAAAAAATTTTTGTTTAATTCCACGCGGACGAAGTCGCGGGCGCAGCTAGTTCTTAAATAGTAGTAGTTCGGTAAAATGTAGTCAGACTGATATATTTGTGTCCTTATGAATCAAGTATAATACAAAGAGATAGCATTGTGATCAAGTTCATAAATAACAAAACACTTTCCCGTAAAAACATTATCCGGGAGGATTTATTGTTACATATATGCCTACGCATGAGGCGGAGCTTCATATTGGCATATCTGTTACAAACACTGTATCGATTTCACTCCGTAGTTCAGTGGCTTCTACAATTATTAAGACTATGGAATACGGACGTTAATAAAATACGGAAGAGAAGACTCCTCTCACTGGCTTACGCTTAAAAGGAATCTGGTCAAAGAGATGTTAATGGGATTCCCGTTCGAATTTGGAGCTGCCCGACTGGGGCAGGACATAGCCAAATAACGCAATTTTTGTGTTGTGTTCCGGCACGCTCAATAAGGCTCAAGATACTTCGGTATCGTGAGCGTAAATAGTATATGGTAACCGCTTTCCATCAGGTGGTCTATACGCTTGTTTGCCCCTTTTGTTGTAAAAAAAAATTTATGTTATTGTTTTAAGAGAGGTAGGGCATAACGGGTTTCCCGTTCGAATTTGGAGCTGCCGGACTGGGGCAGGACCTCCACCTTACAGAAGTCCGTAGCCAAATAACACAATTTATTGTGTTGTGTTCCTACGCGGTGAATAAGGTTTCCAATAATGAGCTCCTTGGGCAGGGGGAGGTTTGTTATATTGTGTTGGCAGCAGAGGGATTAGTCCCATTATGCTGCCAGCACAGTATAACTCCGAACACAGAGTGGCAACGCTGAAGATACTTCGGTATCGTGAGCGTAAATAGGCTATGGTAACCGCTTTCAATCAGGTGGTCCATATGCTTGTTTGCCACTCTCATAGTATATTTTTATTTACATTCTTTATGTGTTCCTAATTTGTTAGTTATAGTTTTTTTTTCTTTTTAGCTTTTTTACTTGGCAGATGTAGTTACCCGTAATTGGATGGACACTCTTATGTATGTTTTATTATGGCATATTCTGTTAATATTAAGTTAGATAGATATCTTCACGCCTTCCCACAAGGGTCCCCGAAGGGGTAGGCAGAGCTGTATACGTATAGGTAATACCCACATACCCACTTTCCGCCAGAGGGATATTAGGTGCCAAACGTGACAGATGGCGAGTCCATCGCCGTTACTCAAGCACGACTATACATACGCCTTTGAATTGCTTCTCAGACGTATGCAGGTTTCCTCTCGATGTTTTCCTTCACCGTAAAGCTCGTGGTGTGACTAATCGCTGTACTTAAGTTCAGAAAAATTCATTGGTACAGTCGGGATTCGAACTTGCGTCGCAGGCAACTGCTCAAACCACTCGGCCACCACGGCTCACGGTAAATATTAAGTTGTTCTTCCTATTGGTGAAACATAAATAAAAAAATAGTTAAGTAATTTGACATTTTTGTAGCTGAAAAACTGTTTATATCTCACGCCTTTGCTGCTATTTTTTTACCTCTTAAGTGGCACACGGTTCCTTCCTTTGATGGTGAGCGTATCGCTCACCCCCAGAAGTAATATTTAATCATAGCTCCATATACATAATATGGCCGTCACGTAAAGTATCTCACGGGGAGGCAGAGTGAGAGCGCCAGTCTCCAGACTTACAGATATCTTCGTCCGCATTCATACTTTCCTTAGGACATGCTCGCCATAAATTCAACACTAGTATCGTAGTAGGTATATTATAAGTGATGATATAAGATACTTCCTGTTGGTATAAGTCATCCTCGTGTTTAGAGACAAAGCGCTCCGCACAAGGCTAACTTAACAAACTTAACATAAATAAATCTTTTCCTGCATCCGTATGAATGCATTCATAACTTTATGATATAATCCTCACACCTACCCACAAGGGTCCCCAAAGGGATAGGCAGAGGTGTATAGGTAGTACCCACACACCCACCTTCCACCAGAGATATATTTTAAGTGCCAACGTGATAAATGGCGAGTCCATCGCCGTTACTCAAGCACGACTATACATACTTTGAATTTCTTCTCAGACGTATGCAGTTTTCCCCTGTAATATTTTTTTAAAGTAAAGCTTGTGGTGGGACTAATAACTGTACTTAAGTTCAGAAAAAGTTTTAATTATGATATAATGTTACTTATAATGTTACGTATGATATAACCCATGTTGGATTCGTGGTAAACAGAAAGAGTCACTAAGAACAGAAGATGCTTCACGTTTTCCCAAAAGAATCCCCGAAGCAGTAGATGAACATTTAAGACAATAACGTCGTTTCGCCTGAAATATATATTAAGGTCCCGACGTGACTGATGGCGAGTCTCCTTCGTCGAGGCATCTTTACATTTGTCCTTAACTTCTACCTCTATATCAAACCTATGCCTGTTTCCTCTTAATGTTTTCCTTTACCGTATAGCTCATGGTGTGATTAATCACTGTACTTGCATGCATGCATACTTATGGTAAGCGGTTACCGCCGCCTATGGGCGGTTTGAAACACCCGCTCCCCCTCCTGCACTAACTCCCTACAAAAAGCTATTCAGTATTCACACAAAGCAGCACATTATTAGGGATGAGAAACGATATCGTGGCACGCGACTATCCTGCAAACTTTTGGGAGTGATCTATGTGGTGATGTGACCCCGTGACCTCGCATGACCTTCAACTTACAAGCTTTCCACTCGCAGACATCCGGAATTTTATAATGTGCATTCATAAATCAGAGGGTACACTGGTATTCTTGCGATAGGGCAATGTTAAGGATGTTACTCCTACCGACGCGCATGGGGTGCTCATAATGATTAAAAGTAGTTTATTAATATTTGTTAAAATAAATAAAATAATAACAGGTAGGTTTGTATGGATTAAGATTTTTTATCGAACGATATTAGATCGAATCCGCAATGAAGAGATTCACAAATCAACTGGCGTGAATGAGGGCGTGATTGTAAAGATGAAGAAAGGCATGTTACGTTGGTTTGGACACATAGAAAGGATGAGTGAAGAAAGATTGACGAAACAGATATACAAAGCAAAAGTGTGTGCAAGAAGAGGCAGAGGAAGGCCACGTTCCAACTACCTGGATCAAATCGATCGGAGTCTCAAGGACGGGAACGTTAAGAGTACTCGAAACCGACGAGCATGTATGAAGAGACTGATGAATGTGGACGAAGCGAAAAAGGTATGTAAGTCTAGAGAGAACTGGCGCTCTATACTCTCTGCCTACCCCGTTAGGGACTTGGTGTGATGATATGTATGTATGTATGTAAGATTTTTTAATAAGAAATAATTATATTGTCACGCCTCCCCACAAGGGTCCTACTACATAGATCCAACCGAACCGACAACAAGGACGGGAACGTCAAGCATTCGATACCGGCGAGCGTGTATGAAGCGAAAGAGTATTACTGGTCTAGAGAAAACTGGGGCTCTATTATCTCTACCTAACTCTTTAGAGACTCCTCATGGTGATAGTGTATGTGTTTTAATCACCATTAGGTGTTCGTCCCGTCCAGTATAATTGAAATATATCCCATTGAGTCGTGAAATGCAGGACAAGCGCGGCCGGAGCGTCATAAAAATGTGTACTTGTGGAAATAAATGTCTCTCATTTGCATTTGACCAACCAAATTGCGGGGTAGCGCCGCTCAACGGCTACCCTCACAATTTTATTGTAAATTCAACTCAATTAAGCCTTACCATTGGGACGATTATTAAACAAACACTATTTAAATGTCAGCTACCATTGCTCAATACCTACAATTCACAACGTAAATAAGTAATTATTAAGTAAGGTTGTTTGAAAGATTTTTGAAATTCGGCATCATAAGCTACAGAGGATTTGCTTACAACAAATTTTACAATATTTGAAACCAGCGAGGATGTATGAATAGGCTGAGTGTAGATGAAGCCAAAAAGGTCTGTAAGAGAGAGAAATAGTGGTCTACTCTCTCTGCCTACCCTGTACATATGAAAGTTTTATGTATATTAATAATAGCCTTAATTAAAATCGAGTATTTAATTTGGACTAGTCACAACCGACAAACTACATATAGGTATTATGTATTGCATTATAAGCGTTTATAAGCGTATTGCGAACAATTTTATTGTCAATATATTTATTCTTATAAACGTTTATTATTATTATTTATTTATTATAAACGTAAATTCAAGTTTTTTATTAACCTTTTTGACATTACTACCCATTGTTGAAAATCACATAGAAAAATATAAAATATTAATTACATTCCATTCGTTCCCAAGAGAAATGCCTGTCAGGAAAAGCAACGGCGAAACAAATTCCCCGTGTATTTTTTAGCATTAGATCCCTTCTATATGTAGATAATTTTATTGCCCGGAAACGCCACACGCCTCAATTTGGGCACACCCAAAGCCACTATACCCAAAACGTAGCGAGTGTATAATTTTAACTTTCGCACAAAGTTTCTTAGCCGAGAATTTTGCCTTAAAATAGAGAACCAAAGGCAGGTAACATATCTCAGGTGTGGCAACTAATTGTGCGGAGTGCTCGCGACGGAGGGAAGTTAAAGAAAGCCGCACAATTAGGTACGCAAGTTAAGGGCAAGCTCTAAGGGTACGTATATTTTATATGAACAGTTCTTTCCTAAAACGGTAGTAGAACACGTATGTATATAATAATATATCCTCACGCCTCCCCCCCCACAAGGGCCCCCGAAGGGGTAGGCAGAGATATTTTAGGTGCTGACCTGACAGCTGGCGAGTCCATCGCGGTTACACAACCAGGACTATACATACGCCTTTGAATGGCTTCTCAGACGTATGCAGGTTACCTCTCGATGTCCTCCTTCACCGTAAAGCTCGTGGTGCGACTAATCACTGTACTTAAGTTCAGAAAAACTCATTGGTACAATCTGGCTTCGAACTTGCGATCTTTGAATCGCAGGTAACTACTCGAACTACTCGGCCACCACGGCTCTTTTTTGCCAAAACTCTTAAATACCCATATCTTAAATACCTTACGTATACGCAATCACGACGAGTCCCTTACGGACAGAGAGAGTAGAACCTGGCGCTCTTCTCCTCTTCCTTCCTTGTTCTTTTTCTTCCTCTTCTTTTTTCTTTCCTTCTCTCAAAGTTTACAGAGTTTCTGTAACGTTTATCGGTCTCCTATATGTACTTACCCATGATTCGCTGTCGTATAAGCTTCTTTGCTCGTACTTTTCCTACATTAATGACATTCTTAGCAAATCTTTTAAACGTACTTAAATGTATTTGAAGCGTTTGCTACCAAGACACTAGGTCTATGAGATCGGCTACCAGCCGTACAAAAAGGCCCTCCTCGACACCCTCCCGCGGGACAAAAGCTTCAGTTATTTCAACGAAAGGAGGTTAACATTGGGATTGTATATGGAAATGGGGTAAACCCTTTGATCCATTGAATGTTTTTTGGTTATGTCAACAGTTCATTGTACGATTTATATTGACTTACTTTTCCCTATATTGTTGCAAATAATTTATTTTTCACAAAACAACAATGAACATCACAAAATATTTTCAACAGTTTTTACAAAAGAGCTGCGGCTCACCATCTTTTTAAAGAAGTCTCTCGATCGAGACCTCTCGTGACAGGCGGGCTGGAAACATTTCACCGAAATCGGTATCCCGAGGCAACATGCCTAACTAGAGGCATTACCACGCTGGATAGCAATTCTGATACATATGGTTATGAGTTCGATCTTCGACTACATCAAACACTTGTCTACTAACTATATACTTGTATATATGAATATATAATAAATATTTACAGCTGATGGAATTTGGCTCCACAGAAAGAATAATTTAAAATCTCTTTCTTGGAGATGCGCCATAGTGGTTGAAATTCATATGGAGAAATCATAAATGATAGAGCATCAGTTTGTAAATTTAAAAAAATACTCCCGTTGGAAAATAAATGAACACCTGATACAAACGAAAAGGCACACAGTTTGAACATGTCTAAACGAGCACGCGCCACGCGGCCGATGTTGACTCGAACAGCCGGCAAATTGCTTCCACCATACAATTACACGACCGCCCCTCGAGACAGACCATAATTTCTCTATACTAATATATATGTATATATATACATTATTACTATTGAGTGAGGTAAATGCACGGCCAAGGTTACTGGGCGAATAAGATATGAGCTACTGTTTTCTTCATGGGAATCTATACTTATATTATAAAGAGGAAAGATTTGTGTGTAAGTATGTTTGTAACGAATTGGCTCACAAAGTACTGGACCGATTTGAAAATTTACCATTGGGAAGCTACATTCACCCTGAGTGACATAGGCTATATTTTCTTTTAAATAATTGTCCACCCGTGCGAAGCCGGGACGGACCGCTAGTCATCAATATACTACTAAAATACAATTGAGCCATATCAAGAGTGCTTAGTAAAGCTGCTTTTGGGATCTATACCTTAAGGAACACAATTTTTTATCTATATAAATAAACATGAATACCAAAATGTGTTGCTAAGCGCAAAACTCGAAAACGGCTGAACCGATTCGGATGATTTATTTTTTGTTGTGCTTGATGAAGTCTGAGAAAGGTTCTTATGTAGAGAAAAAACGTAAAAAATACTAGGAAATAAGTAAAAACAACAATTTTCTTGACTTTTTAGGTGGTGGTACTCAGTTCGCAGGGGCAGCTAGTATACACATCTATAACATATGACGCCGCTCCTTGCACACAAGATTATACACGTATGTATTAGGAATACAATAACGACATTAAAAGCAGTGGTGTTTGCGCGGTCCGAGCACTCACCGGCAACACAAAGATTGCAAGTTCGAATCCCGACTTCACCAATGCGTTTTTCTGATCTTAAGTACAGTGATTAGTCACACCGCGAACTTGACGGTGAAACCCAAAGACGTACGCACAGTCGTGCTTGAGTAACGGCAATGGACTCGCCATCGTGTTGGTACTTCCTGCATACCTCTGACTACCCCTTTGGGGATTGTTGTGAGAAGGCATGAAGATATTCTTTTAATGATACCTAATTCCTATTTTCTTAAGCGCTAAGAACCAACGATTCTAAGTATCACGAAATCATTAACCATCTTCCCCTTAAACCCGCCTCGCGAACTTAATTACTTACACGAAACGTTACACTACTCAGGCCTCGCGCCTCCACAATATATACGCCATACTTCCATAGCTATGCGAGGTTACCTGCACCATGTATGGAGTTTTGCGGTCAAGTATACTCCACATATGAGTTTGTTTAAATTAAGTTCAATGTATGCGAATGCACGAGGGTTGAAAGTATTAATTATTGAGAGAGGTAGGGCATAACGGGTTTCCCGTTCGATTTGGAGCTGCCCGACTGGGGCAGGACCTTATAGAAGTCCGTAGCCAAATAACACAATTTATTGTGTTGTGTTCCTACGTGGTGAATAAGGTTTCCAGTAATGAGCTCCTTGGGGAGGGGGGAGAATTGTTACAATGTGTTGGAAGCAGAAGTAAACCTTATGCTGCCAACACACTATAACTCTCCGAATACAGAGTAGCAACGCGCAAGTGATACTTCGGTATCTTGAGCGTAAATAGGCTACGGTAACTGTTTCCCATCAGGTGGGCCGTATGCTTGTTTGCCACTCTTGTAGTATAATAAAAATTAAAAAAAAAATTAAGAAAGGCTCCTCTTGTATAAATACATATACATACATACATACATATCATCACGAAGAGTCCCTAACGGGGTAGGCAGAGAGTATAGAGCGCCAGTTCTCTCTAGACATACATACTTCTTTTGCTTCGTCCACATTCATCAGTCTCTTCATACATGCTCGTCGGTTTCGAGTACTCTTAACGTTCCCGTCCTTGAGAGTCCGATCTATTTGATCCAGGTAGTTGGAACGTGGCCTTCCTCTGCCTCTTCTTGCACACACTTTTGCTTTGTATATCTGTTTCGTCAATCTTTCTTCACTCATCCTTTCTATGTGTCCAAACCAACGTAACATGCCTTTCTTCATCTTTACAATCACGCCCTCATTCACGCCAGTTGATTTGCGAATCTCTTCATTGCGGATTCGATCTAATATCGTGTGTATATACGTATTTGTGTTACAAATATAGGACATACAAATACTCGTGTTCATCGTACAAATTTCTGCCCTCAGTGGAAAATGAATCATTTTTGAACACTAGACGCCCGCCAATTATCATTCACCTCTCTTCATAATTTACGAGTTTTTTCGAGTTCGATATCAAATCACGAATCAGTATTGTTGCAATTTGTGTAAGTATGTAAATATTATAATCTTTATCTTTTAATGATATACATATGTGGTGCCATCGAGCATGAAGTATTTATGTGCCAAGAAATTCCAACAAGTATGTCGTTATTTACTAGAAATACTGACCTAGTTTTATACTTTGATTTACAAAGAAAAATAAAAGTCACCACTAATTGACTCCAACTAATTACATCCAAATAAGATATAATAATTAACTTCACTGAGGACACTATTAAGTATACATAATTGATGTATTGACAACGGCCGTGTCTTTATCGACCTACGCACGTAGGGTGTAAAATAATAAATGAGTACGCTTGTAATGGTTGCCACTTACAATATCGTTACCTTATACAAATATAAATGAACAGTGGCAGCCCTGCAAGATCTTACGACCATTCCTTCGTAGTAATGAGTACTACGCGGCTACGTAAGCTCTACGATCTGCGTAGCTGGTGCGCCGTAGCGGATTTGCAACAAATTAACTATGCAAACTTATTCTGAGATTTTCAACTTGCTACGTTGAAATTCAACGTAAAGCCGAGTTGAATAATGTTCGGAGGTAGACGTGTGTACGAATGGCTGGCGTCCGAGACTCTAACGAAGAGTCGTAGTTAACTAACTTTTGTATTACAGTTTCTCGTCTTCAGATTTATTACATTACAATTTAAATTAAGGTGCTCTTCACGGAGACTTGACCCTCGTTTTTCGTGACCCCTGGTTGTAAGCTAGCAACGTATAAAGATAATGTTCTCCCGTAGAGTTGTGTATATATAGAGCACCTCTATAACGCACGTAAAATATTAATAAATTTGCTTTTACTTATTGTTTAAGTACTTATCTTTACACAAATAAGTTACCCTAGTAGCTCAGCCCAGCTCCTTATCTTCTTCTTCTCTTCTTCTCAGCATATATGCGTCCACTGCTGGACATATGCCTCTTGCATGGATTTCCAAGCTGATCTTGATGCGGCGATCCTACTCCAGGTCGGCCCTGCCGTCTTTTTAATGTCGTCCGACCATCTGGCTTGCGGTCTTCCAACGCTTCTGCCACCCGTTCGCGGCCTCCAGTGAAGCGCTCGCTGGCTCCATCTGTCATCGTCTCTGCGACATATATGACCAGCCCATTGCCACTTCAATTGCGCAACTCTTTTTCCGATGTCGGTAACTTCCGTGCGTTGGCGAATGTCTTCGTTCCAGCTCCTTAACTCGCGCATTATCAACGATACCTATAAGCTGATGTCTAACCCCACAAGGGAAGCACTTAGCTGTGTTGCTTGCTTAGCACCTAAAAAGTGCTTGACTGGGGGCATTATAATAGTTCGTTTAAGTAGTAAAAAAATTCAAGCACCTTAAGAAATTAAAAAACTTTCGACGTTACTGTCCGTACCCTTTTTAGACTAATACAATACCTAAGTTAGACCTACTTTATATAAGGATAAGGTACAGGATTGTTTACGAAACACGTAATCTATTTTCTGTTACAGTTTGCGTAAAAAAAACGTAACACATTTACGCGCTCATCAACATCCGGTGAGTAGTGTGCCTTCCTTGGAGGCTTTGTCAGCCATTGTACAAGATATGTCGCCATCAATCATCTGTTGTGTTCCTTTTAAGTATAAGAAGCCGGAATCTGTGCGGAGTGTAATGGAAATATAGTAATATTAGATAATGTTATGTTCATAATAACACAGACGTATGCAGGCTTTCTCTCGATGTTTTCCTTCACCGTAAAGCTCGTGGTGTGAGTAATCACTGTACTTAAGTTCAGAAAAACTCATTGGTACAGTTGGGATTCGAACTTGCGATCTTTGTGTCGCAGGCAACTACTCGAACCACTCGGCCACCACGTCTCTTACGCGAAGTTGGAAGTAACTTACTATGCAAAATCTGTCGTGGGGAATTTAGCAAAAAAAGTTACATGTAATTGTAGGGCATATTTCAGTACCTTCATATGCAAGCTACAAAACGCCTAATGCGTGTTATTGTAAAGTGGGAAAGAGACTTATACAATATAGCATCACGTTGGACTACAATAGCATGCAGTATAGTGCGGCCCAGCTTTGTCACTGTAACCTACAGTTTGGAAGCCACAACTACTTCATGCATACGTGTATCACGCAAACGTGATGACACGACACGCTAACTGACTGTGTTGTGTATGTATTGTTATACTTGTAATTTATTAATACTTAATAATAAAGGGGGGTGGAGTGGTTCGCGTCCGTAGGAAGAAATACCTGAATAAAACCCTACACGTGCCCCCCGGGTGGTGCTAAACGAACCCCAACATCGAGTCTCGGGTGGCGGTTAACTAAAGCGAGAAGCCTGGCTTAACCAGCCAGTCAACAGTGGGTGATAGGAAATGAATACCCATGCCCGCAACCGCAATTCAGCGATCGGGAGTCTTGGCTTAATTGCCCGGGCTGAGAGGAAGAAAATCTCTATAAAACAATCACCCCAATTCCACGGTGGGACACGTGCCAATGGAATGCATGACTGGTGGGAGATCAGTATCGAGCGCCAACCTCGGCGGACATGGCAAACGTCGTTGAAGATCGCCTTCTTGGAGGAATGGGCGTCACCCTTCAAGTGACCTTTTATATCGACCCTACTCGTGGGATCAACATGAATACGAATAATGAAAAAGAAAACCAAAACAAACCAAAGATGACACAACAATTACTTCAAAAAAGTATGTTTACACTTGCAAGGAGCCACTCACTTGAAAATTTTCGAATTGAAACACCTAAACAAACAAGTACAAATGATGAATCAAATACACCTGATACGAATATTGAACAAACTAAAAATAATCAACCCTGGCAAAACGATCAGGTGCCTATGAAAAGGAAAGCGGAATCTAGTCCTGAATGGACAAAGAAAAATAATAAATTGAATAAGACAACATATGCAGTAACAACAGAAAACAGATTTCAAATCTTAGAGTCAGCAAGTAACGACGAACCCAGTCAACAACCTAAAGAGCCAAAACCGCCAAAGCCAGAACCCATATTTGTCACAGGAGTCATTGACATAACTAAATTAAAAGAACTCCTATCCTCATTTGTAAACACCGACAAATATACTTTGACAACTCTGAGGGTAGGACACATAGTTAAAGTAATGCCTGGTGATGTAGATACCTACAAAAACATAAGAGCTAAATTTATAGAGAATAATGTTAGTCATTATACATACAGACTTAAAAGCGAAAGAGCCTATAGAGTAGTATTACGTGGCTTACACTCATCAGAAGACACAGAACTTATAAAAAAAGAGCTATTTGAACTTGGACATGAAGTACGGCACATCACAAATGTAAAACATAAAAACACAAAACAACCGCTACCCATATTCTATGTGGATTTTGAGCCCAAACACAACAATAAAGAAATCTTCAAAATCAACAGAATTAACTACGTTAAAGTTTCATTTGAAGCACCATACAAAAAGCTAGACATTTTACAGTGTAAAAGATGTCAAAGATTCGGACATGCAAAAAACCAATGCAACAGACCATTTAGATGTGTAAAATGCGGGGAAGAACACTCAACAGCAAGCTGTTTAAAAAGACCAGATACCGAGGCAACCTGTGCCAACTGCCAAGAAAAACACCCAGCAAGTTACAAAGGCTGCACAAAATACAAGCAATACAAAGACTTACTTACGAAAAACAAGACAGGAAAGGGCAAAGAAACCAATGAGAACACAAAGAACATAACACAAAATCAATACCGCAAAAACCCCACACAAAATGTACAAGAAAACCATCAAATTAAAAACTACAATTTTTCCAATCATTCGAAACCTAATATTACTTATGCAGAAGCGACAAAACAAGAAAACAGAGTAGGATCAATAACCGATATCAAGGACCCAAATAATTTCGGGGAAGTACTAGACGCCATGTTTAACAAATTTCAAAACATAATAAACATTATGTTAGACAACATGATGGATCGTATGATCCAATTAATCACAAGCCTTATAAAGCACCCCTAAACCTTAGAATAATCACCTGGAACGCCAACGGGCTGACAGAACGTCGACAAGAACTTGAACTCTTCCTGAAACTCGAAAGAATTGATGTGGCTTTAATCTCTGAAACTAGATTCACACCAAAATCTCACTTCCAACTTAAAAATTACTTGGTGTACACTACTAACCACCCTTCTGGCAATTCACATGGAGGAACTGCAATCATAATAAAAGAGAACATCAAACATTATTTTTTAGGAGACCACAAAACTGAAAAGTTACAAGCAACCTCGGTCAGGATCCAGGATAGCAAAACAGAAACAACAGTGTCGGCTATTTACTGCCCACCTAGGCACGTCATTACAAGTGATGAGTTCAAGACTTATTTTAACACGCTAGGAAACAGATTTATTTGCGGTGGCGATTGGAACGCAAAACACGCTTTCTGGGGCTCCAGACTTACCTCGCCGCGAGGTCGACAACTCTATGTAGCTACGAACGACCTTAACCTTCATTGCGCTTCGCATGGTGTTCCTACATACTGGCCGGCGGACCAACAAAAGGTTCCAGACCTTTTGGATTTTTTCATCACCAAAAATATCCCGCCTAGACAAATAAACGTAGAAGAATGTATAGACCTGTCGTCCGACCATACACCAGTAATTATTAATGTTCACTGTAACACCATTCTTACTGAATACCAACACAGACTGTATAACTACAAAACAGATTGGGACAGATACAGAACAAAAATATCGCAATCCGTTAACCTGAACTTGCCACTAAATAATGTAGATAGTGTCGAAACAGCTATTGAAACACTCAGTAAGCTTATTCACCTAGCAATAAAAGAATCTACGCCTTATATGAGACCAAAAACAACACAAATTGCCCACTACCCTAAACTAATAAAGGATAAAGTAAATGAAAGAAGGCTGCTGCGAAAAAAATGGCATTCCACGAAATATCCGTGTGACAAAAAAGCTTTCAACAGGGCGTCTGAGGAACTTAAACGCATGATCTGGCAAGCAGGAAACGAGCGTCTACAAAACCAATTAGCTAACCTTACTCCTAATAAAGACACCAACTACTCTCTATGGAAGATGACAAAAAGGCTAAAACGACCGAAAGAACACATACCACCCATAAAAGCTCCTGATGGCAAGTGGGCAAAAACAGAGCTTGAAAAGGCACAAGTATTCGCAGAACACCTAAAAACTATTTTCAGCCCCTTAATAAGCAAACTTCCTGAACACGACAAGGAAATCTTTGAATATCTAGACACACCACTGCAAATGAGCCTACCACTAAAGAGCGTTAGCCCTAACGAACTATGGAGAGAAATACAAAAACTACAGATGGGTAAAACACCAGGCTACGATTTAATCGACGCACAACTACTCAAGCAGATGCCTAGAAAGGGCATAATTCACATCGCGGCCATCTACAATGCCTGCCTAAGACTAGCATTTTACCCCGCCCAGTGGAAAATTGCGCAGGTTATAATGATACCCAAACCAGGCAAACCGCTCCACGATGCAAGCTCCTACAGACCAATAAGCCTACTCCCTTTGTTGGGTAAAATCTTCGAAAAAATATTGCTGAACAGGATGCGCCCCTATCTACCGGAAGTTATTCCTCTTCACCAGTTTGGCTTCCAAGAAAAACATGGAACTATTGAACAGATACACCGTATTACGGATACCATAAGTCGTGCACTAGAGTGTAAACAGTTCTGCTCTGCTGTATTTCTCGATATCAGTCAGGCGTTCGATAGAGTGTGGCATGAAGGACTTCTCTACAAACTTAAAAAGCTGCTGCCTCATTCCTTTTTTCCGATTCTACGTTCGTACCTACACAGTAGATGCTTTGAAGTGAAATTTAAAAACGAAGTTGCTCCTTTAAAAGAAATTCTCTCAGGAGTACCACAAGGAAGTATATTAGGACCCATCCTATACTTGATTTTCACCGCAGACCTTCCAACGCACGCTGAAACTATAACTGCCACCTATGCGGATGATACAGCCCTTTTGTCGGTACACGTGGATCCCGCAATAGCATCGGCCAACGTACAAACTCACATCCACGAAGTGGAAAAGTGGCTAGATAAATGGCGTATTAGGATTAATCAAGGTAAGTCTGTCCATGTGACCTTTACCCTGAGAAGGCAGACTTGTCCACCAATTAGGCTTTATAATGACGAAATTCCTCAAGCTGAAGATGCCAGATATTTGGGTATGCATCTGGACCGAAGACTCACCTGGAGAAAGCATATCTGGACCAAGCGTAAACAACTGGATACGAAAGTCAGATCAATGTACTGGCTGATAGGTCGCAAATCAAGCCTGTCACACGAAAGCAAGATAGCTATTTACAAGACCATCCTTAAACCAATCTGGACCTACGGAATCCAGCTGTGGGGTACTGCTAGCAATAGCAACATAGAGATCCTCGAGAGATTTCAAAGCAAGACACTGAGGGCCATGCTAGATATACCCTACTATGTGAGAAATAAATATATTCACGAGGACCTAAATATCACTACCGTCAAACAAGAGATCACTAGATATAGTGAATGCTATCAGACGAGAATATCAAATCACGTCAATGAACTGGCATCCAAACTTAAAGGCACAGGAAGTATTACATATTCCCGACTGAAAAGACATAGTGTCTCTACACTTACCGTAAGATTTGGTGACAATAGATGAAGGGAATCCGTGGGGGTTCCTTCTGCTAAAATGACATGCTTCGGTCCGGGATCCCCCATCTGAATGGCTTATTGTGCTGGCACAGATTGCCAAGTAACAGAATTATAGGAAAAAAAAAAAAAAAAAAAAAAAAAAATTTATTAATACGAGTGAGTGAAGAAAGATTGACGAAACAGATATACAAAGCAAATGTGTGTACAAGAAGAGGCAGAGAAAGGCCACGTTCCAACTACCTGGACCAAATCGATCGGACGCTCAAGGACAGGAACGTCAAGAGTACTCGAAACCGACGAGCATGTATGAAGAGACTGATGAATGTGGACGAAGCGAAAGAGGTATGTAAGTCTAGAGAGAACTGGCGCTCTATACTCTCTCCCTACCCCGTTAGGGACTCGGCGTGATGATATGATGATGATGATGATAATGATGATGATGATGATTTATTAATACATATTAAAGTATCATTCTGAGTGAGGTTCGTATAGACACCCACCTTCTAACACCGCACCTCAAGCTATCGACGCGTGGTTTCAAAAGAGTTTTCTCCTGTAGTCTCTGAACCAACCAAGAATGAGCTCCGCGTCTAAAGAGTGCAGCATTCTTCATGAAATATGTGTCCTGCAGGTTAGGCAACGCGCGAGTAATGGCCCTCGGGTTCGTAGACTTCGGTAGTTGCATATCCTTAGGCGAGCCGTATGCTTTTTAAAATTTTTGTGATATATATATATATATATGTATATATAACAGACAAGCCAGTACGACAAATATTTGTGATCGCCTTTAGCAGATAAATTTATTAATTCATTAAATAATTAACCCACAAGGAGTCCTAGACGTGGGCAGTAGTGTAACAACAATCCGTTTGCTGGATATATTAAAATGCTAGCTCTCTAACTATTCTGAATCTTTTTCTTTCTCAATTCGGGTTTTTTTTTATACAATAATAATTTTCCTTTTTTTTTTTTTTTATTTATTCCATATCTTGACCAGAATTAGTTACAGTACTGATGACAATATTTGTGTCACTTGTTTAATTTGTGAATGTGAGAACATTGTAGGCTTTGTAGATTCTTAGATCTTGCTAACATTGTTATAATTATCTTGTTTTATGTATGCTTTGTATAGTAAGCAACGACCTATTGTCGGGCCTACGTTGTTCCCCCATACTTGGGTACTATTGCTGTAACGAAAAAAATATTGTATATGCCTAATGATTTGAAAAGAGTAACCATGGAGTTTCTTGCCTTGCTTCTTTTTCGACGTTTTATAAGTGCCCATCTGGGCCTATGTGAAATAAAAAGATTTTGATTTTGATTTTTGATTTTGACAGATGGCGAGTTCAACTCCGCTTCTTAAACACAACTATACTATATACGTTGGTATATTTTTCAATTTCTTTTCACACATATGCAGGTTTCCTTTAGATGTTTTCCCTTGCCGTTCAACTAGCTGTGTTATTAAACACCCAGGTACAGGTACTTAACCAGAAATAATCATTGGTGCAGTCTGGGTTCGAACTTGTAATAGTTGCGTTGCAGGCGACTACTCGAACCACTCTGCTCTATATGCTCGATATCACTGCTCTAAAATCTGGAACAAAATCTAAACGGTTAGTTAATTTAATAGATACATTTATCCTTTAAACATTCTTGATACCGCTGATTCCATCACAGCTAGAGTAGTATACATTATCTAAACCGCTTAAGCACATTTCCAAACAAAAACATCGATTGCATAGACTATTCGGTTCCGAAACCTTTGGAATAAACAAAAACTCGAGCATTCGCGGAATGACGCACAATAAAACAGCTAGCGTTTGTATTAAAGTTAACTGCGCAACAAAATAACTAAGTGCCGTAAAAACTGCCAACTGACCAACTTCACCGAGTGGAAGTTGGAACGAACAATATTTTTCTCTGTATCGAAGGGAAAAATTGAAGTTATTTTTATGAGGCCTACTTTATATTGAACTGTTTATAATAAGAAATATCATTTTGATATTTGTTCATTCATTTGTTACAAAGAAGTGGCTGATTAATGTGGATATTGCGAAAGAGGTCTATAACACTTGAAACCACTGCCGCCCTGCTCTCTCTGCCTTTCTCGCGCGACTTAGTGTGATGGTATTCTAATACCAGTTTGTGTGGATTTTTATTCCTCTTTCACGTTAAACCGGATCTGACCGTAATCAGATGAAATTTGGCACAGTGATAAATTATTAGCTGGATTAACACACGGAATAATATTGTGTGCGTTATTTGGTTTATTCCAAGTCGTATGTAGGTATATTCGTGCTTGAGTGACGGCGATGGCTTCGCCATCTGTCACTTTGGTACCTAAAATATGTTTTTTTTACACGCTTTATTAGCTTGTATGTTTGTATGTTTGTAACCGACTTCTTTGGGCGCGATTTTGACCCACTTTAATTTATATACCACTGGAGTGGCAAGCATGCCGACCCTGCAGAAATCTTTTCATACCCTTCTTGAAGAACTCCATGCTGTACTTTCCAGATAAATGTGCATTTATTTATTTATTTATTTATTTATTACAATATATGTGGGTACTACCTACACACCTCTGCCTACCCCTTCTGGACTTTAGTGAGAACGCGAATTTATATATGCCATGGTACGTTGATAGATGCTTATCAGCCAAGTAGCATCTGATTGAATTGTACGTATTATTTGTTAGATTATTAGAGACGGCAAATACCTTAGTGGTAGCCAATCAATTGAAATGAGACGACACGTAATTGGAAGCGAAATGGCTCCATGTTTAGTATCTGCTGCACAATCTCGATATTAAATTACAGATTGATTCGAGCGCCCGACCTAATCAGAGGATACTCTGCTTCATTCAATACATTTTACATTTGCTTTAATAGGTATTTTCTTCACAATCATCATTAAAAATATATATTATGTCAGATTTAAATTTGGAATGTATTTAATAGTAAGCCATAGGAGCCGAATGGTTCGAAAAGTCGCCTGCAACACAAATATTGCAAGTTCGAATCACGACTATACCAATGTCATTTTCTTAACTTAGGTACCATGAGCTTTACGGTGAAGGAAAACTTTGAGAGGAAACCTGCACGCGTTTGAGAAGAAATTTAAAGACGTTCATATGCGTACTTGAGAAACAGCGATCGATTCGATATCTGTCACGTTGGTATCCAAAATATATCTCTGGCGAAAAGTGGGTACGTGGGCACTACACTACCCCCTCCAAAGGCTCCCCTTGTGGGAAGTAATGAGGATGTTTATTATGTAGACATGACGTTTACATAAGAATGTAGAAATATATATATAATATGACGCCAAATTAATATCTACTGTTGTTCCGAATGCACAATACATACGTCAATTTTTTTTCTCAAATGCATGTTTCCTCTCGATGTTTTCCTTCAAAGTAAAGCATCTAATCACTGTACTTAAGCCACTCGGCCACCACGGCTTCGTGGCACGTCTGGGTTGGGATGGCTTTCTAAAAACAGATAATAAAGGCGAATATTTATTTATTTATTTATTTATTTATTTATTTACAATTAGCACGACAACGTGGTCATTTACGCTAATGTGGTGGTATAAGTTAAAAAAAATATATATGAGTAATAATAAATAAAGTTAATATACATGTATTACCAAGAAGAAGATGGCCTTCTTTCTGCGTATGCCAGACACTCATTCAAAATCACCTTCCATTCACCTGCCAGCACATCACATTCAGGGTCTACACTTGAGTCCAGGAGGGCATTGAGTGCTGTCAGTGACCTCGGGATCGGAGACTGAGCGTGCGCCACTGTTCGGCAATATGGCACCGCGAACAGTTTGTGCTTTCTATTTCGGCAATAGTTTTTGGGCACAAAGAAACGCGATAGTCCGCTGTGTAGGTCGGACGCATCAGTTTTCAATATGTATGAAGAGAATTTAAATGTGAACGACGTGAAGAGGTATGTAAGCTTAAGTATTTCTGCAAACCAGGATTGGCATAGAGCACCATTTCTCTCAAAACATACATTCCGCTTCCGCAAACGCTCAGGCTGTGGAATGAACTCCCCGTTGAGTCTTTCCCCAGGGAATACAGGATAGGAGCTCTTCAAGAAGGGTGTGTAAAGATTCCTGCAGGATTGCAAGGGCGCTATAGATCACTCTGGTGTTGCAAGCGTCATACCTCTTGCTTACCTAGCGGGATAACATTAGTATTAATATCCCCGCCTAAACACGATCTTTTTGCCCATTTTCGTCTCTTATTTCCGTCAATCGTAAATGCATATTCGCTGGGCACATTTCATCGGAAAGTCGGAAACATATTTAATAACATGTCGACGTTTGACGTGCGGGTGTCCAATTACGGTGACGTCACAAACCCACGTGACGTTAGCTCGGCCGAAGCGCCGCAGCGATATTGGACGGTTATTGAATGGGTAAGATGTGAGAAGCGAGTGATTAAAGATATGGCAATATTTTTACACTCTTCCATTTCTTTATTATTATTATTATTTTTATACCACATGGGTGAGAAACAAGCATGTGGTCCCCCTGATAGTAAGCGGTTACCGCCTCCTATGGACGCTTGCAACACCAGGGGTATCACTCGCGCGTTGCCGAACCTGGAGGAATCTTTTCATACACTTCTTGAAGAACTCCATGCTGTACTCTCCAGGGAGAGAGAGAGACTCTCCTTTGTGGTTCCAAGGTATGTGGATGAATTCCCAGTCGATGGCGAGAGGTGCGGTGGTAGAAGGTGGTATTATCCCTTGTATAGTTTTTAGTTCCACAAGTTAACTTAATACTTGACAGTGTTATTGACTTTCAGTAATTATGGTTGGTTCGTAAGTAATTTTGGAATATTCCGACATTCTTTATGGTAGTTACACAAACATCTTTCTTTCATCTTCTGCGTTGAGATTTTTTTGAAGCTTGGAAGGTTGGCCGGCAGAGTAGTTAACGTGATCAAAAGCGAGTCTGTCGACGTCCGATGGAAATGAAATGAAAAATTTGTTTTTCTTTTACACAGTATTTGTAAAGCATCGCCTTTATTAGGAGGCTTAACGCTTCCATAGCAATTTTATATCTATGTTTGTATGTGTTAGGATCTTTTTTGCGTAACTATGAATTGCAGACTATGAATATAGATACATCTGAGTTCTGGCAGTTAGCATTTGTATCTGCAACTGCTTTGCATGGCTATTATGCAGCGTACTGCACAGGCAGGTGTTTGCCGAGCGCCTAACTCAATATTAGTTACAGCCGGCCTGTATGTGCAATGAGAGCAAATACGGTGCGATTGTGCGATTCATTGCTTTTCAATAGACATTGATTAGGTCCCCTCTGTTCTGTGTATGCAAATTCAAAAGCTAGGTATTTGTCGGCAGTAGTCAAAGCTCCTAACTGCGAACCTTGAGGGCGGTAGTTCGATTCTCACTCACGTCAGATATTTATGTGACGAACACGTAACGTACCTTAGCTTGCCTTTATCTATATAAGAATATGTAGGGTTAATAAGGATACCTGCTTAAGATTTTTTTCATCATCATCACCCTCTTCAAATACTCGCCGCTTGCGTTATTATGACTACAAAGCTATCATCAAAGGCATTCTTAATTAAAATAACACCCCAACATAACTCCTTTTAAGGATTTCCTGTTTGAATGTATCTTATGAAAGCCCGGATAAGAGAGTCGGCTCGCTTATCAATATTATGACAAGAGCCCGCAATTTCTCCTGAATAGCTACGTTCAAATTAAACCACCTGAATGACGAGAATGTTCGAAAATATTGATGATTAGAAATAATAGCTGAGTAAATACATACATGATCACTGCTACGCTCCCTCGGGTGGCACATGCTGCTATATAGCAACCACACAAGAGTCCTTGAAGAGGCAGGTAGGGGTAGTTAGTACCCACATTCGGCCAAAGATATATTTGGGTGCCAACGTGACAGATGGCTAGACCGTCGCCGTTACTCACGCACGACTACACATCAGTCTATGAATTTCTTATTAAAATTATGTAGGTTTCCTCACGATGCTTACCTACACAGTAAAGCTCGTGGTGTGACTAATCACTGTACTTAAAGACAGAAAAAAGTATTGGAAATAATATGATGAGGAGATTGAATGTAGGACATGGACATTTCGTAAAGTATAGTCAGTTGGCAATGTGTTAAAGATACACTCAACCTTTAAAATATGCTTTGACTACTATAGAAAGACTGGCAGGGTCATTAGTGCCGTATAGATAAACGACTCAAGAATGAAACACCTTTTGTTGTCGGCCTTTAGTAAGAAATGGAGAGGCTGCGAAAGTAATAACGAACTTTGTTTATCTCACCATCATATCATCACGCGGAGTCCCTAACGGGGTAGGCAGAGAGTATAGAGCGCCAGTTCTCTCTATACTTACATGCCTCTTTCGCTTCGTCCACATTAATCAGTTTCTTCATACATGCTCGTCGGTTTGACGTTCCCGTCCTTGAGCGTCCGATCGATTTGATCCAGGTAGTTGGAACGTGGTCTTCCTCTGCCTCTTCTTGCACACATTTATTTATCGATCATAATTAGGACGGCCACCTACAACTACTAGAAAAAAAAAGTCCATACAGCCACATTCCACACATGCAGACAGTATATTCATCCGCAAATAAGCACGATTCATTCAGATATCCAGAATAGCGTTGAATGCGGCTCTCAGCATTCAACGCGATTTGGAGTGGGAGTGCGTGGGATAGGAGAACGGGCGGGTGTCACGGTGTGGCTCGCAGGCACCGCGAACTGCATTTGCGCGGTACAAGCGTAGGGTACGTATATACATACCATCACGCCAAGGCACTGATGGTAAAACAAGAGACCGAAGAGCGGCAATCCACTCTAGAATTACAGATCTCTTTAGCTTTGACTATCTTCAGCAATGGTCGCCTTCCCACAAGGGCCCCACGAAGGGGTAGGCAGAGGTGTATAGGTAATACCCACACACCCACTTTCCACTAGAGATATATTTTATGTGCCCACGTGACAGATGGCGAGTCCGTCGATGTTACTCGATCACGACTATACATACGCCTTTGAACGTCTCAGACGTATGCAGGTTTCCCCTAGATTATTATTATTACTTAAAACGACAACAATCGCAATAATTCTACGAACGTTCAACAGGAATTGTAATTCACAGCATCAAAAAGCAAATTGTATCTAAATTAAGAATTCAGTGTATCAACGAGCGCGGGCCTCGCAAAGTGGGGCGGGCGGCAAATAACAGGCTTTCGTAATACCTACTAATTGCCCTTGACTGGCTGTTTTAGGTCCGATAAACCGGGGCGGAAATGATATACTTTATAGGTACGTAATGAAATTGCTACAGACCGATGTCTGTACATTGTAGATAAAGTAAAACTAATGACGGGTATTTCTAGGGTAGCAGGAGCAAAACGTCAATTTTAAATTTATTGTCTATCTGGCAGTATGTTTGTAGTTTGTACATGCATTACGCAAGATCTACGCCATGGAATCGAATGTAGATTTTACCAAAGTATTGGTCGAGGTGTAAATAAAATAAATTCTTTGATAAAACGCAGAAAAGTTTGACCCGATGGGCGGTGGTGACATCGTGGTCCGAGTATTTTTTACGACAATACTAGTATTAAATAATTGAATTTTGTCTCAAACGTATGCAGGGTTCCTCTCGATGTTTTCCTTCACCGTAAAGCTCGCAGTGTGATTATTACTCTAATGAAGTTCTCCAACCTCATTGGTACAGCCGGAGTACCAGAATAGGTGTGTGAAGGTGTTTGGCCTATAAGAAATGAGGAAGAAGACGATGCTAGGAAGAGAGCACTTACTAATTATTAACTTTTTTATGTAGTATACACGTGGAGAATCTCAATAACCAGTTGTAGTGAAAAATACAGCGACATCTAGCGAAAGAAATGAGTATATGAAATATGATATATCATACGGTGAAATATGGTTGTTATCACGACTTGTTGTTGATTGTGTGAAGACAACGAACTTGTTACATATATGTTAGCAAATCACGACATCGAATATCTAGAAAGAGCTGGTGCTCTATCTGTCTCTCTGTCTATCTCTGTCTGATTACGTACATGTGTATGTAACTTTACGCAATTTAAAAAACGCTTACATCAGACCCTTACATAATGCAAGCGGAATGCTTGTACCGTTAAAATCCACAAACATTTCTACCGTGTAAACGGTTGAAATTCAGACGCCGGAAAATGTTCCTGCATTTACTTAACTGCTTTCCCGAAAGGTAAGACGACGTGTTTTTAAGAATATCTTTCTCAAGCACTACCTACATCGCAGAATTAAATTATGTACGCTTCGACTTTACGATGAGGAAATGCAGACGTAAAACTTATTCACAGATATAAACCGACTCCACTAAATAAATAGTATTTAAATAAAATTACCAGTCCAGCTCTCTTGCTCGCGATCCAGCAACGCCCTAAGCCGAGGTTCGTACCCCACAGGGAGTGCCCTTAGCTGTGTTGCTTAGAAATAAAGTGCCTGACTGGATGCCTAGGTCTCGCCATTGACTGGTTAAGTAGCAAAAGTTCCCGGAACTCACGCTACGAGAGACAATACAAAAAAAAAATTATTACGCCGAGTCCGTCACGGGATAGGCAGAGAGAGTAGAGCGCCAGTTCATTCCCGACTTACATACCTCTTTCACTTCCACATTAAAACGCAGACGTAGCCGTCGATATTTATCGTGCTTGCCTCACATGATTGCTTTATGAGTGAGAAGATTTTAATTTTATTTAGGTCCTCAGAAGTTTTTAAACACAGAGTTCTGAAGTTAGACTTAAAGAGTCAGAAAAAAATAGTAATCCTTTACACACTGAGCCATTCTTTAAATTTTCATACGTATAATTGATACACACAGTGTTTCTATACACATGATTCTAACCTGCGTATTATTTACACTGTGTGCCGAGTAGCACACAGTGTAAATAATAGGAACCATTGTTAATATTAGGAACAAAGACTTTGTATTCAAACTAGGGGCTAGAATTGACGTGAATTTGAATATGTATTGGCATTGACAGCCGCACAGAATACCAAATTGGTTGATCGCCAATTAGGATGGAGATCTTGCTTGAGAACAGCTGAGCAGCTTATAGCCGGGATTCAGGGATGGAACGATAATGAATCCGTGGTGGCTGAGTGGTTCGAGTTGCCTGCAACACAAAGATCGCTAGCTCTAGTCCCGACTGTACCAATGTGTTTTTCTTAATTTAAGTACAGTGATTAGTCACACCACGAGCTTTACGGTGAAGGAATACATCGAGAGGAAACCTGCATACGTCTGAGAAGTAATTGGCAAAGGCGTATGTATAGTCGTGCTTGAGTAACGGCGATGGACTCGCCATCTGTCACGTTGGAACCTAAAATATATCTTTGGCGGAAAGTGGGTGTGTGTATTACCCATACACCTCTGTCTACCCCTTCGGGGACCCTTGTGGGCAGGCGTGAGGATTTGTTATTATATAATTAAAGGATCATTATATTTGGATAATATTCTTCCCGCCTCCCCACAAATGTTCACGAATGGTTAGGTAGAGTCGACACACGCTCTTTTGGTCAAAGGCTAGGTATTAGTACGCTAGGTATATATGTTTTGTGCGAGAGGCTTTAGGATAATGAAGAAAAGGAGGAGCAAAGAAAACATGTGGTTCCTCACGATTTTACCTTGCTAACGTTTGAGAAGAAATTTTAAGACGTTTGAACAAAGTTGAGCTTGTGAAATTTGTGAAATATATTATATGGGCGGAAAAACGGGAAGTCCCTTCCGGAGGAGTACGAAGGAGAGAAGATATGTAGGTATCGACATACTTCTTGTAAATGGTTACATACAATTCCTAGGGATACAATTTTGGCGGTATGCCAGTGGCGCGAGTTCAAACAGGGAGGGAACGAGTAGTTAGCTCTTTACACTCACGTCACGCAGCGGGGCCAGTCTAATTATAGCGAACGGGCTCGATTTGACAAAAATAAATGTTTTTGTTAAATATATTCTTCACTACTTACCACAAGAGTCCCCGAAAGGGTGTGTAAGTAGGTACCCACTTTACGCCAGAGTGTAAGGTGTGCAAGCGTCCGTCGGCGCTGGTAACCGCTTGATTAAACGTGGTTCGCATATTGCTACCTTTGTCTTTAAAAAAAAGGAACGGTTTCTTATTGCAACCTCTGGCTGTAGATTTAAAATCAGTGGTGTTTGTATCATTTATATTAAGCAATGTATTATAGATATTATTATTATTATATACTGAAAGAAATCTATCCATTTCCATTATCGATAGTAGGAATGGAGCCACGATATGTCGATTGGGGCATAACGCCCCTGACGTAATGTTTTCTCACGAAAAAAGGGAATATGGCGGCGGGCGGGGGGGGGCGGGGGCTGGCCGACCTACGTACGTGCCTCATATTTTTTAAGTCAATGTTGTCTCCGTTTTATCGAGTTAAAGGTAGGGCTGGCAAACGCGGGCAAATATTGACACTTCATTAAAGGATGGTACGCCTGACGTGTCGCTGATTGTCAACAACTTGCGGGGCGCAACGTATCATTACATTCGTGTAGGAGCTTAATTATATGATACCCTAAGGGTCTATAGGCGGCGGTAACTGTTTACCATCGGGCAGGACGCATGTTTGTTTGCCATCATGTAGTATAAAAAAAATATAAATAGTTAGTCATACATATTTATTTATTTTTATTTACTTCTAATCATAGGGTCGGCAGAGCTTTACTCCAGGTGTTGAAAGCGTTTTTAGCCGATATAGGAAAGGGAGAAGCGTATCAACACCATCACCTTTTAGACCGTGTTAACTAGTGATTTGGGAGAAAGAGTACAGAAGAAGGTTTATATGTATAGTTTAATATTTATTACCCATGGTGGTATTTTACTACCCATGGTGGTATTTTACTACCCATGGTGGTATTTTACTAACCATGGTGGTATTTTACTACCCATGTTGGTATTTTACTACCCATGGTGGTATTTTACTACCCATGGTGGTATTTAACTTGAGTGAAACCGCACCAGCAGCCATTCCGAGATAAAACATGAAACCAAAAACAAATCCGTTAAATATGATACGAAAAACCGTGTAGAAGCACGCAGAGTGCAAAAAGTTATACCTCGGCCTATTTATCCCAGCTGTGTTAACATCCCTAACAAGGGCATTGAGATGGCGAGTCGCTTTACAGTAATTGCTCACTGGAACAGTTCGCCACATTAGGGGTATCGCCCGCGCTTAATCTTCAACCCTATACTCAACAGGGATATGCTACAATAGTTAGTTTCAGCTTCTATGGCGTAGTATATACATATTATATAACATTATTTTTAATTTTTTTTTATACCACATGGGTGGCAAACAAGCATGCAGTCCGCCTGATGGTAAGCGGTTACCGCCGCCTATGGGCGCTTGCAACACCAGGAGTATCGGGGTATAGGGGTATCACTCGCGCGTTGCCGACCCTGCAGGAATCTTTTCACACCCTTCTTGAAGAACTCCATGCTGTACTTTATTATTACTCTGCTTAATAATTATCATACCCACAGTATCATGCCCTAATTTAATAATCAATGATAATTATTAATCTTATTTCTAGTTTAATTGCGTCAACTAGGAGCTTTGTAATACCTCTTTCTGGAGATAAGTGTTAATGTCTGCGACACAGTTTATTACTACTGCAGGCATTATCGCATAGAGCAAGTGAATGAATTTGTATATCTAGGAAGCATGTTCACACGAGATGGGAAATATGAAAAAGATATTGGAAGGAGGATAAATGCCGGAAATAAGGTGAATGGGGCCATGTCGGCGTTGATGGGCAGTAAAAGTCTGAGCAAGAATGCTCGAGTTGCTGTCCACAACGTGATATTGGTACCAACCTTATTGTATGGCAGCGAATCCTGGGTATGTCAGAGGAAGTATGAAAATAGCTTGAATGCAGTTGAGATGTGATCTCTTCGAAAAATGTGCGGAGTAACGATATTAGATCGAATCCGCAATGAAGAGATTCGCAAATCAACTGGCGTGAATGAGGGCGTGATTGTAAAGATGAAGAAAGGCATGTTACGTTGGTTTGGACACATAGAAAGGATGAGTGAAGAAAGATTGACGAAACAGATATACAAAGCAAAAGTGTGTGCAAGAAGAGGCAGAGGAAGGCCACGTTCCAACTACCTAGATCAAATCGACCGGACTCTCAAGGACGGGAACGTTAAGAGTACTCGAAACCGACGAGCATGTATGAAGAGACTGTTGAATGTGGACGAAGCGAAAGAGGTATGTAAGTCTAGAGAGAACTGGTGCTCTATACTCTCTGCCTACCCCGTTAGGGACTTAGCGTGATGATATGTATGTGTGTATGCATTATCGCACATTTAACTGTAACTGTGTTTTCTGTTCCTTAATAAAATAAATAAATAATAATAATATAAATCCAAAAGTTCTTTATAAGGATGCCTCTTCCTCTTTCTCGTAAAATTTGTGGAAGAAAAAGATGATATTTGGCAGTGATAGAATAACGTATAAGGATACCTATGCTTCGTTCCAAAGCGAACATCACTAATGAAATCAATAATAACGCGGGTGAAATCGCGGGATTCTGTTAGTATATAATATATTAATGTACATAGTGATCAACCAGGAAGTTAAAGGTACCAACCCTGATTTATATTTTCGTTGTTCCTATATTCATTGAATTACCGACCGCTCAGTAGGAACGACTCACTTCTCTGCCTGTATGAGTATGTATGAGTATGTATTTATGAGAATGCTTTTAGGCTATTTTACGACGTACTTGTTTCATTTTAAGTATTATATATATTTATCCACTCCTGCATTCTCACTAGGGTCCCGAAGGGGTAGGCAGAGAATGTACTCTCTGTGCCTATCTCGATTCGGCGTGATGATGTGTATGTATGTACAATGGCTGTAAACTAAGTAAAGCCTCTTTAGCCAGCATAGGAGTTTCCTTCCGCGAACGCTCAGGCTGTGGAATGAGCTTCCCGTTGAGGTTTTCCCTGGAGAGTACAGCATGGAGTTCTTCAAGAAGGGTGTGAAAAGATTCCAGCAGGGTCGGCAGCGCGCGAGTGATACCCCTGGTGTTGCAAGCGTCCATAGGCGGTGGTAACCGCTTACCATCAGGCGGACCGCATGCTTGTTTGTCACACATGTGGTATAAAAAAAAAAAAAAACCCTCTATTCGCCGTTCTTTTTAAGCATATGTCGGTTTCGTTGATTTCATTCACCGTAAATCTTTTCATGTGATCAATCACGCTAGCAAACAGCCCATTTCTTAGTACCTATAGTCGGGATCGAACTTGCAACCTTTGCGCGGCTTTTGAAACCGAAATGCTTAGGGGACTACCCATTCAGTAATTAAAAAAAAGCCTATCCAATTTCATTTTATACCATTAAGTATATACATTCTGCCTGGTTGCATCCACTCACATGGTTGTAATCGATCACCGCTATCTATAGACATACAACAACTGACACACATATATGTATGTTTATATATATATATATATATATAGGTAGATTGATGCCTCTTCCAGGCAAAAGGGTGTGAAATACGTAAGTGAAGTAGCGACGCTCTCCCCGAATACGCTTTATTCTCCGGAAATAAGTACCGTGGTTGGGAGATATAGTAAGGACGGCTGAAGAAAGATTAGATCGGACACACAAGGATGGCAACATCAAGAGTACTCGAAATCGGGACAACTAGTCTTAATGATTTAATAGATATATACATATCACCACGCCGAGTCCCTAACCCATCCATCAAGAGTCCCGAGAGAGATAGGTAGTACCCACACACACACTTTCTGCCAGAGATATATTTTAGGTGCCCACGTGACAGATCCATCGCTGCTACTTATGCATTCATTTTTGTATCTAATACATTTGAATTTCTTCTCAAAAGTACGAAAGCTTGCTCTCGATTTTTTTCGTTCGCCGTAAAGTTAGTAGGTAATGTGACTAATCTCTGTACTTAAATTTAGAAAAACTCATTGGTTGGTACAGTTGGGATTCGTACTTGCGATCGATTCAATCTTTGTGTTGCAGGCAGCTACTGAATCAACTCGGCCATTACGGTTCTATTATATCTAAAAGTAAGTAGGTAATTTGTAATCCTCGAAGGTAATATTTTGGTACAAGAAATGGAAAAAGTACGCCCATCGGTACGTAGATAAAGGCATCTCGTTGATTTTTATTAGCACCCCTGATGCGGTAGAAATAGATAAGATTTTATTGTGCGCCGCCCTTCGTTACAGGTGTCTGAGAAGAGCCTTGTGTTTTCATTTTGACAGGAAAATGCGTTTAGTGAGTTTTTCATTGTTATTTGTATAGTGTTTTTATTTACAGCTAGTGACCTGCCCCGGCATGGGAGCAATGTAAATACTTAGAGAAACTGGTAGAGAAGGCGATCTTGACGACGATCAAGCCATCGAAAGGAGTTGTAGTGACGAAGAAAATGTAAATATCGACGACGACAATGATGAAAATTATAGAAACGATTAAATATTTTTTTATAAGTAACAATACTTTTTGTACTTTATAATCTTAAAATAACATTTCTTACTTCTTAACATGGCTGTAGGAACGTAATAAAGTTATTTTATTATTGGATATAGTGTAGGACTTGTGAGGGTGTGTGAGTCAAGATTACCTATACACCTCTGCCTACCCCTTCCGGGACCCTTATGGGAAGGCGTGAGGATATATTATTATTTTTATATCTTAAAAGATCGCACTAGACGAAGCGCCTTAGCTCACTCGCTTGAATAGCTGTTACTTCGCGCTCGCGCCTACAGCAGACTTTCAATGCGTCTGGCAAGATGTTAAAACCATCAAAAGTGTCCCCAAGTAACATATATAAAATTCAGCTTTTATACTATGACGAAAGTATAACCATAGTTTATGAATGTTTAGGGGTGTCTGGCAAGGAGTAGCAACCGTAATAAGTGTCCGGCAATGGAAGACGTGATTTCTAAGGTTATCCCGAAGAAAATATAAAAAAATTTAGCTTTACACTATAACGAATTTTAGGTACTATTTTATATCAATCAAAATCAAAATCAAAATCTTTTTATTTCACATAGGCCCAGATGGGCACTTATAAAACGTCGAAAAAGAAGCACGGTTCGGGTTGGTCGCTTCCATGGAGAAGAACCGGCAAGAAACTCCATGGTTACTCTTTTCAAATCATTTACATTTTACATTAGGCATATACAATAATTTTTTTTCGTTACAGCAGTAGTACCCAAGTATGAGGGAACAACGTAGGCCCGACAATAGGTCGTTGCTTACTATACAAAGCATACATAAAACAAGATAATATACAAAGCATACATAAATTATAACAATGTTAGCAAGATCTAAGAATCTACAAAGCCTACAATGTTCTCACATTCACAAATTAGACAAATTAAACAAGTGACACAAATATTGTCATCAGTGCTGTAACTAATTCTGGTCAAGATATGGAATAAATTGAAATAAAAAAAAAGGAAAATTATTATTGTATAAAAAAAAAAACCCGAATTGAGAAAAGAAAAAGATTCAGAATAGTTAGAGACATCCACAAATTTGTGCCGTTTATGAGCTACCAAGGAAGCCGCATGCGCAGAAGGAACTAGAGCCAAACTTCTTTATCTTCAACGTAGTCCTTGATTTTATAATATGCTTTTTTAATCAGAACACGTTTGATAATATTTTTGAACTTTACATCGGTCAGTTCTATAACAGACTTTGGCAGCTTGTTGTAAAAGCGTATACTATTTATAATAAATGACTTGCTCGTTTTTGTTAATCTGTATTTCGGGATTACAATTTCAACACACCTTATACACCTTTACTACCTGATATCACCGCAAGGAACCACGACCCAAACTCTATAGTCGCTAGTCGTTCTTACCTGTGTTGGGGTCATGCACAGAGAAACTTTCAGCCTTTATAAAATAACGAAGGTCTGGCTCTCGTGGGCTCTTGGGCTATAATAATACGTAAAAAGTAAAAATATTTTTTATACCATTGGAAAACAAGCATGCGGCCAGATGGTAAGCGGTTACCACCGCCTATGGTCGCTTGCAACACATGGTTACTGTCGGTTATTCTTTAGAGGTGAATGTTTACCATTGCGGAGTTTTCTATCGTACTTTGTATACAATTCTTTAGTACATTAATTTGATCTACATATCTCGTAAGGTTTAGCCAGGGGTTGCGATTAAATTCGGCTGTTCTGTACTATAATATGTATGTATTATACATATAAACGTAGGGGTCGCAAACAGCAGATGTCTTCGGCGGCTAGCACCTCTGTACGGTTGATCAGGCATTACTTGGTTCTCATTGAAGTTTTTGAAGAGGCATCATACACATCATCACGCCGAGTCCCTCGCAGGGTAGGCAGAGAGAGTAGAGCGCCATAATACTTTTGGTCAATTCCACACCTTGAGAAATTGACAGCCCCAAATTGACCAAAGCTTAGGTTATGGTAACCCATCAAATATCTGCCGTTAACGGGAATCGAACCCGCGACCTAAAGTTTCTCACTCAGTTTCGCTCTAACCACTAGACCGTCAAGGTAGCCGTCTTTACTATTGAGATTTGGTGATAAATAAATTAGTTCAATATCTAATCGATATTAACGGGAAGAACGCGATAAATGCCTAATGATTTGAAAAGAGTAACCATGGAGTTTCTTGCCGGTTCTTCTCCATGGAAACGACCAACCCGAACCGTGCACTTTTTCTCTAGGCCTATGTGAAATAAAAATATTTTGATGTTTGAAATAAAAAAAACGGACTTATACTTGATTCTGGATACCGAGAGCGCGCTGAACATTAATATTGCACGAAGGCTTTTGCTAAAGTATGTAACACAATCAGGTCTGCGAAATGACGCAATGCAATAAGATTTCCAAGAGCAACGAAATTTTCCCCTCGAGATATTCCATTTGAATGAAATTCATTAAGTCATTTATTTCAATTAAATTTATTGAAAACTTACAAATGATAAATGGCGGACACATTTTCCCAATTACCTGGGTGAAAGCGGTCGCTTTTAAATTCAGCGCCTCATTATAAGGCGTACCGTTTTCGTCGTACCATCGTTTATGCTAACGGGACACCATTTGTTGACGGGAGGCACCTCTGGCGCAGCTTACCCCAGCTACTGCACTGCCTCTTGAAGCAAATCACGGACCACTTGTTAAAGTGTATCTATATCACTAGCAAGCAAGCACGTGGCCAGCCTGATGGTAAGCAGTCGCCGCCCCTATGGACATTTACAAAACCAGGGGTATCGTCGCGCGCTGCCGACCCTGCAGGAATTCCCTCACACCCTTCTTGAAGAACACCAGAGAGAACAGTCGGGGTATACTTCGACGGGGAGATCACTCATCAGCCTGAACACGAAAGGAAACTTTTCCTTTGAAACCTTTGAAGGTGGTGTAGTAGCGTGCGGTGGCAATATCAGGGGTATCTAGTACTAGCAACTCATTTGTTGGGCAAGGTATACGCTTTTTTAATAAGCTACCGCAGAAAATAATTGAATTACCTTTTGTAGAGTTTAAAGCTGTCATTAAAAGTAAATTAATACAAAAAGCTTATTATACAACATCAGATTATTTGAATAATGGCCATACATGGCAATGAATTGCTCCTCTTATACAGAGTTTATGTGTTATTTAATCTTTTTCTACCCCTACGTAAAAGGGAACAAATGTTAAAAGAGAGAACCGGGGAGTTTGTTTCGCCGTTTCTTCTCCTGGCAGGTATTTTTCTTGGAAACGGTGGTAACTTTAGTTTTTGTTAAGTATATGACGTTCAATAAATGTTCCCTGTGTCCCTTACGTTGAATAAAATATTTTGATTTTGATTTTGATTTTGATCACTCGCGCGTTGATAACCCTGCAGAAATCTTTTCACATCCCATCCTACTTGAAGAACTCGGTGCTGTGCCTTAGATTCGAATGATACATCAAACTCTATGTTTATAGCTCTATGGGTGTGTGTCACGTCTCATAACCAACTATTGTCTGGTGGAATAGCTATCCGGAGGACGCTTGTCTCTATGGGCGGCTGTCGCGTTTATCTATCATCGGGCAAAATGTCTAAATGGAAAATGACTTTTTACATCGTTGGATATCGATGAAGATGGGATGTTAAATCCCACTACCAAGGTTCGCCATAGCACTGCTTCCCCCTGTAATATAAAGGCGTATGCTTAGGCATATATGTTTACTGTACGTATCACGCCCAAATAGGCCTTTAAAAGGGAAGAAAGTGGTTAAATTATCTGTCTATGGGATGTCATCTTATACGTCATTGACTTTGTTACCATCATCATCATCATATGATCACGCCGGGTTCCTAACGGGGTAGGCAGAGAGTATAGAGCGCCAGTTCTCTCTAGACTTCTTCAGTCTCTTCATACATGCTCGTCGGTTTCGAGTACTTTGTTACCAGATATCTTTAGTTAGCGCTAGGCACAGGAGTGTAGGTCGTACCCACCTGCTTTCGGCCAGAGACATATCTTAGGTGCCAACGTGACGCCGTTACTCAAGCGTGACAATAACATAATATTTGCAGGATATTAATATCCCCAAGCTGCTCTCTCCATCCTGTGGCACCCGTCGGATTTGTCAAATAGTCGAGGGGCCTGCTCGCTCATTACGTTAAGTCCCCTGTATCACGTTTGGTTTGGCGAGACAGGCGATTTGCCGCCATCTTGCGTTTCTACTGACGTGTTTAAATACGGCTAATTGGATTAGATGGAGGAAGGCCGTTTGTAAGATTACAAATGCTGACAGCGTTACGGCTAATAGCCGGCGGAACATTTAGGAAGGAGTTATGTTGTTAAACGAGCACTCTACATTTTTTATATACATTAATTTCTCTCACAAAGGCTTATATATTGTTACCATAGATACAGGGTAAGCTTATTTTTACACGCTTTATATTAGCTTGACCTGTAACTATGTATGTATGTAAGTGTAACGGAATCTTTGGGCGCGATTTTGACCCACTTTAAGCGGCCAGATTTCGTTCAAACTTTGCATACGTATCAAGGACCGATGACAATACACTAATAACTAAAAAGTAGAAAATAAATAATAGTTAAAAAAAACTAAAAAATACTCTTTTTATAGAAAACCGAACTAAAAAATAGAAAATAAATTTCGATAATATCTTAAAAAGCGTGGGGTGTTTTTTAAGATATTACCGAAATGATAATCACTCTACTCATATCTGTCAATAAAATATTTATAACTATTGACACCATGCACCCCACGCTTTTTAAGATATTATCGAAATTTATTTTCTATTTTTTAGTTTATTTATTCTATTGCAATTTTACAGTCACAAATCAAAATCGAGATACACAGGGAACATTTTATTTGAACGTCACATCCTACTTGTGTTATTAACATGCAAGCCTGTGAGGATGTTTGTCCCTCTTTCACGCAAGCACTACTGAACGGAATTGGATGAAAATCGGCATTCGGCACAGGGAGAGATTATTAGCTGGACTTCCGTCAACACGCCAGCTTTCTCCCGCTGTACAAATCCTTAATTATGGCCTAACCATTAGTTGAGTTCGCAGCACAAAATTTGGAACCCTTATTACAAAAAATACAGTGACGTATCTACACTTATCTATGAATTTCATTTTTATTGTTATTTAGTTTTATTCTAAAAGAAAAAAACAACGATGTAATATTTTCTACGCTGAAAGCCGCGTTCGATAGAGGTTATTAAATATAAAATGATAGTTACTACAGCTGCTTACAATTTTACTAACACGTTAAAATCTAATTATGAAAAATAAAACTTTTATTTGAAGACATTTGAAGATGCACGTTTATATAATAAGTTACCTCAACTAATTAAGGAATGTAAAGCAATTGGTTACTTCAAAAACATCTTGAGGAAATATGTACTTTATAATATTTACAGAATCTGTCTTGATCTCTCTCAACTAATTATTATTATTTTAAATACATACATATCATCACGCCGAGTCCCTAACGCGGTAGGAAGAGAGTATAGAGCGCCAGTTCTCTCTAGACTTACATACCTCTCTCGCTTTGTCTACTTTATATGTATAGATACAGGAATATTTAAAATATCCAAGACAAAGGTATAATATCACTACTTAAATCACATAAATATCTGAAGGAATCGAACCCATAACTTTCAACTTCACAACCTGAGTTCTGACCACTAGATCAGATGGCCGATTTATTGTGTCATAGTTTTGAACTCCTTGCGTTAAGTTCCCTGGCGGAAAGTGGGTATGAGGGTACTACCTATACACTTCTGCCTTCCACTTCAGGGACCCTTATGGGAAGGCGTGAGGATATATTTAAGTTACAAAGAACTGTTTTAAAATAGTCGTTATTCCTGGGTGGTATAAGAATCCCACAAAACATTAATGAATTTACTAGCAATGTCCCACGGCTTTACTTGTATTAAATTTGATAGCACGAAAAAAAGCTTTAAAATATAAACCACCTTCGTGAAAGTGAAAGTTGTGTCAAAATTGGTTCAGCCGTTACGAAGATTAGCCAGCACACAGAAATTGTATGAATTTCTTCTCAGATATATACATGCAGGTTTCCCTCGATGTTTTCCTTCACCATTAACCACCGCCGTTCAACAACATGTTATACCTACCTACTTTCTTCAAAGTAAAAACGAAGAAAATTTCAACGTAGAAAAACCTAACGTCGATTTTCAAATCGAATGTGAACGCTCTCAAATTCAAATGAGGTCACGTATCACGTTATTTCAAACTGCTTGGCGTGATCTGTGACAAATTCACTAACTAAACCAATTTAAACGTTAAAGCTTCTACTTAAAGTTGGTATTAGAATAACACTTCTTGTTTTCAGCAGTAAAATTATGTTTGGGTCGTAATTCACAATCTTTTCGGTCTTGTAATAGAGAATAACTTTGCAAAGTTGGCATCGCAAAAAAAATATTCCAACTCAGTGAGGAATTGAAGTTTGTTGGATGAATAATAAAGGAATGTCAAATTTATTCCGTTCGTAATAATTTGACGGCTAAAATCTTCCGTTGAAATAATATCTGCTTTGAATAATGTACCGACAAGTAGCGTGAAAAATTGAATGAGGCGCGTAACAGGTGGCTCCGGGATCGATCAACATCCATTTCAGTTTCATTTGGCAGGAGAAGGGACTATACAGAATTGATGTCGCGAATAATGTAAAGTTTAGAACACATTCACTTATGCGGAGATCATGAAAGGATACCAATATATTTAGGTTAATTTTACAATTTACACCTCATTTTTACACACTACAAGTTACACATTACAAGTTAATTACACCAAGTGTACAAGTACAAGTACAAGTGTGTGTGGGAAGGCATGAAGGAAAACATCGAGAGGAAACCTGCATACGTCTGCAAAAGAAGCAATTCAAAGGCTTATCTATAGTGCTTGATAAACGGCGACGGACTCGTCACTTTTGAACCTAAAATATGGCTCCGGCCAAAACTGGTTGCTGTTTCACTTTGCCTACTCTTTCAGGAGGCTTTATGGGAAAGCGCAAATATGTATAACTCGCGCCTTCTCACAGGGGCGTAAGAAGTAGGCAGTAGTGTGTAGTACCTACCCATATCATACCACTTTTCGCCGTCTCAAGCACGAGACATGCCTTGCATTTATTCTCAAACGTATGGAGGTTTCCTCTCAATGCTTTCCTTCACCGTTAAACTCATGTAACTAATCACTGACTTAAGTTCAGAAAACTCATTGCTGCTGTCGGGATTCGAACTTACAATCTTTGTGTTGCAGGCTACTCGACCACGGCTCTGTTACATATACATATGTAGTAGGTTAGTGAAAATGTTTATTTGCAAACGCCCAACCTTCATTAGATAACTTTATTTATCGTAGTGTCAAAGTTCGTAGGATCGTTAGATATAATCCCATGATTGCATAGCCGGTAAGCTCACAGAGAACTTACTCGATGGACTTGCCACAAGTGGGGTTTGAGTGCCGGCTTGATTATAAATATTTTGATATGCAGAGTTGCCTTGTCTATGATAGGATGGAGACAAGTGACGACTCCCTGACCTACTCTATGGATGAACTCGGAGCTGAGAACTGACAGGTCACGGGGATCTCCGCGGGGGCCTAAATCTATATGATGAACATGGATTCATAGATACTTACATATCATCACGCCGAGTCCCTAACGCGGTAGGCATAGAGTATAGAGCGCCAGTTCTCTCTTGACTTACATACCTCTTTTGCTTCGTCCACATTCATTTGTCTCTTCATACATGTTCGTCGGTTTCGAGTACACTTGACCTTCATGAATTCCTATATATATAATTACACTGAGTCCCACACGGAGCAGGCTGAGAGAGTAAGGGGCCAGTTCTGTCTAGACTAACAGACCCTTTTCCCTTCATTTACATTCATCAGTCTCTTTTTACATTCTCGTCTGTTACGAGTACTCTTAATGTTCCCGTCCTTGAGTGTCCGATCGATTTGATCTAGGTAGTTGGAACGTGATCTTCCTCTGCCGATTCTTTATTTTCTTAAATTTTTTTCTTTCCTTTCTTGATATTCTACATTACATACATACATATCAATCGCCAAGTCCCCTCACGGAGTAGGTAGAGGGAGGTAGGTATTTTTATATATTAATATATGTATCTCCGGTGTGTGGGTACTACCAATAAACCTCCGCCTACACCTTCGGGACCCCTGTGGGAAGATATATACGTACGTGTACGAACGCACCTCATGTCTTGAACGCAGTGCATAAATATGTGTTTGTATGTACTTCCATACGGACGAAGTTACGAGCGGTCGCCGGTGCAATATGATGTTCCCGGGGCAATAATCACTAACATTAGCTTAAGGAAGTGTCCGCACTTCAGTGGCGGCGCGATGACAGATGTTGGGAGTTATCGCCGTATGCTGTGAATTTAGTATTTGTTTACATCCTTTCAGATATGTATACCAATATTTAGATAGGTAAATAGCCATTTATTGGCTTCACAAGAACATTATGAATGCTCTCTTGGTTCTTGGTCGCGTGCAAAGAAAAAGGTGGTACCAATGATTTAGCTGAATTGCTAAAGTGATTTTTCTCGCCACGAGCTTTACGGTGAAGGTTAACATCGAAAGAAAACGTGCAAAATAAATTCATAGACTTATGTATAGTCGTGCTTTTAAAGCGGCGATGGACCCTTCACGTATACCTCAAAATGAAATCTTTGGAGACCTTGTGTTTTTTTTTTTTTTTGTATTGTCTCTCGTAGCGTGAGTTCCGGGAACTTTTGCTACTTAACCGGTCAATGGCGAGACCTAGGCCTCCAGCCAGGCACTTTAGTACTAAGCAACACAGCTAAGGGCACCCCCTGTGGGGTACGAACCTCGGCTTAGGGCGTTGCTGGATCGCGAGCTAGGGAGCTGGGCTGGACTGTAAATTTTATTTATATATTATTTGGGGGCGGGATTTGCGCGTCAGGCTCGGCGCGGGCCGGCGTTTGCGGCGGGGGTCGGGGGGGAACATTACGGCTTATTCGCGTCGAGCCTCGTCGGCGAGGACGGAACAGTGGTCGGTTTTGTGTAGTGTTGGTATGTTTTTGTCGGGCGAGACCTTGTGGGTAGTCCTGAAGGTATATAAGTAATTCTTGTACTTAGAACCGGCTCAAATTAATGTATATCGCGGATACCTTTTTCTACCAAATGTCATATATATGTCTCTTTATCACATAGTGCTCAAGTTACGCGTCGGTTAACTATTGATTATACCTTAATTATCCGGATTATAATAATGAAGGGAATTGTACGAGAAAACTTGAAGACACGCTTTCTGTAACGTTGTCACCGAAATATATCTCCAGCAAAAAGACGGTTTTTATAAGTTTAATATATATTTATCTATCCATTATGGAACCCTTGTGGGAAGTGTGTGGAAAATTGGTGGTTCATCATCATCGATGTCAAACGCTGTAAAGTTGGAAAACAGGATGACGATAATATATACAATTAATGGAAAAATATTTTTGTAACCTTCTGACATCGCTCTCGCAAAACTTCAAACTTATATCTGAAGTAAATTAAATCTCCCATCCGTAACATTCGTGTTTCAACTTGGTTTTTTAGAATCATATCTATAGAAATTAAACAATATCGGGTTATTTAAAACATTTATAATTCAAGAACGGTTGGACCAATTTTGTTGATCACGTATTCGTTTATAGGAATGATTAACGTAACGAAAACATCTCTACATTAATTGACTAATGCGGTAGGAAGTTCGCCAGGTCAGTTACATAAAAATACAACCCGACACGTCATATTTTACCAAACTAAGTAAAACCATACTTGGAATGGTAAAAAATACAGCCAAAACATGAGAAAACATTGTCAGTATTCATTTCAAGTTGTCACCTTCACAGGATCCAGTAAAACCTCCCTGACAGGCGTTAATACGTACAATTCAGGCTGAAACATCCCAGTGGAAGCTGTATAATTCCGCCTAGTCGGCGTCGTCAGCCAGGCGGGGCTGTTGCAATATTGAAAACTTAGCATTCGCAATCCGAGTCGATGGCTTTTTTATTCAAATCGATCCCAACGGCCTCATTGCAGGGATATAAAGATTTGTCTAGACTTTACATGGCGACGATACCGAGTTTAATGGTTTTGTAATGTTACATATTGTAGATGTTGCTGCAGAGTAATAATACCTTTCAACCAGTCCCCAAAGGGGATGGCAGAGGTGTGAAGGAGTCCCTACACACCCACTTTTTGCCGGATTCATATATGACAAATAGCGAGTCCATGGCCGATCATAAGCACGATACATACTTACACCATATATATATACAGCCTTTGAAATTCTCTTCAAACATATGCAGGTTTCCTATAGATATAGATTTTTTGGAGTGACTTATCACCGCTCAAAGAAACTCATTGGTACAGCCGGGATTCGAATGTGCAATCTTTGTGTTGCAGGCTATTGCTCGAATCACTCGAGCTCTCAATCAATATTGTGCTTAATTCAAGGTGCGGTTTCTTTCCCCAATCGGAATTAATTTTTTCACCAGCCATGCCTCGAGGTTTCGACCACGATACGATTTGAATTTCCGCCTTTCACTTACCGCAGCATCTCAATACATAGTATAAAGTTTTATCAATAAGCGAGCTATTTATTGTAATAAATATTACTTCAAATCGAATAAGTCCGTCTTAAGATAAGAGCGCTTTTAACATGAGTGTAGACAATAATCTTACAGTGATTTGTCGCACCTTAACATTTGCGATAACCGGTTACCATCAGGGGGCCGTTTGATTGTTCCATACATCCTTACTAGAACACAATACAAAATCGATAACATGAGGAATGGGGCGAACAATATAATATGCCACGTATGAACGATCTTGTAATTTTATTGGCTCGTCGGCAGGCGCGTCTGGTCGTAAAACAAAGGAATTATGTACAAGTAGTAACTTAATTTTGTTGCTATAAAAGCTTTGTTATTGAATCATTCGCTTGAAGGAAGAGTGAAGAAAGATTGACGAACGGAATACCACGTTCCCACCTTCATTCATTTTTACCTTAATCTTGGATGTCCTATGTATTTATGTATATAAGTAATAATATATCCTCACGCCTTCCTACAAGGGTCCCCGAAGGGGTAGGCAGAAATGTATAGGTAGTACCCACACAATATAGATTAATACATACATTCATATCATCACGCCAAGTCCCTAACGGGGTAGGCAGAGAGTATAGAGCGCCAGTTCTCTCTAGACTTACATACCTCTTTCGCTTCGTCCACATTCATCAGTCTCTTCATACATGCTCGTCGGTTTCGAGTATTAAATTATAATAATTAAAATATTAATAAATTAATATATTAATGTAGAATCGCGTCCTTAATACCTAAGTAACAAGACACGAACAGTAATGAGATCAATTAATAAGAAATTCGCGTATAATAACATCACAAGACCCTTGAAGAATTACAAAAGGTCATTAGTTCTGTTTTTGCGTTTCCTTTTACTTTCGACCCTTCGAGCGATCCTGCGATGATTTGTGGAGCCAATTTTTATATCTTTTTGATTTCGGTGAGAAGCGAACAGACGAGAGACTTTACGCAGTACAAGACAAAATAATATGGAGACCCAAGATCCCAAAGTAAAAAGTGTTTAAATAAAATATTATTTATATATTTATATTATATTATTAAAATATTTTTTTAAACAATATGTATATATGTAAACCGGAAGCTAACACGCATTAGGGACACTAATCAGGAATCATTCTTTTTTGTAGTACTTAGGTGCGGTCCGCCTGATGGTAAGCGCTTATCGCCATTTATGCCGCTTGTACCACCAAGGGAATCCCTTGCGCGTGGTTCTGTAGGAATCTTTTTATATCTTTCTTGAAGAACTCCATGCTGTACTCTCTAGGGAAAACCTAAACGGGGAGTTTATTCCACAGCCGGAGTTTGGTTCGTAATCGAGCCGTTAACAGTTTTCAGTGCTACAATTCTCTTATAATAGAGTTACAGCTTGCCATCAGGCATATACTTGTAGATAATGTATATCCTCACGCCTTCCCACAAGGGTTCCCGAAGGGGTATGCAGAGGTGTATAGGAAGTACCCACATACCCACTTTCCGCCAGGGATATATGATCTCATCCAAATCACTGGAATGGTTCCATTCCTATCTTCAAGGACGCCAGCAGTCGGTTCACATCGATGAATCTTCATCAGGTTGGTGCGACGTAGGCTCTGGTGTTCCACAAGGTGGCATTCTTTCTCCACTTCTATTTTCTTTGTTTATTAACCTTCTATCTTCCGAGCTTCAGTGTACGTATCATTTTTATGCTGATGATTTACAAATTTACTCGCAAGCAAGTGTACAGAATCTGCAGCAAGCTATCAATGATATAAACCGAGATCTAGAATCAATTAAACAGTGGTCCGATCGCTTCGGCCTGGCTGTAAATGCGGCTAAAACTCAGGCGATTATACTCGGTGGTTCCCGTATGCTAAGTAGGTTGGATATGGCAAATTTGGCACCTATTGTTTTTAATGGGGCCACTATACCAATTAGCCCTACAGTGAAGGATCTCGGTTTGTACATTGATGCTGCTCTAGGTTGGCAAGCGCAGGTCTCCGACATTTGTCGCAAGGTGACTGGTACACTACGATCTCTTTATCCGCTAAGAAATCTTCTCCCTACCAAGACCAAAACAATGCTTGTGCAGACTTTAATCTTCCCGATGATTGACTATGGTGATGTGTGTTATACCGACCTGAATGCAGATCTACTCAATAAATTGGACCGACTTCTCAACAATTGCATTCGATTCATTTTCAATCTGCGTAAGTTTGATCATGTCTCGTCTTACCGCTCCCAACTATCATGGTTATCTATTCGTCAGCGACGCAGTCTACGGACAGTGACGATGCTCTTCACTCTTCTTCAGTCTCCTAATGCCCCTTCTTACCTTACTTCTCACTTCCAGTATCGTTGCCGAAACCATGATATAAACTTACGCTCTGCTGATAATCGCCTCCTTCTCTGTCCTTCTCATAGCTCAAGTCTCGTTCATTCTTCTTTTACTGTCCAAGCCATTTCACTTTGGAATGCACTCCCATCGGAAATCAGGATGTGCAACAGCCGGGATGCTTTTAAGGCAAAAGTGAAGCAGTATTACCTCCGCAATGCAGAATCTGTGTAGTAGGTATTTATGTCTATGATATGATATTTATTTATGTTTATGTATATATTATATGTATTATTTGTATGTAGTTTAGTATTTACTTATTACTATTATATTATTATATATTTTTGTATTTGTATTTATGAGTATTTATATATGCGTGTATATATATTATATGTATTCAGTCATGTCAATATTTCCCCGTTTTTTTATCCCCTCTATTAGCCTGCCATATCTTTCTCTGCATCGTTGCATGCAAGGTTGACTGGTAGAGAATGCCTACGGCATTAAGTCCGCCTGTGTAAATTATTTTTGCAGGAAGTTTTTAAATAAATAAATATATTTTATGTGCTAACGTGACAGATGGCGAGTCCATCGCCGTTAGTCAAGCACAACTATACATACGCGTTTGAATTGCTTCCCAGATGCAGTTTTCCTCTCGATGTTTTCATTCACCGTAAAGCCCACGGTGTGATTAATCACTATACTTAAGGTCAGGAAAACTGTCGGTACAGTCGGGATTCGAACTTGCGATCTTTGTATCGCAGGCAACTACTCGGACCACACGACCAAGGCTCTCGTAGATAACCAAATATAATGATATTATTTGCGTCCCGTGTGTCCAGAGCAGGGTCGCCACTAGTGATTCGGTCCCTAATTCTTCCGAAACATTTAACATGTCCCTTCGATTTATGGGTAGACTTGGACCAACTCCGCCTTTGATCGTCATAAATAACATTAAACTTTCATATGAAGGGTTATGTATATACTTTTCTCAATCATATTGGAGGAAAACTATGTGGGTGGGATATGCGAGCAATTCAAGCACGAAGGTCTTCAAGAAGGGTGTGAAAATAACGCGCGCAAGAAAGCTCGCGCTGCGCCTTTGAGACGGCGCAGTGCGAGATCAAAGTTTGTAGTTCTAAGGTATAAGGATGAATTTCTCGTCGATGGCGTGAGCTGCAGCGATCGGGGTAGGAGTAGGCTGGGCTCCATGGCTACACCCATGTGCAATTTGATTCTATCAATAGATTACATTCAGGTTCACTCTGAATCATACATCAACGGGGTAGGCAGTGAGTATAGAGTGCCAGTTCTCTCTAGACTTTTACTTATTATTTAATTTTAAAACGTAATCCAAAACAGAAAACATCAGTTAGCATATTTTTCTAGGTGTTTATTTAAAAATTACATATTCCTTTTAAGCATGCTTGTGCGTATTGTAGAATTGGTACAGCTATAAATAGTGTTATTATGCATACAAGTAGTGATAATGCTACAAGTTGCAGTTTCAAGTAGTCGTACCAAGTGACGTCAGCGCCGGATGCACGCAGGTGCCTTGCGCCGCCATGGAGGGTGCGCTCAACCCACCTCACAGCGCGCTCCAACGAACTCTCCGGTTGATCGAAAATCAGCGAACGAAATTTGTCAACGCTTTTTCGGTAGCTACAACGTAGAACATATAATGTCTTTACTAATAGATATATATATCCTCACGCTTTCCCATTAGGGTTCCCGAAGGGATAGGCAGAGATGTATAGGTATTTCCCACACACCCACTTTCCGCCAGAGTTATATTAAATGCCAACGTGATAGATGGCGAGTCCATCGCCGTCCCTCAAGCATGACTATAGATGCGCCTTGGAATCGCTTCTAAGACATATGCAGGTTTCCTCTCGATGTTTTCCTTCACCGTACAGCTCGTGGTGTAATCACTGTACTTAAGGTCAGAAAAACACATTGGTACAGTCGGGATTCGAACTTACGATCTTTGTGTCGCAGGCAACTACTCGAACAACTCGGCCACCACAGCCTTAGTAATAAATAACATGTAAAATTCACACAAAGATAATATAAGTACACTAGCTTTCCCGCCCAGCTTCATTGGGAGAAAAAATAAAAGCTTCGGACCCAGTGGTACAATTGTATATCTTAACCATTCTCGAATCTACCTAAAGCCACACAGAAAGTTCATTAAAATCGGTCCAGGCGTTTAGGAGTTCAGTGACATACACACGTACAGAAGATGTATATATGTAATAGTGGTGCTTTTGTCATATAGAAAGCATGAGTGAACAAAGATTGACGATTACGTATGACGTATTAGGATTTCAAGAACCAAGCTCAAGCTATTATTAAAACATTTCTACTTAACCTTAGCTATGATGAAACCGAAAAACTTCTTCATCCATTTAGCAGTACACTTACGCACCACTCAAATCGCAATGTATAATTTTATTGTTAAGAAATGTCATCAATACCATTCTTTCTATAATATCTATATTTTACCTATATATATATATATATACACTAGTTGTCCCGCCCAGCTTCGCTTGGGTGAAAAAAGTAAATGCCCTAAAACACGATCACAGCGCCACCTATCGGGTCCAATTGTGAATCTAAACCATTCTCAAATCCATCTGAAGACACACAGAAAATTTCATTAAAATCGGTCCAGCCGTTTAGGAGGAGTTCAGTCACATACACACGCACACAAGAAATATATATATTAAGATACATATTTTTCTTTACGCCTTTAATTGCCTTTACGCATAAATGCATTATGATTTCTTTTCTAAGCACACCGCACAACAAAATTTACCACACAGATTCACTTAATAGTGAACTTTTAACCCAAACATAAAATAAACTGGTTTCTCAAGACAGGCCTAGCCTAATTTGAAAACCCCTAGCAATTTTTTTTATTACATTCTTGTTTCTTTATTTTACTCTTCACTTTTGCTTTGTTACTGTTTTCTGTTTAGCTGTAAGTATATCCTAATTTGTCAATAAGCAATTTTGTTATTTCCGACGTGTGCATTTTGTGCTTGAATAAACGTGTTTTATTATTTATTTTTTTATTAATTTGGAGATTTCTATAAAACTCGTTGTATGATTAATTACTGTACACGAGTTCAGAAGAAATTCATTGGTACAGTCTAGATTCTTACTCGGCTCTTGCTGTTTTAAACATCAAAATCAAAATCAAAATATTTTTATTTAACATAGGCCTAGGTGTGTTACACAACCATGCAACCCCGATATTGCCAATAATGCAATTTACGATAAACTGTTGCAACATGCATCGATGGTCACGAGGCGCTTACGCTGCAAGTTGAACATCGAGGTCAACTCCACTGCACGAGGCGCTGACGCAGCCCAAGACCATCGGACACCGGCGGCGTCCCCTTTCAAGCACTTCTTGTTCCCACATCGAGCATTATAGTCGCTTTTCAAATTAATATAATTTACCATTGTAATTTCTTTAATAAACCTTTGCTATATATTTTTGCATTTTTTTGCATCCTCCGGCTGTGATTAACATAATTGGCGCAGTCGGTAGGATAGCTGTAAAGTAGAGTCAGTGAATCGATCACGGGCATTTCAGCTATCCGCAACCTACGGTAATCACGGTCAAGAGGAGTATCAAGACATAGATCCACGCAGAAAAATCAAAATGCATATGTAAGTACCTAGTTCTATCTAGAGTTGCTTTCCTTTCTTATTAATTAGTGATCCTATAATAAGTATTCCAAGATTTCCCACCTACGGCAATCGCGGACCGATAGGCGAGAACATTCTCGTAGACTACAAGTAGATTTTAATAGAAATTTAGATACTGTTTTAGAAGATACAGTGTTAGTCGTAAGCCCCATCAAAATGAGTGATGCGCTATTGGATCAGATTTTCAAAGCTCTTAGGCTAGTCCCTGAGTTTGATGGGAACTCAAATGTTCTCACCCGATTTATTAATCTATGTGACCAACTAGTTGTGCAATATATGAGTAGGGAACCAGGACACGAACTCAGCAATTTAGCGCTACTCAATGGAATATTGAATAAAGTGACAGGGCCTGCCGCTCGTACTATTAATTCTAACGGCATCCCCGAAACGTGGCTAGGAGTCCGCAACGCTCTTATTAATAACTTTGCTGACCAACGTGATGAGACCTCTTTGTACAACGATTTGGCTCTCCTCACCCAGGGGTCTGCGACTCCTCAAGAATTTTACGAAAAATGCCAAAATCTTTTCAGCATTATTATGACATATATCAGTTTGCATGAAACCGTAGCGAGCACAATTGAAGCTAAACGCTCTTTATACAAAAAATTTACCCTTCAGGCATATTTGCGTGGACTCCGAGATCCACTGGGCTCACGTATACGGTGCATGCGACCTGAATCTATCGAAAAGGCTTTAGAATTTGTGCATGAAGAAATGAATACTTTGTACATGCAGCAGCGCAACGAGCACCTCCCCGAGCGTAAGGTACAGTCGACGTCCTCGTCTTCATATAACGTGCCTAAACCTTCTTTCAGCTTTCAACCCCCTGTCGCGTTACCTCCCACACGTGCATTTACCTTCCCAAACGCGAATAATATGCCCGGGCCCTCAAGGCCAAGTAACTTTCAGCCACCGAGGCCAATGCCAATTTGGAGACCCCAAATGCCTCTTAACCGTGGGCCAACGCGAACCCAACAAATGTTTGGCGCACCCCCGCCAAATTATAATTCCCACAATAACGTGTTTAGAATGCCGCAGGCTAGAGCAGGGTTCCAACCCCCGACTTATACTAGACCTCAACCTATGAGTGGCGTCAGCCACTACGTTGCTAAGGAGACCCCCACGCGATCACCCCATGATTGGACTAAGCACGGAAATCCACCTCCCTCAAATTACTTCAAGACTCGTGAGATGAATTTCAATGAGTTCTATGACCAACCGTACTATTACGACCCTTATGCAGACTATTACACCGACGGATATTACCCAGACTACTATGACTATAGTGATCAAACATATGACGTGTCATACGAGCAACAGTCACACGACCCGACTTATGTCCCGGCGTACGTTGAGGAAGCTAGAGAGGAAATCCCGGATAGCGACCAGGATTTTCAGAAACCGTCGAAGTCCGGAAAACCAAAATAGAAATTAACTTACAAACGCAGCGTCAATTACCTTACGTACAAATAGCTAATCCACCCTTAAAGCTATTAATTGACACCGGTGCCAATCAATCATTCATCAGCCCGGAAGCTGTAGAAAAGTTTTTCCCCCATATACCTTGCAATTACGATCCCTTCGAAGTTACAAACATTCACGCTACTACCAAAAATTATTATTCTATAACTTTGCCATGTTTTCAAGAGTTTTGTGAGAATGATGACATGACCCTGTTCATTTATAAATTCCACGACTACTTCGATGGATTGATTGGGTACGACTTATTAGAAAAATTAGAGTCCAGTATTGATTTAAAAAATAAAGTCCTTGTCACACGACAATCTACTAACCCCTTACTTATGTATGACTCTCGCAATTGCAATCTATATGAGGAAATAATACCAGCGAATACATCGAAACTTATTAGAGTCCCTATTAATTTCCATGATGGTGACGTGTTAATTGAGGAACAGAACATAGCCAATTGCAGTATACGCGATTGCGTCACTAGTGTAAAGAATAGTCGCGGTATTATTGAAGTTACAAATCCAACACGATATGATGTAGTATTTTCCATGGACAGACCTGTTAGTGCAGAACTTTTTAATACTCAGTGCACGCGTACCGAACAACTATACGATCGCGCATCAGAAGTACTCTCGCGATTACGAACCGACCATTTGAATCCTGAAGAACGGACCAATCTAGAATCTCTCTGTACGCAATACGCTGATGTCTTTTATATTGAAGGTGAACCTCTAACTTTCACCAATAAAATTAAACATAGTATCCGCACCACTGACGAAGTACCTGTCTACACTAAAAGCTATAGATACCCTTTCGTTCATAGACAGGAAGTTCAGGATCAAATTTCAAAGATGTTAGAGCAAGGCATAGTTCGTCCGTCTCAGTCAGCTTGGAGCTCCCCCATCTGGGTTGTTCCCAAGAAAGCCGACGCATCAGGAAAAGTCAAATGGAGACTTGTGGTCGATTTTAGAAAACTAAATGAAAAAACCATCGACGACAAGTACCCCATTCCCAATATAACCGACGTCCTTGACAAATTGGGTAACTGCCATTACTTTACAACTTTAGACCTTGCCAGTGGTTTTTACCAGGTCGAAATGAACCCAGATGATATCCCAAAAACAGCTTTCAACGTCGAACATGGGCACTTTGAATTTTTACGCATGCCCATGGGACTTAAAAATTCTCCGTCAACCTTCCAACGGGTGATGGACAACGTCCTTAGAGACCTCCAAAACGTTATCTGCCTAGTGTATCTTGATGACATCATCGTATTCAGTGTCTCATTACAAGAGCACATGGTCAATTTAGAAAAAGTTTTTAAAAGATTAAGAGAATCCAACTTCAAAATTCAAATGGATAAGTCAGAGTTCTTAAAATTAGAGACGGCTTATCTAGGGCACATAATCAGTAAAGACGGAATTAAACCGAATCCTGACAAAATTGCTGCCATCCGTAAATTCCCGTTACCAAAAACCGCAACTGAAATTAAGCGTTTCCTAGGTTTACTCGGGTATTACAGAAAATTTATTCCAGACTTTGCTCGTATAACGAAACCAATGACGCATTGCTTAAAGAAAGGCTCTAAGATAACTTATGACGATCCCCGATACCTCGACTGTTTCGAAAAATGTAAAGTTCTTCTGACAAACGACCCCATATTACAGTACCCCGACTTTACAAAAGACTTTGTACTAACGACCGACGCATCTAACTTCGCTATAGGAGCCGTTCTTTCCCAAGGACCGATAGGTAGCGATAAACCGATTGCATATGCATCACGGACCTTGAACTCAAGCGAAATAAATTATAGTACAATTGAGAAAGAACTTCTGGCAATCGTTTGGGCAACCAAGTATTTCCGACCATATCTGTTTGGACGGAAATTCAAAATAGTGACTGACCATAAGCCCTTACAGTGGGTCATGAACCTTAAAGAGCCTGGTTCTAGACTGACCCGCTGGAGACTAAAGCTCAGCGAGTATAACTTCACCACAGTCTACAAGCAAGGCAAAAATAACACCAATGCCGATGCTCTCTCGCGAATCGAGATAAATAATGAAGACACTAGCTCTATCGCAGTTAACTTGTCAGAAAAACCACCATCTGAACGTGGTTCTACTACGGTAACCGCACACACAAGTGCAGAGAACCCAATTCTAGAAATACCTATAACGGATGACCCCCTTAATAAATTTAGTAGACAGATTTCATTCGTAGTAGTAGGCGACATCAAGAAACGACCAACTGTGACAAAGCCTTTCGAGACTCATACAAGAACGACCATTCAACTCACTGAATCTAACTTAGAGACTGACGTCATTGACGCAATTAAAGAATTTGTGAATCCCAAAGTAAAAACCGGTATGATAATTCACCCCCCTTTAGCTATGTATAAGATCATCCCGATCATACAGGACAAGTTCAAAAGCTCTGCTTTAAATCTTGCTCTTACTAGAGTCGAACTTGAAAATGTCAAAGAGTACTTGCGACAGCAAGAGATCATACAGAAATACCATGAGGGTAAAACTAACCACCGTGGTATAACTGAATGCTATTTAGCTTTGTCTGCAAAATACTATTGGCCTAAAATGAAAGAATGCATTGCCAAGTATATTAACGAATGTTACATCTGTGGTCAGGCTAAATACGATCGTAATCCGATCAAGCAAAGATTCTCTATCGTTCCGCCCCCATCTAAGCCATTCGAGATAATTCATCTGGACCTCTTTACAGCCCAGAACGAAAAGTACCTTACAATAGTAGACGCCTTTTCCAAGTACGCACAAGCATATCATCTGCGAGATGGTACAGCTCTTAGTGTCGTTCAGGCTCTCCTTACATTTTGTACTCATCACGGAGTACCTATAACTATAATTACTGACCAAGGACCCGAATTCACCAACCAAATATTTTGCGAGTTCTGCCGACTTCACAAAATTCAGCACCACAAGATCCTTGCCCATTCTCCGAATGATAACGGTATGGTAGAACGATTCCATTCTACTATCTTAGAACATCTTAGGATACTTAAGCTTGAAAAATCTAGTGAACCTGTTGTTAATTTAATGCCATATGCAGTACTGGCATACAACAGTTCGATTCATAGTTTTACTAAATGCCGACCCTTAGACCTAATAACCGGACACTTTGACCCACGTGACCCTCTAGACATTGACTTAACGGAACATCTTTTACAACAATATTCACAAGACCATCGCAAGCGAATGAGTCAAGTGTACGATATCATTAATGAGACCTCATTACATGACAGGACAGAATTGACCGAAAACCGAAATAAAGACCGAGAACCTGAAAAAGAGTACTGCCCTGACCAACAAGTATTCGTACGTAACCCCATGGCAGCCCGACAAAAATTGGCCCCACGATTCACACAAGACACAGTCCTTGCTGACCTCCCAATCCATATCTATACAAAGAAAAAGCGCGGTCCCGTTGCTAAGTCCCGCCTTAAACGAAGTCCTAAGAATCCCACATTGTTACAGGACACTACTACTGCTGACGTTCCTACTACATCAAGTCCAAGGACAAGACGTAACGATCGACTCACTTGATAACGGACCCGGACTACTTCCTTTTAAGTTAGGTGCTACAAAATTGGTATCGCATTATCACTCCTTCTTAAACTATATTGATTTGACCCAGCTTCATTCCCAAATAGATTTAGTTAAATCTCAATTATTCGAGTTCAGACCTCAATTGAATAATAAAACGTTATTCCTTTTCGATCCTCACATGGAACACCTAAGCTTTAAATTAGAAAGAATATCCAACCAATTAAATACCCTGGAAGCAAGTCGCAATAAAAGAGGACTCATTGACGGTCTCGGTTCAGTAATAAAAAGTATATCTGGTAACTTAGATTACACGGACGCTATTAAATATAATAACGCTATTAAGATACTTCAGAATAATGAACAAAAATTAGAAAATGAATTAAATAGTCATATTAGCTTAAATAAAGAGTGGGTGTCACATAGTTCAAAGATTTTAGATAACATAGTATATAATCAAGATAAAATGGGTAAAGCACTGAACTTAATTATGGAAAGCGATAGTCAAAGAGATACGGATTTGATTAAATATGCCCACTTGGCACAGCATCTTCTTATCTTAGGAGACAATATAGAGAATTTGTCTGAAGATTTACTTAGTTTAGGAAATACGTTGTCATTTATTCGTGCATCGAGCACCCCGTATTCAGCAGTAAGTTTAGAAGAAATTAAGAATATATTAGATAAATTAAGGATTTTATACTCTAACGATGAAGTCCTTGATATAGATTTTAGAAACTTTTACGAAATCATTAAGTTAGGTTATTTTTACATTAATAAACAGATAGTAATAGTTATTAAGGTCCCGATTGCGTATCCTGTAACCTATGATCTTTACAAATTATCCGTAATACCTAACAAAAACCATGAAGTCCTTATACCTACCTCACCCTACGTAGCAATCTCTGGTGAAGACGCTAGGTACATGGAGACAGAATGTCCGAAGGTAAATTCATGGTTTCTCTGCGAAGCGATAGCAAACTACAAGATTCAAGAAAAGCCTGACTGTGTACAGCAACTCATCGCCCGGCAGGAGCTCCATGAATCCTGCAAGTTAACCTCAGTGACCCTGACAAATGAAGCCCTAGAGGAACTCGACGACAAACACTATACGCTGAGTTTCCCCACGTCGACCAAAGTCAAGACGTCCTGTGGCCAAGAACAGTATCGCACTCTACAAGGCAGCTACCTCGCCGTCATTCCCCACAACTGTCAACTGAAAACGGCGGGTTTTACAATTTCCAATAAAAACGATCGCATCAAAGGACATGTCGTGAGAATTATCGAAATGCCTCAATATAACGACTCAAAGCCCAAAGAGCGTTCACCCTTCATCCTGAATTCAGTCGACCTGCAAAATCTCCACTCTCTTAATAAGAGGACGTCACTTGAAAAGCCAGTTCATCTCGAACAAGCAACTGATCAAGCTATATACCACACGACGATCCCCGTGTACGTCATACTTCTCAGTACTGGAACAATTGCCGGAGCTATAATGTACTGTAGGCTACGTGGAAAACGCCTTCGTAATGCTAACAAAACGGTGAAGCAGAATGATGAAAATCCTGGGATATTGTACGCAATCCCCGCTACAAGAAACATCAACCCCAGCCAAATAAGGGTAGACCATAAGAACATCTCAGCAACCCTCTCGAACGACGTTCTCGAATAAGTCGCTGATCTACGGGGGGAGATGTTACACAACCATGCAACCCCGATATTGCCAATAATGCAATTTACGATAAACTGTTGCAACATGCATCGATGGTCACGAGGCGCTTACGCTGCAAGTTGAACATCGAGGTCAACTCCACTGCACGAGGCGCTGACGCAGCCCAAGACCATCGGACACCGGCGGCGTCCCCTTTCAAGCACTTCTTGTTCCCACATCGAGCATTATAGTCGCTTTTCAAATTAATATAATTTACCATTGTAATTTCTTTAATAAACCTTTGCTATATATTTTTGCATTTTTTTGCATCCTCCGGCTGTGATTAACATAATTGGTGGGCACTTATAAAACTACGAAAAAGGAACCTTTAAGTCCATACCTGTAATTTCCAGCAACGGCAGAGATTGCATCAGTCAACAGCTGTTCGCTAAGTGTATCCATATCTAGCTCTAAGCCTATCCCGTTGTAAGCATATTGCTCAGTGTTCATCCACTGATCTGCAAGCATTGGGATACCGATCATTGGAACACCAGCTGACACGGCTTCAACGATAGATTGAAGTCCACCTTGTGTTATAAACAATTTAATGTTCGGATGTCCTGCAAGTGACGACATAATTAGGACTGTCACAATAGTATGGACAAGCTGAGCCTCGAGGATCCTTTAAAATAATGTTGGATTTTATAATAATAATAATAATATAATATATGTATCCTCACGCCTTCCCACAAGGGTCCCCGAAGGGGTAGGCAGAGGTGTATAGGTAATACCCATACACCCACTTTCCGCCAGAGGTATATTAGGTGCCAACGTGACAGATGGCGAGCCCATCGCCGTTACTCAAGCACGACTATTACATGTGGATTTTATATCTATATGATATCGGTTGAAACATATCTAGTAAAGGTATGGGGTAGGCAGAGTGTGCCAAATTTCAAATCTGCCCAGTAGTTTTTATGTGTACAGAATCAAATATCCTCACAAGCTTTCGCATAATACATATTATAAGGATTAATTGTGTCTGAATATTATAACAATTGTACACCCTTTGTGTTGAAAACGCGATAACCGCTTACCATCAGGTGGACTGCATGCTTGTACCGCCTAAGTACTTATGATCAATACAGAATGATTTCACTCCACTTACTCAGCAAATCTGCCTGTGGGAACCATTTAGCAATTTTAATCCTATCCAGTTTTCCTGGCAGCATGTCCTGATCCCACATCCAAAGTACATCGTAAGGAAGCTGAGAGAACACGTTGAGGAACATATCTATCTTCCGTCTCGGCCAGAGTGACGGGAGCACATTGTTGCCAAAGCTAACGTATATGACGCCATGCTTAGACGAATCCAAGTACTGTTTCAAGTCCTGTAATGTATCTTTTTTTATTATTACAATACTAATAGTTGAGCCGTGGTAGTAGTAGTAGTAGTAGTAGTAGTAGGTAGTGGTTGGCCTGCGACACAAAGATCGCAAGTTCGAATCCTCACTGTACCAATGAGTTTTACTGAACACAGGAATTAGTCAACCCACGAGCCTTACGGTGAAGGAAAACAACGAGAGGAAACCTGCATACGACTGAAAAGCAATTCAAAGGCGTATGTATAATCGTGCTTGAGTAACGATGGTCTAGCCATCTATCACGTTGGCACCTAAAATATATCTTTGGCGGAAAGTGGGTGTATGTGTAGTACACCTCTGCCTACCCCTTCGGGGACCCTTGTTGGTAGGCGTGAGGATATATATAACAAATATAACAATTATAACAAATATCTACATACAAATAAAATATTCGATACAAAACCCCAAATTCTTTAGTAAATTTAAGACAACGTCCCGTCCGACTCACCTTTGGCAAAGGTTTTTCTGGCTTTCGATGCATTCCGTTAATGCACACAACATTTGGTGGTAATGGTCGTAGCCACTGTGGAGTGAGCAGATAATGTTCTGGAATTCCCGTTACTTTATTGTACATTGGCAGGGTTCCTAACGTGCTTACGGAGATCACTGGAGCAATGTATAAGTGAGACAAGCCCAAAGTAGCTCTGACAAAACTATCAATGATGATTAAATCACATTTCTGACTTGTATCTTCAAGTAAATTTTTAACCTGCTCCGTATTTAGTTGCGCTTCAAAAATATTTGCGAAACCTTTCAATAGTAAGTTTACTTGGAAATTACGTTCCACCTCTGTGGGTTTGATGTTCTTAGTCAAGTTTAGCAATCCGTAGGATGTGTCCTGTACGCTTATCTCGGTAAGGTTTGCTTGGGTTCTTCCAGCAGGGAAGCATAGATCTGTGGTGATGACCACTACATCATAGCCACGCTTGGCGAGCTCTTGAGTCAATGGTCTGAAGACGACTTGATAGCTTTTTGATGGTACTGGATTCACCCCCAAAATTTTCTCTCCATGAACACTCACCGCACTCAATAAACTAATAATAATTACCACCGACATTCTTGCTTTGGATACGTATTTGCGAGTGATAATTCTCACAATTTATAGCTGCTTATTAATACCACCTTAGTTTGTTTATTTATATATAATGGCACATGGCTTTAAATATGGATGCGCAACCCATGCAATTCGATACGAGTCGCGTCCGTAGAAAATGTCATTTAACAGCACTTCATGAAACATGTGTTTCTTGACCTGTGATGTTGATAACGTCAGTAGTCTTCGTCTTGAATGACATATCATACACATATTTATAAATGCGATAGTTTGTGAGAATTTAAGGTGGTTTGTTACTTATCCATGCCAGAACTGCTCAACAATATAAGATGAAATTTAACAGATTTTTGTTTCGGAATAAATTCCGATCTAATCGAATTTAACATTGATGAAAGCGTGAGTCACAGCTGGTTCTCCTATAAAAAATATTGCCCGACTAGAGCAGTATCTCAATTTTACATAGAAATGGTAAAGCAGGACCCATTTGTCATTTACCTTTAATCTTGTAACACATAATTATGTTTTCAGTGTAAGGTCGGTTAACCTATGTAATGGTTCGGGTAGTTGCCTGCAACACAAAGAATGCGAGTTCGAATCCCGACTGTACCAATGATTTATTCTGAACTTAAGTACAGAGTTTAGTCACACCACGAGCTTTACGGTGAAGGAAAACGTCGTGAAGAAACCTGTATAATACGTCTGAGAAGCAATTCAAAGGCGTACGTTAGTCCTGCTTGAGTAATAGCGATGAACTCGCCATGTGTTACGTTAGCACGTAAATCTCTGGAGGAAAGGTAATATTACCTACAAACCTCTGCTTACCTCAGTAGGAAGGCGTGAAGAGGTATATGTTCGTATATAAATCCGCAAAATCATTGCTTCAAATAGTTTTAAGTTTAAATTGTTTTCTCAGTAAGTGAATTGTAATTCTTTTGAGAAATAAATGTTATTCTAACCGAAAAAAATAAAACTTTGGAAGGTGACATTCCATATTGTTTTATGTTTCAATTGCTGCTTGTAATCGCATATACAAGCTGTCTAAGCACATATTCAGGGTTCCTAATCAAGAAAAATAACCCTCAAATATGTTACCCATGCACAGGTAATTTTCGTAAAGCAAAACCGGCACGTGAACTGTTCCGTAGGTTGCCGGGGCTAGATAGCCGCACGATAGCCGCGCTGTCTTCCTGTTTGTAACGTTATCTAGCAGACCTATCGTGTTATTTACAGTATGCATAATATACCACATTGCCTGCATACAATGAACTCCCCGTTGAGGTTTTACCTGGAGAGTACATCATGGATTTCAATAAGGGTGTGAAAAGATTCTTGATCCCTGGTATTGCAAGCGTCCATTAGCGGCGGTTACTACTTACCTTCAGGATCCTCTTCTTCTTAATGCTTGTAAAGAAAAAAATCGCAAATATTGCAACTGCAAATCCCGACTGGTATCAATCAGTATTGGTTGGGAGTTGAGATGGGCCCGCCATCTGTCACGTTAGCACCTAAATATAGGTATCACCAGAGAGAAGTGTGAGTATAGGCAGCAGTGGGATTAGTCCAAGCACAGAGTGGCAACGCGCAAGTGATACTTTGGTATCGGGAGCGTTAATATGCTATGGTAACCGCTTCCCATCAGGTGGGCCGTATGCTTGTTTGCCACTCTTGTTGTTGTATAAAAAAAAGTGGGTGTTACACCTTAAGCCAAGTATATATTTTAAAATCCTGCAGTTTCAAAAACGCGATACCATGTTGTTGCATGCGTCTTTTAGGCGGCGGTTACCAACAAGCGGTGTCCCATAAAGTGCATTAAAAAACAGTAGACATCAATGCACTTGCCGACACAACGCAAATTAATTAACTTTTAATAGTCCGACGCCAATTGCGTCGGACTATTAAAAGGACACGCAGTTCTCGAACAATTAACAGGGTCGCTAGCACCAATTTCGGGCCTGTTGTTTGCGAACAATTAATCTTATCTCCACACGAGGGCTACAAAAAGTCGGAGATAACAAACACTTCCTGAATATTGATCTCACTACGGAAACAAGATGTTCATCTGGATGACTTAGATTTATTTAATATCTACCTGTGCCCGCGACTTCGTCCGCGTGGAGTTTAACAAAAAAAATATTATCCAGTTTAAAAAAAAGTAGCTAAGTTACTCCTTCTTATATCAGCCAGTGACAGCCCCGTCAAAATCGGTAGCCGAACAAAAAGACGGACAGAATAAAAATTTATAAAATGATATTCTGGTGTATGTACCGTATATATATTCATATGCATGTAGTTAAAAGCGGTTATTTCAATATTACAAACAGACACTCCATATTTTTTTATATTGTAAATAAAAGATGTGGTGCCGTGGAGGCCGAGTGGTTCGAGCAGATGCCTGCGACGCAAAGGTCGCAAGTTCGAATCCCGACTGTACCAATGAGTTTTTTCTGAACTTAAGTACAGTGATTAGTCACACCACGAGCTTTACGGTGAAGAAAAACATCGAGAGGAAACCTGCATACGTCTGAGAAGAAATTCAAAGGCGTATGTATAGTCGTGCTTGAGTAACGGCGATGGACTCGCCATCTGTCACGTTGGCACCTAATATACCTCTGGCGGAAAGTGGGTGTGTGGGTATTACCTATACACCTCTGCCTTCCCCTTCGGGGACCCTTGTGGGAAGGCGTGAGGATATATTATATATTATTATATTTGTAAATAAAATAGTGGATTTATTCTTCAGGTTCTTTACAATCATCACAGCGAGCCCTTACCTCTTCTCTTTGTCGCTTCATATATATACTCTGGTTTCGACTACTCTTGACGTTTCCATTATCATTATCTTTGAGTGTTCGATTGATTTGATCTAGGTAAGTAGTTGGAAAGTTATCTCCCTCTGCTAGATATGTTCCCGGATTCAATCATGAATTTCCATACTAAATGTTATGCATAGCTTTCTGCTATTTCGGCGCTGTCGAGTAACATTCAGAGTAACTTATGCTTCAATATCGGTTGGATGAAACTAATAAATTCAATTCTCATCTGAATAACTATGCGCGATCCAAATGCGCCTCAGGCTTACATATAGCACGGGCAATGCCTATCCCAAAACTGATTTGCTTTTGATTAGTGGGAGTACTTTTACTGTCATGATTCAAGATTGACGATGAGTTAAACACTGCGATAGTGTTTGAATGAAGAGGTGGAGAAAGATCACGATGCAATCTAGATCACATCGATTGAACACTTAAGAATGGGAGCGTCAAGACTACACCAAACCGGCGAGCATGTATGAAGAGTCTGATGAATGTGGATGAAGTGAATGAGATCTGTAAAATGAGAGCATGTATTTAAGAGAGGTAGGGCATAACGGGTTTCCCGTTCGAATTCGGAGCTGCCCGACTGGGGCAGGACCTCCACCTTATGTCTAATATTATTAAGTCTGATAAATGTGGATAAAGTGAAAGAGATCTGTAAATTGACAGCTTGTATGAAGAGTCTGATGAATGTGGATGAAGTGAAAGAGATCTGTAAATTGAGAGCATGTATGAAGAGTCTGATGAATGTGGATAAAGTGAAAGAGATCTGTAAATTGAGAGCATGCATGATGAGTCTGATGAATGTAGATGAAGTGAAAGAGATCTGTAAATTGAGAGCATGTATGAAGAGTCTGATGAATGTGGATAAAGTGAAAGAGATCTGTAAATTGAGAGCATGCATGATGAGTCTGATGAATGTGGATGAAGTGAAAGAGATCTGTAAATTGAGAGCATTTATGAAGAGTCTGATGAATGTGGATGAACTGAAAGAGGTCTGTAAATTGAGCACTGACACTCCACGCTCCCTGCCTACCAACTGTGGAGCTCGGCGTGACAATAATATGTATGTAAGTTTTTTTAATGTAGTGTCGTTCACATACCGTGACTTTCAACATGTGTATCTTGTATTTATTCATACATCAATGATACCAACCGCTGTCGGTGAATAAATTTCCATAGCATTACAGGTGCAAGATAGAATATACAAATATTTTTTTGCTTTGGAATGACGGCGTGGGAACAAGAGCGTACTCGTCATTTAATGGCACTGACCCAAATTATGTTGTTTAGTTGAATACCGACGTTCAACTGCTGATTGCAGGGAATTATTTCACTGGCTTTTCGTAGAATTAAATGTTTTTAGGTAAAACGTATGTAGGTAATTTTTTTTTAATAAATCGAAGCGATTCACGTCTTTATCTGAGGTTGAAGCCCCACTACTTATGCAGGTGTTCACAATGTTTTCCTTTACCGTTTACTCGATCCGGCTCTTAAAAATGTTTAAAGAATTCGGATAGTGAATGAAATATATTTCGGCTTCTTTCCGACTTCAACTTCTGAACGAATCGCTTTCAGAGTACATATCCTTTTGAGATAAAGAAAATGTCTAATTCTCCTTAATATCGAGAAAAAAAGCATTCGCAGTGTTGAGAGCTCACTTCCAGTACATTAGGGTTTACGTGGCTAATGGTTCAGAGAGATCGCAGTGACAGATTACAGAGTTCTATCCAAAGCTAACGTTTACGCTGCATTACTGTCAACCTACGCAAATTTCATGGATTTACAGCCACTAAATTTTAACTTGTTGCCTTGTGCTTTTTGTTGCCACTGCAATGCAAACTTGGTCTGTATTATGGAGATTTTCTGACAAGGATTCTTCGTGAGCTCTAAGGCAGACGTCGGAAGTCGTCATGGACACACATCCAACAGATACAACATATACACCCGTATATGTTGTATCTGTGGACGGATACGCCATTGTGTGTTGAAATGGTCAGTCTTAATATATATATCCTCACGCCTTTCCTTAAGGGTCCCCGAAGGGGCAGGTCAGTCTTAATATGCTGGCACCTTATCTCTCTGTTATCTCTCTGCCTACCCCGTAAGGAACTCGGCATATGTAAGTAGTATGGTAATACACAAAAGGTAATGAAGAAAAGAAAACTTATGTTTTTTTTATATACCACTAGCTGTCCCGCCCAGCTTCGCTCGGATCGCAGCGCCACATATCGCGGGTCCAATTGTGAATTTAAACCATTCTCGAATCCACCTGAAGACACATAAAATTTCATTAATATCCGTCCAACCGTTTACGATTCTATAAAATACATACAGACAAACATATATATGGGGTGGTAACCAAGCACACGCGCTGCTTGATGGTAAGCGGTTCCTGCCTTACTGACTTGTGCGACCCTAATGTGATTTAACGTCACTTTACAATGATAACCTGCTTAAAATATGCCTTAGCACAATATGCAGACGGCGTCCTGAACCAACGTCAAGTTTATTGACAGTGCAATTGTTGAGTCATGTTGTTATTGCATATCGACATCTTCATTTGGTGAATGAATTGCGGCGTGGAATTTAATGTAATCATAACACACCGTTTATTGGCATAATCGTTGCACTGTTTCGGAGGACACTGCGCACTCAAGTGTTCATTGAACCATATTTATGAAGAAAAATGGACGACAAAATGCTACTTATATTTTACGCGCTTATTCCCTTGGCAATGGTGAGTTGAAAGTATTTTTGTCTATTTGTAGACAAAGTATTTATAATAAAACTTTATTTACTCACAAAGTAAGCTTTGTTAATATGCTGAACCATGGGAGGGGTCTATAGTCTAACTTTGAAATGTAATGGGTTATATAGTCATTGTACCAAGCCAAGTTAAAGCTATGCTGTGATTCATACTGGTTAAAAGGCGATGGATGATGATATATGGAAGAGCCATGGTTCTGAATAGGTTTGGGGAGCCTGCAACGTAAGGATTTCAAGCTCGACATGTGCCGGTAAGATTTTTCTGAACTTATGTAGAGTGATAAATTGCGCCACTAGATTTACGGTGACGGAGAATATCGAGTAAACCTGCATACTTTAGAGAAGAAATTCAAAGTCGTACTTAACTATATTTGTGCTCGAGTCACGGCAATGCACTCGCCATCTGTCACGTTGGCACCAAAATATATTTCAGGCGAAAAGAGGCTTTATTACTACACATATTATCATATATAGGTATGTACGTAATGTATGTAAGCAAGCCTGATATTTATATCTACGATTTGAGAAAATGGACTGTCGAGCTACATATTTATCCTCACACCTTCCTACAAGGGTCCCCTAAGGGGTGGGCAGAGGTGTACAGGTATTACCCACACACCCACTTTCCACCAGAGATATATTTTAGGTGCCAACGTGACAGATGGCGAGTCCATTGCCGTTACTCAAAGACGACTATACACACACCTTTGAATTGCTTGTCAGACGTACGCAGGTCTCCTCTCGATGTTTTCCTTCACCGTAAAGCTCGTGGTGTGATTAATCACTATACTTAAGTTTTAAATTACTTTTAATAACTACATATTTAAAATACTTTCCAATGCCAATTCCAATTCCAATGACAGGATTATGTTACGAATAGGGATATAAACTTCCGAGGATCACACTGAACTATTCGAGGACGTATGGAACTAAAACTAAAATATGTTTCAGGGTGCGAAGCCGGGAACGTTCTTCTGGAAGCCGCGGTTGGCTATCGACTTGGCCATCCCGACCACCGGTGAGATTTATACCCATATGTAATAGAACTAAAGGGAAATAAACATGGCAGTTAGTCTATTGTACAATTTTACTATACATATTTGTATAAAATATCGGAGAACCTGTGCAATTTTGTTTCTTATTATAATTGCGTAAATCTAATTATCGACAACTCAAGGATGGGAACGCCATAGTACTCCGACTCCCGACTGCACCAATGAGTGAGTAAAGTCGTATGTTCGTGCTTGAGTAACGGCGATGGACTCACCATCTGTCACGTGGTTGTCTGGGTATTACCTACATAGTCGGGCGTACCCCTTCGGGGACCCTTTTGGGTAGGTGTGAAGATAAATGTATATACAAAGGCTACAAAATATATGTGATAACGCCAGCAGTAGTACTAAACTGTATCGCAGACATTAACACTCATCCCCAGAAAGAGCTAAACAGAGCGCCTATAGTAATTAGCAGTGGTCGGAGAACTGTGTCTGTATAGTGACAGTATTACTTACTGAATATCGCTTAACTAGTATTAAACCCTCATATAATATATCATTGTATTAAACCAAGTGTGTTTCCGTGTCAACAGAACCGGCTATGCGTGTGTCCATGCCGACCAATAAGAACATCGCCGAAGGATTGGTTGTCTTAGTAGACGGCTATCAATTTGGGATGACCGCCATCGCTCTCGCTGCTGGTATATCCGGCGCGAAGCCTTATCCCCACCTGGATCCACGGTCGGCCTTCTATACTACCAACGTCTACAGATGGGGGTTGAGATATCTCAGTCTGTAAGTAACTAGGCTCTCATTAAGAGGTGAAGGGATTATTAATAAAGGGGAAAAAGCAGAATCATAGTATTGAATACCAAAGTGTGAAGCAGAAGAGTTCAGAAGAGAGAAGATGTTTTCGAAGAGTGGTTAAAAACTTGCTTAAAAAATGGTTTCACCAGCCACCCACTTTCTGCTACAGATATATTTTAGGTGCCAACGTGATAGATGGCGAGTCCATCGCCGTTACTCAAGCATGACTATACAGACGCCTTTGGATTGTATCTCGATGTTTTCCTTCACCATAAATCTCTTGATGTGCCTGGCAGACCATAATTCCTAGACCTAGTGACCTAGTTAAAAAGTGGAGTTAAGTTCCGTTCATATTGGTAAACTTGTTTCTTCAGCATTCCATTTTGGCTCGGCGGTCATGGCGGCCACTTCTGCCAAACGCATAAAGTATGGACCAGACGTTTCTACTACTTGGACGAATTCGTACCGACTTGGTTGAGAAAGGCGTTCCCTTGGGTGAAGAAAGAAGAATGGGAGAAAGAAGAGAAAGATTTTAAGAGGTTCAAGAAGTTCTCCGAGCCGGCGTTTGGTAAACACTACCGGTACCCCAAGAAGGAGTTCAACCAATTCAGGTCTTTTGAGACTGAGGAGACAGAGGAGAACTTGGATGCTTCATCTAGCTCTAGTATTTAAGTTGTCATAGAAAACGGCTACCGTGAAGCCTTATAGATAAATATATTGAAAGACAATAGATTTCATTCATGCGTTCATGTAATGTGTTGAAAATATTGACAGTGTATCATTTGCTAATGTTCAACATTCGCACTTGCTCATTTAGTCAACATACAGATACACATACTTATTGCATTTTTCACGGCGGTCTGGCCTAGCGATCGGAACTCCTGACTACGAAGCTTGAGGTCGCGGGTTTGACTTCCGCTCGGGGCAAATATTTGTGTGATGAACACAGTATTTTGTCTTGGATGTCATATGTATTTATATATCCATAATAATTGAAACTATATAAGTATGTGTATCGTTGTCTAGTTTCTATAGAACATGCTTTGCTTAGATTGGGACTAGGTCGATATGAGTGGAATTGTCCTAATGTATTTTATATGTATTTCAAAAGTCTTAATAATTTATCGGAAGATCACAAGAACATTCCAGTAAATTCAGTGTAACTTAACTAAAATTAATGTAAAAAAAACCATATGATTCAAGATACGCGTATCAATATATCAGAATGGTCTGAAGTAAGAAAGAAATATCCACTTCCAAAGTTGAAACGGATTATCCTTAATTGTACCACTAATGCCTAACCCTACCGAAGTGATGTCGGACTGCGATTGGTCCAATTCAGTTAATTAGACGACGATAATAACTTTGTCACACTGGAGTTCCGATAACTTGTGAGTGGCCATATTATTTAACCAACTCGTGTAGGAAATAGCAATTGGTATTTCATATCTATTATATATAATGAAATTGGAGTGCCTTTTTGTAATATTAAAATTACCGCTTTTTACTAAATGCATATGGATGTATACACGGCACATACACCAAAATTATTTTTTTACAATATTTGTCTGTCTGTCTGTCCGTCTATCTGTCCGTTTGTTCCGGCTAATCTCTGAAACGGCTTTACCGATTTTGACGGGACTTTCACTGGCAGATAGCTGATATAAAAAGCAGTAACTTAGGCTACTTTTATTTCAGAAACTGAACTTTTTTTTTTGTTAAATTCCACGCGGACCAAGTCGCGGGCACAGCTAGTCTTTCTATAATTCTTCTGGACCTACGTGTATGGGAGACTGATCTCCTAAACGGCTGGACGGATTTTGAGGTTTGTTTCGTGTGTGTGTGAGGTGGATTTGAAAAATTGTTTTTTTATTTCGATTAATAGAATGCTATTGGTGGCACTAGGATCGCGTTCGGTTTTATTTTTATCACTAAAGCGGCCCTGTCGAGAGAATGAATGAAGAACGATTGACGAAAAAAGTGTATAAGGCGAGTGTGAATGAAAGTGTTGGAAGGGGTAGACCTAGACGGACGTTTCTAGATCAAATTAGGGACGTCTTGAAAAAAGGCCAGGTCAAGAGTACCCTAAACCGAAGAGCATGTATGAAGAGAATAATGAACGTGGACGAAGCGAAAGAAGTATGTAAGCATCGTAGCAAGTGGAAAGAAGTGGTCTCTGCCTACCCCTACGGGAAAGAGGCGTGATTATATGTATGTATGTACTAAAGCGTAGCTAAGTCCCACAGCTAGTTTCGAATAAAGATATACAAACCATCTTAATTTTATTGTTAATTTGTGTACCAACCCGATATGACAAAAACAATTTTAAAATACAAAAATTTCAACATATTTATGTTACATTACATTGATGAGATTGACTCGTCATCTATCACATAAAAAAATCTCCAGAGAAAAGTATAACACCTTTGCCTCCCCTTTCGAGAACCCTTGCACATAACTAAGTTGGGAGAAAAATGGCGCTCTACTGTCTGACGACGCCGACTCGGCTTGATGATATGTATTTATTTATTTATGTGTGTGTGTGTATGTTAGTGTGTGTGTATGTGTAAATAAATAAACAGTAATTATTTCAGTTGTAAGTTGTTGAAGCGTATAGGTTTAGTTGCATCCAAATAACTTGAAAGAGAACAGATAATATTTCTTAAACAATCCTGTTGGATATATTGAACAACTTAAATGTATCCTCGAACAAGGCCTGCAAATATGCAACATAGTTTACGGCTTACTGCGCTAATTGCAACATTTGCTTACGTTATTATAACGAGTGCTAGCTGGCCGTAGCGATGGGCAATAGTTATTGGTTAAGTCAACAAGTTTACCAAACAGATATATTCATTCAGTCATTGTAATGTTTTTATTGATAATCTTAAGAAAGGGTAGGCAGAGTTGAAACACAGTGCCAACGTCTCAGTCAGCGAGTCCGTCGCCGTTTCTCAAGCACGACTTTATGGAGGTTTCATTTGATGTTTTATATATATATATCCCCACGCCTTCCCACAATGGTCCCCGAAGGGGTAGGCGAAGAGAGGTAGGGCATAACGGGTTTCCCGTTCGAATTTGGAGCTGCCCGACTGGGGCAGGACCTCCACCTTATAGAAGTCCGTAGCCAAATAACACAATTTATTGTGTTGTGTTCCTACGCGGTGAATAAGGTTTCCAGTAATGAGCTCCTTGGGGAGGGGGGGAGGATTGTTACATAGTGTTGGAAGCAGAGGGATTCAACCTTATGCTGCCAATACACTATAACTCTCCGAACACAGAGTGGCAACGCGCAAGTGATACTTCGGTATCGAGAGCGTAAATAGGCTGCGGTAACCGTTTCCCATCAGGTGGGCCGTATGCTTGTTTGCCACTCTTGTTGTATAAAAAAAAAAAAAAAAAAGGCAGAGGTGTATAGGTAATACCCACACACCCACTTTCCGCCAGAGGTATATTAGCTGCCAACGTGACAGGTGGCGAGTCCATCGCCGTTACTCAAGCACGACTATTACATACGCCTTTTGATATTCTTCTCAAACGTATGCAGGTTTCCTCTCGATGTTTTCCTTCACCGTAAAGCTCGTGGTGTGATTAATCACTGTTTTACTAAAAATATTAAAAGTATCCTATATGTTTGTTAATCCAGGTAATAATCTATCTCTGTGGCAAACTTCATCCGATTCCGTTCAGCCATACTGGCGTTATTGAAAAACAAACATCCTCACAAGCTAGCATTTATATTAGTGGAGAAGTTTAGGTGAAATTTATTTATTATATCAAAATGTATGTTACACAGGTATCACTAATTGAACATATCATATTAAAATACATAAAAAATTGCCGTTGCAACCGGTTTTAAGAATAAATCTGCTCTGGAGATAAACGGCCTAAATCTTTATTTTCTTTAAAACGCGATTTTTTTACATATAAGCGTAATACTTATTGCCATCGTAAAAGTGTCTTAATACACTAGAGCGCAAGAAGCATATTCCTTCGTACCTACCGTTTCATTCATATTATTCACAGAAAAAGAAAATGCAAATGAAAACGCAGCCCACACAGCTAACAACCAATTTTTCATAATATTTTTTGCTAAAAATTTCAGGGCACAGGTGATTTTTAGAAAAGCTTTCATTCAATATGGTACCGAGAAAACTGTATACCCCAGAGATTTTACTATAAGAGTGCAGACACACTACGATTTTGGAAGTTTCCCTGGAGGTAGGGGGTACTGCCTGCGCTTGACTCACAAATTTCTACATGAGATCCCGGACGTGCTAACTGAATAGCCCAAGAACGGTGGTGCACCTTAGGTCTAAAATAGAGCGTACTAGGCGCACTAGGTTGAGTGTGTGTCTGTTGAAAATGGAGAGAACAAAATTTTAGATGAATTTAATGTTATAGCTGTCCATTACTAGATACGGTCGACGGTAAATAGCTATCTATACACTTTCCACAAGGGGTAGGCAGAGAGGTGTAGGTAGTACCCACTTATCGCCAGAGATATAAGACAAGATGCCAACGTGATGACGAGTCCATCGCCGTTTTTCATGGACTATTCATTTCTTTGAATTTCTTCTCAAGGTAGTATACTGGCTTCCTCTCGATGCTTTCCTTCGCCGTTTGACTCCTGCCGGACCCATGTAGGAAGGCGTGAAGATTTGTGAAAATTAAAAAGCCTCGTCATCGCCTTTGATACAATTCTTTACGTTGATTTCTGTCTAGCGCAATCTCTTTGACCTCCCTATACGTCACGACAGACACACTTTCTTTGACGTGCATTAGTTCTATAGGTAATTAATCTTGTTCTTATTTTTCATTTCACCTTTGAACTTTGAAGAGCCGTGGTGGCCGAGTGGTTTGAGCAGTTGCCTGCGACGCAAAGGTCGCAAGTTCGAAACCCGACTGTACCAATGAGTTTTTCTGAACTTAAGTACAGTGATTAATCACACCACGAGCTTTACGGTGAAGGAAAACATCGAGGGGGAAACCTGCATACATCTGAGAAGAAATTCAAAGGCGTATGTATAGTCGTGCTGGAGTAACGGCGATGGACTCGCCATCTGTCACGTTGGCACCTAATATACCTCTGGCGGAAAGTGGGTGTGTGGGTATTACCTACACACCTCTGCTTACCCCTTCGGGGACCCTTATGGGAAGGCGTGAGGATATATTTATATATATATATTACCTTTGAAATATCATGCAAAGGCTGTAACAGAAGTGTGAAAGGCCTCTAAATAGTAAGTGAGCCTAAGACCTTTTGTAATTGCTCTGCGCCGCGCCGGGACTTAGTGAGCTATTTTAAAATAATGCCACGCTGTATGGAATTATGTTTTTCGAGTTAGATTGCTCGGGCGTTTCTTGCAACGAGGAAAAAGTACCGTAAATTGAAAAGTATTTCGAGGAACGTTAGATTTTCCTACATTTATATACATGCATCCATAAAATCACGCCGAGTCGCGGGATATGCAGGTACATTAGAGCGCTAGTTTCTCTAGACTTACAGAGTTTTTGCTTCATCCACATTCGTCAATCCCTACATACTCGTACATGCTTGTCCCTTGCTCTTGATATTCTAATCCTTGAATGTTTGATCGAGGATTGGCACTAGAGGAATCGATCAAACGACGTGGTGTATTTACATGAAATATATATATATTACTGATATATATTATGTACATACAATGTTTGCTCCGCTCCTCACTCCGCACTCCTCTTGTACAGAGTTTATATATGTAACTTTAATTTTTTTTTTATACAACAAGAGTGGCAAATAAGCATACGGCCCACCTGATGGGAAACGATTACCGTGGCCTATTTACGCTCACGATACCGAAGTATCACTTGCGCGTTGCCACTCTGTGTTCGGAGAGTTATAGTGTGTTGGCAGCATAATGGGTTTAATCCCTCTGCTTCCAACACAATGTAACAATCCTCCCCCCTCCCCAAGGGGCTCATTACTGGAAACCTTATTCACCGCGTAGGAACACAACACAAAAAAATGTGTTATTTGGCTACGGACTTGTATAAGGTGGAGGTCCTGCCCCAGTCGGGCAGCTCCAAATTCGAACGGGAAACCCGTTATGCCCTACCTCTCTTAAAATATATTTTTAAATCTTTTAATCTTTTCTAACCCTACGTAAAAGGGAACAAATGTTAAAAGAGAGAACCGGGGAGTTTGTTTCGCCGTTTCTTCTCCTGGCAGGTACTTTTTTTCTTGGAAACGGTGGTAACTTTAGTTTATATTAAATATGTGACGTTCAATGAAAGTGTTCCCTGTGTCCCTTACGTTGAATAAAATATTTTGATTTTGATTTTTTTCATTTCCTTAGCTCCACCCTCTTGGCTTACTCTGTCTATTGATGACCACTGCACCAATGCCCTTAATTAATTTTCTTGTATAACACGAACAGTCACACAGACGCCAGGGACTTTGTTTAATTTGTATTAATTATTGGTTCTCCTATTGGCTTTTATACTGACTACTGAGATACAACTCATCAAATAAATATAAAGTCTTATTCGACGATGAAAACACAAGAACAGCTCCTGTCTGTATTGGTAAGTAACGATATTAATCATCCGTTCGTTTCAACCAAGTCAGGATTTTATTGCTCGTGCGCTATTCAGGCAACGATCGAGATTTTACGTTTTCACTAGACGAGATATTTTGGACAAAAATAGATATTTATTTATACAACGTGTTTCAGTAATCAGCTGCTCAAATATTTGGATATTTTGAAAGGAAGCAATAAAAAATGATATTCTATGTAGGTTGATTTTTTTTCCTTTTTAGAATAAGAATCTGCTCCAACATAATACTTTTTTTTATCTTAGTAATAGTTTCCGGAAAAATCCTTTAAAATCATATTTCGGACTGAATATCACTATCTACTTCTTTAATAATGTTGTAATTTTGTTATCTTTGGAGCTATCCGTTTTATTGCATCGTTATGAGGTTATTTTCACAACACCATATAACATGAAAACAACTGTTCTACATTTTGAGACACCCAGGTAAAGGTAAACAATTGTCTACGCCACTACTCATTCATTCGTTCCCGCTCAGTCGGTCTGAGGCGCTCCTGGCGCCCTCTCTCTCTTCCACGAACCAGCGACGCGTAAGCATCTCGTGTGTGTCGATTTTAATTAATATACATTTTGAAGAAATACAATACTTGAGTTTTAGTCAATTTAAAGCTCCATAATGTCCCTACGAGACATAAATTGGTGACCCCGACGTGATCTACATGCAACAAGCGCATTGGAGTCTGGATGGACAAGCCAAGGTCACACTGAACACCGCCGGGCAGTGACGCAGCAAAAGCCTCACCTCGCAGCATATTTCATCAGATAAGTGCCCTGTTTATCCATCCCTACTTCCTAACTATTCATCAACCATAATTTCATGTCAATCATAATCAAAAATACAATTCATTTGTGGAAATAAAATTCAACTCGTAATTTACACAAGTACCCCCAAATAAAAAAAAATATATATATCTTTATTAATTTATTGTTCGCTTTCTATCTACGTTAAAATCATATTCAAATTCATAATTCAACTACTTGATAATACCATACATTCAGTCCACATCGTTTTGCACCAGGATTTTCGTGATATTTAGACGATTTCTTGCCGACCATTTCCAGGAACGCGGGTCGCTTGGTGACCCGGCCATTGTCCGGCCAACGGTGCAACAGCTGATTGCACCGCTTGGCTCCTGTCGTACCACCCAGGTATTCGCCGTGTGAGGAAAGTAAGACGAAACAATTATTTCCTAATCAAATCACCTTCCGTGGTTGTTGCTTTGTGATCAATTGTTGTTATCAATCATTTTATAGTTACCTTAATGTGTATTTAAGATGTCGGAAAAGGAAAATATACTTGACAAAAGACAAGCACCTATCACTAAAAGTATGGTAGGCAGTTCCATCAATGCTGAAATTGGAAATTTATTAATAAAGCGAAGCTCAATTAAAGGGCAAATTACTAAATTCAAAAACTATATCGACAAAATCACAAAGCAAGCAACATTGACCACTGTTGAGTTTGCCGAGTTATCCTTGAAGCTCGGCAGGTTTGACAGTCTATCAACAAAGTTTGATGAGCTGCAGACTCAGATAGAGATTCTGAATAGTAAAGATTTAGATTTAGATTCAACTCGTAATTTACACAAGTACCCCCAAATAAAAAAAAAATATATATATCTTTATTAATTTATTGTTCGCTTTCTATCTACGTTAAAATCATATTCAAATTCATAATTCAACTACTTGATAATACCATACATTCAGTCCACATCGTTTTGCACCAGGATTTTCGTGATATTTAGACGATTTCTTGCCGACCATTTCCAGGAACGCGGGTCGCTTGGTGACCCGGCCATTGTCCGGCCAACGGTGCAACAGCTGATTGCACCGCTTGGCTCCTGTCGTACCACCCAGGTATTCGCCGTGTGAGGAAAGTAAGACGAAACAATTATTTCCTAATCAAATCACCTTCCGTGGTTGTTGCTTTGTGATCAATTGTTGTTATCAATCATTTTATAGTTACCTTAATGTGTATTTAAGATGTCGGAAAAGGAAAATATACTTGACAAAAGACAAGCACCTATCACTAAAAGTATGGTAGGCAGTTCCATCAATGCTGAAATTGGAAATTTATTAATAAAGCGAAGCTCAATTAAAGGGCAAATTACTAAATTCAAAAACTATATCGACAAAATCACAAAGCAAGCAACATTGACCACTGTTGAGTTTGCCGAGTTATCCTTGAAGCTCGGCAGGTTTGACAGTCTATCAACAAAGTTTGATGAGCTGCAGACTCAGATAGAGATTCTGAATAGTAAAGATTTAGAAAGTGAAATTGATGAGCGAGAGCGCATTGAACAAGACATTATTTTGTGTACAGCTATAGCCAATGGTTTAATTGAAACACACAATGAAATTAAATCATTTGAACAAGAACGGAAAAGACGAGCATCTATGTTCGAAGAAGCTCAGTGCACTCTCGATCATGGTAATGATACAGGCTTAAGGTTGCCACAAATTCAGATTGCTAAATTTGATGGCTCATTTTTTCGCTGGCTTGAGTTCCACGACACTTTTACAAACTTAATACATAACAACCTACGCATACCTAATATACAAAAGTTTCATTATTTACTGTCATACCTCGAAGGTGAAGCGAAGCGCATAGTATCTAATATTGAAATATCCTCAGCTAATTATTTAAATGCCTGGGAACTACTTTGTGAACGATTTAACAACAAAAAATTGTTACTAAATCACCATATAAAATCTTTATTCAATGTGCAACAAGTTACTCGTGAGTCTGAAGATTCGTTGAGATTTCTCGTAGATCATATAACTAAAAACTTACGTGCCATATCCAACCTTGGTCAGCTTATAGATCAATGGGATATACTTTTAATTTTCATTTTAACATCTAAACTTGATAACAATACCTTGATGAAATGGGAGGAGCACAGTAGCACGTTAGGTGACAGTCCTACATTAGAGCAGTTCAAATCTTTTCTACTTGACCGTGCACACGTTCTCGAGGCAATGCATCGTCACAAGGATACTAATAATACCAAATTTCAGCAAAATATAGGTGTCGCTAGCAGCAGCAGACTAGGTGGCTCACACACTAAGTCGTTTACTTTAGTTAGTCGAAATAATGGTGGTTCATATAAATGCGTTGTTTGTAAACAAAATCATAAAATATATGACTGTCCTTCCTTTAAATCGAAAAATATAAAAGACAAATTGCTAGATGTCTCTCAGAATAAATTATGTACCAACTGCTTAAGACAGGGTCATCTCTTGAGCGAGTGCCGTATGGGTCCCTGTAGATATTGTCAAAAACGTCATAATTCATTACTTCATACTGATTCACCTGACTCAATTGTTAATTCTATTGAAGTCCAAAAACCTGAGTCTGTCGTAAACTTTTCTGAGCAAATTTCTAGTCAAGTAGTGTTGTCTACTGCCCTAATTGAAGTTGTGAACCCATTGACAATGGAGGTAGTCAAGGTACGTGCCTTAATGGATTCAGGCAGTCAATCATCGTTCATAACCAAGTCATTACGAGATAAGTTATCACTTAACATAATTCCCACTTCAATAAATGTCATTGGTATTGGTAATTGCCATGCTGACACTGTCACCGAAAGATGTGTCGTGCAGTTGCAATCCCGTGATTCAATTAATGATTTCAAAATTACCGTTTCTTGTTTTGTCTTAGGAACTCTTGCAGGAAAGTTACCAAGATTTCCCATAGATCTAAGTCACCTCAACCTTCCACAAAATATACAGTTAGCCGACCCTCACTTCGACCAACCAGCTCCTATTGATTTGCTGATTGGAGCCGACATCTTCTGGGATGTCCTAGGTAGTGAGTTGAAGTCACTAGGAAAGCATAAACCTAAGCTATATAATTCACAATTTGGTTGGTTGATTGGTGGCCAGATGAACACACACAGCCCACTACAATACACACATATAAACACATTCAACAAAATTCATTCGAATCATACAATATTGTCACAGCAGGGTTTGTCTACAGAATCCCACGTTGACAACTCATCCACAACTCATTCAATTCATACAAAAATGTCACAGCAGGATTTGTGCACAGAATCCCACGTTGACAAATTTCTACCAAAATTCTGGGAGCTGGAAGAGCTACCACAAAGAGCTATCTTAAGTGAATCAGCTAAGTTTTGCGAAGATCATTTTTTAACAAACACTAGAAGATTAGATACTGGTCGATTTTGTGTTAGGTTGCCGCTGCGCGATTCTCCTGATTGCTTAGGTGACTCGTACACACTTGCCAAAAGGCGTCTCCTTCACTTAGAAAAAAGATTCAGGAAAGGTCCTATATTAAAATTACAATACGTACAATTTATGAGAGAATATGAAGTACTAGGCCATCTCTCTAAATCTAAGGTACATTTACCCAATCCATCATACTTTCTGTGTCATCATGCAGTGTTTAAAGACTCCAGCGAGTCTACTAAGATCCGAGTGGTGTTCGATGGTTCCGCACCCTCATCCTCCGGTTATTCTGTCAATGATCTACAAATGGTGGGTCCAAATGTGCAGGACTCTCTCTTCTCAATTTTAATACGAGCTCGCCAGTATAAGTATCTCCTCACCGGAGACGTTGAGAAAATGTACCGTCAAGTTCAAGTCCATACCGGTGACAGAAACCTACAGCTCATATTATGGAGAGAGGATGAGTCTCAACCCATCAAAACTATGCAGTTGAATACTGTCACTTACGGGACTGCAAGTGCCAGTTATTTAAGTACTCGCTGTTTGAAGCAGATAGGAGAGGAGTGTGATGACGAACTCATTAAACCTATCATTCAACACGATTTCTACGTTGATGATCTAATAACTGGGTCTAATCACGAAGACGAGTTACGTCAGATCTATCATTTAGTCAGCAAGGAACTCCAAAAGGGTTGTTTTAATCTAAGAAAATTCAAATCAAATTTATATTCTCTTTTTAATGATTCTTGTGCAGATCAAGCCATTTTAACCATTAGTGAATCTTCTAACACTCTTGGATTAGGCTGGGATCCAAATAGTGACACTCTCAATTTATTTATTAATATTCCCCCGCAAAATAAAATAATTAGTAAGAGATTTATTATGTCTAATTCATTAAAAATATTTGACCCTTTAGGTCTTCTTAGTCCCTGCATAATGCAGCCGAAATTAATGCTACAAAATCTGTGGCAACAAAAACTTGATTGGGACGATCCAGTCCCAGGTAACATAAAAGAACTATGGTTGAAGTTCTCTGAAAGTTTACCTGTTCTCTCTAGACTACAGATTCCCAGATATGTACTTTGTGACAATCCTATATTCATCGAAATTCATTCATTCTGTGATGCGTCTCAGGTTGGGTATGGCGCCTGTATCTACTTGCGTACTTCTGATTGTTACAAAAACATCACAGTAAATCTACTGTGCTCAAAGTCCAAGGTGGCGCCTCTAAAGCCCACGTCAATTCCTCGCTTAGAGCTTTGTGCCGCTCTCCTAGCAGCTCGTTTGTGTAAAGCTGTCACTGAAGCTATTCGCTATGTTCCCTGTCGCACGGTCTATTGGTGCGACTCCAGTATAGTCTTGGGGTGGCTTACAGGTGATCCCACTAAGCTGAAAACTTTCGTGGCCAATAGGGTTTGTGAAATTCAGGAACTAAGTAATGCTTCTTCATGGAGACATGTTCCTACAGCAGACAACCCAGCTGATTTAATTTCAAGAAGTGTTAACCCCGATCAGCTGCTAAGCTCATCGGTCTGGTGGTATGGTCCTAGCTTTTTACAAAAGGATGAAACACATTGGCCTGTTTTAAATGTAATACCTGTGGACAACATGCCTGAAACTAAACCTACTACTAATTCACTAACCATGCATATATATGAACCAATCATTAATTTCCAACGCTTTTCTAAATTGAGTAGATTAAAAAGGACTTTCTGCTATGTACAGCGCTTTATTCACAATATGAAATACCCTAAAGACAAAATGACTGGAATTTTAACTACAACTGAATTAAAGTCATCTTTTGAACATCTATGTTTTATTGCCCAACAAGAATGTTTTAGTAAGGAATATACTATTTTATCAAATAATAAATGTCTAAGTTCAAAATCTAAAATTTTATCATTGTCTCCCTTTGTCAATGAAAGCGATAACTTGATAAGAGTTGGTGGAAGAATAGATTCCTCCAGCTATCCCTTTGAAAAAAGGCACCCTATTCTTTTAGTAGCCTCACACTATCTAACAAAATTAATTTTTGAACAAGAACATGTCAGCAACTTACACGCAGGCCCTCAGCTACTGTTAGCAATAGTGAGAGAAACTGTATGGCCACTAAATGGTCGGTGGCTCGCGCGACGCACAGCAAACAACTGCGTGCGTTGTCGACGCGCCCTCGGTAAGACATTATGTCCCAAAATGGGAGACCTCCCATTACAACGCGTAGTTCCAGATTTTCCTTTCAATTCGGTAGGAATGGATTATGCTGGACCGTTTCTCGTCCTTAATCGAAAGGGTCGTGGAGCCAAGGTCAGTAAATGCTACTTGTGTATATTCGTATGCTTACGGTACAAGTGTCTTCACTTGGAGGTTGTTAGTGACCTGTCAAAAGATGCATTCATAATGACATTACGTAGATTCATTGCTCGCCGTGGAAAGCCGGCGGAACTGTTTTCTGACAATGGACGCAACTTCGTTGCCGCAGCTAAAGAGCTAAGTACATTTTTAAAAATTCATGTGGAGTCACTGTCTGAGTTTGCAGCTCAAGAAGGAATTAGATTCATTTTTACTCCGTCTTATGCTCCTCACTTCGGCGGTATTTGGGAGGCCGGTGTGAAGTCGGCTAAATTTCACGTTAAACGCGTTATCGGTAATTCTCACGTCACATTCGAAGAATTAACCACTTTATTTGCACAAGTGGAATGTATTCTCAACAGCCGTCCCTTGTGTCCCTTGTCCTCATCACCACACGACTACCAATACCTATCCCCAGGGCACTTTCTTATAGGAAGACAATTAAATGCACTACCTGCACCTACTCTGGAAGCCCAAAGACAAAGCAGCCTGAACCGCTACGCTCGCCTTGAACAAATAAGGCAACACTTCTGGCGAAGATGGCAAAGGGAGTACATATCAGAGTTGCAGCTACGAACAAAATGGAAGCAAACGACTAGAACCCTGAACATTGGAGATTTGGTCTTGCTTCATGAAGAAGCACTGCCTCCATTGTGCTGGCGAGTTGGACGCGTGACTAAGTTGTTCCCTGGTCCAGATAATATTTCACGCGTTGCCGAGGTCACCACATCCAAGGGAGTTTACCGGCGACCCTTCGTTCGGCTCTGCCCACTTCTACCAGAAGAATAACCACAAGAAACGATGATGTTGAAGAACTCATGTCTTCAACGGGGGGAGTTTATGTCTACGCCACTACTCATTCATTCGTTCCCGCTCAGTCGGTCTGAGGCGCTCCTGGCGCCCTCTCTCTCTTCCACGAACCAGCGACGCGTAAGCATCTCGTGTGTGTCGATTTTAATTAATATACATTTTGAAGAAATACAATACTTGAGTTTTAGTCAATTTAAAGCTCCATAATGTCCCTACGAGACAACAATTATTTTGGTAAAACGGAGAGTTGCATAAACAAAGACAAAAACGGTGATTCTACCAATTCCAAAAAAATTCGCAAAAGAAAAAAGCTAAGTATTTTGGATCTCCTCAAATAAGCGGTTGCTATTAATCTTTTACATTATTAACGAAGCAATATCTGTAATTATACATCATTATCATCAACAGTCAATACTTCGCATATATATCACGACGTTTGCAGCGTAAAAGAAAAAGATTTCTCGTAATTGATGTAAGAAATCCTATTCCGAATTCCGAATTTATATATTTGCAAAATAATCATAATCCATTGAATATGTATGTTTACGTGTAATCTTGACATCACAACAATGTTTGCCATACATATGCTAATGCGAGCGACTCGATAATACGCCTCAGCGCGGCGCAAACAAATAATTGTATAGCTTTGAAAGCGAATTGTAAAGAACACTCAATTAAATTGACTCAGTTCTCAGTACCGATGTCTCAATACACAGAGGAATATAGAGCTTGTAATATACTGTGGCTGTCACGAGATGACTAATATAACCCACTGGTCGAGTACTGTGAGTAGTTGCCTGCAACGTAAATATTGTAAGTTCGAATCCCAACTGAACACATGTGTATTTTTTTACTTGAGTAAAGCGATTACAGCACGACTTTTACGCTGAAGTAAGACATCGAAGCTTGCATACGTCAGTAAGAAAATTGTATGTATAGACGTGTTTTCGAAACGGACTTGCGATGTGTCGCTTTAGGACCTAAATATTACTAGGGCGAAAATAGGATGTACTTACGCCTCTGCCTTCCCCTTTGGATTTCTTATTAATGCTATTTTACGCACTAGGAATATAACACTTAATGATTTTATTTAGACTTCGTGAACATTGTAGCTTTTGTTTGCGGAGAAATAGGGCGTGTGTCGGGAAAGGTTTGTATTCAAAATGCTACCTCTTTATCGGCCGTGTACATCACAGGGAAGGCCACAGTGTAAGTTTGCTGAGCAAAGGTATTCGACTACGTGTCTGGGGTAACCAATTATCACTTACTTTTCAGGGTTATTGAAGGTTTCAGCAAAGCGTTCAGATAATTGTACTCCTTCGTAAGACAAGACGTGCTTGAGACTTACTTACAGTTGGGCTTTTTTATCCTATCAATAATTTATATCCTCACGCCTTCCCACAAGGGTCCCCGAAGGGGTAGACAGAGGTGTATAGGTAGTACCCACACACCCACTGTGTATGTCACTGAGCACCTACTTAGCGGCTGAACCGATTTTAATGAAATTTTCTGTGGATACGAGAGTGGTTTAGATTCACAATTGGACCCGATAGGTGGTGCCACCATAGTATTTTTTCGGCCGAGCCAAGCTGGGCGGGACAACTATTTTTGTACATAAATATAACCCTTACGCCTTCCCATAAGGGTTCCCGAAGGGGTAGACAGAATACGTGTAATAATTTAGCTTTCCGTAATACATTATGCCAACACACTATAACTCTCCGAACACAGAGTGGCAACGCGCAAGTGATACTTCGGTATCGTGAGCGTAAATAGGCTACGGTAGCCGTTTCCCATCAGGTGGGCCATATGCTTGTTTGCCACTCTTGTTGTATAAAAAAAAATTGTAATGTTTTAATATATAAAAGAAATACAAACTTACATACATAAATGTCATCTCCGAGTACTCCGAGTACTCATACTCCGAGTGCCTCACACACAAATCTTTTCTCTTACAAATCGATTCTCTTACAAATTTAATTTTTATTACGTACTAACAAGTAATATATTGTTGTGCCAAATCGGTATCCCGCGGCAACGTGCCAAGAAGAATGGCAGCATTACCACGTTGGATAGCAACGTTGATTCTCTGATATGTTTTTTTATACCACAAAGGTTACAAACAAGCATGCGGTCCGTCTGATGTAAAGCGGCTACCGCCGCAAGAAACAAATTTCCTCTGTGTAATATACATATTCAGATCCAGATAATAATCTTTGTGTCAAATTTCACCCAATACCATGCAGTCATTATGACGTGATTGAGTGTATGTATGTATGTAATAATAATAATATAATATAATCCTCACGCCTTCCCACAAGGGTCCCCGAAGGGGTAGGCAGAGGTATATAGGTAATACCCACACACCCACTTTCCGCCAGAGGTATATCGCGGGTAATACATAATGTAAATAATTATCTTATGTATAACATTTTTATTTATTACATTATAGCGGCGCCTAAAACATATCTCTAGCGGAAAGTGGGTGTGTGGGTACTCCATATACACCTCTGCCTACCCCTTCGGGGACCCTTATGTGAAGGCGTGAGGTTCACATTGTATCATTATTATATACTAGCTATATGTCCCGGCTCGCACGGGTGGACATACATTTTTTATACATCTTTGCATTAAATATTTTTTTTCTTACAATTAAAATAGCCTATATTAATCAGTGATAATGTAGCATTCAAATGGTGAAAGACATTTTAAAATCGGTCCCGAACTTTTTGAGCCAATTCCTTACGAACATACTTACATACAAATCTTTCCTCTTTATAATATTAGTATAGATATAGATTAGTAGTACAGATACATAAATTCGCGATAAGGGAGCTCAATTACTCATTGGTAATGTAATCGCCTACCCCCCACAATCGACTGGCTGCCTGAAGCTGATTTAATCCAGCACAGTTGGTTGTAATCAAAAACAGTGTTTACTCTCCGTAATGGACCAGTATAAGCTTCACGCTGATTATTTAGTCAAATGGAGTACTGGCTGGATTTAATTTGTTTTATTTACATCGATGCTTTAACGCGAAAACACCGACGTTGGATTCCTACAATACTCGACTTACAAAGCGCTATCCACTCTTCCACTCCCTCTTAAATATAATATTAACGAAACCGTCTTTTATCACATTTAATTAAGACTAGTCAAAGTCAAAAGACTATAATCTTCTATTATGAAACTTGAAGAGCCATGGTGGCCGAGTGGTTCGAGTAGTTGCCTGCGACACAAAGATCGCAAGTTCGAATCCTTACTGTACCATTGAGTTTTTCTGAACTTAAGAACAGTTATTAGTCACACCTCGTGCTTTACGGTGAAGAAAATCGCAAAAAAGTTTGATGAGCTCGCCATCTGTCACGTTGTCACCTTAATATATTTCTGTCGGACATTGGGTACTCTGCCTACCCTTTCGTGGACTCTTGTGGGAAGGCGTGAGGAAATATAAATGTATAATACTTGTCACGTCATGTCCCATATGGAGCAGCTAGAGAGAGTAGAGTAGCAGAGTAGTAGTAGGGCGCCAGCTCTCTTAAGACTCACGTACGTTAATAGCTGAGTAGAAGGGGGCGCAATGGAACCCCTGCTCTTGGGCAACCCCCACCGAACAGATGATTGCAGCAAAATTAAACTGTTCTATGGTATATTTGCCACCTCTTAAATGTTGAGAAAAAAACTATTGACTTGGTTGAGTATATTTCCAAACTTAAGTTTTAAATAGGATTCTAACTACCTCTGCTATAATAAAAATATACCGCACCAGAATCGAACCCAGGACCTGAACGTGTCAACCAAGCGTCCCAAACAGTGAATCGTAGAACCGTCAAGCATTATTTAAAAATTACTACAAAACACAAAGTTCAATTCAAGGTGGGCCTAATCTAAATAGTTAGTTAATTAAAGTTAAAATTGGAACCAGTGAGCTGAATGATTAACATTTACGAACATTCTGATATGCTTACTCATCTTTACATATATATCATTGCGCCAAGTCCCTAACGGGGTAGGCTACAATAGAGCGCCAGTCTATATGTATATAAATATATACATAGATATATATTCGTATATATAATGTGGTTCGAGTTCGGGTAGTTCGAGCTCCGGCTGTAACAATGAGTTCATCCGAACTGAAGTACAGTTATTAGTCACACCTCGAGCTTCACGGGAAGGAAAGCATCGAGAGGAAACCTGCAATAAATAATAATAAATAAATAAATACCAGGGACAATTCCACACAAGTTGAACTAGTCCCAAATTAAGCAAAGCTTGTGTTATGGTAACTAGACAACGATATATGTACTTATATAGATAGATATATATATATATATATAAATACATAGGAATCCAAGACTAAGGCACAAATACTCGTGTTCATCACACAAATATCTGCCCTCAGCGGGATTCGAACCCGCGACCTCAAGTTTCGCAGTCCGGAGCTCTAACCACCAGACCAGACGGTCGTAAGTAATAAGTAACTACGCTACTGCCGACTCCTTCGAGGACCCTTGTGAGAAGGCGTTTATATACATTTATAATTTGTTATCTCTTTCGTTACTTTGTACGTAAAAAATTACCACTTGTTAGGTTCACAGGGGGTACAAAATTAGGAAAGTAGGGCGTCCGCTCGCTGATAATTGGAGTTAGCCAACTGATACAGTACATGGAGTTCAAAATGTAAGTTCTTATACTACAGCAGTAGGTAGGCAGGTTCTGTAAGGTTCCAGAATTAACAGAAGAGCATCAAAACTTCGCTGCTTTAGCTACCTTAGAGATGAACGAACGATAATTTGAAATTCTGAAAATCAGTTAAGTTATATTACAAATGCAAAAGTAAAATGGAAATCAATGAACTTTGGCACACAGATGAGATAGATAAGAGATTACCTTGATTAGCACGCATTAAAAATATGCTATGAGATCAAATTTTACACCACTGAAACCGGACACAGGCAGTACATAGCAAACACATTAGAAAATAAAGTCGCTTATAAAGATCTTTTAAACGACTCGTATGTAAATGCAATTAGTAGATAGAGATTCATTTGTCGATGCTTTCTTCCACTGCAAAATTTGTGGTTTAACAAATTATTGTACTTAGTTCAGATTGAACTCACTGGTATTCGAACTACGGACCTCTTTTTATTATTAAAATTAAAATTACCTCAAATAATTACACCCAGTGTATTCGTTTCGATTCGATTATATTTCCGTGGACCAATCCTTTAGGTATCTTGTACCTACCTACACTTAGACTTATAAATTACTAGCGGCCCGTCCCGGCTTCGCACGGGTTCGCATAAATTTTTTAAACACTTAGACATAAAATTTATTTTTCTTGAAATTAAAATAGCCTATATTAATCAGTGATTAGCAATCAAAATCGGTCCAGTACGTTTTGAGCCAGTCCCTTACAAACATACTTACATACAAATCTTTCATCTTTATAATATTAGTATACATAATCATTAAAATAATAATAAGCTTTCTCAGATCGTGCTCATCATTTTAATTCATAACTTTCCCTAGTGTAGCACAACGTGAGCTAAAGTGATGTTAAAACTGGTTGAAAGTTTTACTCGAAAGAAAAAGATAAGAGCCTGTATTGGATGCGAGGCGGGATCTTCAACAGAAACTTACTTGAATGCACCCGAGATTGAAAGAGCCAGGTAAAAGTGTAAGCACTAAAAATAAAACATGTTGTTTCCGTAATGGTGGGATGGCGCATGCGTGGGAACTCGCACTGCCCCAGTGGCGGCAAGATATTGTTCCAACAGGCCGTCTCGCGGACACGCCGACACGATACCGATAAACTTTTGCGTAAATATACGTTTACGACCGTTGAGAAAACAGACAATTTTTTTTGGGGAAATTGTACTTTAGGTTTTAAAAGAAAAAAGTTTCTTGTGAATAATTAAGTCATTGTGGTGCTTTTATTATAGTGACGAAATGAGTTTTCAGACTATTTTATTTATTCTTTTTTAAAAATGGTTTTTGTTCCATTTAGTTGAATTGTTTTTATCCAGTGCAGTGTAGTGAGTGGAATTCTGATAGATTTTTTCAAGGTAATTAATTAAGTTTTAAGTTTTAACTGAATAGCAGCTAATTTATATATATTTGCAATATTAACTGGCATTTCTTATTAAAAGTTTAAATACCTAACAAAATACCTGATATGTATATAATAAATAATATTCGCTCGATATCCAAGTCAACGTTTCGTTCAAAGTTTTTTCGAGCGTAATAATTTCTTATACATTTAAGTAAGAATACAATTTTCGGACATATATTTCGAACACACGTTACTCGGCGGTCGGTTCAGGGGTAAAATACGTGCCCTTGCACCTACTCGAGGGTAAAGCCAGTGTCGTTTTTCTTTTTCTTCTAAATCAATATGAATTATCTTCTTCACAAATTTAAGAGCTGGGCTCTTGTCGGCGTCTCTGATGCAGACCCTTCCTTTCGCTTCTGTCCAGCGCAACCTCTTTGACTTCCCTGCACGTCATAAGAGACACTTTTTCTTTGATCTGACCCATGTATGTTCTGTATCTTGGTCTTCCTCTTCCTCTCTTCCCCTCTACCTTGAATGAATTATCTAGTTACTAATAAAACCAGTTTTATTAAATCTCATTACTTAGTCGTCAGTGATTTGTTTCAATATAAATCCATTCCCGTTGGGTTCGTTGGCGCTCTGACCCCGACCAATAGGGCAGTAAGACACCCATAAATTTGCTCTATACGGAAATCGAATCCGCATCGAAGCACAGCGTACCAAAGTTGACAAATAGGTAATCAATACTTTACATCTCGAAGCGGAACCTTCCTAGGAATGACGTCACTCTCGCGCCTTTCGGAAAGTGGTAGCTGTTCAATCTGGTAATAAAATATGCATGCATACATTGGTTAACTGAGCGAACAGGACGAAGAAACATTACTTACAGTACTTAGTGGTAAATCTTTCAGGATAAAAGTACGCTACCCGTGCTCCGCGATTTTACCCATATATAATAATATAAATCATCATCGTCATATCATCACGCCGAGTCCCTAACGGGGTAGGCAGAAAGAATAGAGCGCCAGTTCTCTCTAGTCTTACATACCTATTTCTTAATATAAATCTAATAAAATAATAATAAAAAGCCGTGGTGGCCGAGTGGTTCGAGCAGTTGCGAGAACCTGCGACGCAAAGGTCACAAGTTCGAATCCCGACTGTACCAATGAGTTTTTCTGAACTTAAGTACAGTGATTAGTCACACCACGAGCTTAACGGTGAAGGAAAACATCGAGAGGAAACCTGCATACGTCTGAGAAGAAATTCAAAGGCGTATGTATAGTCGTGCTTGAGTAACGGCGATGGACTGGCCATCTGTCACGTTGGCACCTAATATACCTCTGGCGGAAAGTGGGTGTGTGGGTATTACCTATACACCTCTGCCTACCCCTTCGGGGACCCTTGTGGGAAGGCGTGAGGATATATATATATATATATAATAAAATAAATCAAATCGATCGGACACTCAAGGTTGGGAACGTCAAGAGTACTCGAAACTGACGAGCATGTATGGAGAGACTGGTGAATGTGGATGAAGCGAGGTGTGTAAGTGTAGAGTGAGTTTAGAGTCTTGAGTCTGGCGCTCTACTAATTCTGCCTACGGAATTAGGGACTCGGCGTAATGATATGTATGTATGTTTATTACCAGTACATTATTATATTATTTTAGTACAGTATAACTGTTTTAATTATGTATTTAGCAAGAAGAACACCTCAGTAGCTAATTATTACATAACTACCTGGACATCCGTACTGCTTCGAATATCAAATGCTTCTTTGATGTTTCTATTTGCCTTTTGTACTAGATTGCACCTTATCGACTAGGCAATAAAGATAGTTAACGCAACGCTAAATATTTCTCCTATACCAAATACAATAATTTAGGTAAAACAATATTAATGAAACGAACGAAACGAATTAAATTTTACGCAATTAAATATTAAAGAAGTATGTATGTTAAAGAACCAATAATATAATTAATTGTCGAACCGAAGACACTCTCAATTACTTATCGTCGCAAAACTCCAAACATTCGAACATTATTTCCCTGAATACGGATTGTGTAACTTGAGCCGCGACGAGACTATCTACTTCCGCACTTGAAGCAATCTTGCTAAGTGGCAGCCGGTAGCACTGCCACATCAGTCGCCGCAGATGGGAAGAAAACCGCATATAATAGGACACACGTCACACTGGAAGGGCTAAACCCTCCGCCGGTGCACCAGAGTTCAGAGACACCCAACCACCTAGTTGTCGAAGTCCAGAGCAACGTATCAGGTCACTGACAAAGAATAACTTATAATAGATTTGACCGACGCATGAAACGCTGTAAAGGATGTCAGCTGTTTATTGTAGACTAGCGGCCCGTCCCGGCTTCGCACGGGTGGAAATAAGTTTTTTTTTATAAAAGAAAATATAGCCTATGTCTCTCAGGGTCAATAGCCAGGTCAGGTCAGTAGCTTTCCAATGGTGAAAGAATTTTTCAAATCAGTCCAGTAGTTTCGGAGTACATACAAACATACTAACATACAAATCTTTCCTTTTTATAATATTAGTACAGATATAGATTCCAAAAGAACATTTTCATCTTAACTATCTTTTTTCAAACCTTTCTATATTTTATGCCGGGATTAAAACCATTGTAGAAGAGGCAAGACAGGTCTTTAAGAGTCTTAAATACAGTGATTAGTCACACCACGAGCTTTACGGTGAAGGAAAACATCGAGAGGAAACCTGCATACATCTGAGAATAAATTCAAAGACGTATGTAATTATACTTGAAAAACGTTGACACCTAAAATACATAATAATAATAATAATAATATCCTCACGCCTTCCCACAAGGGTCCCCGAAGGGGTAGGCAGAGGTGTATAGGTAATACCCACACACCCACTTTCCGCCAGAGGTATATTAGGTGCCAACGTGACAGATGGCGAGTCCATCGCCGTTACTCCAGCACGACTATACATACGCCTTTGAATTTCTTCTCAGACGTATGCAGGTTTCCTCTCGATGTTTTCCTTCACCGTAAAGCTCGTGGTGTGACTAATCACTGTACTTAAGTTCAGAAAAACTCATTGGTACAGTCGGGATTCGAACTTGCGACCTTTGCGTCGCAGGCAACTGCTCGAACCACTCGGCCACCACGGCTCTTAATATACATCTTACCTAAAATCCATCTCCCACTACCATCTCACCTAAAATACATCTTGGGTGAAAAGTGGGTGTGTGGATACTACCTACACAGCCTTCGGGGGCCTTGCACGAAGTCGCGTAGGTATGGTATATTAATTTATTTATACAAGGCGCTAAGCAGTACTAAATACGAACAACAAATTAATCAAGCGACATAATAATGGCAAAGATAAAGACTCGAGTTAATTAATTCCCCTTTCTCCCTCCGGTGCAAAGCGACAAGCCATTTATGGAAATCTCTTGCGCCCCGACTATCAATCAGCGCCTGCCGATGACGTAGCTATCTATCTTTGTACCTATCACAGTTTGTTTAATGGAACCAGGCGCCGCTGCTCGCAAGTCCGTCATATATACATACATTATAATTAATTATGTCAATCTATCATATTTTATCAAGTACCGACAAGTACGGATGCGGGATGGAATCGAAACATCAAGTCGAATTATATGTCAGTAGTTTCTTGAGAAGAATGGAGCAAGAATCGCTAACAATAGTTTGTGTTTGTTGCCTTGTCATGACCATTAATTGATACACCTCCGTACGGATCGACACGATCAAGATCAACCTTTGGAATAGGTGTTTACAGAAGGGAATACTAGACTTATGAATACCGTCAAATCGTCATTTACAGGAGTCCATACCACGATACCCATACCAGGGTTCGAGAAGTTGGCTGATGTACACCTCTAACTAAGTGACTAAGCTGGGACCGACATATCATATTGCTGTTTGGGACTATGTCACCTAGCCCGCAAATATGAAGGGTTGAACGATTGTTGGTTGGAGAGCCAATGATCCCAGGCTACAGATTCCGGCAGTAACAAAAGTAATCTTGAATCGAAAAGATATAAGATCTAAGTCAAATAGTCTGAGGCACAACCCTGATGGTCCGTGCATATAGACGCTTTGGTCAGTTTTAATAGTATTCCAAAATATAGTGCGGGTCTGTGAATGAACTTACCATCCGGCGACGCTAATGGCGTTTGGGCGGTGGGCATTGGCTAATCGATGTGTCCAATGATTTGATTGCGTGTTCTAACGCTACCGCGTGTGGCAAAGATTACGCTGTGACATAGAAATTATAAGTAAATCGAATGTGACATTTCTGCCTAACATTAATCTTATCGCTACTTTCGACTCGATTCTTTAATGAAGTGAACGCTTTCCCTTTGGAATTTAATTTCAACTTCAATTTCCACCGAATTAGCATAGGAAGTATATTCAAAATGCGTAAATAGTAACCGTTTGATCCGTTTGTATTTGAACACAGCGTTTTACATTAATTAATAGACTGAAGCTAGTCTAGAGACAACCCTTGACCCGCGTCCTAACGTGGCTTGCATTGAAATAAAACTCTCGAGTTAGTAAATTAATTGTACCTTAGGCAGAATACCTTCGTATATTAAACTTTGTGCTTATAAAGCTGCAGTCATTTTCTTGGCTATCAGAATTTTAAATTTTCTAATGAAAAATATTAAGTAACCCACTTGCTTGACCACTTCAATCGTGACGGATTTTATCAAAAACATTTTTACCCTAACTTGTGATTTTGCCTTTAGGAGTCTCGTGAAAAATAGGCAATAACACCAAGCCTTGCGTGACCTCTCTGCGCAATATACAATCTATCATGTAATAGCTGTAATCCCGAGTCGTGGTCGAATCGGAATCACGTAATATGGAACACGCGACAATTCACAGATTTTCGTTAGTACAGTCCGCTGAAATTATAGCTCAAATTATATTAATGTCGGAGTCTTTTGAATTTTTCTTTTTGCTCAGCTCACATCATACTTAGATTTAGATCCTAGAATTTAATTAACATCTGAATCCGCCCGCGAATGGCACGCGGGTGGATTTGATGTCTGACTTAATTTGTTGACTTGCTTTTGTTTTGCAGTATACAATGCTATGTATTTCCTTCCATGTCAAAGAAGAATTAAATAATTTATTTTATGTTATGACATATTGTAACAATAATCGTTGTTGAGGCCTTCTTGTAAAAATAAATAAATATACGTACATTTTATGGATTCATTTTGGAATTTACTCCTTAAGAATCGATTTCCATATATAAGGCGCGTTAACGTTACTCCCGCGGGAGAGTGCCAAGGAGGCTGGCAATAGTGCCATGCTGTAAATATATAATAAAAAATTGTGTGTCAGCTCCGACGGACGACTGGAGTTTACTCCTTAAGTACGATTGTCTAAACATACGCAAAAAGAGTTTATCCAACTGAAAATAAGATTAATACCATATGAAAGGGTAAATTAACAAATTAATGAAAATAATATACATATATAAATATATATTTATTCATTTTATATACATTTATTATAATTAATCGGCGAAATATTTTACATTAAACTTTTCACAATAGTCAATTTCAGGTGTGCACAAATATTTCATTAGGAATGTTGATAAATAAGTAGTAAAACTATCGTAAAAATCGGATTATCGATATCGATACTTTATTGACTACACCCTCGCACTGGTTGAGTAGCGCGAAACTGATGCAATTTTCTAGAAAGTTCTTTAACTATTATTACAGATAAAATTCGATCTTATTGCCCTTACATAAGATTGATTTTTGTATTGTACAATTAAAAAAAATTTGGACATAAAAACAAAATTAACGTAATAAAATAAAATTTAATTAAATAACACTTCCCGATGATAGAAAATGCCACTATTAGCTAGATTTTTGTCCGGCTAGCATTCCTGCACTCAAGAATGGAGCAATACGGCATATCTGCACTTGTTTTTCATACTTATTGAAAGCGGATTGTACAACTGTCACACACAAGCGGCGGTGGCGTACTGAGCGCGGTTGAGCACTGCAGTACTTATCGTTGGCATGCGTGCCACGCCTCCTTTAGGATTCTATGTTTTCTTTGTTCTGTGCTCACAACCAAATTAGAAAGTTGCGCACCAAAAACGTAACGAGGTCATTAATCAGTAGATTTTACCTCTCATATTTTTCTCATACCGGGCGCCTTATATATGAAAATCGATTCTTAAGGAGTAAACTCCAAAAAAAAAAAAATTTCACTTATATCTTCATGACATGATGCCTCCTTATTTCTAGAAGACGACTGTTCTATTTCCTTAGACTTCAAATACAGGGTGTATTGATTCTTAATTGAAGATTAGGTGGCAGATATAGTCCTATTTTCAACGGAGATATATTTAGGTGCCAATGTGACAGATGGCGATCCCATCGCCGTTTCTCAAGCACTATACAGACGTCTTCGAATGTCTTTTCAAACGTGTGCAGGCTACCTAACGATGTTTTCCTTTTCCGTAAAGCTCGGGTGTAAATAATTCAACATATTTATTCAGCAGACTGTACAAGGTGTAATCTTACACGTACTTGTATAACAGAACTTATATTGCTATTCACGAATATTAGCGCTAAGCATTTAATACGAAACTGACCAACTAATTGCTATAGTTTTCGCACTACCAAGGTGTTAATATCACACAGGCAAACAGTATGATCGTAGTAGCATTGTGTGGGTACCAACACACCTTTACATACCCCTTCGGGGACCCTTGTGTTGAGGTGTGAAAATATATATTATTTATTTTTCTTTTTTAATTCCTTACCGGCCTGTAACATTCTGCGTGCCACATTGACTAACCTGCATGGCAAATCGTCGCGCTATTTGTACTTAATAGAGACATAGTATCTCATATTTCAAGAGTTTTTTTTTACTGCTATTGATTAAAAAACAATCTTACTAATATTATAAATGTGAAAGTTTGTAAGTTTGGATGTTTGCGGTTCTTTCACGGCCAATCGGCTGAACCGATTTGGCTAAAAGTTGAAATGGTGATAGCTTATACCCAGGAATAGGATATAGGCAACTTTTTTTTTTTAATCCTGAAAAATTCAAAGTTCTTATATTATAATGTATGAATCTCTTTCACGGCATAGCGGCTTAACCGACTCTAGCAGGAAAAATTACAAAGCTACTTTTTCGAACTCCACGCGGGCGAAGCCGCGGGAATAAGCTAGTTAACAATATTTACAAACAACAATTGAAACTAACTAAATTGATAAAATATTTGTCCCCAATCGGTATCCCGAGGCAACGTGCCAAGAAGAAGCATTGCCACGCTGGATAGCAATGCTGCAATTTAATGAGTTATATTTAAAACCCTTTAATTAGGCCATCTTTGTGGATTAAGAAATAATAAAAATGTCCCTCTGAGCGTAATTTGTTGCGTTTGAGTTCACTCTTACTTTTTTCAAGTGAAATAAACTAAAAGGACCCTTTGATAGGCTTAACGAAGTTTTGGATGCTTAAAATACACTGAATTTTTCAAGTTATTTTCCAAGTACCTACTCGATTCATAAGACCACTTTGAATTGGTGTAATAATATTATCTTGGATTTCATACGTTTGCGTTATAAGGCTTTAAGGGTTCTAAGAGGACACAACTTGTGACACATTGGATCTCATCCTCACGCCTTCCCACAAGGGTCCCCGAAGTGGTAGGCAGAGGTGTACAGGTATTACTAGAAATATATTGTAGGTGCCAACGTGACAGATGGCGAATCCATCGCTGTAATTCAAGTACGACTATACATACGCCTTTGAATTTCTTCTCAAACGTAGTATAAGCAGGTTTACACAACTTGTGTCTCGTTGGATCTCATCCTCACGCCTTCCCACAAGGGGGAGGCAGGTAGTGTATAGGTAGAGATATATTTTTAGGTGCCAACGTGACAGATGGCGAGTCTATCGCCGTTACTCAAGCACGACTATACATACGCCTTTGCCAATTACTTCTCAGACGTATGGAGGTTTCCTCTCGATGTATTCCTTCACCGTAAAGCTCGTGGTGTGACTAATCACTGTACTTAAATTAAAAAAAACTAATCGGTACAGTCGGGATTCGAACTTCTCGAACCACTCGGTCACCACGGCACTCTTTACGGTTGTTTTTGTTAGTATTATAATATTATTTAATTTATGTAAATAAAGATCATTTACCTTCACAAGCATTCACACTACCTTTAATACTGGTATGATATAGCATTAAAACCGGTACAGCAATGACTATAAAGTCAAATATTATGATACCTTTAGCACCATATTGACATTTTGTGCTAAGCGTGTGTAATAACTGAACATCGCTTATAGTATTTACATACACATCATCGCGCCAACTCCCTAACGGAGTAGGCAGAGAGTATAGAGCTCCAGTTCTCTCTAGACTTGCACACCCTTTCGCTAACCGGTTTCGAGTAGTCTTGCCGTTCCCGTCCTTGAGTGTCCGATCGCCTGCGACACCAAGATCGCAAGTTCGAATCCCGACTGTAAAAATGAGTTTTTCTGAACTTATAGTGATTAGTCACACCACGAGCTTTACGGGGAAGAAAAACATCAAGAGGAAACCTGCATACGTCTGAGAAGCAATTCAAAGGCGTATGTATAGTCGTGCTTGAGTAACGGCGATGGACTCGCCATCTGTCACGTTGGCACCTAATAGACCTCTGGCGGAAAGTGGGTGTGTGGGTATTACTTATACACCTCTGCCTACCCCTTCGGGGACCCTTGTGGGAAGGCGTAATATATCGTCACGCCTTCCCACAAAGAAGTCGGACTCGCCATCTGTCACGTTGGCACCTAATAGCCATAAAATCGAGCACAAAATCACAGCGCACAATATGTACATACAATCAGCGCTCAATAGAAACGTTTTTGAGCGTAAACAGTTAACGAGGTCTTGCTATCCCACTGTGATAACCCACAATAATGATAATGCCTTGAATATTGCGACAATTAGAAGATAATGATGTTATCGAAGCAAGAGCTACATCACATCTTGAACTAGAATGCCACGTGACGGTGATTCAGTGACTGACAGAGAAATATAGAATAGAGATAAAGATAGCATGAAACAGAGTGTAGCACTTTGGGCATCAATTAACTTCTTAATGAGAAGAAGATCACTGGAAAAGACACAGGAGAAACGTTGGTGCTATCCAACCTGGTGCTTTTCAGGACGGACTTCCCCGGAAAACCGTCCTGAAAAGAGATAAAATGAAGATGAAGAAGTAGTATTTTGCTTAATAGTACCTACATGTTCATTTTCGTAAGTCGCGGCGGCTAAGTGGATCGAGTAGTCGCCTGCAATATAAAGATTGCGAGTTCGATTTTCAATGAGTTTTCTAAACATAAGTACAGACAGTTACACCGCGAGATTTATATTGTGAAGAAAGACATCACGAGGAAAAATCTGCAAACGTTTGAGAAGAGATTTAAAGGTTTGTTGCTTTAGTGGATGGACCCGCCGCCTGTCACATCGGAAACTATAATATATCTCCGTTGTAAGGGATGGGAAAAATTGGTCGGAACTAGCGCTCGATCGCGGGGAATGGGGAGGGACGTGAAAGACCTACGCATTAAGACATACACGTAGATGACTATATGATGTGTATACTGTCTTACCTGACAGCTGTCAATAAGTTTCAGCTTGGCGCGATCACTTACCATGACAGCTGTCAGCAATTTGTTTTGGCGAGCTTTGGTGCAAATGCGCGCCATTATCAATAAACCAGTGTTCTGAATAACATCTTTTATTCCGCTCCATACATACATAACACTATAACTAAATAAAATGCAGAGGTGGTATTCCAAATCTGTACTTAAGTATTGATGCGAAACATCTATCATCATCATAGCGGCACGTTAAACCGTTTGCTAGCGTGATGACGCGCCGCCGCGCTATATAAATGAAACTATTTGAAATGATTTTTAGATTTCTGGAGTTTATTGGAGTTTACTCCTTAAGAATCGATTTTCATATATAAGGCGCCCGGTATGAGAAAAATATGAGAGGTAAAATCTACTGATGAATGACCTCGTTACGTTTTTGGTGCGCATGCACCTATGGTGCGCAACTTTCTAATTTGGTTGTGACCAACCGCGCTCAGTACGCCGCCGCCGCTTGTGTGTGACAGTTGTACAATCCGCTTTCAATAAGTTTGAAAAACAAGTGCAGATATGCCGTATTGCTCCATTCTTGAGTGCAGGAATGCTAGCCGGACAAAAATCTAGCTAATAGTGGCATTTCCTATCATCGGGAAGTGTTATTTAATTAAATTTTATTTTATTACGTTAATTTTGTTTTATGTCCAAATTTTTTTTAATTGTACAATACAAAAATCAATCTTATGTAAGGGCAATAAGATCGAATTTTATCTGTAATAATAGTTAAAGAACTTTCTAGAAAATTGCATCAGTTTCGCGCTACTCAACCAGTGCGAGGGTGTAGTCAATAAAGTATCGATATCGATAATCCGATTTTTACGATAGTTTTACTACTTATTTATCAACATTCCTAATGAAATATTTGTGCACATCTGAAATTGACTATTGTGAAAAGTTTAATGTAAAATATTTCGCCGATTAGTTGTAATAAATGTATATAAAATGAATAAATATATATTTATATATGTATATTATTTTCATTAATTTGTTAATTTACCCTTTCATATGGTATTAATCTTATTTTCAGTTGGATAAACTCTTTTTGCGTATGTTTAGACAATCGTTCTTAAGGTGTAAACTCCAGTCGTGCGTCGGAGCTGACACACACAATTTTTTTTATTTAATGATAATAAATGTTTATAAAATAAACAGTCATAATCTTTTGGAAAAAATCCTAATGTTTTATATTTTACATTATGCCTTATTTAGTTCCTGTTGTAATCTGTTATTTTATGCATTTTACTTGTGCAAAATAATGTCGATGTTCACATCTGCCAGGTGTACCGCGACTCATATTTTTTGTCAAAATTGTTAGTTACTTCTTTCTTATTTATGACTGTATGAAATAGATATATATAGAATTTAAATATTTAGGTTCTAACGGAATCCGTTGGCGTTTCTTAAGCACGCCTATACCTACTTACACCGTACCTAAATCTAAAATAAGGCAATTTTCTTTAACTAGTTCATCCGAGCTTTATAAATATGTTAATTTCTGTAGCGAAGAGCACGCAACAATAGACTTAATTAAGCCGATACGAGCGAACAGGTAGAATCAAAGCTAGACGATGTATCGTATGACCCCAAGCCCTATAAACTTATCAGGCATGAGATATCTCGCTAAGAAAGCTAAAATATTGCTTGCTAGATGTGGTAACTTTGTGGTCTGAAAGAAGATATAGTGACAAAAATTGAGAAAGGTATTCTGAGATGGTTTGGCCATGTCGAGAGAATGAATGAAGAACGATTGACGAAAAAAGTGTATAAGGCGAGTGTAGATGAAAGTGTTGGAAGGGGTAGACCTAGGCTGACGTTTCTAGACCAAATTAGGTCTTGAAAAAAGGTCAGGTCAAGAGTACCCTAAACCGAAGAGCATGTATGAAGAGAATAATGAAAGTGGACAAAGCGAAAGAAGTATGTAAGGATCGTAGCAAGTGGAAAGAAGTGGTCTCTGCCTACCCCTACGGGAAAGAGGCGTGATTATATGTATGTATGTAGATGTGCCCCGCAGTTTCACATACATACATATCATCACACGGAGCCCCTCATGGGATAGGCAAATATAGTAGCGCGAGTTCTCTCTAGACTTACATACCTCTTTCGCTTCGTCCACATTCATCAGTCTCTTCATACGTGCTCGCTGGTTTCGAGTACTCTTGACGTTCCCGTCTTTGAGCGTTCGAGCGATTTGATCCAGGTTTTGGAACGTGGTCTGTCTCTGCCTCACCTCTGGTTCTCCTGTGTTAAATTTAACTTCTCCACTTTGTGCCGTCGGATTGTCTGGCCACCAATAATTTGTGGAGACCAATCCAGTATTTTTATACCTCTAAGGTGCCAACCATACGACCATTCTAATGCTAAGCGTTTACTATGGACACTTGCATCATTAGCATCGCATGTGAGTTCTGCCTAATTTCCTTTATGTTAAAGTTATCTTAATTTGCTCGGAATTTGTAAAATGAGTATTGTCAGCGAGATTGAGGAGTGTGCGAGCGACATATGGTAAGGGTAAATTGGCGCGCTATAAAGAGTCCCCGTCTCGTCCAAATGAGTCACAGAGATAAAATACATTGTTGTGGTATGATTTTTCGAAATTTCAACCATCTGACATTCTAATAAGAGACGAAACTACGTTGAACCACGAGCTTGTGTTTGGACATTTGGATTTTCACACAGTTTTAGCAGTGTACCTACAGGAGCCCATAATATTACAATATTAAGATTTGACCCGAACATATTATGTACCTACATACATACAAACATTGTAGGCTAAATAAAAACTCGTTATAATATATGCCATTTGCAAACGGCAAATTTGGACGGAGAGGATTTGCCGCTTTTAGGACAAAAATTCTGGTGAAATAAAAGAGATTGCAAAGAAGCATACGAGCCGCCTGATGGTAAGCGGTTACCGTAGCCCAGACGCGTGAGCAATACCTTTACATGTTTTTTTTAGTTGTACCGCAAGTTCCAGAAACTTTCGCCTATAGGAAATTTTATCAAGAGGCCCTTGGGTTGCTTTAAGTTATATTATAATAATAATAATTAATCCTCACGCCTTCCCACAAGGGTCCCCGAGGGGTAGGCAGCGGTGTATAGGGAGTACCCACACACCCACTTTCCACCAGCCATTTTAGAATTATTTAAGTTATTTAGTTCGTGGTATTCTTTAAAACCATAAAAATTTATACTATTTATAGTTAAATCTCGTTGAGTGCAGGGCACCCAAATGCGCGACTAATCCGCTGTTACCTGCCGGCTATCTTAGGTGCAGTGTGTCACACAGACATTGCCTTATATCGTGTTTGCTAACGGCATAAGGTACGAACGATCCTCCTTAACAGTCATGAAAGGAAACGCATATGATATTTTTGCATATGAATATCTAATAATTACGAATGTCATTTTATCATTTAACTGACCATGACTGCAATAAAGTTCAAAGATCGTTCGCCAGGAGCCTCATGCATTCGCTGCGAGCTTAAAATACATTTAATGTAGCCTTTAAAAATACCATAATGAACTGTAGTGGCTGAGTGGTTCGAGTAGTTGACTGCAACACAAATTTTGCAAGGTCGAATCCCGACTGTACCAATGCGTTTTACTGAATTTTAGTACGGTGATTAGTCACACCACAAGTCGTGCTTGAGTTACCGCGATGGACTCGTCATTCGTCACGACGACACCTAAAATATATCTCTGGCGGAAAGTGGGTGTGTGGGTAATACCTATACACTTCTGCCTACTCCTTCGAGGCCCTCGTGGGAAGGCGTTAGTATATATTTAAAATTAACCTTTATGACATAGGATGCAAAGCCTGTACAGAGCACAGATGTATAGTCGGGATGCAGACTAGTGTTAAATTAACTTTGCATCGGTCCGTAAGTAAACGTTATTACTTTGTACAATTTACGCTGTGGAATTGAACGATAGTATGTTGATATACAAACGTGTTGTATGTGTTTTTAGGGTTCTTAGATTACAATTCGACTTGAAAGTACTTGTCTGTTCATACGTCTGCTAAATGTGTATTTTCAAATGAAGAAGGTGTTCCTGTAGGTACAGTAGCACGTGATTAATACCCCTGGCGTTGCAAGCCTCGGTAACCGATTTCCATCAGGTACCCACCTCATAAGTGATATAAACAAAAAACCCGTAATATTCTATTAGTAACACCACAAGCTTTACGGTGAAGGAAAACATCGCAGGGAAATCTGCAAAAGTTTGAGAAGAAATTCATGTAGGGTCAGGGTAGATATGTATAGACGTGCTCGAGTAATAGGAATGGACTTGCCATCTGTCACGTTGGCACCTAAAATATATCACCGGCGAAATGTGGGTGTTTAGATTCTACTTACACACCTCTGCCCTTCATGAGAGGGTCTGAAGATATTTCATTAATAATAATTACGCACAATTAACATCCTGAATGTTTGTAACTACAATCTTCGGTATTCAAAGTTCATAAAGCTGGGCCTTAAGAAAGAAAAGCTTGGCAGTAACAGTATTCTGTTAATGCATTTCTGTTGTGTTTATTTTTGTACGACCTAGAGACCTAACAACGGGGTAATTCATTGTAGTGCTATCGACCTACGACCCTGTAACAATACTGCATTGAACTCATCGCGACGATTGCTACATATACACACACACATTCATACACACACACATTCACACATACACATAAACATCTACAATCACATGCACGCTAAATAAACTTTACCCGTTCACAAATACCAGACGTTTTTAATAGAAAATGTACTTTAACTATATCAGAACAATTTACAAAGACTTAGACTATTTGCACATTTTGGATGGTTATATGTACAATGTAGTTAGTTTAATATTTAAATGTTCTGTTAAAGTACGTGATTATAGTCTCCTTGAATAAACCCGTATTCTTAATTCAATATAAGTATATTGTGAAAGATCAAATCGATTGAACACTCAAGGATGCGAACGTCGAGAGTACTCGAAACTTGCGAGCGTGTGTGAAGACGTCAAATTTACCAAAAATGGTTCCATAAGTGTAGCCCTCTGTCAACCAAATATTACTGTTCATTGCTGTATACATGACAGGGATAACATGACAAACGGCTGTATTGTCACCTTAGCTCGAAGTGTGAAATCATGGACTTTAAATACAGATATTTTTTACACCAGACTTAGAACCTGCATCGTTGACAGTACATGTTACACATGCCAGTCAACCAGTGGGTCATAAGTATTATTATGATAATACCTACCACACCTACTTTCCGCCAGAGACATGTGTAAGGTGCCATGACAGATGACGAGTCCAACGCCATTACTCAAGCACGACTATATACACGCCTTTGAATTTCTTCTCAAACGTATGCAGGTACCATCGAGATGTTTTCCTTCACCGAAAAGCTCGTGATGTGACTAATCACTGTACTCAAGTTACTCATTGGTACAGTTGGGATTTGAACTTGCAACGTTTGAGTTGCAGGCAACTAACTACTCGAACCACTCGGCCACCACGGCTTCTTTATTATTATTAGTACCTACTGATATAATGGCAAGACATTACACGAGATAAGAAACTCTTCAAACGGAAACATTAAACGCGTGTACTAGTGCTGATTCACGTCTGCTGAAATGTGCTGACGTATTTGGTAGATGATAAAGGCAGAACTTCTGACCTCGAGGTACAACAATATCCTGGACCAACTCTACGCATACCTAGTCACAAACTAAGCGAAGCTTCTACGAGAACTATCGGAACTAAACAAGGATACATATATGTACTAACATATGTAATTATAGCTTTGCGCCTTCCCAAATGGGTTCCCGTACCTGCCTATCTCATGCCTATCCTGGCAGAAGTGCAACACAACCATTTCACCTGAGTAACGGCGATGGACCCACCATCTATCACACTGACACCTAAAATATATCTCCGGCGGAAAGTGGGTGTGTGAGTTCAGGGACCCTTTTGGGATGGTGTGAAGATATATGAAGACTTTATAAATACATACGTCTTTAATTTCATCTCCACCGTTGGCAGGTTTCCTTTAGATACTTTCCTTAAGTAAAACTCGTGTTGTTATTAATCATTGTACTTCAATTCAGAATCACTCATTGGTACGGTATGGATTTACACATGCAACCTTTCCGTTGCAGGCGCCTACTCAAACCACTAGGCAACCACGGCTGGTTACATGTGTAACAGTTAGAGTCTATTAAATCACAAAATCAGATATTTTGGACATTTATATTGATATTATCGAGCCAATAATACATTCGGGATAATTGCCAAAATGTCTACCAGTGAGTGAATGAAGAACGTAATGGCATTGATTGGTACACTCGTTTATCAAACATAGGAAGTTCAATTCCGCCAAGCTAAATTTAACATTAAACGCGATAGTACAACACGAGAGTGCAGTTCTGATAAGCAACGCTGATTTCATTGAATTGTAAATTTGCATCTATCAATCTATTTTGTGATACGACCTTTTTCCAATGTGGTGATGATTGGAGTTCATCAGATAACGACGCCGATTTAAAATGAATGATGTCGTTTTCCTGAAACGAGTGATCTGTTATCTGTAGGTCACTTATTTGAAAAAAGAAAAATGTATCAACTGTCAGGGAGGAATTAAATGTTTATCTCTAGAATGATGGTTTATAAAACCATCTGGCGACCGTCTGGTCTAGTGGTTAGAGCTCCTGACTGCGAAACTTGAGGTCGCAGGTTCGAATCCCGCTGAGGGCAGATATTTGTGTGATGAACACGAGTATTTGTACCTTAGTCTTGGTTGTCCTATGTATTTATGTATATATCTTTATATATATAATTCTTTTGTGAGTGTGTATGTCACTGAACTCGTCCTAAACGGCAGGACCGATTTTAATGAAATTTTCTGTGTGTGTTCAGATGGATTTGAGAATGGTTTAGATTCACAATTGGACCCGATAGGTGGCGCTGTGATCGTGTTTTAGGGCATTTACTTGTTTCACCCAAGCGAAGCTGGGCGGGACCACTAGTCTATCTATATAACCAAATATATCGTTGTCTAGTTACCATAACACAAGCTTCGCTTAACTTGGGACTAGGTCAATTTATGTGGAATTGTCCCAGGTATTTATTATTATTATTATAAAATCAGTCATCCTTTAAATGGGAAAGTGATTTTTATTAAAATATTTTAATGTTATATGTAAATTAAAAGCAGGTATACTGATACTAGCTGGCAAGCAATAAACGAAATAAAGTTTGCATTTAAATCCGATTGTCACAGTCTTTCCGATGCCGTCTCTGAGCTAGACCGGCTGAATTTAGATCTGTTGCGGCTAAATCTGAGCTCCGGTTCAATGGTTTTGTCTAGCTTATATACCGAAGTGTATATAGCTAGGTATATCTATATACAAGAGATCTGGTCTAGCATTGTATAGTAGTTTTGTTCACTTTTAAGGTTTTGAATTTAATGCTATTTTTTTTTATTTAATTTAAAGCAATTGTGGCTGAATGGTTCGAGTAGTTGCCTACGATACAAAGATAGCTAGTTCGAATCCCGACTGTATCAATGAGTTTGTCTGAACTTAGTACAGTGATTAATCACACCACGAGCTTTACGGTGAAGGAAAACATCGAGAGGAAACCTGCTTAGGTCTGAGAAGCAATTCAAAGGTATATGGTATAGTCGTGCTTGAGTAACGACGATGGACTCGCCATCTATCACGTTGGCACCTAAAATATATCTCTGGTGGAAAGTGGGTGTGTGTGGAAATTTCATGCTAAATAATGATCGCTAAAAACTGCTAATTTAAAAAAGGTATCCATCTGCCCAAGGGTAAAAGCGTGCATGACATTTTGAGGTTTGTTATTTAACACCCTGAATGAAAAAAATATCAGACAATAGCCAGCAACTTCAAAAAGCTATTTAATTATCATCACACGCCTAATAATTTCCTCGTAAATGTATACAGGTTTCCTCGCGATTGTATCCCTTACGCATTGATAAATCACTGTATTACTTAATTTTAAGTGTATTTAAGTTAGATATTCTTCCTCTCTCTCGGATTAGCGAACGATTTTAAAAGTCATTTATTTATTATGATTTGTCAACTTCGTAGGAAACTCAATAAATTGTCGTTATCGCCTACTCTAGTCGTCCAAGTTTGTAACGACTCCGGTCGCCAAATGTCACAAACTTTTACCTATAAACTTTTCTTAAGTTATCTTTCCCACGTAGGTCTTAAATTTTGTTCTAAATAATTTTAAATATATTTACACGTAAAAAAAACTTAAATATATGTTTTTTAAATGTTTCATGTAACAGTATCCTGGCGAACCCTAGTTCTGATGAAATAAGAGGTTTATTGATATTATATAAGCGTAGATTTGAATAAATTTTACATTAAGGTAACCTCACGGAGTGGCATAGTCGCTGTGCGACAAAACTCTTTAAATAAAGAGAAAAAACTACGTGAGTATTGCTACTTATCCGAACAATTATGAGCTCAACAGGCTTATAGCTAGGCATTTCTTCGGTGCTAAGCAAACACAGCTAAAGAGCTAAGAGCTTTTCTGGGCTTCGCGAACGTCCGGTTAGAGCGTTGATGATTCGCGAGCTAGGGAGCGGGCATGGAATGGGTAGCAGTACATACGTAGACTTTTATCCAAAAAAGATCATGTAAGTTTGAGTAACTAAGTATATTTGTGCTGGCAACAGGACTTTGCGGAGTATCACTAGCACTGCTAACCATGTTCCTACACATTGCGTTAGAATAAGGAACTGCCGGTTTTCTTCGTCCAAGCACTTCCATTCCTTGTGACATTCTGCCAATTTCACCACTACACCCAAAACAGGACATCTCACCGTGACGTAGAGGTACTGCCCCAGTCGACACCAAGACGGATTCGTTGTGCAGATATTCTACATATAATTTAGTATCACCAAAGATTACATAGATTATAGGGTCTATACTACACATACATGCCCTCTTTATATATACTAGATAGAGTTTTCCTTGCTCTATATACATATTGTATGTATACATATATGCCATACATATTTAAGAACACGCGAACTTCTCGTGAAGTAGACTGAAAAAGAAAAGCTGTGTCCTCCAGACTTAGAGATCTCGCTTCATACATATTCATCAGTCTTCGTATGTCGCTCGCCGTGTTTGAGTTCTCTTGACATTTCTATCCTTAAGATCTGTTCAATTTGGTTGACAATTAAAATCAAGCTAAAGTTGTTGGACAAAGTTAACGTCGCCGAATCGAATCATCAAGCCCTCAAACCATAGTCAAAGTCGCTTAGAACGCAGAGTGCACCAATTTCCCCGACATTAATATAGTTAATTTGTTACATTGAGGCGCTCGCAGACGCCACATGAGCACTCGAGGCGGAGTATCGACACAAGTTTTGCATAGTTCTTATGAGCAATGCACTGAGTTGGCTAAAGCGACCATCTTTGATTCTATACATACACGCTTTTCTCAGCAGTTAAACATATATATATATATATATATATATAAAACTACATACATATTTTTTATACAACAAGAGTGGCTAACAAGCATACGGCCCACCTGATGGGAAATGGTTACCGTAGCCTATTTACGCTCACGATATTGAAGTATCCCTTGCGCGTTGCCACTCTGTATTTGGAGAGTTATAGCATAGTATAAAGAAGAGAAGTAGGTTATCTTGTACGCTATTGTATCTATGTGTCGACGCACGCACACTTTAACAAAATTTCGACCCGTTTCTCAGTGCGCCAGTCGGGGCTAACACTGCACAAGGTACGCGCGCGCGTCACGGCTTTTCGGCACCGTTAAATGATTTATTCATCAATATCATCATCAAAATGTCTGATAATTGCAGAAGAACTTGTATTGCTGTGTGTTTGGGTGTCTTAATAATTCATCGATTCCAGACCTGTCTCTGTTCAGATTACCTATTGAACAGGAAAGGTAAGTTAGTCACTTATTCTAGCATAATATAATTTTACTTGATAATGAGATACACTTACATATTTTTTGTTTGTATTAGTTTTCTATCACACAGGAAGTAGGTAGGTAGGCCTAATTTCCTACTAGAATGTATTAGGTACTTTTGATCTGGCAATTGGTTTGCCGCTATTTCTTTGTTTACGTTTAGTTATGCCGATTTCTCAGTATTGTAGGTATAGGAACTAAGTACCTACCTACTTACAGAAAATCGTAATTCAAAATAAGTATGTACGAGTACCTAATTGACTAATATTAAATCAAATACATATAAAACAAAGTTCGAATCATAACAACAAATTCGATTATAGTCTAAGAGACAGACGTTAGTTTTTAATGTTGTTTTTATTTCTTTTAATGATAATATTTCATTCACTTTATTCATTTTTTATTATAGATACCTAATTGCCGCTGTTCATGCGGTTGCTAGCGAAGCGCGAACAGCCGCGCCTAATATTTAGCTAAAAGTGACAACCCTAAGACAGTAGGCAATTATATCGCGAATTGGGCCGGAGATAGCCTACTCCCTCTTCTTTATACTATGGTTATAGTGTGTTGGCAGCATAATAGGTCTAATCCGTCGGTTGCCAAAACAATACCTTCCCCCCTCCCCAAAGAGCTCATTACTGGAAACCTTATATATGTCTTATCACAAAATAACATTTATTTTAAGGCAATATATATTTAGCTCCTATTATTCCAGCGCTTCATAGACACAAAGATGGACGCCGAAGCGACACTATGAAAGTGTTTAGCTCGGAGCCCTGACCACAAATACCTAAATAATAATATAATAATATATCCTCACGCCTTCCCACAAGGGTCCCCGAAGGGGTAGGCAAATGTGTATTGGTAATACCCACACACCCACTTTCCGCCAGAGGTATATTAGGTGCCAACGTGACAGATGGCGAGTCCATCGCCGTTATACTACAGACTGTAATAATTGTAAGCAAACGAAGACTTAGGTACTGTAAAGAGTAAATTACTGCTAAAGACAGTCGAGAATAGAACAGAAAAGATGATAGGTAGCCTTAAACGACATGACAGCTTCCTTAAGGATATCTGCGAAAGAAACGTAGTGGGGAAGAGAGGACGAGCAAGACCAAGATATCAAGATATGTCAGACGTGTTTCTCATGACGTATCGCAGAAGAAAATGGGAGGAATTGCGGCGAGGAATCAGAAGCGCCCACAAGAGACCAGCTCTTAGATTAATGATGAACAAATTGGACGTAATCTATTGCATGCGACAGAGATCGTTATAATTTTATGCTTATTTTAAAACCGTATTTTAAATAATCTCATTGTGGCTTTAACTGACCTTAATGGTTAATCACAGTACGAAAAAGACAATGGAACAAAGTTCGAGTCTCGTTCCTTACATTTTATTGGTCGTAAACTTGAAGACAATAGACTATTACGGCCAGACGATTTGTTTTCACTGCAATGTTGCCTTTTTGATACAAGACATTGTGCCAATGGTAGGATAATTTCTGGGATGCAGATTAAGAGATAGCTCGTTTAAAATGACTTGACACACATAAATGCATAGTATAATCGAATGAATGAAGAACGATTGACGAAAAAAGTGTATAAGGCGAGTGTGAATGAAAGTGTTGGAAGGGGTAGACCTAGGCGGACGTTTCTAGACCAAATTAGGGACGTCTTGAAAAAAGGTCAGGTCAAGAGTACCCTAAACCGAAGAGCATGTATGAAGAGAATAATGAAAGTGGACGAAGCGAAAGAAGTATGTAACGATCGTAGCAAGTGGGAAGAAGTGGTCTCTGCCTACCCCTACGGGAAAATGGCGTGATTATATGTATGTATGTCCTCAGAAAAAACACTTGCTTAAATATGTCTTACGGCGCAATAAAAAGAAGCAAATAGGAAAAAGAAGGCGGGGCGGCTGAACGCGGCGGTTTCAGTAGTTCCCAGCAACACAAAAATTGCTAGTTCGCTATCCCAACAACGCCATCCAATAAGGGTCCCCGAAGGGAAAGGCAGAGGTGAGTAGGTAATACCTATGCACCCACTTTTCCGCCGGACGTGTATTTGAGGTGCCAACGTGATAGTTGACGAGTCCATTGCCGTTAATCAAGCACGACTATACGTCTTCACCTTAAAGCTCGTGGTATACTTATCACTGTAGGTACTTAAGTTCAGAAGAACTCATTCTTTGCATTAATAAAGATTTCAAAATCGTTTATGGGTCCGTATCCCTGGTACTTGAAAAGGAATAAAAGCCTTAATGAGCGGAAGTTTCCGCTGGTATTTTTCTGGTTAGAATATTAACACGACCATATATCAATGTGGTCGTTAAACTGTCACTGGGGCCATAATGAGCATCCCGTTGTCTGGATATTCATGATTGCAGGTTCGAATCCCGATTTTGTCATGTTCTGTATCTACTTACCATCTGACAACTTATTAAACCAGGTACATACCAAGCATTTCTTCGAAACCTTCGTGACGAGTAAGGAACCTGTAAGTATAACTTACAAATGCTTAAGCTTACCTTAACTCCAACATCGAGGCAGCGCGACCACCTCCCAATACCCACTTCAAACCAGCGCTTGTCCGTGATAATGCTATAGACACACGCCTCGCACGTGCAACGGATGGTCGATGTGACAACGATGTTGAAAAATATATTTCTTAAATCTTTTTTTTTTCTTATCCCCCGCTGTGTATATTTATTCATCAATCATCAATTCAGCGGCGTTGATTCAAACGCGTAGCGGCGTAAATAAGATAGTATTTAACGGTAATAGAATACTTACCTACGTAGGTACCTGCCTAGCCGCCTTCGCACCTCTTGCCGTCGAAATTCACCACCATAAATTGGAACCAAACAGGTCTCGCTCTGGGCGGTTTCAAAGGAGTTACTCTTCACGGACGTTCAAGCTTAGCCCAGTACAGCATGGAGTTATTCAAGAAGGTTGTGAGAAGATTCATGCAGAGTCGGCAACGCGTGAATGATGCCCCTGGTGTTGCAAGCGCCCATAGACTGCGGTATCGCTTACCATAAATAGTATAAAAACGAATTTGTTACAATTTATCTATACTCTCTGCCTACCCCGTTAGGGACTCGGCGTGATGATATGTATGTATGTATGTTACAATTTCAGGTGAATTGATCTTTTTCCGAGTAAAATTTAGTCTCAAAGTAAACTAAACAACGAAGTAGACTACGGAATTAAAGAGGGGAGACGGTCGATTAGGTAACGTAAATTTTTGTTCGTAAGCAAAACTTTTCACATAATCTTTCAAAGTTATTATTGTATTAATTTTGGAACTCGTAAAACACGAGAACGCACGGCTGGAGCGGAGTTACTGCTTCTAGAATCATTATATTTTACATAAACGTAGCTTATGTGAGCTGCCATCATATTATTTTGTGAATTCATCCCCATACCTTGGAACCTTAAAGGTCTTGCAGTGCCAAAGGAGCTTCCTTCCGCGAATGCTCAGGCTGTGGAATGAGCTCCCCGTAGAGTTTTCCCCGGAGAGCAATAAATAATAATATTGTTGGAAATGGAGAACTAATTTAATTTAAATAATACAAACGGACTGACTATCTCAAAGAATTGCACATTTATGCTGGAAATAATTACAAATAGATTACAACTTCAAAAGATTTACAAAATATCCACGTGTTTCTACCAAAACAAACGATCCGAACTGCCCCTCGGTCAACCAGTCCCCGTTCATTCTCGCTTGACCGACGCCATCGCGTTCATTCGTTCCATTCACTCGATCCCGTTGAGTTCCCTGCCGTCGAGGCGGTGGCGCCATCTAGTATCTCGTAGCTTCTTTCTTACACGGCCTCTCCTGACTCGAGAACGTCCTCGTTCTCTTGTGGCGACTCCTAGTCAATACGAAGTTGCTCTTCATCTCTAGATGGTCCGGGGAGGGACTCATCTGTAGTAGCTGTGATTTCTTGGTCAGTCGACGTTGACTCATCCCAATTTGCACCTGTATAAAACAAACATTCATCAACAAGACTGGAGGTTGTGAGGTCTCCTCACTGGGGGTTGTGAGGTCTGCTCACTGGGGATTGTGAGGTCTGCTCACTGAGGATTGTGAGGTCTGCTCACTGGGGGTTGTGAGGTCTGCTCACTGGGGGTTGTGAGGTCTGCTCACTGGGGATGTGAGGTCTGCTCACTGGGGGTTGTGAGGTCTGCTCACTGGGGGTTGTGAGGTCTGCTCACTAGAGGGTGTGAGGTCTGCTCACTAGAGGTTGTGCTGTAACTAAAAGATACACAACAAAAACAACATAAAAAAAATAAACGCTAGTTTAGCTTACTCTCAAAGTAGGCGGTGCAAGTTTCCGGAGTCCATTCTCCCTTCCACGGCACCATATACTCTGCCGCAGCTTGGGTCGACTTCCCATAGCAGCCAGCAAGTAATTGTAACTCGTACCGTCCATTAGGTAAAACCTTCACAACTCTGTATGGACCCCGCATGCCAGAGTCGAGCTTCCCTGTAGACTGTGCTTTTTGATTACAAAAACCAATGAATCAATGTTGAAGGCACGAGGAAGCCGTCTACCGCTATTTACAGTAGAGTCTTGAAGCTTTTGATTTTGCTTCAATCGTTCCGAAGCATGTTGTCTTGACATTACACGAAGCGCCTCCCGGTTTGGGTGAGAGGCTTCTATTGCAATGTCACGTACAAGGTTGCGTAAAATGGGTGTCATGCCATCAGATCCAATAAGTAAGTTCAAGGGTGAATATTGCGTCGTCTTGTGCTTCGTTATGTTCAGCACAAGTTGGAGCCGCCAAATTACGCTAGACCATTCCTCTTGGCGATAATTACTCTGGATCCTGATCATGTTCAGGAGGGTACGACAGTAACGCTCAACTTGGCCATTTGACTGATGCATCTCTGGGGTTATGAAGTGAATCTCACTACCGAGTTCAGTAACCCACTTTGAGAATTCAGCACTTTGAAACATTCTGCCACGATCGGCTACTATTAATTTTGGAGCGCCAAATAAAGAGATTGCATTTGTAAAATAGCGCTTCAACTCGCTAGTATCTTGCCTCATCATGGGGTACAATAGGCAATATTTTGAGAATGCATCAATGATTATGAGGACATATCGGTATCCATTAGAGTCGGGAAGTGGTCCCAAGGCATCTGCATGAATAGTATCAAAAGGGCAGTCAGGTTTTTCATAGGAATGGATGGGTTGCAAGGGTGCCCGAGGAAACTTTTTGTGAGACATACACACGATACAATGGGAAACATATTTTTGAACAAAGACTCGTAAGCCTGGAAACCAGAAATGTCTCAGTACGAGGTCAGTAGTTTTATCCACACCTTGATGGTCATGTTCATCGTGAAAAACACGGAGCAAACTGAGACGGTGACCTTTAGGGATGAAACATAAGAGTCTGGCTTGTTCACCAGTGGAAGAAAATCTGTAATAAAGAAGATCGTTTTTCTTGATATACTGATTAGGATCCAACTGACCTTCGGTCAGCTTCTGCATAAGAGTTTGAGTTTCCTCATCGGCAGCTTGAGCAATTTGTGCCCAATTTTGAGGTTTCTGAATCCTAACGACATTAACCGGGTTACGGCTTAGGTAGTCGACATGACCCATAGAGCTTCCCTTTCGGTATTCAAGCGTAAAATTAAAATCCTGCAGATAAATCCACCACCTGGCTACCCTGGGTGTAAGGTCTTTCTTGTTTTGAGTAAGTTTTAATGCGTTACAATCTGTTATTACAGTGAAATGGGTGCCAACTAGGTAGTGTCTAAAATGCTGCAGTGATTTGACTACCGCGAGAGTCTCCAGCTCGTAAGAGTGGTAATTTGATTCTGCACCTACGGTCAATCGACTAAAATAAGCAACTACTCGTTTGTGACCTGAATCATGTTTTTGAATTAGCACAGCACCATAACCTATCGCGCTAGCATCTGTATGGACTTCGATAGGTAGTTTCGGGTCATAAATTGCAAGCACTGGTTCACTTGTTAAGTGCTCAACTATTTCTTTCCTAGCTCGTTCTTGTTCAGGACCCCAGTGAAACAGTACATTTTTCTTAGTTAGGTTAGCAATACACGCCACCTTTGAAGAGAACCCAGCTACGTACTTTCGGAAGTACCCCGCTAACCCGAGAAATTGGCGCACCTGTTTTACGTTTTTCGGCACAGGAGCTTCTACAAGCGCTTTAACTTTATATGCGCTCGGCTGTACCTGACCTTCACTAATTGTTCGGCCTAGGTACTCGATTTTAGTGCATAGGAACTTACACTTTTTTAAGTTGATCGAGAAACCGGCATCGGTCAGAGTCTTAAGGACTTTACGTAAAACGGTAAACCCTTCATTAACACTGTCAGTCATTATGAGAACATCATCAATATACACCAGGACTTCACCAGACTCAATGTACTCCCGCAAAGTTTTTGTAATTATACGTTGATAGACTACCGGAGCATTTGCCAAACCGTAGGGCATCTTTAAATACTCATAATGGCCCTCCGGCGTGACAAATCCAGTAAGTGGAATTGAGTCTTTTTCCAGTGGTATTTGATGAAATCCTGTTGCCATGTCTAAACTAGTAAAAAATTTATGTTGTCCAAGCCGATCTATGTGATCGTCGATTAAAGGCAATGGAAAACGGTCCTTAACAGTGATGTCGTTCAATCTCCTAAAATCGACACACATTCGATCGGTGCCATCTTTCTTCTTCACAAGGAGAATTGGGCTTGAATACTCAGATTCAGATTCCTGAATGATGGCTTTGTCGATTAAATCCTTAATAATGTCCCGAACTTGCAATGTCTCGGAGTGGGACAGTCGATACGGCCTATAGTACACAGGTAAACAATTATTTAGTTTTATCGACATGCTACCCGTCTTGACAGTAGAAATTGCGGTGCCGCTAATAAAATGCTGTGAAAACTCTTTAATTATGGTCAAAAGCTGATTTAAGTGTTTACCAGTAAGTTCAGTATTAACTAGCGTTTGTTCTTCGGAGTCCACTGTCAAAACTCCAGCAGGTGCGGAATTAACGCGTGTAATATATTGGCGCGAACGAGTGCGTATGTACGAGATACCGTCACGGTTCAGTACATCGGTACCAATAATAACCGGAGTACTAATACAATTAGCAGCGACCACAAACAAATCTACTTCTAATGTAACGTCGTCTAATTCGATTGGTAAAGTGACAAAGCACGTAGACTCTATTTCCTGACTTCCAATACCTTTTAATACGCGGAAAGCCGGTTTCCGAGGACAGTCAAAGTGTTTGACAAGGGCAGACGAAATAAGCGATATGGTCGAACCGCTATCAATTAAAACATCCACAGGCACTCCTTGAATTACAGCAACTATGATGTCGCTCGTGCGACTACCCTCAGTTTCGAGGCAAAAATTTACATTAGCTTGGTTTCGAGATTCAGATTTAATTTTTGCAAAGCATGTTTCTATCTTGTGTCCAGGCTTTTTGCAAAAAGAGCATGGGTCACCTTTAAATGGCATGGATGTTGAGTCAGCGGTAGTTACGTTATTCGGTCTTGACTTATTTACCTCAAGATTCAAATTCTTACTACAAGAAGCCTGTACGTGTCCTGGTTGACCACAGGAAAAACACTTACCGCTGTCAAACCGTTTTTTCCTAGTAGTGTCAACAGTACGCATGCTTTTAAAATCGGCTCGCTGGTCCCGTGTTACAGAAACAGATTTAGATGCAGAGGATTTAACGTAGATAGAAAAGAAATTTACTAAATCATTTGGCATTAGTTTCGCGTTTGTCGCTGCCGCGCGAATTTGTGGTTCGGTAATACCGCGAATTATTATTGCCGAAATTAATTCATCACTAAGTCCAGTCACGATTCGTAGGCGGAGCAAGGAGCGTCGTGCATAATCAGCGTATGTCGCGTAATGATCAGAATTAGTTTTCATCACTTCGAATAAAATGTTAGCAACGTCAATCTTCTTAGGACATAATGGAGTAAATTCTTTCTTAAAATTGCTCCAGCTACGATCGGTTGTGACCCATTCGTTAAGCCATGTTCTAGCGTCCCCCTTCAGGCAGTTCCCGATTCGAGATAAACACTCGTTATCGTTCCATAGGTTAAGTGTCCGGGCCTGGTCGACCTCCTGACACCAAACCTCAATATCATGAAGATTGGGGTCAAAGTTCGAAATATAATAAGGTTGGTTAGATCTCACCGTATTGCTGATGGATCGTATAGCTGTCGCCAATGCGTCAGCAGAGGACTGCTCCACATCTGAGCCGGCTGCCGAAGTCGATCGTGGCGATGCACCCCTGGCGCTCAAGGCGGGCGGCGTGCATTCAATAGAGCAAGCACGCTGGCACAGAGGCGGCGGGGTGCTCTGCGTTGCGGCGCCCACAGAGACAGGGTCCAATAGCTGTGAACTTATAAGGGCTGGTTGCGATTGCGAAGGTGTCGGTCCCGGTTGTCTCTCCAATACGCTCAGGCGATTCAAAATGCATTGCATCTGCTGCTTAAGGTCCTCATCTAATGATACAGTTCTGTGAGAGTGACGACGTCGACTCCTACTCCTACTTCTACTGCGGTTTCGGCTTTTGCTACGATGCTTGCGTTTACTACGCGATTTATCTGCACCGTCAGACATTTTGGATTGTTTTTTTTTTTCTTTACGAAAATAAAAACGACTGAATTACTAACACAACAAACTAGAGCAAAGAAGGTAACAGCTTTATAACCCTAACAAAGAACAAAGTATACGCTGCAAGAACACCAATAGTTTAAATTAAATATTAAATTAAATTACCACTTGTCATTAACACAATTTAACCTCAACGAAAACAAACGATTGCATTACATATGGAACGAAATATAACCAGAAGATAACTACACTACACAACACAGCTATATTACTATAAATAGTAGTCTTTGTTTACTGTAATATGGTTGGAACACTAAGAACAAGAATGAGAAAAAAAATAACACGTGTCGATAGCACAACTTTCAGTGATTACAAGAACACTCTTTTCAATACGAACTATGCGAAAATAGAATTAATTGCAGACCCTTCTTAAGAATACAAGAGCGGAATAATGAGATTACTTAATTATAAACGCGTTTCCAATAGTTAAAAGTTTTAAAAGAAAGTCAGTTGGCGAAGCGGATAGAGCCACGTTAGCCCTATCCCACTTCTGATGTTGGAAATGGAGAACTAATTTAATTTAAATAATACAAACGGACTGACTATCTCAAAGAATTGCACATTTATGCTGGAAATAATTACAAATAGATTACAACTTCAAAAGATTTACAAAATATCCACGTGTTTCTACCAAAACAAACGATCCGAACTGCCCCTCGGTCAACCAGTCCCCGTTCATTCTCGCTTGACCGACGCCATCGCGTTCATTCGTTCCATTCACTCGATCCCGTTGAGTTCCCTGCCGTCGAGGCGGTGGCGCCATCTAGTATCTCGTAGCTTCTTTCTTACAATATATATAAAATAAAAATAATAATATCCTCACGCCTTCCCACAAGGGTCCCCGAAGGGGTAGGCAGAGGTGTATGGGTAATACCCACACACCCACTTTCCGCCAGAGGTATATTAAGTGCCAACGTGACAGATGGCGAGTCCATCGTCGTTACTCAAGCACGACTATACATACGCCTTTGAATTTCTTCCCAGACGTATGCAGGTTTCCTCACGATGTTTTCCTTCACCGTAAAGCTCGTGGTGTGACTAATCACTGTACTTAAATTCAGAAAAACTCATTGGTACAGTCGGGATTCGAACTTGCGATCTTTGTGTCGCAGGCAACTGCTCGAACCACTCGGCCACCACGGCTCGGTAGATATATATAATATATATCTATATATTATATATATCTACCGTGTCTTCCTACCTTGTCTACCGTGTCTTCCTACCCCTTCGGGGACCCTTGTGGGAAGGCGTGAGGATATATAAGTATATATATATATATAGGCAACTGCTCGAACCACTCGGCCACCACGGCTTCAATTAATATTCACGGCAATTCACGGCTTCAAGTAACAAATAAATAATACATTTATTTCACCAAACAGTTACACAAAATAATTATTATGCTAAGGTTAGTAGTATTAGTGCTAGTCGGTTTCCGAATGGAAATGAGAAAGCATTAGCAACTGCTGACATTGCTAGGCTGCAGAACAGCCTGTGTTAATGTTAAGCAGGCCCATGCCTCTGGATACAAAATTGGTTAAAAGTAACTAACCATAAAGAGTAAGGTAACTTATAAAACATACAAGATCGAGAACAAACTATTTTTTAACTATTACTTATTTTAAGTGCGTGCGTGCGTGCGTTCGCGTGTGTGTGTGTGTGTGTGTGTGTGTGTGCGTGTGTGTGCGTGTGTGAATGTGCATACATATGGGTGGGTGTGAACATAGATTATAGGTTAAGATTTCAGAAATATTTCCGTGTCTTCGTATGAGTGATTAAGGAAAAAGTTCGTGATACTTTGCTTACAATCATAAGATATTTTGGGATAAATATATTCTTTTAAATTATATTTATTATAGAGGAATGGTCCAAGGAAAATATTAAAACGTCTTATGAAAGCGGTATTTGATGGAGGAATGGTACATATTTTATCATTGCGGCGCTTCATTGGCTGTATGTATGGAGTAAGCATGGAGAGTACAGCATGGAGTTCTTTAAGAAGGGTGTGAAAAGATTCCTGCAAGGTTGGCAACGCGTGAGTGATAGCCCTGGTGTCGCAAGCATCTATAGGCGGAGGTAACCGCTTACCAGCGGGCCGCATGCTTGTTTGCCACCCAAGTGGTATAAAAAATCTACCAAATTTCCGCAGTGTATCTGAAATGTGTACAATTCCAGGTAACTTACTATACTCATTCATCAAACTCCTCCTTCCCACAACTTTACGTTGCGATTTTTTGGGGTTTCAATTTTATTAGCGTTATATAATATATATAATATATATATATATATAATATATAATATATATAAATATATATAATATATATCCTCACGCCTTCCCACAAGGGTCCCCGAAGGGGTAGGCAGAGGTGTATAGGTAATAAATACACACACACCCACTTTCCGCCAGAGGTATATTTGGTGCGAACGTGACAGATGGCGAGTCCATCGCCGTTACTCAAGCACGACTATACATACTTTGAATTTCTTCTCAAACGTATGCAGGTTTCCTCTCGATGTTTTCCTTCACCGTAAAGCTCGTGGTGTGACTAATCACTGTACTTAAGTTCAGAAAAACTCATTGGTACAGTCGGGATTCGAACTTGCGATCTTTGTGTCGCAGGCAACTGCTCGAACCACTCGGCCACCACGGCTTTTATTAGCGTTAGATTATGATATCCCCGAAAGGCAACAACATTGGATATTCAAATTTTTGCTAACGTTACAAATGGTCTATCCAGAACAATTCAAAGCCAATATTTTTTATGTGGTAATCAATCACACGGCCCGCCTATACACATGCAACACCAAAAGTTTCATTCGTACGCGTTTACGTCAATGTCAAAATTAAAAAGATCGAAAGAAACCAAATAACCTTAAGATATATCGCACTAAGTCTTCAACAGCTTAAGCTCAGCATATCGTAAACTTAGCGCAAATGTAACAGTCTCCGGGACCAGTATTTAATATATCTCTGTTCGATGCTGTGAACACAATCACAGAGATGAAAATAAAACTTGCACAATAGTATCGCCGCCGCAAGCACGTCTGACGTAGCTTGGCGCTTTAAATGCCGTTTTTGTGCGAGCTCTTGCGGTTCTGGTTACTCCAGTTATTCGTGAACAAGAACTGGGGAAACAGAAATACGCCTATTGTGGTTCCAACAAACGTTTTTTTATTTTCAATAAACAGGTATTTATCATTCTTGAACTAAAATAGGGAAAAATTATATGTTCATAATTATTTTCTTGTTTTATGAAAGTATCTACATATCATCACGCTGAGTCCCTCACGGCGAAGGTGGCATAGAGCGCCAGTTCTCTCTAGACTTACAAACCTCTTTCGCTTCATCCACATTCGTTAATCCGAACAAAGTCGGGAGGATTAGTGGGTACTTATAATCTTTTGTCCTTATTTAGATTTTACCCTTATCACCTTTGAGCATTTGGGGACGCGATGCTGAAAATTATCGCGGGATATGTTTAAAAAAGCTGAGAACAGCCCGTTTGGAGGCTGTTAGCGCTCCGGCTGTGACGTCACTGTTATTTTACCTGCTATCGGTTATAGGTAAAGGTAAAACGTATGGAGTATATCATTTGGACGATCAGCATGGCAATTCATAATCTGACTATGCGTAAAATATTAGCATAGACTTTATTAGCGTAAACTTACAGAATATAAAAGTCCAATGTATACTTCAAGTACGGACAATTCGAACACTGTAGATACTGCCATCCACGAAGGCGCGCCCCACGAATTTCTAGCCGAAAGAGTCGCGGAATCCGGGGAGCATGACCCGAGTCTATTAATTGTAGTTTGCGTGTACACTCATAGCTAATTAGTTTGTAGGTAGTTTGCAGACTTACACTATAAACTATGGCGTATGGCGCTATCTATAATAGAAACGGATTTTGTCTAGAGCCGCCGGTATGACTACTCTATGACGTATGTACACCAGTGCACCAGTATATACGCCAGCTAGCAATACCTACCCCCGTCATTACTCGCAGCACAAAAGGACAGGCTTATCTGACGCCAGTCGAGCGATGACGTCACTCGGATAATTACCCGCCTCGTCGAGCACTCATGTCTTCGCCATGCGCCATTCAATCAGTTATCAGTTTTGCTTCTCTCTTTTATAAATATCCAAGTTGACTATAGTACACTGAACATGTAAATATTCGGTTGAATACGAGTATAGTCGTTATGGCTAAGCGGTTTGAGCAGTCGCCTACAAATCAAAGATTGCAAGTTCAAATACCGACTGTACCAAGGAGCTTTTTAAACTTAAGTTCAGTGATTAGTCACAACACGAATGAACTTTGCGGCTAGGAAAATATTGAGAGGAAACCTGCATACGCCTAAGAGGAAATTCAAAGACGTATGTATAGTTGTGCTCAAGAAACGGTCATGAAGTCCCGTTGGCACCTAAAAATATATCTCCGGGGAAAAGTGGGTGTGTAGGTACTACCTACACACCTGCCTGCTCCCATGAGGGAAGGCGTGACGCTAGACGCTAAAGCGTATGGTTTAAATTCAAGAATAGAATACTTTTAATCCCGACTAATGAAAGGTTTCCCTCAGGACTCCAAAGGTAGCTATTTACCGACCCCTGCCTGTAGTAAGTAATCAAACTTTACTGGCCCCAACGGCGGTTGTGTCCGAGTAACGACGGGTTCCAAGATTGTCAAACGGAATTTGACAAAAAAAGACACCCTTTGTGGACAGGCAGGACTATTTGGCCTATTTTCCTAACTAGTCAACTGTGTGGTTCAGAACTTTCGTAACTCTAATATAATATATATATAGTAACTCTAATTGTATTGTCAAAGTTGAGTTGAATATGAGGTTATAACAAAGGAATATAGCCTTTATTATTTTGTATATATCTTCTTATATGACGACCGTCTGGTCTACTGGTTAGAGCTCCTGGGAACTTGAGGTCGCGGGTTCGATTCCCGCTGAGGGCAGATATCTGTGTGATGAACACGAGTATTTGTACCTTAGTCTTGGATGTCCTATGTATTTATGTATATATCTACCTATATAAGTAAATATATCATTGTCTAGTTACCATAACACAAGCTTTGCTTAATTTGGGACTAGGTCGATTTGTGTGGAATTGTCCCAAGGTATTTATAATATGAGGTTATAACAAAGGAATTTATCGTTTATTATTTTGTACATACATCTTCTTATATATATAAAAATCTCTTGTCACTATGCTTGTGTCACACTCCGAAACGGCTCGACGATAATTTTTTTTTTTTATTAAGTATGTCATAGGGTAAGGTCATTAAATATTTTTCACCCTCCGACTATTTCTTGTCGCGATGTTTATATTTTTGTATGATCAATACCCGTCGTTCATTGACGTCATTTCTCAAGTTATTTACATGAAGTGTTACGTCACTTTGACATTTAATCCTGCATTTGTTATGCGCATTAAAAAATCTATTTAAATAAAAATGAATGTTTTTCTGTATGTCCTTTATGGAATCGTAAACGGCTGGATCGTTTTTAATTAAATTTTCTATTATTCAGGTGGATTTGAGAATGGTTTAAATTCACAATTGGACCCGATGAGTGGCGCCTCTGGGTCCGTGGCTTAAATTTTTTCACACAAGCGAAGCTGGGCGGGACAACTAGTAAAGTATAAAACTACATTTCTGGATCACTACGTAAAATAATTTTTAAAATCGGTCGTGTTATTCTCTCATTTAAGTATATGATTTGTTAAGTAATCAACGGATAATTTACAATGTAAAATATTTATAGAACATCGATTTTACAATTCACTCACTTGAATATTCACGTTTGGAAGATATTCAAGGTTTTGACAAAGTTATGAAGATATATTTATTATTTACACAATTAAATCGGCTTAAATATACCAATCACATTAATTACGATAACAATTATTCAACATTAAATCATATTATATATATAAAATAAATAAAATAAATATCCTCACGCCTTCCCACAAGGGTCTCCGAAGGGGTAGGCAGAGGTGTATAGGTAATACCCAAACACCCACTTTCCGCCAGAGGTATATTAGGTGCCAACGTGACAGATGGCGAGTCCATCGCCGTTACTCAAGCACGACTATACATACGCCTTTGAATTTCTTCTCAGACGTATGCAGGTTTCCTCTCGATGTTTTCCTTCACCGTAATGCTCGTGGTGTGACTAATCACTGTACTTAAGTTCAGAAAAACTCATTGGTACAGTCGGGATTCGAACTTGCGACCTTTGCGTCGCAGGCAACTGCTCGAACCACTCGGCCACCACGGCTTATATATATATATCAAAATCAAAAATCTACATACATACATACATATCATCACGCCAAGTCCCTAACGGTGTAGGCAGAGAGTATAGAGCGCCAGTTTTCTCTAGACTTACATACCTCTTTCGCTTCGTCCACATTCATCAGTCTCTTCATACATGCTCGTCGGTTTCGAGTACTCTTAACGTTCCCGTCCTTGAGAGTCCGATCTATTTGATCCAGGAACGTGGCCTTCCTCTGCCTCTTCTTGCACACACTTTCGCTTTGTATATCTGTTTCGTCAATCTTTCTTCACTCATCCTTTCTATGTGTCCAAACCAACGTAACATGCCTTTCTTCATCTTTACATCTAAATCACAATATTTTCACATAGCCTTAGATGGGCACTTATAAAACGTCGAAACAGGTGCACGGTTCGCGTTGGTCATTTCCATGGAGAAGAACCGGCAAGAAAGAACACATCGCAATCAGGGTTATGGTTCAGGAGAGCGTTGAGCGAGGCCAGGACTCGCGGGATGGAGGAGTGGGTGCGCGCCGAGGTGCGACACGGTGGCACGGCGATATTCAAATTGCATTAGTTTTTTTGCTTAAATTAAAATTGCATTTTATTATATATTATTTTTTATATAGTTTTTTGCAAAATACGGGGAACCGTTTTTATAGTTTGCAAAAGTAAAAGTGACTCTAATTTAAAAAGTCCAGAATCAAGTGACTTCGAGCCATGATACATTTATCAGAATATTCAATATATTCAAAATATTTTTTTTATTGATTCAAGATACGTCTGTTATCTATTCTATTAAGTATACTATCTCGAGATAGATCATCACTGTCTATAATCTAGATCACAAGGCAACCCGCCGCCTCACCCCCGTCCGCACCCAAGGCGCGGCCAACTAGTTCCGCGCGGACTGTACCCAAGGGAGTGTACAAGCATCATATATATAGCTATGGTCAAATTAAACGCGTATGGAATACCTAGTTTAATATTATAATTGACAATTCAGAAGCGCGACAAAATCGTCTTATCCCCAACACCCAATCCGGACACAATGTACCTTCACAAAACTCAATAACGACTTGGAAAGTTTTAAACTATCCGCCGAAGTCGTCCTGTCAGGTCCTTACCGAAGTTCCCCTGCTCTTCGAGCGTGTCAAACGCGTTGTTAAGATAGTTGGACTGTTGGGTTTTGGGATACAGGGGACGTTAAACTTTTAACCACTCGAAATTATGGCACCAACGCTTACTTACTTTTAGGTAATTCGTTACAAGAGTATATAACAAATTACCTAAACAAATAAGAGAATGTCGCAATATAAATAATTTCAAACGTAAACTTTTTGAATTATTAATTGATAATAATATAATAAATAAAATAATATATGCTCACGCCTTCCCACAAGGGTCCCCGAAGTGGTAGGCAGAGGTGTATAGGTAATACCCACACACCCACTTTCCGCCAGAGGTAGGTATATTAGGTGCCAACGTGACAGATGGCGAGTCCATCGCCGTTACTCAAGCACGACTATACATACGCCTTTGAATTCCTTCTCAAACGTATGCAGGTTTCTTCTCGATGTTTTCCTTCACCGTAAAGCTCGTGGTGTGACTAATCACTGTACTTAAGCTCAGAAAAACTCATTGGTACAGTCGGGATTCGAACTTGCGACCTTTGCGTCGCAGGCAACTGCTCGAACCACTCGGCCACCACGGCTATTAATTGATAAGACATATTATTCCATTAATGAGTATTTATGTGACAAATTTTAATTATTTCTTATTTTAATATGATTGTGATGCTATAATAGATTTGTGCCTCCTCTGGATGTAAGAACTTTTGAAATATTTTGTATGCCTACAGGCGGGACATAGTGACCACGTTGTGTTTTTTTTAATACCTATCTGTAATGCCTATGTTCACAAAATAAAGATGATTTGATTTGATTTGATTATATCATCTATTTTTAGTTGAATCATGACGGGCGAATGGCTGCAAGTTCGAATTCAGACTGTAGCAATGAGTTATCCGAAGTGCATTGATTGGTCACACTATCCACGTTTCCACAAGTCCACGAACTTAACGTTAAAGGAGAAACATTGAGCAAAATCATACGAGGGCTTTATTCACATATATATAACATATCCTCACGCCTTCCCACAAGGCGTGAGGATATGTTATGTTATGTTATAGGATATGTTTCCCTTCCCGTTCACATACAATTATAATAACTAATTATAATTGTAGTACCTAAGTAACCTGTAACCTAGTCTGTGAATGGATGAAATATATTATTGTCGAATTACTGCGAGCCATTTCTTATGCCTTACTTTTAATATAAGTTTTAAAAATCACCATATATCCACACGCGTGGTTTGACTAATCACTGTACTTAAGTTCAGAAAAACTCATTGGTACAGTCGATATTCGAACGTGCAAACTTTGTGTTGCAGGCAACTACTCGAACCACTCGGCAACCACGTGTTATTAATGTAGACTGTTTTTTAAACCTTTATTTATATAGCGGGCGTTCCATAGACAGCCTGCACTGAATATATTCGTACCATTTGAAAATCTAATGTTACTCTCAAATACATATATATATATATATATATAAAATCACGCCTCTTTCCCGTAGGGGTAGGCAGAGACCACTTCTTTCCACTCGCTACGATCCTTACATACTTGTTTCGCTTCGTCCACTTTCATTATTCTCTTCATACATGCTCTTCGGATTAGGGTACTCTTGACCTGGCCTTTTTTCAAGACGTACCTAATTTGGTCTAGAGACGTCCGCCTAGGTCTACCCCTTCCAACACTTTCATTCACACTCGCCTTATACAATTTTTTTGTCAAACGTTCTTCATTCTTACTCTCAAATAAACACCAATTTAAAAGGTTTTCTATGGTAGTCCCGTTTCCACTTTGACAGCAACATCGATCGACCTCATAATATCCCCGAATCACAAGCGAGAAATATAATTCCATCCAAAGTATCAAATTACATACACCATAGTACAAGGCTCTACTTAACATCTCAAATAATTGAGCGAGGGAAGGAAATTAAGGGCCACAAAGATTAACACAGATAAACAGTGTGATATCTGGTAACTTTTAATTAGCTAATTAGTAGGTACAGCCCCTGTAGGCGGTGGAAATAAACTCGACGAGTGTAATTTTAATATAATAATGTTTTGACAACATACTGTTGCCTTATAATATTACAATAATATCAGCTGAACCAAGTGATACTTATGATGTCTTTGTTATACTTATCTTTTTTTATATTTGTTTTGTAAAGTAAGCATCGACCTATTGTCGGGCCTAAGCTGTTCCCCAATACTTAAGTACTAATGCTGTAACATAATAATATTGTTATTGTATACCTAATGATTTGAAAAGAGTAACCATGGAGTTTCTTGCCGGTTCTTCTCCATGGAAACGACCAACCCGAACCGTGCACCTTTTTTGACATTTTATAAGTGAAATGAAATATGTATTTTGATTAGGTGTGCCCTACGATTTCACACCTAAAGAAAACACATCCTAGGTGTTAAAATTCATCCAATTCCGTTCAGGCGTTGGCCTTATTGAGTATCAAGAATGTTGAGTCCTCACTAACTTTGGCATTTATAATATTGGTCGGTTTCAGAGTCCGTTTTCGTCGAGTCAGAGGCAAAGGATTCCAAATCGATTGAGGTCTAAGATAAGTTGAAACAGACCTCGTTGGGGTTGAAAATAAGTTGTGGATGGAAACATCGGAACCCTTTCACCGATTGGTTCGAGAGGTCACTCGGGCTCTCCGTTTGGTTTTTACATACATTATCCGTTACCACTCTTTAGAGTATTCCGTATAGTTGTAAGTAATATAAGAGTATTGAATAATAATCTACACGCCTTTCCACATAGACCCCCGAAGGGCTAGGCGTATCAAGGTGTATCAAGGCCCTCTTTTCGCTGGAGATGTTTAAGGTGCCATCGTGGCTGATGCCAAATCTTTAAAGCTTTCCTCTCGATGTTTTCTTTCATCATAATGCTCGCAATATCATCAGTCACAGAACTTAAGCTCAGAAACACTTATTGGTAAAGTCGGAATTCGAACTCGCAATCTTTGCATTGCAGGCGAGTACTCGAACATTAAAGTCACCATGCCACCACGCATTAGATATCTCGTATATTGGCTATTCAACAAATATTATAAACATCTTTCATGCTAAAAATACAAATAAAATTGGATAAAATTCGGCACAGAATCAGATTATTAGCTGGATATGTGATATTTCGTAGGTCGTAAAGTCTCAAAAAAATCAAATTTTAGGCGGATGAAACCATAGGCCAAAGCTAGTATATCATCATCTTGCTACGAAGGAAAATGGAACAGTAATTTAAAGATCTTAACTTGGATGAAACGCCGGTACAGCTATATATATCTTAATATATATAAATCTCGTGTCACAATGTTTGTCCTCAATGGACTCCTAAACTACTTAACCGATTCCAATGAAATTTGCACACCGTGTGCAGTTTCATCCAACTTAAAAGATAGGATAGCTTACATCACAATTGGACCCGATAGGTGGCGCTGCGATCATGTTTCAGGAAATTTTACTATTTCACCCGGGCGAAGCTGGGCGGGGCAGCTAGTATATATATATATATATATATATATATATATATATATATATATATATTTGATTTAATCAAGGTCAGAGGAAGTTTTTATTCCGATTGAGGCTTTAAGCTGTATGGATGTGATTTATAGCACATACATCTTATTGGAGGGTAACGAACTTTACGTCTCTGTTTACGAGCTATAAGAGTAAAAGAAGATTTCAAGTAATGTACTTATAGCACAGGGTTTCCCTATTTTAAGTACCAGCTGTACATATTAAAGTTAACAATAGTAATGTAAGTAATACTCAATGCTTCTCAAAGGTGTTGCATTTATTCCGTTCAAATTACTTACCTGAGTTATACTGTGATACATTTCATCTTCTGTAAATTTTTGGATGCAAATAAATGAATTATTATTATTATTATTAATGTTTATATTGTCATTTGTACATTAATATTATAAGCGTCCATTTACGTCCAGTTTACGTCCAGTTTACATTGGTCATCTTTTTAAATGCGAAAGTTTGCGAACAATTTTTTAATTGTTACTCGACACGCGTCAAAGGCCTGGATTAAGACGAAGGGTGGTAGAATAACGACTAAGAAAAAGTATGTCAATAATTAGTACGAGCTACTATGTAGTAGCTACCGGAATTCAGCTGTCTGTACTAACTAGTTTTCTCTTATCTTTATATATATAATTCTTCTGTGAGTGTGTATGTCACTGAACTCCTCTCAAACGACTGGACCGATTTTGATGAAATTTTTTGTGTGTGTTCAAAGGGATCTTGGAATGGTTTAGATTCACAATTGGACCCGATAGGTGGCGCCACCATCTTTTTTTTTCCACCCGAGCGAAGCTGGGCGGGACCACTAGTGATATATATATTTTTTTACAGAGATATATTTTAGGTACCAAAGTGACAGATACAGACTGTACAGTCATAGTTCATACAGTGTGTTCATACACCTTTTGAATTTCCACCCAAGGGTTTCCTCTCGATGATTTCCATCACCTTAAAGTTCGCGGAAGTAAACATTGTACTTTTAGAATTTTTTTTTTATAATATATTTAAATTAATAATTCTGTCAAGTTGTCATATACATTTTTGTAACTGGTTCGTCTTCTTTTGACTTGTAACCTCAAATTTTGACATTATACTTTAATCTTTTCTTTAATTAAAATTGTAAATACCGCTTCAATAATCAGTATCATAAATTTGAGGGCTGGTTTCTTGTCAGTATGTCTGTTGCAACACCTCTTCCATTCGTTTCAACATATTTCTGTGAAAATTATAGAAAGAATATTGTAGTCTAGAGCTCGTCGTAACACAAGACTCAAAAAGTAGGTACCTAATTAGCCGATACTGCGCCACAGAATAAAAGTTACCTTCCTAATTAGCTCTGTACCTACTTAATTTTCCCACTTTAATGTTAGAGGGCTGAAATACGATATCCAAGGAGTTTTTGATAAGGTCTAGGAGTAAGATACATGAGATACCTTCGTAAACCAGTGCTTCGGAGGTATGGAGAAGTAGGTAGTGCCTGGAAGACAGCGATGGACTCGTCATCTGTCATATAAGTACCTTAACGCCTTACCAAAAGGGTACCCGAAGGGTTCGGCCCACACACACACTTTCCGCCAGAGATGTATAATTTATTTACAATAACAACAATTGATAATATTTACAAAGAACAGTTGAAACTAACTACTTACAGATAAAATATTTGCCCAAATCGGTATCCCGAGGCAACGTGCCAAGAAGACTAGCAGCTTGTCCACGCTGGATAGCAATGCTGATTCTCTGAGCGAGATATGTTCCACCCCGCCTGTCACGAGAGGTCTCGACTAGAAGGCGCGAGACCTCTTTAAAAAGATGGTGAGCCTCAGGACCCCAAGGCCCCAGAGATTATTTTAAGTTCACACATGGCTAGTCCATCGCCGTTACTCAAGCACGACTATATTGCATTCAGTAGTTTTTGCTAGGAACAAATGTCCTCACTAACGTTAACATTTATAATACTTGTATGATTCCATGATAGAGTATAAAGCAAAGCGACTGCGACGATAAACTTATCCGTATTTTAATCTAAAATTGTATGCAACTTTCATATGAACTCTCATTTAAACTTTATAATAAGCTCAAAGAATGAGGCTTCCGTAATACAGCAATTTAATATTAAATTTAACTAATCCAAGCCGCATCTGTGTATTGAGAAAGGGTCAAGAATATATATACCTAACATTATGTACATGCTGGAGTACAGACCACGAATTGGCAAGCGCAGTGTAGAAGGTCACCTGCCAGATGGCCCGAAAATCGCTGGTAGCACTCGTAACGCGCTGGAGTTAGAGGCCCTTGTGCAGCTGACAGATATAGGCTGACATGGTGATGATGATGATGATAAAGTACATGTGCCTGAACTGTTGATTGGAAGTAGCGCTCTATCGCTGGGTAGGCAGGAAGGTCTTTGCCCAGCAGTAGAAAAAAAGTTTGCCATTTATAAAATAAGTCGAGGTGGCCGAGTACGTTCGAGAGTTAGGTAGTAGGCCGAGAGTAAAGATTGCAGCTTCGAAACCCAATAGTACTAATGCGTTTTTCTAAAGTTAAGTACCGTGATTGGTCACATCACGAGCTTCACAGCGAAGGAAAACATCGACAGGAAACCTGCATACGTTTGAAAAGAAATTTAAGGACGTGTGTATAATCGTGCTTGAGAAACGGCGATGGACTCGCTATCTGTCTCTAAAATATATGTCCGAAGAAGTATCTGCCTAACTCTTCGGGGACTGTTGCGTGAAGATATGAAGGATAAGCAGCTTAAGAAAACTCTACATCTTTATAATTACGTTCACGTAGATTTTGCAGTTTGACAAATTAGCCTGATCTAGGTTTCCGTCACAGTTTTACACAAGTACTTGCGGTTGGGATATCTAGTCTCTAGAGATTTTAATAATCTGAATCTTTTAAAATGATTTTTGATAAATTATAAGTACATTTTTAAGCTTTTAGACAAAAAATGAGCCTTTCAAACTCCATCTTCAGACTATGGTACCTACCATATCATTTGATTGTCTCCAAATAGACGCACATACATTCAATTTTAATCCAGCCATCAGACAGCAGCTCTCATTGAGCTTCTGAGTTTCCACCGTCCCATCCATAGATATATACTAACAGGGCTAGTTAAATAACAGCTCGTAAAAACCCGATAAGCGCACCCTTACTCCGAACGCCACATAATTGCTTGCAAATTGCTCGCGTAACGGGCGCCGGAGCAAGTCACCGGTTAAAATTGGGTAGCAGGAGGGTCAGTCCAGATTGCAGTCAAATTTATGATTCTCCACCTATAGCCAAATCGTTCGGTACCATTATAGCACAGATTTGCAAAAAGGTTCGATTTATTCCGCGTTTTACGATTCCTGGGGCCTGCATATTTTCAGATTGGAAACACTTTGGTAGGAATAATTGATGTTCGCCTCCATACGTGAGTACTTGCTTCAATAGATATGTGTACTGCCAACCCTCTCTAGACTTATATAGCTCTTTTGCTTTATCCACCTTCATTGGTCTCTTCATACATGCTCACCAGCTTCCTGTGCTTACAATTGACGTTCCCATCCTTGATTTGCCGATTGTTTTGGTCGTTGAAACGTGATTGTCCTCTAACAAATTTTTCTTCGGGTGGGAAGTATGCTTGTTTGCCACTCTTAAAAAAAACTCTCCTTCTAATGCACTCCAGATACCTTCAAGCTTCTACCACCGCACCTCTCGGCATCTCCGGGAGTTCATTCCCATACCTTAAAACTAAAAGTTTCCTCACTGCGCGGCTTCAAAGGAGTTTCTTTCTTCGATTGCTCAGCTGTGGAATGAATTACAGTTGAGGTTTTCCCTAAAGAGAGATTTTTCAAGAAGGGTGTGAAAGATTATTTCAGAACTGGCATCATTTTAGCATTTCTCTTGGTGTTGCAAGCGACCATAGGCGGCGGTAATCGCTTTTCATCAGCCTGGTCGCATTCTGGCCATCTTAGTAGTTTAAAAATGCTCACTCAATATTTCTAAGTCTCTGCCATGAAGTAAACAGCGGGATATTTTTTTGTTGGGATATTGTACAGTTACAGTACGGCTTTATCCTGTTGCCGGAAATTGATGTTCCAAAAATATGTTACATCATTTATTATCTAACAACTTCTGCCACCACCTCCAATAAAGCATTTTACTTCCACACCCGGATAGCATAACTATGTACCTATATACATAAACCATAAGCATTTTGCTTATCAAGATTACTTCCGTGATTTGAGTTTGAGTACTTCCGTGAACACGTCGTTTCTTTTCATAATCTAAGAGGTTACATTTCAAAAATTATTGTCATCATCATCATCATCATCATATCATCACGCCAAGTCCCTAACGAGGTAGGCAGAGAGTATAGAGCACCAGTTCTCTCTAGACTTACATACCTCTTTCGCTTCGTCCACATTCATCAGTCTCTTCATAAAGAATTGTCAATTCCTAAAGTTTGTATTACATACATACATCAAAATTTATTTGGCAGTTGAGCTGTGAAACAAAACCGATAGACAGTTACCACATTGGCATTTACTTAATACCAGTTGGATGTTCACAAAATGCTCCTGGTAAAGGTATATTAGCAGCCACACACCCACCTCCTATGATGTACCGGCCACAAGTTGTCCGAAGGCAGGGATGTGTTAGTAGCCCCCTCTTATCACCGTAGATATACCTATTTAGGTGACAAAACGACACGTGGCACAGTAAAAATGCCTTTAAATAATTTTCAACATAACAAGACCGTGGCTTTGATTTACCGTGGCCGTGGTTATGTGGCTGTATCTACATAACTCTAGAAAAATATATATTTATCTGTAAGTAGTTAGTTTCAATTGTTCTTTGCAAATATTGTTAATTGTTGTTGTTAATAAAGTTTTTATTTTAGAAAATACTTTTTGGCACATTCGGGTTTCAACTTGCACTTCCTGATGCAGGCGGATTATACGGTCTATACATTGGGCTTATTTTATTTAATTTTAATTAATCGACGACTTTAGAAACCCAAATATTTTTTATTAAGTAAATCCGTTGGCTTACATGTCGCGAGATGAAATGAAACTGATGAAAATGATGAGATGAAAAAAAATTTAAGAAAGCGTACAGAAAGCTAGGCTTCGTTATGCGTAGGGTAGCTAACTTTACAAACATAAAAACAATCACTGCATTGTATAATGCTTTGGTTAGGAGTCAACTAGAGTCTATCGCTGTCATCTGGGCTCCAAATGAGACTAAATATAGTGTCATGCTGGAACGTGTGCAGAACAAATTTATTAGATATATATACTTGAAACAGTACGGCGTATATCCATTTTACCCATTAAGGTACCCAAGTTTATTTATCATAGGTATGGTAGGATATAATGAGCTACGGGTAAGAAGGGAGCTAGCACTAGCTCCTTATATCTTTAAAGTTTTGAGAGGCAATACAATGCAGACTTTTTAGGTTTATTAGGGCTAAATACACCTGACAAGTACGTATGGCGCAGGCGTCTCCCACCGCTACTAGCAATACCGAAGGCAAGGACCAACCTGGTCAAGGAAGCACCGGTGACTAGAGCGCTACACACCCTTAATAGTATCCATGAAGAGGTAGACCTATTCACGAGTACTCTGGGTGAATTCAACAGTGTAGCACTGTGTATTATCTATACTAATATTATAAAGAGGAAAGATTTGTTTGTTTGTTTGTTATATATATATAGGCTCCGAAACTACTGGACCGATTTCAAAAAATTCTTTCACCTTTGGAAAGCTACATTATCCCCGAGTAACATAGGCTATATTAAATTGGACCCGATAGGTGGCGCTGCGATCGAGTTTCAAGAATTTTACCTTTTTACCCGGGCGAAGCTTTCTGTGTGTTTCTGTGTGTCTTAAGCTAGATTCGAGAATGGTTTAGATTTACAATTGGACCCAATAGGTGGCGCTGCGATCGTGTTACGGGCAATTTATCTTTTTCACCCGAGCGAAGCTGGGCGGGACAGCTAGTAGGCTATAAATTAAATTAAAATTACCTTATGTTATCTTCATATCTTATTTTGATATAACATGTACACGGCTGCACTAAAGCATTAGGATACATTTAGATATAACATATACACGGCTGCACTAACGCATTAGGATACATTTAGATATAACATGTACACGGCTGCACTAACGCATTAGGATACATTTAGATATAACATATACACGGCTGCACTAACGCATTAGGATACATTTAGATATAACATATACACGGCTGCACTAACGCATTAGGTTACATTTAGATATAACATATACACGGCTGCACTAACGCATTAGGATACATTTAGATATAACATGTACACGGCTGCACTAACGCATTAGGATACATTTAGATATAACATGTACACGGCTGCACTAACGCATTAGGATACATTTAGATATAACATATACACGGCTGCACTAACGCATTAGGATACATTTAGATATAACATGTACACGGCTGCACTAACGCATTAGGATACATTTAGATATAACATATACACGGCTGCACTAACGCATTAGGATACATTTAGATATAACATATACACGGCTGCACTAACGCATTAGGATACATTTAGATATAACATATACACGGCTGCACTAACGCATTAGGATACATTTAGATATAACATGTACACGGCTGCACTAACGCATTAGGATACATTTAGATATAACATATACACGGCTGCACTAACGCATTAGGATACATTTAGATATAACATATACACGGCTGCACTAACGCATTAGGATACATTTAGATATAACATGTACACGGCTGCACTAACGCATTAGGATACATTTAGATATAACATGTACACGGCTGCACTAACGCATTAGGATACATTTAGATATAACATATACACGGCTGCACTAACGCATTAGGATACATTTAGATATAACATATACACGGCTGCACTAACGCATTAGGATACATTTAGATATAACATGTACACGGCTGCACTAACGCATTAGGATACATTTAGATATAACATGTACACGGCTGCACTAACGCATTAGGATACATTTAGATATAACATATACACGGCTGCACTAACGCATTAGGATACATTTAGATATAACATGTACACGGCTGCACTAACGCATTAGGATACATTTAGATATAACATGTACACGGCTGCACTAACGCATTAGGATACATTTCCTGTTATGTTAGTTTTAAGTTGATAAATAGATAATATAATATATCCTCACGCCTTCCCGCAAGGGTCCCCGAAGGGGTAGGCAGAGGTGTATAGGTAATACCCACACACCCACTTTCCGCCAGAGATATATTAGGTGCCAACGTGACAGATGGCGAGTCCATCGCTGTTACTCCAGCACAACTATACAAACGCCTTTGAATTTCTTCTCAGACGTATGCAGGTTTCCTCTCGATGTTTTCCTTCACCGTAATGCTCGTGGTGTGACTAATCACTGTACTTAAGTTCAGAAAAAACTCATTGGTACAGTCGGGATTCGAACTTGCGACCTTTGCGTCGCAGGCAACTGCTCGAACCACTCGGCCACCACGGCTTTTTGATAAATAGATAAATAAATAAAAAAAATAAAAAACATTTAGCAGATCTTATAAGTGTAGTTGTTGGAACAGCCCGAGGAAAGGAAAGATTGAGTAAATGCCGCACCATTATCTCAAGACCATTCAGCAGAATAGATGAAGTTTTCGTCTCGAAAGTCCATTTCATAACCTATTTTCTACATTGGATCTTGATCCCAGCGATCTTAGTTGAAGTCTTGAATCTAGTTCGTCTTAAATCTCTAGTTCATTTACTGGACAATAGGGCCGACGGTACAGAAATATATATCCGTATATTGGATTATTGAAAAAAAATATGATAGGCCACCTTATACGACATGATAGCTTCTTTAGAGATATACATATAAGATCTTTTATATTTAAGCAGATGACACAATGTGATTCATCCTAAAACAGAAAATCATTATTTATTTCAGATAAGTCTTACATAACATAACAAATATAAACTAACACTAACTTACTTACCTAAAACAGAAACAACAATTAAATGTCCATGCTTTACAATTATTACTATTTTACATCATATAAACATTTATATTGTAACGAAAAAAATACAATAATCTTAATAGATGAACTGACACATGTTCAAATATATCATGTCAGTAAGCACAAAGGTTTCATACATACATACATATCATCCCGCCGAGTCCCTAACGGGGTAGACAGAGAGTATAGAGCGCCAGTCCTCTCTAGACTTACATACATCTTTCGCTTCCTCCAGATTCATCAGTCTCTGCATACATGCTCGTCAGTTTCGAGTACTCTTGACTTTCCCTTCCTTGAGCGTCTGATTGATTTGATCTATGTAGTTGGAACGTGGTCTTTATCTGCCTCTTCTTGCACACACTTAGAGATATCTTAGAAGGAAAGAAACACTGAGAGGGAGGAAGAAGACGACCAAGAATATCATACATAAGTTAAATAGTAAATGTAACAGATATCCTACCACTTCGGCGGACCCATATAGGCGTGAAGATATATATATTTTTTCTTAAGAAAATAACATGGAGTGTGAGTTACAGCAACTTTCGCTACTTAACTGAAAAACGGCGAGACCAAGGCCTCCAGCCAGGCACTTCTTAGGTGCTAAGGACCCATCCGGTAAGGTTGGGACCTTGGCTTACTCGGACTATTATGTTGATAAAGCTTTTGTCATAAAGAAAAATTTACGAAATACTATATCCATCACCAGCATAGCATCATGGGTGGAAATATATTAGATGGCTCTATTACATAATCCACTCTAATATATTTCCACCTTAATGTGTATATTTCCACCTTAATGTGTATATTTCTTTTGTTGTTTGACGTATGACGAATGAGGGCAATATTCGTTATCCTTTTCCTTCCCTCACGATAAATAGAGATGGCTGGAACGTTGCATGATACTAATAGCGGTTGATGTATTTCCGAACATAGGAAATGATATTATTTCCCCAATATGTATGTACCTTAATAACGTTATGGACCGTACCATTGGTGTGATAAAGCATTCCGTCTATCAGATAGATGTTTGGGAAGAAAAGCCTAAATATGGTTCAATAAACGTTTATTATTTTACGTTTACGATTCGTTTATATTTATAAGCTTACTGCCATATAGCGAAAGCACTTTTATGTACACTTATAGTAAAATCAAGCTATATACAAATAATAATAAAGTAATTTTTATTATAATCTTTTTATACTACTAGAGTGGCAAACAAGCATACGGCCCACCCGATGGAAAACGGTTACCGCGGCCTATTTACGCTTGCAATACCGAAGTATTACTTGCGCGTTGCCCCTCTGTGTTCGGAGAGCTATACTGAATTATATAAATCAACGTAATTCTAACTTATCACGGTCAATAATACATATTTCCGACGTGTACCCAATACCTCTTTCGTATCACCTTCCCGCAAGGGTCCCCCCCTTGCGGGAAGGTGATACGCTGTAACCGAATTCTTGAACACACTAACACAAAAATGCTCTCAGCAGGCCCAATTTGTAAGGAAAAATTCGCTTTACAAATTAATCAAATTAATTTCCCAAGACACGAAACAATATTCATCCTCTTTACAGTAATTGGTATGACATTTCCATCTCATTATGAAATGGAGGTGTAATTTTTACTTCGTCTCAGGTGTCAATAATTAATGAGGTAACTAAGCGTGGCTTCACCTGCGCAAAATAAAATTTCATGGTTGATTTATTATGATAATTTTAACTTATTCTTAATATTGATTTTATTTGGAATTTAAGAAAATATTAATGTATGGATTTTGGTATCTGAAATAAATGAATTATTATTATTATTATTTTTGTTTAGTCATAGTGGTCGAGTGGTTCTAGAACTTCCGTACAAAAATGTCAAAACTGTACCATGAACTTTTTTTCAACTTAAGAACATATTAGTCCCACCACGAGCTTCACGGTAAAGGAAATCATCGGAGGATACCTGCATACGTCTGAGAAGAAATTCAAAGGCGTATGTATAGTCGTGCTCGAGTAACGGCGATGGACTCGCTATCTGTCACGTTGACACCTGAAATATTTCTCTGGCGAAAAGTGCGTGTGTCGAGACTACCTACACTCTGCCCAAGGCAGTAAAAAGCCTATAAATAGATGAATCCCCTCCGTAACAAATCATTCTCTAGGCTGTTGTTGCCTTTACTTTTGTATTTCATATCTTGCCCAGAATTAGTTACAGTACTGATGACAATATTTGTGTCACTTGTTTAATTTGCCAATGTGTAAACATTGTAGGCTTTATAGATTCCCACATCCTGCTAACTTTTTTATACTTATCTTGTTTTATGTATGTTTTGTATAATAAGCAACGACCTATTGTCAGGCCTATGCTGTTCCCCAATACTTAAGTACTAATGCTGTAACATAATAATATTGTTATTGTATATAAAAAAAATATTTGAAAATAGTAACTATGGAGTTTTGCCGGTTCTTCTTCATGGAAACGACCAACCAGAACCGTGCACCTTTTTCGACGTTTTATAAGTGCCCATCTAGGCCTATGTGAAATAAAATATATTGATTTGATTTTATTTAATACAACTTAGACAAAAGCCTTAGACCAATCTTCGCGGGGCTTAATATGGGGCCCTTTGTTAGGTATTTACATACTGTTCTAATGAACACAATAGCAAAGTCGAAGGTATTGTCCTGTCAGCGGGCAGAAGGGTGCGTCTCACCTCTACGTATATCTTCTCTCACCTCGTTCCCTTGACATTTGAGGACAACACATGGCTACCATAAGTGAACATAGGGAAGAGGAATGCATAGCTAGATACATATACCTATGTACCTATCATTAAATGCCATAAGTCATATGTCGTCCAATTGCTCGATTTTTTACGGTATTCTACATGTTTGGGTGATCCAGTTTATTGCCTACATTTAAACACAGCACAGGCGGCGGTAACCGCTTACCATCAGGCGGGGGCCGCGTGCTTGTTTCCCACCCAAGTGGTAAAAAAATCACGATTGTCCCCCACGGGCTAGGCGTATTAGGCAGAGGATAGAGTAGGCAGATTTGCATAGATAGTAAGAATGTTGTTTAATATATTTTCTTTTGTGTTAATCCTCACGCCCTCCCACAAGGGTCCCCGAAGGGGTAGGCAGAGGTGTATGGGTAATACCCACACACCCACTTTCCGCCAGAGGTATATTAGGTGCCAACGTGACAGATGGCGAGTCCATCGCCGTTACTCAAGCACGACTATACATACGCCTTTGAATTTCTTCTCAGACGTATGCAGGTTTCCTCACGATGTTTTCCTTCACCGTAAAGCTCGTGGTGTGACTAATCACTGTACTTAAGTTCAGAAAAACTCATTGGTACAGTCGGGATTCGAACTTGCGACCTTTGCGTCGCAGGCAACTGCTCGAACCTCTCGGCCACCACGGCTCTAATACCGGCACGTTAATACCTGGGACAATTCCACACAAATTGACATAGTCTCAAATTAAGCAAAGCTTGTGTTATGGTAACTAGACAAGGATATATTTACTTATATAGATAGATATATACTTAAACACATAGGACATCCAAGACTAAGGTACAAATATGCGTGTTCATCACACAAATATCTGCCCTCAGCGGGATTCGAACCCGCGACCTCAAGTTTCTCAGTCAGGAGCTCTAACCGCTAGACCAGACGGTCGTCTATATATCGTGTTGTGTATATACTGTGTATATAATTCTACCTATTGTGTACTGTATATATCGTGAACTACATTTATATTAGAACTGGCTACTGGCCGTTCTAATGTGTATTTCAAATTAATAAATAGTCTCGCACACTTTTTGCCGATTCATCCATTTAGATTTTTTTAAGCGTGTACATGTTTCTTCGCGTTCTACGTTAAGGTGAAAAAACTCAAATGAACCTGCAATTCTGATTACTAGTACACTACTTAAACCACGGGCTGAAAAAAAAATCAGATTATTATATATTACACATATCTTAACCTTCCCACAAAGGTAGGCAGAGCTGTATAGGTATATATACCCACACATCCACTTTCTGCCAGTGATATATTTTAGGTGCCAACGTGACAGATGGCGAGTCCATCCCCGTTACTAAAGTACGACTATACAGATGTTTTCCTTCACCGTACAGCTCGTGGTGGGACTAATCACTGTACTTAAGCTCAGAAAAACTCATTGTTACCGTCGGGATTCGAACTTGCGATCTTTGAGTCGCAACTACTCGATCCACTAGGCCACCACGGCTTCGATTAGTATAATCTATTTATTATAGCAGCCCCACAGCCCTATTATAAATATAAATAAATTAAGATCCAATTCGGTTACAATATAAAGGTTTCAAACAAACAAACGTACAATCCAATCAAAGTTGGATAATTGGAACAAGCCGAATTGGAAGCATAATCATGAACCCTCACAAATATAGCCCATTTAGGGAAATTGGGAAAAAGGTTGAAACGATAGTCATGTAATAATGTAATTTGATAATAGTTAGATACTGTCGTGGTTATTGAGTCTCATCGCTCTTCTCTGTCAAATCAAGCATGTGGTGTTTGCCTGTAAAAGGTTTAGCACATTAGCATAAGACCCTTAGACTAATATTTTTGAACATAAGCTTTGTGTATAAACTGTTAGCAAACCTTAAATAAATAAATAAAAATAAAATCAATATACACGCAGGAAGTATACATATACGATGTCATTAGTTATTTAGTTTCATGGAAAGGATGAAGATAGGCATTTTATTAATTGCGACCTAGCAAATGGATGAGTGAAGAAAGGTTGAAGAAACGAACATAATCAAGCAAAGCATATGGCCCACCTGCTGGGAAGTTGTTATCGCAGCCTATTTACGCTTACAATACCGAAGTATCACTTGCGCGTTGCTGCTCTGTATTGGGAGAGTTATACTGTGTTGGCAGCATAATGGGACTAATCTCTCTGCTGCCAACACAATATAACAATCCTCCCCCTCCCCATGGAGCTAATTACTGGAAATATTATTCACGGCATAGAAACACAACACAAACATAACACATTTAGTGTTATTTGGCTACGGACTTCTATAAGGTGGAGGTCCTGCCCCAGTCGGGCAGCTCCAAATTCGAACGGGAAACCCGTTATGCCCTACCTCTCTTTGTTAGTTGTGATATATCGAAAAGATGAGTGGAGAAAGGTTGACGAAACGAGTATATAATGCGAGTGTATGAAAGGAGAAGCAGAGGAAGACCACGTTCCAACTATCTAGATCAAATCGATCGGACACTCAAGGACGGGAACGTCAGGAGTACCCAAAACCGACTAGCTTCTTTGAAGGGACCGACTGCCTTCAACATTACATTTGGTGTGTATGAATATTTCTGAAATAACAATTGTTGTAATTGAGAGCATTTTTTTTAACGAAAAGTTTAAGGGTCACTTCAAAGTGCTTTTCCTTTTTATTTATGAGTATAATATTGGTTAATGCCTTTGCAGTTCAATGAGAAATCCTTAAGGGTACTTCATGCTTAATAACAGTCGGTATTGGTAGCTGCCAACTGCTTAAGCCGAGACTCCATCACAGAGCTTTTTAATGATTTGAAAAAGTAGTAAAAATAAGTAAATCAGATGATACCAGCGATACTGCGGACGCGGACGGCCGTCTGGTCTAGTGGTCACAGCTCCTGACTGCGAAACTTGAGGTTGCGGATTCCATTCCCGCTGAGGGCAGATATTTTTGTGATGAACACGTGTATTTGTGCCTTAGTCTTGGATGGGAAAAAGTATAAGTATTGTCCTATGTATTTATGTATATATCTATATCTTAATATATATATTTCTTGTGTGCGTGTGTATGTGACTGAACTCCTCTTAAGCGACTGGACCGATTTTGATGAAATTTTTTGTGTATGTTCAAGGGGATCTGGGAATGGTTTAGATTCACAATTGGACCGATAGGTGGCGCTGTGATCGTGTTTTAGGGCATTTACTTTTTTCACCCAAGCGAAGCTGGGCGGGACCACTAGTGTATATATATATATATATATATATATATATATATATATAAGTATAAATGTCAATTTGTGTGGAATAGTCTCCGGTTATTTATAATTATTTACTTATTGGATACATATAGGTAATTGTAGGTACCCAGCCACTAAGCCCATACTTAGTTAGTCACGTACAGGCATACTCACGCACACTAACACAAACGCACTATGTTCTATTTACCGATGTTATAATTGTTACATTTTTAGTGTATAAAATACATCATCAGCCCACTCTAGTCCACTGCTGGACATAGGCCTCCCCTAATGAGCGCCATAGCGCCCTGTCTTCAGCTTGCTTAAAATACATACAAATCTGAAATTCATATGATGTTATACATATATATGACTGGGGACTCATCGTGACTATGGGTATATATACCTATTACCTATATAACATCTCGTATATAATATAGCAACGCTTCCTGTCATTAAATAATATCTTTCCAAACGCGATGGACGGCGGCCCTTCTCCAGCCAATTAATTGATTGTCAGCCAAAATTAATTTACTATCACCGCCATTTAAACGAATTTTATTAAGATGCTAATTTTCTATTTAACTTCCCACCTCCCTTCGCTGAATATTTGATGAGGGACCGCCGGTTGGTCGGATCTCTCGAAGCAAAGTATTTTATGCTTGGATTGAGGATGACTTGAATTAAGGGAAGGAATGAGCTTAAATATTCTACTGCTGGGACACTGATGATTTGAAGTGCGCAGAAGTACACTGAAGATTTTGACCAAATGATTTGAAAAGAGTAACCATGGAGTTTCTTGCCGGTTCTTCTCCATGGAAACGAACAACCCGAACCGTGCACATTTTTCGACGTTTTATAAGTGCCCATCTAGGCCTAAGTTGAAAAAAATTTATTTATTTATTTATTTATTATGCTTACAACTATCCTTACAGGTTAACCTAATACAATAGTGATTACTTAGTTAGTGATACAATAGAGATTTAATTTAAATTTGAATTTTGAATGGCCTAAGGCCATGCTTGACGCGAAGCTTATCAGGCCTACAATTTACATTACATGTATTCCACCATGCCGCCGAACAGCCGTGGTTGCCGAGTGGGTCTAGCTGCAACATAAACATTGCAAGTTGGAATCCCGACTGTACCAATGAGTTTATCCGAATTTACGTAAAGTGATTAGTCACACCACGAGCCTTACGAGAGGGAACCTCTATATGTCTGTCACGTTGTCACCTAAAATATTCCTGGTGGAAAGTGGGTATGTGGGTCCCAACTATACACCTCTACCTACTCGTTCGTGGACCCTTGTGGGAATGCGTGAAGATATATTATATTATGTATTCTATTAGCGGGGATTCTAAAAGTTCTTCAGAAAAAACTCCAGCTTAGAATAACTAAAATTCTAGACCAAGACTGTTGCCAGCAAAGTCGTATCTTTTGATCGTACGAATTTACGTAAACCACATATCGCCTTATATAGGTATGTCGAAAAAGATACATAAGTATATACAGAACTGGCGCTGTATACTCTCTGCCACTCGGCATGATGATATGTATGTATGTATGTATCGCCTGTCCCGTTTTCTTAGGCACTCTGTATATACAGTCTGTTGTTGTTAACAGTTGTTCAAATTGCCCTATCACATAATTGAGTAACAGTCCTAAGTCTGAGTCAGCGTGTATATAAGGATATATATAGACAGGGTATATATAGTCAGGTGCAGAGTGGGTCCAAGTGCGTCACCTTTGTGACGGAGAGCCACTTCTCTGGCATTGTCTCGCGAGTGTTGTTTGCTCCCGGGCCAATTTTTTTTTTTTTATTTTATTGTCTCTCGTAGCGTGAGTTCCGGGAACTTTTGCTACTTTACCGGTCAATGGCGAGACCTAGGCCTCCAGCCAGGTACTTTAGTACTAAGCAACACAGCTAGGGGATTTACGGCTTATTCGCGTCGAGCCTCGTCGGCGAGGACGGAACAGCGGTCGGTTTTGTGTAGTGTTGGTATGTTTTTGTCGGGCGTCCTGGAGGACCGTTATGTCGTCATCCGGTTCGATGACGGCGTGTCTTGGACGCCTTATCTTCGAGATAAGGGAAGGAGTGTATCGGGCGGCCGATACGACGAGGGGGTTGGGGTGATTTACAGCAGAATCGAAATGACGTTTGGACAGTTTTTTCAAAAACTGTTTTATAGTGGGGACTTTGAGGTCAACGTGGAGTTGACTATTACGCATGTACCACGGGGCACCTGTGGCTCTCCGGAGAAACCGGCTTTGGAGCACTTGCAGGGGGTTAAGTGTTGAGCTCCCGGGCCAATCATATATGCACTACATATATACATTAATATAAAAATAATTTTATACAGCGGTGGTGGCCGAGAGGTTCGGGTAGTTGCCTGTAACACAAAGATTGCAAGTTGGAATCCCGACTGTACCAATGAGTTTTTATGAACGTAAGTACAGTGATTCACACACGAGCGTTACGGTGAAGGGAAACATCGAGATGAAAACTGCTTACGTTTGAGAAGAAATTCAAAGGATGTCGTGCTAAGTAATGACGATGGACTCGCCATAAGTCACGTTGGCACCTAAAATATATCTCTGGCTAAAATTAGGTGTGTGGGCACTACCTATACCTCTGCCTATCCTGTTTTTAAATGGAATAATTATATACTGGTCGATTTTATCTCAACTGCATTAGCAATATTATTTTTTAACGTGCAGTGATTATCCGTATTAATAAATTACTATCAATATTTTTTGTTAATAAACCTACGTATTTATTAATCCCGTCATCATAATAACCTTATTGTGGTACAGAACGCGCCCGTGGAATGTTTGAATCCCGCCGGCGGAGGGAGTTCTTAAGTTAATTACAGCTGCGTGGGAGATACGGAGCTAGAAGAGGTTTATTTTCATTGTAATAGCTGATGTAAAGCTTGTGTAATAAGGTTGGAATTGCAATATAATAGCTTTCAGCAAACCCTACACTTCTCGTCAAACAGCTTATGAAAATTTCTACTCACTGTAAGGAGAGAATTCTTCCCAGGGGTCTTATTCATCTGTGGTCCTATCCACACTCTTAATGTAAAAAGATAACAACACTAAAAATAAACCCTAATAAAGTTTGTTGATAATTTCAAAGCTGCCTTGAATGAACACAATGGTTAACATCCGTCATGTATAATTCAAAGGTAAGAACACGGTGTTTAAGTATCGATTGCCGATGGCCTTGACGCTTCGTGTACTTGGGCATTCGTGTAATAGGTTTGAGAAAGCTGACAGATCACAGTGTAACTCTGATCGCTATGTCTTCACGTTTTCCCACAAAGGTGCCCTAAGGGGTGGGCAGAGGTGCATAGTAATACTCGGAGTATGGTTTATCATTTACCCCAGTAGCAAAGAGTAACATTGGAAAGTTTGTTTCTTCCTAAAGATTTCTGCAGGGTCGGCAACGCGCGAGTGATACCCCTGGTGTTGCAAGCGTCCATAGGCGGCGCTAACTGCTTACCATCAGGCGGACCGCATGCTAGTTTGCCACCCAGGTGGTATAAAAAAAACTGTGTTGAGTTGTAAAATACATTGCAAAGATGCGAATTTTCCGGTAAGCAAGCAAAAATCTAAAATGTTCACAGCTCGTGAAAAGTGCGAACCTTTCCATATAAATCATCACGCCAAGTTCCGAACAGGTTAAGCAGCGAGAGTAGAGCATTTCTTCTATTTACACATTCATCCCTCTTTCGCTTCTTTCAAATTCATCAGTCCCTTCAAACATGCTCTGGCTTCCAGTGAGCATGTTTGAACTTTTTTTGACGTTCCCGTCTTTGATTATCCCATTGATATGATCTAGATAGTTGGCACGTGGTTTTCCTCTGCCACTTCTTGCACACACTTTTGCTTTGTATATAAATAATAATAATATCTTCACGCCTTCCACAAGGGTCCCCGAAGGGGTAGGCAGAGGTGTATAGGTAATACCCACACACCCACTTTCCGCCAGAGGTATATTAGGTGCCAACGTGATAGATGGCGAGTCCATCGCCGTTACTCAAGCACAACTATTCATACGCCTTTGAATTTCTTCTCAGACGTATGCAGGTTTCCTCTCGATGTTTTCCTTGACCGTAAAGCTCGTGGTGTTAGTCACACCACGAGCTTTACGGTATCACTGTACTTAAGATCAGAAAAACTCATTGGTACAGTCGGGATTCGAACTTGCGATCTTTGTGTCGCAGGCAACTGCTCGAACCACTCGGCCACCACGGCTCATATTTACGGCTTTGTATATACATTGCGTCAATTCGTGACTCATCCTTTCTATGTGTCCAAACCAACCATTTGTAACCAATAGCTGAAATATAATACATACACAATCCTGCGGGTATATACCCTTACTTCCCGTAGGTAGGTAAATTTATGAAAAGTCTTAGTGTCATGTCTTTGTGACTACCAAATACCTGGATCAAATCGATCGGACGCTCAAGGACGGGAACGTCAAGAGTACTCGAAACCGACGAGAATGTATGAAGAGACTGATGAATGTGGATGAAGCGAAAGAGGTACATGTATAATGTATTTATTGGCTCCTTCGATGCTTCAAGCGCCATCCATCGATCGCCTTCTGTGATAATATTTTGATAAAAACTGTCGGACAATGATTAAGGGTAGGTATGATAAATAAGCAAAAGTGTGTGCAAGAAGAGGCATAGGAAGGCCACGTTCCAACTACCTGGACCAAATAGATCGGACTCTCAAGGACGGGAACGTTAAGAGTACTCGAAACCGACGAGCATGTATGAAGAGACTGATGAATGTGGACGAAGCGAAAGAGGTATGTAAGTCTAGAGAGAACTGGCGCTCTATACTCTCTGCCTACCCCGTTAGGGACTCGGCGTGATGATATGTATGTATGATAAATAAACTTAGGCGATTTAATTCTTTGAGTACCCCAACCGTACTTGGGTACCGAGGCATATGATACTCTCTAACTTAGCTTTAAGAAACCATACAGTGCCGAAAGTTCAACGTCGACCTCACTTCCACGCCTTGCCAGAAGGGTCTTCAAGGGGGTAGGCAGAGGTAGTACCCACAAACCCACTTTCCGCCAGAGACATATTTTAGGCTAACGTGTTAGATGGTGAGTCCATCATCATTCTCAAGCACGACTATTACATAACCGAACGACTTAGAATTTTTAAAACGTATGCAGGTTTCCTCTCGATGGTTTCCTTTACCGTAAAGCGCATGTATTAATACTTAAGAAGAAGTTAAAAAAAGCTCATTAGTATATTTCAGATATTTTTTGTGAGCAAAAGATCCACGCGCACACTATCGCCGCACCTTTTCAGGCGCTTATCAGAGCGCCTCGACTCAGGCCGGTGTTAAATTACTCGTAAATAAATTAGTTTTAAGTAAGCTTAGTGCCTCAGCCTGGGTGGCTTGTACAGTCACTTGTTCAGCCATTTTAGCTTTATTAAGTATCTGTTACTAACTTGCTTATTGGATTTTTTGTTCCAGATTTTCATTATTTTCTGCTGTTTTGGGATAATTTATGTCTTTCGGCCGTAAGTTATAACAGTCATCCGTGTTAATTTTTGTTTTTTGCGTAATCTGCACATTTTGCCAAGATTTTTTTATACAGTTCACCAAAATTTGCCTGGTTTTACATATACTACGAACAAATTTAGTTTCCCTATTTCAATCTGGGCCATAAGAGTTTTACTATTAAGAGGACGCTCGTCTGGTCTAGTGATCAGAAATGCTGACTGCGAAGCTTTAAGTCACGAGTTCGATTCGCGCTGAGGGCAGATTATAGTGTGTAACAAAAAAAATCTATATCTTCGTCTTGGATGTCCTATGTATTCATGTAAATATATAACTATCCATACATATATGTATTTATTGTTGTCTAGTTACCATAGTAAACGTTTTGGGACTAATTCAATTTGTGTGGAAGTGTTCAATTTTTTATGTATTATTTATTATTAATTTGTCTTCTTCAACATTGGGCAATAAGCAAATATCTTGTCAAACAAGATATTTAAAGGCAGTCCTTTCAGCAAGCATGCCTAAGTAGGAAATAGTATTTTAACCATTGGCCTTACAAAGTAGTGCAGCACAAAGGTCGACATATCGGCAAACAGCACATATCGAGCTCAAACCGGCGGAGCGTGCCTTCCATTACGGGCAGAGTTAATTGAAAAAACCATTCGCGGTATGAGATCGCCGCCGGTTTGTTTTGTTTCATCGAAAATATTGGCCACTGCAAATATACAGTGCTTGGTGGATTAACGCACGTGAAATGGTGCTGGAGGAGTGGTTGGGAATTTTTAAGCCCATTTCACATTACTGTTTTTGTGGGGTTTATGTGAGATAGTCTGTAGAAACATCTTTAGTAGAGGTAGGGCATATCGGGTTTCCCGTTCGAATTTGGAGCTGCCCGACTGGGGCAGGACCTCCACCTTATAGAAGTCCGTAGCCAAATAACAAAATTTTTTGTGTTGTGTTCCTACGCGGTGAATAAGGTTTCCAGTAATGAGCTCCTTGGGGAGGGTTGAGGATTGTTATATTGTGTTGGCAGCAGAGGGATTAGTCCCATTGTGCGACCAACACAGTATAACTCAGAGTGGCAACGCGCAAATGATACTTCGGTATTGCAAGCGTAAATAGGCTGCGGTAACCGTTTTCCATCAGGTGGGCCCGTATGCTTGTTTGCCACTCTAGTTTTATAAAAAAAAAATCTACAAAATTGGTAGTACTACTAATTACGAGATATATGCAACAGTTTATACCTCGTAATAATTGCAGAGTACCTGTAGTCTTAGGTATACCCGCAAGCCTACTAATATTATAAATACGAAAGTTTGTTGCTCAATCACGCCAGAACGGCTGAACGGAATTGAATGAAATTTGGTAAAGAGATATATTACTAGCTGGATTAACACATGTAATATTTATTTATTTATATTATAACAAAGAAAAAATTGCTAGTAAAATCAAATTTTCACGTGTCTAACCGCAGAAACGACCAGTTGTTAATAAAACAAAAGCGTTGTGGTAATTAAGTGTTTTTGTGGACTACTCCGATGAATTATAATGCAAATAGGATATCTTAGTATTTAGGACAGTTGCTGAATGTGTCACAATGATGGAGATTAAAGCAAAGAAAAATAACTACATTACAAGATGACAATATTTCGATCGTATGAAATATGAAAAATATTAACTGTATGATAATTGTATAGATGTTGAGTCTAACAATTTTTTTATTAATTAATCTAATCAAGAATGTTGTCAGAACCACACCACATAAATCCATGTTTTGGAGTGAGTGTTACTCCTTTCCATCATGCTGTTATTTATCTTATTTCATCGTCATGATGATGATATCTATATAAATTATACCATCCAAAGGGGTAAGCAGAGGTGTATAGGCAGCACCCACTTTCCCCCAAAGAAACATTTTAGATACCAACGTGACAGATGGCGAATCCTTTGAATTTCTGCTAAAACGTATGCAGGTTCCCTCTCGATGTTTTCCTTCACCGTAAAGCTCGCGGTGAGACTAATCAACTGTACTTAAGTTCAGAGAAAACTTATTGGTACACTCGGAATTCAAACCTATAATCTTTGTTTTGCAAATAATTTACTCGAACCACTTGGCCACGACGACTCGGCTCAGTTAGTTGTAAATAACTCAAGTTAGTATATAAAGAGAGCCGTGGTGGCCGAGTGGTTCGAGCAGTGGCCTGCGACGCAAAGGTCGCAAGTTCGAATCCCGACTGTACCAATGAGTTTTTCTAAAACTTAAGTACAGTGATTAGTCACACCACGAGCTTTACGGTGAAGGAAAACATCGAGAGGAAACCCGGCATACGTCTGAGAAGAAATTCAAAGGCGTATGTATGTATAGTCGTGCTTGAGTAACGGCGATGGACTCGCCATCTGTCACGTTGGCACCTAATATACCTCTGGCGGAAAGTGGGTGTGTGGGTATTACCTATACACCTCTGCCTACCCCTTCGGGGACCCTTGTGGGAAGGCGTGAGGATATATTATTATATTATATATAGTATATAAAAGAGGAAAGTTATCACCAGCTATGTCCCTAAATCCTTCAAACTCGTCAAATAGACCCCGTGGGAGGGCATAATTACAGCTTCACTGTCGTAAAACAACATTCTAATACCCAAATTGTTATTCAAAACAGTAACAAACTTAAATGTCAGACTATTTATTACTAATGAACTTAATACTGATGTAGGTTCCTTACTTGTTGGGCCCGTTCATAAGAGTTAGTGAGTTATTGAAATTCTATAAACCTTTGCGTTTGTCAAACCAATCAACACCATAATTTGATCATTGTTACACTTACGTTGTGTTTGATGTATAAAGCACACAACCCAAACTAGTGTGGGTTGTACCTTATCTCATAGTTTTGCTCACTGCCATCTTCAATGCCGCACTGAGCAACAACTTTTTCCCCCAATCCTGGAAAAGTGCAACAGTCATAGGTATTCCCAAGCCAGGGAAACCTAAGACCGAAGCTTCCAGTTATCGCCCCATCAGTCTCCTCAATGTCCTTGGCAAGATTTACGAGAGACTTATTTACAATAGATTAAAGAGTTTTGCAGACTCTAAGAAAGTCATACCTGACCAACAGTTCGGTTTTCGAACCAAACATTCCTGTGTCCAACAAGTCCACCGTATTGTGGAAGACGTCAGTAGCGGCTTCCAATTCGGTTTTACCACGGGTATGCTCCTCTTCGACGTGGCGAAGGCATTCGACAAGGTCTGGCACAACGGCTTGATATACAAGCTGTACCAGTTGGGCGTGCCGGACCGTCTAGTACGCATAGTACGGGACTTTTTGTCGAACCGCTCCTTCCGCTACAGAGTCGAGGGCACACTCTCTTCCCCCCATCCCATACGAGCAGGAGTCCCGCAAGGCTCAGTGCTCTCGCCACTCCTATTCACGCTTTATACTAGCGACATTCCCCTCCATAGACGAGTTAAAAGCGCTCTATTCGCCGACGATACGGCTATCTATTACAAGGGTAGAACTCCCGAGGGAATTCACGACAACCTCCAATCCGCAGTCACAGCCCTGGGGCGGTGGTTCCGGAAATGGAGAATTGAAGTGAACCCGACCAAAAGCGCAGCCATTCTATTCTGGAAAGGCCTCGAACGCCCACGGGTAGCCCCCATCACCCTCTTCGGCAAACCCATTCCATGGGAAGAAAAAGCCAAATACCTGGGTGTGATCCTCGATCAACGCCTTTCTTTCCGTCACCACGTAAAGGCGGTACGCGCGCGAGCCGCCTTCGCGCTCGGTAGACTTCACAGCATGTTGAATGCACGAAGTAAACTCTCATTGAAATCCAAGGTGAGGATTTACACGACGTGCATTCGACCAATCATGACATATGCCGGTGTAGTGTTCGCACACACTAGCAAGTCAACACTTAACCCCCTGCAAGTGCTCCAAAGCCGGTTTCTCCGGAGAGCCACAGGTGCCCCGTGGTACATGCGTAATAGTCAACTCCACGTTGACCTCAAAGTCCCAACCATAAAACAGTTTTTGAAAAAACTGGCCAAACGTCATTTCGATTCTGCTGTAAATCACCCCAACCCCCTCGTCGTATCGGCCGCCCGATACACTCCCTCCCTTATATCGAAGATAAGGCGTCCAAGACATGCCGTCATCGAACCGGATGACGACATAACGGTCCTCCAGGACGCCCGACAAAAACATACCAACACTACACACAACCGACCACTGTTCCGTCCTCGCCGGCGAGGCTCGACGCGAATAAGCCGTAATGTTCCCCCCCGACCTCCGCCGCAAACGCCGGCCCGCGCCGAGCTAAACGCGCAAATCCCGCCCCCAAATAATATTTAAATAAAATTACCAGTCCAGCCCAGCTCCCTTGCTCGCGATCCAGCAACGCCCTAAGCCGAGGTTCGTACCCCACAGGGGGTGCCCTTAGCTGTGTTGCTTAGTACTAAAGTGCCTGGCTGGAGGCCTAGGTCTCGCCATTGACCGGTTAAGTAGCAAAAGTTCCCGGAACTCACGCTACGAGAGACAATACAAAAAAAAAAAAAAAAAAAAAAAAAAAAAATAGTGTGGGTTGTAACCTCTGCCGACTCCTTTGCGGCACATATGTGAAGAAAAGATAACTATTATTGAAATGAATGTGTTAAGTAAACAGGATGTCCCGAAAAATAAACCAGTTGTCTTCTAGAAGTTATAGTGTATTGTGTACCTACACACCCACTTTCTACCAGAGGTATATTTTAGGTGCCAACGTGACAGATGGCGAGTCCATCGCCGATACTCAAGCACGGCTAAACATAGCCCTTTGAATTTCTTCTCACACGTATGTAGGTTTCCTCACGACGTTTTGTTTTAAAATACTTTACATTATTTTAGATTTTTTAAACTGTTTTTATTTGCTTCCTATTATATTTGAGCCTTTTTACATATGAAAGCAAGTGACCATTTCGTAAGGCACGGTGCAGGGTGTGCCAGCAATACTCATACATATCATCACGCCAAGTCCCTAACGGGGTAGGCAGAGAGTATAGAGCGCCAGTTCTCTCTAGCCTTACTTACCTCTTTCGCTTCGTCCACATTCATCAGTCTCTTCATACATGCTCGTCGGTTTCGAGCACTCTTAACGTTCCCGTCCTTGAGCGTCCGATCTATTTGATCAAGGCAGTTGGAACGTGGCCTTCCTCTGCCTCTTCTTGCACACACTTATGCTTTGTATATCTGTTTCGTCAATCTTTCTTCACTCATCCTTTCAATGTGTCCAAACCAACGTAAATTCGTAAACCAACGTTAGCAATATTCAATTTTATAATAAAATATCAGCGCATTAATTGTACTATCATAACACAAAATTCTATTCAACTCTATTCGCACACACGCATAAATTAAATTATCCGCCAACTAAGCCTCAGGTGCGCGCAAAGATTTGTGGAAGCTATCAAACTGCGGGAAACATTAATTCGTCGACGCCAAGTTCGCGCATTAAAGTTTATCGATATCGGTAGGTACTCCATTACGCACTTCCTTGTGGACTCGTTTATCATTTCATTTTCAATTTAAGTTGGGACTTAATTAGCATAATAACGTTAAGTATCTAATCATCATGGACCCCTTCAAGGGTGGTCTGATGTAACTCCGTCAATTTGCCTCTGTTCACATCTTGGACCAATATTTTTTAAATTTACAAGGAAGCTAATATAAGTGGTGGTAGAGCCGTGGTTTCCGAGTAGTGCGAGTGGTCTGCTTACAACACAAAGATTGCTTTTTCTATAGTACAGTGATTATTCACACCGCGAATTTTACGTTGAAGGAATATATTGAGACGGAACCTTCATAGGCGTATGTATAATGCTTGAGAAACGGCGATGGACTCGCCATCAAAATTGTGAGAACTACTGTAGGTACTTATACCCATAATGGAATTCTTGCTTTGTTTGTGTGTTATTCCAATTCCTTGCAATACTCGTGCCTTTATTGAAAAGAAAACTTCATATTGTGAAAGTTGAAGGCTTTTTCGAAAGGGGTGGATAATTCTCACCCCAGCCCAAGGGTAGAATTTTTTATATGTGGCCGTAATGGAGGCGTATCGCCGTGTCCTGTCGACGTTAATGGTCAGATAATGAATGGGCTCGGAAAGATACTTACCAAAATACATGTATGTAAGTATATAATATAAGGTTAGGTATTGTTATTCTGTAGGTAAATAGGTGAAGAGATTTAATATTAATAAGGTTATATATCTTCGCGCCTTCCCATAAGGATCGCCGAAGATATATTTTAGGTGCCAACGTGAAAGATGAGTTCAACGCCGTTACTCAAGCACGAATATACAACTTGTCATCACGCTGAGTCCCTAACGGGTGTGCAGAGAGAGTTCGCCAGTTCTCTCTAGAATTACATACCTCTTTCGCTTCGTGTACATTCGTCTTTTAATACATGCTCGCCGGTTTCGATTACTCTTGACTTTCCCGTCCTTCAGCGTCCGGTCGATTTTATTTAGGTAGTTCGAACGTGATCTTCCTCTGCCTCTTCTTGCACACACTTTCACATTGTCTGTTTAGTCAATCATTTAAATAAATAAAGACAGGGCTATGTTTGAAGTCGCTAGCCTGACCATAGATCACAATTTGTCAAATGATAATGAGGATGGCTCGGCTCGGCTCGGTGGAATTGAATTGAACTTGATCATTAGAAAATATTTAATAGATCACAAATGACATTTACACATGAACACACGCAGTGCAGAAGCAGTGATACGGATATGAAAAGGTACTCTTTTAATAGATATATTACCTTGTTGTACAATAACCCATTAGAATACCGTGCGTAGGATGCACGGTATTCTAATAAAAACCAGTTTGTGAGAAAACATAAAAGAGAATGTAAGCCCACGCGATACGATCAATACATTGACCTTTTTGAGTTTCACTGATTTGACCTTTTTGAGTTCCGCAAGTTAAGTTCAGTATATATTGTTGTAAGCAAACTAATTCTGAGCCGTGGTAGCCGAGTGGTTCGAGTAGTTGTTTGCAACTCAAATATTGCAAGTTCGAATCCCAACTGTACCGAGGAGTTTCAGAACTTAAGTACCTACAGTGATTAGTCACACAACGTGCTTTTCAGTGAAGGGAAATATCGAGGTTAAACTTGCATACGTCTGAGAAAAAGTTCAGAAAAACTCATTGATATAGTCGGGATTTGAACTTGAGATCTTTGTGTCGCAGGCAACTACTCGAACCACTCCGCCACCACGGCTATTCTGTATGATAAAAAACATATGCTGAAAAGAACCTGTAGCTTAGCAGTTGCGTACAATCGCGATACAATAGGAGCTAGAGAGCATTATTTAAAAAACCCTCCGCAATCGCATGAGGGCGGCTACTTATTTTCAGAATTAATGGATGAAAAATATATTCAGGGAATTTTATGTAACATTGCTACTAAATGTAGATGCTTAACAACACATATTATAACAAGCAATTATTCGGCTCGTTTGTAGTCAGAACAGTTTTACGACAATTAGCTCAATTGTTTAGGTGGGATGAAATATGTACCCATGAGGGGTAGACAGAAGTCTTTTCACCTAGGATGTACTTAGGCTGTTTTCTAATAGGGTTTTTGAATGCCATTTTTTTTGGTAATATACCCACACACCCACTTTCCGCCAGAGGTGTATATATACGTATACAAAAGTTTTAATGTCGTATCTTTCAACAGACAAGCAGTGAAGACAATGCGTGCGCCAAGGTAGCGTGCGACGGGCGATGCGCCGCGCGAGGCGCGTAATATGCGCGCGCTGAACGAGAGCGCGTGCGCGGCGCTGCTCGAGCAAGTGCGCTGGGACGAACCCTCGAGCCTCGTCAGCCTGGCGGTGCTGGCGCTTATCGACGTGCTCGTCATCGCTGGTCAACCATTATTTACTAACATCTCCTTCTCAATCGGTATCTTCAATGCTGTAGGTCGTGTCTAGTTTGAAATGTCTGAAAAGGCCACTTTTTGGATCATGTCCTCCACGTGTTTCTGTCCTCGGCGGTCTTGATAGCTTTGGGTATTGGCAGTATTTACTAGCATATCAATACTACTAACGGCACAGCCACGATGGCCTTGATGGCCGAATGCACTAAAGGAAAACATCGTGATAAAACCTGCAAACGTTTCAGAAAACATTCAAAGAGGTTAAGTGTAGTCGTGGTTGAAAAACTGCGACGGTCTTGCCATCTGTTACATTGGCACTTAAATATATTTTCGGTGAAAAGCGTTTCAAACATTCTGCCAACCCCTTGTGGCAAGACTTGTAGATGTATTATTATTTACACATTTAGCCTCCTTTGTATCTTAACATTTTACTAGATATGTTGAGCTCTAGGTTCGATTCCCAGCTGAAGCAATTTTGTCTAAAGTCGTAACTAAATTTAACATTAGACTAAATTCGAAATTGTAGTAAAGAAATATCGACGAAGCAGAAATAAAATGCGTATATCTACTTCATAGGGATTCCTGTTGAAAAATATATAACTTACCTGATTTTACATATCACACAGATTCCATACGTGAACAGATTTGAAATAGAATGTCGGTGAAATTCGTCCGGAGTCTCGCTCCATTACTTCACACAAAGAGATTGTCCGAGATTTATTTTAAAATCTCTTTCACCTGTACATTTCCATCTGTGGCGTAGCACTTGTTTAATCCCATTACCTAGATGAATCTACGCCGTAGCATGTGCTAGGAAGTCTCATTGCTACAGCGCTACGAGCTAGCTATTCTAAAGCTATTCACTTTGCAGAGTGATTTTGTGTATTATTTCAGGCCATGTACTGTAAAAGACTTCCGTTCTGTTTCATGTTTGCCTGTTAAAAGGATGTCGTTTCTTGATGTAAGGTTATATCATTAGTTATATATTTATGTACAGAGAACGTTAATAATTTTACCGATATGTATGAGGAAGTAACAACAATAAAAACCCAAAATAAAACATTTAGCATCGAGTAAGTATTTGCGCCAACTTCCTTACCACATTTGGAGTTTACTTCAAAATATAATACAAACTATAGTAAACGGTAACGTAATTGATTACGTAAAGATATTTGATACGTGCCGTGGTGGTCGACCGGTTCGAGTAGTAGTACCTACAACTCAAAGATTGAAAGCTCTAATCCCGACTCCCGTTCCAATTTGGAGCTGCCCGACTGGGACAGGACCTTCACCTTATAGAAGTCCGTAGCCTAATAACTTATTTTTTGTGTTGTGTTCCTACGCGGTGAATAAGATTTCCAGTAATGAGCTCCTTGGAGAGGGGGGAGGATTGTTACATTGTGTTGGAAGCAGAGGGATTAAACGCATTATGCTGCCAAGCCAACACACTATATAACTCTCCGAACACACAATAGCAACGCGCAGGTATATCTATAACATATATATATATATATATATATATATATATATATATATATATGTTATATATATATATATATATATATATATATATATATGATTAAAAGTTATTCCGTTATAGATGTATAAGTACGTATGTAAGTAAGGGACGGGAACGTCAAGAATACTCGAAACCGACGAGCATGTATGAAGAGACTGATGAATGTGGACGAAGCGAAAGAGGTATGTAAGTCTAGAGAGAGCTGGCGCTCTATACTCTCTGCCTACCCCGTTAGGGACTCGGTGTGATGATATGATGTAATTAATCCAGATATACAAACTAGTATATTAATAGTAGTCTCAGTATACATATATGCTCATTTAGTATGTAGCTAGTGTACAAGCCCAGTCAGAAACACTCAAATATTCCGAAGCGGCCTGATGAGTCCATTAGCAGATTACAAGCGCCCGCTTACAGAATGGACTTTAATTATTGCAAATACGGACATAAGAGGATTCTATGCACTAATTGCTACCAACAATTACATAGGTATACTACCATGAGGTTGGTACACCAGTGGTTAAAAAGTTTTGAGTTTGATTCCGATTGAACGCTAACAAGTGAGTATAATTTAACTTCCAATATTCAAACCGAATACATACATATATCTCTTTGCGCCTTCCCAAAAAAGTCCCTGAAGGGGTAGGCAGAGGTGTGTAAGGACCCACACACCCACTTTCCGCCAGAGATATATTTTCGGTACCTACCAACGTGACAGATGACGTGTCCATCGCCGTTACTCAAGCACGACTCTGCATACATTTGAAGTTCTTCTCAAGCGTATGCAGGTTTCCTCTCGATGTTTTCCTTCTCCGTAAAGCTCGTGGTGTGACTAATCATTGTACTTGAGTTTAGAAAAACTCTTTGTATTGCACCTAAACAACTCACGCTTAAACAAAATTGCGAATATTTTACAAACGATGATCGCCAGCGTGCGCGCGACACCACTGGCGTTGCCCATACAATAGGCGGCGGTAACCGCGTACCATTCAAAATCAAAACCTTTTAATGAACGTAAGGGACACAAGGAACACTTACCATTAAAACTGAACTAAAAAAATTTATTAATGCCTCAAGATATTTAAAATAAATAAGGTTCAATATTCCATTTAGCTACGGAACGTCAAAACGTTTACTAAACCGGAATAATGGCTAGCAACGTTGGTTGAATGAGATTCATCTCACCGACGTAAGTGAAATCAAATGATTCATAATGTCGATCAAGAGGCAAGGGATAATGTGCCTTATCCTGGCTAAATACCCTCTCGGAAGCTTTGCACATTAGTTATTGAGGCCATTACGTGGGGAAGAGGAAAAATTACAAGCCTTACTGTAGGCTGTGAGTTACTGTGGGTGATGGGAATATAAATGATAATAACGAGCTCCTTGGGGAGGCGGGATTGTTATATTGTGTTGACAGCAGAGGGATTAGTCCCATTATGCTGCCAACACACTTTAAATCTCCGAACACAGAGTGGCAGCTCGCAAGTGATAGTTCGGTATCATGAGCGTAAATAGGCTACGGTCACCACTACCCAAGTTGGCCGTATGCTTGTTTGCCAGTCTTGTGGTATAAAATAAATATATATATAATATATATATATATCCTCACGCCTTCCCACAAGGGTCCCCGAAGAGGTAGGCAGAGGTGTATAGGTAGTACCCACACACCCACTTTCCGCCAGAGGTATATTAGGTGCCAACGTGACAGACGGCGATGGCCATCGCCGTTACTCAAGCACGACTATACATACGCATTTGAATTTCTTCTCAGACGTATGCAGGTTTCCTCTCGATGTTTTCCTTCACCGTAAAGCTCGTGGTGTGACTAATCACTGTACTTGTATTTCTTTTTAATTAAATTTTTAAGCGTACAGACATAGTTTAATACCAAGATATGTAAACCTAAAACTTGGATGGTGGAATTTCCTACCAAACTAAGTTTATCCCCTATCTGGAACGTACCAGAATCCACAATTTAGGCGCTCAATATTTTAATAAAGCAATCCGTAGCGCGGATGTCTGTGACAAGTGCCTGTAGAAATATTGAAAAACTTCTGAATAAATAAAGAGACCAACTTGTGTTAGATGAATTCAGATTGGAGTCCAGGGACCCTTGTTAGTATTGGCAAGGAGGTTTCCGTTATTTCGTGGGATTACTTTGAGCAGGGCGAGACAGGTCAAGGGATGAACTCGAATCAACTTTGGTATTTCTTTAATAACTTAGTCAGAAACACCGACTATTTTGTTTTTTTATTAACGTTCTCGAGCGCCCTGTGATGTGGATAATATATTTTCTTTTTATGTCTATAATATATATTAGTAATTTGATATTCCCGCTTTGTTATTTGAAGTTACGATGCCAATAATTACTACAACCGTCCACAAATACTTTGAAAGAGAAGTCGTAGGTACTAGGTAAATATATTAGGGTTGCCAACGCTTTAGCGCTACCCTTGGTGTTGCAATCGCCCATACACGGCGGTAACTGCTCACCATCTGGCGACACGCATAATTGTTTGCCTCATAAGTATTAAAAACATGTTTCCACATTCCAACTAAAAATTAATTCACATTCAGTCACGCATCTAAGATATTTTTTTATATACCAGTACTTTGGCAAAGCAACACTTCCCGTCTGATGGCAAGCGGTTACCGCCGCCTATGCAACGTAAGAATTACGCTAGTAGCCCTGCAGGAATTTTTTTACACCCTTCTTGAATATGAACTTAAACTTGATTGCATGTCTAGAGATTCTATGCTTTATGTCTTTGACTATCGGGTGGCTTCAACAGGTGCCGGTAAATGCTTATCATCAACGAACGTGCTCGCCTCGACATCAGATTAAATAAAAAATACACCAACCAATTCCGCCTCGTGTATGGCAAATTTATATTCTGCGAATTTTCCGTTACAGTGTTTCAGCTTAAAACACGTACGATCGCCTATTCCTCCGGGACCTTTTGTTGTTGCCGCTGTGTTGGGCCACAACTCCTACGTAATAGTTCAACATGCGATTTTACATAGCAATTGTGTTTTATTAAACATGAACTATATTATTGCACGCGATTTCGTTCGGGTGGAATTCAGTTAATTTTTTTATATATTACGCCCCTACTTTGTCTGCGTAGAATTAGTGACATGAATAAATTATGTACAGCATTGAGTTCTTCAAGAAGGGTGTGACAGGATTCCTCCAGGGTCAGCAGCGCGCGAACAATAGTGTTGCAAGCGTCCATAGGCGGCAGCAGCAGCTTACCACCAGGCGGACCGCGGACGTTTAACACCCGTGTCGTATTAAAAACTTAATCGGTAATAACTATATTTTTCAGCTATTCCACATAAACTTGAACTAAGGGAACGAAGCAAAGATAAACCTCAACCTCATCGAGAATTGAGCACGCTCTGTTTCACGAGCGGAACTACAAACCATGCGGCTATCGATGTGAATCTTTCTCATCCAAATATCGAATCGAATCGAATAAAATAAGAAACAGGCAGGTATGGCTTAAATATAGGATGGGCAGTAAAATATATTGGACAGATTCGTAGATATTTCCCTTAGCACAAAACTCCCCTTTTCACCCATCACTACCATCAATAGGTAGAACGTAATTCGAATTAAATATTTTCTCAGCGGAAGAATTGGATAAAATAAATTCTTATTAAGTTCCCGAAGAAAAAACGGTAACAAAATCGATTAAAATCAACTACCGGCGGTAGCGAGAAGGAAAACTTGAAAACTCCACGGCGGCCGTATCTGAAGAATAATTCAATAGGAAAGTTATTCCGCCATTTTGCTTTCCGATTTTCAGGGACCATATAAGCATATAAATTTGTGTATCTTTGTAAAGTACGTAGGTATTAAGGCTTACCGTTTGGGTACTAACTTAACCACATTCATGTCGGCTGAGGGTTAAGCAAAACACTATTTATAAATATAGATATTAGTTGACTAATTAGTGGTTAAGTTAGTACCTAGAGTACTTAAAGGAACTAGAGATAAGATATTTGTGCTAAATCGGTATACTGAGGAAACGTGCCAAGAAGACTAACATCATTACCTCGCTGGATACCAGTGCTGATACACTCAGGGTGAGATATGTCCCAGCTCGTTTCTCAAGGGGGCTTCTTATTTATATATCTATATCCTCACGCCTTCCCACAAGGGTCCCCGAAGGGATAGGCAGAGGTGTATAGGTAATACCCACACACCCACTTTCCGCCAGAGGTATATTAGGTGCCAACGTGACAGATGGCGAGTCCATCGCCGTTACTCAAGCACGACTATACATACGCCTTTGAATTTCTTCTCAGACGTGTGCAGGTTTCCTCTCGATGCTTTCCTTCACCGTAAAGCTCGTGTGACTAATCACTGTACTTAAGTTCAGAAAAACTCATCGGTACAGTCGGGATTCGAACTTGCGATCTTTGTGTCGCAGGCAACTGCTCGAACCACTCGGCCACCACGGCTTAGATATATTTATATGATTAAAAATAATAGACAGATACCTATGGGAGAGATTGGATTGGTCTAATTAATTGATGGTGATGGTAAATAACACAACCTACTTTATAATATCGATATTGACCTGCCGATAAATAAGCTTGCTATCTCGAAATCAGTTATGTTTGCAAAATTAAAATTTCGACAGCATAAACTGAAACAAAAAATACTTAGGTCATGTGATTACATATCATCACGCCGAGTCCCACACGAAGTAGGCAGAGAGAATAAAACGCCAGCTCGCTCTAGACTTACAGACCTGTTCATACATTCTGGCCGGTTTCGAGAAGTCTATACGTATCCAGGGGCTTGGGGAGGAGAATCAGAGAGAGAGTGAGAGCGGAGGTTAAGGGATTAAAAATGCTTTTAAATTTAAGAGCTGGCCTCTTGTCGGCGTCCCTGGTGCAACTCCTTCCATTTGCATCTAAAATTAAAAATCCTTTTTCAACGTAAGTAATCGGGAACGAGAAGATAAAAATTAAGAAAATCCTGTCAGGAGAAGAAACAGCACACAAAGTTCTCCGGTTTTCTTTTTTAACATTGTTTCTTCTTTTTACGTAGGCGTAGAAAAAGGTTTTTTTTGCAAGAGGAGCAAAGCTTCTTCTTCTTCTTCATCGATTCCTCATGTCTGAGGGTCGTGACCACCATGAGTGGCCTGCTGGACTAGGCCTCTCCAAGTGCTGCGGCACTCTGTGTGTCTGATGGCAGTTGGTATGTCTCGTTTGGTGATATCTTGGGTCTCTCTGGTGGAGCAAAGCAGGCTACCATCAAATTCGATTTTCAAGCAAAGCTAATTCTCTGAGTTCCCTCTATGTCATGAGAGACACTAATTAATATATAGCAATTTAAATAATATATGCAGATTACATACACACAGTTATAGTCACTAATTTGTGCACACTATTTGTTGGGTGTTGAAATGGAGAACGAAAATACGAAATTTGAACTAAGCCGCCAATTATTTAAGCGGGGTAATACTATTCTGAATCGCACTTAGCCACGTCTCGCTACAAAATGAATTAGTATTCCTTACGCACACGGAATATTTAATGGAGTGAAATATGACCAAGTTCCCCGTTAGTACTGTGATTGCTCTCACGTTACAACACGAAAGAACACGGTTCATAATTAAAGTCACCCGAGTAGAACCTAAATAGATATATTGTATATACATATGTCTTCATAAACTTGAGCGCCTTCAAAATCTCTGCATACGGTTCGTATTTGGATTACGCAAATATGACCACATTAGTGAATTTCGCCGTAGGCTCAAGTGGCTACCCATCCGACTTCGCCGAAATACTCATATCCTATCACTTCTTTACAAAACTTTGTTTGATCCTAGAGCCCCCAAATACCTTCAAAACGCTTTGAATTTATTTTTTCCAACCAGCACCTACTCCGTAAAACCAGGGAAAAACCTCTTCCTTAAAACTCCTACCTTCACTTCTTCTTCCTATTCCAAATCCTTCACTGCGCAAGCTGTCCGTCTTTTTTTTTATTTTTTTTTTATACAACAAGACAAACAAGCATACGGCCCACCTGATGGGAAACGGTTACCGTAGCCTATTTACGCTCAAGATACCGAAGTATCACTTGCGCGTTGTCACTCTGTGTTCGGAGAGTTATAGTGTGTTGGCAGCATAAGGTTTAATCCCTCTGCTTCCAACACAATGTAACAATCCTCCCCCTCCCCAAGGAGCTCATTACTGAAAACCTTATTCACCACGTAGGAACACAACACAATAAATTGTGTTATTTGGCTACGGACTTCTATAAGGTGGAGGTCCTGCCTAAGTCGGGCAGCTCCAAATCGAACGGGAAACCCGTTATGCCCTACCTCTCTCAATTATGCCCTACCTCTCTCCTACCTCCGTCCTACCGTCTATGGAACTCGCTACCCCAGAACATCAGACTGGCAAAGACATTGAACTCCTTTAAGAAACTTTTATTTGAACACTATTTCTCTTCATAATTTATTCATATATAAGTATGTTTATATATATTTTATTGTAAGTATATATATAAAGTAGGTATATGTTTCGTATTTATTTATTTATATTGCTTAGTATATGTATATTATAGTAATTGTGTATATTTCATCCGCTAAACTATCACACCTACCTTTTTTTCTTTTTTCTCTATTTCTTTTCTCTCTAACTTGGTTGCCTGGAAGAAAGGCCGCCTATTTGTGCGTACTACATGTTGTTCTCTGTTTTTTTGTCATCTGATTTGTTTTTGTAGATGTGTGTGTACAATAAAGGATATTATTATTATTATCTTCACGCTTTTTCACAAGGGACCCCGACGGGTAGGCAGAGGTGCCAACGTAACAAATGTGAAAAACGTGACAACGTCCTCTGGAGGTGGGCGTTACGTTTATTTCTGTGCCTAAACAATGCTAACAAATAAAAAAATGGCGAGTCGGTTGGTTGTATTTTAAAGGCCCATTGAAAGCCTTCTCTGACTCCGCTCTTCTCACTAGAAATCGGAGTCAGGGAGATTACTGTACGGGATGATTATGTTTACAATTTTGCTTATTTTACAAGACAAAATATTAGTTTTTGGTGTAAATAAATATTGTAATGGCAATTAATTGTTCCTCTTGCAAACAATTATGTATATGCAAAAATGATAAAAATAAGATCGGAGGGTTTGTTTCGCCGTTTTTTTTCTCCTAACAGGTATTTTCTTGGGAACGGTGGTAAAGGAAATGTTATTTACTAGATGTGTCCGCGACTTCGTCCTCGTGAAAGTTAACAAAAAAAACAGATTTTTAAATAAATGTAGCCTAGTTTACTCCTTTTTACATCAGCTAAATCGGTCCAGCCGTTTTAGAGATTAGCGGGAACAAGCAGACAGACCAAATATTTTTTCTTTATATGTACCGTATATACATCCAAATATATAATAAGTTCCTTGTGGAATACGTGTTGTCTTTCTTGTACCATCACGATGTGACTGTATACTGTTGTCAACAGGCAACTGCCTGGTAATAGCGGCAGTGCTGTGCTCCTCCAAACTGCGCAGCGTGACGAACTTGTTCATCGTGTCACTGGCGGTCGCTGACCTCCTGGTGGGGCTCGCCGTGCTGCCCTTCTCTGCCACCAGAGAGGTGTTTGAGGTAACCAATACTTATAATAATAACTAGCTTATGCCCGCGGCTTCACCCAATTGAAGAACGACGAAGACGACTTCGAAAAAGTACCTTATTTATTTTCCTGCTGGAATCGGTTCAGCCGCTATGCCGTGAAAGAGTATCATACTTTATAATATTAGAACTTTGAATATTTCAGGATTAAAAAGTAGACTATGGCCTATTCCTAGGTATAAGCTATCACCCTTTCAACTTTCAGCGAAATCGGTTCAGCCTTTTGGCCGTGAAACAACCGCAAACATCCAAACTTACAAACTTTCACATTTATAATATTAGTAGTAAGATAAGATAATAATATTTATATTATTTATTGTATACACAAACATATATAAAAACAAATAGGGTGACAAAAAAACAGAGAACAACATGTAATAGGTACAAATAGGCGGCCTTATCGATCTCTTCCAGGCAACCAAGTGAAGAGAGAAAAGAACTTACCTTACTAAGACTATAAAGGCGGAAGTTTGTAAGTTTATGTTTGGATGTTTGTTGCTCATTCACGGCAAAACGGCTAAGCCGATTTGGATGAAAGTTGAAATGTTGATAGCTTAATTACCTAGGATTAGGACATAGGCTACATTTTGGTCCGAGTTGGTGCTTCGAGTCGCCTGCAATGCAAGGATTGTACCAATTTTTTTTTTTTTTTTTTTTTTTTTGTATTGTCTCTCGTAGCGTGAGTTCCGGGAACTTTTGCTACTTAACCGGTCAATGGCGAGACCTAGGCCTCCAGCCAGGCACTTTAGTACTAAGCAACACAGCTAAGGGCACCCCCTGTGGGGTACGAACCTCGGCTTAGGGCGTTGCTGGATCGCGAGCAAGGGAGCTGGGCTGGACTGGTAATTTTATTTAAATATTATTTGGGGGCGGGATTTGCGCGTTTAGCTCGGCGCGGGCCGGCGTTTGCGGCGGAGGTCGGGGGGGAACATTACGGCTTATTCGCGTCGAGCCTCGCCGGCGAGGACGGAACAGTGGTCGGTTGTGTGTAGTGTTGGTATGTTTTTGTCGGGCGTCCTGGAGGACCGTTATGTCGTCATCCGGTTCGATGACGGCATGTCTTGGACGCCTTATCTTCGATATAAGGGAGGGAGTGTATCGGGCGGCCGATACGACTAGGGGGTTGGGGTGATTTACAGCAGAATCGAAATGACGATTGTACCAATGAGTTTTATGAACTTAAATACAGAGGTAAGTCACAACACGAGCTTTGCGGTGAAGGAGAACAGCGGGAGGAATATGAAAAGTGATTTTGTTGGTGCTTATCACTTCTGCTTACCCCTTCGGAGACTCTTGTGGGGTGGCGTGGGTATAGAAAATAATAATACCAGGCAGATAAAGTTGAAGTAACAGAAAAGTAAGGCCTTCTAATCTCTTTGCCTGCGGCGTGAGGGACTTTGCGTGAACTAGGAGCTTATCAAGGCAAGCAGGAGCAGTGGCGTAGCTCCATATTATTAGCTGTTCCATATTTGGCGTTTTCCGAATTCGATTTACTCCACATTTGTCGTAATCCACATTCGTCGTAGGTACTCTAGATTCGTCGTAATACAGTCGACTTCATAGTAAAATTAAAAACTGAATTCATTTTTTTTTATTTAATGAACAAATTAAAACTAAGTTGCCATTATTAAAGTCGCATGGAATCTGGTTGTAATGTCGCCTGGTCGAATGTTTGTCGAGAAAAACTCTCAATAGTTCAATTTATAGTTAGTAAGTCAGAGTCCAAGGGGCCCCTGAGCTTGGGGGCCTAGGGCACTGCTCCGTCTAGCTAGCTAGCTAGCTAACCCCGGTAGCTACGCCGCTGAGCAGGACGCAATATGGGGTTCTAATAAGAGTGACATAAATGAACCCTACCTACCCCCAAGGATCACTTTCAAGCCCACATCACCTTGCAATTGCCTTATAACCAAGCTTAGATTCGTGGTCAAAATTCTCGTGTGTAATATAGAGAGTACCCTTAATTAAGTTACCGCTAAGTTCTAAGTGAAAGCGTCTGAGGCTTTGTGCTTACTCTAAGTAATGGATAAGGGGTTGATTAGTAAATAACCTTCATTATACGTCCTTAGTTGCAACTTACCCACGGCCACTTGTTAGCTAACGTATATCTATAATATAGTATATATATGCCTAATTAACATGCATACTATATAAATAAATAAATACCACACAAATTGACCTATTCCCAAATTAAACAAAGCTTGTGTTATGGTAACTAGACAACGATATATTTACTTATATAGGTAGATAATAACTTAAATGCAACTTCAACAAATGCGTACAAATATTCGTGTTCATCACACAAATATCAGTTCAAACCCGCGACCTCAAGTTTCGCAGTCAGAAGCTCTAACCACTAGACCAAACGGTCGTCAAAATCGAAAAGGTCATCAACATGCACACTATATTATTAATATGAATGTTTGTAATGATGTTAATTCCTCTTTCATGCAAAAATTACATATCGGAATTAGATTAAATTTGGCACAAGGATATATTAGTTACAGGATACAGTAAGTAAGTACAGTGATTAGTCACACCACGAGCTATACGGTGAAGGAAAACATCGAGAGGAAACCTGCATACGTCTGAGAAGAAATTCAAAGGCGTATGTATAGTCGTGCTTGAGTAACGGCGATGGACTCGCCATCTGTCACGTTGGCACCTAATATACCTCTGGCGGAAAGTGAGTGTGTGGGTATTACCTATACACCTCTGCCTACCCTTGTGGGAAGGCGTGAGGATATATATTTTTTTTATTATTTATTTATTTATTTATCACTTAAATTATTTATATTATTATAAGTATAATAAAATAAGTATAGAGACGTATATGTATAATATATAGATATCTATGTGACCCGATTTCTGAACTGAAATACAGTGATTAGTCACACCACGAGCTTTACATTGAATGAAAATATCGAGAAGAAACCTGAATAGGTTTGAGAAGATTCAATGTCGTATAGTCGTGCTTGAGAAACGGCGATTTTGATGGGCTTGCCAATTTTTAAGGTTGGCACCTAAAATATATTTAAGGCGGAAAGTAGGTGTGTGGATACACACACACACACACACCTCTACCACCTTTACACCTTTGCCTACCCCTTTGGGATCTCTTGTGGGAAGGCGTGAAGACATATATAGAACATATGCTTTGGGTCAATCCTTCAAATAAAAATCTATCCCTATGCCAAATTTCATCCAAGTCCGTTAAGCCATTCTGGCGTGAGTGAGTAAACGGATATCGTCAAAAACTTTCACAATTAGGTATAATATTCATCCAATTTCCCTACAAACGGATCTGAAACAAACAAACAGATGTAAGCAACTAAACCTCGTATAAATCAGAGCTAGCCAGTGCGTGTTGGTCCAATAGCTAACGATGTCCTTCTCTTGTTAACAATCCGTATCGTTTATAATGTGCGGCCCTAATTTGATTCTGATTGTGTACATACTATTCATAAGTACAGTAATTAAGATTCATTATTACATTGAAACAAAGGCACACTGTGTTTATATAGATACTAGCTGCCCAGCCCAGCTTCGCTTGGGTGAAAAAATAAAAGCCACGGACCCAGTGACGCCACCTATCGGGTTTAATTGTAAATCTAAATTATTCTCGAATCCACCTGAAGAAAGACCGAAAATTTCATTAAAGTCGGTCCAGCAGTTTACGAACCTATATAGGACATACGGACAAACATTATTTTTTATGTACATATGGATATTAGAAAGGATGAGTGATAAAAGACTGACGAAACTTTATAATGCGAAAGTGTATGGAGAAATAGGCAGAGTAAACCACGTTCTAACTAACTAGATCAAATCGATCGGCCACTCAAGAACGGGAACGTCAATAGTACACGAAACCAGAGAGCATGTATGAATGGACTGATGGGTATGGATAAAAAGGTAGGGGGAGAGAGCGGGTGGAGCGGGTGGAGCGCCAGGCTCTAGAGCTACGGACCTCTTTCGCTTCATCTATAATAATAATAAATAAATAAATACCTGGGACAATTCCACACAAATTGACCTAGTCCCAAATTAAGCAAAGCTTGTGTTATGGTAACTAGACAACGCTATATTTACTTATATAGATAGATATATACACAAATACATAGGACATCCAAGACTAAGGTACAAATACTCGTGTTCATCACACAAATATTTGCCCTCAGCGGGATTCGAACCCGCGACCTCGAGTTTCGCAGTCAGGAGCTCTAACCACTAGACCAGACGGTCGACTAACGATCTATATTCGTTACTCCCTTCATACGACAAGCATGTCGTGTCATTGATAATATGTAAGTTTTTAAGTTGTATTTTGTTATATTGTAAAGTAATAATTTTTCTTTTTACATCGTATTGGTATACTGTAAGGATGTTAATGTGAATAAATAAATGTTTCCTGTCAGGTTACTTCTCGATGTTTTCCCTAACCGTAAAGCTCGTGGTGTGTTTAATCACAGTACCTAAGTTCAGAAACAACTTATTGGTACAGTCGGGATTCGAACATGCTATCTTTGTGTTGCAGGAGACTCGAACCACGGCTTACTTTTTAAAAAAAATATTTATTACATAGAAAATTCATTGTTCCGCTGGAGTTGACCTACTGTCGCCAATGTTTTCTATGCCAGCACACCTACCGAAATTAATGTTTAGTCACGCATACGATTCGAAAACAGTAATTTACGACTTAAAAACTGTGCATTAGGAGATTTTATCGTCGCGTATTTTGACGTATGGTTTTTTTATGAAGCTTATGAATCATGCTTTGTGTTTGATTATCAAAATGTGTAATGGAACTTTCCACCAAAATATCCCTAAGATCATTAACGACTAAGGCACGCTTTCAAAGATTCATTAGCGACGGCAACGCGCGATTGATAGACACCACTAGTGTTACCAGCATCCATAGGCAAAGGTAAATACTTGCCCCTAAACGAACCGACGGCTTATTTACCACTATTATGGTATAAAAGAAAAGCAATTACATACTTTCCCCCAAAAAGGAAGGATTCATACGACAAGCATGTCATGTTTCCTGTCAGGTCTCCTCTTGATGTTTTACTTCACCGTAAAGCTCGTGGTGTGACTAAGTTCATAAAACTCATTTGTACAGTCGGGATTCGAACTTGCAATCTTTGTGTTGCAGGCAACTACTCGAACCACTCGGCCACCACGGCAATAACAATAAAGTAGTATATGTAGAATCTAACAACATTTTTATTTTTGTATGTATTGTAAAAGGATACATAGAACATACAGAAAGGATGAGTGAAGAAAGATTGACGAAACAGATATACAAAGCAAAAGTGTGTGCAAGAAGAGGCAGAGGAAGGCCACGTTCCAACTACCTGGATCAAATAGATCGGACTCTCAAGGACGGGAACGTTAAGAGTACTCGAAACCGACGAGCATGTATGAAGAGACTGATGAATGTGGACGAAGCGAAAGAGGTATGTAAGTCTAGAGAGAACTGGCGCTCTATACTCTCTGCCTACCCCGTTAGGGACTCGGCGTGATGATATGTATGTATGTATGTATTGTAATAGCTTCAGAAAAAAAACCAATCTTGCTTAGGTAACGGCGACGGACTCGCCATCTCCCACGTAACCTAACCTAAAATATATCTCTGGCGGAAAGTGGGTGGGCACTACCTCTATACTTCTGCCTTGCCCTTCGGGGACACTTGTGGGAAGGCGTGAGGATATATATATATATATATATCCTTCCCACAAGGGTCTCCGAAGGGGTAGGCAGAGGTGTATAGGTAATACCCACACACCCACTTTCCGCCAGAGGTATATTAGGTGCCAACGTGACAGATGGCGAGTCCATCGCCGTTACTCAAGCACGACTATACATACGCCCTTGAATTTCTTCTCAGACGTATGCAGGTTTCCTCTCGATGTTTTCCTTCACCGTAAAGCTCGTGGTGTGACTAATCACTGTACTTAAGTTCAGAAAAACTCATTGGTACAGTCGGGATTCGAACTTGCGACCTTTGCGTCGCAGGCAACTGCTCGAACCACTCGGCCACCACGGCTCTATATATCGGATATTGGTATATATGGTAGATATGGCTCGGATATTGATAGTAGCGAGTAAATTATTTAAAGAGAAAAATAAGGTCGACTTAATATTTCTTTATTTCTTCAATTAATTGTGCCCCATCACATATTAGAGTAGCTGGTCTATTTTTGGAGACATCCTGAATTACAAGATATTATAACTTCGGTAATCAGACACTTCGGTGCAGGTAACAGCTGCCACTCAGGTTTGGAAGCCTTCGCAAATTAATTTCGACCGTACCATTATTGAATTAGAGTTGCATTTATAAATGAGACAAGAGAATATAATTTAGAATTTCACTCTAAACCTTAAAGTCAAAGAGGTAGATATACATTTTGAATGACAATTTATGTTTTCTTTTCAAAGAAACACACAATTTAATATGAAGTCTATGACATGGCGATAAGGTTGCATTTCCTTTTCAATGTCAACGTGTGTAGTCGTTATTAAACCGGCCCGGCCGTGAATGGCTATTTCGAGCCTTTTGTCCTTATTAAGCATTAAAAAGGGGTTATTTTCGTATCGAAACTTGAGTCTGAGAAACTAGGTCATTTGCATGTACGTAGAAACGCCTACCTACCTGACCTGTACCGTACCTGACCGTACCTGAAAAGCTTGATTATATTTCACTGTCGAAATGACACTGAACCATACATGCATACATTTAAATGAAAAAGTAGAAGATATGAAAACGTGTAAGCGTTAGGTCGTATACACATTTTAACGGCCGTCTGGTCTAGTGGCGTGTCCGCCGCCGTTACTCAAGAACGACTATACATACGACTTTGAATTTCTTCTCAAACGTATGTAGGTTTCCTATCGAAATTTTCCTTCACCGTAAATCTAGTCGTGTGACCAATCACTGTACTTAAATTCAGAAAATAGCTTTGGTTCAATCGGGTTCGAGATTGCAACCTTTGTGTTGCAGGCAACTACGTGAACCACTCGGCCACCACGGCTCGTGGCTATTCACGGCCAGCATAGTCTTTCAAGTGCAATTATTATTTGCTAAGAGCGCGCTTAAATTAAAACTATATATGGTGGCATCCACGAAGACGCGCCCCACCAATATCTAGTAGAGGGGGTCGCGAGAAGCAGGAAGTATGACCCGACTCTATTAATTGTAGTGTGCGTGTGCACTCATAGGTACTCAGTGTGTACCTACGCTACTCAAACATTAGTGGAATGTTGCACACTTACACTATAAACTATGAGGACGAATAGTGGGGCGCGTCTTCGTGGATGGCACTATCTTTAACACTGCATCTTTTTAATTATATAATAATATGACAAATTACACTACACTGTTCAACATCTTTGAATAAGTCGTTAGTCACTTTACAATAAGCACTAAAGCAACAGGCTACCTCCCCTTGGGTCACGTGATCCATTATATATTTGCCTTTGATGTACCTTCTCAAGTATTATTCGAATCGAATTGTAGCGATTGGTGATATACATATATATATATATATATACTAGTTGTCCCGCCCAGCTTCGCTCGGGTGAAAAATACGATGGTGGCGCCACCTATCGCGTCCAATTCTGAATCTAAACCATTCCCAGATCCCCTTGAACACACACAAAAAATTTCATCAAAATCGGTCCAGTCGTTTGGGAGAAGTTCAGTGACATACACACTCACAGAAGAATTATATATATAAAGATATACATATATATATATATATATATATATATATATATATATTGGTGATAGGCTATATGTTACGTGTGCACGTAAAGGGCTCGTGCCTACTTCTGTAGCTCATATAATCAGTATTTTTATATAGAAAGTGTGGTTGGCCTGCAACACAAAGACTGCGAGTTCGATTCCCGACTGTAGCAATGAGTTTCGTGAAGGAAGTTTTAGAGGAAATTATATGACGTATGTATAGTCGTGCTGGAGAAACGGCAAAGGACTCGCCATTTGACACGTTGGCACCTAAAATATAACTCCGGCGGTAAGAGGGTAGCTCTACACACCTCTGCCTACCCCTTCGGAGGCCGTTGTGGGAAGGTGTGGAGATATATACTTTATGTAATATAAAACCCAGTCGCTTCCCGTTGCCTGTAAGCTTCGAGCTTTTAAATATGTAAATAGTGATTCAATATATATATCCTCACGCCTTCCCACAAGGGTCCCCGAAGGGGTAGTCAGAGGTGTATAGGTAATACCCAACACCCACTTTCCGCCAGAGGTATATTAGGTGCCAACGTGACAGATGGCGAGTCCATCGCCGTTACTCAAGCACGACTATACATACGCCTTTGAATTTCTTCTCAGACGTATGCAGGTTTCCTCACGATGTTTTCCTTCACCGTAAAGCTCGTGGTGTTTTTTTTTTTTTTATATACAACAAGAGTGGCAAACAAGCATACGGCCCACCTGATGGGAAACGGTTACCGCAGCCTATTTACGCTCACGATATCAAAGTATCACTTGCGCGTTGCCACTCTGTGTTCGGAGAGTTATAGTGTGTTGGCAGCATAATGGGTTTAATCCCTCTGCTTCCAACACAATGTAACAATCCTGCCCCTCCCCAAAGAGCTCATTACTGGAAACCTTATTCACCGCGTAGGAACACAACACAAAAAATTAAGTTATTTGGCTACAGACTTCTATAAGGTGGAGGTCCTGCCCCAGTCGGGCAGCTCCAAATTCGAACGGGAAACCCGTTATGCCCTACCTCTCTTCAACTACTGGTGTGACTAATCACTGTACTTAAGTTCAGAAAAACTCATTGGTACAGTCGGGATTCGAACTTGCGACCTTTGCGTCGCAGGCAACTGCTCGATAGTGATTCAAGATGAAGGTTTATGTGATATAGTTGAATATTTTAGTGTTCAAGGAAGCGGAGCAGTTATCATATTAATGAATTTACCGCGAGTGAAACTGCGGCGTACCCTATAGCTGTCTATACAAGCTATTGATCTTATTATTTCATTTATAGCAGATACTCTTATGAATATAAGTAAAGAAAGATTGACGAAACAGATATACAAAGCAAAAGTGTGTGCAAGAAGAGGCAGAGGAAGACCACGTTCCAACTACCTGGATCAAATCGATCGGACGCTCAAGGACGGGAACGTTATGAGCTGCAGTGCAGTAATACTTATCAAACAAATTACGGAAAAAAAAAAACTAAAATCACGCTTTTTATAGAAAACCGAACTAAAAAATGTGTGGTAAAAAATGGGTGCATGGTGTAAATAGTTATAAATATTTTATTGACAGATATGTGTAGAGTGATTATCATTTCGGTAATATCTTAAAAAACACCCCACGCTTTTTAAGATATTATCGAAATTTATTTTCTATTTTTTAGTTCGGTTTTGTATAAAAAGCGTGTTTTTTAGTTTTTTTTTACTATTATTTATTTTCTACTTTTTAGTTATTAGTGTATTGTCATCGGTCCTCGATAAGTCTACAAAGTTTGAACGAAATCTGGCCATTTAAAGTGGGTCAAAATCGAGCTCAAAGAAGTCGGTTACATACATACATACATACATACATACAGGTAAAGCTAATATAAAGCGTGTAAAAAGTGGGTCAAAATCGAGCTCAAAGAAGTCGGTTACATACATACATACATACATACATACATACATACATACAGGTGAAGCTAATATAAAGCGTGTAAAAACGATATTGTTTGAGGGAGTACAGCTATACAACAGATTACCTAATGATGTAAAAGAGTGCAACAATATAAAAATGTATAAAAGTTAACTTAAGAAGTATATATACACATTATAATTAATTATAAGTCAGAAAACAATAAGCTATTTTATATAAAAAAAAACATTGTATCTCATTGTAAGTGAACTTTTAAGTGTTTATGAGAATAAAGTCTTTAAACACAAGAGTACTCGAAACCGACGAGTATGAAGAGACTGATGAATGTGGACGAAGCGAAAGAGGTATGTAAGTCTAGAGAGAACTGGCGCTCTGTACTCTCTGCCTACCCCGTAAGGGGTTCGGCGTGATGATATGTATGTATGTGTAAAATTGATTTGCTACAATTTGGATGCTGCGGTGGCCGAGTGGTTCGATTCCCGACTGTGCCAATGAATTTTTCTGAAGGCTACTTCGCACTTTGCCAAAGTTACAGGGATCTTTTCACACCCTTCTTCAATAACTCCACGCTTTACCCACTAGGGAAAACCTCAACGGAGAGTTCAAGGAAAGGTCTTCTCGAAAATGTTTATTGACTATCACCATCATCACCATCATATCATCAGGCCAAGTCCCTAACGGGATAGGCAGAGAGTATAGAGCGCCCGTTATCTCTGGACTTGCATACCTCTTTCGCTTCGTCCACATTCATCAGTCTCTTCATACATGCTCGTCGGTTTCGAGTACTCTTGACAATCACCCTTCGATATTGCGATTGATGGGCAATACGCCGCGTGAGATTATAATAACTGGCCACTCTCCAGCCTCCCTGTGCTAAATATTTTATTATGTTCCTGCGTTGAATTACGTTCCTTGACGAAGCTAAACCAGCCTTCATATACACTAGAAGTGCCTTAATGTTTCACCCTCTTACAGATTATTGGTGGTTTTTTTCTTGGATTGAAACATATACATACATACATATCATCACGCCAAGTCCCTAGCGGGGTAGGCAGAGAGTATAGAGCGCCAGTTCTCTCTAGACTTACATACCTCTTTCGCTTCGTCCACGTTCATCAGTCTCTTCATACATGCTCGTCGGTTTCGAGTACTCTTAACGTTCCCGTCATTGAGAGTCCGATCGATTTGATACAGGTAGTTGGACCGTGGCCTTCCTCTGCCTCTTCTTGCACACACTTTTGCTTTGTATATCTGTTTCGTCAATCTTTCTTGACTCATCCTTTCTATGTGTCCAAACCAACGTAACATGCCTTTCTTCATCTTTACAATCACGCCCTCATTCACGCCAGTTGATTTGCGAATCTCTTCATTGCGGTTCGATCTAAAATCGTTACTCCGCACATTTTTCGAAGCGATCGCATCTCAACTGCTTTCAAGCTATTTTCATACTTCCTCTGACATACCCAGGATTCGCTGCCATACAATAAGGTAGGTACCAATATCGCGTTGTGGACAGCAAACATATCCTGTGTGTTAATCAAGCTAATAATCTTTCTCTGTGCCAAATTTTATCCCATTCCATCGGAGCGCTCTTGCTTGATTAGGAACAAATATGTTAATAAATTAATATGTATATTAGAGATTATGTATATTAGAGTATATAGAGCCGTGGTGGCCGAGTGGTTTGAGCAGTTGCTTGCGACGCAAAGGTCGCAAGTTCGAATCCCGACTGTACCAATGAGTTTTTCTGAACTTAAATACAGTGATTAGTCACACCACGAGCTTAACGGTGAAGGAAAACATCGAGAGGAAACCTGTATACGTCTGAGAAGAAATTCAAAGGCGTATGTATAGTCGTGCTTGAGTAACGGCGATGGACTCGCCATCTGTCACGTTGGCACCAAATATACCTCTGGCGGAAAGTGGGTGTGTGGGTATTACCTATACACCTCTGTCTATCCCTTCGGGGACCCTTGTGGGAAGGCGTGCGGATATATATATACATATATACATATTTTTTTATATGTTTGATGAGTTTGATATGTATGTAGGTAATAGTAGATTCCATTATTGCTTTTGCGATGTAATTTTAGTTTGGCATTTTATAGAAAGATATAGCTATGTATCGTATGTATATACTTCATAACAATCTAGTTGAAAGATTTTCAAATCTTTTCCTTCCCTTCCCTTCCTTTCCCTTTTCCTTCTTCTCTTAACTCCATAATGCTACTTTATGAGCCATACTTTCTGTTTCTTAATCATTTCTGAACTGAAGTACGCCGATAAAGCTTTGCGGTTAATAAAAAAAGTTTGCAGTTAAAAATAAAATACGATATGCGGGGTCTCCTAAAACAGGTATCCCTTGCTTAAAAGGAGACTATGATCACTAGATTAGGTACAAATAAATCCTTTGTGAGTAAATAGACATTTATTATTTTATTAAATAATATTGTAATTAGCTTAATTCCGCTTCAATGTACGCTATGGAAGTTATCAACGCGGGAATTCGTCAAAGCTTTGTAAACGGTACATTATACCTACTATGACACGTGATAAATCACATTGACAATTAATTAATATGTTAGGTATTAACAGCTTAAAGAGTATTAATTAATCACGATAAAATGTTACATACGTTTGAGAAGAAATTCTAGGACGTATGAGAGTAGAGCACCATTTCTCTCTGTACTAACAGACCTCAGAAATATATAGTGCTTTGTCACACCTCTGCCTACACCCTGGGGATCCTTGTAATAAGACGTGAAGATACAAGAAAATTCGATAAAACTTTTAAAATAGAATTAAGCTAAGTTTACGCTTAAAACGTATTTAATAAATATATATGCTATCGACTCGCAGCTTTGTAGCTTAATTACGCTGAGTTGTTGTTTAGATGTCATCGTTGCAGATTGCCTATCCATCGCTGTTTCTCAAGCACGGCTAAACGCAAGACTTTCGCCTTAAGTGTGTGCAGGTTTTTCTGTAAATTTTTCTCTTCACCCCCATACTCGTGGTGCATCTCAACCATCATTGAACCTAATAAAAATTCTTACAACTTGCGGTGCGAGTTCGATTTAACGCAATTAATTTAGAAACCTTCTGTATACATTAAAAAAACGGGTAATAATTGAGTTACTTGTGGACTAATTTGAAGATCATTCACTTCACCAAAAGTTAAAAACCCAAAACGCAAAGGTCGTCCGAATTGATTCATTTATTATTTAATTACTTACCCAATAACCTGGCCCTTTTTATTTTAAGCCTTAAACTTTGTTGCATAAGGCAAAAAGTCCATTGAACGAGTTCATAAGTATTTGACTAAATTTAAACGACTTGGGGTTATAAACGATACGTCTCATTAAAACGTCTCTCTCAATTTTGTTTAAGGGTGACTTTTTAATTTGGAGGCATTAACCGTTTTGGCAATGAGTAGATAAAGGATTAGAGATTATTTTGTATCAACAAAGTGAATTCTATTCTAAATTATGGTACCGTCGATTACCTTCTACCACCGCACCTCTCAACCCCATACCTCAGAACCGCAAAGGTGTTGCATCGCGCGCCTTCAAAGGAACTCATTTGAAGGACTCATGTCCATAGTGTTAGAATACAAGATAACTTAATAAATAGTGTTAGTAATAAGGCTACCTACGTTACAAACGGTATGGATTCTTACTCAGTGACGCAGCAGAGCGGCCAATATTAATAGACCAATATTTTAAGTTTGTTAGTATAGACAGGCGGATCGATTTATTTATACGTAAATGTATGTTAATTAGCATTAATGTCGGGCGCATGTGTCGCATCCGTCGTGTACTGATTTCCCTTACTATTAAGTCTCATACTGAAATGTCTGAAACATGAGTGAGATAAGAATGTTTGTACATTTAATGCAGTTTACTTATACGGTGAAGGAAAACATCGAGAGGAAACCTGCATACGTCTGATAAGAAATTCAAAGGCGTATGTATAGTCGTGCTGGAGTAACGGCGATGGACTCGCCATCTGTCACGTTGGCACCTAATATACCTCTGGCGGAAAGTGGGTGTGTGGGTATTACCTATACACCTCTGCCTACCCCTTCGGGGATCCTTGTGGGAAGGCGTGAGGATATATTATTATTATATTACTTATAGGTATGTAAGTCTAGAGAGAACTGGCGCTCTATACTTACTGCCTACCCCGTTAGGGACATGGCGTGATGATATGTATGTATGTATGTATATTACTTATACCATATTTACATAAATATCTTCGCAGCATCCCATATGGGTCCCCGAGGGGTAGGCAGAAGTTCAGAAGCAAGACTTCTAACACATATACCCACTTTTTGCGGGAGATATATTTTAGGTTCCAACGTGAGAGATAGCCAATCTATTGCCATCACTCAATCACGACAGTTCAGGTTCTAGGTGTTTTACTTCACCGTAAAGCTCGTGGTGTAACTAATCACTGTACGTAAGTTTTCGTTCACATTTCGTTTTTGAAATATGTTTTTCAGTGAGTTGAATTAGAAAAATGTTGTTCCTACTTTTACCGAAACTCATCATCTTTAAGCATTTATTTGATTTATATATTCTTTACAATTAACAAAATTATAAAACTAGAACGCAACTCTCTCGAGGCGGTCCCGCTTTCACGCGCGGTTTAGAGAGAGTGAGTTCAGTTAGTAGTGTTATTATACCCGACTATCGGGCCAGTTCCGTTGCGACGCATGCTGCTTATCTACACAGCGACTACATAAAGCATATTTTGTATGTATTGCGGTGAATGTTATTACGTCACATTTGTAAAGTAATCGCATTCCTTTACATTGAAAATAGAATTATCATGAACCAACTGTATTACGTTATACATCTGCGTAAAGGATATACCGAAAACACTTACCTTATAAAGTTATCCGCATCCATAAAATATATCCTCACGCCTTCCCATAAGGGGGGACCCTTGTGGGAAGGGGTAGGCAGAGGTGTATAGGTAATACCCACACACCCACTTTCCGCCAGAGATATATTAGGTGCCAACGTGACAGATGGCGAGTCCATCGCCGTTAGACGTGTTTCTTAGACGTATGCAGGTTTCCTCTCGATGTTTTTCTTTACCGTAAAGCTCGTGGTGTGACTAATCACGGTACTTAAGTTCAGAAAAACTCATTGGTACAGTCGGGATTCAAACTTGCGATCTTTGTGTCGCAGGGAACTCGAACCACTCGGCCACCACGGCTTCTTGCCTTAATTCCAACATACTATTCCAATATTACCTAGCACCACTTCGTACCCTTTCTAAGACCCTGTTGGGGAGAAATATTCGGATAATATTACATGCATTATCAACACGCCGAGCCCCTCACGGGATATGCAAGAGCATAACACCAGTTTAGATTTATATGTTAGGCACAACGCGGTTTCAAAGGCCTATCCTTCCGCGAAAGCTGTGAATTAAGCTCCCCGCTGAGGTTTTCCCTAAAGGGTATAGAGGTTCTTCAAGAAGGGTGCGAAAAGATTCCAGCAGGGTCTGTACCGCTGCTGTTGCAAGTATTATTAGGTGGCAGTAAACGCTTACCAGCCGGCGGAACGGGTGATTGTTTGCTTTAATACCAGCTTTAATATTATACAGGTATTGTACGTATTATTCACGTGATGATAATGGTAGAATAGTCCTTGTCATTTTCTTCGTCCTCTTGTTTAAGTCTGTTTGCATTCATGTCCTCTTATAAATCTATTACTAATAAATATATCTTAAGACTATACCGCCCTAGTGACCGAGTGGTTCGAATAGATGCGTGCAGCACAAAGATTGCAAGTTCGAATCCCGACTGCACCAATGAGTTTTTCTGAACTTATGTACAGTGATTAGTCACACCACGAGCTTTACTGTAAAGGTAAACATTCAAATCAAATCAAATCAAAATCTTTTTATTTCACATAGGCCCAGATGGGCACTTATAAAACGTCGAAAAAGAAGCACGGTTCGGGTTGGTCGCTTCCATGGAGAAGAACCGGCAAGAAACTCCATGGTTACTATTTTCAAATCATTAGGCATATACAATATTTTTTTCGTTACAGCAATAGTACCCAAGTATGGGGGAACAACGTAGGCCCGACAATAGGTCGTTGCTTACTATACAAAGCATACATAAAACAAGATAATTATAACAATGTTAGCAAGATCTAAGAATCTACAAAGCCTACAATGTTTTCACATTCACAAATTAAACAAGTGACATAAATATTGTCATCAGTACTGTAACTAATTCTGGTCAAGATATGGAATAAATTAAAATAAAAAAAAAAGTAAAATTATTATTGTATAAAAAAAAACCCGAATTGAGAAAAGAAAAAGATTCAGAATAGTTAGAGACATCCACAATTTGTGCCGGTTATGAGCTACCAAGGAAGCCGCATGCGCAGAAGGAACTAGAGCCAAACTTCTTTATCTTCAACGTAGTCCTTGATTTTATAATATGCTTTTTTAATCAGAACACGTTTGATATTTTTTTGAACTTTACTTCGGTCAGTTCTATAACAGACTTTGGCAGCTTGTTGTAAAAGCGTATACTATTTATAATAAATGACTTGCTCGTTTTTGTTAATCTGTATTTCGGGATTACAATTTCATGTTTACTGCGGGTATTTTTATTATGGCAGTCGCTTTTAATTTTGTAAATCCCTCTATTTTTGCGGACATATAAAATACATTCAAAGATATAGAGTGAAAGCAAAGTTAGTATGTCGATCTCTTTAAATTTCTCTCTGAGAGACTCGCGAGGTCCCATGTCATAGATCGCGCGGACCGCCCTCTTTTGAAGAATGAAAATTGAGTCAACGTCCGCCGCTGATCCCCACAGCAGAATGCCATAGGACATAATACTGTGGAAATAAGCATAGTTTACTAGCCTAGCTGTGGCTACATCAGTTAAATGCTTTATTTTCCGTACTGCATATGCAGCTGACCTTAACCGACCGGAAAGTGTTCTAATGTGCGGGCCCCACTGCAATTTTGAGTCGATGGTAATTCCTAGGAATACAGTTTCCGCTATAGCATCAAGTTTGTTGCCGTCAAGATTTAAATTCAGATCCCGTTGTGTTACATTTGGTAAAGAGAACTTAAGACATTTCGTTTTGTTTGGATTCAGTAAAAGATTATTAGCTGCGAACCATTTCGAGAGAACAGTTAAACTTTCGTTAACATGCAAGACATTCGTATTTTTCCTATCTATTTTAAAAATCAGCAAAGAGAATAATATCCGATAACTTGGCCATCATATAAGGGAGATCATTGATGTAAACAAGAAATAGAAAAGGACCGAGAATTGAACCTTGGGGTACGCCCATCTTGACTAAAGAGCCGGAGGACGTCGCCCCATTTACATTAACATTTTGCTGTCTGTTTGATAAATAAGAAAGAACAAGATCAGCAGCGAGTCCACGAATTCCGTAGTGGTGTAATTTACAGATCAGTGTGTTGTGGTCGACGCAGTCGAACGCTTTCGAGAGATCACAGAAAATGCCAATGGCATCCTGGGACTTCTCCCAGGATTCCAAAATGTGAGTGACGAGTTTTACTCCCGCATCCGTTGTCGACCTACGCTTCGTGAAACCAAACTGTTGACTATGCAGAATGCCGTTTGAGTTGAAATGATATAACATCTGGTCCAACATGATTTTTTCATAGATTTTACTCAATGCTGGAAGCACAGATATAGGTCTATAACTAGAGGGATCATTCTTACCACCCGATTAAAAAATTGGTACTACTTTACTATATTTCATTAGATCAGGAAACTCGCCACTGTCCAAGCATTGATTGAATATGTCTGCTAGGACAGGAGCGATTGATTCAATAATATCTCCAAGAACCTTAACGGATATTCCCCATAAGTCTTCAGTATTTTTTATATTGACTTTTAAACGCGGATTTAATTGTACTTGTACGTATTGGTTTAAATTTAAAGTCTTGTATGTCCTCAGTAAAGTTTTCTTTTAAAAGAGCTTCAGCTAATTGAGAGGAAACCTGCATATGTTTGAGAAGAAATTCAAAGTCGTATGTATAGTCGTGCTTGTGTTACGGGGACGGACTTGCCATCTGTCACGTTGGAACTTTAAACATATATGCACTTCAGGGACCTATGTGGGAAGGCGTGCAGATATAGGCTTTATACAAATACTCCTTTTACTTGCAGATATGGATATTCGGAGACGTGTGGTGTTCAGTGTGGCTAGCAGTGGACGTTTGGATGTGCACGGCGTCGATCCTGAACCTGTGCGCCATATCACTGGATCGGTACGTGGCCGTAACTCGGCCGGTCAGCTACCCGAGCATTATGAGCCGGAGGCGGGCGAAGATCCTCATTGCTGGCCTGTGGGTGCTTTCGTTCGTCATTTGCTTCCCCCCACTGGTGGGGTGGAAGGATAAAAAGGTGAGCAGTTTCCTAATGAACCCCCAAACACGTCTATAAGGATCCCTGAAGGATAAGGCAGGAGTATGTAGTAACACACAGTCTGTCCACTGGAGATTTTAACGGTGATGGACTCGTCATCAGCTGTCATGTTGGTAACAATTTTTTTTTTAATTTTAACTCTCGCGAATAGTTAGTATTACATATATATACCTCTGCTACATTTGGAGACCCTTAAGGAATGGATGTGAAGAAATATTATTATTATATTTAGATGGGTGTGTGGGTATTACCTATACACCTCTGCCTACCCCTTCGGGGACCCTTGTGGGAAGGCGTGAGGATATATATATATATATATATATATTTAGATGCATGACGACGCCGTTCCTCAATGACAACTATATGTCTTTGGAAATGTTCTCAAACTTAGGCTTCTTCTCGATGTTGTCCTTCGCAGCTGAGTTCCAAGGGTGACTAACTGTACACTGTACTTTAGGTCAAAAATAAATTTTGGTGCAGTCGGGATTCGAGCTTGCAATTTTTGTGTTGCAGGCAACTTTTTTATTTATTTATTTATTTATTTACACACTTTAACATGCTTACAGTAGGTATACCAATATGATGTTAAAAGAAATGTATAATAATAATAACATTAATAAAGTAATTTACAATATAACAAAATACACTTTAAAAACTTATATTATTATCAAATAGTTTCTAAGAAATTTATATCTGTTTCTGCGAGTTTCGGCAGGGTCTGGTGCATGCACTTAATGCAGTCTTCACATAAACCTTACATACATATATACAATGCTTCATTCTTCAGCCAGAAGAAGCACATCTTAAGGAAGGCTGGTCCCCCGACCCCCCATGTCCGTGGACCTGTGAGCTAACCAACGACGCAGGCTACGTGGTGTATTCGGCCCTCGGGTCCTTCTACATCCCCATGTTTGTGATGCTGTTCTTCTACTGGAGGATCTACAAAGCTGCCGTCAGAACCACCAAGGCCATCAACCAGGGTTTTAGGACTACTAAAGGTGATGTACTTGGAAATATGTTTTTTATAAGTCGCGTAGTCTACGTTTTTAATATTTTATGCATGTCTGAAAATATTAATGAATGTGGATGAAGCGAAAAAGGTCGGGAAGTGTAGAGAGCGCTGGTAATAGGTAAAAATATCCTTACAAACTGTTACATTATATATTTGACGGCCGTCTAGTCAGAGCTCCTGACTGCGAAACTTGAGGCCACGGTTCGATTCCCGCTCATGGCAGATATTTGTGTGATTACTACGAGTATATGTACCTTAGTCTTAGAGGTCCTATGTGTTTATATATATATATATTCAATTATGTATAATATTGTTGTCTAGTTCCCATAGTAGGTACTAGGTACAAGGTTCGCTTGGTTTAGGGCTAGGTCAATTTATATGGACCTGTCCCAAAGTATTCATTATTTATATCCACGAGTACATATAATTTTTCACCATCAGGTTTATACACACATATACCTCTGCCCACCCCTTCGGATACCCCTGGGCCTGATATTTAATTACTTATAAATAATATCATCAAATTTTTCAGGCAAAGGCTTGGGCAGTCGTTTCGATGACAACCGGTTGACTCTCAGGATACACAGAGGCAGAGGATCTGCGAGGCCCCATGGCTCACCACTGTCAACGGCCTCCAATCATTCCACCAGTACATCCCTCAGCGCTTCACCTGAAAGACTACGAAGGTGATATTCCAATTATATATGTAATTTAAACATTCTACAGATGAGAAAGTAATGTGACAGAGCCAAATTAAGAAATGTGAAAGGCCAGAATTAATTAATTCTACAGATTTTGTATAGCCTGGTCAAACAGACAAAATAACCGTCTAGTCTTAAAAAGAGGCCAAGGAGGCTCTGTAGGGAGATAATTTCAGGGAGCTTCATTAGTTAGGTAAACTGACAAGATACAAACTCTTAAAGTTAAGAAGAAGATCAATCCAAATTCTGCCTACCTTGAGCCGTGGGGGCAGAGTGATTCTAGAAATCACCTGCAATACAAAGATTGCAAGTTCGAACCCGATTGGACCAATGACTGTTCGGAACTGGAGTACGTACAGTGATTAGTCACACCACGAGCTTTACGTTGAAGGAAAACATCGAGAGGAAACCTGCATACGTTTGAGAAGAACTTAACTCAAAAAATTATGTCTATTCGTGCTTGAGAAACAGTGATGGACTCGCCATCTCCGACGTTGGAATCTAACTAAATCTCCGGCGAAAAGTGGGTGTGTGGATACTACATACTGCCTCCCCATTAGGGGAGTATTATGGAAGGCACGGCATTTTTTATTCGAAAATACGCCAAAGAAAAATACATCATTTTTTGTTGCATTTTCATTACTTTTTTTTACTTCCTTTCAATGTGTCGGCACACGTTTGAGCACTGTCCTAGTTTCTAAGGCACCCTGTTGATTAACCAACATGCTCGTTAAAATATTATTAACTTCCATTCCAGGCATTCCAGCGCGAGAAGAGCTCACGAGAAGGTGAAGATCTCAGTGTCATATCCGTCCTCTGAGCAGATATGCTCTGCACACGATGCCTCTCGGTCCCCAAGCCGATCTCCGAGTCCATCCCTCTACGCAGTGCATTACGAGAGGGACGGCCGCGAGTTGACTGAGAGCCGACTGAGGGTTCGCCCTCCTCACCACCTCGCTCCGGGAATGTACGATGACTATGATGATAAGCCCCGCGCTACCAGGAGGATGGGGAAGCGAAATATTAAAGCACAGGTGAGTTACAAAAGTGATTAGTCAGACCACGAGCTTTACCGTGATGGAAAATATCGAGAGGAAACCTGCATACGTTTATGTGTTGAGAAGCGGCGATAGTCTCGCTATCTGAAACGTTGTCAAAAAGACGGCGTTACACCTCAGCTGACCCCTTCGGGGACCCTTATGGAACGGCCTGAACATATATTATTATTATTTCATTCCAGGTGAAGAGGTTCCGAATGGAGACCAAAGCAGCGAAGACCCTCGGCATTATAGTGGGCGGGTTCGTGTTCTGCTGGTTGCCATTCTTCAGCGTGTACGTGGTGCGAGCCTTCTGCGGCGACTGCGTCACTCCCATCGTCTTCTCTATTCTCTTCTGGCTCGGCTACTGCAACTCTGCCATCAACCCACTCATATACGCCCTGTTTTCTAAAGACTTTAGGTGAGTAATACATACATAGATACATTATATTCAAACAACCGACCGTCACTGACAAAATATATGAATACCAAACATCTACCAGTATCAAAGGCACCTATCTCTCGCTATGTTATCCTTTATAATCGAGTTTATTATAGAAGCCGTGGTGGCCGAGTGGTTCGAGCAGTTGCCTGCGACGCAAAGGTCGCAAGCTCGAATCCCGTTTTTCCCAGTTTTTCTGAACTTAAGTACAGTGATTAGTCACACCACGAGCTTTACGGTGAAGGAAAACATCGAGAGGAAACCTGCATACGTCTGAGAAGAAATTCAAAGGCGTATGTATAGTCGTGCTTGAGTAACGGCGATGGACTCGCCATCTGTCACGTTGGCCCCTAATATACCTCTGGCGGAAAGTGGGTGTGTGGGTATTACCTATACACCTCTGCCTACCCCTTCGGGGACCCTTGTGGGAAGGCGTGAGGATATATTTATATTATATATATTATATTATTATATATAATCGAGTTTCCCGATCTATACTAGCAGTATAAGGATCAAACAAGTCAACGTTGGGCTATCTCATACGCCTTGTCAGGTCACTTCGGACTCACCCGAGTAATATAAGCGGTACCAAACGTATGCAGGTTTCCTCTCGATATTTCCCTTCACCGTAAAGCACGTAGTGTGACTAATAACAGTCGGGACTCAAAGTTACACATCTATGTGTAGGCAACTACTCGAACCACTCGGCCACCACAGCTCTTTAAGAATCAATTATTTAATTAATATGTGGATGTTTTCTGCAGGTTCGCGTTCAAGCGTATAATTTGCAAGTGCTTCTGCGGGAGTGGCGGTGCGACGACGCGGCGCGAGTCTGACGGCGACGGCTCGGGACGGCGCGCACGCCCTCCGCACTCGCACTCCTTGGATGACGACACACACCCGGTGCACGCCACTGCAGCTGACAGGTAACCCTGGCGTCATGACCTTTGCAGCTATACCATTTGTTTTTATTGTTACTTTCAATGACTTTGATACTAGTCCTTCAGTTGTATACATTTTGAAATTACCTTTACTTTTTTGTAGGTATTTTAGTAGTAGAAGATTACATTATAATACTTGAGTATAATGTAATAGAATGCGTCACGGAGTGTCTGTAAGCAATTGAAAAAAGTATCGGATCGAATAATGGTAATAAGATAAGAGATAAGAGCTGTGGTGGCCGAGTGGTTCGAACAGTTGCCTGCGACGCAAAGGTCGCAAGTTCGAATCCCGACTGTACCAATGAGTTTTTCTGAACTTAAGTACAGTGTTAGTCACACCACGAGCTTTACGGTGAAGGAAAACACCGAGAGAAAACCTGCATACGTCTGAGAAGAAATTCAAAGGCGTATGTATAGTCGTGCTTGAGTAACGGCGATGGACTCGCCATCTGTCACGTTGGCACCTAATAAACCTCTGGCGGAAAGTGGGTGTGTGGGTATTACCTATACACCTCTGCCTACCCCTTCGGGGACTCTTGTGGGAAGGCGTGAGGATATATTATATATTATAGACAAACAATATAATATCAACAAATACGTAGATATTATCAACTCACACATAAAGTTCATTCATTATACAGAATTTATTTCAATATTCTGATAAATAAGTCCACGGACCAGTATTGCAAAACATTTTACCTTAACGCAGTATTTAACGTACGAGATCCTATTAGAAATACAAACGACTTTGCTTGATTCCTGACAAAAACCCATTACTACTGATAGTTTTAATAAATCTTTACGGTTCTTCCCTCCGAGAGCAAAATTAACAAACCCTAGTTGAAGAATATAATATTGTAAATCGAACAAAATATTATATGAATATTAAACCTAGGTTACCTTGTGCAACCTTGAAACTCGTTGCCAATATTAACAGTAGTACATGCTGCCTGCTTTCACATCGTGAAAAGCTTTAGAAACAAAAAATTCCGAGAGCTTATTGCCCATGGACTACTAGCGCCACAATTGACCAAAACCAGAATGGTGACAAGTTGGCGAATTGACGCGAATTTACTGCCATCTGTCGGCTAGTGGTCGAACTAACAAGTAACGAAATGCTCATATAAATTAAAATAAGTTAATTAAAAAAAAAATGTGCGGAACTACAAAGCGGAATAAAACGAAAAAAATATCGAACGTGCTTTTAAAACGAAATATATTCATTAACAATACAATACAAATTTGCTTATTACAGGTGACGTCAGGCCATGCGACGGCAAAATCCGCAGTTCCAGTCGACCGTCGCGTGTGTGTAACTCTTTTCATAGAACTTACCAAGGTGTATAAATATATTACATAATGCTATGAAGATAAATATGTATTAAAATACTCACTTTAATATTTCACTAATGAAATAGTATGTAAGATAACATAATTTAAGAAATTGAAAAGTATTCAATAATATTCATAGTAAACAGGATAACAAATCTTTTCGATTTATTTATCTAACAACCATTATTGCTTTAAATTTGATAGGTATGCTGTCAATAAAGTAAACTTTAAGTATAACGTTACGCTCCTGTCAGAGTAATTTTTTAGTGGTAACGCTACATTACGTACGCGTTATAACGGTATTGAAATGTTCGTTGCGTTATATGATTCGAACTAAACCGCGTTTTTGATGCATTATCTTGTAAGTTTGTATATTATTTATTGAAAAGACTGTGTGAATTTAATTGTATCTGTCATGTAAATTAGGATAGCAAATGTGTTATCAAAATGTTTTACATAAAAGTGTTCCCTTATATTACAACTCAAATGATATTTTGTTAAAGGTAAAGAAAAATCTTTAATATGTCTTAATCCATTATCCTAAGTAGGTAAGCTTAAAACAGGACAAATGTGAAGCAAATGGTATATCCTAATCCCAGTATCATTTTACATCTAATAAGTTGTGTACCCTCACCTCCAAAGCACATTAAGAAATGTGATATTTAAATATTGTTACTCAAACCACCTAATTTGGCAGGGTTTCATTATAATGTATATCAAAACAGGCTATTTTCCTGTTAGAATTACATAATGTATTTATTAATCACAAGTATTTTGATCTTTCCAGCCAGTGATCAAAGTAATAGTCAAAAAGTGAGTTATTCACGAAAATATTTTTCTGTGATTCTAATAAGAAAACTAACATGAATTTGGTGGTTGACTATGCCTCTTTAAATTTAAACCTGTAACGTAAAGTTATTTTGGAGACGAGAATATGTAAATCCTACTGAACTTTCACAATTACATTTAAATGAGATGGAAAATATAGAAGAATTTATTGATGACGATATAAACAAGTATGGTGAATTGAGTGCTAATATTCTCTCCTCGGAATATTATTACAAGTGAATCATTGTCAATATATTAACCATCTGATTGACTTAATACATAGTATATTATTATGTAAACGGGTATTCATTAGTCAAAGAATTTATTAAAGATCTCAACGTTCCTCTAAATAATATAACGTTCAATTTGTGTATTCGATGTTTACATTAGGTAATATTTAGCGAGTGTTGTACGTTTGTGTGGATGGTATAAATATTATTATATAAAATATACGAGATGTTACATAATATGTTGTTTCATTGACATTGCGCCAGAAAGCCTCAATCATAGCGAGTCCCTTGCGTGGTACGTAGGGCTGGTCAAAATACGGTATTCATAACCTATATCACCTTAGTCTCCTATTTTTAATAGACCAACATATTTATTCTTCTGACAAACTAGCTTAACACAGCCCGCTTAATTTATTAATCAAAACATATGTAAGTTAACAGCATTATAAACCAAAACACTTACATACCAAACATTTTAAATGAAATACAATTTATTATACCTAATTCTAACTTTGGGCCGACAGCTGGCCCTTCTAAGAATGTCAACACGTCCCTGTAAATAATTCCCTCCCCATCGAAGAATATATCTACATGTGTGTGCTGAGTGAGCATGGCATTGAATAATGCGACTACCCTGGCTGTGGGCGCATTTGCTGCGAAGCGCGAGCACGACCGTTCCTCGCTACCACCAACAGGGGCCTGCGTCGGCGAGGACCCGCGTCCCCTCCAATGTAGTATCGTCGAGGAATTCCAACCAGATCTACCCGATTCAGTGCGTCTGGTTAATGGTAAGCAGTTATCGTGAGTGTAATCAATACCTGAAGTATATATGACGCTGCTGTGCTAGCAATATAAGTAACGAACGGTCTTCTTTCTACCAACACGATATGCCTGTACTGAATTAAACGTAGTTTATTAATTAGTACTTCTTCACCCCAATATTCATACATCGTACGTTTCTAGATATTTTATGATACATGCCTCCTATGAACGCTTAATTACAACCAAGAAAACATACTTATTCGAAATTTTTATTGAAGTACGAAGAATATTTTGCCACTAGTAATGTTCATTAATATTCGAAGACGTAAACAATAGACAAAAATATAAATGGCTTGATTCACATGGTATTATTTTATCAAGATTGCCGATAACCGGCTTAGTTACAACTGTTGTTTAATGTCGTTCTCATTTATTATTCGGTTCCTGATAATGTTCACAACGTTAATAACAATGATATGACTTGCGTTATTCGTAATGGATGAGGTACAACCCTAGTGAAAGAATTCGTTCGTTAGCTCATTCGTTTTCGTTCACTCCGATTGTTGATGGTAAATTTCGTTCATCTCATCAGTGCATTCAGTGGCTGGATCGCGTGTGTATCGTACGCTTGTGACATATTTATGTCTCGTATTGTTTCGATCGAGTATTTAAATATATATTTATTGTGCTTCCATAAAGTTCAGTGCGTGAGCAGCATATTATCTACAACATGAAGTACTTCGGGGGCGTAGAAGGGTGAGTTGATGAACATTTTTACTATTTGAAATGAGTGATTGCTTTTTTTTCGTACACATATACAATACCCACTTAGCACTTTGAAAGTTGAAAGGTTTGCCTTGGGATTGCATTCCTAGTTATTTCGTAATATCATTTTACTGGTCGCTTAATTCTTATTTAATACCTAAATCAGGAACCTTATTGCTTTTTTCTAAAAGTACCAAAGATATTACAAAAAAACTGTAACTCGTTTTAATCCAAGTTTGGCGCATTTTTAAATGTCAATGTCATTTAAAATTAACAAGATTAGTGAATAGTTGTATTATTGATTTATTAATGTAAAATACATTTTGGAATTCAATCCACTCGTGTTGTTTTAAACACGCACGCCTAGAAGAAATAAAATGCTTATTTTATATATAGTTTAAAAAAAACCTTGTTTCATAATAGTGTAGTCATTAACTACATTCGTGCATAGAGGACACTTTTTATAGAACAATGACAAGTCGATCGTCTATAAACAATCTCAGACTTGAATTACAAAGTTAAATTTCATCCAACCCATAGTAAGTTATCAATAGTATTTAATGCACTTTGATTAAATCGCAATATACATCAAGGAGTATCGGAATTGTACATACTTATAATATCTTCAAGAGTCCGAAGGTGTAGGCAGAGGTATTCAAACACCTACTTTTCACTTAAGATATATTAGATGCCAACGTGACAGAACTATACATACGCCTTTGAATGTCTTCCGTAAACATAACCAGGTTCCTCTCGATGTTTTCCTTCATCGTAAAGCTCGTAGTGTGAATAATCACAAAGTCATTGGACTTTCCGAACTTAAGTGCGCAAAGATTGCACCTTCAAATGCCGACTGTACCAATGTACAGTCGGCATTCGAAGGTGCAATCTTTGCGTTGCAGGCGACTCGAACCACTCGGCCACCACGGCTGTTCTAAATAGAATAATCAAATCAAATCAAATCAAATCAAAATCTTTTTATTTCACATAGGCCCAGGTATTAAACGTTATAAAACGTTATAAAACGTCGAAAAAGAAGCACGGTTCGGGTTGGTCGCTTCCATGGAGAAGAACCGGCAAGAAACTCCATGGTTACTCTTTTCCTATAATAGTACCTTTATGCACACATACGAGTCTTATAGAGAGAATCTTACTAATATTATAAATGCGAAAGTTTGTTGCTATGTATGGGTGTTTGTTACTCAATCACGCCAGAACGGCTGAACGGAATTATATGAAATTTAACGTAGAGATAGATTATTAGCCGAATTAGCACATAGGATATGTTTTATGTTTATTCAGAAAATGTATTTGCAATGAAATGAAACCGCGGCGTATTTTGGTTGAAAGAATTGACACTGTATCAACAACGAGTTCCTAAGTTCGATGAGTTCGATCCCAGTAATATACAGCAAAGAAATAAATATGTAGCGCTCTTGAGCGAAACATATTTCAATTATTAATTTCGCTGAAATGGTAAGGTAGCGCATCCACTGTTTCTTAATGTATGTACACACGCGTCCATTTCATATATGAATCTTTATGTTACATAGAATCAAATGAATCTGTTCGCTTAGATCTTTTAAATTGATATTTTTAATGCTGCAGTTTCAGTAATAGATAGTGATTCAAGAGGAAAATGCAATGATTTAAAATGGATGTCGTAACAAGATTCGTTTGTGCGCTTAAATCGCAAACTCTGGCAGAACTTTACGAGAGGAATCGAACTAAAATACTGACGGAATTGTGCATGTATCTATCATATCTATCTTAAAAAGATCTATAAAAATACATACATACATACATACATATCATCACGCCAAGTCCCTAACGGGGTAGGCAGAGAGTATAGAGCGCCAGTTCTCTCTAGACTTACATACCTCTTTCGCTTCGTCCACATTCATCAGTCTCTTCATACATGCTCGTCGGTTTCGAGTACTCTTAACGTTCCCGTCCTTGAGAGTCCGATCTATTTGATCCAGGTAGTTGGAACGTGGCCTTCCTCTGCCTCTTCTTGCACACACTTTTGCTTTGTATATCTGTTTCGTCAATCTTTCTTCACTCATCCTTTCTATGTGTCCAAACCAACGTAACATGCCTTTCTTCATCTTTACAATCACGCTCTCATTCACGCCAGTTGATTTGCGAATCTCTTCATTGCGGATTCGATCTAATATCGTTATCTATAAAAATGTTGATGGTATAATATATTTATCTCTAAAGGAGAACCAACAGTAACCATTTTTATCTTGTACATATTATTAGTACTAAGTAGTATTAAGTATTAAGGAGACGTTGTGGTCTGAAAGAAGATGTAGTGACAAAAATTGAGAAAGGTATGCTGAGATGGTTTTGCCATGTCGAGAGAATGAATGAAGAACGATTGACGAAAAAAGTGTATAAGGCGAGTGTGGATGAAAGTGTTGGAAGGGGTAGACCTAGGCGGACGTTTCTAGACCTAATTAGGGACGTCTTGAAAAAAGGCCAGGTCAAGAGTACCCTAAACCGAAGAGCATGTATGAAGAGAATAATGAAATAATGAAGGATCGTAGCAAGTGAAAAGTAGTGGTCTCTGCCTACTCCTACGGGAAAGAGGCGTGATTATATGTATGTTACATTGCACCCGTGCGAAGCCGGGCCGTGTCGCTAGTGAATTATACCTCCATTGTATTGACAACATCGTTTTCCTGTTTACAATACATGACAATATTGGAAAGTCGAACTGACAGCTGCCTGTTTGCGGACGGATAACTACACACACGCTGACGAAATACAAAGATATCCACCAATCATATTGCGGTATTCTGTCGGCTTGTCCGCCACGCCGACTTGACTTTAGCAAGCTGTATGTAACTGTAATGTACATACAAATAGAGTAGTATTTGCCGTGCTGGTATAATGGAATGCAAACAATGTTTTGAATTGAATTGATTGTGCAGTCGACCTTGAGCGAAGTTTACTTCTGACAAGACATGTGTTTTATGTAAATGTCAAGTGACAGGTGTGGCAGCAGTGAACGACAGTAGGGCGGTGTTATTAGTGTAGATAATAAAAAGAAAAACACAATCTGTGTATCTTTCCTTACTAATGAAAATTTCGCATTTATAGATATTTATTTTATTGCCGTGGTGGCCGAGTGGTTCGAGCAGTTGCCTGCGACGCGAAGGTCGCAAGTTCGAATCCCGACTGTACCAATGAGTTTTTCTGAACTTAAGTACCTACAGTGATTAGTCACACCACGAGCTCCACGGTGAAGGAAAACATCGAGAGGAAACCTGCATACGTCTGAGAAGAAATTCAAAGGCGTATGTATAGTCTAGCTTGAGTAACGGCGATGGACTCGCCATCTGTCACGTTGGCACCTAATATACCTCTGGCGGAAAGTGGGTGTGTGGGTATTACCTATACACCTCTGCCTACCCCTTCGGAGACCCTTGTGGGAAGGCGTGAGGATATATTATATATTATTATTATAGATATTTATATATCTAAATACATATTATCACGCCGAGTCCCTAACGAGGTAGGCAGAGAGTTTTGAGCGCCAGTACGGTCTAGACTTGCATATCCCGCATTTATAAATTTGGAAAATAACAAATTTTGGTACCAAATTGGTGTAACGGGAAGGAAAGCACCAATATACCTACCTCAAATACGGTTGTTTCCCTCACATCATATGGGTGCCTATCGCCCGTATGATATGGCGAGTGATAAGGCTATCCTTACTGATAACAGAGGGCTAATATTCGCAGTCAAGGCACGAGCTAAATAAGATAACATCTTGGTACACACTAACACGAAAATTAATTGCTACTATTGCTAACCTACACCTCTGCCTACCCCTTCGGGGACCCTTGTGGGAAGGCGTGAGGATATATTATATATATATATATATATATATTATTATTATTATTATACTATTGCTAAACACATTATGTTTAACAGTTATTTAGTGTGAATGAGGTTGTGAATGAAAGATGAAGAGGCATGATATATTGGTTTCGACATATGAAGAGAAAACCAGTATGTACAAATGTTGACATAATAGTTATAACGTTTCAAATGTCTGCAGAGAACTGGCGCTCTCCTCTGCCTACCCCTTTAGGAATTCGGCGTGATGATATGCACGCTTAATGTAGGTGTGTGTCTTGACGAGTCAGGGAACACCACTCCCTAGATCAAATCGATTGAGCACTCAAGGATAGGAACTTGTATCAAGAGGCTAAAGGGAAGCCAAAGGAATCTGACCCGTTACAGATAACAAGTTCTCTATTTTCTCAGGGACTCGGCGTGATGACATAATTTATCATCATCATCATATCATCACGTTGAGTCCCTAACTGGGTAGGCAGAGAGTATAGAGCGCCAGTTCTTGACTTACATACCTCTTTCGCTTCGTCTACATTCATCAATCTCTTCATCAATCTCTTCATACATGCTCGTCGGTCGATGACATAAATTAACCATCAAATACGTTAACTATAGTGCATGCTCTACATTTGCTATGTCTTACGTCTAATGTCTAATGTCCCATTGTTACGACTGGTTAGCAAGCTATCGAAAAGAGAGAAATGTTGTTAACTTTAATGAAACGTAAGGAGCATACGCGGTCGCACGTTATATACAATGTCTATGGTATATATCTTCACGCTTTCTCACAAGTTCCCCGAACGGGTAGACGTGACAGACGGCGAGTCCGTTGCCGTCACTCAAGCCCGAGTAAGTATATGTACTTATGTACGTCTTTAGATTTCTGCTCAAACGTATGCAGATCACTAATCGCTGTACTTAATCTATATATATGTTTAAGAGATCCCATTTTTGAACTCACTCATCACGAAATCTCAGGAACTATAAGACCGATTGACTTGAAATTTGGTAGGAGTATTCCTTACGCGGTGTAGAGGTCAGCTAAGAACGGAATTTATAAAATTCAACTTTTTATGAATAAAAAAAAAAACTTTTGTTTCTTCCATAAGGGAAGCAATAGTTTAAAAACGTGTGTTTTTTACTTTTTAACCCGGGCGAAGCTGGGCGGGACAGCTAGTTTTAGATAAACTGATTGGTACAGTCGGGCTTAGAGCTTGCAATCTTTGTGTTGCAGGCAACTATTCGAACCACGCGGCATACATATCAATTATGTCACCAAAACAGCGGGTTTGATAACGATAGTGTTACCGATAAGCGATAACTATAAATCGTGAACTTGACAGCTATATTTAAGTAGATATACAGCGATCCGTACGCATGATGTGAGGGTCAAGAGTATAAAAGCCTATAATCCTTGAAATCCGATACAATGGAACGGAGGTTGAATCCCACCTCATAGGGAAGGAATGCTCATCTTATTAAATTATTGAGCAACTTACACTAACAAGAAAGAAAAAAAAAGAGTTTATACAATCTTCACACAGAACTCCAAACATACTGACAAATATCCATCCCATCAGTCGCAAACAAATCCCACTAAGGGTGCATGTCTAGGAGAGAGTTGAGTGGACATCCTTATGTATACACAATGCTACTAATATATTTTCCGAAATCTTGTACCAAGAACTTTGGATCCACTTCATTCTGGTTAAGTAACTTAGGAATTTTCCTAATGGAAAGTTAGCTACTTGTACATTTGATATCCTGTTTTTTTATATATTTCGATTCGCTTCATGATTTCGATTCGTCGAATAACGTATCGTTCGATTCAAGAGTCAAACGTCAAGAGAACTCGAAACCGACGGGATTAAGAAATTTATGAATTTGAAAGCGGATGTGGAACGAAGCAAGCCAGTCAGTCTTGATCTTGATCTCTTGTGGGTCTCGGTGTGATGCTTTAGTCCCTATTTCCACAAAGCTTCCCAACTTGTGTGAGTTCTTGCCCATTTTTCTCAAATTGTCATTATTCTAAACTTCATAATATGTCTAGGACTGGAGTAAATAAAGTTCCAGATGTTAAAGATCCAGGTCTAAAGATCTAGTGACACTCACTTTAAAGCTGGTATAACAACAATTCTTGGAACTAGGGAACAACTGATAGCAATAATCCCATGGCTGGTGCTCCAAGCAATAAAAGCACTCCAAAATGATTGTGAACGAAAGCCATATCTGTGTAATTACAGTTTTATCGCCGGTACATTCCCTGCTAATATTGTAGATACTACGAAAACAAAGTAATCGACGCGATGCAACGCAAATGTAAACCACTTTTTAAGTATGAACTATGATGGTTGGGAAGCAGGGCAAACGTATCTCTCATCAAATTAGGTATGATTGGCCTATTTTGCCATGTATTTTTACTAACCTTGTTAAATTTATGTAGAATCTTCTACCTTCTAACACCGTCCCACCACCACCACCGCACCTCTCGCCATCGACGTACAATTAATCCCCATACCTTGGAACCACAAAGGTCTCGCACTGCGCGGTTCCAAAATTGTTTCTTACCGCGAACGCTCAGGCTGTGGAATGAGCTCCCCGTTGATGTTTTCCTTGGAGAGTACAGCATGGAGTTCTTCAAGAAGGGTGTGAAGGGATTTCTGCAGGGTCGGCAAGTCGCGTGCAATACCCCTGGTGTTGCAAGCATCTATTAGTGGCGGTAACCGTCTACCATCAGGCAGGCCGCATGCTTGTTTGCCAGCCCAGTGGTATAAAAATTACGGTAGAAGCTGCTTGCGCTACATCTTGGGCGAGTGGTTTGCTATCACTGTAGGTAGTTCAGAAAAACTTATTGGTATAGTCGAGATTACAACTCGTAAGTTGTAATAATGTCCATGTTTATCAGTATTGTAAAATTTACGAGTTTTACAACTGAGATTTCTATTATCAACGAGAATTATCGTCACGTTGCGGTTCATTGTTTAGCTCGGTACTACGGTTTCTGACATGTTATGTACAACGTATTTAGTTGGTATTTTCTTTGAAGACAACTAAGGATTTCTGCATGAATAATTTGATTATTCACCTACGATTTTGACCATCTCTGGTTATATATCTTCACGCCTTCCCACAATGGTCCTCGAAGAGGTGTGTTAATACTACTCACTCAGTCACACACCCACTTTCGGGCGGTGATATATTTTAGGTGCCAAGGACGACCATACGACTTTGATTTTTTGTATATCCTCTAGTTTTCCTCGACCGTAAAGCTCGTACTGTTACTATCACTGAACTTCCGATTAGAAAAACTCATTGGTACAGTCGACTTACAATCGTTGTGTTGCAGGCAACTACTCGAACTAATCGGCATTCACGGCTTCCGCACCATCACCAGTTATATTACCAGTTAACGTGTAGTTTTTATTTTGAGTAATTTAAATTGGTTATAATTCTTCATCACATTTAATACAAACTATCTCCCCGACAGATTTTATCACTCTTAAATGATAGAAAAGATTACCAAAATATTGTTTGGTAATTTTCGATCGATGTTATGCACCAATATACATATATATAAATTTTACGTACGTAGATAAATTACATACATACATACATCCAGTTAGTCGCATTACAATCAAATGTGCTAGTAGCTCAATTGTTTGTGGGCGGGTATCGAATCGAGGCCAAACAGATAGTTACAGAATAAATTAGTAAAAGGTTGTAAATGTAAATTAAAGTAAATGGTATGGGAAATTACTTTTATTAACTAATTGAAAAATATTTATAATATAAGAGAAGACCTTCAAAATTAGAAAAATAAAATTTTCGACACTTATTCGTTTTTGTGATGAGAATCTAATTAATACGCATCAATACTATTACAAACCATTATACCTACATCTCAATAAAAAAAAACGCTTCTGCCAAAAATAACGTGTTAATCCCGCTAATAATCTATCGCTATGCAAAATTTCATCTAATTCAGTTTACCCATTTTGAAGTGATTGAGTAACAAACTTTCGGATTTACAATTGTTGTTGTGGCGGTAAGTACAAAGTAATAATAAATATAAACTAACTATAAATAGTATAAATGACCCAATTCTGTGTCACGCGGAAGGGTGCCAAGAAGACTAGCGGCATTGCCACGTTGTATGGCAATGCTGATTCGCTGAGCGAAATATTCGCCAGCCCTCTTGTCTCGGGAGGCCTCAAAGAGTTTCCTCGAGACATCCCTATAAAAATGAATCGATCGAAAACGATCCAATTCCAATGCCAGTTAGTTACTACTTATACGTCTCTGCCTACCCGCTCGGGGACCCTTGTGTAAGTGTGTCGTGAGGATATATTATGAATAATTCTTTTGCAGAGGCGCAACCCATTCAAACCTTGTGATATGCAACGAACATGGCGACGTAGTGGGCAAGGCGAAGGGACTTGGCACTAACCACTGGACTCTCGGCATAGAGGAATGTGCGGCTAGGGTCCTGCTGATGCTGCACGAGGCCAAACAAGATGCAGGCCTGCCTAGCGATCACCCGTTAGACTGCTTGGTGAGTCCGCTTTGAATTTGAAACGAACTGGGCGCCACATAATCACCCGTGTATAATTTGTTTTGAATCATCATCATCATATCATCACGCCGAGTCTCTAACGGAGTAGGCAGAGAGAGTAGAGCGCCAGTTTTCTTACATAACTCTTTCGCGTCGTTCACATTCATCAGTATCTTCTTACATGCTCGCTGGTTTCCAGTACACTTGACGTTGTCATCCTTGAGCGTCCGATCGATTTGATCTAGGTAGTTGGAACGTGGTCTGTCTTTGCCTCTTCTTGCATACACTTTAGATCTAAAACAGATATTTTTATATCTGTTTCGTCAATCTTTATTCACTCAACCTTTCTGTATGTCAGAACCAACGTAACATGTATTTCTTTGTGTTTACAATAACACCCTCGTTCACGCCAGTTGTTTTGCGAATCTCTTTGCGGGTTATCAATATCTACCAATGTAATAACTTTTTACATGGTTAAAATCGCGGCACACATCATGTTCAATAAAATGTGTTGAGAATTAGCGTTTAGAGAGTAAACACACAGATCCGGTTCTAGCTAACACATGGGTTGCATAATTATATAAAGTCAAGTTTGATTGATAAACGCTGATCAGGCTATCTATCGTACGGAGATGATGTAACATTAGCGATTGCATTATGGATATAACATTAATGAACTATCTTAGCTGAGATGGTTTGGCTATGTCGAGAGAATGAATGAAGAACAATTGACGAAAAATGTGTATAAGGCGAGTGTAAATGGAAGTGTTGGAAGGAGTAGACCTTGGCGGACGTTTCAAGACCAAATCAGGGACGTCTTGAAAAAAGGCCAGGTCCATGAGTACCCTAAACCGAAGAGCATCTATGAAAGGAATAATGAGAGTGGACGAAGCGAAACAAGGATGATCGTAGCAAATGGAAAGAAGTGGTATCTGCCTACCCCTACGGGAAGGAGGCGTGATTATATGTATGTAATCTACTAGCAGTAGCTAGCTAGTATGTATCTTATACTAGCTTAGCCCCGCAGATTCGTCTGCGTAAATCTTTTTTTCAAGTGTTAATCCAGCTTACTCTATCTTTGTAAATGTCACCCAATCCCGTTCAAATGTTCTGGGGAGATTGAGTCACAAACATATATTTTTTGCCATAAACAACGCTAGTACTACACGATCCCCGAGAGCAAGAATTAGTCTAACATCTGTTTAGTAATGGAATGTTCATAAATATTGCGGAATTGTTAATTATCGGGTCGGGCTAAGGCCTTGTAAGCAATTGTAAGCAATGTCAACTCATTCCGATCAATCAGGGTACAATGTTATTGAGACTAGCCTTGCCTCCAATGAAAACAAAATAATGACGTTTTTGAGTAGATTAACAATTATCATTTAATTAAAACGCTAAAGAACGGAGGAGTAAAGTGTAATTTTACAGTATATTTTTCGAAATTAATGTCCCTGAGGAGTAATGTAGTTGCCTTTTCTCAAGTACCACTAATACGTCTAGTTTAATTTCCAGGCTCTGTAATATGGACGCGGTGGACGGATTCATAAATTGGCTCTATCTATCCGTCTTTAGTTTTTATTGTTTGTATAAGTTCTTGAGATTCTACCAACAAACATCTTGCCCTTAGATATACATGATATCGTACAAGATTCTACATGGCCTTGGTCTTTGGAAGACTGCTTGAAAATTAACGGTAGCATTGCCGTTATGTTAAGAACATCCCCGTACTAGCATTGCCGATGATCCCGGTCTTCTGAGTCCTCCTTCTACTAGGTCCTCCCAACCCTCAACAACATTTTTGGAAGTTAATTTTTATAATTGTCCTACATTCATCACAAATTTAAGAGCTGGGCTGTTGTTGGCATCTCTGATGCAGTTCCTTCCATTTGCTTCTGTACAGCGCAAACTCTTTGACCTTTGTCTCTGACCCATGTATGTTAATCTTGGTCTTCCTCTTCCTCTCTACCTTTCCTTCTAAGATGTTTCTAAAGAAGCTATCATTCATCGATACTAAATAGTTTACGGACGAATACGATTGATACTCCTGGTTTTGCAAGCGTTCAGGCAACAACCTCATTATTAATGCTAAGATACTGTCCACGTTCCAAGTACCTAGATCATATAGGTACATCACTCAAGGATAAGAACATCATGAGTACCCGAAATCGAAGAGACGAGGTCTAAATCTAGAGAACTTGCGCTCTACTCTCTCTCTGTCTATCCCGTGTGGGACTGCGTGATAATAATGTATGTTAATGTTGCTGTCATATTATAGTGTTGGTGAGTAAAGTTAAATTGCTGTTTCCAGGGTCTCACTCTCTCCGGGTGCGAGCAGGAGAGCAGCAACGCGGAACTGGCGGCGCGAGTGAAAGAGAAGGATGCGGCAAGTGCTCGGGCTATCTACGTAGCTTCGGACACAGCCGGATCTCTGTTCACCGGAGCTCCTGATGGTGGAATGGTGCTTATAGCTGGTGATTATTTTATATTTATACTTTAAGTAATTATGTACAGTGAGTAAGTACAGTGATTAGTCACACCACGAGCTTAACGGTGAAGGAAAACATCGAGAGGAAACCTGCATACGTCTGAGAAGAAATTCAAAGGCGTATGTATAGTCGTGCTGGAGTAACGGCGATGGACTCGCCATCTGTCACGTTGGCACCTAATATACCTCTGGCGGAAAGTGGGTGTGTGGGTATTACCTATACACCTCTGCCTACCCCTTCGGGGACCCTTGTGGGAAGGCGTGAGGATATATATATATATATATAATTATGTCTGTCTGTAAGGAAACCATCCAGAGGAAAACATGCTTGAGAAAGGGCAATGGTCTCACCTTATATCTTCTTCTTTTGCCTGGCCTTTTCCCATGTTAGTTGGGGTCGGCCCTCCGTATCATGCGTCTCCAGGCAGCTCGATCCTGGATCATCTCTTTGTTGACTTGGACCTCTTTAAGTTTCTTATTTACTACTGATTTGGACCTCTTAAGGTACTTATTGTTCTCACTCTCACTACTCACCATAGACCTGTAACGTCTTGAAAACCTTGTCGGAAGGTGTAAATGTAATGTCTGTCTATTTCTCTACGTTTTGTCGCTTTAACAGCTGAGCTAATGTTGGTATTGAGAAATCAGATAGGATGTTGAACTTATCTCGTTAACGTACAGTGAAGAGCGTTAATCGCGCATGTATTTCGTTTTCCTCAATGCCTTATGTAACTGAACTCGCATGCTGGTAGTGTCAGGTCATCGACACCACACGTTACTCGACGTTTAATGTATCTACATCGGTAATAGTTCACTTAGCTAGGTCACTACACTACGTGCGAGAACATCCTACTGACATTATAAATGCCAACGTTTGTGAGGATATTTGTAGCTCTTTCACACAAAAATTACTGCACGGAATTTAATGAAATTTTGCACAGAGGTACATTACGCCCCTCTACTACGACACTGGGTAAGGATCCATACCGGATAGGATAGGTTTGTAATGTAGGTAGCCTTATTACTCACACTATTTATCAAGTTATCTGTTGTTAATGATTTGAATTGAATTACTAGCTGGATTATCACAGGATTCGTTATATTCCAGATAAACGATTTACAACTAAATATTAGCGAGTGAAACCCCGCGGTACAGTTGGTTAGCTTACAATTGTTAAAGCTAGTTAAGGTGGAGTTTAAATCTACAATTAAGATTTTCAAATAATTTGGACATAAGTGAGTACCAATAGAGAGAGAGTACAGTATTACAATATTGTAGTGCGTGTGTCGCATAATAAACCAGGCCCTAGCCGCCCAGCGTCACTGGTTGCGGCTCGGGGCTCTGGGTGCGATGACCTAGGTAGCATTCTAATTCCCTTAGTTATCGGATAGCGCGAACGAATAAGCATTTTCCCTAGAGTGCACTTTTACGAAGCAGTTTTTTTTTAAATAAATACTAACAACAACGAGTCTGAAAGGTTAGGCAGAGGTGTATAGGTAGTACCCACACACCCACTTTCTGTCAGAGGTATATTTTAGGAGCCAACGTGACAGATGGCGTGTCCATCGCCGTTACTGCACAACGATATCTACACTAGCGGTAGGTTTAACATTTTATTTCATAGGTAAATTTATTTATGTAATTAAAAATATATGAAATGAATATATGATGTGTTAAATCCAACTAATGATATATCTCTGTGCAAAATTTCATCCAGATCATCATTCAAAATTTCAGATGAACAAGTGACCGAGTGTGCTATATCGGTAAATGGGCAAATTCTAGAGCAAGTGAATGAATTTGTATATCTTGGAAGCATGTTCACACGAGATGGAAAGTATGAAAAAGATATTGAAAGAAGGATAACTGCCGGAAATAAGGTGAATGGAGCCATGTCGGCGTTGATGGGCAGTAAAAGTCTGAGCAAGAATGCTCGAGTTGCTGTCCATAACGCGATATTGGTACCTACCTTGTTGTATGGCAGCGAATCCTGGGTATGTCAGAGGAAGTATGAAAATAGCTTGAATGCAGTTGAGATGCGATCGCTTCGAAAAATGTGCGGAGTAACGATTTTAGATCGAGTCCGCAATGAAGAGATTCGCAAATCAACTGGCGTGAATGAGGGCGTGATTGTAAAGATGAAGAAAGGCATGTTACGTTGGTTTGGACACATAGAAAGGATGAGTGAAGAAAGATTGACGAAACAGATATACAAAGCAAAAGTGTGTGCAAGAAGAGGCAGAGGGAGGCCACGTTCCAACTACCTGGATCAAATCGATCGGACTCTCAAGGACGGGAACGTTAAGAGTACTCGAAACCGACGAGCATGTATGAAGAGACTGATGAACGTGGACGAAGCGAAAGAGGTATGTAAGTCTAGAGAGAACTGGCGCTCTATACTCTCTGCCTACCCCGCTGGGGACTTGGCGTGATGATATGTATGTATGTATGTAAAATTTCATCCAATTCCGCTCAGTATTTTTATTACGTATAAGATGAACAAACAAGCATAAACTTTTGCAACCTATATTTAGTCTATATATAGAACAGATACGTCTATGGTAAACAACCCCATAAATTGCATTTTATTTTTCTGGGTCATATTTTTTTTCATATCTGGGAATCATTTAGTGAGTTGTTTCTGCAAACCCAGTGGAAACTAGGTCAGACTAAGAAATGGGACACGACCTAAGATAACCTTTCACATTGCTCGCCTTCGGGGACTTGTCAACACTTTAATTGCTGTTTTAAATTGGCAATTAACTCTGTACTTCCCAGATGTTAGTCTGTAGCTTATACACTGTTTCGGGAAGTGGACCCAGTTGCATACTTAACATAAGGAATTGCGAACATATCTTTGCGACGATGCAATAAAACAAATAGCTCCAAAGATAGCAAGTCTTTCGCCGTCCCTCAGCATACATATAAACGTATAAACATACATATACATCGTGTGGAGCGTAGGAAAATATGTTATTTAGAACACTGGTATATTGATAATGGCGCGGATGTACACCAAAGCCCGCCATGATAAATCACTGACAGCTGTCATTGTAAGTAACCGCGTCAATCCGAAACTCACTGACAGCTGTCAGGCAAGGCAGAATACAAATCAAGTTTTCCTCAAAAGAAACGTCTAGAGCAAATACTACTATTGAACACTGTCTAGAGTGACGTGTTTCTTCACCGTAAAGCTTGTCGTGGTACAGTCGGGATTCAAACCAATTTTATTAATAACTTTGCTAATTTCAGGTACTGGCTCAAACGCCCTGCTCCGCACACCAGATGGTAACACTTACGGCTGCGGGGGGTGGGGATACCTTCTGGGGGACGAGGGTGGGGGTAAGCCTTTCTATTTTTATATTCTTAAAAAAATTACTTACTACAGTACAAGCGCACTTTGCACATACAAAATCGCAAGCGCAAGTCAATTTATCACACGAGGTGTAAAGAAGACGTGCATTTGCATTTGCATTGCATGAGCGTATTATAAACTGGCTCTACCACCATTTTTGGTCAAGTAACTAGCAGAACTTACCGACAAGTCATACTCTTAAATTTAAGCAGAAGAATGCGCCGAGATCTTTTGATTTTAATTGGTTACCGGTCTAACATCAAATATGTCTTCCAGCATACTGGATAGCTCACAAAGCAGTGAAGGCAGTATTCGACGACGAGGACGGCCTCTGCCCAGCGCCCCACCCCACTGACAGAGTCTGGGCGGCCATCAAGGAGCACTTCAACGCGGAGACCAGAGCAGATCTGTTGCCACATGCGTACAAACATTTTGACAAATCCAAGTATGCTGGTGAGTATGAATTTAGTGGTGACTATTCTAATTTGTTTAATACAATTGGAATGTTTGGAAAAATGTCTAGGAGTATAGGTAGAGGAAGACCTCGTTTCAAATACCTTATCAATCGAATACTCAAGGATAGAAACGTAAAGAGACCTCGAAACCGTCGAATTTGTACGGAGAATTAAATAAAATAATTTGTTCGCCAGAACACGGTTTGTTTCATAATGTGATGTTTAAATGCACATAGAGGAATCTAATGATTCCGTCTGATACTAATGTTTCCGTCAAAGTTAGACGACCGTGGGGTTAGAGCTCCTGACTGCGAAACTCGAGGTCGCGGGTTCGAATCCCGCTGAGGGCAGATATTTGTGTGATGAACACGAGTATTTGTACCTTAGTCTTGGATGTCCTATGTATTTACGTATACATATATCTATCTATATAAGTAAATCTATCGTTGTCTAGTTACCATAACATAAGCTTTGCTTAATTTGGGACTAGGTCAATTTGTGTGGAATTGTCCCAGGGTATTATATTATTTAAAAAAAAAGTCAAACCAAAACAATAGTAAGTAGAGGGCACGTGACTTACATTACAGGAGTGACGGCAAAGCTCTCTAGTTTGGCGTTCGCGGGGGATCAGCTGTCGCAGCACATCTTCGAGCAAGCCGGCGCGGCGCTAGCGGCGCATGCAGCGGCGTTGGCGACGCGTGTGGACGGCCGAGTGCGCGTCGTGTGCGTGGGCTCCGTGTGGCGCAGCTGGCGCTACCTGCGCCCCGGCCTGCTCGCTCGTCTCGCGCAGGCGAAGGTCGGTATGGCACACATTGGCCACACTAGGAGAAGCTAACAAAAGATGAGGGAAGAAAAGAAAGAAAGAAGAAATAAATTACAAAGTGTGCAGTAAATTCAAACATATTTTAAGTGTTATATATATTTTAGGTGCCAACGTGATAGATTTAATTTATAAATACATCAAATTAATATTTCAGTAAATTTCATGTAAAATTACATCGATATCCATAAAATAATAATCTTAGCGTAGTATGAAAACTTATTGTAATATCATTAACACCTAAAATTATATTATCAACAGGTGGACGTCGAACTGGAACTGGTGCGATTGCGTGTGTCAAGCGCGATGGGAGCCGCCTGGTTGGCAGCCAAACATGTGGATTTCGAACTACCCAGAGACGACTCTGCTTTCTGCGAAGTTTTCTACACTTACAAACCCGGCAGTTACGAAAATATGAACGGTGATAATGAAGAATTTAACGGCATTCATGAAGGAGTGAACGGTACTAAAGGACTGAACGGCTCTAATGGAGTGAACTATTGCAAGGAAGTGAACGGTACTAAAGAGACGAATGGGAATAAAGAAAGAGTGAATGGAATGGGAAGAGTGAACGGTACTAATGGAGTCAAAATGAATGGTTTCGCTCAAAACGGTACAGATAAAGACAGCTGTGATATAAGGAACTGAAGTTAAGACGAATAATTGCATTGACCGGTTAAGTAGCAAAAGTTCCCGGAACTCACGCTACGAGAGACAATACAAAAAAAAAAAAAAAAAAAACTAATAATTAACTAAAAGCAATTTCCCAGAATAATACGACGTGACATAATGATGGGCGTGAGAGAGAACAATTGTATGACACAGCTATGACTCGACCGTGTACCAAGTAATCATATTTTAGATAATAAACTCGGTACATTTGATAGGTTTATATTTCACTGCTTTGTATGAAATTTTCAATTATTTGTTAATTTACGTTTATATAAAGAAAGTCTAGCCAATGTTCTTACTTCGTGTTTTTACACACGAGTAAATGTTGCCTTAAGATACGCTGGAAAAAAATGTGTTTAACATTTTAATAGTAGACAGTTTTGGTATGTTCATTACCCTGTTAAAATTATATTTGTCGTATATTTATATAATAATAATAATAATAATAATAAATCTTTATTGAATTAATTACAAGATAATAATATTACATGGTTTGGGATCTCTTCTTTTAAGTTCCAAGAACCTGTATTAGAAGAGTCCCCTCTCTTTCAGTGGTCTTCAATACAATTCATACAATTTAGCAAATTGTGTGTGTATGTGTGTGTGTGTGTGTGTGTGTGTGTGTGTGTGTGTGTGTATGTGTGTATAGTATGTATTATGTACCTTTCAAAATCAAAATCAAAATCTTTTTATTTCACATAGGCCCAGGTGGGCACTTATAAAACGTCGAAAAAGAAGAAGCACGGTTCGGGTAGTGCCAGTATCTATTCACTACCTACGACTATAACAGTACTGGTTAATATTATTGTACACAAAAATAAACTACGTATTATAAATACCTTGACATACAGATAATGTGTTCAGATAAAAGAACATTCTAACGGTTTTATGCAACATCGAAATTAGCTTAGCGACATCGATGTATAGGCTTGCGTTCTCAATAATAATTAAAAATATATTTAATGGAATGCAATCTTATATACATGATAATAACCATGATCTTTTAATACTTTTAAAATCAATTGTAACGTTTTTTATTATGTTAAAACTACATATATATTTAACTTCCGGAAAAGGTAGGAACTGGCGCTCTCCTCTACCTACCCTAGGGTTTCGGTGTGATGATATGTATGTATGTATCTCTGGGGAAAACCCGAATTATTTACCTAAATAACAATTTGTAATCGAATTTGTTAATAGTTTTACTAGGTTTTAATATATTGTTTAATACATTTATATCTACATTATATTAAGGATTAAGAATTATATTTTATGTACTAGTCTTACAAGATGTGAATAAGCTGATATAATAAGCTGTGTACAGCCTAGAGATCTGACTAGAAGGAACTATTATTGTTATCTTATCAAACTCTCAATGTATGTCAAATTGAGACAAATATAGCAAGAGCCGTGGTGGCCGAGTAGGTCTACTAATCGCCTGCAACGCAAAGATTGCATGTTCGAATCCCGACTGTACCAATGAGTGTTTACGAACTTAAATACAGTGATTAGTCACGCCACGAGCTTTACGGTGAAGGAAAACATCGAGAGGAAACCTTCTTCTCAAACGTATGCAATTTGAGAAGAAATTCAAAGGCGTCTATGTATAGTCGTGCTTGAGTAACGGCGACGGACTCGCCATCTGTCACACACAAAATATTTCTACGACGAGAAGTGGGCGTAACGTTTCGAATTTGAATAAATATATATAAATAGAATAAAAAGCGGCTATAAATATTACAAACCGATATTCCAATTCTATTTCTTTTTTCTTTTTATGAAAATCTTTTTTTAGGTTCTTTGTATAGATAACCTGTTGTTGTCTACAAACAATTGTAAAATGAAAAGTACGCACTAAATATTATCTATGTTGCAGTCAGAAATACATATAATTAAAGGACTATTCATTTTGTAACGTTGTATAATGCCCGCAACGGGGCAGCCCCAGTGGCTAAAGAGAAAGTAAACCTATGTACATCTAATTATCACAAGTATGACTAAGCTGAGATGGTTTGGCCATGTTGAGAGAATGAATGAAGAGCTATTGACGAAAAATGTGTATAAGGCGAGTGTGAATGTTTCTAGACCAAATTAGGGACGTCTTGAAAAAAGGCCAGGTCAAGAGTATCCTAAACCGAAGAGCATGTATGAAGAGAATAATGAAAGTGGACGAAGCGAAAGAAGTATGTAAGGATCGTAGCAAGTGAAAAGAAGTGGTCTCTGCCTACCACTACGGGAAAAAGGCGTGATTATATGTATGTATGACTAAATAAGTCTGACTGGAGGTCTATTTTCATTACAGCATAGATTCAAAATCAAAATATCTTGTTCGACGTAACGGAACACTTATTGAACGTCACATATTAAATGACTGGCGAAGTTCTAAGTTCCCAGAATATTTCCCACGATATATTTTGGAACACATTGTTAAAGCAAAGATAAAATTAGCTTTAACCTTAATTCTATATATATACAGGGTTTTTTGAAAATAGTACAGTTGCTAAAAATATATGGCACGCAATGATGGGAATAAAATTAAAAGCAAAGATATATTCAATGTTGTCATTTGTTTTTTTTATCAATACGTTCAGAAAATCATAAAACCATGTTTTGGAGTGAGTATTACTCCCTTCCCTTTAATACAAAGTGTTATTTGTTATCTTTGGAGCTTTTTATTATATTGGATCATCATGAGGAAGCACTGTAATTACTAGAAGACTGTTCTATTGTCTTAGACAGCCCGTGTATAGAATTTCGAATACAATATATACAATATTGTATTCGTCAAATATCAGCCCAGATTATGTCTATCATAGTTCCTAGTTATTATAATTAAGTCATTTTACAATTTGCATGTAAGTTAAAGATCTACTTATAATTACTAAGCCAACAAGTATGTGTACGTGAGACACAGTTAATCTTGAATGTAATATAAAGTAACGAAATATATCATTATGTTTATCAATGTGGTGTTTTTCATTCCAACAATTCGTAATATTGTACACAACTGAAAGAGCACAGGAAACGCTTATTTAATCACGTGATAGGAAACAAATATAAAACGTTACCACCGTTTCCGAGTTTGCAAGGAGAAAAGCGGATTCCTTTTCCGACGTCAGATATAGTTTTTATTAACGGTTAACCTTACATTTTTTATACTACTGGAGTTGTAAGCATGCGGTTCACCTGATGGTAAGCGGTTACCGCCGCCGATGAACGCTTGCAATATCAAGGGCACTCGAGCGTCGCCTATCCTGCTGGAATCTTTTCACACACAAGAAGCAACGATACTTCAAACAGAGTAAACCAGATCAGAACTATACATGAAATACTGTTTAAAAGGCCTCTAATAATACTAATCCTTGAAATTATGCATGGATTTTATCAATTATTACTTGAAATTTTAGTATATTATGTGAAATAATATAGGAAGTCGAAAGATATATTTCATTCATTCAAAATATATGCTCTACAAAACTTTACAATCTGTGCCAAAGTGTATACAACGGTATTTCAACGGTTAATATATCTATAACGGAAAACGTATCTAATGCTCATCTCTAGCAAAAATGTTTGACGTTGACATTTAATTATTGACAGTTTGGGTATGTTTATGCTATCAAAATGAATATTTCTCGATTTTCTCGTATATTTATAATAAAACATGTTGCAAACATACAATATAGATGTTCCTGTCGCTTAGTGCCAATATCTAAATACAATTATAAAGACAATGAGAGTAGAAATAATTACAATTTTCGAGGTTTATTGGCGGTCGCAGCCGGGGTGATAGGTTATGTTGGTTTAAAAGAAAAAATATTTGCTGCGACTATTGTTACAGATTTAAAAGGTAGGAGAGAGAAATATAACTTTATCGCGGATGTCGTTGCAGTTTCTGCGCCGTCTGTTGTGTATATAGAAATAAAGGATAGCAGAAGATTAGATTTGTACTCGGGTCAGCCTATAACACTTTCGAACGGTTCTGGATTTATTGTGAAAGAAGATGGGTTGATATTGACGAACGCTCACGTCGTTGTGAACAAGCCTAATGCGGTAGTGAACGTAAGATTAATGGTAAGCTTTTTGCAACATCTTTTTCAACACTATTTCATCATAATAATATTTATACATACACACATCTTTTTAATTTTGTTTATCTGATATGTTAAATAATAACCGAATCCATTGTGAGACAGAACCATTTTCATACATGTACCATGGAGCTACCAGTTGAAGAAGTAGGAATGAAGGTTACTATGAATTCTAATTCTCACTTGCACTCCATAGTAGAATGTGTGTGAAAAAAAACGACTGTACCTGGCCTTTTTTCAAGACATCCCTAATTTGGTCTAGAACAATCTGCCTAGGTCTGCCCCTTCCAACACATTCATTAACATACGCCTTATACACTTTTTTGGTCAATCATTCTTCATTCATTCTCTCAACATGGCCAAACCATCTCAACATACCTTTCTCCGTGTCTTATATTGGTTTATTTCATAAGGGTCTTTTATTTTCAGGATGGTTCAAACCACACAGGCTTTGTGGAAGATGTGGACCTTCGATCAGACTTGGCAACCCTGCGTATACCTGTCAAAGGGCTGCCCACTATGAAGCTTGGTTCCTCTGCGGACATCAAGCCTGGCGAGTGGGTTTGTATTTATGTGTTTACCTGTACTGTGTACCCTCCGCTAATTACTCTCAATATTTGCTGCTCATAGTGGTAACACTGATTGCAGTAGGAAACCTAAATAGGTAATAATAAGTTAAATAAAAACATAAAAAAACCTGTACTGTGTAAAGGTGATGGTCGCACCATATGCCACATATACCTCTGTCTAGCCCACCGGAGACCCTTTCGGGGAGGCATGGAGATATAATTGCATATGGAAGACATTACACAACATGCTTCTAAAATGTTAGGATTTGTTCTGAGAAATGTTAGGGAGCTTTGCAGCTATCAAACAAAGATTTTACTTTTCAATAGCTTAGTAAGAAGTATATTAGAATACTGTTCCGTTGTTTGGAGGCCACATTATTGCACACATAGTTTGCGTATAGAAAGGGTCCAAAAGAGATTCGTCTGGCACTTGGCATAATTCATACCAAAAACTACTATTGTATCTTAAAATTTCTTCCTTAGCTAAACGCAGACAAGTGATGGACCTTATTTTTGTATCAAAACTTTTTAATAATAAAGCCCTCAAATACTGAGTAAATTCAAAATTCGCGTTCCTTCAAGGTACCCTCGTCATCGAATTACGCCTTTTTGCCCTCTTCTTCGCAAAACCGTATTTGGCGCTAACTCTTCCATTCCTAGACTATCATAATCAGTAAATGAATATAGTGATCTTGTGGATATTTATTGTGATCAACCTGGCAAGTTCTGAAAAGTTATTTTTGAAAATAGTTTTTAATTATCCTCTACTTTTTATTTTTTCCTATTTTTTATATATTTTTTTTGTTATCTACACTGTGACTTGAATATTCCAATTAATGGTGCAAGTGGTGTTTACCTGTAATTATTTGCTACATTTAGCTCCAAGTTATGTGGTGATTTAGATGTAGTATCGATGTAAGCAAGTATTGGTAAACCTTTATACAATAAATAAATAATAACACAAATATTTCTAGAGGTTCCATTTTTGATTTAAAAAACAGTTTTAAATAAAAAATAGAACTAATAACTTGGTTATTTATTTCGCCAAGTGTGATTGGTGTATGCTTTTATGTATTATCATGACTGATATGATATTGATGTTTAAGTACATCATAATCAAATCCTTATCTTTGTCTCTGTCTATCTGTGTTAATATTTATAGGTATCATATGCTTTTACATGAAGAATTAAGCAAGAGTTATTGTAGCCCAGTCATTGATCAATCAATTTAAAGATTGCAAGTTCACATTCTGTACCCTGACATGCTAGTACTATTGACTTGAAGTTGAATATAGCGCGAATAAATCCATAAATATGTTTCTGTTCAGGTTGTCGCAATGGGCAGTCCACTAGCCCTGAGCAATACTGTCACGGCCGGAGTGATCAGCTCTACGCAGAGAGGTAGTGAAGAACTTGGCTTAAGAGGTAATATTTTCTTCTTTGTTGTTACTAATGATAACTTAGTTGACTCAAGTTATTTTTACTCATATCTTAAATGAATTCAACTAATATTGTATTTGTATAAGGAAGTTATTACTGCTGAACGAAATTGGATGGAATTTAGAACTAAGATAGATCATTAGCTGGGTTAACAGTTTATTCCAGATGCTTGATTCAAGTAAAAATTTACAAATGAAATTAAATTTATCTGCGGTCAGAACCGCGCAGCTCAGCTTGTCAATAAATAAGGAGGAAACACTTGTTAGTATCAATGCCTTATCTCAGGAACTGCCTATATGCAATATGCTCAGACACAGATAACTGTGTTAGGCCTTTAAGTGCTAAGTAACAGAAAAATATGACTATTGTTTTCTTTATGTGTCAGGCAAAGACATGGTGTACATACAGACCGACGCGCCGATAACGTTCGGCAACAGCGGGGGGCCGCTGGTGAACCTGGACGGGGAGGCCATCGGCATCAACAGCATGAAGGTCACCTCGGGGATATCGTTCGCCATCCCCATTGATTATGTCAAAGAGTTTTTATCCAAGAGTGAGTTTTCATTCACAAAAAAATAATTGACAGAATAGTTTTTAATAATAACTTTCAAGAAAGCGAATTATAATAAATATATATCTTCGCGCCTTTTCACAAGGAGCCCCGAAGGGGCACGCAGAGGTGTAATAGGTAGTACACACACATCCACTTTTCGCCGGAGATATATTTAAGGTGCCAACGTGACAGATGGCGAGTCGCTGTTACGCAAGCACGACTATTTAAATTTCTACCCAAACATATGCAGGTTTCCTCTCGGTGTTTTTCTTCACCGTAAACCTCACTGTGACTAATCACTCAACTTAAGTTAAGATAAACTCTATGGTACAGTCGGAATTCGAACTCTCAATCTTTGTGTGTTGTGGAGAAAGGGAATAATCTAATTAGTCTTGTAAAGCCACATTATGCTCCTCGTGCTGCCGCGATATTCCCCCCTCCCCTACCTCCCCACTCCACGCGACTAAGTAGCCAGTCCCATTTGCTATTGTTCTGTTTGCACCTGGCCTTTGAGTCGCACCGAAACTGACAAAACAGTGAAGGGTGAAGCACGCAACAATGGGCTACAATACGTCTCTGCCTCCCTTTTCTCGTTACCTCCCTACTCTTCTGCGCATGTAATAAGTGCACACAATAATATGTTTTTGCAGGAAAAGTGAAATCACCCCAAGTGTCGAAGCGGTACCTCGGCATCACGATGCTGTCCCTCTCACCGAACATACTCATGGAGCTGAGGATGAGGAACCCTGAGGTACGCAGTGTAACATCAGATTATTTGAATGATGGCCATGCATGGCAATGAATTGCTCCTCTTGTACAGAGTTTATATGTAAGTTAAATTTTTCTACCCCTACGTAAAAGGGAACAAATTGTTAAAAAAGAAAACCGGGGAGTTTGTTTCGCCGTTTCTTCTCCTGGCTGGTATTTTTTTCTTGGAAACGGTGGTAAGTTTTTATTAAATACTAGCTGTCCCGCCCAGCTTTGCTCGGGTGAAAAAGTTAAATTGCCCGTAACACGATCGCAGCGCCACCTATCGGGTCCAATTGTAAATCTAAACCATTCTCGAATCCACCTTAAGACACACAGAAAGGGATAGCTTCGCACGGGTGAAAAAGTTAAAATTCCTAAAACTCGATCGCAGCGCCACCTATCGGGTCCAATTTAATATAGCCTATGTTACTCGGGGATAATGTAGCTTTCCAAAGGTGAAAGAATTTTTGAAATCGGTCCAGTAGTTTCGGAGCCTATTCATTACAAACAAACAAACAAACAAATCTTTCCTCTTTATAATATTAGTATAGATATAGATAATATTAGTATAGATGTGACGTTCGATAAGTATTCCCTTACGTTGAATAAAATATTGTGATTTTTTGTAATAGTTGTCATAAGATGTAACCGAGGCTTTGACTTTGCATGCATACGAATTTAACTTATTGAATTGATTTATTTTGATGTGTGCAATATATGTATTAATTAATATTGTTTCTCAGATGCCCACCGATATAGATCATGGAATCCTGGTTTGGAAAGTCATCATCGGATCTCCAGCGTACAAGTGAGTACACGCTAAACTAGACCCTGAACCAGAGCCTTCACATTACACATTCATATCATCACGCCAAGTTCCTCACGTAATAGGTAGACAGAGTAGAGCGCCACTTCTGTCTAGACTTACGCATCTCTTTCCCTTCATCCAAATTGGTCAGTCTATTCATGCATGCTCGTCTATGTTGCTGTACCTGTAAAGAGAGGTAGGACATAACGGGTTTCCCGTTCGAATTTGGAGCTGCCCGACTGGGGCAGGACCTCCTCACCTTATAGAAGTCCGTAGCCAAATAACACAATTTATTGTGTTGTGTTCCTACGCGGTGAATAAGGTTTCCAGTAATGAGCTCCTTAGGGAGGGGGCAGGATTGGTATATTGTGTTGGCAGCAGAGGGATTAGTCCCTTTATAATGCCAACACAGTATAACTATCCGAACACAGAGTGGCAACGCGCAAGTGATACTTCGGTATTGGAAGCGTAAATAGGCTGCGGTAACCGTTTTCCACCGGGTGGGCCTTGGTTGTTTGCCACTCTTGTAGTATAAAAAAAAACCAAGTCTGTAATCAATTCAAATTTTCAGCGGCGGTCTTCAGCCAGGCGACATAGTAATAGCAATAAATAGCAAACCAGTGCACAGTGCACAAGATATATACACGACACTAGAGGACACGCGAGGCAGCCTGCGCGTCGACGTGGTGCGAGGCCGGCAGAGAGTCACGCTCACAGTATCTCCAGAGATACACTAGTCGATACTATATTTAAATCAGTACTATTATTAGAAAAAATAATGTCCAGAAAAATCACTGTACAACACGCACACACACACACGCACACACACACACACACACACACACACACGCCCATACACACACACTTGAAACACACACACGCCCACTCACTTTAAACACACACACGCGCGCCCACCTTGGGATATATGGTATTATATATATCTGTCAATTTTGTTCTGTATATTTTTAGACGGGATATTCAGTTGTGTTTTTGTAAGATTATTTGTTGTTATGTACATTTTGTATTTACTAGTTACCTACTTGTTTATGAGTCGGCTAAGAGTGATTGTCACTAGTAACAATTGTATGAACTTGAAAACGTATTTTATTTAGAACGTATTTTATTACATTTGATTTGACATATCCCTCATCTTCGCCGATGAACCGACAACCGCTGGGGTAAACGTGTTCTTCAGTGGAGACCTCGACTAGGCAAACGTAGTGTAGGACGCCCTCCGACCAGGTGGGATGACGATTTGCGAAGGACTGCTGGCAGATGCTGGATGCGGCAAGCCGAAGACAGGGCGCTATGGCGCTCATTAGGGGAGGCCTATGTCCAGCAGTGGACTAGAGTGGGCTGTTGATGATGATGATCCCTCATAACGTCCACCGTCACCGTCACCGTCACCGCCATTGAGAAGACATTTAAAGACTAAATGTGTAGTCGTACTTGAGTAACGGTTATGGACTCGCCATTTGTCACGTTGGCACCCAAAATATATCTGCGACGGGAATAAAATGTAACACCCCTTCGGAGACCTTTGTGGGAAGGCGTGTATGAATAATGGTTTGTCTTGAAGTGAATGCTCCTGCGACGGCAATTAACAATACCCAGTAAGACGTGTATTAATTGATACTTACAAATATTGACTTCTCGTAAAATTACACCAACTATGAAATTGTTTGTAATAACTATTGTGTAAGTGTGATTAGACTTTCAGTTGCAATTTTCTATGCAGTTGAAAAGATCCGCTATTCCGTACTCAGCTTGAAGTACATAAAGCTAAAATGATTTTATTTTTAATTTTAGTTTTGGTAAGTGTCACATCGTATTGCAACGCAGAATATTAATAATGAAGGGGAATCCAGGACGGTGATTCGAACAGTGTAGGAAAACATGGAGAAGAAACCTGCATACGTTTGAAAAGAAATTCAAATACATGTTTAGTCGTGATTGAAAAACGGCGATGGAATCGCCACCCGTCACGTTGGCATATGGAATATATCTCTGGCGTATAGTGCCTCCAGAATCGCATGAAAGTGTTGAACTACGTAATGACAAAATAAGAAATAAAAAATTAATTAATCTTAAAGAAAAAAAAATCACGCAAATTTGAAAGACAAATATCTATGTCATGAATAAATTATAACAAAATTCACAAAAGTCTTTAATATCCTTGGAACCGCTTTAATCTGTAATTTTTTTTTTTTGCTTGTAGATTCCGCCAAACGTACTAAGTTTTTCAAGTCACCATTCAAGTAAGTTTTGTGCTGTTTATGATTCATTAATTAGAAGCGATAGGGAAATTACTGTAATTTTTGGTGCGACATTGATCCACGAGGAATGACTTAAGCAAAGGTAGGGTAACACTGATCACTGCTGTGATGCGAGGTATCTCTACAGATCGCATGATAATATGTGGGTCCAGGAATCTATATTTATTTATTGATGATATGCTACATGCATACAGGTATGGATGTAACCATTTTGACAAGTTAGAATTAGACTTAAGGATGGTCAATCAAATTTATACGACTTGTTATCAGGTTTACTCAAAAATGGCAAGCCTATATTGCGAGGAGGGCCTGAGTTGGAACCGGAGGCATCGTCAGGACAAGGTAACTGCTAACTTACCATCTAATCCCGTGGCGTAGCTGCCTAGGGGTTAGACGGGGCAGTGCCCCGAGGCCCCCAAGCTCAGGGGGCCCCTCGGACTCTTACTTACAAACTATAAATTAAACTAGTGAAAATTTCTCCAACATTAGGAATATAAATAAAATGGATTCCAGGAATGCGACTTCAATAACGGCAAAATAGTTAAAAAAAATCGTTAAAATAAGTTTCAAATAATTTTTAATTTATAATACCTACGTCGAATTCGGAGAACGACGAATACGGTACAAACGATTTTAAATACATAGTTTTGTTGGCGCCTTTCTTTCTTTTCTTTTTTGCCCCAGGGCCTTTGGTTACCTTGCGACGCCACTGATCTAATCTTTATAATTAACAATCAATGTTTGGGTGTTTGTCTCCTATGCATTCAAAAACGATTAACTGTAACCAGTGACGGGCTACTGGTCTAACGGTTAGAGCTCCTGAGAAGCTTGAGGTCGCGGGATTGATTCCCGCTGCAGGCAGATAGATATGTGTGATAAACACGAGCAAAGATCGCAAGTTTAAACCCCAACGGTACCAATGAGTTTTTCTGTATTTAAGTACAGTGACTACTCATACCACGAGCTTTACGTTGAAGGAAAACATCGAGAGGAAACCTGCATATGTCTGAGAAGCAGTTCAAAGTCGTGATTGAGTAACGGCGATGGACTCACCATCTGTCACGTTGGTACCTAAAATATATCTCTGGCGGAAAGTGGGTGTGTTTGTACTACCTACACCTTACTCTGTCTACCCCTTCGAGGACCCTTGTGGGAAGGCGTGTGAATATAGGTATAACTATCTAAATAAGTAGGTATGTATATCGTTGTCTAGTTTCCATAGTACAAGCTTTGCTTAGTTTGAGACTAGGTCAATTTGAGTGGAATTGTCCTGAGGTAGGTATTTATTATTATAAGTTAGATTGTGATTAAACTTTGGGGGTCGGGTAGTTCCTGGGGACGCCCGATTGCAATGAAATTTGCGTGCTATCTATCCCTTTGAGATATAACAAAATAATGTATGTACCCGAGCGAAGCCGGGGCGAATCCCTAGTTCTAAAATACCTCAAAAATTCAAAAGTAGTCCAACATCTTTATTGATCTAATCTATGTAAGAAAAATATTATCTGATTTTCATTTAGTGAAGTATCGATCCAACTCGTAGCGACTCTTTCTAAAGAATGAATAAAATTAAGTACGCTTTATGACATTTAATTATAGTCATAGACAACAAGAACGATAACCACGAGGCTATGGATGGAAGCGAACCTAACGAGCTGATATGGTTGCTGGACCTGCGGCACAGCATTCGGAGACTGGTGAAGGAGTTCGGCTTCGAGGCTGCTAAGCCGCTCATCAGGCGACTGGTGGAAGGTGGGTCCTTTCACAAATGTAGTTGCTTGCTGTGGTCGCCTGTAACAGTAATTGTAAGTTCCGACTACCAATGACTTACACATACGTTTGAGGAGAAATTCAAAGCCGTATACCTAATTGAGCTCGAGAAAGATATATATGTTTGGAATTTGGATATACGGAGACGACCGTCTGGTCTAGTGGTTAGAGCTCCTGACTGCGAAACTTGAGGTCGCGGGTTCGAATCCCGCTGATGGCAGATATTTGTGTGATGAACGAATATTTTTACCTTAGTCTTGGATGTCCTATATATTTAAGTATATATCTATCTATATAAGTAAATATATCGTTGTCTAGTTACCATAACACAAGCTTTGCTTAATTTGGGACGAGGTCAATTTGTGTGGAATTGTCCCAGGTATTTATTATTTATGGATATATATGTATATACATATATATATATATATATATATATATATATATATATATATATATATAAGCTATATCAAATATAATACCACTGAGATGTGGTAAAACAAGTACCTTCGTCAATAGTATAGGCCCTTGCAACACCAGGGATAAAGCTCTCTGCTTCAATATCAAAATGTCAATAGGTACTCACTACTATGTGCCTCTTCGACCATAATAATATTACTTCGGCTAAAATATATTTTATAAGCTATATTTATGTCGTTTTTATCTAAATATCTATATACTTAACTAGAATATTTTCCAGATACGGAAGCCTCAAGAGTGGTCTTGTTAGATGTCAGGGGTAAGTTGCTAGCGCTAACTTCAGCTCAATTAGTATAAGCCGTGGTGGCGTGGTTGGTGGTGAAGGACACCACGAGCTTTACGGTGAAGAAAACATCGAGAGGAAACTTGCATACCTACGTTTAAGCGTGCGTATACGTAAGAGATTTAAACACGTATGTAATAGTCGTGCTTGAATGGCGGCGATGGACTTGCCATCTGTCACCATGGCACCTAAAATATATCTTCGGCTGTGGGTGTGCGGGTACTATCTTCACACCTTGCTTACCCCACCTTCGTGAAGATATATATGAATAAAAAGAAAGTAATAATCACCGGATAAAGCATTAAGAAGAACCACTAAATATTGACTATACTTACCTAATTAGATGTTATTATATTCATTGATAAGTAAGTACCTAGGTATATACTTATTCTTGAATGAAATTGTTTTTTCTCCATGTTGGATCGACGTTTTTTACCGTGGACAGAGATGGGGAGCCCTACATGGATGGTACCTTTCCTGGTCCACGAACACTTAAGCCTTGGGGATTACTATTGACCCAAAGGCGAAGGTAGCGTCTTGTAACTACATAATAAAAAGTTTTTTTTTTTTTACCTCATGGGTGGAAAACAAGCATGCGGTCCGCCTGATGGTTAGAGGTTACCGCCGCTTATGGACGTTTGCAACACCAGGGGTATCAATCGCGCGTTGACGACCCTTCAGGAATATTTTCACACCCTTCTTGAAGAACTTCATGCTGTACTCTCCATCTCTCCATGATTTTAAATGAATTGTGTGATTTTGTATCTTTCAGTTTTTAGAAACGGTAAGTGCCCCACTAATTCAATTGTTAATACGACGGTAGTTTGGTGGTAAGGTCGGTTATCGCCCCCTATTGACGCTTGCTATATACTAGATACTAGAGGTAATCTATTTGTAAAAACATTTCTTGTGTCCGTATGTCATTGAACTCCTCCTTAACGGCTGGACCTATTTTGATGATGATGTATATATATATATATATATATATATGGCGCTATGAGAAGCAAAAGCTAACTGATACCAAAATGTTCTTACCACTGGAATACATTGTATTAAGCCTAGTCATTAATAAGAACTAGTATAGTAAAAAGAAGTAGAGAGAGAAGTGTCCTGAAAAAATATTTTTTCGGTGGTTTTTTTTAATCAAACTTACGTACTAATAATCCTCAGGCAAATTCAATTTATTTCCTTCAGCTGTGATTGAGGTGCAATTCATACAGCATCACAAACTATTGCAGCCTGCTAACGTTGTAGTTGCAAAATATTTTAAGGATGTTCGTCTTTAACGCAAAGACTTCTGGATCGAATTTGATGAAATTTGATTAGAGATAGGTGGGGGTTGGATAGGTAAGCTGAAATCCAGCTTATGACCTCTTCACATAGATCTTACATTTGCAAATCAAATTTTACCCCGTGGCATGAGAATCGATGATTTTATACACACATGTCATCACGCGGAGTCTCACGGGGTAGGCAGAGAGTATAGAGCGCCAGTTCTCTCTAGACTTACATACCTCTTTCGCTTCGTCCACATTCATCAGTCTCTTCATACATGCTCGTCGGTTTCGAGTACTCTTGATGTTCTGTCCTTGAGAGTCTGATCGATTTGATCATGTTGGAACGTGGTGATTTGATTTTTATGTAGTTGATGTTTTTATCTGCAGGTGACTCGCACATTGAATATAAATACTACGATGGACCTGCTTATTGTGAGTAGTTTTCCTTTACTCTGAATAATTAGTCATCACAGGACACGATACCCACCAAAAAGCCATCTGAAAATATATTAATTACTCTCTATCTATCTTATTCTCTTTATTTAATTCTTGAAGGCAACCGAGCGGGAGATACACAAAGATATATTTGAGGATTGAAATCAGTTATCTTACTAATATTATAAATGTGAAAGTTTGTAAGTTTGGATGTTTGCCGTTCTTTCACGGCCAAACGGATGAACCGATTTGGCTGAAAGTTGAAATGGTGATAGCTTATACCAAGGAATAGGACATAGGATACTTTTTTAAGTTCTTATATTATAATGTATGATGATCTTTCACGGCATAGCGGCTGAACCGATTTTAGCCGGAAAATTTCCAAAGCTACTTTTTCGAACTCCACGCGGGCGAAGCCGCGTGCATAAGCTAGTAACCAAATAATGTTAAGTCGTATTTCTCATGAACAATGGCAAACTGGTCACTCCATATTTGTACTACTAATCAAACTGTATGAATGTCTGCAAAACCTATATATGTCCCACCTTACATGTATATGTTTAGATAAATAACCTATACACCTCCGCCTACCCCTTTGGGGACTCTTAATGGGAATTAATAAGATTGTTCATTCCTTCCCGGAAATCCATTCTTGCCGGAGATATATATCTACTTCCTAATTTTTTTTTTTTTTTTTATAATTACTTATACTTATTAATAACTCATATTATTCTCTGTTAAACAACATTTAATTTAAATTTAATATACACATTTTTCTGAATATTCTTACAAAACATAAACTTGCAAGGTGTTTAGATTTATCTGATGTGAAGTGAATTTTAAGTGCCAACGTGCCAGATGGCCAGTCCATCGCCGTTACTCAAGCACGTCTATTACGTCTATGAAAACTAAACTTATATTTGACAAAAACAAATGTATTATAATTGTAATGCAGGAGACTACATACAAAACACGAAGCTTAAATTGGACACATCAAATTAGAGGTCGGTAAAGTCAGCTTGGATTTATGAATTTTCAAAAGAAAAGCCGTGGTGGCCGAGTGGTTCGAGCAGTTGCCTGCGACGCAAAGGTCGCAAGTTCGAATCCCGACTGTACCGATGAGTTTTTCTGAACTTAAGTACAGTGATTAGTCACACCACGAGCTTTACGGTGAAAGAAAACATCGAGAGGAAACCTGCATACGTCTGAGAAGAAATGCAAAGGCGTTTGTATAGTAGTGCTTGAGTAACGGCGATGGACTCGCCATCTGTCACGTTGGCACTTAATATACCTCTGGCGGAAAGTGGGTGTGTGGGTATTACCCATACACCTCTGCCTACCCCTTCGGGGACCCTTGTGGGAAGGCGTGCGGATATTATTATTATTACAAAAGAAAAGACTACAAACTATGATAGTACTTAATCTTTATATATATAATTCTTCTGTGAGTGTGTATGTCACTGAACTCCTCCTAAACGCCTGGACTGATTTTAATGAATTTTTTTGTGTGTGTTTAAGGGGATCTGGGAATGGTTTAGATTCACAATTGGACCCGATAGGTGGCGCCACCGTCTTTTTTTTCCACCCGAGCGAAGCTGGGCGGGACCACTAGTATATTATAAAGTAGCTGCTTTTTACGAAGCTTAAGCCTATGAGTATTTCTAGTCAATAATATATCCTTTTATTCGTAGATCGCGCTATATGAGGACCATATTTCTTGCAGCATATACTTGTGTACAACACGTGATACGCTCCGATAGAGTTAATACACGATTCTAAGTAAAACGCCATTGTTTCTCTAAGCACCTTTACTAAAGTATTTATTTCCCTTCCTTACTAAAGATTCCTCCAGGGTCAGTGCGGTCGCTGGTGTGGCAGACGGTAACTGCTTACCATCAGGCGGGCTCCTTCATACCACATTATTAGTATAAAACTTTCTAGGTACTTACTTTAATAATTATAACTAGTAAACCGCCCCGACTTTGCACGGGTACATTGGTTTGATATATCTTCCTTATAAATCCATCTGTCTATTGGTTAAACAGCATGACATGCGTTCAGTAGGTCGTAGTTTATCGTTAACAGACAGAAGTCGTGTTATGTTTGTACATTTCTTAAAACAACAAGAGTAGGTATGGATGTATGGATTACACGTCAAAATGAGCTGAATTTTACTTTTAGATTAACTAATTCGACATTATTATAATGACAAGAGTGTTAGCCTAACTGAGATTTTCCTTAGGGACATGGATTTCTTCTAGCGGTGTGAAAGATTCGATCGGCAGCTCCATACACCTGGTGTTGTTAGTTAGCGTATGTTAGCGTCCTTAGGCGACGGCAACTTACCAACAGACGTAGACGTGAATTGAGCAGAAGCGCACATAGCGCTTCTGCTCAATTCATAGTTACTGCTTTTGTGACGGTTTTTCTGTTTATAAACTATTCATCTATTTGTGTTTCTGTTGTGTGTAAGTACTTACATATCTTACATTATTTATGAATAAAAAAAACCGTATATTGAAAATATTATCTTACGGACGTTCGGACCGTAAAGGACGGTTTTTTTTTAAATACTTTTTTTTTTGTAATATCACAATTTATTATTTATTACCAAAACATATGTATAAGCTGACAGCCATAGAGACAAAGAACTAACATATTATTTTTACATGTACACCTATAGTTATAGGTAACTTATGCTACATACTATAATAATAATAATAAATATATCCTCACGCCTTCCCACAAGGGTCCCCGAAGGGGTAGGCAGAGGTGTATAGGTAATACCCACACACCCACTATCCGCCAGAGGTATATTAGGTGCCAACGTGACAGATGGCGAGTCCATCGCCGTTACTCAAGCACGACTATACATCTCATATCTTTGAATTTCTTCTCAGACGTATGCAGGTTTTCTCTCGATGTTTTCCTTCACCGTTCAGCTACATACTAATAAATAAGTATGTAGGTATAGTACAGTCACTTGACACCATTTATTTTATGACAACCCTAAAACTTAAACCTCTTAAAAAAAATGAAGAGAGGTAGGGCATAAGGGTTTACCGTTTGAATTTGGAGCTGCCCGACTGGGACAGGACCTCCACCTTATAAAAGTCCGTAGCCAAATAACACAATTTATTGTGTTGTGTTCCTACGCGGTGAATAAGGTTACCAATAATGAGCTCCTCGGGGAGGGGGGAGGATTGTTATATTGTGTTGGCAGCAGAGGGATTAGTCCCATTATGCTGCCAACATAGTATATCTCTCCGAACACAGAGTGGCAACGCGCAAGTGATACTTCGGTATTGTAAGGTAAATAGGCTGCGGTAACCGTTTTCCATCGGGTGGGCCGTATGCTTGTTTGCCACTCTTGTTGTTATAAAAAAAAAACTTGCGTTATTTTTATAACTGGCTTAATTAGGACAGACAGTATATAAATATATATATCTAGATATATATCCACGTATCTACGAGGACGGGAACGTTAAGGGTAGGTACTCGAAACTGTCGAACCTGTATTCAGAGTCAAGTCTATAGAGAACTGGCGCTTTACTTCTGATGCCTACCCCGTGGGGAACTCGGCGTGATAATATGTATGTATATTACGATATGTTATCTTGAGTAAATGCTTAGTCGGCAGGTAAAGCTCTTATGGAATAGTTTTTTTTTTTTATTCTACAAGAGTGGCAAACAAGCATACGGCCCACCTGATGGGAAACGGTAACGTAGCCTATTTACGCTCAAGATACCGAAGTATCACTTGCGCGTTGCCACTCTGTGTTCGGAGAGTTATAGTGTGTTGGCAGCATAAGGTTTAATCCCTCTGCTTCCAACACAATGTAACAATCCTCCCCCCTCCCCAAGGAGCTCATTACTGGAAACCTTAAAGTAGTTAGGATGTAGCGAAACTAATGCAAGATTCCAATCTGATGGTCAGTCGATATCGTGGCGGTTGGCTGAGGCAATGGTTGCGATTGGCAGTGGAACGCAAACAGTGACCTATTGGAGAGCAAGCATATGCCCTGTAGGGGGTGGATTGATTACTTCAATTTCACGTCTTAAGTGCACGATGTAACTTAATCTCTGTATGTCAAAATTGTAAAAGTATTTATATCGTTCCAATAATGCAAACTGCTTGCTGTAGGACCAAGTTAATTTGTTAATCTAAATTTGATTAGATCCCGACAAATGTATATAGCTTTCCAAGAAATAAAAGTGAGTACTTTCCAATACTTTGTACGTATTTTCTATTTAAATGACTATTGTGACCATATGAGAAACACGAGATTCTAGGAGCGTATTATATACCTAATTCTGAGGTATTCTGTTAAAAACTGGGGCAGTAGAAGATGCCGAGACTACACTAATCTGAGAACTTATAATGCTATTCATAACGTACAATTGCCTTTAAATGTTAAATTACTTCTATATAGGTAGTTTCCTACCGTGTAAAGCCTACTTGGACTTCTACCTAGAGCTACATATATTTCATTAACAAAATTAGCCAAATCGGTCCAGTCGTTCTTGAGTTTTTGTGAGACTAACGTACATTAACAGTTTTCCAATGGGGAAATAATTTTTAAAAATCGGTTCAGTAATTTTTAGTTTAATCGAAACAAACAATAAATCTAATGTTTCCTCTTTATAATATTGTAGTATAGATGAACATTTTTACAGCTTGTCCCGGGGTGTTATTATATGTAAGCTGATATTGGGAGCAGCATATTTGGCCGAATGCTTCAAGATACCTATATGTAGCATAATGGGTGACGCTTCGTTTCGATCACCTCTTCATTTATTTATTTCTTAAAACCATATAGCCAAAGCACATATATATGTACACCCATAGTAAAAAACATAAACAACTTAAGGCAACTTATCAAGGATAGGTATGTTTACATCCGGAGATACAAATGTATGCTCCGCCGTATTGTGGCGACAGTGCCGAAACTTACAGTTTCATACCGAAACTGTGCCTGTTTAATAAACATATTTTGATTAATTGACATTGTTTTAATCAGGACAGTTTACTCATCAGATCAATTGCCGAATATCTCCGAACACCAGAACAGATCTCGAAGGATTATATGTAAGTACAGGCAGTTAAAAATACAATTAAAAAGTTTTAAACTACATTAGGTATGTGTGTGTCTGTGTAAGATAATATGTTTTTATTACTGCATCCAACTGGGGTCAATGTGCCTGGGACAGTAATGGCGAGTCCATTGACGTTTCTCAAGCATAGGTACGTCTGTGAATTTCCTCTTAAACGTTATCAGGTCTCCTTTACCTGAACGCTCGTGGTCTGAATAATCACTGTACATGCTTAGAAAAAACTTACTTATTAAATATTATACAGAGACGGGATTCGAACAGCTGCTCGATCGACCATTATCGCTCTGGAAGTTAAGTTATTTGTTTTTTATTCCCAGTGGCTCCAGCAACCACGACTCAAAAACCACGCCCATTGTGGGTGACAGACCTGGAAAACTTCCTGAGAGAACTTGTAACCGAGCATGGTACAAGCCAATCGTTTGATTCTGTCGTCGAACCTTTTATTGAGAGTAAGTCCGGCCTGAACTGAGTTTCCATCACACATTAACGAGTAGAGATCTAAATGAAGGTTTCGAAAGACAAACCGAACGATCCACCCATATCCATGTATCCAAGTACAAACATACATAAATATAATGGATGTTTAAAAAAAACAAAAAAGGTTTTCCTCTATAGTTTACAGAGTGTTTTGTATATTTTACTAATATTATAAATGTGAAAGTTTGTAAGTTTGTATGTTTGCAGTTCTTTCACAGCAAACGGCTGAACCGATTCTAACAGGAAAATAAATAAGCTACATTTTCGAATTCCACGCGGGCGAAGCCGCGGGCATAAGCTACTATTATATACAAAACACCCTCATGACGATACAGTGAAACGCATTAAGGGGAGCAAAACTCACATAGAAACATGGGTTATGGGTTTGTTGGAAAAACTATTAATAAAATAAACAGAACAAAAACTTAGTATCTACCTATCTTTATCATTATCATTTAGGAAATCAATCTCAACTCAAAATTTATTTTTATTTGCTTCCCATATTTTATTTGCTCTAGACTTGATAACCTCCTATTTCCGAAATCGGTAAATAATCAATAATATTTCAATATTTTCAGCCATTGAAGAGACTTACAATGTGAAAATATCACATGTGACACGTAAGTTAAGATTTTGACATTTGTCCATAAGATAATCGATGACTTAATGTCGAATAAAACCGACTTGCGATTCACAATTTTTTTTTTCTTACAGTTGACGTGAACGGTATGTATTATTAAATTAATAATTGACGGAGAGAGAGAGATACATTAATAATTAGGGCCGTGGTGGCAGAGTGGTATGAGTAGTTGCCTGCATCACAATGATTGCACCTTCGAATCCCGATTGCAGCAATTTGGTTTCTGAAATTAAGTACAGTGATTAGTCGCACCACGAGCTTTATGGTGAAGGAAAACATCGTCAGAAAACCTGCATACGTTTGAGAAGAATTTCAAAGGCGTATGTATAGTCGTGCTTAAGTAACGGCGATGGACTCTCCATCTGTCACGTTGGCACCTAAAATATATATCGGGCGGAGTGTGGGTACTACCTATACACCTCAGGGACAATGTGGGAAGGCGTGTAGATATTATATTAACACACTTACAATAGACAGTTGTTGAACTAACTAATTGCAAATAAAATATTTGTGTCAGGAATACTGGCAGTGTAGCCACGCCGGACGGCAATGTTGTCTAGAGAGACAAAGAATTATAAATCGTACTGTAACTTACAAAGTCAAAGACACAGCTTAACAAAGTCAATGCAAGGTATAATCTTATATTCCAGGGAATATAGTGATTCGTTACGCTGAGTACAAGCCGCAAAAAGGGTGAGGCTTATCTTATATTAATAAAATGCTTCTGTACGTGCTATTGTCGCCTACGTTCTCCTAAAAGGCTGAACCAATTTGAATGACAAAAAAAACTACCAACTGATTTGGGAATACGAGTAGTTTCTGTTCAACGTTAGTTCAGAAAAGATCATTAGATGTATCAGGCAGTCCAATGTTTGAACTAAAGTACCTAGCCTTTGCTCATGCAAAGGGCACAACATTTCTTCTGGGTGTATACAACGATAAACGATTAAACTGGAACGTTTTTTCTTTGTGTATTTACGCACTACATAACAGTCAACACATCTAATAGGTAATTAAATTAAATTTGGATTTGGTTGTAGTTTTCTGAACTTAAGTACAGTGATTAGTCACACCACGAGCTTTACGGTGAAGGAAAACATCGAGAGGAAACCTGCATACGTCTGAGCAGCAATTCATAGGCACTACTCACCTCTCCTCCTACACACATCCCTTCGGGGACTCTTTTGGGATGGCGTGAAGATATTTTTTTAAATATAATTAAATTGTTTGCTTATTTTACAGACCCTTTTTTAAGCATTGAAACAAGATACATTTGGAGTTTACAAAAAAGCTCATTATCGTTCATCTTTGACGGAAAATATATCTTGTTTGTACTAAATAGTATGTTTAAGTCAATAAATGCATACAACACAATGGAGGGATAATTATGGATATATTTTCATCAATTTAATTATTTACCTATACCTTGTTGGAAATCGAGTCCACGGGGTAGGCAGAGAGAGAGAGAGCAGCGCCAATTCCCTCTAAGACTTACAGTTTGTAAGTCTTTCGCTTCATCCACACTCATCGAACACTTTGTACGTGGTCGTCAGTTTCGAGTACTCTACAGAGATTTTTAAGTTTCAAAGCGTAGAGGCCGAGAAGCATCAGTAGTTTCTGATCAAGTATTAAACAAGTTATAAAACGGTCTTATAACCCTGGTGTTGGGTAGTCGCTTACCACCAGGAGAATTGCCTTACCACACTAGTGAATTCAAACAAAGCAGTTAGGTGTATATTAAATAACATATTATAATCTTTATTAATGTCTTGTTTTCATATTGTGCATCGTAATACAATTGTGTAGGTAATTAAATAACGACGGACCCGAAGGGCGTTTTTAAAAATCAAATTTAATTTAATAAGAAAACTTTATTCTACGACCGAAGGTTACAGACTAACAATACAATTTCAAAGCAGCCAGGAGCACACAGGATGCTGGCACAGCATATCTCCCGGTGGTCTAGTCCGGCGATCTTATTCTAAGAAGCTAAATGTAAACAGTATGTATATTATAGATGCTTATATCATCAATGATCACAGGAATGGGGTGACATCTGGAGGCATTTCTGGACAATTGTAGGAGCTCATTAATGCAGTCATCTTGTAACAGTACTGAAAATTCATTTTCAACACACAGGAAACGGTCTTCATCAATTTCAGGGTAAGCCTGGGAAAGCGATTTCGTTTTCGACCCCTTCACAAGGACATATGGGTATTTAGGAAGGATAAGAGTCGTCTGGCCATTTTTAATGTCAGTGATCGGCAATGGTATTAGTTTAAAGTAATTATAAATTTCGTCTCTTATTAAAGGAACACTCATAATAAAATTTATCTGATTCTGCTTGATATAACCCTGTATTTCTATACACTGCTCTAATTTAATTAAGTTATCAAAATTAACAGGAAATGGTAGTTTACTATGCTTCTCTATTTCTTCTAATAATAAAATAAGTTCCTCTGTGTCGACAATTGATTGGTGCAATACTTTAACTTTACTAAAAGCAACAGCAGTTTCAATTTCATAGAGTCTATTATAGAGTATTTGGAAATTATTAGAAAATGAATTATAGACGTGAGTGATCCTTACAATGTTTTGAAAGGATCTTGTTTCATTGATATAACTATCAATTTTTCTGAGGCTATTTTCAACTGTAATAAAGTTGCTTCGAGTAGAGTTCGCTATATTCGTAAGTGTACCCACCATTTCGGCGACAATAGTAATTTTATTAGCAATGGCATCCTGTCTTGATTTCAAATTATTCATCATCTTTTCATACATAATTGCGTCGTCATTATCCATATTACCGGTTATAGATTTAATTAGTGAACCAATAGGGTTTAAAAGGCCACGCTTGACTCTAGGTGAAGGAATTAATTGCTTATACTTTTCTAAAACTGTGTTCATTAAATAATCTGTTTGCTCTTTTATGTTAGCTATACCTGATACTATAATAACTTTATGTAACTCTTCCTTAAATGATACATATCTCTTAACATTTAAATCTAACTCGTTATATACTAATTCTAAATCTAAAAATCTTAATAATAGTCCATTTAGAATGGCTAACGTATGCTTGTCCTTCCCGAACAGGTAAGAACCCTGGGTTCTTGTCAATCGGGTGCACTTGAAGGGCCTGGCCTTGCATCACTAGGCCGACCAGAAGTATTAATCTGTGGAGGGCGTTTAATATCTTTAATTGGAACTTTCGTAGCACGGGTACCTACATTTACTGGCACAACATTTCTACGAATGGCTCCGGTCACTGGAGCTCTCTGATAACGCGGCTTATCTTTGCTACGCCTAGTTAACACCTCTAATGAATGCAGTGTCACCTGTATCTATATCTATAATAATTCTTTATATAAGTATAGTAGACTTTAGATAAGTCTGTCGAGGAATGTATATAACACATAAGCGCGTACGTCATGACAGATGCAGCGACTGTAATTTTGTGTTCTGAAATTAAGTATAGTGATTAGTCGCACCACGAGCTTTATGGTGAAGGAAAACATCGTCAGAAAACCTGCATACGTTTGAGAAGAATTTCAAAGGCGTATGTATAGTCGTGCTTAAGTAACGGCGATGGACTTGCCATCTGTCACGTTGGCACCTAAAATATATATCGGGCGGAGTGTGGGTACTACCTATACACCACAGGGACAATGTGGGAAGGCGTGTAGATATTATATTAACACACTTACAATAGACAGTTGTTGAACTAACTAATTGCAAATAAAATATTTGTGTCAGGAATACTGGCAGTGTAGCCACGCCGGACGGCAATGTTGTCTAGAGAGACAAAGAATTATAAATCGTACTGTAACTTACAAAGTCAAAGACACAGCTTAACAAAGTCAATGCAAGGTATAATCTTATATTCCAGGGAATATAGTGATTCGTTACGCTGAGTACAAGCCGCAAAAAGGGTGAGGCTTATCTTATATTAATAAAATGCTTCTGTACGTGCTATTGTCGCCTACGTTCTCCTAAAAGGCTGAACCAATTTGAATGACAAAAAAACTACCAACTGATTTGGGAATACGAGTAGTTTCTGTTCAACGTTAGTTCAGAAAAGATCATTAGATGTATCAGGCAGTCCAATGTTTGAACTAAAGTACCTAGCCTTTGCTCATGCAAAGGGCACAACATTTCTTCTGGGTGTATACAACGATAAACGATTAAACTGGAACGTTTTTTCTTTGTGTATTTACGCACTACATAACAGTCAACACATCTAATAGGTAATTAAATTAAATTTGGATTTGGTTGTAGTTTTCTGAACTTAAGTACAGTGATTAGTCACACCACGAGCTTTACGGTGAAGGAAAACATCGAGAGGAAACCTGCATACGTCTGAGCAGCAATTCATAGGCACTACTCACCTCTCCTCCTACACACATCCCTTCGGGGACTCTTTTGGGATGGCGTGAAGATATTTTTTTAAATATAACTAAATTGTTTGCTTATTTTACAGACCCTTTTTTAAGCATTGAAACAAGATACATTTGGAGTTTACAAAAAAGCTCATTATCGTTCATCTTTGACGGAGAATATATCTTGTTTGTGCTAAATAGTATGTTTAAGTCAATAAATGCATACAACACAATGGAGGGATAATTATGGATATATTTTCATCAATTTAATTATTTACCTATACCTTGTTGGAAATCGAGTCCACGGGGTAGGCAGAGAGAGAGAGAGCAGCGCCAATTCCCTCTAAGACTTACAGTTTGTAAGTCTTTCGCTTCATCCACCCTCATCGAACACTTTGTACGTGCTCGTCAGTTTCGAGTACTCTACAGAGATTTTTGAGTTTCAAAGCGTAGAGGCCGAGAAGCATCAGTAGTTTCTGATCAAGTATTAAAAAAGTTATAAAACGGTCTTATAACCCTGGTGTTGGGTAGTCGCTTACCACCAGGAGAATTGCCTTACCACACTAGTGAATTCAAACAAAGCAGTTAGGTGTATATTAAATAACATATTATAATCTTTATTCATGTCTTGTTTTCATATTGTGCATCGTAATACAATTGTGTAGGTAATTAAATAACGACGGACCCGAAGGGCGTTTTTAAAAATCAAATTAATTAAATAAGAAGACTTTATTCTACGACCGAAGGTTACAGACTAACAATACAATTTCAAAGCAGCCAGGAGCACACAGGATGCTGGCACAGCATATCTCCCGGTGGTCTAGTCCTACTACTAGTAAGCTAAATGTAAACAGTATGTATATTGTTACGAGCTGGGGTTCGGGATAATTTAATGATAGCCGGTTGATGCACTTTAAACGACACTTTATTCTATTACACTGAATAATTCCGGAAACTTGTACGATAAATCAGTACACTATCACTATAGCACTATTCACTATAACACAGTACTAGTAGAACACAGTAAACACTAGACACTGAAACACTTCACTAATACTGTACACTCACTATAGTCACTGATAAAACACTTGTGATCACTCGCACTGAACTCTACTCAGACTGACTTCTCACTGACCGAACTGACTCTCTAAACTGAACTAACTGTGCCCATCGGGTACCGCCTTATATATGGCACCGGCACGATATTCTAGATATCGGTGGAAGGTTCTAGACCGCCATTAAGACTTTCGTATAGCCATTTAAATGCATCCGCAGAACAATGGCCGGGTGACGTAAACAAGTTGTTTACGTCCTTTCTTAATTGCATCCTTTCGTTTATATTTCCGGCTAAGTGTTGTTGTTTGGCATGGCTTTCACACGGCAAGCCCTCCAGAACCTTCCATCGTAACACTGCCCCCTCCTTAGACATGCTCGTCCCGAGCATCGTTAGACCCATGGTAGCGCGCCAATCGATCGACGTGGACGACCTTCGGAGCTCCTCGTGGTCCCTTTTGTATCCGATATGTCACATCGTTAATCCTAATGACAATCCGGTATGGTCCATCCCATCTTGCCTGTAGCTTCGAAGATATTCCTTTCTTGCGTACTGGATTGTGAAGCCACACCAGGGATCCCTCGCTGAATCCAGGACTGCTAAGATATTTGTTACAACGGGTCTTCATCTTTTCCTTAATTGGCCTGATATCGAGATCCTTTCGTTGCGCTGTTCTTAACGCTTCCTTCCAATCATTTGTTCGCAGCATTCTAATGGGTACAGTCTCTTTAATTTCTTTCCTTGCACAATGTTTGCAGTCATCTGAGCAAGATCTTCTTGATAATGCGTCTGCGTTTCCGTGAGATTTACCTCTGTCGTAGGCTTGAGAGATCAATAGTCTTGGGGCTCCTTTAAAATCATCAGCTACTCGCCACGTAGCCCTGGCTTTTATGTTAGTCCCGTCTCGGCTAACTCTATCTGGGCAGTTAAATTTCAGGTGACCTTTTTCACCACAATGGAAACACCGAGGACTAAATTTCGGTCGACTATCTCGGATAGGTGTTAACACTTTCCGGATATGATGGGACCGCTGATCTTGACGTGCTGCCTCAACTTCCAGGGCATGAGCCAAAGCATCCTTGAGGCTTTCATGATGTCCAAGTCTGACAGCAACTCGTATTTCCAGGTCACGTATTCAGTCGATGAAAGCTTGGACCAGGTATCCTGCTATGAACGTAGGCGCTGACTGGTACGCTTTGCGTACAAGCTTCTCGATTTCCAGAGCCCATTGTTGCAAGTTTTCCCCGCTACGTTGGGTTCGGTCCTTCAACTGGGCACGAAATACGTGCTCCAAATGTGCATCACCGTAGCGAGACTCCAAAGCTTCGAGTAGTTGTTCATAGGTCACATCCTTCCCAACGGCTTCCAATATGGTTAAGGCCTGATCACGTAGTCCCAGTGTGAGCGCAGTCAGAGCTTGTGCTTCATTCCATCCTTTAACAACAGCTTCGAACTGGACTTTGTATGCTGACCATGAAGATTTTCCATCGAATGGCGGCACTTTAAATCCTCGCATCGAGAATGTGGTTACCGGAGCGACAATGCCTTTTCCGGATGTCAGGGCCCCCAACGTCTTCTGTATTACGGCTATCTGGGCTTCAATTTTGTCAATCCTGTTCTCGACGTCTGTTATGCGAGTCTCCTGATGTTGCACCTTTTCTTTGACTGCTGTCAGTTCTTTTCCGATATAACCACTCAGCTCCTGAGGAGATGGGTTTGTTCTTCCTGACGTCGCATTTGCTCTTCTTTATCGCGCGTCAGCTGCTCTTGAAGCTGTCGCATTTGCTCTTCCCGACGTTCTTCCTGACGTCGCATTTGCTCTTCTTTATCGCGCGTCAGCTGCTCTTGAAGCTGTCGCTTTTGCTCTTCCTGACGTTCTTCTTGACGTCGAATTTGCTCATCCTGACGTCGCATTTGCTCATCCTGACGTCGCTCCATCCCCTTTACCAACGCCATGACTGCAGCTACGTCCATGGTAGCTGGAACTTGAGGATTCGTTGGCGGTGCATTCCTAGCATCGCCAGTGGCCGTCGATTCCGCAGCCTGCTGCTCTTGCTGCACTGTCTGGGATGGACCTTCGCGCCTTTGAGCAGCCTCCAACTGGCGCCCTTGACTCCTAGTACGAGTTCCCGGAGTGTCGTCTTTTGGTAGAACCGGCATAATTATCCCTCACTTCTGACACCAATTGTTACGAGCTGGGGTTCGGGATAATTTAATGATAGCCGGTTGATGCACTTTAAACGACACTTTATTCTATTACACTGAATAATTCCGGAAACTTGTACGATAAATCAGTACACTATCACTATAGCACTATTCACTATAACACAGTACTAGTAGAACACAGTAAACACTAGACACTGAAACACTTCACTAATACTGTACACTCACTATAGTCACTGATAAAACACTTGTGATCACTCGCACTGAACTCTACTCAGACTGACTTCTCACTGACCGAACTGACTCTCTAAACTGAACTAACTGTGCCCATCGGGTACCGCCTTATATATGGCACCGGCACGATATTCTAGATATCGGTGGAAGGTTCTAGACCGCCATTAAGACTTTCGTATAGCCATTTAAATGCTCCGCAGAACCATGGCCGGGTGACGTAAACAAGTTGTTTACGTCCTTTCTTAATTGCATCCTTTTGTTTATATTTCCGGCTAAGTGTTGTTGTTTGGCATGGCTTTCACACGGCAAGCCCTCCAGAACCTTCCATCGTAACAATATTATAGATGCTTATATCATCAATGATCACAGGAATGGGGTGACATCTGGAGACATTTCTGGACAATTGTAGGAGCTCATTAATGCAGTCATCTTGTAACAGTACTGAAAATTCATTTTCAACACACAGGAAACGGTCTTCATCAATTTCAGGGTAAGCCTGGGAAAGCGATTTCGTTTTCGACCCCTTCACAAGGACATATGGGTATTTAGGAAGGATAAGAGTCGTCTGGCCATTTTTAATGTCAGTGATCGGCAATGGTATTAGTTTAAAGTAATTATAAATTTCGTCTCTTATTAAAGGAACACGCATAATAAATTTTATCTGATTCTGCTTGATATAACCCTGTATTTCTATACACTGTTCTAATTTAATTAAGTTATCAAAATTAACAGGAAATGGTAGTTTACTATGCTTCTCTATTTCTTCTAATAATAAAATAAGTTCCTCTGTGTCGACAATTGATTGGTGCAATACTTTAACTTTACTAAAAGCAACAGCAGTTTCAATTTCATAGAGTCTATTATAGAGTATTTGGAAATTATTAGAAAATGAATTATAGACGTGAGTGATCCTTACAATGTTTTGAAAGGATCTTGTTTCATTGATATAACTATCAATTTTTCTGAGGCTATTTTCAACTGTAATAAAGTTGCTTCGAGTAGAGTTCGCTATATTCGTAAGTGTACCCACCATTTCGGCGACAATAGTAATTTTATTAGCAATGGCATCCTGTCTTGATTTCAAATTATTCATCATCTTTTCATACATAATTGCGTCGTCATTATCCATATTACCGGTTATAGATTTAATCAGTGAACCAATAGGGTTTAAAAGGCCACGCTTGACTCTAGGTGAAGGAATTAATTGCTTATACTTTTCTAAAACTGTGTTCATTAAATAATCTGTTTGCTCTTTTATGTTAGCTATACCTGATACTATAATAACTTTATGTAACTCTCCCTTAAATGATACATATCTCTTAACATTTAAATCTAACTCGTTATATACTAATTCTAAATCTAAAAATCTTAATAATAGTCCATTTAGAATGGCTAACGTATGCTTGTCCTTCCCGAACAGGTAAGAACCCTGGGTTCTTGTCAATCGGGTGCACTTGAAGGGCCTGGCCTTGCATCACTAGGCCGACCAGAAGTATTAATCTGTGGAGGGCGTTTAATATCTTTAATTGGAACTTTCGTAGCACGGGTACCTACATTTACTGGCACAACATTTCTACGAATGGCTCCGGTCACTGGAGCTCTCTGATAACGCGGCTTATCTTTGCTACGCCTAGTGTTAACACCTCTAATGAATGCAGTGTCACCTGTATCTATATCTATAATAATTCTTTATATAAGTATGTTGGGAATATAATTCGCCAAGAAAACCACGTTTTCTTTATAGGTTGCAATGAATTTTTATTAGACCGTTAGCGCGTCGTTGTACCGTTGACATCTTGTTGACAGATAGAATTTGAATGAAGTCAGCGTTGCCAGCCATAGAGCGATGCGGCGTAGACATCCTCCCGGGGGTTGAAAGCTCTCAAGTAGCAGCTTTCAACAATCTTCTTTCTCTGTTGTAGGTAGTAGGCATAGGCGATTGATGGCTCGTCTAACTGAGACTCCGGCTGTAGTTACATCGGCTACACGCGGAATCCCGTCGCAGCCAGGAAAGATTTTGTTGACTCGTCCGAGTCGCCAGCAGAGTGGAGGTGTATTAGGTTCCTTGATTAGGACTAAATCATCGAGCTTCAGATCTCTACATTTTACTCGCCACTTTGTCCTTTGTTGGAGCTCAGCTATATATTCGGACGCCCACCGACTCCAGAAGTGCTGCTTCACTTGTTCAAGGCGCTGGAACCGATCCAGGCGGTGCGTGCTGCAGTCCACATAGCTCGTTGTTGGCAGTGATGTCAATGGCCTCCCAATCAAAAAGTGAGCGGGGGTAAGAGGCTGGAAATCGTTGGGTGAGGGGCTCAAAGGACAAAGGGGTCGGCTATTTAGGATAGCTTCTATTTGTGTAAACACAGAAGTGAGTTCCTCAAATGTTAGGTGAGACTGCCCTAATATTCGGTGCATATGGAACTTTGCTGATTTGACGCCGGCCTCTGCCAGACCGTTAAAATGAGGAGCGTACGCGGGGGAGAAGCGAAATTCAATGCCCCGGCGAGCAGCAAAGTCACAGATAGGGCCACTATTAGACTGTAGAAATGTACCGATATCTTTGGCGGCAGCTACAAAATTGCGACCATTATCACAATAAATAGTTTTAGGCATTCCTCTTCGTGAAATAAATCTTTTTAAAGTTAGTAAAAATGCATCTTTGCTTAATTCACTTACCAGTTCTAGATGTAGGCATTTGTATCTAAAGCATACAAAAATACATAGATAACATTTGGTTATCTTGCATCCACGACCTTTGCGATCAGTAATTAAGAAGGGACCGGCAAAGTCAGTGCCAACAGTACTAAAAGGAAAATCAGGCTCTACCCGATCAGTAGGTAAATTGCCCATTATATTAGACATAGTTTCGCCTTTGAAACGACGACAGATGAAGCAGTTACGTGTTACGTCTCTAGCTAGTTTGCGGCCACCTATCGGCCAGTAGCGGTTTCGAATCGAAGCAAGTAAATGTTGAGGGCATGAATGTAATAAAAGTAAGTGTTCATTTTTGAAAATTAATTTAGTTAGGTAATGATTTGCCTTTAGTACGAGGGGATGCTTTTTATCATAGGGATAGGTGGAGGAATTGATACGTCCTCCGACACGAAGTAGTCCTGCTTCATCGAGAAATGGATTCAATGAGCAGAGTGGGGCCTTAGCTTTAAGAGGTTTATTTGAAAGTAAAGAATTGATTTCTTTAGGAAAGGATTCGTATTGGGCTATTTTAGTGAGAACACTTAGAGCTTTTTCGAGTTCATGCGCCTCCAAGGTTCCCGATAGCTTATTATTTGGGTGTTTGCAGTTGTGTATGAATCTAAAAACTCTAGCGTATACTCTTTGTAGAGTGCATAACTTAGAATATTTTTGGAAATTGAAATTGGGTGCCGCAGGCATATCCTCCGCGACCAAAGCGGGCATCGCTTTCATTTCAGGTAATTCTACAATATTATTAGACATAATTGGCCAAGATGACTCAGACTGACTTAGGAAGGAGGGCCCGTGCCACCACAGATCGGAGCTGATGACATCTTGAGGATCTACGCCTCGTGAAGCGAGGTCTGCAGGGTTTTCAGAGGTGGGCACGTGACGCCAGGTCGCAGGTTCTGTAAGTTCACATATCATAGCAACCCTATTTGCAACAAAGGTTTTAGTTTTTTGAGGTGATCTTAGCCAACCTAGGACTACGTTGGAGTCAGTCCAGTAAACTTGACGATGTATCTCGAGCTTCAAAGCTTTCATGACAGCGGTAGCCAGCTGAGCGCCTAAGAGTGCGCCGCAAAGCTCTAGACGGGGAATTGTACAAGCTTTAATAGGAGAGCTTTTGCACATAACAAATTTATTTGTACATTCCTATCTTTATCTATGGATTTGAGATATATGCAGCTTCCATAAGCCTTTAGCGAAGCGTCACAAAAACAATGAAGTTCAACATGAATTGTGTTATCTATAAGCACATGTCTAGGTATTTTCAAAGAAGATAATGAGTTTATTTGTTGACTAAAGCTTAGCCATGAAGTTTGAATTTCCTTAGGGACTGGTTCATCCCAGTCTATTTTTTGTGACCACAGTGTTTGGAGTAAGATTTTTGCTTTAATAGTGCATAAGGATAATAGCCCAAGAGGGTCAAAAATTTTGAAAGTTGAGGATAAAATAGATCGTTTGGTATGTTTAGTGCTAGGCGAATAGTCTAGGGGGAAGTGAATTTCATCAGTTGTAGGATACCAGCTAATACCCGGAGTACTGGTCGCATTACTTATTATTAGATTAGACTCGTCGTGATTAATATTATTAGATAAAAGATTAGGTAAATTAGATCGATATTTTCTTAGGGGAAAGCATCCTTTAGCAAGTTCGTCGGAGACTGAGCGCTGAATGTGACGTAACTCCTGCTCAAAATTAGCTCCGCAGAGAAGATCATCACAGTAGAAGTCCCTTTGGATAATATTTTTTATTTTAGGGTTGTCACATTCTTCGCCAATCTGCCAAATGCATCTGGTGCTTAGAAAACTAGCACTAGAAAAACCATAGGTAATAGTATTTAGTTTTAGAGTAAGAAGAGGTTCATTTTCATTTTCACGCCACAGTATGAGTTGTAGGCTACGGTCAGACTCTCTTACTAGGATCTGCCTATACATTTTCTCAATGTCCCCTGACAAGACATATTTGTATTGGCGAAAACGTACTAGGATGTTAAATAAGGAATCTTGTATAGTAGGGCCTACCATTTGGAGGTCATTGACCGATATACCTGAGGTAGTGGGTTCGGAAGCATTAAAAACTACTCTTAGCTTAGTAGTTTCGCTCTTTTCTCTCATTACCGGATGATGAGGAAGAAAATAGGAATTAGGCAATATTTGATTTGACTCTGAAAGATGGCCGAGTTCATAGTACTCGTGAATAAATTGAGAGTATAGCTTTTTAAGCTCAGGGTTTTTTCTAAAACGAGCTTCTAAACTAAGAAACCGCGTTTATTAGGAGTGACTTGAACTGAAGTAGTGGGAATAGGCCCGGCGATAAGCCATCCGAGCTTAGAGCTCCGAAGGTTAGGGTTATTAGCCCCTAAAGAGTGCTGTTTAGTACCTATTAAATCCCAAAATAGGCCAGCACCTATGAGCATATCTATAGGGGATGATTCATTGAAGCTGGGGTCCGCTAGTTCAAAGTCTGTTAGGTTTAGTTGACTTATGTCAAAGGAAACCTTAGGCAACTTTTCTGTTATTGTTTTTAGAACTAAACAAAACATTGATACATTGTATGTAGAAGTATTAGATTGGAGTTGGAGAGCGCAGCGATCTGGGCTCAAGTTTAGGGGGTTGATACCGATAGCAACAATACTGACATTTGATGGCTGAGGAGTCAAGTTGAGTCTTTGCTTTACACTCTCAGTGATAAAGGACGATTGGCTCCCGCTGTCAAGTAGAGATCGAATGGTAATAGTTTCATTGGTAATTGGATTTGATAGACGCACCTTGGCGGTACACAATAAAACTTCAATCGTGGACAAAGCGGCCATAGCGATGGAAGAGGTACTAGGATTAGAATTAGTTTGGTTATTAGGGAATGTATGTAACAATGAATTGTGTCTCAGTCTGCATGAACGACATGAGCCCGGAAGCTTACAAGTTTGAGCGTTGTGACCGGGCCGGAGACAGTTTGGACATAAATTTAGTGATGCAACTATGGAGTTCCTATCTTCTGGAGTTTTAGACTTGAATGAGGTGCATTCATAGAGGCGATGACGGCCCTGGCACATGGCACATTCAAAATTAGGCCTAGAAGAAGGAGTAGTCTCCTTAGAAGATGCAAAAGAAGACTTAGACTGTATCTTAGGCAGAAGTGTATAGGGAACATGTTTAGGCTTGTCTAAACAGTCAATTTTATTTCGATTGACTGTTTCGAGGACGTCTGCACGGTTCTTTAAAAAGGAAAAGAAGTCATTTAGACAAGGTATGTCGGATAATGTAACGATGTAATGATAATGGAAATATTTTTCTCTTCCTCTTTGGGAGGCGAGCTGTGCGATTGAATAATATCTTGGGCAATAGAAATACAGGTATCAAAGTCCTGTTCAATTAAATCGCGATTAGTTAATTCGTTAGATAAATTAGATTCGGATAGCATCTCTATTTGGCTCTGCAACTCGCCGAACTCAATGAATAGTGCTTCTATTCGTGATAATTTCATCGCAAGTTTGCTGACCTCTATAGAAGAAATATTATCAAATGGCGCTAATGAATCTAAATAGGTTTTAAATTTGGTTACGCGTCCCTTAATAGAACCGCGCTTAAGATTTAATTCTTTAAGTTTTAATTCTGAAGTCATTGCGATGAATGAATTATCAATACTAAGATTGCAATAAGTAATAAATGAATACGATACGCTCCTCGTTTTGTGGTCCGGCGCAGCGCAGAACCGGTTTCTTATCAGCGAAGGGACACGACAAGGCGTCGCGCGTCAGCCGGCGGGCGGCGGGAGTTAGGTGCGGGTCAACGGATGACGTCACACGGGCGACTGATGCGCTCGACGTGTAGGTAGTTCAAATTAGAAGGATAGGCAAAGCGAAGCGAAGCAAACTGCGTTCTGGGCAGTATGCGGCGTAGACAAAGTATAGTAGACTTTAGATAAGTCTGTCGAGGAATGTATATAACACATAAGCGCGTACGTCATGACCGATGCAGCGACTGTAATTTTGTGTTCGTATTTTGCAATAACATATATCTCTATTAATGTAGAATAGTCGTTCAATTTGACACAAAGAGTTGGTATAATGTGGGGTGCCTATATGTATTTATATATATATATATATATATATTTATTCATAGAATGACAACATTTCTTTCAATAGAGTGTTGTTGCATTCAATACCGGGGTCTGAGCTGACTCTACCTGGGATGGGAGTAGAGAAATACTTAATTAATGCTCTCACTACCTCAGGCGTGGGTCGGTTATTTATTTATATGGCCTGGCCTAGCTTGCTTAAGGCATGGATAATATAGTAAGTTATGTTTTTACTAATATAATAATAGTATAATAATAATAAAAGTATTAATAAAAATCAATCAATAATACAAATAAGTATCAATAAAAGGGGATCACAGTGGAAGCGTGCACGTCGCGATTCCTGCCAGCCCAGAGGGCTGCAATTCCACTCGATGCGCATTGGTCGGACGGCTGTTAGGGCGTGCACCCGAGGCAACGCGCACCAGTCCGTCCCCGCTGGTGCGAAAAATTCAGCACAGTGCGGCGATGGGGACCGCCACCCATCACGCGGAGTGCCTCACGGCGGGAAGTGGAGTGTGGAGTGTAGGATGGGTGTATGGAATGTAAGAGGAGGTATGGCTGATAAGATGAACGAATTGATCGATGTTATGACAGAGAGCGAGTTAGATGTTGTGTGCCTGTCTGAAACCAAGCGGAAGGGTAGTGGAGTAGACGAGCTCCCGGGCGGGAGTTTAGTGCTGTGGTCAGGAGTGGCAAACACCGAGCCAGGGAGTGGGAATTCTACTATCCAGCCGCTTGACAGAATGTATGATAAGTTATGATGCGGTGAGCCCCAGACTTATTTGGGCTCGCTTTAAAATAGGCCTTACCCGACTATTTTTAGTCGCGGTGTATGCTCCGGTGGCCTCAGCGGACACTTGCGACCTGAATAAGTTCTGGGAATGTGTGAGTAATGTTCTAGGGACGAAAGAAGGGAATGAAAAGCTGATTATTTGTGGTGATCTGAATGGATGGGTCGGGACAGCCCGTAAGGATTACGAGGCAGTACTCGGCAAGTATGGTGATAAGAGAGTGAACGAGGCAGGCAAGCTGATATTAGATGTATGCATGGAGAGAGACCTTTTTGTGGCGAACACCATGTTCGACCACAAGAGGATTCATCAGTATACATGGGAACGGAAAAATGAGCGAAGCATGATAGATCTGTTTCTAATAGATCAGCGACTCAGAACACAGGTGATGGACACCAGGGTGTATAGGGGAGCCGACCTGGGAACCGACCACTTTCTAGTTATAACTAGAATAAGAGGTCTGTTCGCGGGCTGGCGATCACGTGCTGGGGTCCCTGTTCTGCAGTCGCAGACCGCATCAAAAGCTGGAGGCTTCAAGATGCGGCTATTAGAGACAGATATCGAGCCGTGCGTAGTACGCACGGCTCGACGGCACTGCGTACGGACGTGTTTGTGAACCGATCGTGCGTTTTATTAAAATAATATACTTATTAAACCCAAATAAATGGGTAAAAAGTGTGATGCCTACGAGTGTAAGCAGTCCTCCAAAAAGGAATAACGCTGATACGCCAGTCCAAGGTAGAAATTTAATAAATAAGCCGTTTACCCCAACCAGCTTTGTTAACATGGAGCGGGGCAATCGTATAAATCCAAAGCAGACGGATGTCATGGGCAACGAGAGAAGACTACTTATGGAGCTACAGGATTTCCGAATGGAGATGAAGGTGCGAATGGACGAACAAATCAAGGAATATGCACTGCTTCGGAATAGATTTGTAAACACAGAAACAGAACTACAAGAATTAAGAGGAATAATGAGGGTAGTTCAAGAAAAGGCAAACAAAGTCGACTTACTAGAAGGCAAACTAAATATATTAATGGAGCAAAATGAACACCTTAAAACGTGCCTGGAAAAAAGAATCGTCAATGATGCTTGCGACGAAATTAATCCAAGTTCCATGAACACCAAAATGAATAAGCTCCAAGAAAATAAAAGGTTAGAAAAGTCGTTCGTTAGCGTACTTAAAAATAATAAAGACAAAAAGAAGGTAGATCATGAATTAGTTCGGCCAAGAAGTGTGGCCACGAACTCCTCGATTATAGTGGTAGATGAAAAAAAAACGGAAAAAAATAGAATTAGCAGTTCAGTTAAGGCAATAGAAGGAAAACAAGTTTTTGAAAATAGAGATGATTGGACAGTCATTATGAATAAAAAGAAAAGAAGATACCCAAATGGCGAAGTTCAGAAAGGAGAAAGTACAAGCAAGATGTACATTCAAGGGACAGAGCGGAAGAAATATTTGCATATCTGCGTCTCCAAAAGGAAACTGCTACAGAGAGTCTGGAGAAATATGTGGTGAAGGGGCAGCCGTTAGTGTAGAGAAAATACAGCATAAAACAGAAAGAGACTACGCCTCATTTATTATTGGAGTCCCAGAAAGCAAATACGACATATTATGCCCTCCTGAAAACTGGGCCGTAAATATAGAATACTGTGAGTGGGTGTGGTTTCGTCAGCAACTTAGCAGACCAACCGCGACCTAAAAAACCCATCCAGATATACTATCAAAACGTCCGGGGACTTCGAACAAAATTGGATGAATTTTGTTTGGGAGTCTCTTGCGCTAATGCGGATTTGTTTGCAATAACAGAAACAGGCTGCAACGAATCAGTCCAAGATGCGGAAATAATCCCTCAGGGATATACTATACTAAGATGTGACCGCGCTGATGGACGTAAACAAGGTGGCGTTTGTTTAGTGGCCGCACCGGGTATCGAGCTCCGACAAATTAAGTGTGGTGTAGCTGTTGACGACCACATATTTGAACTAATTTGTGCTACAGTGTACCTACGAAATAGATTACTTTTTCTATTATGTGTTGTATACATCCCCCCAAATAGTAGTGAAGATGAATACATGCTGTTATTTAGGACTATTGAACAACTATGTGATAAGTATTGTGAAGTAATAGTTTTAGGAGACTTTAGTTTACATTCTTGTCCTACGTGTATAAATAATTACTACGAATACTTTCAGACGTATTGTGGATTCATTCAGAGCAACAAAATAGTAAATTGCAAAGATCGATGTCTGGATTTAGTTTTGAGTACGTTGGCGCACGGGGGGAATGTATGTGTGCGAGCAGTGGAAGTCCCGCTTGTACCGGTGGACGCGTACCACCCGCCACTTGAAGTGACCGTGCTCCTTCGCAGCCATACTAGTGTAAGTATCTCTAGTCACTCATCTCCATCAAGCAAAGGACGCCAAACTTCGGTTGGTTGGAATTTTAACAAAGCTAATTTCTTAGAATTGAATTATTCAATAGGAAATATAGACTGGACGCCTATAAGAGGATTAGATTTAAATAACAGTTTAAACTATTTTTATGATACTTTAAATTCAGCCCTAAATGACTGTGTTCCGAAAAAAATCCGAAATGGTGTAAGCTCAACGTACATTTACCCTGAGTGTTACACCGGAGAAATAATTCGGGACATTAAATTTAAAGCTAGGCTCCATAAAATATATAAGGCAAGTAAAGCGAGGATTGATTATGAAGCGTTCGCCCGATGTAGGACCAAAATTAAAACTGCGATAACGTTAGCACATGACAAGTACCAGAAGCGGGTTCAAAATCAGTTTTTAACAGACCCAAAATCTTTTTGGAACTACCTAAAAACTAAACGATTGCATAGGGCTCCACAAAGGGTGTTAAGAGAAGGGGAAGTGTTGACGGGCGCGGAATGTGCTGCCGAGTTTGCAGAGTATTTCCACTCGGTTTATAGATCAGAGCCACCTGTTTTGAGCGTGAGCACAGCGATAACTGGGGCGGGGGACAAGAACGCAGCGGCACGAGTCCATTTAGACAGACTGCATTTAGTGGACGTACAGCGAGCTCTGGAAAGGCTCAAACCTAAAAGATCGGCAGCCTTTACTCCATATTTTTAACCTTAGTTTGAAGTCAGCTGTGTTACCAGACAGGTGGAAAATAACAAGAGTAGTGCCGATACCGTTCTAACACCTATCGTTACTCCGCACATTTTTCGAAGAGATCGCATCTCAACTGCATTCAAGCTATTTTTTATGAGTATAGTCCATTTTCTTAATATAATATAATAGATTGTATACATATTGAAATATAGGATTAATGTATATGTGCGCTAAAAGTTGCAGGAAATTTAGGAAAAAAAAATGCAATATAAATTTAAAAATTAAGGGTAACAGATGTATACGCCTCTGCTTACCCTTCCCACTGTCTACCACCCACGCACCTATTGTTCGCCAGAGATATATTTTAGGTGCCAATCTGGCAGATGGCGAGACCATTTCCGTTTCTCGAGCAAGTATACATACGTCTTTGAGTTTCTTCTCAAACGTATGCAGGTTTTCTTCGCACACTACAATTAATACGCTCGGGTCATACTACCCGCATCCCGCTACCCCCTCGACTAGAATATGATGGGGCGCGTCTTCGTGGATGGCACTATCTGTACTCACGTTTACAATGGAAAAATACTTCTCACCAATGTATTAATATGTGTTGAGGAGGTCCGCACGTTCTGGTAGAGCTCGAACAAGACTGATATGCTCCTTACTGGCGGCGGCGGCCTCTTTTTATACTAGGTTGAGGTTTTCCCTGGAGAGTACAGCATGGAGTTCTTCAAGAAGGGTGTGAAAAGATTCCTGCAGGGTCGGCAGCGCGCGAGTGATACCCCTGGTGTTGCAAGCGTCCATAGTCGGCGGTGACCGCTTACTATCAGGCGGACCGCATGCTTGTTTGTCACCCACGTGGTATAAAAAAAAAACTAGTTTGACCGCACACAAACTTTATTTATTTTTATATTTTTTTTAATTATGTTCTTACAGCTACCATTACAGGTTATAACCTAAATCGGTACTGAAGCCACTTAACTACCAGTATACTATAACACAAAGGCAATAAAATATACAATAACATAACAAATACAATCAACTATTACAACACAATATATGTAACAATAGCCGTGCGAATTCAATCAAGTGAAGTCAAAAAATAAACCTTCATGTGTTCACTTTTAATATTTTATAAAGATTAACAGTTTCTTTTCAGCATTTATTTCGAAATTAGCCTCATTAACTTCTTGACTGGTGCGCCGATAAATAAGATAGTTTGTGGAAAAATCTACGTCTATTAAAATTGATCCTGTCGGAACCTCTGCAATCACCACCTTCTCCCGCGTAAAAATACTTATCTGAAATATATTAAACACGAACATATTTGCCGATATATTGAGACGATATTAATATTTCAAAAGATGATCACACACACACACACACACATAGCATACACGTCCTTACATATACATAGTCAAATCAGTAAAACATAATTAGACATAGAAAAGCGGGGCTCCTAACAGAGGTATCCCTTGCTTAAAAGGAGAGGAGAAGTTCACTAGATTAAGTATGCAAAACCGTTTACATTTTTGATGTCATTATTGCCGTAAAGCTCGTGGTGTGATTGGACTTATGTTCAGAAAAAAATATATCCTCACGCCTTCCCACAAGGGTCCCGAAGGGGTAGGCAGAGGTGTATAGGTAATACCCACACAACCACTTTCCGCCAGAAATATATTTTAGGTGCCAACGTGACAGATGCCGAGTCCGTCGCCTTTACTCAAGCTCATACGTACGATACATACGCCTTTGAATTACTTCTCAAACGTATGCAAGTTTCCTCTCGATGTTTTCCTTCACCGTAAAGCTCGTGGTGTGACTAATCACTGTACGTTCAGAAAAACTCATTGGTACAGTCGGAATTTGAATTTGCAATCTTTGTGCTGCAGTCGACCACTGGAACTCGGTCATCTCTGCTCACAGCACCAGTATTGAATAATTATGATACGAGCTTTACGGTGAAGGAAAACATCGAAAGGAAAACTGCATACGTCTGAGAAGAAATTCAAAGGCGTATGTATAGTCGTGCTTGAGTAACGGCGATGGACTCGCCATCTGTCACGTTGGCACCTAATATACCTCTGGCGGAAAGTGGGTGTGTGGGTATTATTACCTATACACTTCTGCCTACCCCTTCGGGGACCCTTGTGGGAAGGCGTGAGGATATTATTATATGATATATATTTACCATCTAAGAGGCCTTCCTTTCCGAAGGGCGGCCTACCAGACTCCTTGCGTACCAAGCAATTGTAATTTTCAAATTCACAGAGAGACCATTCCTGAGGTTCCCAAGCCCCGCGGAGTCCCTTTTCACCGCGACACACGGTGTTCAGGTACTGACTGTAACATTCGATCAAAGTGACAGCTCAAACCTATGTGACAGCTCTTACATTATTGAACGGGGGGAGGGCGTGGAATTCACTGGTGTAATATTTCATTGGTGGATTTTTATTTTGGAACTAGCTGTGTCCGCGACTTCGTCAGCGTGGAATTTAACAAAAAAAATATTGTTCAGTTTCTAAAATAAAAGTAGCCTAAGTTACTCCTTTTTATATATGCTATCTACCAGTGAAAGTCCCGTCAAAATCGGTAAAGATGTTTCTGAGATTAGCTGGAACAAACAGACAAAAATTGTAAAAAAAAAATATTTTGGTATATGTACCGTGTATACATCCATATGCATTTAGTAAAAAGCGGTTATTTTAATATAACAAGTTTCTGCAAGAGTTTTCATGAATGCTTCTATTTGGTCATAGGGTGATGTTCCAAAATCAACATCAAAATATTTTATTTCACATAGGCCTAGATGGGCACTTATAAAACGTAAAAAGTGCACGGTTCGGGTTGTCGGTCCTATGGAGAAGAAGCGGCAAGAAACTCCGTGTTTACTACCAGTGTTGGCACCATAAGTGGACTAATCCCTCTGCTGCCAACACAATATAACAATCCTCCCCCCTCCCCAAGGAGCTCATTATTGGAAACCATTTTCATCGTGCAGGAACACAACCCAAGTAAATTGTGTTTTTTGGCTACGGACTGCTATAAGATCCTTCCGTAGTTGGGCAGCTCCAAATTCGAAAGGGAAACCTATTATGCCCTACATCACTCAAAGTGTATGGAAGAAGAGGTAGAGGAAAATCACGTTTAACTATCTAGATCAAATGGATCGAACACTTATTGATGATTGAGAATACTCGAAACACGCGAGGATGTATGAAGAGACTGATTAATCGTCATGGATAAAGAGAAGAGCTCTATAAGTCGAGAGAATAAGTGGCGCTGTACTCTCTTTGCCTACCCTCGACGCTCAAGGACGGGAACGTTAAGAGTACTCGAAACCGACGAGCATGTATGAAGAGACTGATGAATGTGGACGAAGCGAAAGAGGTATGTAAGTCTAGAGAGAACTGGCGCTCTATACTCTCTGCCTAGCCCGTTGGGGACTTGGCGTGATGATATGTATGTATGTATGTATGTCTTCTAGAAGTTGCATGGTGATGTGAATATAACCTCAGGTAGTTGCAATAAAACAAATTGCTTGGAAAAATAACAAAACGACAACCTTATTGCAGGGAGTGGTAATATTCACTAAAACCTTGGAAACTATAAATAACATACAACGCAAAATAATGTAAAAAAATTCACTTCAGGCCTTCCTATAAGGGTCCCCGAAGTACCCATACACCCACTTTCCGCCAGTGATATATTTAAGGTGCCAACGTGACAGCTGGCGAGTCCATCGCCGTAACTCAAGCACGACCATACATACACCATTGACTGTCTTCTCAAACGTATTCAGGTATCCTCTCGATGTTTTCCTTTACCTTTAAGCTCGTGGTGGTGACTAATCACTGTACTTAGCTAAAAAATAACTCATCGGTACCGGTTCCAACGACCTTTGTATCGCAGGCTACTACTGGAACCCCTGGGTCACCAGGGCTCCAATTCTTTTAATTTTAAAGTTAACATATTCGAGCTACCGCCGCAACTACTGGGGCACCCTGTGTTTTATGTTGTCAATAATCTTACTGGACTTCAATACAGTGGATATATCGTTCGGTGCAGTCGCGATGGTGCTGCCATTCGTTGTCTGGTAGCATGTCGTAGTCAGCACCCTCAAATACATAGGGGCCCAGAGTTAAAAAGGCAGTGTCTTCCATAATCTCATCTTCTGGGAATTCTATACCCTCTGAATAAACATACGCATTATAAGTACCTAAAACAAACAAATGACAAACATCGGTGAGAAACAAACAAAACATCAAGAAGCCGTGGTGGCCGAGTGGTTAGAGTAGTTGCCTGCGACACAAAGATCGTAAGTTCGAATCCCGACTGTACCAATGAGTTTTTCTGAACTTAGGTACATTGATTACTCACACCACGAGCTTTTATATTATAAGTACAGAAAAGCCGAAAAATTTCTTGAGTTGTAATGTGATGTCGTAACAAACATATTTTTGTGCGCTTAAATCGCAAACGCTGGCTAAACCTGACGAGATATATCAAATTAATGTACTACGGAATTGTATTTCTTAAAAAGATCAATTAAGCAGTCGGCGATGGCATATATTTATCTCTAAAGGATAACGCACAGTAACCATGTTATTCTTTTCCGTGCGAAGTCGGGCGGGTCGTTAGATAATAATAATTGATTGTCGGTACTTACAGAGTAAAATGAATACAATGGCTAGGTAGCTGGACATGGCGGCGGTTGTCGATATAGGCGAGAGGCGATTGACAACTGGTAGGATGCTTATCTTGATTAACTGAAGTTAAAATGGCATCCAGTTTTAATCGATCTATTACAATGTAATTCTCGTTAGTAAGAAGTAATAGGCTTAGGGCACTAAATACAACACATTTCAAGAGAGGTTTTTTTTTCTTTTTTTATACAACAAGAGTGGCAAACAAGCATACGGCCCACCTGATGGGAAACGGTTACCATAGCCTATTTACGCTCAAGATACCGAAGTATCACTTGCGCGTTGCCACTCTGTGTTCGGAGAGTTATAGTGTGTTGGCAGCATAAGGTTTAATCCCTCTGCTTCCAACACAATGTAACAATCCTCCCCCCTCCCCAAGGAGCTCATTACTGGAAACCTTATATAAGGAGTTAGTAGGTTTCCCGACGAGTTTCCCGTTCGAATTTGGAGCTGCCTGACTGGGGAAGGACCTCCACGATATTGTAGTCCGTAGCCAAATAACACTATCTTTTGTGTTCTGTTCCTGCTTGATGAATAAGATTTCCTTTAATGTGCCTCTTGGGGGATAGGATTGTTATATTGTGTTGGCAGCAGAATGATTTGTCCAATTTTGCTGCCAACACAGTAAAACTCTCCAAGCACAGAGTGGCAACGCGCAAGTAGGTAGGTAAGGGAAACACTTATTGAACGTCACATACTAAATATAAAACTACAGTTACCATTTCCAAGAAAAAATCTGTCAGGAGACGAAATGGCGTAAGAACCTTCCCGGTTTCTTTATTTGACGTTAGTTCCCTTTTACTTAAGGAAAGAGAAAGAGTTTCTAGTTCGTAAGCGTGTCTATCGACACGTTTCGATAAATCAAGTGCACATTTTTATCACTATTGATACTTTATGCAGTGCACAGCGCAGCGTAGCACTTGGTCGATTGTGAAAGTACACACGCTCGTAGGCATGGAGGCTCTGGCACGCTGCCAACCCTGTCCAATGCGAAACGGGAATGGCCAAAATTGCCCTGATTACGTAACTTTTGTTGCGATCATTCAAGTTGTTATCAACGTATAACAGTATACAAAAATGACACCAATGAAATGCTGAGTAAAAACTCAGCTACGCTTTATGGCGCCACACACACGTTGAAAACCACAAACAATATAATATTATTGACACAGATTATCAATATGCACTAAATAAATGTTTAGTTTTTATTTTTTTACCTTCACTCTTGATGTTTTCCTTTTAGGTAAAGCTCGTAGTGAGATTAATCACTGTACTTATTGAAGGTCAGACAATTAACAGTGCTTACAAAATACAGTTCGCATACAGATCAAATATTTGTCCCAAATCGGTATCTTGAGGCAACGTGCCAAGATGACTAGCAGCATTGCCACGCTCGATGGCAATGCTGATTCTCTGGGCGAGATATCTTCTAGTCCGTCTGTCATACTTTTATTATTAAAGGCTAGCAAGATAGCAGGCATATTTACAAAAAGTTAGATCTAACTCTGGCGGAAAGTGGGTGTGTAGGTATTACCTATACACCTCTGCCTACCCCTTCGGGAACCCTTGTGGGAAGGCGTGAGGATCTATTATTATTATTATTTATTAGATCTAAATCAAATCGACTCATTTTTCTGGTTTCTAGGACTTCAAACGTCGGTCGAGTTTAAGTTACTCCAGCTGTTGTATTAACGACCATGGGTGGTACCCGCTTACTATCGGCAACTATACTTTGATAGCTTTATGGAGTTTCAAACAGAATACCCTTTGATCGACAAGTATTCAATCAAATAAAAATTCTAAATACGAGACGTAGGGAACATTTTTGAACATTATATTGGGATATTACATTACAATTACCCCCGTTTCCAAGACATATGTAGGTATATCAGGAGGAAAAACAGTTCCAACTACCTAGATCAAAGCGATCGGACACTCAAGGACAGGAACGCCAAGAGCATTCGAAGCCGGCGAGCATATGTGGAATGAACTCCCCGTTGAGGTTTTCCCAGGAGAGTACAGCATGGAGTTCTTCAAGAAGGATGTGAAAGGATTCCTGAAGGGTCCGCAGCGCGCGAGCAATACCCCTGGTGTTGCATGCGTCCATGGGCGACCATGGGTAACCGCTTACAATCTGGCGGACCGCATGCTTGTTTGCCATCTGTGTGGTATAAAAAAAATGTGGATGAAGCGAAAGTTGTATGCAAGTCTAGAGAAATCTCTCTCTAATCTTCTCTAAATATTCTCTCTGCCTACCCGTTAGTGATGTGACTACCCATTATGGACGAATATTAATTTAAATGGAGTTGCGTAGTTTTATTTTCATTTTAATATTTTTTAGAATAGTTTTTATTAATTCTTTATTTTTATCAAATAACAGATATCACAGAGTATGTGTTCTGTGATATCACACCTTTACAAATTTCGGATTTCTTTTTAACATTGGATGCCTTTTACGTAGGGGAAAAAAATAAAATCTGATATTCTATAATAAGCTTAACAAATTTATTTACGTTTAATGACAGCTTTAAACTCAAGAGTAATTCAATTATTTCCTGAGGTAGCTTATTACGCTTATAATAAAAGCGTATCTTGCTACTTGCTGCTTGTACAGTGAAATGCAAATCAGGAAAGACTACCACGATAATATTGCCTATTATATAAATAAAGTACGACATTGGCCTATTTATATGCTATTATTTTTTAATTTCCCAAAACTCTCATCAACTTAAAACTGCATGGTGAACGAAATCTAACCATTCCACTAGCTGGTACATTAGAGGAATATCCGCAATACACGACCAATTTAAAAGACATCCCGCCCCAGCCTCGATGCTAGCCTCACAGAGCCGCATGGTGGATTGCCAGAGGTCTAGTTATCCTGGGCAGTGGCAGGCTTCAAGCTGAGGAGTTAGTCAGTCGGTAGCGACCGCAGGCTGTGCGCGTGTGAACCACGGGTGTGAACACATCAACGTGATTTCCTCTCGTATACATTTATAATATAAAACTTTCTGTTTGAGGTTCAGTAGCGGCGTTCTTGGTATGTAGCTTTATTATGCTATTGATAACTTATTAAGTTTATTTTAACTAGTTTTGTTTAAGTACATTAAATGTAAAAAATAAATGAATTATATGTTTTTATATAATTTTAATGAAACATGAATAACATGACCTCATGTTTAAATGAAATCATGAAAATTATAAAATTTATAATATAAAAAGCCGTGGTGGCCGAGTGTTTCGATTAGTTGCCTGCGACACAAAGATTGCAAGTTCGAATCCCGACTGTACCAATGAGTTTTTCTGAACTTAAGTACAGTGATTATAGGCGAGAGGCGATTGACAACTGGTAGGATGCTTATCTTGATTAACTGAAGTTAAAATGGCATCCAGTTTTAATCGATCTATTACAATGTAATTCTCGTTAGTAAGAAGTAATAGGCTTAGGGCACTAAATACAACACATTTCAAGAGAGGTTTTTTTTTCTTTTTTTATACAACAAGAGTGGCAAACAAGCATACGGCCCACCTGATGGGAAACGGTTACCATAGCCTATTTACGCTCAAGATACCGAAGTATCACTTGCGCGTTGCCACTCTGTGTTCGGAGAGTTATAGTGTGTTGGCAGCATAAGGTTTAATCCCTCTGCTTCCAACACAATGTAACAATCCTCCCCCCTCCCCAAGGAGCTCATTACTGGAAACCTTATATAAGGAGTTAGTAGGTTTCCCGACGAGTTTCCCGTTCGAATTTGGAGCTGCCTGACTGGGGAAGGACCTCCACGATATTGTAGTCCGTAGCCAAATAACACTATCTTTTGTGTTCTGTTCCTGCTTGATGAATAAGATTTCCTTTAATGTGCCTCTTGGGGGATAGGATTGTTATATTGTGTTGGCAGCAGAATGATTTGTCCAATTTTGCTGCCAACACAGTAAAACTCTCCAAGCACAGAGTGGCAACGCGCAAGTAGGTAGGTAAGGGAAACACTTATTGAACGTCACATACTAAATATAAAACTACAGTTACCATTTCCAAGAAAAAATCTGTCAGGAGACGAAATGGCGTAAGAACCTTCCCGGTTTCTTTATTTGACGTTAGTTCCCTTTTACTTAAGGAAAGAGAAAGAGTTTCTAGTTCGTAAGCGTGTCTATCGACACGTTTCGATAAATCAAGTGCACATTTTTATCACTATTGATACTTTATGCAGTGCACAGCGCAGCGTAGCACTTGGTCGATTGTGAAAGTACACACGCTCGTAGGCATGGAGGCTCTGGCACGCTGCCAACCCTGTCCAATGCGAAACGGGAATGGCCAAAATTGCCCTGATTACGTAACTTTTGTTGCGATCATTCAAGTTGTTATCAACGTATAACAGTATACAAAAATGACACCAATGAAATGCTGAGTAAAAACTCAGCTACGCTTTATGGCGCCACACACACGTTGAAAACCACAAACAATATAATATTATTGACACAGATTATCAATATGCACTAAATAAATGTTTAGTTTTTATTTTTTTACCTTCACTCTTGATGTTTTCCTTTTAGGTAAAGCTCGTAGTGAGATTAATCACTGTACTTATTGAAGGTCAGACAATTAACAGTGCTTACAAAATACAGTTCGCATACAGATCAAATATTTGTCCCAAATCGGTATCTTGAGGCAACGTGCCAAGATGACTAGCAGCATTGCCACGCTCGATGGCAATGCTGATTCTCTGGGCGAGATATCTTCTAGTCCGTCTGTCATACTTTTATTATTAAAGGCTAGCAAGATAGCAGGCATATTTACAAAAAGTTAGATCTAACTCTGGCGGAAAGTGGGTGTGTAGGTATTACCTATACACCTCTGCCTACCCCTTCGGGAACCCTTGTGGGAAGGCGTGAGGATCTATTATTATTATTATTTATTAGATCTAAATCAAATCGACTCATTTTTCTGGTTTCTAGGACTTCAAACGTCGGTCGAGTTTAAGTTACTCCAGCTGTTGTATTAACGACCATGGGTGGTACCCGCTTACTATCGGCAACTATACTTTGATAGCTTTATGGAGTTTCAAACAGAATACCCTTTGATCGACAAGTATTCAATCAAATAAAAATTCTAAATACGAGACGTAGGGAACATTTTTGAACATTATATTGGGATATTACATTACAATTACCCCCGTTTCCAAGACATATGTAGGTATATCAGGAGGAAAAACAGTTCCAACTACCTAGATCAAAGCGATCGGACACTCAAGGACAGGAACGCCAAGAGCATTCGAAGCCGGCGAGCATATGTGGAATGAACTCCCCGTTGAGGTTTTCCCAGGAGAGTACAGCATGGAGTTCTTCAAGAAGGATGTGAAAGGATTCCTGAAGGGTCCGCAGCGCGCGAGCAATACCCCTGGTGTTGCATGCGTCCATGGGCGACCATGGGTAACCGCTTACAATCTGGCGGACCGCATGCTTGTTTGCCATCTGTGTGGTATAAAAAAAATGTGGATGAAGCGAAAGTTGTATGCAAGTCTAGAGAAATCTCTCTCTAATCTTCTCTAAATATTCTCTCTGCCTACCCGTTAGTGATGTGACTACCCATTATGGACGAATATTAATTTAAATGGAGTTGCGTAGTTTTATTTTCATTTTAATATTTTTTAGAATAGTTTTTATTAATTCTTTATTTTTATCAAATAACAGATATCACAGAGTATGTGTTCTGTGATATCACACCTTTACAAATTTCGGATTTCTTTTTAACATTGGATGCCTTTTACGTAGGGGAAAAAAATAAAATCTGATATTCTATAATAAGCTTAACAAATTTATTTACGTTTAATGACAGCTTTAAACTCAAGAGTAATTCAATTATTTCCTGAGGTAGCTTATTACGCTTATAATAAAAGCGTATCTTGCTACTTGCTGCTTGTACAGTGAAATGCAAATCAGGAAAGACTACCACGATAATATTGCCTATTATATAAATAAAGTACGACATTGGCCTATTTATATGCTATTATTTTTTAATTTCCCAAAACTCTCATCAACTTAAAACTGCATGGTGAACGAAATCTAACCATTCCACTAGCTGGTACATTAGAGGAATATCCGCAATACACGACCAATTTAAAAGACATCCCGCCCCAGCCTCGATGCTAGCCTCACAGAGCCGCATGGTGGATTGCCAGAGGTCTAGTTATCCTGGGCAGTGGCAGGCTTCAAGCTGAGGAGTTAGTCAGTCGGTAGCGACCGCAGGCTGTGCGCGTGTGAACCACGGGTGTGAACACATCAACGTGATTTCCTCTCGTATACATTTATAATATAAAACTTTCTGTTTGAGGTTCAGTAGCGGCGTTCTTGGTATGTAGCTTTATTATGCTATTGATAACTTATTAAGTTTATTTTAACTAGTTTTGTTTAAGTACATTAAATGTAAAAAATAAATGAATTATATGTTTTTATATAATTTTAATGAAACATGAATAACATGACCTCATGTTTAAATGAAATCATGAAAATTATAAAATTTATAATATAAAAAGCCGTGGTGGCCGAGTGTTTCGATTAGTTGCCTGCGACACAAAGATTGCAAGTTCGAATCCCGACTGTACCAATGAGTTTTTCTGAACTTAAGTACAGTGATTAGTCACACCACGAGCTTTACAGTGAAGGAAAACATCGAGAGGAAACCTGCATACGTCTGAGAAGAAATTCAAAGGCGTATGTATAGTCGTGCTTGAGTAACGGCGATGGACTCGCCATCTGTCACGTTGGCACCTAATATACCTCTGGCGGAAAGTGGGTGTGTGGAAAAGAGAGAGAATTGGTACTCTACTCTCTACTCTCTCTGCCTACCCCTTCGGGGCCCTCATACACCCACTTATTAAGTAATATTTATTACATTGGTCAACTAAGGCACTGATAAACAGCTTACGTACAATCTTTACGGTGCCATCGTCCTTCCCTCTCGGGTGGATAATTTATCTTTTAATTCGACTGAATTACCTACTTTATAACAAGAACAAAGATACATATCATCAAGCCGAGTCCCTTACGGGGTAGGCGGAGAGAGTTGAGAGTAGAGTACCAATTCTCTCTTTTCCTAACAAATTACATACATACATAATATCATCACGCCGAGTTCCGAACGGGATAGGCAGAGAGAATAGAGCGCTAGTTCTCTCTGGACTTACATACCTCTTTACAAATGAAATACTATAATATTCATATTATTTCAAGTTATAGTAAAATTAAAAACACCGTGAAAAATTTGAAACACATTTCTTAATACCTATAAGTAAGTGAATGAATGAATGAATGAATGAATGAATGAATGAATGAGTGAATGAATGAATGAATGAATTTGTATATCTTGGAAGCATGTTCACACGAGATGGAAAGTATGAAAAAGATATTGAAAGAAGGATAACTGCCGGAAATAAGGTGAATGGGGCCATGTCGGCGTTGATGGGCAGTAAAAGTCTGAGCAAGAATGCTCGAGTTGCTGTCCACAACGCGATATTGGTACCTACCTTATTGTATGGCATCGAATCCTGGGTATGTCAGAGGAAGTATGAAAATAGCTTGAATACAGTTGAGGTGCGATCTCTTGGAAAAATGTGCGGAGTAACGATATTAGATCGATTTCGCAATGAAGTGATTCGCAAATCAACTGGCGTGAATGAGGGTGTGATTGTAAAGATGAAGAAAGGCATGTTACGTTGGTTTGGACACATAGAAAGGATGAGTGAAGAAAGATTGACGAAACAGATATACAAAGCAAAAGTGTGTGCAAGAAGAGGCAGAGGAAGGCCACGTACCTAGATCAAATAGATCGGAGTCTCAAGGACGGGAACGTTAAGAGTACTCGAAACCGACGAGCATGTATGAAGAGACTGATGAATGTGGACGAAGCGAAAGAAGTATGTAAGTCTAGAGAGAACTGGCGCTCTATACTCTCTGCCTACCCTGCTAGGGACTTGGCGTGATGATATGTATGTATGCTATAAGTAAGTAAGTAAGGATGGCTGAAAAAAGATTGACGGAATTGATATATAATTGTATATCATAAGCAGGCCCAACACTGAACTTAACAACTTTTAATAAATACATACATATAATCACGCCTCTTTCCCGTAGGGGTAGGCAAAGACCACTTCTTTGCACTTGCTACGATCCTTACATACTTCATTCGCTTCGCCCACATTCATTATTCTCTTCATACATGCTCTTCGGCTTAGGGTACTCTTGACTAGGAATTAAATGACCTTAATATCTGAACTTAGCCCCTTAGACCTTCGGCACGATGTTTGGGTTAGCAGCCTCCTGGCTGTAAGCATATCGTTTTCGACGCTTATCACCACTTACGGTAACATAATATCTGTTGGCGACACGACGAAGTAGTTTGTACTTGTTTGCCACTGTCAAAGGTAAAACCTTAAAACTAAACTTTGACAGTGGCAAAAAAGTAAAAAAAACTGTCAGTTAGCGAAAAAAGGACGTCAGTAAGACGTAAGTTGGAAAATTGTAATATAAGCTGGTTAAAATAAAAGGTTTTTCCAGCACAGAATATAGTTTGTCTCGCTACACACTTCACTTCGTCTGAACAGTTCGTCAGAACAACAACATCATTGTAGCTAAGTTTAGAAAATTCCGTCATGGGGCTGTCTCCGAATCATATCTCTGAGGGTTGTCATGATATAATTATCTTTTCGCTGAACATATAGCTAGAACTTGTGGTTTCTTATAATCAGAAGAACATTAACGTTTTGTTCTTAGGTTAAATACTCTTGGTGTTAGAATGATATTTCTGTTGATGATCTAAAACATAAATAAAAAACAAATTGGTGGCAATGAGAAAAGGCCGTCGCCGTTTCTCAAGCCGGACTACACGTACCTAAGTTTATAATTTAATTCTTCACATCTTTCACTCTCACTTGACTCAAGTAAAAAAAAACTTTGGTACAGTCGGGGCTTAAACTTGCGGTCTTTGCATTGTATTCGACATAAACCACTCTGCTATCACTGCTCTGAAATACTATAATTTTTTTCGTATACTAGCTGCGCCCTGCGTTCCACCAGCTCTAAATAATTTTTCAATTATATATTTTTTGGAATAAAACATATTCTATATATTAATCCAACTAATAATCTACCATTATGCTAAACTTCATTAAAATCTTTTTAGCCGTTTTTGCGCGACTGAGCCACAAACATCCTCACAAACTTTAGCATTTATAATATTAGTAGGATTTTTACATCATTGCGTGATATTGTGTGACATGACATTATGTGATAACTATTGCAATGTATAAATGCATGAAGCTTAAGATCTGAGAGGATGCAACCGTTTGGAAAACACTTACAAAGCTCAAAAGATAGTTTCAAGCGGGAGTCTGTAGCCCACTGAAGCGGAGCGCATTCACCATTTCTATTCTATTCGCGTAATCGTTATATTCGTATGGTCGACTGTGCACATACGGCGCGCATGCTACAGTAAACATTCAACTAAAAAAATATATTTAAACAGTGGGCGGAAGAAGAGGCAGGGGAAGACCACGTTCCAACTACCTAGACTAAATCTATCGGACTTAAGAGTACCCAGAGTCAGCGAGCATTTATGGAGACTGGTGAATGTGGTATGTAAGTCTTGAAAGAACTGGCGGTCTAATCTCTCTGCGTACCTCAGGGACTCGGCGTGATGATACGTATGTATGTATTCATTGACAAGAGATTTCGTACCCTGTACGTTACACAAGTTCCCAATAAGATATCAAATAAAGTCCATACAAATCTGGTGCAGATTGGAGGCATTGCAGTCACGAAACCCTACTATTGACAATTTCAGACGCTACATACAAGCAATGTTTGCGCCTTCTAAGAGCTGCTTGCTGCTTTCTGAATTATTCAGCGAGATCCGCGTGTGTTGGACCTAGTATAAGGCCTGAAAACATCGCCCGCGGTGACATTTAAGGCTTCTTAAATGTTCTAGGCTACTTTCTTCAAAGACTTGCGTTTGGATCGCAATATGAAAATGACTTAAATTCTTTCTTTGATCACGAGCTCTCTTTAATTGGTCCTTTATTAGGACATTCTGATGTACACACAGAAGATTGTGTTCTAAAGAAAGGCAGATTAATTGATTCCGTTCAGGTCGATGACAGCAGCTATTTGTATGTGTAGTGACAAACATTGCCAAGGTTCAATTTCAATCCCCGGCGGTCTGTATTTACTTACGCCTTCCCATAAGGGTAGGCAGAGGTATGTAGATAGTAGCCACACACCCTCTTTCCGCCACAGATGCATTTTAGGGTGCCAAAGCGAGAGATGGTGAGACCAGCACCGTAGCGACTGAGTCGAGAGGTTCGAGTAGTTGTACAGTCTTCTGTCACGGAGACTGGGACCTAAAATATATGTAACTCTCGTGGAAAGTGGGTGTATGATAATGTGATCGATCCGGCCACTTTAAGCTTCATATACATAGTGGTACTCACTAAATTCTTCCTCATTGACGAAAATTAAAATTCAAAAGTAATTTGCCAAAGCGATACCGAACTCCATAAATTTCACAAGATTAAAAGACTTTTCCAAATTAAAATGCATCAGTAACTTAACTTGATAAAACCAAGGTCCATAAAATTGATTAAATTGGCAGCGCGTTACCACTTCCCAGGCGTTGGTCACAAGTATTGGGATTTTGCACTCGAATTACTGTCGAGTTTTGGCGGCTACTGCTTATCTTGAAGTCCAAGCAAACACTAATTGAGTATCTTCAAACCTCAATAGTATTATTTCCATATGAATATGCTAGAACTTTGGTTGCACATAAATAAATCTCCGGCGAAAATAGAGTGATGTTCTACTTCTGCCTACTCCTGCTGGCTTGAAGATATGGAGATTTCAGGTGTATTCCAGTCTTCTACGTTGTTTTTAGGGGTTGGCAGAGGTGTGCTGGTAGTAGCCACACACCCACTTTCCGCCAGAGATATATGTTAGGTGCTGACGTGACAGATGGCGAGTCCATTGCCATTACTTAAGCATGACTATACATAAGTCAAAATCAAAACCAAAAAAATCAAAATCAAAATATTTTATTCAATGTAAGGGACACAGGGAACACTTATTGAACGTCACATATTTAATATAAACTAAAGTTACCACCGTTTCCAAGAAAAAAAAATGTACCTGCCAGGAGAAGAAACGGCGAAACAAACTCCCCGGTTTTTTTTTTTTAACATTTGTTCCCTTTTACGTGGGGGGAGAAAAGATTACATATATAAACTCTGTACCAGAGGAGCAATTCATTGCCATGCATGGCCATCATTCAAATAATCTGATGTTTTATAATAAGCCTTTTGAATTAATTTACTTTTAACGACAGCTTTAAATTCTACAAAAGGTAATTCAATTATTTTCCGAGGTAGCTTATTAAAAAAGCGTATACCTTGCCCGACAAATGAGTTGCTAGTTTTGTGTAATCTAGCTGTAGGAACATGGAGTTTATCTTTGTTACGTGTATTTACAGTATGCAAGTCGTTGAGTTTCTTCTCAAACGTACCTATGCCGGTTACCTCTCGGTGTTTCATTACTGTACTTACATTCAGAAAAACAAAGTGCTTCAGTCGGGGTTCCAGCTTATAATCTTTGTATTGTAGGTAAACCACTCGAAGTAATCGGCCACCACGGCTTAGTTATTATATAACATAGCTCAGATATAATATTATTATAACAGACATTTGATTAAACATATTATATGTTAAGAATATGATTGTTTTCGTTAGGATTTCAAATTCTTTTTTACTTCTCTGCTACTCGATGATAATTTTTTTTTTATTTTCATGTACCTTTCCAATAGGAGAAATATTTTTCGACTATCGACTTAGAAGTTTTTTAGTTTGTCCATTACAAATAAACTTACGTCGGCAGTGCGCGAGCGATATTCCGGGTGTTGCGTCCATAGGCGGCGATAACCGCTTACCATCAGATGGACAACCAGGAAAGGTGCTACCATTGTGGTATAAAAAATCACAATCAAATCCTTTCTCTTCATAATATCAATTTTGATAAAAGAATAAATAATAAAATGTATGTTAAATAATTAACAGTACAGACAAAGATTTCAAATGGTTAAATAAAATATGATCTTTTAAAAATCTTTTCTTTTATTCGATCTTTTCAAAGGTAATCTTTGACAATATGAATCAATATCGTAATATTTGGCGTCAGGAGCGAGCCACTCTGGATAATCTTTTGCATGTTTCAGTTTTAGAACAAACTAACGAACTATAGTGTTTTATTCCATTTTCAAGCACGGTAATTGGGCGGTCAGATTGTTGGGCGGCTGGGGCTTGGTGCTACACTTTAAGTGGACTTCGAAATGACTATTGCTTTTTGGTTCGAATAAATCTATGGAGCTTTTTCTTTATAGATTACCTACTTCGGTAGGGAGAGAGAGAAAGGCGTCAGTTCTCTCTAGAATTACATACCTCTCTAGCTTCGTCAACATTCATCAGTCTCTTCATACATGCTCGCCGGTTTTGAGTACTCTTAACATTCTCGTCCTTGAGTGTCCGGTTATTATTCGCCCCTCCTCATATTGCAACTTTGAATTTCTCGCAATTTAAGTTCTAGTCCCGACTATACCAATGTGGTATTCTAAACTTAGTCAGGTTGGCACTTAAATATTTTTAGCGGAAAATGAGTGTGTGAGTACTACCTATATACCTCTGCCTACCCATTTGGAGATCCTAGTAGAAAGGAGTGAGGATAATTTCATAACTTCTAAAACACAACTGTTCTATTTTCTGTAACACCCTGAATGGCACAAAGTTAGACGTTTTTGGCCAAAAACTCAATATTCAGATCTTAAACTGACCAAGTATTTGAAAATGTAAATAGAAAAAAGAAATGGATAACGCAGATACTGTTTCAGGAATTTGAGACAATCCAGCGAAATGAGCCGACAAAGGAATGGGCGCAGTAATGGAATTATCTGCCCTGAATTTACACAATTTTCATAGCGACAAAACTTGGGAGGGCTTTATTTGGACTACCACTTGTTATTTTTTTTTCAGTAGAACTGCACCATTTTGTTATTACAGGGAATATTTCGCCGTGGAAATATAAAAGGGGTTTTAGTTAACTTCAACATCCATGAATGAATCTCCTCTTCGCCTACCCCATCAAGGTCCTTGGTAAGAAGGCATGAAGATACATTTAATTCGGTCGATAAATCGTAAGCTTCAGACAGGTTTACAAGTAATAGGGCTATTAAATTGGGCTCAAACTTGAGATAGGCGGCATTTTAATATGACTCTTCTTCATTATTCAGCCCCATATTTTAATATTAAATCCATTCCGCACGAAATAACATACCGTACAAGAATGAAAGAGAAGGTGAATATAGGTTTGATTAAAGTTCTTATCACTCTGATCTGTCAAACATGGAACTAGCATCGTCCTATGGCTTTATCTGGGTCTAAGTCATGTACAAATAAGTTCAGAAGTGATTAGTCACACCACAAGCTTTACCGCAAAGGAAAACCGCGAGGGGAAACCTGCATACGTCTGAGAAGTAAATTTTAAGACGTACCTATGTATAGTCGTGCTTGAGTAAGAAGGATCTGAACGAGGAAAATATAAAACGAAATACATCCAGCATTCTCTCTGAAGTATATCCTCAAATTGAAATCCTAAAGCAATAGCAGAGCTAACATTCTCCTGGGTGATGTATTGTTCTTTGTGCCTTCGAAATTGAAGAATACTTTCCTACCAATATTGTTAAATGCAATATGATATTTGCATGCACTCTCGCGACTGCATATTTGCAAAACATTTTGTATCTGGATTTATTACAATTGAATAGAGGAATTGCTTAAGTTATATGCTTTGAAGTGTTTAGTCACACCACGAGCTTTACGGTGATGGAAAACATCGAGAGGAAACCTGCATACGCTTGAGAAAAAATTCAAAGGCATATGTATAGTCGTGCTTGAGTAACGGCGATGGACTCGCCATCTGTCACGTTGGCACCTGATATACCTCTGGCGGAAAGTGGGTGGGTATTACCTATACACATATACTCTGCCTACCCCTTCGGGGACCCTTGTGGGAAGGCGTGAGGATGTATTATTATTATTATTATATGCTTTGAATAACAACGATTTAGACGTATATTTATAGTGATCTAGTTATTCTAACAGGCTCTTTAAAATAGTTTACAAAATATGCCCCTGCATAGTTTGTAGGAACAATACTAGGGTATACAAAGTCAGGAAACATATTTGGAGAGAATAAAGGTTTAATGTATGAAGAGAAAGAGGTTTCTAAGACTAGAGAATAGCTCTCCTCTCTCCATGAGGGAATCAGCGTGATGATATGTATATATGTATACATAGAGATATATTTTTTATTCAACAAGAGTGGCAAACAAGCATACGGCCCCACCTGGGAATGGGAAACGGTTACCGTAGCCTATTTACGCTCACGATACCGAAGTATCACTTGCGCGTTGCCACTCTGTGTTCGGAGAGTTATAGTGTGTTAGCAGCATAATGGGTTTAATCCCTCTGCTTCCAACACAATGTAACAATCATCCCCCCTCCCCAAGGAGCTCATTACTGGAAACCTTATTCACCGCGTAGGAACACAACACATAAAATTTTGTTATTTGGCTACGGACTTCTATAAGGTGGAGGTCCTGCCCCAGTCGGGCAGCTCCAAATTCGGACGGGAAACCCGTTATGCCCTACCTCTCTTAAGAGATTACTATAATATTGGGTTATCTTAATACAGTACGAGTCAAATAAGCCGAACATGAGCAGTGATAGATTTAAACAATTTTTGACCTTATGTGGCTGGGAGAACATTCACCTTGCCGTCATCTTGTTACACCACAATAGGTGGGTTAACTAAGCTTTGTTAAGCTAACTAAGTATTACTTCGCTATCGTCAACTTATAAGCATTCTCTTTGCACGTTGCCTTCGAAATAATTTTACAAAAGTATATAAAATATATCATTATATTTACTGCAGTAAGTTTCAGTTGTAAGCCGTGGTAGCCGAGTGGCTCGAGATTGCAAGTTCGAATCCCGACTGCACCAATCAGTTTTTCTGAACTTAGGTACACTTACGTTTGGGAAGAAATTCAAAGGCGTGTGTATAATCATGCTTGAGTAACGGCGATGGAGTTGGCACCTGACATGTCAGCACGCGGCGTTAAAATATATATCTGGCAAAACTGGGTGTTTGGGTGCCTATACACCTCTGCCTACCCCTAAATGGATCCTTGTAGGAAGGTGTCACACAGTAAGTTTAACAATTAATTAAAATGTCGAATTTATTTGTTTATAACAAAAGAAAATTAAGTTTTGATTAAATTTGTCAAGGCTCAGGTTGAGTAAAATCCGGTCCATTTGTCTCGTCAGCTGAGACATTTCATCCCGGTCGCATTAATCACCGTTCATTGATAAATCCCACGACAATGGCATCTGTTCAATACACGAAACGTGGCAATCACTTCTCCAACCCCCCTAAGGGCAGTTAAAAAACCTTCAGTGCCCTCAAACGATAATGGATCTCATAACCTTTGACACAAGGCACAATTCTCAAAATAGATTCGACTGGCGCTCGTCCAAAATCGTGTAATGAAAAGACGGGGGAGTTTTAATGCTTTCACAAACTTTGCAGGGATCCCGTTGTTTCTGTGCAATAATAACATCCGATTATTATTGGAATTGGTATCGAAACTTAACACGTGATACTAATACGTACGCTGTTTGGATTCTACACTTAAATAAAGCTGCCTTCGTGGCCGATTAGTCCTTGTCACAAAGATCGCAAGTTCGAATCCCGACTGTACCAATGAGTTTTTCTAAGCTTAAGTACCTACAATGATTAGGCACACGCACTATACGGCGAAGGGAAACATTCGAGAGGAAACCTGCATACGTCTGAGAAGCAATTCAAAGACGTATGTATAGTCGTGCTTGAGTAACGGCGATGGACTCTAAAATATATACTAAAATATATCTCTGGCGGAAAGTGGGTACCCACACACCCACTACCTATACACCTCTGCCTACCGCTACGGGGACCTTTGTGGGAAGTCAAACAGACAGACATTCATTTTTATATATATAGAAGAGACGATAAATATTGAAAATAAAAACTTTTTACAGTTAACCAATATTTTTACGTGTCTAGTAATTCTACGCAGACAAAGTAGTGAGCACAAGCTAGTGCAAAATAAGTTACGAACTGCGTGAAGTACTCATAGATAAATCTAGTACCGAAACTCAATGAGATTATTGGTAATCCCACGGATTTACGGGTGGGGCATCAAAGCGAAAATTACTTTGAAGCAATATTAATATATAAACAGAGCAGATATTTTAGCTTGACGTGAGAACAGAAGGTTGCAATGGGATTTTGTAATATAATGCAAAATTTTAAGCTTCACTAATGTGGTGAATAAGGAGACGAATCCTGTATGTTTGAAGAATAATTTCGAAGTAACATAATTATAAATAGTTGTACTTGAGAAACACTATCTCTCATGTTGGTACCTAAAATATATCTATGGTGAGAGGTGGAAACTGCAGGAACTACACACTTCTGCCTACCCCTTCGGGGACCTTTATGGGTAGACGTGAAGATGTATTACTACCTAGTATTTGACCTATGGTGACCGAGTGGTTCGAGTAGTTGCTATTAACACAAACATTGCAAGTTCGAATCCCGACCGTTCCAATAAGTTTTTACCGCATAGGTAATCAGTGTGTACCAACAATACTCAAACATTAGTGGAAGGTTGCACTACAAACTATGAGGGAGAATAGTGGGGCGCGTCTTCGCGATATTATGGATTGTACAAATAAGTAAGATAAGTTTCCGACTGTAAAATTAGAAGTGCTTGTTACAAAGCTTTACTGTATTAGATATATGAAAGGAATAACATTTTGGTTTGTTACAAATATAAAAAATATGATTCCCTCCACCGTACATTGCCCAGACTACGCAATTCCAAACAAAGTTCTTGAGGTCACCAGACCCTCCATTGTCCAAATATAATTAAGGAGTCCATGCGCCTCGTAGATTTGGTAAATTGAATATGGACAGAAATCCTAAGACAAATCGTTACATGAATAATTTATTGTTATTGTCGTACAGATTTGCTCTCCCTAATAATCTTAGTATCTACGAATGGGACCATTCATAATTTATTAGTTCTTTAACAAAGGTTGAAAATCAACATCGGCGTACCTCATAGCCTCATAGCCGGCAATTACTCACAAGCCGTGATGGCCTAGTCGTTCGAATTAGACAACGAATATTGCAGTTTCGAATTTGGACTGGGCCAGTATTTCCAGTGGGCCAGTGGTGGCCGAGTGGTTCGAGTAGTTGCTTTTCAACACAAATATTGCAAGTTCGAATCTCGAGTGTACCAATGAATTTTTCTGAACATAAGTACAGTGATTAGTCACACCACAAGCCTATATAGTCGTGCGTAAGTAACGGCGATGGACTCACTAACTGCCATGTTGACACCTTAAATATATCTGGCGGAAAGGGGGTGTGGTATAAAACTCTGCCTACCACTTCGGGCACCTTGTGAATAAAAAAATTATTCACTTTTAAGCCTTAGATAATAATAAATCACTGATATTTCATACAAATATTCTTAAAAGGAATAAATATCCATTAGTGATTGAATCAGTCGTGCAATCTGTTAGTGCGTCGAACCCATTTATCAATAAAACTCGTGTAACTTCCCAACGGCCATTACTAACGGAAGTATAACACTATGACTCTCTAAAATGTTGCCACGCGTGAAAATAACAATATATAAAAAGGGGAAAACAGTCCATCTCAAGAGGTTTCACTACACAAACAAAAGAGAATCAGCTTATTTACGGCCGAGATAAGCAACTTCTGAGGTCATATTAAATAACCTATTTACTGACTTTCCTTTGGGGAAATCGATTGTGTGTCGCTCGGAGGACCCTTATTAGGCAGGCTCAACACGTAAGCGATGTTTTTGGCTCCCTTAATATTCATGAAATAAATTGATTCGGTTACAACTTAGTAGTGAAAAAGCTGTGGTCACCTGCATATAAATAAAGAAGCTTTTGCCCGCGGCTTCGCCCGCGTGGACGTCGAAAAAATAGCTTATGTATTTTTCGGAAGATGTAGCCTATGTCCTAAACCTATAAGCCATCACAATTTCAACTTTCAGCCAAATATGTTCAGCCGTTTGGCCATGAAAGAACAGAACAAATATCCAAACTTACAAACTTTTTTATAATATTAGTAAGAAAAGATAATATATACAACTTTATAATTTGGCAGAGATAGATAGATAATTAGCTGGATTAACACAAAAATATGTTTTACAAAAACAACCAACTAAATAATACTATCTGCCTACCCTGCGAATCAGCGTGATGATACGATAATAATGAGACAAATTCCGAAAAAAATAATAGGCCATACCGGGATTCTAGATAGCAATCCTTGCATTGCAGCCGACTATGGTTTTCTTCCTTAAAAACTTGCCGTGAATCCGAAATCCGCATTTAATAATGAAACAGAGTTGACACAGCAACAAACGCTCGTCTCCATAGAGCGAGGCATTGTTAGAGCGCCCTCGACGGCTCTCCACGAACAGTGGGTGATAATTAAAAAAAAACTACCGGTATCGCACTATGTTGTCTTTTCGAACCTTTTCCTACCTAAATACCCACTTTGGATTTACGAGACTATGTATTAGTGTGTTTTATGTATACTAATATTTAACAATAATATAATAATACAACAATTGTTTTCAACTAATATTCAATGTGTCTATGAAAGTAAAATTTGTTACTGACTAGAAAGTAGGGTATAAACATAGTCGTGGGATGAAAAGAAATAATTTATTCGCCAGAACACGGCTTGTTACATAATGTGGTGTTTAAATGTACATAGTGATTTAATCGCGCGTCCGGCTAAATAATATTAGATATTAAAATATTAGAATCTTTCCGTAGGTAGGAATTAATATATTTAGATACTTCCTAACAAAAAAAAGTAGCATACAACCAATATATGCAATATTTTTCAAAGAATTAAATATATTGCAATTAAATTTATTTCAATTATTTTATGTGTGAGAGGAAGGTTTCTGGGGACCGTATTGAAAAGAGGCTGTGCTTAAGGTGTTGTATTGGACAGTAATGATCATTATTATGTCTGGGCGGGGGTGAGAAACGTAGTTTATGGCTGAAGGTAGTAAAAAGGGATCATAATGCCATAAGCATGATAAGGTTAATAAGAGGTTTATTTAGGTCAACATTTTATGACATAACTAGTTGTTCCGCCCAGCTTCGCCCGGGTGGAAAAGTTAATATTTCCTGAAACACGTTCTCAGCGCCACCTTATGACATTATCTACCTGAAGACACACAGAAAATGTCATAAAATCGGTCCAGCCGCTTAGGAGTTCAGTGACAAACACAAGCACAGAAGAAATATAAATATATTACGTCACTAGCTGTGCCCGCGACTTCGTCCGCGTGGAAAAGTGACTTTGGGCAGCATTTTTTTAATATACATTTTGATTTACTTTGTACATGTTACGAAAAGCTTATCACATTATATTATTGAAAAACCACATCTAAATCGGATAAGACGTTTCTGAGATTAGCGTGCACAAACGCACTGACAAACAGACAAAAATTCTAACAATCAGTGTTTTGGATGCTATTTGCGTTGAAAAGGTCCCTATCACATTTTTTCTGATATATCTTCCATGTACAGACAGCGATCTGTTACATTTTTATTATATGTATAGATTAAATTGGCATAACTTTTTAAATTTCTTAACCGATTGACATGAAATAAACACTAAATGTTAAGTGAAGTTGACCACAATACATTAGTGGAAACCACATCTAAATCGGATAAGCCGTTTCTGAGATTAGCGTGCACAAACACACAGACAAACAGACAACAATTCTAAAAATCTGTGTTTGGATGCTATTTGCGTTGAAAAATTTGTGATAGGGACCCTATCACAAATTTTTTCTCATATATCTTCCATGTACAGACAGCGATCCAGTACATTTTTATTATATGTATAGATATGACAGTACACAACCACTCTGAGCTCATACTTCACTGCGCGAATGAGATGGATCGAAACTTTTTGGATCGATATATGGACATCTTATATGCTCACGACTTGCAGAGGGGTAGGTAGAGGTGTGTAGGTTGAACCCAAACACCTACTTTTCGCCAGATATATAGTTTTGCTACCAGTCCGTTTGCTACGAGTCCATCGCCGTTACCCAAGCACGACTTTGCATACGTCTTTGAATTTCTTCTCAAACGTTTGCAGGTTTTGATGTTTTCCTTCACCGTGAAAATATTCCCTTTTAGGAAGACGTGAGGATATATTATACATTATTTATAAACACCTTCACATCTCTGCCTACCCTATCCTACATACCCTTATGGGAAGGCGTGAAGAAGGATACTATAGGTAAATTACTTATCATCCCGCTGAGTCTCTCAAGAGCTAGAATATAGTGCCAGTTCTCGTAAGACTTGCTAACAGGTTTTCAAACCTATGATAGGCACTAGCTCTCACAAAACAAATTATGCCTTGTTATAGACATAACAATACCTTTAAAACCTTGTAACCTTTGTGAAAGACAGTAAATACTTATTATATTAACTCAAGTATTCTTAAAGCGTTACGAACTCTAGAACATCCAATATTTTTCTTAACACTTAAAATTCATTCCAAGAACGCTAAGCCTACGAAGTGTAAAGTTTCTTACGAGCACGCGGTTCATAAAGTGCTCTTCCGCACCAAATACCTGCTTAGAGCTGGCTCGTTGGACATGGAGCGTGAAATACAGCGGGTTGTCTATGTGTTTTTATAACCAACTTTATGGGCGGTCGGAGGCGGACACGATGTATAAAGGGTAGCTAACGAACATAAACATACAGCACTCGGCTTGTTTATTTTAAATCGAAAGCGGTTTATTTAGAAGAGGTCGGATGTACCTTAGCCATAATATAAAATAACTAGTTGTGAGCCGCGGTTTATCCCGCGTATAATTTCATCACTTTTCTAGCAATATATATAGCCTATATAACTCAGGGTGAATGTAGATTTCCAATGGTGAAATAATTTTTGGAATTGGCACAGAAGTTTTGTAGTTTATTCATTACAAACATACACGCACACAAAAATACGAATCTTTCCTCTTACATACATATTTTTTTGGAGTTTACTCCTTAAGAATCGATTTTCATATATAAGGCGCCCGGTATGAGAAAAATATGAGAGGTAAAATCTACTGATGAATGACCTCGTTACGTTTTTGGTGCGCATGCACCTATGGTGCGCAACTTTCTAATTTGGTTGTGACCAACCGCGCTCAGTACGCCGCCGCCGCTTGTGTGTGACAGTTGTACAATCCGCTTTCAATAAGTTTGAAAAACAAGTGCAGATATCCGTATTGCTCCATTCTTGAGTGCAGGAATGCTAGCCGGACAAAAATCAGTTTCGCGCTACTCAACCAGTGCGAGGGTGTAGTCAATAAAGTATCGATATCATAATCCGATTTTTACGATAGTTTTACTACTTATTTATCAACATTCCTAATGAAATATTTGTGCATATCTGAAGTTGACTATTGTGAAAAGTTTAATGTAAAATATTTCGCCGATTAGTTATAATAAATGTATATAAAATGAATAAATATATATTTATATATGTATATTATTTTCATTAATTTGTATTAACAAATTAATGAAAATAATACCATATGAAAGGGTAAATTATTACCCTTTCATATGGTATTAATCTTATTTTCAGTTGGATAAACTCTTTTTGCGTATGTTTAGACAATCGTACTTAAGGAGTAAACTCCAGTCGTGCGTCGGAGCTGACACACACAATTTTTTACGTCACGCCGAGTCCCTAATGGCGTAGGCAGTTCTTTCCTCTTTTTAATATTAAATATCTAAATATAAGTATAGATATAGATAATAATAAATCATTTTATTTCAGGCAGCACAATAAAATAGGTGTTACAAATTATAGGGCCCTTAAATTTTTTTTTTTTTATTCAACAAGAGTGGCAGACAAGCATACGGCCCACCTGATGGGAAACGGTTACCGTAGCCTATTTACGCTCACGATACCGAAGTATCACTTGCGCATTGCCTCTCTGTGTTCGGAGAGTTATAGTGTGTTGGCAGCATAATGGGTTTAATCCCTCTGTCCAACACAATGTAACAATCCTCCCCCCTCCCCAAGGAGCTTATTACTGGAAACCTTATTCACCGCGTAGGAACACAACACAAAAAATTGTGTTATTTGGCTACGGACTTCTGTAAGGTGGAGGTCCTGCCCCAGTCGGGCAGTTCCAATTCGAACGGGAAACCCGTTATGCCCTACCTCTCTTAAATATTTGGCAGTAGAGGCCATTGACAATTAATTGCGTTGTTTAGTAAGTTGCTACCCTAGTCTAAGTGTTCCAAGTTTAAAATAGCCTATACTTTCAGCAGCTTATTCGTTTTGCTGTTCCACAGAAGATGAGGAGCTCTTACGTGGCGACGCTGGCAATAGTCCTGACATTGGTCTCGGTGAGTGGTGCCATCAAATGCTGGAAGTGCGGCCTGTACAGCGACGGGGTAGGCTCCATCACGCCGTGCAACAACCGCAGCGCCACCAGGCTTGAGGAGTGCTCCAGCGAGGCTAAATATTGCATTGTAAGTACCTTCACTGTGTAGTGATGTGTGTATGTGTGCGCATGTTTCACACACACACGCGCACACTTATACAAACATACAACTAATTATTCCACTAATATTACATTTCATCATCATCACACACAGGCTTTAATTAATGTCTCTGTAAAGGTCATTCACGCCAGTTGATTTGCGAATCTCTTCATTGCGGATTCGATCTAAGATCGTTACTCCGCACATTTTTCGAAGAGATCGCATCTCAACTGCATTTAGCTATTTTCATACTTCCTCTGACATACCCAGGATTCGCTGCCATACAAAATGCCTAAAATATATCTCTGGCGGAAAGTGGGTGTGAAATATCTATACACCTCTTCCTACCCCTTTAGGGACCCTTGTGGGAAGGCGTGAGGATATATAATACAACTTGAAAAAAAATTGCATTCGGCCGCTACGGCTGTTCACAAACTTCAATTTAATAATATCACTATACATGTCTCGAACCTCCAGTGAATATATGTCAGTCTCAGCTGTTTAGTGTGATCGTATATCATGTTTGGGAAACAAATTTCCTTGTCCCAGGTGGTTTGACAGCGAACATGTCTCAACCAGATAGGTACGAAAAATATTGCAGCACTATTTGATATACTTACCTTAAGTAATGCTGTTACGTAACCCGTGGATAATACATTCATATCATCACGCGGAGTCCCTAACGGGGTAGGCAGAGAGTATAGAGCGCCAGTTCTCTCTAGACTTACATACCTCTTTCGCTTCGTCCACATTCATCAGTCTCTACATACATGCTCGTCGGTTTCAAGAACTCTTGACGTTCTCGTCCTTGAGCATCCGATCCATAGCCGGTGGATAACTGGCTTCATAATAAGTAAAATGTACGTTGTCCTATTAGATGTTCAAATGTCTATTATATTGCTAATTTTCTTTAATAAATATAATAAAAATACTTAGAGACGCGACCGTAATAATTTTGAGTTGCATATATATCTGTATATTTAGTTATAAGATAAATAGAAGCCGCGGTGGCCGAGTGGATCGAGTTGTTGTCTGTTCGAAGTAAAGTCCGACTGGAACAATGAGTTTTTCTGAACCTTAATTCAGTGCCTTTAAACTTATCAGCCACATCACAAGCTGTACGGTGAAGGAAAACACCAAGAGGAAAGCTTGAGAAGAAAATCAAAGCGTGTGCATGGTTGTGCTTGAGTAACAGCGATGGACTCGCCATTTGTCATGTGGTCACCGAAATACATTTCCGGCCAAAAGAGATTGCTTTCTACTATCCCTCCGGGGATCTGTGTGGGAAAGCGTGTAGATGTATAGATATGTAGAATACAAGCAAAAGTTCCCGGAACACCAATCACTGTACAAAAAAAACGTGATGTGATGCAGGCTACTATATATATAGATAATGTAACTAATATATAGATAGTGCCATCCACGAAGATGCACCCCACGAATTCATCAAAGGGGTCGCGGGATGCGGGGATATACATAAATACATAGAAAATCCATGACTTAGGTACAAATACTCGTGTTCATCACACAAATTAGCAAGCTGAAGTGGCAGTGGGCCGGCCATATCTCGCGAAGAACCGACAACCGCTGGGGTAAACGTGTTCCTCAGTGGAGACCTCGACTAGGCAAACGTAGTGTAGGACGCCCTCCGACAAGGTTGGATGACGATTTGCGAAGGACTGCTGACAGATGCTGGATGCGGTAAGCTGAAGACAGGGCACTATGACGCTCATTAGGGGAGGCCTATGTCCAGCAGTGGACTAGAGTGGGCTGATGATGATCACACAAATACACATCTGCCCTCAGCGGGAATCGAACCCGGGTCCTCCAGTTTCGCGGTCAGGAGCTCTTAACACTAGACCAGACGGCCGTCCGTCCGAATATATATATCTTTTATGCGAGAACCCAAGTCCAAGAGCAATTTCCGTTGTACGCGTCGCCGCGCCGTCGTGTTATATCACGTCATTTGCAAGTTTCGGACGGAGCCTTAATCTGTGCGGCTCATCTGTCAACGGCGGCTCAAAAGATGATTGTTCCGATAGGCCGCGCTGAATGGCTTATCGGGAATATTGGGATTTCAAAGTGCTCGGCCTCGTTCCCACGTTTATTTCAGTTGTTTTGACAGATTTGCTGGCTGATCTTTCCTTTTTATGAGTTTAATATGTTTCATCAGATTTTTTTAAGTTAAGTCGTAATAGAAATCGTGACTTATATGAAGAGATTATGTTAAAATTCTTTTCTTTGTTCTTTCTTTTATAATTGTCTGTCAGTGTCATTAAAATCTTTGGTGGACGATTGGTTCGTGGAGCTTGCAAAGCTACTTCAAATTCCGACTGTGCCAAGGAGTTTTGTTTGAACCAACGTATTTTTTCCACCATAGCAAATAACCACATGGCTTGCCTGATGATAAGCGTTCAGCGCCACCTATAGTCACTTGCAACACTACTCATCTCTCGAGTATCTCTCGCGCGATGGCGATTAAGTACCTGGATTAATCACACCACAAGTTTTACAGTGAAAATAACATGGAGAGGAAACATTTGAGGAGAAATTCAAAGACATATATATTCTTGCTTGAGAAACGCCGATGAAATCACCATCTGTCACGCTGGCACCTTAATTTACATCCCTGGTGAAAACAAGGTGCTGGTACTCCACTGCATATCCTTTTGGGGACCCTAGCGGGAATACGTGCATTTAAAAAACGATTGTGTCAAAATATTATCTTTCACGAGCGCTTCCGAATATCCGCTTGAAGTAATGCAATCTAACTTTAAATCTGAATCTTATAGATTATTGGAAAAACCAATTCCAGTGGATCTCCACCACTCCGTCTGCAGTTTAAATTTTCACTTCGGCATGGGTCTGCCCGTATTCAGTTTGCACTAGACGTCAAGTGTCAAACACCGGTCTACAGAAAAGCAATCAAGGAATTTTCCATTGTTTTGACAAAAGGGGGAAATATTCCCGATTCACATTTAACATACAATTTTAACAAAATCTCCTTAGAAATGTATACGATACCATTGTTTAAAATAATAAAGAGATATTTATTTCAACGCGATACGCCTTCCACCTTACCACAAAGGTCCCCGAAGGGGTAGGCAGAGGTGTATAGGTAGTACAAACGTGACATATGGCCAGTCCATCGACGTAACTCAAGCTAGCCTTTGAATTGCTTCTCAAACGTATGCAGGTTTCCTCTCGTAGTTTTCCTGCACCGTAAAGCTCGTGGTATGACTAAGCACTGTACTTTAAAAACTCATTAGTAAAGTCTGGATTCGAACTTGCAATTTTTGTGTTGCAGGCAACTACTCGAACCACTCGGCCACCACGTTTGTTTATACTTGTTTCCCACCAGTATAAAACATTCCCGTCGTATATTTGGACAAACTTCATAGAACTATAACAAGTTTTTAGGTTATTCACGTGCTTTGATCTTATGTGGTCGACCCTTGACAATTGCATGACGTTTGTTACGAAACGAGTTTAATTTGTGACCTTTAACCTAACATACTAAACTGTGGAGGGTTCATAAATACTAAAAGATTTTGTCATCAAATGAGAAATGGATATGCAATTTTAGCAGCAGGTCTTCGACATTAGCAGATCTGCAGATCAAGTGAGCTGAATCACTGTACTTAACATAATAAAATTGATTGGGAGACAAAGGTGGAATGTTTCGTAGCAACGTAGAGTTTGGGATCTGTGTTCTTGCCAAGCCATTATTGAAATTAAATGCCAATCTAGGAATTATATCCTCACGCCTTCCCACAAGGGTCCCCGAAGGGGTAGGCAGAGTGTGTATAGGTAATACCCACACACCCACTTTCCGCCAGAGGTATATTAGGTGCCAACGTGACAGATGGCGAGTCCATCGCCGTTACTCAAGCACGACTATACATACGCCTTTGAATTTCTTCTCAGACGTATGCAGGTTTCCTCTCGATGTTTTCCTTCACCGTAAAGCTCGTGGTGTGACTAATCACTGTACTTAAGTTCAGAAAAAACTCATTGGTACAGTCGGGATTCGAACTTGCGACCTTTGCGTCGCAGGCAACTGCTCGAACCACTCGGCCACCACGGCTTATAGGAAATCGGCAATCTAGGAATGAAATATGAAAAAGTGTTATAAGTTCCGCCGGGGAAAGAAATTGCAATCTAGACTTTGTATGTAAATATTCAAGCCACTAGGCTACAACGCCTCCCGTTTATTCGGATTAAGTTTTTTTGTTATTCATCACCTACAGAAATGCTTAAATTCGGTGAAATAATTTTCTAATTATGTCTAAAACCATAAGATAAGACTGAAGATAACTTATATACAAACGTCATACCTAATATTTTTTGGTATAAATGAATGACATGGATACTAGGCCTTTAGGTGCGTTTAGGTATTTACTTTGTCTTTTTTATTACGAATTAAGTGCTGCCGGTATGCATATAATAAAAAAAAAACATTTGACACTAATATATGTAAAAAAGAACAAGCACTTATAAAACACTTGTCAGTAAGAAGTCGGTTAAAAAAGTTTACAAGGTTGATACAAGAGTTCGAAAGTTCTTACTTTATTTAAAAACTTCTGAGTGTTTCGAGCCAGTCATCCATTCCGTCCCCGAGGCATTGGCTCTTATTTAGTTTTCACTCTTCTTAATAGAAGAAAGTTAAGCTACCCTCAAACCCTAATATTTTTTTCATTACATTAGTTCGTAAGACAACATGCCACTTCTATGAATATTTATATTTACACTATAAATATTCATAAAAAAAAATGTTTTTTCCTTCTATATGATAATGGTTACGTTTAACGTATTAAGGTTTCCTCTCGATGTTTTTCTTCACCGCAAAGCTCGTGGTATGACTAACTAATGTATAGATAGCCCACGAAGACGCGCCCCACTATTCTTTCTTACAGTTTATAGTGTAAGTGTGCAACCTTCCACTAATGTTTGCGTATTGTCGGTACACACTGGTTACCTATGAGTGCACACGCACACTACAATTAATACACTCGGGTTATCCCGATCTCCCCGCATCCCTCGACCCACTCGACTAGAAATTGGTGGGGTGCGTCCTCACCATTGGCACTATATATACTTAAATTCAGAAAAACTCATTGGCACAGTTGGGGTTCGAACCAGGGATGTTGCGAATATTCGCATCCGCATCCGCAAATGCGGAGCTTCCGCATCAATTTTGACATCCGCATCCGCATCCGCATCCGCAATAATCAATGCGGATTTTCATGCGGATGCGGATGTTATACAAGTTGAGACAATAAAAAAATTGGGCGGGGCCGGCGAATGGCGCGTGCCGTTCGCATGTGAAAATGACCAATAGGAGCATTAAAAATGGTTGACGAGATCCAACGCGGTTTTCTAGTAAATAAATCATTACGTGTTTGTTTACGCTGATTACTTATCGTATAGACATATATTTTGAGTGTTATTGTGATACAGTGATCATTGAGTGTAAATAATTGTTTATTGGGAAATCTTTATATTAGCATTAGCTCAGCTTATTACTTTAAAATCGCCAGGGAAATGCCATTATGTTACACCGGTAATACGTTATATTGTAGGTAAACTTTATTGTTTTATAACAATATCCTTTATTTTTTCAGCGACTTTCCCGTTATTGGTTATCTAACAGGTTTATTAACAATGACCACCGACACAAAGTAATATATTGAATAGGCATGACGAAAGATTTTGAACCTATAATGAAGTAATAATACACATTATTATTTACGAAAAAAAGCCTATTTTCCGTAACAAATTAAGATTTAGCGTACTTTAAAGCCGTTTTTTAATTACTTTTTCAATAGTGCACGAAAGCAGCTCGTAGGTATGACGCCATGTGCTGTGATTGGTGTTTCAGTCAAAAAGGCTGATTATATATATTTTTTTTTTATTGAAAAGCTAATTAATATCAACATTAAAGTTAAAAAGAAATCATTTTTTAAATTAAATTTAAAACGCGTTTTTCGCTTAAAAATTTTACGTTTTGTCACGTCCATTGTAATGTAACCGCCTTGAATAAAAAAGGCGGCAATATTACTGTTTAATCATCATAATCATAATCATAATCATAATTATTTATTGCTATTCCACTTACAATAATATCACGATAATATCAGGGTATACAGTGGACCCTGTTTTTTAGTTTTTTAGTTTATTTAGTATAATGCGCCTATTTTTTACTTCACTTACTAATATGAAACTTAGTAAGTGAAGTTAAAAAAATAGGAGCACTTTACATTACTATTTTGTTTAATTACAATTTTAATTATCATTGTTATAATTCTTCATTCATATGTAATACTATATGTGCCCGCTACTTCGACTGCGTGGAATTTAACGGATTTTTTTTTGTTTGATTTCTGAAATAAAATTAGGCTAAGTTTACTCCTTTTTACATCAGCTACCAGTGAAAGTCCCATCAAAATCAGTCCAGCCGATTCAGAGATTAGCCGGAAAAACAGACAGACCGACAAACAGACAAAAGTAAAAAAAAATTTTTTTTATTGGTACCGTGTTACATCCATATGTATTAAGTAAATTGTATTTATTTGTATAGATTTATATCAGATCTTAAACATCCGCATCCGCATCCGCATCCGCGGATGTGAGCCTTCATATATTCGCATCCGCATCCGCATCCGCGGATGTGAAAAATTCGGCATCCGCAACATCCCTGGTTCGAACTTGCAATCTTTGTGTTGTAGGCAACTGCTCGAACCGCTTAACCACCACGGATTTATCTATAAGATATTTTCTATGTACGAAGAATACTGTTATTAATTCCACGACATATTAAAACAACGTATATTGATGCAGTAAATAAGACTCATTTGAGCGGAATGACAAATTATACAACCGAGTGTCCATAATTATTACTAAGAACACATATGTAATTACTTTCGTGTGCCAAATGAGAGCCACCAAATCCATTGAATGAGTCACAATAGAAGATACACGAGGGAATTCATTTATAAGAACTAGAGTGGATTAATCCCAGAAGTATATATATACATCTTTATCTATATAATTATACTGTACGTGAGTTTGTCACTGAAGTCCTTCTAAACAGCTGGACCGATTTTAATGAAAGTTTCTGTGTCTTCAGGTAGATTCGTAGATCGAGCCGGGGCTGCGATCGTGTTTCGGGATTTTTTTTTCCACCCACGCAAAGCTGGGCGGGACAGCTAGTATACATATGTATACATATACACTAATAAATATAATTGAAGGGTCTATTTGTAATATCAAAATAACAGCTTTTTTCCGAATGCAAAATGATTTTATACGGTACTGCTAAGAAAGACAAGATAGGTTGCGCTGCGCTCGTGTTTCAGGAAATTTTCCTTTTTCACGCGGGCGAAGCTGGGCGGGACAGCAAGTATACATACGCGACTTAAACTGTGGGCACATCTAGTATTGAAATATATCTCGGATATCACCAGATTGACCTCTATCCCTTCTATACCCGTCCTGACAGAAACGTTAAGGACGTACGACAGCGGAACGTTTGTATGACAGTTGGAAGTAGTTCCCGATAAGCAGTGGTGATTTAGGGAAGCAATTATAGTTGGGAACAATACTTTGGAGTTGTAACTATGATCGGCTGTCACAACTACGTGGTTGTTTTTGTTTGTTTTACGATACATTTGTAGCTATTTCATGAAGGGAGAGAAGACTTCAGAGACTTTCATTGAAATTTTTCTTTTTATTGTTTTGATGTTTCACATACATATCATCACGCCGAGTCCCAAACGTGGTAGGCAGTGATTATAGAGCGCCAGTTCTCTCTAGACTTACATACCCTTACATATCTTTGATATTTCAGTCAATAAATTTAAGAAGGGTGCACAACGGACGGGCAGAACTGTGTTGATTCACATCTGCCTACTCAAGCGAGGGTCTGGAGACCCGAAGACCGGAGATATGTTCACAAATGAATCTAGATTTTCTTACAAGTAATCTTCACTATAACAATTGTCGTGTGATATCATCGTAGCTAGTTAGTTGTTCATGCAAAATAATTGCTTCAAACCGTGGTGGTGTCTATGATCCTACGATTCTTGACTACAAACTTGTCTTGACGTTACTCAAAACACTCAGCCGCTACGGCTTACAAGTTACGTTCTTTTTTTTTTTTATACAACAAGAGTGGCAAACAAGCATACGGCCCACCTGATGGGAAACGGTTACCGTAGCCTATTTACGCTCACGATACCGAAGTATCACTTGCGCGTTGCCACTCCAAATTCGAACGGGAAACCCATTATGCCCTACCTCTCTTGACTCTCTAATTAATAGTCTCTAATAAAATCTCTCTCCTAATAAATAGAAGACAATTCAAATTAACCGAAAATCGTAATCTAAGAAGAACCGGCGCCCTTATCTATTTACCCACAGAAGGTCTTGCATACATTCTCGCTGTACATGCACATCGTAAATCCACACACAGAGACACACATACATATCATCACGCGAAGTCCCTAACCGTTTAGGTAGAGATAGCAGAGCACCAGCTCTCTCTAGGCTTTCTGACCTCTTTCGATTCATCAACATACATCAGTCACTTCATTGAAATATACGCAAAGTCCCTCAGCGTATAAGTAGAGCAGGCCAATTTTGCTTTAGACTTACGGCCTGTAAGTCACTTTCACTTCATTCATATTCATATAAATTTAGTATCAACATCATCATCATATCATCACGCCGATTCCCTAACGGGGTAGGCAGAGAGTGTAGAGAGAACTGGTGCTCTCTAGACTTACATACCTCTTTCGCTTCGTCCACATTCATCAGTCTCTTCATACTTGCTCGTCGGTTTCGAGTACTCTTGATACAAAATTTAGTACCATTTTAATTAAATATGGGGTGATTTTGGTTGAAATCAAAAGTGCCAAACAGCATTAAGTATTCACAAAGCGCCGAAACATTTCAGATGCCGAGAATTGGGACGCTGGAGAGGATAACAATATATTTCAACTTCAGTACCATGTACTTACGACAATTAACCCAGTAGGCATTAAATTCCACGCACATTCTCACGGATTCTATTACGGTGCGGCACACCACAAAGGATTGCTAATGAAGACTAGAACGTATTTAAATTCGCTTTGGAATACACAAGAAATGTAAGAGAAATAGCCGTAGTGGCCGAGTGGTTCGAGTAGTTGCCTGCGACACAATAATTGCAAGTTCGTATCCCGACTGTTACCAATGAGTTTTTCTGAACTTAAGTACAGTGATTAGTCACACCACTAGCTTTACGGTGAAGGAAAACATCGAAAGGAAACTTGCATACGTCTGAGAAGCAATTCAAAGTCGTATGTATAGTCGTGCTTGAGTAACGCGATGGACTCGCCATCTGTCACCACACCAGCTGTCACGTTGGTACCCAAAATATATCTCTAGCGGCAAGGTGTATGGGTATTACCTATACACCTCTGCCTACCCCTTCAGGGACCCTTGTGGGAAGGCGTGAGGGTAAATTATTTTATTATCTTTATATATATAATTCTTCTGTGAGTGTGTATGTCACTGAACTCCTCTCAATCGACTGGACCGATTTTGATGAAATTTTTTGTGTGTGTTCAAGGGAATCTGGGAATGGTTTAGATTCACAATTGGACCCGATAGGTGGCGCCACCATCTTTTTTTTTCCACCCGAGCGAAGCTGGGCGGGACCACTAGTTATTATATAAGAGTTCTGAGAAGCAATTCAAAGGCGTATGTATAGTCGTGCTTGAGTAACGGCGATGGACTCGCCATCTGTCACGTTGGCACCTAATATACCTCTGGCGGAAAGTGGGTGTGTGGGTATTACCTATACATCTCTGCCTACCCCTTCGGGACCCTTGTGGGAAGGCGTGAGCATATATAATTTTATTATTATTATATTAGAGTTAACTTTTGATGAGTTTAATGACAAAATAGCGTGACGAAAAAACCTCTACTTTTTACTTTGCAAATTCCAAGACGACAGAGTCACGGGCTCAGTCTGTAAATAATGAAGGTCCGTGAAAAATCACCGAGAAGGCTTACAACAATGGTAGAATAACGTGCAGGGGTCTTAAGTCTTTTGAAACATTCGTCCTGACCCTAATGTCCTTAGGTTCAATGACAATGATTTATGTTGTTTTAATACAATACTAAATACCTTGGGACAATTCCACACAATTTAAACTAGTTACAAAACTAATCAAAACTTGTACTATGGTAACTAGACAACGATATACTATAGATATATATATATATAAATTGTTGTATTTTTGTATGAGTTAATAAGAAAAGTAGTGTTCATTCTTATTTGTTTATTTTAGAAGTAAAATGGTTACCTAGTAACAGAATACTTGGAAGAATTTTGAATACTAAAGAACACTATAGAAGTCAGTATTATTATAATTTTTTTAGTTTTTGTTCAGTTGCCCTCTGAAATGGTGGTCAGAGTCCTTTTTTAGCTTTATTTTTGTTATTACATTGGGTATCTGCCCTCAGCGGGGATCGAACCCGCGACCTCAAGCTTAGCAGTCAGGAAGAAGAAGGCCATCTGATTTGGATAGATATAATAAGTAGACAAGCACGCGACCCCGTGATAGTAAGCGATTACCACTTCTTTGCCACAATATTGTTTATTATTTTACCTTTTTGAGTCAAAATCTCTGAATACTCAATGAGGTCAATACTGCACGTAACTCACGTTTCCTCATAATACAAACATATCCAATGTTATTCCGAACAAAATATTGCATGCACGTATGCATTCGTGCAAGCCTTATCTTTTCAAACATGAAAATATTTTGTCAGGGCTCAATAGTTTCCACTAAAACAGTCGTCGATAGCGTGCGACAGACTGAATAGCAGACGAATGAGGATCCTACACCAGCAGACATATAATATATCATACCAAGTATCTAACGGGCCAGGCAGACGCGCGGATTTGGGGGACCCGCACACCCATGCTTTCTGGCTGTATAAGAGTTTTTTTATATCAATGTATTGATTTTTAACGTATTGAAATATCTTCCGCCTTCCGCCATCCGCCTTCCCAAGGGTCGCCAAAGAGGAAGGTAGGGGAATGTAAGCAGTACCTACGCACCCCCCCCCCCACCTTTGGCCGGAGATATATTTTGAGTGCCAACGTAATAGATGGCGAGTCCATCGCTGTTTCTCAAGCACGACTATACAGTCTTAGAACTTTTCAGATTGCAGGTTTCCTCTCGGTGTTTTCCTTGACTATAAAGCTCGTGATGAGTCTGAATACTGTAGGTACTTAAGCTTAGAAAACCTCATTGCATTCGGGGTTTGATCTTGCAATCATTATTCTGCGGGCAACTACGTGTATTCAACGGCATGTATTGGCATGTGCCTACTCGAATAATCTGCGTACGTCATAAACTTTTTCACTTGATTGAGTCCAATGATGGAAAAAATCCAGAAACTAACTAGAATTTCTCTGCGAATGTTCACATTGGAGCTAAGGGCCTCATATAAGTGAAGCGGAAAGTTTTCTCGTCAATTTCTACACTGACTCCATTTTCGGACAATTTATGAAGCTTCAATGTTTTATATCTATTCGTGTCTTCGACGTAGTTCTCTATGTAACAAGCTCCTTATGAAGTTGTAACAGAACTCAACTATATTTTTTGGACAAGAGAGACGTGTACGTATCATATTAATTGTTGAGTTTTCTCAGTGTAAAATGTAAGTCTGCACTATCGGATAGCAATGCTATTTAGCTATCTCTAATGTATATTCATTAACATTACTTTTTGTACGAGTCTTGTGTATGACTAAGTGTATTAAGTATATACTTTTCATCAGAAATATCGAAACACCTTGCAAGTTTATGTTTCGCAAGGATTATCAGAAAAATGTGCGCAAGAAGACGTAGAGGAAGACCACGTTTCAACTACCTAGATCAAATCGATCGGACGCTCAAGGACGGGAACGTCAAGAGTGCTCGAAACCGACGGGCATGTATGAAGAGACTGATGAATGTAGACGAAGCGAAAGAGATATGCAAGTCTAGAGAGAACTGGCGCTCAATACCTAACCCCGTTAGGGACTCGGCGTGATGATATGTCTGTATCAGAAAAAAAATGTATATTTAGGCTTATATGTCAAATGTCGTTTAATAGTAGTAAATAATACCTACCTCATATTATTCACTATCAGATCAGTCTTGTATATGCAGATGTGTATATGCAGTTGATACGTGTTCCCTTCGAAAAATTTTAAGTCTCGCTATACTTGATCGAATCTGCAATGAAGAGATCTACGATGCACTCGGTCACCACGGTAATGAAGTAGAAAAACAATTTTATATTACCTCATGTATAAATGATAAGCTCTAGAACCTACATAAAGTTAATTCCTTTTGTAGATAGTGCTTTCCTGTGTAGCGTAGCTTTGCCCCACTTTGCAGCGCCATTTGCAGTGAAAAGCTCCCCATCCGATCATTTAATTATATGATAATTTATTATAGCCGTGGTGGCCGAGTGGTTCGAGCAGTTGCCTGCGACGTAAAGGTCGCAAGTTCGAATCCCGACTGTGCCAATGAGTTTTTCTGAACTTAAGTACAGTGATTAGTCACACCACGAGCTTTACGGTGAAGGAAAACATCGAGAGGAAACCTGCATACGTCTGAGAAGAAATTCAAAGGCGTATGTATAGTCGTGCTTGAGTAACGGCGATGGACTCGCTATCTGTCACGTTGGCATCTAATATACCTCTGGCGGAAAGTGGGTGTGTTGGTATTACCTATACACCTCTGCCTACCCCTGCATATATTAATTTATTGCACTACTAGTTTTACCCGCGACTATTATTATTAATCCATTCATTTCAGGCAACAGAATAAAAGTGCACGCACAAATATATAATAATAATACAGTGTAAACTCTATATAACGACACTCGATTTAACGACAAACTCCGTAAAACGTCGAAATTGCTTGACTTTGGTTGGTTTACATTGTTGTCTATACAATAATACACTCCATATAACATCACGCTCACTCTAATTAACGACAACAATAAGGCATTACTAATTACTAGGTAGTACTGACTAAGTTGCCGAAATCAATAGAAATGTAGTTGTGTACATTCTCTAGTTTGCTGTTTTATGGCTCTATTACCTGGCCCGTATTTACTTTTACTTACGTACCGAAGATTCTAAGAAATGCTGTCTTTTGTTTGTTGTATGAATAAACTTACACATGTTCACCTCCACCACTCGGCTTTCGTTAAGTTAATTACACGTTATCATAATCTCTCAGTTGCTTACAAACCTTCAAACTGCAAGAATGGCGAATAAGAGGAAATCTTTGTGTGTCGACGAAAAAGTTTTATTAATACGCTCTATAGAAGCTGGTGAAAAAATTAGTGATGTTGGGAGACGGTTTGGATTTAGTCGCTCCACCGTGTCGACCATATGGAAAAATAAAGAAAAAATTCTGCAAGCCGAGGAAGATGGAAGATCTGTCAAAAGATTGAAGAAACCTCAATATGAAGACCTTGATCGAGCTATGTTAACATGGTTTTATAGACAACGGCAAAATAATATTCCTATCTCGGGACCAATCATGAAAGCTAAAGCAGAACAGTTTGCCACAGAACTAGGACTAAGTGCTTTCAAAGCATCAGAAGGATGGCTTGGAAAGTTCAAACGACGTCACCATATCAATTATGGTCAAATTAACGGAGAAGCACGCAGTGTCGATATCAGTGTGACTGACGACTGGATTAATAGAGTGTGGCCTAAATTGAGAGAAAAGTATGCTCCGAATGACATCTTTAACGCGGACGAAGCTGGTATTTTTTTTAAGTTGACTCCTGATAAGACATTGAAATTTAAAGGAGAAAAGTGTGTGGGTGGAAAACTCTCGAAAGAGCGTATCACAGTGCTTGTTGCTGCAAATATGACTGGTACCGAGAAAAGACAGTTATTGGTAATAGGTAAATCAAAAAATCCACGTTGTTTTAAAGGCATACAAAAACTGCCAGTAACTTATAAAGCTAATAAGACAGCCTGGATGACCAGTCAAATTTTTGAAGAAGAATTACGAAGATGGGATATCGAATTAAAGGGACGAAAAATACTGCTTCTTGTTGACAACTGCCCTGCTCACCCTCTCGTATCCAATCTTCGCAATATAGAGTTGGCATTTTTTCCACCAAACACAACAAGTGTTTTACAGCCCATGGATCAGAGCGTTATTAAAAGTCTAAAAGGTCACTACAGAAAAAAACTTTTAATGGAACTGGTCGAATCTGAGGGCAAAACTTCAATTAATATGCTGCATGCGGTGGATTTTTTATCAAAAGCCTGGGAAAAGGTCACAGCAACAACAATTCTGCACTCTTTTCGCCATGCTGGACTTTGTACGACAAGTGAAGAAATAGATCACGAATCGGAGCTTGAATATGAAGACCTTCCATTAACTGAGTGGGTTAAACAGTTTAACGTCCCTGAAAATTTATCGGAAAATTTACAAACCTACATAGAAGTTGACGACAGCCTGGTTACTACAGTTTCATTGACAGATGAAGAAATTTTGAATGCCGTGAAAAATACCGAGGAACAGCAGGTGGATGAAGAAGATGAGACAGACGAACCTGAGCCTCCACCCAGCATCAACGAAGCACTTAATGCAGCAAAATTGTTGGAAAAATATTTTTTATTTAATCAAGTTGACGCAACAGTATCTCATGATATAAGTAAAATTTATAATAAATTACAATTGGAATATTGGTGCAGCAAAAAATATCAGTCTAAAATAACCGACTATATGCAATAAGCGTTGTTATTCGTAATATATTGTTGCTATTTGTATAATATTATTTATATAATACACATGTACATGTCAGAACGTTAAAATAATGTCATTTTTTTTTCTTTCCGTTTAACGACCACTCTCTATAACGTCGAAAATGCGCGGTCCCTTAAGTGTCGTTATATAGAGTTTACACTGTATATCCTCACGCCTTCCCACAAGGGTCCCCGAAGGGGTAGGCAGAGGTGTATAGGTAATACCCACACAGCCACTTTCCGCCGGAGGTATATTAGGTGCCAACGTGACAGATGGCGAGTCCATCGCCGTTACTCAAGCACGACTATACATACGCCTTTGAATTTCTTCTCAGACGTATGCAGGTTTCCTCTCGATGTTTTCCTTCACCGTAAAGCACGTGGTGTGACTAAACACTGTACTTAAGTTCAGAAAAACTCATTGGTACAGTTGGGAATTTTAACCTAACATACATACAAACTGTGTTACAATAAATACCTTCAAGACATACATAATTGTCTGTGTGGAGTTCGAAGATGGTTATATTTTTACAACTGATTGAAATATCAAGAGCCGTACTGGTCGAGGGGTTCTAGTAGCCTGCAACACAAAGTTTTTTTTGTTTCACGTTTGAATTTGGAGCTGCCCGACTGGGGCAGGACCTCCACCTTATAAAAGTCCGTAGCCAAATAAAAAATTTTTTGTGTCGTGTTCCTACGAGATGAATATGGTTTCCAATAACGAGCTCCTTGGGAGGAGAGAGGATTGTTATATTGTGTTGGCAGCAGAGGGATTAAAAAGGGGAAAAAAGCACTTAAAGATAAAATACCTGGTGGCAAGTAGTTGCGTGGCTACTCGGCCAAATCCTTCAGGGACCCTTAAGCGAAGGCGTGAGGATATATTATTATTATACAGAGGCGAGAGTTTCTTTGTATGAACCCGCTCTCATGATCTGTTCCGTTGGGATAAAAAAAAATTGCATTATTTTGTATATTTAGGAAGGCTATCATCATGCTGAGCCAAAAGAGATCTAATTTCGCGCGAGCCAGTACAAAACTTATCAAAGTTTTTTTTTTTATTTATTTATTAGGAGACTCATATTATCATGACAGGTGGTACCCTTGTGATAAAAAAAGCTACAGAGGACCTGATTACAGGTAAAGAGTTACTCTTATAAATGCCGCCAATGTACATGTGAAAATGTATTGCTGTGATACCCTGTTTAACAGCTTATAGTTGAAAGCACTGAAGCGGTAGGCTTGGGCCGCTTCAATGAAAGTGTAAGCCTACACACACAGCATAACTAAGTGGCTAGCTCCCACCAAGCCCACAAGCCGGCAACAATTAGCCACAACAAATCACGAGGTTATACCTTGAGTGACGTAATCTTGAACACGATAGAAAATAGAAATTGCTCGCTCCATATTTCACCGACGCCGCTATTAATTATCTCGTCTTTGGGCGTACTGCAATAACTGTATATTAAGGCTTACCTTCGCTACGACTGTCTTATTTTATCTATAAGTGTACGAACGGGACAGATGTAAATATACGTTTACGCGAAATAAATAAGATCTTGCCGTGGTGGTAGATCTGCAGGTACGATTTCCGACTGTTCCAATCACTCATTCAATATCGTTCTTCGATTTCATTCGCCTGCATTCACTTTCAATCGTATCTTCATTGAAATAAATGAAAATACGGTTACTTCGCAATGTGTATGAACGGCGTCATAACATTCCCAGAGAAAACTGTGATCAATTGAAGGAAGACAAAGGCAATAGCTCAAAGACATTTTTTCAATCAAAACTTGTTACGTTATCCGGCTCGTGTCGTTCGTCATCGATACCTTATTGGCTGGTATTGGCGGATAAAACGTTGCAATAAATAATATATCGTTGTAGTGCTCCATCCTGGCACATCAGTGGCTACCGGCACGTCTGTTCCAGAGCGAGGTCAAACGGTGCAAATAATAAATACCTTGGGACAATTCCTATCAAATTGACCTAGTCCCAAACTAAGCAAAGCTTGTGTTATGGTACCTAGACTACATACATACTTACTGTACTGCATGGCATTAAGTAAAATGTATTATGGATAAAAGATAATGCACGGGATTGTGAATTAACACATAGGATATTTTATTATATCCTCACGCCTTTCCACAAGGGTCCCCGATGGGTACTTAGAGACGAATAGGTAATGCCCACACACCCACTTTCCGCTAGGTATATTTTAGGTGCCAACGTGACAGATGGCGAGTCGATCGCCGTTACTCAAGCACGACTGTACATACGAATTTGAATTTCTTCGCATACGTATGCAGGTTTCCTCTCGGTGTTGTCCTTCACCGTAAAGCTTGTGGTGTGACTAATCACTGTACTTAAGTTATAATATACTTTATGTACTTAAGGATAATTATTATTCCCGTAAAATATGCCAATGAAAACAAATTATACGGGGTAAATCCGCGAGGCAAAGCAAGTATATATGTATAAAGATACACGAGCATACCTATAGAACCTAATAAATGCTCAGCCCGTTTCCTAAGTAGCAAAGGTTCCGATAACTTTAGATCCCCTTTTCATTACTCACATACAACCAAGCGTATTGACAATATATTGACGCCCTTCAAGACTACCGGTCAGAGCTCCTGACTGCAAAGGTTTAGGTCGGGTTTGATTTCCGCTGAGGGCAGATATTTGTGTGATGAACACGAGTATTTGTACCTCTATACTAATATTATAAAGAGGAAAGATTTGTTTGTTTGTTTGTTTGTTTGTAATGAATAGGCTCCGAAACTACTGGACCGATTTCAAAAATTCTTTCACCTTTGGAAAGCTACATTATCCCCGAGTAACATAGGCTATATTAAATTGGACCCGATATGTGGCGCTGCGATCGAGTTTCAAGAATTTTACCTTTTTACCCGGGCAAAGCTTTCTGTGTGTTTCTGGGTGTCTTAAGCTAGATTCGAGAATGGTTTAGATTTACAATTGGACCCAATAGGTGGCGCTGCGATCGTGTTACGGGCAATTTAACTTTTTCACCCGAGCGAAGCTGGGCGGGACAGCTAGTATATAATATTTACGTATATGTCTATATATGTAAGTATGTATATCGTTGTCTAATTTTCATAGTACATGCTTTGCTTAGTCCGAGGTATTTATTAAAAAAATAATACTTTGGTAGTGTTCCATTCTTTATTATATGAATACTTTTAGCATGTCTTCTTCTACATACTTTGCCAAATGTAATTGTATCCCTTCACAGTTTATGCTAAAAATAATACGTGTCGTTATCATAACTGTGTAACATAACCGTATATCTCAAGGGTTACATGGTAAACATGGGATTATACTGAGATGCGTGTACCACATTTCAGATGGGCTTTTTCATATACATTACATATAATTATCATAACAAGAGTGTACGTTGTGGTAGACTATTTAATATTTAATTGGGTGAACCTGTAGGCAGTGTACAGTTATTATAATAAATAAACTATAATAATCACTAGTAAAGTTTCGAAGATTGGCCAGAACACACAGACAGACAGACAGTTATATGTTGTTTTATGTTTTTGTTATCAATATCATAATATCTTTCTTATGTATTTTGCTTAAGATTGTTATTTTGTTATTGAGAACAATTTACTAAATAGTCAAAATAATGTATGTAAGAATAAGTATAGTACTGGCTAACACGTTGCCATCTGTCGTACTTATTTAAATCCGATAAAGAGGCACAATTAATTCAATACTTAGGCGTAGACTTAATCTATACTAATATTATAGTTTGTTTGTTTGGTATCAATCCTTTTTTGAAAAAAAAAAACATTTTAAGCGATCGATGGTTATTGGGGACGACTATGGTTCATATAAAATTACGCTAAGACTAACAGTAGCGATTACTACGAGATAGCAGTAGCATTAATGAGTAATGCTGCGAAAACGGGGAAAATGTATGTTTAATTCCAGTAAAATCTAATTTTCCGCGGAAGAATCCGCAGGGCACAGCTAGTATTGTAATAAAGCAAGAGTGAGTTTATTTACAAGTAATCAATCCTACTGTAGTGTTCGTGAGTTATGTAGTCTTGAGGCAAAGTTGCGCAATGCTGAGTTTTGCGGCTTTCCCGACCACGTTCTCCGAGTGTGTATCGACATCTTGAACTAGCAGAAACATGACTGCGGTATTCAGTGGAAACGTATTACCGTACCTTATATTAAAACAAATTTACTTCTAAATTTAATACTAATAGTAGTTAGCTACGTACAGATAAAATATTTGTGCCAAATCGGTATCCCGCGGCACAGTGCCAAGAAGCCTAGCATTGCCACGCTGGAAAGCAAAGCAAAGCGAGGTATGTTCTAGCAATGCTGATTCTCTGAGCTCTGAGCGAGATATGTTACAGCCAGCCTGTCACGAGAGGTTTGTTAACCAAATGTATTTTTTTTTTATGTATGTAATAGTGGCGGAGTTTCGAGTTTCAAGAAGACTGAAATGCAAATATTAATACTAATATATAATATTAATAAATTCGAATCCTTACTGTAGGTAGAGGTACCTATCAATTATTGTTTCTGAACTAGAGTACAGAGATTAATCACACCACAAGCTTTATGGTAGTGTAAAAAATTTACTTGAAACCTGCATAAGAAATTCAAAAGGCGTATGTATAGTCGTGCTTGTAAAACGGCGATGGGCTCGCCATCTGTCACGTTGGTACCTAAAATATATCTCTGGCGGGAAGTGGGTGTTTTTACACTTTTGCCTACTTCGGATGTGGGAAAGCGTCAAGAAGTATGTAATCTAATTAAAAGTATTACCTTCAAACATACTACACAGAGTCCATCAGGGGGTAGGCAGATACAGTAGAGTGCCAGTTCTCTCTAGACTTGTGGATCTCTGAAAGTAATAGTAAATTTATATTCAAATCCAACACATTTGAGGGCTATAGGTAGAAGTTCCGAACACGCATTAGTTTTGTGTTAGGTTTTGAGGTAAATAGGGTCATTAAGCTAAAAGTTCTGTGTGGTGTTAGGAATATATTTAAATATTTGCGTACTGGTGTGTATTATCTCTAATCTTGTAGTTAGCCGTGGTGGCCGAGTGGTTCGAGCAGTTGCCTGCGACACAAGATCGCAAGTTCGAATCCCGACTGTACCAATGAGTTTTTCTGAACTTAAGTACGGTGATTAGTCACACCACGAGCTTAACGGTGAAGGAAATCATCGAGAGGAAACCTGCATACGTCTGAGAAGAAATTTTAAGGCGTATGTATAGTCGTGCTTGAGTAACGGCGATGGGTTGGCCATCTGTCACGTTGGCACCTAATATACCTCTGGCGGAAAGTGGGTGTGTGGGTAGTACCGATACACCTCTGCCTACCCCTTCGGTGACCCTTGTGGGAAGGCGTGAGGATATATTATATTATATATATTATTTGTAGTTAGTGCATAGACTGATTGTAAATATGTATAGATTCTACATGACACTACGAGTATACTTAAACTGACTTTGCCCTGTAGTCTAACCCGAGTTATTTGGAAAGAAATATGTTAGAAAGTGGATACACATCCACTTACTCGAGGTAACCGAATGGTTCATATTGCACCTTCAGTTCCCGATAGTCTTTACCGATGAGTATTTGTGTGATTATATAGTAGATTCGTCCGCGTGGAATTTAACAAAAAAGCTTTGGTTAGTTTCTAAAATAAAAATAGCCTAGATTACTCCTTTTCACATCAGCTATCTGCCAGTGAAAGTCCGTCAAAATCGGTCCAGCCGGTTAGCCAGAACAAACAGACAGACAGACAAAAATTGATAATAATTATATTTTTGTATGTGTACCGTGTATACATCCTTATGCATACTAAATGCATAAGGATGTAAACACGGTACGTCAGTATGTCAGTATGTCAGTATGTCAGTATGTCAGTATGTAACTCTCCGTGGGTAATTAGCGCGCCTGCGGCCTTTCTTGGTTCTCGTAGCCGTTTCTCTGGCTCCCTTTTGAAAAATATCTAACTAAAAAGTTAATAATAAATATAGTTTAAAAAAAAAACTAAAAAAACACGCTTTTTACAGAAAACTAAACTAAAAAAAAAAAAAAAATTTAATAAATTTGAATTAATAATAGTGTAAAAATTCTTAATAAATAATTACAAAAAGCGTGGGGTGCTTTTTAAGATATTGTCGAAATAATAAATCTTCTATTCTTATAGATATAAGTATTTTATCACTACTATTTCAAAATTTTACTCCCTGGCTCCAAATATAAATATTTTAGACAAAAATTCACTTCGCCTTTTAGGATCTCCTATCTTCGACGAGGCTTTCCCCTCATTTGCGGACGACCAAATTAAAAATTTCCAAAAATCATCAGACCACTTAGTCAAAATTAAGAGCCACATGGCTTATTTCATTATTAGGCACTGTCTATTTGTACCCAAATTTACCTACGTTTTACGTAGTAGCCATATGTGGAAAGACCGTAAAATTTTACACAGTTTAGATGACACAATTAGGTCTACCCTCTCATCAGTTTTAAATATATCTTTTGACGACCGCTCGTGGTCTCAGGCCTCCCTTCCTATTAGGTTCGGAGGTCTGGGAATACGCAAAATTTCCGATGTGGCTTTACCGGCTTTTCTGGCTTCAGTACATGGTGTGCATGACCTCATAGGAAATATTCTTATTACGTCACTTAGTGGCTGTGAGGTTTCGCACTTGGCTGAGGCCAGAGATGCCTGGATTATGGCATGCCCAAACACAGACGTTCCCCTTAGTCCGCACATACAAAAACAATGGGATGAGCCTATCAGTAGGTTGGCCTATAATGCACTTCTCGATAGTGCATTCAACTCTGCTGATAGAGCCCGTCTCCTGGCAATCGCTAGATGGGAGTCCGGACTCTGGCTTCATGCATTGCCCTCTTTTAATATCGGTACGCTGTTAGATGATGCAACCTTCAGATTGTGTGCGAGCCTACGTTTAGGCGCTAAATGTATTGTCCCACATCGGTGTCACTGCGGGGATATTGTCAATGACTCCGGACACCATGGTCTATCCTGCATCAGCAGTGCCGGCCGGATATCGCGTCATTCCTCCATAAATGACTTGATACGCCGGGCTCTGGTCAGCGCCGGCGTGCCTGCTGTGCTGGAACCAGTCGGTCTCGCTCGCGGCGATGGCCGGAGGCCGGACGGTATGTCTCTGATGCCATGGAGGATGGGTCGGCCCTTAGTGTGGGACGCTACGTGTGTCGATACACTGGCTCCTTCCCATCTTCCTGACACATCGGTGGCGGCCGGCGCCGCTGCTGCTCAGCAGGAGTGCCTCAAGCGCCGCAAGTATGCCTGTCTCGGGTCAGGTTACATATTTGCTGCATTTGCGGTTGAAACTCTGGGGCCTTGGGGTCCTGAGGCTCACCATCTTTTTAAAGAGGTCTCGCGCCGTCTAGTCGAGGCCTCTCGTGACAGGCGGGCTGGAACATATCTCGCTCAGAGAATCAGCATTGCTATCCAGCGTGGCAATGCTGCTAGTCTTCTTGGCACGTTGCCTCGGGATACCGATTTGGGACAAATATTTTATCTGTAAGTAGTTAGTTTCAACTGTTCTTTGTAAATATTATTAATTGTTGTTATTGTAAATAAATTAAAAAAGTATTTTATTGACAGATATCAATAAAATATTTAGAACTATTGACACCATGCACCCCACGCTTTTTTTTAATTATTTATTAAGAATTTTTACACTATTATTAATTCAAATTTATTTTTTATTTTTTACTTTAGTTTTCTGTAAAAACCGTGTTTTTTTAGTTTTTTTTTTAAACTATATTTTTTAACATATTAATAAAATGTTAACAATCCTTTCACACATACAGAAACCCAGCCATAACAAACATAACATCAACCAAATGTTTGTTAAGGTTGTGGTTAGGAAGCTACCACCAATTGCGTACCTGAGGGAATCACTCCTGAATCCAGAGTGTGGCACAAAAATCGTGTACTATACGTACTGTAGGAGCTGTAAGAACACAGCATTACCAGAGAGCAAACCCCTTTGCCTGCGTAATTCTTTAAGGGGAATTTTTTTGCTTGCTAACGGAACCCCAAAGAACTTTCTTTTCAAGCACCACTTTAGTCCCTACCGCGTGTGTGTGACACATTACAAATCGTCGTCGTATTTATTATAATACGTGGCTCTTGCCTTCTTCAACCAGTGCAAATTTAACGTTAATACCTCAGAGACGGTCTCGCAATGGGCGCTCTCAATTGACTTTCCACGAATGCTGTGGAATGAACTTCCCGTTGTTTTTCATAGAGAGTGTCGCATAGAGTACTTCAAGAGGGATGTGAAAAGTTTCCCGCAGGGTGGTAACGCGCGTTGCTTTTCCATCCTTAAGCGACGGTTACCACTCACCATCTTGTTTGCCATCTTGACATCTGAAAAACTATTGTCAAATGAATTCAATTCACTTCAATGAACTTACTTTCTTATCTTCCTTCGGCTTCCTTAGGAGCATTAGCAACAGCAACGGACTCTTATTGACTTAACCCTATTGTTGGCGACACGACGAAGTAGTTTGTACTTGTTTGCCACTGTCAAAGGTAAAACCTTAAAACTAAACATTGACAGTGGCAAAAAAGTAAAAAAAACGGTCAGATAGCGAAAAAAGGTCAGTAAGACGTAAGTTGGAAAATTGTAATATAAGCTGGTTAAAATAAAAGGTTTTTCCAGCACAAAAAATAGTTTTGTCTCGCTACACACTTCACTTCCTCGAACGCTTTAACCTTAACTGTGTTGCTTAGCAATTAACACGTAACTTAGCAAAGCATTGAATGACATGCTCGCCCAGTACCCATAGTTGGACTTGTTCATCGACACTGCCGGCACAATACGTCGGCACATACATTTGTATCTCCCAATGTAGTCATGTATGACCTTGATAAGTTCGAATTAAGTTGATTCTTTTTATGTAATTAAATGTATTATTTGTATATAGCATGTTTTTGGCGTAGCTAGGTAACCAAAGGCCCTGGGACAAAAATTAACTAGGGTTGGGCCCTAAACTAAACTATTTAAAATCGTTTGTTCCGTATTCGTTGTTTTCCGAATTCGACGAAAGTACTTCAAATTTGTCCTAATCCAGATCCGTCTTACTCTAGATTCTTCGTAATACAGTCGACTCCATAATAAAATTAAAAACCAAATTCAAATTGTAACTTATTTTAATGAACAAATTAAAACTATGTTGCCATTGTTAAAGTCGCATGGAATCTGGTTTCTTTATATTTCGAATGTGGCAGAAACTTTCACTAGTTAAATGTATAGTTGGCCCCTCGGACTCTGATTCGAGTTCAGAAGTCAGAAGTCAGAGTCCGAGGGGCCTCCGAGCTTTTGGGCCCCGGGCACTGCCCCGTCTAGCCCTCCGGTAGCTACGCCACTACGGCTTTGGCTCTCAGCTTAGATATATGTTTGTAATAAATAAATAATCAAGTGTTCAGCTGGCCTGATATTCGGTCACGCCGTTTTTGGTTACGTAGGGTTAGGGTTACAGGATTTTTAAGGTCGCTTCAAGGAATTGATGTAGCAGAAAGGCATCTCGGCAGACCCCATTCCTCTCCATGTATCGCCGGCAACGCGTGAGTAATATCCCAGTTGCAACTATGCGAGCTGTACTTCACTTCAAAGGAACCGTATTTATATTTTTTAGGTATACTGAATATGTCTGAAAGCTTCGTAGGCCTATGTGAAGTCGTGCATGAGAGTTAGAAATTTGTATGACTCGTTAATGTCTATACAACCCTGTGAAACTTAGTAGTAAGACAGTAAAAAAAATTGAATATAGCGCCATCTAGTATATCAATGAGCATACTAAGTACTTGACACATGTATTTGAAAAGTGAAAATTAGGCATAACGTCGTTACGAATCATAACTCTTGATCGGTTACTCCGATTGCGATAAAAAAAACTCATAGAGATATTGCCATCTACGAAGACGCGCCCCACTATTCTTCCTCATAGTTTATTGTGTATTCTTCCTCATAGGTATTTTGTATCATCAAATAGTTTGAAATAAGTATGCACGCCATCTCACAACTTGATGTAAAATTAAATCTTTGCAATATTAAAAGAGTAATTGCTTAGTTAATCTCACCGAGCTATCGTACCAAGCAGATTCCCGCAGAAATATTTCTCAAGAATGCTTTCAGGGTTGCTGTAGCCAGACATTTTAATTGAATGAATATTTTTAGTCCGCTAACTATTCTACTTTGTCCTTTCGTTCTCAATAGCGAACCGGCTTTCAATATTTTTTATCTATTTAAATAAACATTAATATTTGTGATTGTCCTCCGTGCGTTTCGAAAGCATTGTGATAAGAGTCAGGGTGTTCTGGGCACGCTCGGCGGCTCAAAATAAAAAAAAGAGCTGCCAAAATTTTGCAACACGAGCCGGGTTCACTGAATGTATGGTACAAAAAATAGGGTTTATTGAATAAAGAACGAAAGAGCCACGACGGCGGGTGGCTCGTGTAAAAGTGACAGTCCAGAAACTGACGTTTGAGAAGGAATTCAAAGACGTATACCCGACACGTTGGTACGTAAAATACTTCCCTAGAGTGTTACTACATACATACATACCTTTCTCTGCATAACCCAAAGGTTGACTGGTAGAGAATGCCTACGGCATTAAGTCCGCCTATGTAAATAATTTTGCAGGAAGTTTTTTAAATAAATAAACAAATATCGTCGTCTAGATGAGTCCCTCACGGGGAACGCCGAGACGGTAGAGTCCGTTCTTTCTCATCTAACAGAGCTCTTTTACGTGTGCTTATCTTTCTTTTACAACATTTTTCGTCTTAAATCTGGGAATCATTCGAAAGCTGGGAAAGCGTGAAGATATACACCAACACTGAAATGTAGGTCGTTTCTTCGGCGTAATCTGAAAGTGCCTAAAACGTCTTAAACCTTATATTTTTCCCTGTCAAGCCGACAGGGAAAAATATAAGGTTTCATAATGTGTAGGCTCAAATTGCATGAAATGGTTACCAACTTGAGTAGTTTGTGACCCTGAAGAAGTGGGTAGGTAGACATTCGCGGACTGTGTGCATAGGAACAATTTTAGAACATTGAAGTTGTTACAATGCATAGATGTTTACTTAGGGCACAGGCTAAATAATGATTTAAGTTTTATGTGTCAGAACTACTCCTAAAGGGCTGGACGATTTTCGTGATATTTTTTTTCAGTTTCTGGTGAATTTCAGAATGGTAGATATTTAGTATACATATATACATTGAAATTTCTAATGGTAGAAAACTCGTATTTGCTTGAAAGAGGTAACATGTCCACTTAATTTTAATTAAATGAATATGTAACACCCTTTAAATTTTAATTAAATCTTCTGAACATGATCACATTGACCAATTTGTTCAAAATTACCTCATGGCTTGAGCGTCGCCTCTTTTGGGAGTATGTTTATATAGGACGAGCTCAGTGTTTGCAGAGAAATAAAAATTGCTAAGGAAAATGAGTTATGTTCCGACCTCGTACGTGACACGTAAAGGGAATCTGCGCAGAGCAATTGGATTCACCTTTTGGACACGCCTGAAGTATTTAATCTTGTTTTTTCTTTTAACATTTGGGAAGAGATACGGACCTTTATGTCAAATGCTAACGATTACTTCATATAATGTATGAATACTTGAAGCTCTAATGTTGCACCACTCACGCGTTGTCAGGTTCGACAGGAATCAAGAACTTTCGATATTTTCACTGTCTCATTTATTGCGTTTATTCTAACTTATAAATAGTTAAGTACTATGTACATTTACATCATCAGATAATCGTCAGAAGTTAATAATATTATAATAATAATAATATATCCTCACGCCTTCCCACAAGGGGTAGGCAGAGGTGTATAGGTAATACCCACACACCCACTTTCCGCCAGAGGTATATTAGGTGCCAACGTGACAGATGGCGTAGTCCATCGCCGTTACTCAAGCACGACTATACATACGGCTTTGAATTTCTTCTCAGACGTATGCAGGTTTCCTCTCGATGTTTTCCTTCACCGAATAGCTCGTGGTGTGACTAATCACTGTACTTAAGTTCAGAAAAACTCATTGGTACAGTCAGGATTCGAACTTGCGATCTTTGTGTCGCAGGCAACTGCTCGAACCACTCGGCCACCACGGCTCTTGAGCACAATATTAAAATAAAATAAAATATCTTCACGCCTTCCCACAGGCCGAGTAGTTCGAGTATCGCAGGCAACTACTGGAACTCCTCGGCCAGCACGGCACTTTTTTTTTAATCACAAGATCTCTGTATAGGCTTATGTATAACAACAAATTATTTTCACCGGAGATGTTGTTTCATCTCAGGTGGCAAGACCGTCGCCTTTGCTCCAACGTAAATATACACACGTATACAAAATTATTTTCTTTCTTTACCGAGTAACATAAGCTATATTATAGGTAGAATTAGATTATTTGTTTGTTTGTTGAAAATACTTAATTGTAAACGTACGCTGGTAAAACCGCGGGGTAAATGTAGTGTAATAATATACTTGTTGGTTACAGCCTAATTAGCTTAATTCCCAACCACATAAATCCAGTTTAAGCCAGTCGGGTAATTACAGCAATTTTTTTTAAAACTACACACAGTGTTTAAGAGCCGTGTTTCTGCAATTTCCGGCCCGTTTATTAGCTCACGTAATGGCACGGGCGACGGAAGCACCACCCATGGGCCATACTTATTATACATTAAACTGGCCAGTGCGCTTTATTTACAGACTAAACTTTTCAGCACGTTGAAAATATACCTGAGAAATGAAGATATAAAATTAAAATTAATGTCCTCACGTCTTCCAAACCAAGGTCCCCGAAGGAATAGGCAGAGGTGTCAAAATCGATAATCAAAATATTTTATTTCACATATGCCTCGATGGGCACTTATAAAACGTCGATAAAGGTTTCGGGTTGGTCGTTTCCATGGAGAAGAACCGGCAAGAAAGTCCATGGTTACTCTTTTCAAATCATTTGCTATACAATAACAATATATATTTTTTCTTTTATACAACAAGAGTGGCAAGCAAGCATAGGGCCCACCTGATGGACAACGGTTACCGCAGCCTATTTACGCTTACAGAGATATATTTTAGGTGCGAACGTCCGCCCGTAAATCCATCGCCGCTTCTCAACCACAACTATATATGCCTTCGAATTTCTTTTCTAATGTATGCAGTTTTCTTCCCGATGTTTTCCTTCACTGTAAAGGATCTTAGTACCTTGTATAATTCCAAACACACCGCTCGCCCCTTCTCGTTTATTTTTGTTTGAAGTTTGTTCTGGGCAAAAAGGTACAAAGTAATATTCAGTTGGCTTTGTCCTTTCTAAAAGATAGAAGAAAAAAAACAACCAATCGGCCTTGTGTTATAGAATTGAAGATACCCACAAATATATTTATGAAACACGGAACAGCTAAATAAACTCCTGTTATATTTTCATTTCATTTACGGCACCAGACAAACACGAGATTTTCTCCTGTACCTATCCCATTTTGTAATGTTAAAATCAACATAATGTTTGTTTGTTCCAGAAATACGTGAGTGAGTTGACTACGGTCAGGGACTGCGTACCAACGTGCCGTGAAAAAGGTAAGCAGAGTGGACTTTAATAGCTCGCAAGAATATTTTTATACTACACCAACGGGGTAGGCAGAGAGTATAGAGCGCGAGTTCTCTCTAGACTTACAGACCTCTTTCGCTGTGTCCACATTCATCAGTGTCTTCATACATGCTGGCCGGTTTTGAGTACTCTTGACGTTCCCGTCCTTGAGTGTCCGATCTATTTGACCTAGGTAGTTTCTCTTGCACTGATTTTCGCTTTGTACATTATATTTGTTTCGTTAATATTACTTTACTCATCCTTTCTATATCTTTAAACTAAGGTACTAACTTTCTTCATGTTTACAATCACACCCTCGTTCTACTACTATTCTTTATACAAATTATGCATGAGAAACAAAATTAAAGTTTTAAATTTACATATTATTATTTGTATTTAAATGAGAGTAATTGCGTGATGCAAAACTAACGCATTTTTTTATATTTCATTAAAACAATGTTTTAAATTTCCCGCACTCCCTCTGCACCATCTCAATGCCCGCAAATGTTCTGACTTGTTCCTCCTGAAAGTTGACCTCATCTGATCCCCACATTGAGAAGCCCGGGCCCATATTATGACGTAATTCTTATACTACAGTAAGTTCATATAACCTATAATTATAAAGTAACGTTTAAGTGTCTTTCATTCAGTTTAACCAACAATTAATCAGGTTCTAAGAGGCTACTCTCACAAGGTGTGAGATGAAGTCAAAGACCGCAGAACTGAGTTCAAAATATAACGCTTTCGACATTATTACAAAATACTGTTACGATGGAAGGTTCTGGGCATAGTATTTCTGGGGGTCTTGCCGTGTGAAAACAATGCCAAACAACAACACTTAGCCGGAAATATAGACAAAAGGATGCAATTAAGAAAAGACGTAAACAACTTGTTTACGTCGCCCGGCCATTGTTCCGCGGATGCATTCACCGGCGATTCTACGAGTCTTAATGGCGGTCTAGAACCTTCCACCGATTTCTAGTATATTGTGCCGGTGCCATATATAAGGCGGTACCCGATGGGCACGGGCAGTCAGTTGAGAGAGTCAGTTTAGTGAGTCAGTCAGAGTTAGTTAGTGAGTTAGTTTAGTTAGTCAGTTAGTCAGTCAGTTGATTCCGGAGTAGAGTTCAGTGCGAGTGATCACAAGTGTTCTATCGGTGACTATAGTGAGTGTTACAGTGTTAGTGAAGTGTTTCAGTGCCTAGTGTTTACTGTGTTCTACTGTTACTGTGTTGTAGTGTACACAGAGTAGAAGTGTTTCAGTGTCTAGTGTTTACTGTGTTCTACTGTTACGGTGTTGTAGTGTACACAGAGTAGAAGTGTTTCAGTGCCTAGGGTTTACTGTGTTTTACTAGTACTGTGTTGTAGTGATCAGTGTTATGGTGAATAGAATTATAGTGATAGTGTACTGATTTATCGTACAAGTTTCCGGAATTATTCTGTGTATAGAATAAAGTGTCGTTTAAGTGTAACAACCGGCTATCATTAAATTATCCCGAATCCCAGCTTGTAACAATACGATATCCGGCTGTAATATTATATTTTCTTACAAATTAAATTGGCTGTCAAGTACAGCTGCCTTAACTGAAATAGGGTGTTACAATATTTATTTAACAAGATATTTAAAAGTAACCTGCCTACCCCTACGGGAAAGAGGCTTGATTATATGTATGATGTATGTTAAAAAGAAACTATTTAACGTGATCATAAATTCATATAAAGCTTGAGTTTCGTGTTTGCCGAGTGGTTCCAGTAGTCGCCTGCAACTCAAAGATTGCAAATTCGAATCCCGACTGTACCAAACTGTAACCTTATTGAAGTTATGCGGGAAAATTTCTCGTGCCTTTGGTTCTTAGTAAAAGAGTAAAAAAAAAACCTCGTAGCTTTTAATGCGCACTTTTAACTTTCCGGATGAAAGGGTAACCTACTGGTTAGAAAACTTCTAGTATACCATTATGCGCCGACGTAATCGCTACCGGGACACTATTAAGATCCTTGATAAGTCGAGATACGATAACCGCTCGCTGAGACCCGATGCAATGGACCTTATACTCCAAAGAAAGGCTTAGAATGAAACCTTCACTAGTTAAGATAACTCGGAATATCCTTTTTTTTTAATTGCTTATAGCACTTGATTAAATTCAACTACTCGTAATATTGTAAGGAGGATTGTTACTCAAGGAATGGGGACGCAATTTGACATAGATATAAATGTTTTCAGCTAGAACATAATATAAGCTATTTATTATTATTATTATTTTTGTTTTTTACGGTTTTCCACCGGTATTCTGATGGCACGGGCCTAGGCCAAGTGTTCATCAGGTGTTGCGTCCTGTTAAGTTCCTTGTGATCGGATGTGTGTGCTGTGTACTTTGGTCCTGTTCAGTCTGTAAACATTTTCGTACTAGGCGACAAGTGTTCAGAATGGCTGCTTTTTGTAGAAGGTAATAGGTGTTTTGGTGGAGGTTCAGCGTGGTGAGAGACTGGTGTAGTTGTTTGGGCACGACTCCTGTTGTAGATATGACTATGGGTACAATTGTGACTTTTTGGAGGTGCCAGAGGCGGGCTACCTCTTCTTTCAGTTCAGTGTACTTTGAAAGTTTTTCTGCTATAGTGTTTTGTAAATTGTGTGTGTTTGGTACTGCAATGTCTATTAGGTATCCAGTTTTATTAGATTTGTTAATTAATGTAATATCTGGTCTATTATAATGTATGGTGCGGTCTGTGAGGATAGCTCGGTCAAAGTACAGTTTTGTTGTGACATTTTCTAAAACAGTATTTGGTGTGTACTTATAATATGGAACTAATGAATTTATGAGGTTATATTGATGAGCTAGTTATTATTATTATTATTATATTATTACCAATGTGACACGAGGCGAGTTCACCGCCATTTCTAAAGCTCGATAATAATACATGTCTTTGAATTCCATCTCGAACGTATGCAGGTTTCCTCTCAATGTTTACCTACACCTACTGTTGTATATATGTATATAGTATTTATCTTGAAGCCGTAGTGGCCGAGTTGTTCCGGCAGTTGCCTGCGACACAAATATCGCAAGTTCGAATACTGAACTGTAACAATAACTTTCTCTGAACTTAAGTACATACGCCTTTGAATTACTTCTCAGACGTATGTAGGTTTCCTCTCGATGTGTTCCTTCACCGTTCAGCTCGTGGTGTGACTAATCACTGTACTTAAGTTCAGAAAAACTCATTGGTACAGTCGGGATTCGAATTCATTGGTACAGTTGCGACCTTTGCGTCGCAGGCAACTGCTCGAACCACTCGGCCACCACGGCATCTTATTCTGCTATATATATAGGCTTCTATACTATTTCTTGCTATTCTATTTATCTTGAAAGTTGTATCTACATAAAAACTCGTTGTAACGTTGAAACAACCATAAGTTAAACTAAAGTTTCCGGGAGTGGCTCTATCGCGGGACCCGGACTACATAAACTGTCTCTCGATTACCATAAGCCTAAGACAACCAACTGTTAACCCGACGACCCTTTATCTCCAGAACACACATTACATTTTACGAGGGATTTTTTATGTTCTTCACTTGTTTTGGTCGTTCAGAGCGTATTTGGAATAGGAAAACATGTTCGTTTTATAGTCATATCAATATTACAGGTAGCTCTGTTTGTTTATCTACTACGCTTTCATGCTGTACCAATTCTAGTATTTCTATTATTCTATACTTCTAGCTTTTAGTCTTGTCTTGAAGTAAAATATGAAAACGGTGACATGCGCTGGTCTGGCTATTTTTTTTTATAGCTTGAATTTTTTCTGTTCTGAATCGGCGCATGCGCCGGTTGTGGGATTCATTAATACGTATATCAGTCTATTATTTGTCTTACGTATGAAGTTTCATAGCGTGATTGGCAAAATGTGGACAGTGCCATCTATCGGCAAAATATATAAATTAAAATGTATATAGGAACCAAAGCGAAAATATTAATTAATTGATTAACAACATGTGGTAATGTTGGCCCTGTATACGTTTGAGATGAAGTTCATAGTATGTATAGTCGAGCTTGAGTAACGGCGATGTACTCGCCATCTGTCACATTAGCATCTATAAATCTCTGGCGGGAAGTGGGTGTGTAGGTACTACCTACAAATGAGTAAGCCGATGAGCGTGATGATGACACATGGCGAGTCCATCGCCATTTTCAAGCACGACCATACGTATTGTCTTAGAATTCATCATTGTTTTCCGTTAAACACGTGGTGTGGGCCGTTAAACACTACCTATACACCTCTGGGACTACTTTAAACCACACTTAATATTATGACAACTCATATCACGTGAGCCCCTCGGCGAGTATATGTTTGTAATAATAATATAATATATCCTCACGCCTTCCCACAAGGGTCCCCGAAGGGGTAGGCAGAGGTGTTTAGGTAGTACCCACACACCCACTTTCCGCCAGAGATATATTTTAGGTGCCAACGTGACAGATGGCGAGTCAATCGCCGTTACTCAAGCACGACTATACATATGCCTTTGAAGTACTTCTCAAGCGTATGCAGGTTTCCTCTCGATGTTTTCCTTCACCGTAAAGCTCGTGGTGTGACTAATCACTGTACTTAAGCTCAGAAAAACTCAATGGTACAGTCGGGATTCAAACTTGCGACCTTTGTGTCGCAGCCAACTGCTCGAACCACTCGGCCACCACGGCACGGTATATGTTGGTATGTATGTATATCACGTGTCACATGTTTCATCGTAGGGTTGTCACTGAGGTAGCGCAAAATATACCTTACGTCGAGACCCCTAAACAAAAGATCCATAGATATAACAGAGCATTGTTTTGTCAGTGCTGTGACGTAACGAGCTGCATATCATAGAGTGCCAATTCTACCAACAAATATAAAATACATTTTCTTATATTCAATACAATTGGCTAGTTATGAGTGGTGGTGTGAGGTTTAAATAGTCGCTTGCAGTGCAAACATTGCAAATTCGAATTCAGAAGTTATTCTGGAACCTCGTTTCTTCGCATATGATTCTAGGTGGTGCTACACGTGCAGCAGAGGTACAATATAAGGTCATCTTGTGTGGGATAAAAAGTAGTGTTCTCAAGTCTTATATATATTAAGATTCCCTCAAAATTAATACATACATACACATCATTCAAAAAATAAAAAATCATCACTCGGAGTCCCTAACGGGGTAGGCAGAGGCACACGTTTCGCTTCGTCCACATTCATCAGTCTCTTCATACATGCCCGTCGGTTTCGAGTACTCTTGACGTTCCCGTCCTTGAGCGTCCGATCGGTTTGATCTAGGTACAATTACCTACAAAGTCATAGGAATACTCTAGGTTGAAATAATAACTTGTTTACATAACAAACTCCACTTAGTTCGTACAGCAAGCGGAATTTCATTTTCCATAGCGTATGATTGTAAAAAACAATGTTGCCAGCGCGTAACCTAATTTTATGTAAAGCGAACATGATACAGATTTTTTTTAACATATCTTGGTTCTTGCACGTTCCTTAATAATGGCGGTTAGGGTGGTTTTATATCGACTTCCTGTTTAGTTGAATATTCAGCGATAAGCTTTCCAAGAATGTTTAATAAATATTGATTGCGTATAACGTAAGCCTTGGTGGCCGAATAGCTCGAGTTGCCTGCAACGCAGATTCGAATCCCTATTGTACCAATCAGTTTTTTGAACTTTAGTACAGTACGTCAAGAATATTCAAAATCGGCGAGCATGTCTGAAGAGACCGATGAATGTGGCCGAAGCGAAAGAGGTATGTAAGTCTAGAGAGAACTGGCGTTATATTCTCTCTGCCTACTTTAAGGACTCGGCGTGATGATATGTATGTATGTATGTAAGTGCAGTGATTAGTCACACCACGAGCAGTTACAGTGAAGGAAAACATTGCGAGGAAACCTGGACGTTTGAGAAGAAAGGCGTATGTATAGTAGAACTTGAGTAATGGTGATAAACCCGCCGTCCGTCACGTTGGAACCTTAATATATCTAGTGGAAATAGGCTGTGGTACCAATAAACTTCTGCCTAGCCCTTTGGGAAGGTGTAAATATATAGTGGTATCTATATCTGATAGGGCATCATGAAAGAAGCTAACAAATAAAAAAAAAATATCATGTTTTTTTACCTTATTTTGGCATAAAAATCTACTGTAAATAATAAAGTTAAATTAAATAAGTTACATGTAGAATTTAACTTCGTTTTAACTTTTTATGTGTTAAGGAGTGAGTAGGTACTACTTAGCACCTTTAACAAGGCCGTCATTTTGTTATTTTTGTAGCTATTTGTTTTTGGGGATATGTGTATTCACAATATCCGACAACTGTTTGGTTTTCTTCGACACCCGGACAAATCATATGATTTGTTCGGGTATATATATATATATATATATATATATGGTTGGTTACCATATATATACATATGGTTACATATATTTATATGGTTATACAACCATATATATATATATATGATTATATATATTTTTTTATATATATATTATATACATATAACCATATGTCAACCATACCATATATACCATACCAAACCATAGGACAAATCATATGTTATATATATATATATATATATATATATATAATATATTATCGATCGGACGCTCAAGGCCGGGAACGTCAAGAGTATGTATGAAGAGATAGATGGATGTGGACGAAGCGAAAGAGGTATGTAAATCTAGAGAGATCTGGCGCTATATATTCTCCGCCTACCTCGTTAGGGACTCGGCGTGATGATATGTATCTATGTATGTATATATATATATGGTCTGAGCAAAGTGTACGCTAATTAAAGCTTGCGATGACGTGCAATATATCAGTGATAATCGCGGTCCAACATTGCTCGCATGTCTATTATACTGACAATGATATACTCAAATGGATACAAGTCATGCCACTATCAATACACCTACTTATTCAACAATGTACCCAAGAGCCGTATCGGCCGATGGATAAATGTATCATTGCAAGTTTGAATCAGGATTCAAATAAAAAAAATACAAATTTTTACAGTCGTCCCAATGAACTTAAATATCTACGGTGTTTAAGCACAATTCCAGTTTACGGTGAAGAAAAACTTGTAGCGAAAACCTGAATATATTTGAGAACAAAATTCAAAGACGTAATAGTTGTACTTCAGAAACAGAGAGGTAGCCGTTGTCTTACTATGTCACCGACAAAAGAGGGGTCTTACGGAAAGGCGTGAAGGAATGAAAAACTATAGTTTGGGGTTCGAACTTGCAACCTTTGCGTTGCTATAACCACTGTACTACAGCTTTTAATTGTTCGTTTTATATAGCAGGCAGCGGTGTACAGGTAGTACCCACACACCCACTTTGGCGAGTCCATCGCCTTTACTCAAGCACGACTATACATACGCCTTTGAATGACTTCTCAAACGGATGCAGGCTTCCTCTCGATGTTTTTCTTCACCGTAAAGCTCGCGGTGTGACTAATCACTGTACTTAAGTTTATTGGTAGAACAAACATGGTACAAACTTGCGATCTTTGGAAGTTCGTTTTGTAATTTAATTATTTGTCTGTTCCCAGAATGGTGGGGCGCGCGTACTTTCTGCTGTGACGTAGACGAGTGCAACGCAGCCTACCCCCGCCATCCAACTGTGCTTGTGTTTGTAGTCGGAATGGTCTTAGCCGCCTTCGCGCACTGACCGCTCGCCTAAGTCTAAGTTCGTGCTTCGTGCGTGCCACAATATCACCAATATGTTTCCCTTTACGATTGCTAATGGCGGTTGGCAACCAGAACCTAACCTATTAATGTTATAAATGTTAGGATGTTTGTAACTCAATCACGCCAAAACGGCTTAATATAATTGTATGAGTTTAGCACGAGATAGACACTGAGATAGATTCGTAGATGGATTATGTGTTAACATAAAATATGAATTATTCCAGAAAGAATCTACCAATGCCATAGATTTTTAAGCGGGTGTGGCTACGGTAATTTATGTGAAGGTGTTGATGGATGGGCAGATGGGGTTTAGTCACTCAATAATGCCAGAACAGATCAACGGAATTTAATTAAATTCGGCCCAGAGAAAGATTATTAGCTGGATTAAACCATAGGTTATGATTTATTCCACAAAAAGAACACGTATTTTAAAGCTGAAAGTTTATATTATTAGTAGGTATATATAACGAAAATACACACGAGTGAACTCGCTGGTCACACCTGTTGACATAACATTCAATAATAAATAGCAATGTTGGTAGCAGCGCCGTAACTATTAAAGTGAATTAATGATATTTCCCAATTCATTTCTCTCTACTTAAATATAAAATGTTGTTTAAATAATAAATTACATAAATTGATACTCTTACAAAGCAACACACGCAAACACATGAAATTAATTTGCTGCTAACTATAAAGTACAGAATTTAATAAAAGCACTTTCATATAGATTAATGAATGCGCTCTCATAATAATGACACACACGATTAGTACTTACTCCTATTTAAATAACAATAGAATCCCTTTTTGAAATAGCTATTTCACTTGCCCACGTTAATGTAGGTATTTGAAGACACAATCGATTTAATTAATTGTACCACTAAAATTATGTGCATGAATTAAAATCACGCGCATTATAAACAAACAAAGGTAATTTATATTCAAATGAGCCGACGCGGCTCTCATCCGGCTTACAATTGTTCAAAACCAAAGATTAATTGTGTTCATTTTCTGATTAAATTTACCTGTCATTAGACTAAATTTTCATTAAATGAATCCGCAGCTTCGATGATAAGTCAATTCAAATTATATAAGCTTATATGTATGCTTACAGATTTTGTCATGTGTTATAATATATTATTTATTATTTTTATAGTTAGTAAACTAGAAATTATATCATTAACAAATCCCTTTAAATATTTTCACTTGGCAGGCAACATGAAATCAGAAGAATAATAGTTTAAATCTAATTATCTATATCTACATCTGTATATATATATTGCCAAGTTACTATATAACAAAAGCTTTGCTTAATTTGGGGCTATATCAATTTGTGTGGAATTGTCCCAAGGCATTAATATTATTATATCAAAGAAGCAACTAAATATATTAATAAATAACGTGTTTAATTAAAATGATTCATATAATTTTGATTAAAATCTGTTATATAATATAATTATAATAATGTATGTAGGCGTATGTATAGTCGTGCTGGAGTAACGGTGATGGACTCGCCATCTGTCACGTTGGCACCTAATATATCTCTGGCGGAAAGTGGGTGTGTGGGTATTACCTATACACCTCTGCCTACCCCTTCGGGGACCCTTGTGGGAAGGCGTGAAGATTATAATAATTATAATAATAAATTATATAATTATTTTATATAATATAATTATAATAAAAAATCATATATTTATATTATATAACATAATTATAATAATAAATTATATAATTATATTATATAATAAATTATATAATTATATTATATAATTTATTATTATAATTCTGTTTTAGTGGGTGTGTGGGTACTACCTATACAACTCGGGGCCCTTGTGGAAAGGCGTGAGGATATTTATTTAATTCTGTATTTTTTTTTAATTACAGCTTCCTTAAACGCCACACAAAATAGATTGAAATTATACATCAGTATTACATGTAAACTTACCGCCGCCATCTTACACGATTTTGGCCGACCGTTCTTGACCGACTTAAAAAAATAAGGTATTATAACATTCTTGCATACTCTTCATCTTAATATTCTTGTTTGTTAGGTCTTTAATGTATTTGAGTATACAATTAATTTAAGCATAGTACATATGATCAAAATGTACCTCAACAGTATACAATATTTATACTTTATACTGTTCTAAAAGTTTACTTTAATTCCTTGTTGAGTCTTCAGTATCAGTAAACATTTTGACATCAACTTGACATTAATACAACAGTGTTGCTATCAATAAAACAAAATTACCATTGAACGAAGAAACTGAATAAACATATTCTAAATTAACTTAAATTACATGTAACTAATTAGGTCGTAAGTAAACGATAGTCGCGATAACGTAAGTTATTACATAACGTAATTACGTAAAATATCAAAGATAAATTATGAAAAGTAGGTTATCATTATGTGGAATAGCTCATTATTCCACGTGACTAAAATTAAATCGTTATTATTTCACGTGCTGTGCTAAAATATCAATATTCCTCCTCCGTTGCGAGTGAGTTATTGCTTAATTCCTAGCAAAAATAATAAATTATACGATTATTCCTTTGAATGAATGCTTTCCTCACTCCTGAATAAATAAAGACCAATTTTATCACTCAACTGTGTTTCATTTTGGAGTTTCTCCTTTGCTTTTCCCTCATTATGTGCCCATATAGTGCGAAAGAGACCGACGTGTAGGTAAAGTCTATGAGGTGTACTCCTATATTGACCTATAATAAACTCGTATATTGATGAAAAAGTTATTGTGCCATATAATGACATTCGAATTTCGCATCATGATCAATCTATGGTCCGTGCCAGTTGTTCCTTTTAGTATTGTATATTATATCCATACTCTATCACCATGGCATCTATAAAAGACCACTCTATTTTACTCTATTAAATTTTTTTATTTAATGTATAATATAATAGTAATGTACGATAGCCGTGGTGGCCGAGTGGTTCGAGCAGTTGCCTGCGACGCAAAGGTCGCAAGTTCCAATCCCGACTGTACCAATGAGTTTTTCTCAACTTAAGTACAGTGATTAGTCAAACCACGAGCTTTACGGTGAAGGAAAACATCGAGAGGAAACCTGCATACGTCTGAGAAGAAATTCAAACGCGTACCTATGTATAGTCGTGCTTGAGTAACGGCGATGGACTCGCCATCTGTCACGTTGGCACCTAATATACCTCTGGCGGAAAGTGGGTGTGTGGGTTTTACCTATACACCTCTGCCTACCCCTTCGGGGACCCTTGTGGGAAGGCGTGAGGATATATTATATAATAATAACACTTGTCTATCAGGTCAGTTTTATTCACCGCACGAATACGCTACCCAGAGCTAGAGGGATAAAGCTAATTTGCTTGTAAACGAGGATAATAATTACAAAAAACTGTAGTTTAACAATTAACAGACAAATCCTTATCTTGTCTAATGCCGAAAAGCCTATGTACATACATATTATCTTAGACGACGGTCTTACATTAAAGGAAGAAGACGTAGTGGCCGAGTGGTTCGTGTCCTTGCCTGCAACATAAAGATTGCAAGCTTTAATCCCGACTGTACCAATGAGTTTTACTGAACTTAAGTACAGTGATTAGTCACACCACGAGCTTTACGGCGAAGGAAAACCAAACAGGTTTGAGAAGAAATTCAAAGGCGTATAAATAGACGTGCTTGAATAACGCCAATCAACTTGCCATCTGTAAGTTGACATCTAAAATATATCTCAAGCGGAAAGCGGGCGTATGGGTACTACCTACCCACTTTTGCCTACCACTTCGGGGTCCCTTGTGGGACGGCTTAAAGATACATAGGTTTTCACCTCAACGCGACGGGCTAAGCATCTGTCATGTTGGTACTTTAATAAACCTGCGGCAGAAGTTATTTTTTTCTTTAAATATCTCTGTCTACACATAAATGTTTAAATGTTTTCCAGTCTGATTGGCTTCTGCCGCTTGACGATTCAATTTCTCGCATTGATAACTTTTATTTGATGGAAAGCCGTAAAATATATGCAAAGGCACATAAGGTGTATTAATCTTATAATATTGTAAAACTCGCCACAGTTTAGGGTTCTGTATATACCCTATACCCCTAGTGTAATATCCACCTCCCAACAAGGGTCTCCGAAGTGCAGGGGTAGGCAGGGGTGTGAAGTAGTACCCATGCACCCACCCTTCGTCGGAGATACATTTTAGGTGCCAACGTAACAGGTAGCGAGACCATCACCTTAGAACGTGGCGTGACTTATCACTGTACTTAAGTTTAGAAAAACTCATCGGTACAGCCGGGATTCGAACTTGTAATCTTTATGTTGGAGTCAATTATTCCAAAAACTCGCTTTTTTAAGGAGCTTGTAAATTTTAGTTTTGTTTTTTCATTTGTTAACGGAACCTTAAAATCTCTCGACTTAATCACGTGTAGGCTTGTTGAAAAAATATCGATACATCGATATATCGATATAATTTTTTCAATATATCGATATTTTTGAGCGATTTTTAATAGTTTGATATATCGATGTATCGATATAAAATTCTAAGTATCGAAAAGGTATAAAAATCGATATTTTTTTCAGACCAATAAACATTTATAAGTTTTAAGATTAAAAAATCCCAAAACGAAAATACTTTTTTTATACTAACATCTTTTAACAAATTATATTTTATGTATTTTTTGTTTTTGGTCGACTTGATTTGCTGTTTTATAGTTTGGTTTTTAAGTTGGCAACTCTGTTAGTCAATTTCAATTTCAACTGCCCGTCCGTATTATTACCACGACTGACTTATATATTATAACCTCAAAACGCGCGTATTTCTGTACTTGAGTACCCACCTAGTTCTCAAACAATCAATCAATAATCAATTGATAGAAAGAAAAAAAATTGAACATTGCAGTAGATTTCTGTTTTATATGTCATGTCTAGTGTTGTATGGAACTTTTTCAAAAAAATAGACAAACAAAACCGATATATCGATATTTTTTAATAAAACCATCAATATCGATATTGATATTTTCAAAAAACATCGATACGATATATATCGATACTTTATTGCATTTCCGACATCCCTAATCACGTGTTCTACCCCATGTCGTGTGCGCGAGTATTTTTTTATTAATACTATTTTAAATCGTAATGTGTAGGAATGTATCTCTAAGGGATTATTGCCCCCTTTTTATTTATTTGGGACTGTTTATGGCTCGTGAGTACGGATTTTGTTTTAGTATTATTGTGGTATCTTTGATGCCACTCCGATTTGAAGAGCCGTGGTGATAAAGCCGTGGTGACAAAGATCGAAATTTGAATCCCGACTGTACCAATGCGTTTTTCTAAACTTAAGTTCAGTGATTAGTCACACCACGAGCTTTGCGGTAAAAACATCGAGAGGAAACCTGTATACGTTAGAGAAGCAATTCAAAGGCGTAAGTATAGTCGTGCTTGAGTAATGGCGATGGGCTCGCCATCTGTCACGTTGGCTCACATCACGAGATATATTTTAGACTAGCTGTGCCCGCGACTTAGTCCGCGTGGAAAAGTGACTTTGGGCAGCATTTTTTATTGGAGTTTACTCCTTAAGAATCGATTTTCATATATGAGGCGCCCGGTATGAGAAAAATATGAGAGGTAAATTCTACTGATGAATGACCTCGTTACGTTTTTGGTGCGCACCTATGGTGCGCAACTTTCTAATTTGGTTGTGAGCACAGAACAAAGAAAACATAGAATCCTAAAGTAGGCGTGGCACGCATGCCAACGATAAGCACTGCAGTGCTCAACCGCGCTCAGTACGCCGCCGCCTTCAATAAGTTTGAAAAACAAGTGCAGATATGCCGTATTGCTTTCATATGGTATTAATCTTATTTTCAGTTGGATAAACTCTTTTTGCGTATGCTTAGTCAATCGTACTTAAGGAGTAAACTCCAGTCGTGCGTCGGAGCTGACACGCACCATTTTTTTTTTAATTGTACAATACAAAAATCAATCTTATGTAAGGGCAATAAGATCGAATTTTATCTGTAATAATAGTTAAAGAACTTTCTAGAAAATTGCATCAGTTTCGCGCTACTCAACCAGTGCGAGGGTGTAGTCAATAAAGTATCGATATCGATAATCCGATTTTTACGATAGTTTTACTACTTATTTATCAACATTCCTAATGAAATATTTGTGCACATCTGAAATTGACTATTGTGAAAAGTTTAATGTAAAATATTTCGCCGATTAGTTATAATAAATGTATATAAAATGAATAAATATATATTTATTTATATATATTTATATGTATATTATTTTCAATAATTTGTTAATTTACCCTTTCATATGGTATTAATCTTATTTTCAGTTGGATAAACTCTTTTTGCGTATGTTTAGACAATCGTACTTAAGGAGTAAACTCCAGTCGTGCGTCGGAGCTGACACACACAATTTCGTTTTTGATTAACTTTGTACGCTTTTGAATTTCTTTGAACTACTCGAACCATCCGGCCACCACGGCTTTCTAAAATAGAGATACATTTTTTACAACAGAATCATAAAACTACTTACTGCTCATAAATTGAAGACTCTTTCTATAGCCAGATATCTCTCCGTGCAATGTAGATGTCTTTTGGGGGGTGGTTCAGACCCAAGATCACTGAATGGAGAAATACGGCGCCAATTTATGGCAATGCCTCTTGAAACTACCACCACAGAAGTGGACCCAGGCATCGGAGACACAACTCAACCGGGTGCGGGAGGACCTAAAAACAAGTATATATTTTCTTTAATACTCTGCCATGGCTCGAGTCGCCTGCAACTCAAACATTGTAAGCTTGAATCCTGACGGTCCCAATAAGTTTTTCTTATGTTCAGTGATTAATTAGTAAACATTGAGATGATATCTGCATACGTTTGAGACGGAATTCAAAGATGTATAATCCAATGGAATAGTACAATAGTGGGTGTGTGGGTGTGTGGGTGTGTGGGTACTACCTATACACATCCAAATTAAGCAAAGCTTGTGATATGGTAACTAGACAACGATATATTTACTTATATAGATAGATAAATACATAAATACATAAGACATCCAAGACTAAGGTTCAAATACTCGTGTTCATCAAACAAATATCTGCCCTCAGCGGGATTCAAAGCCGCGACCTCAAGTTTCGCAGTCAGGAGCTCTAACCACTAGACCGGACGGTTTATACCTCATGGGTGGCAAACAAGCATGCGGTCCGCCTGATGGTAAACGGTACCGCCGCCTATGGACGCTTGCAACACCAGGGGTATCACTCGCGCGTTGCCGACCCTGCAGGAATCTTTTCACATCCTTCTTGAAGAACTCCATGCTGTACCCTCCAGGAAAACCTCAGCGGGGAGCTCATTCCACAGCCTGAGCGTTCGGGGAAGGAAACTCCGTAAAGTGAAATAAGCTTATGTCAAGAGTGTGTTGGCAGGTTTCCCAGAAAAAAAACGACCACCAAAATGCTGGTGCGGACCACACCGAACGCCGTGGCGTTTGACGACCCCTGCGAGTTCCAGGCTAAGTTCTGCATGAATGTATACAAGTACGAATTCATATTGAATACTCTTTAGGTGCAATACGATACAAAACATAGATCGCCGAGTGCGATAAGACCGCCAATTATACTTTTTGCCTATGATGTACTATCTTAATTAAATATAGTGTACAATGAAGCATATATAAATAAATAAATAAATAAGTACACGGACTTCTCTTTCGCTTCGTCCACTGTCACTCTTCGTCAGTCTCTTCATACATGGTCGTCGGTTTCGAGTACTCTTGACGTTCCCGTCCTTGAGCGTCCGATCGATTTGATCTAGGTAGTTGGAACGTGGTCTTCCTTTGCCTCTTCTTGCACTTTCGCTGTGTATATCTGTTTCGTCAATCTTTCTTCACTCATCCTTTCTTTACGTCCAAACCAACGAAACATGCCTTTTTTAATCTTTACAATCACACCCTCGTTCACACCAGTTGTTACCAGTATCATATAAAACATAGAATTTTCGCCTCAGTGGGAATCGCAGGCGTGGATTGAAATTGCGGATAATGCTAGAAAATTCGGAGTAGCTGCTAACACATGGGTTGCGATGCCCATGTGCTAGCAGCTACTCCTGTTACGGACGTACTACGTCTACGCTTTCCGACAAGGAGTAGGCGGAGATCTTACACTCGCTGGAGATATAATTATGTAGGTTTCTAAAAATCAGTCTCAAAAGGGGTGGATGAAACCAATGAGGTTTTATCTATAGAGACGGTATACTCCTTGAATATGAAGTATAAACATGGCAAATATATGCTATACCTACATATAGCCACAATACACAACTCACACAACGGCATTAAGCACACTGATGACATTAAAAGAACACGAAGTATATGAATCCTAGTTGTCAGAAAGGGATAACAGCACAGCCACGTGCCAATATGTTGAGCTCTAAACGTCCTCTCTTTCGCTCTTAAACGTAACGCGCTACTTGTCTCGTTCGCACGAGGGCGCAGTGGCATCGTCGCAGGAGCTAATTCAGATTAAAATTTAATGTTAAATTTTCGTATTTTTGATAGATAAAACAAATTTACATTACTTACAAATGAAAAGACACATCCTTCTTGTATTTTTTATACTCGTCCAGTATATGTTCTGCAGTTTCTAAGCACCTAAGAAGGCATTTTTTCTAAATACTGAATAAGTGCTACGTCATTGCCAGTCAAGCTGCGACTAAGTTAACTCAAGCCAATTAGCTTGTGTTGAGTTAGCCAAGCCAAGCGCGGTAAGACGTATCTATTCTTTTTTACATCAATGGATGAAACTGATTATCTTTTGTTTCGCAGAACAGGAAAGCTCTGCGGCCGGTCCCCCTACTATCAATACTACACCTTTGACAATTACTGTTTACTGGACTACATAAACTGTGTTAATAAATGGGACAGTGAGTACCATTTAACTAGAGTTCCGTGTTTCATATCTGTTGAGTTTTATAGTACTGTTGTGACGTGTATTAATTGGCACTTTGAGGTGTATAGAGTTGTGTTATGGATACCATAGACAATAGTAATTATAAGCAAAACTGACGCGTACCATAAATGCATGGCGCGAAATTGAAATGTCATCAGAAGAAAAACAATTGATGTACGAATATCAATTCAATATACAAGTTCTCTTACGGACGCTAACTTGTTTCCTTTTGCTTGCAACTCGTAGACTTCTCAAACTTCCATGATGATGTGTGAAAAGAGTGAAAGTATACATTATAGTAAGTAGATATTTCAAATTACTATATGATCGCACGGAGGATCTTTATAGCGAGGTTTAGTTTGGCGTCCAGCGACATCTTTTGACAGAAAAAGACCGCGTCGAATCTTGGCGGTGGCTGGAAGCCAATAATTATGATTGGCATAGGACTGGAAACAGCGTATTGGAAAGTCCTATGGCCTTTGGGTTTTCAAGGGCTGGTTTATAGGTGTGTATGTGAACACACGTTTATATGTGTGCATGTAAACACCCGTTTATTTTACAGTATGGGAGGTGGCCTACATGGGAGATTGCATTAACGCAACGGCCGACGGTAATATCATCGTCGATTACATGCGTAAGTATTTAATTATGTAAACTATGTACATAGTGTTAAACCAGGTAAATATTTAGTAAGATCTTTAGCAACACATTGGTGAACTGAATTCTATTACATGCAATGATTGTTTGCGTGAACGTATATTATATGTACATTTTTTTTTATACTACAAGAGTGGCAAACAAGCATACGGCCCATCTGATGGGAAACGGTTACCGTAGCCTATTTACGCTCAAGATACCGAAGTATCACTTGCTCGTTGCCACTCTGTGTTCGAAGAGTTATATTGTGTTGGCAGCATAAGGTTTAATCCCTCTGCTTCCAACACAATGTAACAATCCTCCCCCCTCCCCAAGGAGCTCATTACTGGAAACCTTATTCACCGCGTAGGAACACAGCACAATAAATTGTGTTATTTGGCTACGGACTTCTATAAGGTGGAGGTCCTGCCCCAGTCGGGCAGTTCTGAATTCGAACGGGAAACCCGTTATGCCCTACCTCTCTTAAAACTGTAAACTGAATTGAACTGTGAACTGAATTCTATTACATGCAATGATTGTTTGCGTGAACGTATATTATATATACATACATACACTTCTGTTGTATTAGCAGAGACTTCTCAAATTAGTATTGAAGTGTGAAAGTGTTGGAAGGGGTAGGCCTAGGCGGACATTTCTAGACCAAATTAGGGACGTCTTGAAAAAAGTTCAGGTCAAGAGTACCCTAAACCGAAGAGCGTGTATGAAGAGAATAATGAAAGTGGACGAAGCGAAAGAAGTATGTAAGGATCGTAGCAAGTGGAAAGAAGTGGTCTCTGCCTACCCCTACGGGAAAGAGGCGTGATTATATGTATGTATGTATGTATGTAGTATTAAATATGTATCTACAATTTACAGACATCAGTGTGCTACACACATACAAACATATCATCACGCCGAGTCCTCGACGGGGTAGGCAGAGAGGCCAGTTCTCTCTAGACTTACATACATCTTTCGCTTCGGCCACATTCATCATACATGCTCGTCGGTTTCGAGTACTCTTGACGTTCCCGTCCTTGAGTGTCCGATCGATTTGATCTAGGTAGTTGGAACGTGGTCTTCCTCTGCCTCTTCTTGCACACACAGGAACAGGCAGTTGTGTGTTATAGCTCTACTAATATAATAAATGTAGGTAAACATTTGTGAGGATGCTTGTCACTCAATCGTGCCAAAAAATGGATAAATTATGAGCTGGATTAACACAAAAGATATTTATAATATTCCAGTAAAAATGTACCAATAAAATGAACGAAATGAAACCTCGGTGGCAGAGTGGTTCGAGTAGTTGCCTGTATTACAAAGATTGCAAGTTGGAATTCCGACTGTATCAATGAGCTTTTCTGAACTTAAGGAAACCTGCATACGCTTGAGAAGAATTTCAAAGACATGTATAGTCCTGCTTAAGTAGCGGCGATGGACTTTCCATCTGGCACGTGTGCACCTCAAATATATCTCCGGCGGAAAATGTACGTGTGGGTACTACACACCTCTGCCTACCCCTTCGAGGACCCTTGTGGGAAGGCGTGGAACAGCAAGTTATATATATATGTTTTTGTTCCCAGATTATCCTATTTTCAACGACTACTTTATGGACAATATGTATGCCTTACAAGAATAATGGACTGAATAACCATAATCGTAACATTTTATTTGCAAAAGCGTGGTAAAAATATGTGCTACGATTTCATATATACAGTTTTAAAAACATCATCAAAAAATCTTGAATGCTAATTGTTATGTGCTTCTTGTTCCTCACCAATTTAAATGCAGATTTGTTTTAAATTAGGTATACAAACTAATAAATGCGAATACATTTATTTGGCCTTGTATAAATAAAAAATTACCATTTTTTACAATGGAGAGAATATTGCGTCATTAATGCGAATAAATTTATTCTACCCTGTATAAAAATAATGTTTCATTGGAGAACATATTGCATGGTTGGGTTTCGCAATTAACAAAACACTGGTGCACGCAGTGGCAAGCTGAGGTTGCATAAATCAGAATTACCGTTAGAAATTTTACTCCCGCGAAAAATAGTAATAACGAAAAATAGCCTTGAAGCGGATTTGTGTCAAAATGTAAGCTCAATCAGTGCAGAGCTATCCACTTAATATTATTATATTGGTTGGAACATATCTGGCTCAGAGAATCAGCATTGCTATCCAGCCTGGCAATGCTGCTAGTCTTCTTGGCACGTTGCCTCGGTATACTGATGTGGGACAAATATTTTAACTGTAAGTTGTTAGTTAAACAGCTGCTTTTTGAAATATTGTTAATTGTCCTATAAAAAGAACACATATTGAGATACATATAAGATGTATACAAGTGTATAGAGTAACAGTTTGAAATCCTTTGAATCAACCTCAGTCGCAGAATTTTTCATACTTCACAAGATAGATAATTTTTGGCATCCTTTATGGACTTACTTGGGTTGAAATACAATTCAATATAATTATTACCAAAAAGATTTAACATATTATACATTTCCAATGGGCCTCACACTAGGAAACTCCTGTATCGTGGGAACCGGTTCATAGAAAGTTTTAGCCAACGAATATAGTCAATAACTTGTAGAGGCAGGCTATAACAAATACGTACATTCCAAAAAGTATCTAATCTTAATGGATCAAGTAGTTCTTCTGTCTCGTGATATCTAAGACACTTTAACTGAGTGTTGAATTACGTGTTATATACAATTTTATGCTGACATATATTTTGTAGACACTCCCGATTGATTTTCGATCTATGATTAATTTTATTTATAGGCATAGTACGTTAGTTTATTTATTTATTTATTTATTATGCTTACACCTATCCTTACAGGTTAACCTAATACAATAGTGTAGAAAAATAAAATAAAGTAATCCTAAAATTATTTACATATATATTTAATCCTAAACTTAAGTTATTCCGTCACACAAAATATGCTGTAAGTGGCCTTCGTGAATTCGTTCAGTGAACATGAGAAGACATCGGTTTGAGCCGCAACAGTGTTGAGTACCCGCAGCGCTCTCGTCAGCGGCGCTTGTTCCAGCAGCTTAGTGCGCGCGCGCGGGACTTGCAGCAGGGGTGGGGGCCGCCTTCGGCCCACGCACCTGTCCAGGACGCAAAGCCTTATCTCTTGCAGAATTGCAGAGTTCGGAACTACACCGCGAATCACTTTAAATAAATAGGTGGCTAATGCCACTTCCCTTCTTGTCTCAAGTGAGGAATATCCTACCATACCCAGAATAAATAGCGTAGGATATAATAATGGGTATCCAGGATAGACCCCAAACTCTTTCAAATATAGGAACCTTAAGAATTTATTTTGGATACGCTTGTTTGTGTCCCACTTGTTTTTATTAGAGTAAGATATTTGTCAACCCACTTTTATACTTTTTTATTAAGTCTAGTTATCAGTGTTAAGTGATTACTCTTTGTAAGCTGTCTCACACCTGTTATTAGTGAGTAGGCTAGTCTGTATTATAGTTATACTATTTTTCTATGTAACATTTGCCTATGAACTGTTGGTGTGTCAATAAAGTAAATAAATAAATAAATAAATAAATAAACATATACTTATATTTGGCTTCATTGGAGACCAGATTGCCGCATTACTCTTGGTGACTCTTAACGAGTGCTTCAAACAACGCTCGTAATGCACCCAAATTTGTAAAGCTATTTGCTTGTCGCAACATAAATCCCAGGTTCCGATACACTTTTTTACAGATTTCAATAATGTGTTTACGGAAGCTTAAGTTAGCGGTGAATCGAACTCCTAAGTCTTTCACCTCATCCACTCTTTGAAGCTGGGCTCCGTCCATGGTATACCGGTGGAGGTTCGGGACGCGCGCACGACTAAATGATACTACCGAACATTTATCCACGTTAAAAAGTAGTTTGTTTTCTAGGCTCCATCTTACAATTCTATCTATATCCTGCTGTAGTATCTCATGATCTGCTGAGTTCTTAACTTCTAAGATCAATTTCAGATCGTCAGCGTACAACAGGGGGGTAGATCCATGGACAACATCAGGTAGGTCATTAATCATTATGATGAAGAGTAGAGGCCCCAGGGAGCTGCCTTGGCTAATTCCAGACCTGGTAAAGTACTGTTCGGAAAGGTGCCCACCGTAATCGACATACTGACGCCTGTTACGGAGATAGCTAGCAAAGAATGCTAGCGTGTGAGGGCTGAATCCTAAATTGGCCAACTTGAACAACAAGACATCGTTGTCTACTGTATCGAATGCCTTCCTAAAATCGAAATAAGCAACGTCTACTTGCACACCAGCATCAACCGCGGGTACAAGACGTGCCATCAGATGTAGTAGGTTTCCTGTAGTCCCCCGTCCTGGCCGAAATCCGTGCTGTGAATCGTATAGCTGGCTGCTTATTTCTGCATAAAGCTGGTTATGAATTGCCATTTCAAACACCTTGGCTGGAGTGCATAGCACCGCTACAGGCCTGTATTCACTCAATGTCGAACCACCACGCGCGCCAGGCGGTGGGGCTGGCGCTGCGCTCGCTGCCGACACGCTCAGCGCGGGCGGTTCTTGGTTGTAGACGGATTGGAAATACCGCGCAAACTCGCTTGCACATTCCAGTTGCGACAGATATCGTCCATTCTTTAACAAACTTTGTTTGCCTGATTTGGTAGTCTTTCTGGATCTCACGTAGTCCCAAAACGTTCGTGGCTCCTTTTCTATGTGATTTTGCACACGGTCACAATACAGATCATGGGCTACACGGGTCTCAGCTTTTACCCTAGCTCTGCAATGAGCAAACGCTTCATAATCGCTACGTAGGTTGATAGACTTATATCTTTTATGTAAATGGTGCTTCAGTTTGATATCCTTGATAATGTCAACTGTAAACCATACTGGATATGAATACTTTTTCGGTATACCATTGGTACGTTTTAAAGGAACACAGTCGTTAAAGACCTCATAGATTTTATTGTAGAATAGCTTTAATATTAGGTCTGGTTCCTTTAAACAATACATATCACTCCAATCTATTATACTCAGCAGCTGATACATTTGATGAAAATCAGCTTTATAAAAATTCCATGCATTACGTGTTGTCGAATTATTAAGGTGTTGTGTACACGGCAACACAGGGGTATTGAGGGGCGGGGGTGTGGATAGTAATGGCGGCGTTCCAATCTTGACACTGACTGCTAGTGGCGGGTGGTATGCGTCCACGGGCTGCAGCCCTTCATCAGCTGCGCACACACTGACGCCACTGCGGGCACTCAATACAAGGTCTAACTGTCTATTCTTACAGTTCGGCACCATATTACACTGACCGAATTCACAGAAGGCTTTAAAATATTCATAGTAATGACAAACATTATTATTGCACGAAGATAGATTAAAATCACCTAATACAACTATATTATTCTTATATTTAATACTTATTTTTTCTAACAAGTTAAACATTATCATATACTCATTTTCATCGGTTTGAGGTGGAATATAAACAATATAAATTGTAAATAAAATTCGGTTTTGCATGTATACTGTCGCACAAATTAATTCAAACTTATGGTTATCTATTTCCACGCAGTCGCTAAGCTGATAAAATCTTGCACTAGGTAGCCCGTTTGAGAGAAGCTATATTGTCATGCTCCTACCCAAGTGAATGGAGCAGTGATCATTTCACGTGTGTGAAATCGCGGTCTTCAGTTAGTATGTAAAATCGTGGCGCTGCCTACACAACCCACAAAGGATAATGTTATTATCACGCAGCCATTTCATGGTATGCATTCGCAGATTGCATTTATTATGTAAGACTTTTTGGAAGCCCAGCATAATTTTTTTTCTGCGACTGCTTTATATATTTCGAATGGGAGAATGTTTGTAAATCGGGGATACTTTTGGGTGATTGTGTACATGGAATTATGTTTCTGGAGTAAGTAAACATCATCAAGAGGTATTACTACACATAGGCGGTAACCGCGTATCATCAGGCGGCTCATGTGTTTGTTGGCCACCTAGGCAGTATAATAAAATCCTAATCAGATATTTTGTATGAGATGGCGCTAATGGACGTTGATAAAACGAAGCGTGTCCCTCGCGCGCAGCCGAAGCTACAGCAATCTAACCCCAGCATTCATGAAAAACTGTACTATCTGGAGGAATCGCAATGGGGAATTCACTCCACAGCTTGAAAGTTTTTGGAAGGAAACTCCTTTGATTCCGCACAATATGGGATCTGTATCCAACGTGGTGACTCCACGTCAATGTCAGAACACTACTATAAAAACTGGCGAGTCTGACTAAATGAGAGTGCTATCACACATACCCCTTTGGAGACTCGAGTATGCTTCCTTCAGGACCGCAATTGTGGTGCGAGGCAGCAAAAACAACCAAGAAATCTGGAAATAGAAACGACCAGTTTTTAAATTACCTCAATAAAAAGAGGTAGGTATATTAACGTGGTAGGTTTACACAATATTTAAGTTCAGTTTCCACTGATGTCGCCGCGACAGATCTTTGTGTATCATCACATATCCAAGGCTATTCGCCTGGAATATATTTCCGTGCCAACGTGACAGATTACCTTTCGAATACATTACCTTTTATACGCCGTTTCTCAAGCACATTTTAGGTCAGGTTGAGTCAGAATGTGTCCACTCGAGTTTTTTTTTTATACAACAAGAGTGGCAAACAAGCATACGGCCCACCCGATGGAAAACGGTTACCGCAGCCTATTTACGCTTACAATACCGAAGTATCACTTGCGCGTTGCCACTCTGTGTTCGGAGAGTTATACTGTAGAAAGCATAATGGGAATAATCCCTCTGCTGCCAACACAATACAACAATCCTCCCTCCTCCCAAGGAGCTCATTACCTGGTAACCTTATTCACCCCGTAGGAACACATCACAATAAATTGTGTTATTTGGCTACGGACTTCTATAAGGTGGAGGTCCTGCCCCAGTCGGGCAGCTCCAAATTCGAACGGGAAACCCGTTATGCCCTACCCCTATTACTTCGATTTTTCCTTAACCGAAACCTTAAAATGAAAATTATCATAGAATAAGTATTATAAGTAGTAAAAAGTAGTTGCCTGCGACACAAAGATCGCAAGTTCGAATCCTGACTGTACCAATGATTTTGTATGAACTTAAGTACAGTGATTAGTCACACCACGAGCTTTACGGTGAAGAAAAACATCGCGAGGAAACCTGAATACGTCTGAGAAGGCGTATGTATAGTCGTGCTTCAGTAACGGCGATAGACTCGCCATCTGTCATGTTGGCATCTAAAATATACCTCTGGCGGAAAGTTGATGCATGGGTTTTACCTATAAACTTCTGCCTACCCCTGCTGAAGAGACTGATGAATGTGGACGATACGAAAGAGGTATGTAAGTCTAGAGAGAACTGGCGCTCTATACTCTCTGCCTACCCCGTTAGGGACTCGGCGTGATGATATGTATGTATATATTATTACTTATGCAAAATTTGTGAGGATATTTGCAACTCAATCTTTCCAAAACGACTGAACAGAATCGGATGATATTTGTTGATCCAGAGATAGATTATTTGGTGCTAACATGTAGGATACATTTAATACTATCCTACTAATATTAAAATGTGTTTTTAAAGATATTTGTACCCTTATCACGTATAAAGATTTTGTATATTTTTATATTATAATTTTTTACTAATTTAATATTACTATTTTTATTTTAAGACGTAAAAACTACTGCATGCATTTTAATGACACCAAAATATAGTTTACATATCAGAATAACATACCTCATATCCTCACGCCTCCCCACAAGGGTCCCCGAAGGGGTAGGCAGAGGTGTATAGGTAATACCCACACACCCACTTTCCTCCAGAGGTATATAGGCATACACGACTATACATATACCTTCTTCTCAGACGTATGCAGGTTTCCTCTCGATGTTTTCCTTCACCGTAAAGCTCGTGGTGTGACTACTCACTGTACTTAAGATCAGAAAACTCATTGGTACAGTCGGGATTCGAACTTGCGATCTTTGTGTTGTAGGCAATTGCTCGAACCACTCGACCACCACGGCCATAACATACCTATAGATTTTCAATATTTTTTGTAAATTGGAAAAATTATAACTCACATCAAATCTTAAGCGGGTGGCACCGTGCAGCTAATCCCGGATTTAGAGGTCTGGAGGGCAACAAAGGACTGGAAGCCTCTGGCCCCAAATTATATTCCAATTTAAATGGTCACTTATCTCCGGTCGGGTTTTCCAATAAATAATTTATTGTGAAAAGCGGTATACTAGTCTGAATTTAGCCTATTGCAGGGGCTCTTTTTCTGTGGAGGTCTCGCAGGACCCCGGCTGTAGCATCGGTTTCCGTCCCCTAAATCCGGCCCTGCATTCGGTATATCTAGTGTCTAATATGTTCCTGTTATCGACGCAGTTTGACCACAACAAAGTTTCGCACGCACCCAATGCGACCTTCATTCGAAGAAAATTGCGAATTTGAGGCCAAGTACTGCATGCGGGCGCACAGGTACGTGTCCAAAGGGTCAGCGCCGTGATGGCCCAGTGGATTACTAAGCCTCCTGCAACGTCAAGATTACAGGTTCAAGCTCGGGTGGGATGTACCAACGTATGTTCTTTACGCGTTCCCATAAGGGTCTCCGAAAGGTAGGTATAGAGCCGAGGGGTTCGTGTAGTTGCCTTCAACACAAATATTGCAAGTTCGAAACCGTACAGTGAAGGAAAACATCGAGGCGTGAGGATATTATACATATTTTATGTGCCAACGTGACAAATGGCGAGGCCATCGCCGTTTCTTACACACGTCTTTGAACTTCTACTGAACCGTACGCAGATTTCCTCCCAATGTTTCTACACCGTAAAACTCGTGGTGTGAATAATCATTGTATATAATTTCAGATAAAACTCATTGGTACAGTCAGGATTTAAACTTGCAATAGTATTGCAAGTGTCTGCTCAAAGAGCAGTCTCTCAGCTCTTTTTGAATTGTACAAAAAAATATCTACTGAGAATCGGCCTTTAAATCTGCACTGCTCACAGGAACATATAACAAAATGTTGTCGATATCGCAGCTAGAGGGAGTACTTATTTAATATTCTGCCCCGTCGCCTGTACACAGGCTGTGAGACGTAACCCTTACCCTGAGTAACTGTGGGGTTTATTGAAACTATTCGTTATATCACAAATGCGAATAATTTTTCGGTGACAGTTTGTTTTTCGAACCCACAGATATAAATAAAGATTCAGTTTGCTACGGAATTTTATATATCTATACCACGTACCAACTACTTAGTTCAAATCGATAGGAAACTCAAGCAAGGGAACGTCCACGATGGGAAAATAGTACTCGACTGATACATGAGGATATAGCGAAAGAGTTCTGTTATTCTACATAGAATTGGCGCTCCACTCCCTCTCCCTATCTCGTGAGGGACTCGGATTTGAATAAGGCAGTTTATTTTAATATCTCAGGATCTACCATTACGATTTGAATAATTATTTTGGCATTAGATAGCAAGCTTTTATTGCGGAAGACTTTGGGCTATCATTATGCTACTACTAGAGGTAGCTGGTAATAAAGAAGTAAAATTTTGCCGCGGGCAAGATCACGGTGCACGACATGTCCATATATCAGAATACCCAATTAAGAGAGATCCTAGAGCATGGAGTTCTTCAAGAAGGGTTTGAAAAGGTTCCTGTTTGGTAGGCAGCGCGCGAACTATAACCCTGGTAACCGCTACCATTAAGATGACCGTATGCACTTTTATTCGTATACCTATAAAAAATAGGAGAAGGGTGAAGAGGAGAGTCTGATTAATAAGCTTCCAAGTAAAACTTGGCCTTGTTTCCCAGGACTGGTGTGGTCTGCGGTCGCACTAGGAATTACAGATACCTGACCTTTAGAAACTACTGTATGTTGGATTTCGTCAACTGCATGGAGAGATATGAAGGTGAGTTACCTTAAAACAATTAAAAATTTACCTTTTAAAGCAAATCTCTCAGCTGGAATGAGAATAGGGTAATATGTTTAACTGTAACCCAGGAAAAAGTCTGCCTATGAAAAATAATGTTAAGTGTAGCTGGAATCGCGAGGCACAGTTAGGCTAAAATAAACCTTTTTTAAAGTATGTAAAGCTTGGATTTCTTCGCTGATCAATAGTTAACCAACAAATTCGTTTAAAACAAGTGCTTACCACTTGTTCGTTCGTGTAAAAGTTACGCGGTGCATATCAAAGTTGTGAATTTTGAGAATGACCTTTATAAGGTTTTTAGGGTTCCGTAGTAAACTACGAACCCTTATAGTTTCGCCATGTCCGTCTGTCCGTCCGTCCATCCGCGGGTTGTCTCAGAGACGCTTGGTACTACAGAGCTGTCATCTGGTATGGAAGTACATGTTACAGCGCCGAGAAAGTTGTAAAATAAGGTTCTAAATAAAATCTTAAAAAAATATTTTTCCAGGTATTATAAGGTTATGAATGATGTTGTCGCATTGTTGTTGTCTATGGTGGTGGTCAATAATCTTTTAATTTACGAAGCTTGGGATATGTCGGTGGGAGTTCAAAAAGGAGTACATAAGAAGCCGTGGTGGCCGAGTGGTTCGAGCAGTTGCCTGCGACACAAAGATCGCAAGTTCGAATCCCGACTGTGCCAATGAGTTTTTCTGAACTTAAGTAGTGATTAGTCATAGTCACACCACGATCTTCACGGTGAAGGCAAACATCGAGAGGAAACCTGCATACGTCTGAGAAGACATTCAAAGCCGTATGTATAGTCGTGCTTGAGTTACGGCGATGGACTCGCCATCTGTCACGTTGGCACCTGATATACTTCTGGCGGAAAGTGGGTGTGTGGGTATTACCTGTACACCTCTGCCTACCCCTTCGGGGACCCTTATGGGGACGCGCGAGGATATATTGTTTATTATAATAAATAAATATTATATGTTTGGTATATGTTTGATCCGGGTAATCTCTGAAACGGCTGAACCGATTTTAACGGGACTTTCACTGGCAGATTTGCTGATGTTAAAAGGAATAACTTAGACTACTATTATTTTGGAATCTGAACAATCTTTTTTTTTCTCACAGTTTATGTATATGGATGGATGGGAACTGCTAAGCGTGGGGGCTAAACATTAAGACAAAAAAGAACTCCCTCATAGTGGCATATTCTGCCTCTCAGCTAATATCTATGACATGTTCGCAGTATGGCAGATTGTATACATGGCTGCTTGCTTCAATTTCACAGCTGAAGCCGACTATGCATGTGAGTATATTCTTACACAAGAGTCCCCAAATATGTATACAGAGGGGCGCAACACACCTGCTTATCTTGGTGGATATATTTAGGTGCCAACGTGACAGATGGCGAGTCTATCGCCGTTTCTCAAACGCAACTGTCCATATAACAACATCACGCCGAGTCATGGATCAGACAGAGAAAGTAGCGCTCTAGTTCTCTCTTGACTTACTTCTTTCACCTCATCCACATTCAAAAGTCCCTTCATTCATACTCGCCGGCTTAGAGCTGCCACCATGCACACGCCATTGAATTTCATCTGAAACGTATGCAAATTTATACGTTCGATATTTTCCTTCACCGTAAACATTGTCGTGTGTGTAATCACTGTACTAGAGTTCGCAAATACTCTTTGGTACAGTCGATTTTATAGTTGTGCTTGAGACACGGCGTTGGAATCCATATATTTAATGGGTATGAATATAGGTTGTGTTACACCTCTGCTTACGCCTGCGTATGTTATCATATATTTTTATTTTCAGATTACCCTATCTATCATGACCATTTAGATACGTATATTGTAAGAGGCGACGATTAGGTGTTGGTTAAATTATGCAGGGTCTATTTACTTAATTTCATATGACAATGGCACCTAAAATATATCCCTAGCGGAAAGTGTGTACTACCTACACACCTCTGCCTACCCCATCGAGGACCCTTGCAGGAAGGCGTGAAGATAAACATATAATGAAATATTTTATTCGCCAGAACACGGCTAGATACATAATGTGATTTTTTAAGTTTTTAAAAGGTTTAAAAATTTGTAAAAGGGTTTGAATCAGGTGGGTATTTATATATTAAGGATACCTACAACTAACTATAACTGCAATGCAACATTTTAAAGGCAATTAAAAACCGGTTAAACGACACGTAATTTTTTATTTCAGTCGCGTTTTAGTTCAGTAAAATAAAACATAACTTATGTCAGCTAATAATCTTTTTCTGAGTCAAATTTCATCCATATCCGTTCAGAGTGATTCAGTAACTAATATCCCCAGTTTTTTGCAGTAATCATGGATATAGGTACAATAGGTACCTATCCGATTAGAAATTATTGCATTATATGGATCGTTTAATGAGGCGGGCTATTACAAATGATCATACAAATTCAGATTTGATTTATTTATTTATTATTTACCTGAGACGGCCGTCTCAAGTATGTAACATTCCTAAGCTGGTAGTAATGGGTGTTACCTTGCTATTATATTGTTTTACGGAAGCCTATTATAATCAAATCAAAGAGCCGTGGTGGTTGAGTGGTTCGAGCAGTTGCCTGCGACACAAAGATCGCAAGTTCGCAATGAGTTTTTCTGAACTTAAGTACAGTGATTAGTCACACCACGAGCTTTACGGTGAAGGAAAACATCGTGAGGAACCCTGCATACGTCTGAGAAGAAATTCAAAGGCGTATGTATAGTCGTGCTTGAGTAACGGCGATGGACTCGCCAGCTGTCACGTAGGCACCTAATATACCTCTGGCGGAAAGTGGGTGTGTGGGTATTACCTATACACCTCTGCCTACCCCTTCGGGGACCCTTGTGGGAAGGCGTGAGGATATATTATTTTATTATTATTATAATCAGTAGCCTCACACCCTTTAGGCAACCATACGTTATATATAATACACCACCCCGGGCGATAGCATTTTTCCAAACGTGAACTTATTTTACGAGTATCGCATACGCGGGCCGGAACCCTAACGCCGCAAGCTCTTTTGGGAGGAGTCACGTATAACATTGTGTATCAAATATTAATCGGGACACATAAGCCATGTGATGAAGAGGCTTTGCAGAGCGGTGGGTGCTGGTGATCATGTTTTTGCTAAGTATACCTACAGCCTGCTCGCAATAACAAAAGATAGCGCGCTGCCAACCTTATATCTATGCATATATGTGAGCAAGAGTACTCCAAACCGGCGAGCAGTATCATGAATTTTGACGAAGCGAAAGAGTTGTGTAAGTCTAGAGAAAACTGGCGCTGCTCTGTCATCTCCGCCGTTCTGTCTCTGCCAATCTCTCGTGATGCTATGCAACACACGTATTAGATATTTTTATGCTATAATGTACCTACTATATAATTTGTAATGTCTGTCTGAAAATTAATAATAATTATATTAAGAGTCCATCCATCCATTTTCAAGCAGTACCGTATGCATACACGTCTTTGAATTTCTTTTCAAACCTATGTAGGTTTACTCTCGATGTTTTCCTTCACCGTAAAACTCGTAGTGGGACTAATCAGTCTACTCAAGTTTAGAAAAACTCACTTCTACAGTCGGGATTCGAACTTGCAATCTTTATATTGCAGGCGACTACTCAATCCTATCGGCCAACACGGCTCTTCACACAGATAAGTACAGAATAACAGCTAAACATAAATATTCTAAAATGTTCCAGCCAACTTTATAATACAAGCTGATAAGATGTATAGGTTATCTAATCACTTAAGTGGGCGTGGACACTGCTTTCCATTCCAAAGCTTAACTCAGCTTAAGTATAGTATGTGTGAAGTTTATTACACCCTATGTCTTTGGCGTGTGTATAGCAATTTGGCCGCTTGCCAGTCTGTCAGGTGGCTGTACTTTTAGCATAGCTTGTGTGTTTGGCTTTGCTTGGAGTAAAATGGCGAAATAGGTAGATAGAGATAATTTTTGCAAGGTTTTGCCGGTGTAGCGACTAAAGAGGTGGTATTCCATCCGGCAGGACACATGTTTTTATTATTATTATATCTTCACGCCTTCCCATAAGATCCCCGAAGGGGTAGACAGAGGTGTGTAGGTAGTATCTAATTGGTTGTATTGTATAATCCAATGCAAGGCCCGACTTAGCATGTTTCAGTGAACAAACAGACCAAGACTAGAGTTTCCACTGTGTTGTGACTAACCAAATTTGCACTGTACGTTGGCAATTTGGTTAGCAAAGTGCTGGCGATACCATGTATGGAGATAGGTCTAGGCTATTGATTGTAACTGGTTACTGCAGCGATTATCCACTGTGAGTTATGTAGGTTTATCCTTATACCCCTAAGCACATGCTCAGTACATGGTCGCGGTTCGAACCTGTCCGTAACGGCTATATAACGAAAGGGTCGGCAACGCGCGGGTGATACCCCTGGTGTTGCAAGCGTGGATAGGCGGCGGTTACCGCTTACCATCAGGCGGACCATATGCTTGTTTGCCACCCGTGAAGAATAATAAAAAAAAACGTATACTTGTGTGAAAAGATGAGATGTAAAGACGATATATATCAATGTGAATATGTACGTAAGTTTATCGTTGTCTAGTTCCCATAGTACAAGCTTTGCTTAGTTTGGAACTACGTCAATTTGTGTCGACGGTTCCAAGGTATTTATTTATTTATTAAAAAAAATTAGTAGTTGGTAGAGTTTGGTTTAGTCGTATAGAATGGTAGCGTCAAGAAATTTTCACGTACAGTCGGTATTCGAGCTTGCGATCTTTGTTTCGTAGGCAACTACTCGAACGACTCGGCCACCACGGCTTTTCGGCGACTACTGTTACCGGCCTTTATTATCTTTTTATAGCCCAGCCGACGATTCTAATTATTCTACATTACCGTTTTTATTACACTGCCTACCCCTTCGGGGACCCTTGTGGGAAGGCGTGAGGGTATATTATATATTTATATATTACACTGTAGTAATAATTTCTTCAACGCATTGCAAATTAACACCTTTGTTATGCTTCCGGGTAATTATCAAAAACACGGTGCAAGCTTTTAACTAGGCCCAATTAAAAAGCTCTCGGTGTTTACTCCTCTTAAAAGCTTATTTCACGGGAGTCCGGAAGGGGTAATTTTACTAATATTATTAATGCAAAGTTTCTGAAGACGTTTGTTCCCTTTTAGGCAAACATTACTGATGTGACTAGATGAAATTTGGCACAGAGATATATGATGATTAGCTGGATTAACACATATGTTTTATTAAAAAAAACTACTAATAAATCGAATTGTATGCAAGTGAAGACGCGTGACACAGCTAGAGCTAAGTAATATTCCTGTTTTTATTGCAAGCTATCGTCAGACGATTAACGCGATGGCTCCGTAGACAGAGTGCGATGCCAAGATGGCTGACTGCCAGCACACCTGCGCTACGACAACACATAATATGGGCTGTTTTTAAAGAAAATCTTTCAATTTTGGTAATTTATTTTTCATACCGTTTCGCCTGTGGGTAAGCAATTATCGCCGCCTATGGGCGCTTGCACCACCAGGGGTATCGCTCGCGCGTTGCCGACCCTGCAGATATCTTTTCACACCCTTCTTGGAGGACCACATGCTGTACTCCATAGGGAAAACCTCGACGGGGAGTTCATGCCACAGCCTGAGCGTTCACGTGAAGATGCTCCAGTTAAACCTCGCAGTATGAGAACTTCGTGGTTTCAAAGAAAAAGGTGGTATATAAAGGGAAAGAGGTCTTGTAAATCAAAACTGGAAGAATGCTCGCTTAATCTCTCGCAAGAGAATAGACGATAAGATATGAATGTAGGTTATAATACCATATTTTGTGGAAATTCCTCTTATACTGGAATGAAGATTAACTCAATTCATGTACATTTCAGTTAAAATTTTTTTTTATTCTTTTTATAAATACTGATCAAAACATTACTAACACTAAAGCATTACTACAGTAGGTAAGTATATGAGTCTACAAAGAAGGGCATAAGCTGCTCGTCCTGTCTTGCAACCTACAATAGATTTTAATTTCAATGACGCTTACAACTTGCTTGTACGCGAGTTTAAATGTAACTTGATTCACAAAGAGCCAGAATATTATCCGTGTGGCAAGCATCCAAGCTCAATGAAAAGTGCGCTGCCAAAATCGCCATTTTGTTGTGGCTGTTTGACCCTGCAAATGTTTACTTTGGTCTTTGTATAGACAACCAATTCTGGTGTCATCATCCGAAGTGGTTGTAAAGTGCTTTGATTTTGCGAACATTTTAGATCATTCTTCCTGGCCATTTTACTCATACGTGAAGTCATGTGTTTTTATCCTTCTAACTAATACTATAATATATGTGAATGTTAGACCCACTTAGTTACAGACAGAACTGACGGAGATGAGTTATTAGCTGGATTAACATTTTATAGGAAATTTTCATTTACAGAACAAAATCTACCAATGTATGCGGTCGAAATGCGGTATTCCTTCTTTGTGTACATACATACACTCACACCAAGGCTTAGGTAGAGAGTGTAGATTTCATTCATTGAGTGTTAGTAACTGTAAGTCTAGAACTGACGCTCTACAATATCTACCAACCCCGTGAGGAACTCAACGTGATAATATGTATCAGTTTTGTCACGATGTTAATTCGATAATGAGGTTAACAAACACCCAACTTGACGATCAATGTAAAATGAGACAAATTACCGCCTACGAAATTCTCAAAAGCTTTCATCGATATTAAAACCGCTGACTCACCTAATCGACTCTAATTGGTTGTAGCTGGCCGGAGAAAACCAGGTGCCAAAATATACTCGAAACTTCTCAAAGGTTTATTAAATATACTTACATACATGTACTTTAGCTGCATCTTAGGGCGGGTTATCTTAATTATAGGCTTACGGCTCCTACGTGAACAGCTCAGTGCGTGATATTAAGTAAAATTCACTTTTGTAATAGCTCCGACAATTTACCACTTTATATTACTGAGAGGTAAGCTCTCTAAGAAAGTCACGATTCCTTCCCCTACAAGCACAACCACTTCTAGCTCACACGGGTACCGCTCATGTTGGACAACTCCAATTCTGGATGGGATATCCTTCCGGGAGATTAAATATTTAGTATCAGAAATATTGATTTATATTGTTATATTATACATGTACATATACACACATATCGACACGCCGATTTTCTCGCGGGGTAACCAGAGTCATGCGCCATTTCTCTTGAAACATGTCGCACTAAACGCTTCATTCACTTTCGTGTTTTATAAACGTTTTTTGGTTTCGAGTACTCTTAACGCTCCCAACCTTGAGATATCGAATTGATCTAGATAGTAACAATGTGGTCTTCCTCCGCCTCGTCTTCAAGACACATTTGCATTAAACAGGAAGTACAATTTAGTGAATAATAATTGTTTATCCTCGCGTAACATAATGATCTCGAGACTACAACCCAACTCTTCAGCCGGTTGTTTGGCCAACAACAGACCAACTTTGAAATGCTTGCAGTAACTTTACGGACTTGAAATAGTTAATTATGTGACTCGCAAATATTTGTACGTTTAAAATTCAATCCATGTGCGTCACACCCCAAGGGTATAGTATACGGTATACCCAATAAAGAACTGCCAAGTTGGTAGGCTGTTAACGAAATGATTGATGGAGGCAGGTTACCTGTCTTTAGCAGGTTTTGATCTACATGGAAGAGCAGGTAAAGACTACATTTCAACTATACTATACTCTACTTTGGACTACACTGTACGTCTGAGCAGCAATTCAAAGGCGTATGTATAGTCGTACTTGACTAACGGCGATGGACTCGCCATCTGTCATGTTGGCACCTAAAATATACCTCTGGCGGAAAGAGGGTGGGTGGGTATTACCTATACACCTCTGCCTACCCCTTGTGGGAAGGCGTGGCGGATATATAACTATACTATACTATTATTCATATATCGATGAAGTTCCGAAAAGGTAGGCCGATAGGGTAGGTTATAGGCCGATAGGAGATATAACAACACCCACTTTTCGCCTGAAATATGTTTCAGGTGTCAACGTAACAGATGGGGAGTCCTTCACCGTTTCTCAAGCACGACTTAACATAAGCGTTTGAATTTCTTCTCAAATGTATGAAGTTTGATTAGCTTGTATAAAGCGAAACGATCGAGTCAGAAGTGAATAGCGTTCTATCTATACTCAGGAGGCACTCTACTTGTCAAGTGTGTCATGGAGATTTTACTTGTTGCTTTTCTTATCCAGAACATTGATAGCCAATAGCTTATTACAAAAAGCAGTTAATTTCTCGCACCGTTGACGTTCAATCATAAGAAAGCGAAGTCAATAGCTACATACATGTGATATCAGTGGCGTGTAATTATAACCGCTTAAATATACATTTTAGAGGAACATTTCTAATAATAAATAAAGTGGGTTTGTGGGTATTAACTATACCTCTTACTAGCCAGGTAGCCAGCTCTATACCACCCTTATAGGAGGGCGTGAAGATATATTATGATAAAGTGAGATATTCAGATTAGGCACAAAGGATAAAATATATTAAAGCTTTAGCTTCCATTGCTATAACTGAGTGAGTTTACTTCTGGACTCGTAGTGTGAAGTCCTCTGGAACTTAGTCACGGGTTCAGTCCCAATTTAAATTATTTCGGCGTTGTTTATACAGAATGTTGTTTTAATAAAAAAAAAAACAATAACACTAAACTTACTACACCGTATATACATATAAACAATTGTCCCAAACCCAAGTCACGTAGACTAGTGCCGAGAAGTAATCCACGTTGTAAGGCAACAAAAAAATTACAAAGTAACGTACCCTTGTTTCTATTTAGTTTAGATAGATATATTATTTTTCTATGCACAGTTGATGTAGGTCTAGAGAGTACTGGCGCTCTTGTCTCTCTACATAGTCCAAATGACGTACGTTCATAATAACAAGGATCGCAAGTTCGAATCCCGACTGTACTAATGAGTTTTTCTGAACTTAAGTATAGTGATTTTTCACACAACGAGCTTCACGGTGAAGGAAAACATCGAGAGGAAACCTGCATAAGTCCGGAAAGCAATTCAAAGGCGTATGTATAGTCGTGCTTGAGTAACGGCGATTGACTCGCCATCTGTCACGTTGCCACCTAAAATATATCTCTGGCGGAAAGTGCGTGTATGGGTCCTACCTATACACATCTGCCTATCCCTTCGGGGACCCTTGTGGGAAGACGTGGGGATATATTATTACATTTATAATAACACGCTGATTCCCGAACACGAATAGAATCGAGCTCTTCCTCTTCATCCATTTTCATTCACTTCGTGCACTCATAATTTGATATTGTACACAATAATGAAAGCCTTTCATTTTATTTACAGAATGTTGGTGTAATAATTTTTATTTTTTACTATGTTGCTTGCGCTTATCAGCTGTATTGGGGTGTCAGTACTGAGTAAGTCTAGGTAGAACAATGTGGTCTTCCTCTGACATTACACATTCGCATTTTATATCTGTCTCGTTATTCTTTCTTTACTCATCCTTCTTTCTATGTCCAAAACAACGTTACATGCCTTTCTTCATCTTTACAATCACACCCTCGTTTACGCCCTTTGCTTAGCGAATCTCTTCATTGCGAATTCGATCCAATATTTTCCGCCGCACATTTTTCCATTAAGAACACATCTCTATTGCATCAAATACTTTTTAAGCTTGAATTAAGAATAACTACGCTTTACTTAGAAATAGGATTTCAAGAAGTTCTCAGCGCGTGTCTACTAGCCGGGTCTGTAACAAAACAAAGTGTGCCAGATTTGGGCAGATTGGTTGAGGTTGCTGTTTGGAGAAATTCAACAGGAAGTAAGGAACTCTACCGTCGCCGAGGCAGTAGAGGAAACCCCCAAGGTGGCGATTTTACCTCGCCCACGCCCCCTGCTGGCATAAGCACGTGAGGAGTTTGTAGTAACAAACGATACTCGATTATATCTAGAGAAATATAGCACCAGTTCTCTCTAGACTCCATCCACATTCAACAGTCTCTTCATACATGCTCACCGGTTCCCATCCCCGTTTAAAGCGAGCCTAATTGGGCTAGCTTTAAAATAGCACTAAATTCCTGCCGGGGAGCTCGTTTACTCCACTACCCTTCCGCTTGGTTTCGGGGGCACACCCTAGCAGTCGTCCGTCCAATGCGCATCGAGTGTAATTGCAACCCTCTAGGCTGGCAGGATCGCGACGTGCGCGCTTCCACTGGCATCCCAATTTACTATTTAAGGGGACTGATAATAAAATACCTAAGAAGATTTTTTTTTTCTGAACAGAAAAAAAAAAGATGAATCTCGCACCCCGCCATATCGTGATGAGGAAGTAAATGACTGTGAAACGTTGATAAAATACTGCAGTAGAGCCTACAGGTTTGTACAATCCTTACTAATTTTATAAATGTGAATGTAAGTTTTTTTGTTACGCTTTCACGTAAAAACGATTAAACCGAGCATTACCTATTAGAAGTAACATAGAATACTGTTTATTGAAAAAAAAAAAAATTTTTACGACAGAAAAAAAAACCGTTATGCTGAAAATTTAAATGGTGATGGCTTATACATAGAATTAAGACATAGACTACATTTTAATTCCGAAAAATCCAAAGTTTTAATATAAAAAAAGCAAAGATTGTATGTCTATGAGTTGCAAGCAAAAGAAAACAAGAATGCGTCCGTAAGATAACTCGTATATTGGATGAATGTCGTACATCAATTGTTTTTCCTGATGACATTTGTCTTTTCGCGCCATTATCATTCTATGGTGCCAGTTTCACTGGTTATCCTCTATGATACAATAAATACTCTAGAGCCGTGGTGGCCGAGTGGTTCGAGCAGTTGCCTGCGACGCAAAGGTCGCAAGTTCGAATCCCGACTGTACCAATGAGTGTTTCTGAAATTAAGTACAGTGAGTAGTCACACCACGAGCTTTACGGTGAAGGAAAACATCGAGAGGAAACCTTCATACGTCTGAGAAGAAATTCAAAGACGTATGTATAGTCGTGCTTGAGTAGCGGCGATGGACTCGCCATCTGTCACGTTGGCACCTAATATACCTCTGGCGGAAAGTGGGTGTGTGGGTATTACCCATACACCTCTGCCTACCCCTTCGGGGACCCTTGTGGGAAGGCGTGAGGATATTATTATTATTATTATTATTTTATTTATAAATACTCTATACACTTCAGTTTCTCATTCACGGCAAAACAACTGAGCCGATTTGGCTGAAAGTTGAAATGGTGATGGCGTATACTCAAGGCTACATTTGAAACCCGAAAGATTCTCTAAAGAAAGCTCTAATATTATTAAGGCAAAAATATGTATGTTGCTCTTTTAAGGCATAACGGCTGAAACTATTCTAGTTATATATATATATATATAACTAGAATCTAAAATATGTATATAATAGAAGATGAGAAATATCTCATCAGAAAAAACAACACACCGTGCAAATTTGAATTGTTTAATAGTTGATAATACCTCACACCATTCACTTTTAAACGACATTTCACATACTCGTACACACTTTTCTTATAATCCTTACAAAACATAAACTTGCAAGGTATAATTTTTTTTCTGCTGAGAAGTGTATATATATATATATATATATATATATATAACATCACTCCTCCCCGGAAAGATGTATGGAGTCCTATCCTAGTTAGCAGTGGTCAGAGAAAGGCATACTAACAACAAAGATCTTTCCTCTTTAAATTATTGATGACTGGCTTATGCCCGCGGCTTCGCCCGCGTGGAGTTCGAAAGAGTAGCTTTGGAAATAGTCCTGCTAGAAACGGCATCATACATTATAATATAAGAACTGTGAACTTCTCACGATTAAAAAAAATGTAGCCTATGGCCTATTCCCAGGTATAAGCTATCACCATTTCAACATTCAGCCAAATCGGTTCAGCCGTTTGGCCGTGAAAGAACCGCAAACATCCAAACTTACAAACTTTCACATTTATAATATTAAGTAAGAAGATGTATAAGCATCACTGCAGCCATGTCTGTCTCCCTTCTTTTGTAGTACCGCCCCGATATGTGCTCGAGCCTTCATAGACAAGTTTCGCACTTTCCAGCACTACTGCCAATTGGAATATACAAACTGCAAAGAGGGTTATGCGAGTAAGTGAACATGCCATCTGATTGATAATCCAGACGTGTCGCATTTGTCTTTTACTAATAGGCTACAGTGTAATGCCTGAAGACACCATGCTGTTAGGATTTTCGCTATATGATGTATGTTTGTATGTCTATAAAACGTGGCTTTATCTGAAGAGTTGTTGTTCCCAGACACCCACTGCTGACGACGTCACGTCACGACTAGCGTGACGGAGGGGATGAAGTAATGGCAACGAACTCCGACTGTCACGTTAGCATCTAAAATATCTCTGACGGAAAGTGGGTGTGTGGGTACTACCTATAGGTACACTACAATATGTTTTTGCGAACTAAAGTGCATTGACTCATCACACCACGAGCTTAACGTTCAAATCAAATCAAATCAAAATCTTTTTATTCCACATAGGCCCAGGTGGGCACTTATAAAACGGCGAAAAAGAAGAAGGAAATTAATGCTGGCGTCCCGCAAGGCTCTGTGTTGTCCCCGACTCTGTTTCTTCTGCATATTAATGACATGCTTTCTATTGAAGGCATTCATTGCTATGCAGACGACAGCACTGGGGACACTTACTACACGGGCCGTGCTAATCTCCCTCGTTCCACTGTGGAGGAAAGTCGCGAACGACTTGTGTCTGAAATCGAGAGTACACTTCGCAGTGTCTCCGATTGGGGTCGACTAAACCTAGTTCACTTCAACCCCACTAAGACACAAGTTTGCGCGTTCACCGCAAAAAAAACTCCATTCGCTGTGGCTCCACAATTCCAGAACACTCCCCTGAACATCTCGGAGAGCATTAGGATCCTTGGGGTCGATATTTCTAGCGACGTTCAGTTCCGTGGTCATTTAGAGGACAAGGCTAAGCTGGCGTCGAGGAAGCTCGGTGTGCTCAACAGAGCTAAGCAGTACTTCACACCGCAACAAAGGCTGCAACTTTATAAGTCGCAAGTTCGGCCACATATGGAGTACTGCTGCCACCTGTGGGCTGGAGCCCCTGGATACCAGCTTGGGCCTTTTGACGCGGTTCAGAAACGCGCCGCTAGAATTGTCGACGATCCCATGCTCACAAGCGGCTTGGAATCACTAAGTCTGAGGAGAGACTTTGCCTCCCTGTGTGTGTTCTACCGCTTGTATAACGGGGAGTGTTCTGCAGAATTGTTCGATATGATGCCCACTTCCACCTTCTACCACCGCACCTCTCGCCATCGACGGGGAATTCATCCCCATACCTTGGAACCACAAAGGTCTCGCACTGTGCGCTTCCAAAGAAGTTTTCTTCCGCGAACGCTCAGGCTGTGGAATGAGCTCCCCGTTGAGGTTTTCCCTGGAGAGTACAGCATGGAGTTCTTCAAGAAGGGTGTGAAAAGATTCCTGCAGGGTCGGCAACGCGCGAGTGATACCCCTGGTGTTGCAAGCGTCCATAGGCGGCGGTAACCGCTTACCATCAGGCGGACCGCATGCTTGTTTGCCACCCAAGTGGTATAAAAAAAAAAAAAAAAAAAAAAAAAAAAAAAAGAAGCACGGTTCGGGTTGGTCGCTTCCATGGAGAAGAACCGGCAAGAATCTCCATGGTTGGAGTTGGAGGCAAACATCGAGAGGAAACCATAGCAGCTGAAATTCAATTACTTATGCATAGTAGTGCTTGAGAAACAGCAATGAACTCGTCATCTGTCACGCTGACACCTAACAATATCTCAGGTGTAGGTTCCTGTAAATTTTGCATATATTGGTGGTAAGTCACCTTGCGCTAAGCAATCCATTGTCTGGTTGGTCGACTTTCTAAGGAAATATACTAAAGCATAGATAATTTTTTACAGTTTTTCAAATGGCGTATATAGGAACTTGCATGAGCAAAATGAAATTGATACGTAAATATCCACGTGAGTAATACATAATTGCTATTTTTTTGGTTTGTGTTGTGCTCCTATGCGGTGAGTAAGGTTTCCAGTAATGAGCTCCTCTTGGGGAGGGGGAAGAATTAAACCCATTATGCTGCCAACACACTATAACTTTCCGAACACAGAGTGGCAACACGCAAGTGATACTTCAGTATCGTGAGCGTAAATAGGCTACGGTAACCGTTTCCCATCAGGTGGGCCGTATGCTTGTTTGCCACTCTTGTTGTATAAAAAAGAAGGTACATTTTCCGAACAATTGTATTGAAAAAAGACAATTCTACATACGTGCTATGTCAGTGCCAAATTAACCAAAGCTTGTGGTATAGGACATCCAAGGTACAAATACTCGTATTCATCACACAAATACCATCCCTCAGCCGGAATCGAACCCGCGACCTCTAGTTTCGCAGTCAGGCGCTCTAACTAACCACTAGACCAGACGGCCGTCAACATTAAAGGGGATGTATTCACACTACTCGACATCTTCTAGAAGACAACTGTAATATTTTCTAACACAGCAACATTTTTATATTATTACTTTGTACAGATTACGAGTATCAAGGAGATTATTTTCTGGACTCACCAATTGTGGATGATGATGATTAGGTACAAAACAATATACGCTAGAAAAAGGTTTGCCATGTGCTCTATTCTGCCCTAATATTCAGACACTCAGAAGGCTCAAGGTATTGCAATAGAAATAATATTTGAAAGGATGTTCAAAATACGAATATAATGTGTTTTGTTAACTTTCATTTGATGTTATTTTACCGTATGTCTCCTTTGGCTGCAGTTTTCCATACATCCTAGAGTAAGAAGTTCAAAGGCGTATGTATAGTCGTGCTTGAGTAACGGCGACGGACTCGCCATCTGTCACGGTAGCACCTAAAATATATCTCTGCCGGAAAGTATGTGGGTACTACCTATACACCTCTGCCCACCCCTTCGGCGACCCTTGTGGGATGGCGTGAAGATAAATACTTACTAATCCGTCTTCATATGTCACAACTTAATGTTCGTTCATTCATACAGAAGCTTTTAGCGTTTTATTGTGTAGTTGATTTGAGTACATCAATAATGAGTATCATTCTGCCTTTGTCTCACTTTGCTGAGATCCATAAATAATTTGTCTCTACCTCATATGCCTTACCAACTGTAAAGTGAAACTACGGGAGTAGGTCTCATCTGCGTAATATTTAAACACATTGTTTTTTTTATCCTGTTTTTTATTTATTTATAATAATAATAAATCTTTATTACCAAAATGTGAACCGTCACGGGACGCCTGGCAGATGTGAAAGATCGACATTATTTTGTAAACGTAATATGCAGAAAAGAACAGATTGTGATAGGAACTAAATATGTCATAATGATAAAATAAAATATTACGATTTTTTTCTAGATAACGATGACTATTTATTGAATAAACATTTATTTTCATTAAATACAAAAAATTACGAATTTATTTCAAATCGTAACTACTTAATTCGTAACGTCGTCGACTTCGGTAATAGTTATATTCGATGTTTCCTCTGAGGACGGTATTACTGTGACTATTGGTCGATAGTAACTGAAGTATCGCCAGAAATCGGTTTTACGTGCGGCTATAGATGTTTCACATCAAAAACATTTTTTACATCGTAAACATTTCCAATGGTCCCCACACTAGGAAACTCTTGTATCGTGGGAACCGGTTCACAGAACGATTTAACAAACTAATATAGTAACTTGTACAGCCGTGGTGGCCGAGTGGTTCGAGCAGTTGCCTGCGACACAAAGATCGCAAGTTCGAATCCCAACTATACCAATGAGTTTTTCTGAACTTAAGTACAGTGATTAGTCACATCATGAGCTTTACGGTGAAGGAAAACATCGAGAGGAAACCTGCATACGTCTGAGAAGAAATTCAAAGGCGTATGTATAGTTGTGCGGCGTATGCACAGTAAGTTCCTCAAGAAGGGTGTGTCAAGATTCCTGCAGGGTTGGCAGCGCACGAATGATACCTCTGATATTGCGAACGTCCATAGGCGGCGGTATCCGCTTACCATCATGTGGGCATGCTTGCCATCCAAGTGGTTGTTGGGACAATGTGCTGCTGTATGTGGTGGAGTGTTGTCCCAAACTTTAGAGTACGTTAAGCAGAAACACCAATAATTTAAAAAAATAGCGGCAGCACTGCTGATTATCTAAATAGTCTCGAATTATGAGTAGCTACTTTGAAACTTAAAGATGACAGTAATTTGCAATGCTTCAAGGTGTAATAAATCCAACAGTTCAGTTATATCAGCCACATTTCAGGTGACCTTATACTCAGGGACAGTGTCGTCGCAACGGCTGGCCATAAGACTAACTAATACCCTTTGAAAAGGGTTCATTTCAGCCTCAGACACTCTCCGAGAATATTAATAAATCTTGTGCTGCTTACCTCTCACGAAACACCACACAGATATTTTCTTAGCACATATCATATGCCCCCTCCGTTGTGAATGCTCGTTAATATATAAACACTAGACGTTCCCGCGACTTCGTCCGCCTGGAATTTAATAATGAATATATTGCTTAGATTCTAAAATAAAAACTTAACGACAACTTTCCCTAAGGTGCTTTTACATCTGCTATCTACCCGTTAAACTCGGTCCAGCCGTTTCAGAAATTAGACAGGCAAAAAAATATTTAATATTGGTATTTTGCTATTTTGTTATAATTATGACGGCCGTCTGGTCTAGTGGTTAAAGCTCCTGACTGCGAAACTTGAGGTCGCGGGTTCGAATCCCGCTGAGGGCAGATATTTGTGTGATGAACACGAGTATTTGTACCTTAGTCTTGGATGTCCTATGTATTTATGTACATATCTATCTATATAAGTAAATATACCGTTGTCTAGTTACCATAACTCGTGCTTGAGTAACGGCGATGGACTCGCCATCTGTCACGTTGGTACCTAATATACCTCTGGCGGAAAGTGGGTGTGTGGGTATTACCAATACACCTCTGCCTATCCCTTCGGGGACCCTTGTGGGAAGGCGTGAGGTGAGGATTAATTATGTACTGTGTATACATTACAATGACGTGTTCATAAACATACAATATGTATATTTGTAATAGTGAATAATACCTCATATTATTCACCAATAGACGACATTTGACATTTATATTCCTGAATATACACATTTTTCTGATAGTCCTTACAAAAAATAAAATTGTAAGATTTTTCGATTTTTCTGATGAGATGTTAATATAAAAAAACGCATGGTAGCTTGTCTTTGTGGAAGTAGAAAATTCCGTATTGTTACATAAGAGTAGGCACTCAAAATATCGACTCGATAATTGAGCAGATATTTTGAGTTTCTTGTGTTACTAAAATTACCGCAATTCGCCATGATGTAGGTATAGAATGTATATAAAATGTATAGAAGTTCTCATCTTTAAGCGAGCTCAGACGATCTCCCTGGCTTTACTTGTCTGAATGTATATGAAATGTATAGAAGTTCTCATCTTTAAGCGAGCTCAGACGATCTCCCTGGCTTTACTTGTCTGAATGTATATGAAATGTATAGAAGTTCTCATCTTTAAGCGAGCTCAGACGATCTCCCTGGCTTTACTTGTCTGAATGTATATGAAATGTATAGAAGTTCTCATCTTTAAGCGAGCTCAGACGATCTCCCTGGCTTTACTTGTCTGAATGTATATGAAATGTATAGAAGTTCTCATCTTTAAGCGAGCTCAGACGATCTCCCTGGCTTTACTTGTCTGAATGTATATGAAATGTATAGAAGTTCTCATCTTTAAGCGAGCTCAGACGATCTCCCTGGCTTTACTTGTCTGAATGTATATGAAATGTATAGAAGTTCTCATCTTTAAGCGAGCTCAGACGATCTCCCTGGCTTTACTTGTCTGAATGTATATAAAATGTATAGAAGTTCTCATCTTTAAGCGAGCTCAGACGATCTCCCTGGCTTTACTTGTCTGAATGTATATGAAATGTATAGAAGTTCTCATCTTTAAGCGAGCTCAGACGATCTCCCTGGCTTTACTTGTCTGAATGTATATAAAATGTATAGAAGTTCTCATCTTTAAGCGAGCTCAGACGATCTCCCAGGCTTTACTTGTCTGAATGTATATGAAATGTATAGAAGTTCTCATCTTTAAGCGAGCACAGACGATCTCCCTGGCTTTACTTGTCTGAATGTATATGAAATGTATAGAAGTTCTCATCTTTAAGCGAGCTCAGACGATCTCCCTGGCTTTACTTGTCTGAATGTATATAAAATGTATAGAAGTTCTCATCTTTAAGCGAGCTCAGACGATCTCCCTGGCTTTACTTGTCTGAATGTATATGAAATGTATAGAAGTTCTCATCTTTAAGCGAGCTCAGACGATCTCCCTGGCTTTACTTGTCTGAATGTATATAAAATGTATAGAAGTTCTCATCTTTAAGCGAGCTCAGACGATCTCCCTGGCTTTACTTGTCTGAATGTATATGAAATGTATAGAAGTTCTCATCTTTAAGCGAGCTCAGACGATCTCCCTGGCTTTACTTGTCTGAATGTATATAAAATGTATAGAAGTTCTCATCTTTAAGCGAGCTCAGACGATCTCCCAGGCTTTACTTGTCTGAATGTATATGAAATGTATAGAAGTTCTCATCTTTAAGCGAGCACAGACGATCTCCCTGGCTTTACTTGTCTGAATGTATATGAAATGTATAGAAGTTCTCATCTTTAAGCGAGCTCAGACGATCTCCCTGGCTTTACTTGTCTGAATGATTTACGTTCTAAAAAGAACAATAGCCGTGTTTATCATAGGCGCCTGGATTTTATTTTAATTAAGTTACTTTTAAAGAAGAAAGTTACGGAGGCTATGTTGGTCCACTGAGAATTCTTGACAAATTGCATACCTTCTAGCGTGGGATTTATATTTTATGTGAATTACTAGTAAAATTCGATTTAATTGTGAGTGTTTTTCTGGAATAAATTTATTGAGATAATGTATCCAGCTGCTAATCTATCTCTGTGCCAAATTTCATTCAATTCCATACATCCGTTACCGTTCCAGGGTAACTAACATCCTCAACTACTCTCAACGCGAAGTTTGTCAGAGATCTCTAAGCCGGACCGATTTTGATGTTTTGTTGCTGGTATTGCATGGGCCCCTGGGACGGCTCAGATTAACAGTTGGACCCGATAGATAGCGCTGTGATCATGTTCTTTATTTAAATTCATCCTTTTGAAACTGGTCGGGATGGAAACGGTTAGTGCTATAACACGTAAAGGATTATTAATTTAGGACGGGAACGTCAAGAGTTCTCGAAACCGACGAGCATGTATGAAGAGACTGATGAATGTGGACGTAGCGAAAGAGGTATGTCTAGAGAGAACTGGCGCTCTATACTCTCTGCCTACCCCGTTAGGGACTCGGCGTGATGATATGTATGTATGTATGATTATTCATTTCCTTAATAATAATGTAAACTTCAATGATAGCAAAGATAAAGACACAAGAACCCCGGGTAATTATATTGTAATCCGTCCGGGATCTTATCCCTAATCCCGACAGGAGCCTTTGGCGGCCTTTTTCCTTAAAACCGAGCCTATCTGTTTTATCAGTTGATTTATGTTTCAATGCCGAGGGAGGAAATGGAAATGAACTCGTAACACAGTCTAAGAACCACACTTTTTTAATATCTCACTCTCTCTCTTAAATTTTTTCTCACAATGGAACAGAGATGTATCAATACACTTTTCACCAGTGATAGGCTAGTCTACACGGACACCATTTAAAACACGTTTTTTGTTTTTGATCGTATTATAGGTACGTCAAGAGTACTCGAAACCGACGAGCATGTATGAATAGTCTGATGAATGTGGACGAAGCGAAAGAGGTATGTTAGTCTAGAGAGAACTGGCGCTCTATACTCTCTGCCTACCCCGCTAGGGACTCGGCGTGATGATATGTATGTATGTATAGGTACTATAGAGGTTTCCAAATATCGTGGTGTGATTAATCACTGTAGTACATAAGTCCAGGAAAAACTCATTGGTACACTTGGGATTCGAACTTCTCCAAGCACACGGCCACGCGGTGGGTATTACTAATAACTAAAATATGAATTTCATGTCAAAATAAGTTTACGCTTACATTTAACGAAGTTTCCAACTTACAAATTGCACAACGATACCAATATAAGCTACAAGGTCCCTCACGCCTGGAGCTAAGTGGCTTTGAATTTATTCGGAGCTTCTTATACGTAGCGCAATTTGGCAGAAGTAAATAATAAATACCTGGGACAATTCCACACAAATTGACCTAGTCCCAAATTAAGCAAAGCTTGTGTTATGGTAACTAGACAACGATATATTTACTTATATAGATGGATATATACTTAAATACATAGGACATCCAAAACTAAGGTACAAATATTCGTGTTCATCACACAAATATCTGCTCTCAGCGGGATTCGAACCCGCGACCTCTAGTTTCGCAGTCAGGAGCTCTAACCACTAGACCAGACAGTCGTCAAGTGTACATCTAGTCCTCATAGATCCCAACGAGAGGCGTTAAAAGAGGTTGAACTGAAATATTTGTGACTCGTGTTGGCCTAGTAGCTTAAAAAATAAATTAAAAAATTTGAATCAGGGTAGTCTGACCGACGAACTTTAGAATGAATTGTGAAGAATTCTGCATACGTTTGAGAACAATTTTAAAGATGTATATATATACACTTAAAGTTGTACTTGAGAAACGGCAAGGGTCTCTCCATGTACTTTGTTGTCACCAAAACTTAATTCAACTCACACCGAAGTTTATAATAAAATAACGCCTCCTTTTATTATTTTGTCACTCTTTGCAAAATTAGTTTTACTGCATCGCTATAAGGATCTATTTACAACAACTTATAACTTCTAGATGAAAACTGTTATATTTTCTAAGACATTATGTATAAAGCTACTGATTGCATCAACATTGCGCAATACGCGCTCAGGTGAGAGTAGCTAGTCAGTTACAATCACTGCCTCAATTCGTCTTAGTGATTTATGACTGCTGTTAACACCAAGCAAGACGCTGAGAAAATAAAACAATCTTTAAGACGGACGGACCATACCATCTGTTATTTATTGTATGCTTACATTGTGATATGCGGACAAGAAATTATGTTTAGGGTACAGGTATTATTGTTAGCATTATATTGAACGATGTGATGATGATAATATATTGCATCACACTGCATTCAGATGTATACTTACCATAGGATACATTTAGTTGGAATGGGTCGCTTTATTTGTGAATGTGCGGCTTTATCTGATATTTTAAATTGGGAATCTTAATAAATCAAGGACTGACGGTTGTGATTCGAAGTTTGGATTGAACATTTGTCACCAAAGACTAATTTTATACTCTATGCCACTCAAATGTTCTCAATAAAGTAAATAAATAGGTAATTTCAAATGTTATCCCACATATTTTTTTAAGTCATATGGACCACTTTAGCTTTGTATTGATAGTTTATGTGGGACCGCATCAGACGTGGCTCCACAGTACGCTGTCCCCCCATACTTAAGTACTAATGCTGTAACATAATATATTGTTATTGTAAATATTTTTTTTCCTGCCTGATGTGGTTTCCCATAATTGTGGAATACATATTCATAGTAATTCTAGTCCAAATTTCCCGCTAAGAAATCTACAGAAGCATAACTTAATACCGACTATGAATGCGACCATGAAATACAGTTTCACGCAAGTTTTAAGAACGCCTGAATAAACACGTATAGCAACTACACTCCGGGACAATTTGCTTGACTTGTTGAGATCTCTCTGGAGATTGGTTATTGAAAATCGTATTCATTTATTTTTTTTATACAAGTCTTGCGTGAATAAGAATACATTTACCAGAAATAAATAAATTAATACCTTGGGATAATTCCATACTAATTGACATAGCCCCAAATTAAGCTAAGCTTTTGTAATGGTAACTAGACAACGATATGTTTACATATATGAATAGATAAATGCATACGACACCCAAGACTAAGGTACAAATACTCATGTTAATAAAAATATCTGCCCTCAACAGGATTCGAACCCGCGACCTCAAGTTTCGCAGTCAGGCAGGAGCTCTGCTCTAATCACTAGACCAGACGGGCGATAAAAGAAAGAGAGACTGTCAAGTGATATTAATGTCATACTTGACATACATTGCCGGTTATATTTGAGTTTTGGAATACAAGCTGATATTCTACGTAAGTATTAAAAACATGTTGGACCCAAGCCATAAATCATTTGTATATTTGGTATTTATTGGCCACATTTTCTTCTGGGTAAGGTATGAGATTTGAAGCTGGCCAATACAGCCTAGAGCTAGAGACTTCAATGATTTCATGTGTACTTCACCGTCTGCCACACTATAATACGGGCGAACTTTTAGTTTTACTAAAAATACACTTAATATTACAAATCTATATACTTTTTTTTTTTTTTATACAACAAGAATGGCAAACAAGCATACGGCCCACCTGATGGGAAACGGTTACCGTAGCCTATTTCACGATACCAAAGTATCACCTGCGCGTTGCCACTCTATGTTCGGACAGTTATAGTGTGTTGGCAGCATAATGGGCTTAATCCCTCTGCTTCCAACACAATGTAACAATCCTCCCCCCTCCGCAAGGAGCTCATTACTGGAAACCTTATTCACTGCGTAGGAACACAACACAAAAAAATGTGTTATTTGGCTACGGACTTCAATAAGGTGGAGGTCCTGCCCCAGTCGGGCAGCTCCAAATTCGAACGGGAAAACCCGTTATGCCCTACCTCTCTTACTTACTTACTTTAAAGACACGTATCCATGTCCGGAATAAATAATAACCAAAACAAAAGGATAAACACTGAGCGCTCAGTGCTGGCAACATCGCCCAATAAATAACTGTCAAAGGTGTCAAAGTTTATATTAATTCGAGTCGAGATAAAAATGGGGAGCTCCACGATTTTTGAGTAAATAAAATATATTATTTGTGCCTTATCAACATGACTGTGTGGACAAAGCTTGAAAATGAGGAGACCTACGCTGTTGGTATGTACTTAAATATATGTCGCGAGTTTTCCAGGAAATTATAATAGTTGTTGATCTAATATACAAGACACTTGTTGCCTCCCGCGAAGTTGAGATAAATATAAACATTGGCTCAGCCTGTGATGAACAGCATTTCCAGTGCTACCAGCAGTACTATCAGAGTAACAGACTCAGGAATTACCCATGAAATTGGCCTTTTATCCAAACGCAAACGGCCACTCCCAAAAGAATGATTAACTTTGATTGATAACTACTGTATCGGGATCAATTGACGATGGAGCTGAACAGATTTTCATTACTAGCTTAAAACTTCGATATTTTGAAACTAAACACTTGTAATTTTAATTTTAAGGTTTTCATGTAGAAAATATTCCATGGTAGTTATACTTATATATAAATGTTTTTGTGTTATGTAAGGCAGCTAAAGTATGTTTATCTTCTAATTATTAAAATCCAAAACATTATATGTTTGTGCTATAAAATGTAGGGCTGGAAATGACCAGGTTGCTTCACAATTTAAAACTGGAGTAGGTTTTTTCTTACACATTCAATAAATAACTGAAAAACAAATAGCATTTGATACACTTATTATATATGTATGCTACATATGTAATAAGCTGTAAGCGACCTGTGTGGTATATAAAACAAAATCAGTGCCTTCTGAAGCAGTGAAAAAAGTATAATTTTACATGCTCCCAAAACACTCTTTACCTAAATCAATGTCATTCACAGAAAATAAAACATACTCATTAATAACTAAAATGAAAATTTTAAGGATACAAGGAACAGCTATGAAATATATTTTAGTAAACATAATAAAATCCCAGTTATCACTATTCCCAAGAAAATCTCCTGTAAAAGAGTAAAAGAGGGTAAAACAAACTATAATAAATAATTTATCCTCACGCCTCACTGTGTATAGGTAATACCATAATGAAAGAAGAATGTGAAAAGAAGGGGCTGCGCCTAAACGCTGGCAAGACTAAGGTTCTGGTATTCGAAAGAGATGAACAAGTGACCGAGTGTGCAATATCGGTAAATGGGCAAATTCTAGAGCAAGTGAATGAATTTGTATATCTTGGAAGCATGTTCACACGAGATGGAAAGTATGAAAAAGATATTGAAAGAAGGATTACTGCCGGAAATAAGGTGAATGGAGCCATGTCGGCGTTGATGGGCAGTAAAAGTCTGAGCAAAAATGCTCGAGTTGCTGTCCACAACGCGATATTGGTACCTACCTTATTGTATGGCAGCGAATCCTGGGTATGTCAGAGGAAGTATGAAAATAGCTTGAATGCAGTCGAGATGCGATCTCTTCGAAAAATGTGCGGCGTAACGATATTAGATCGAATCCGCAATGAAGAGATTCGCAAATCAACTGGCGTGAATGAGGGCGTGATTGTAAAGATGAAGAAAGGCATGTTACGTTGGTTTGGACACATAGAAAGGATGAGTGAAGAAAGATTGACGAAACAGATATACAAAGCAAAAGTGTGTGCAAGAAGAGGCAGAGGAAGGCCACGTTCCAACTACCTGGATCAAATAGATCGGACTCTCAAGGACGGGAACGTTAAGAGTACTCGAAACCGACGAGCATGTATGAAGAGACTGATGAATGTGGACAAAGCGAAAGAGGTATGTAAGTCTAGAGAGAACTGGCGCTCTATACTCTCTGCCTACCCCGTTAGGGACTTGGCGTGATGATATGTATGTATGTATGTAATACCTACACACCCACTTTCCGCCAGAGGTATATTAGGTGCCAATGTGACAGATGGCGAGTCCATCGCCGTTACTCCAGCACGATATACATACGCCTTTGACTTTCTTTTCAGACGTATGCAGGTTTCCTCTCGATATTTTCATTCACAGTTAAGCTCGTGGTGTTACTAATCACTGTACTTAAGTTCAGAAAAACTCATTGGTATAGTTGGGATTCGAACTTGCGACCTTTGCGACGCAGGCAACTGCTCGAACCACTCGGCCCCACGCCACTCACGGGTAAAACAAACTCATATGCTTATTTAAGTATTGATATACCTTATACATGTATACTACTTATACATTATGTATTAACATGTAATTGTGTGCTAAAGGAGCTATCCATTGCCATGCTTGCCTATCTGTCTGTCCTCATTAGGAAAGGAAGACATAATAGCAGCACTTTTAGTAGTTGTAGTGAACCACAAAGCTATCATGTAAGTATATTTATACAGCCAAGTGGTTCGAGTAGTTGCAAGTTCCAATCCCAACTGTATCAATGACGTTTCTGAATTTAAGTACAGTGATTAGTCACATCACAAGCTTTACAATGAAGTTAAACATAGAGTGAAAAGCATATGTTTGAGAAGGAATTTAAAGTTATATGTGTAATGCTTGAGATTATGTACAGTGTCCTGCTTGAGAAACGGAGATGGACTCTGTCACATTGGCACCTAAAATATATCTCCTGAACAGTGGGTGTGAGTATTACCTATATATATATATATATATATATATATATATATATATATATATATATATATATATATATATAAATGGGTAATCTAGGTTATAATTTAATTGATAGTTCTTTTTACTATTGACTCTCTTTTTCATTTACTTTATACTAAATACTAATAAGGGGAGTTGAAAAAAAATTTAAATCACAACAATACTCCATGCAAATGGACTGGTAAGGATAAATTGATTTTAGTTTTCCTTATTATGAGGAAAAAGGAATGTTAGTTCCCTCCATTTACATTGTTTATAGCTTCAATTACATTGCAATTACTATATGGGATTAAAAAAATCCTTTTCTCTATTGAAGATAAAGTACTCATGTCATTTCAAAATACATTCTATGTGCCTGGTGTGGTCCTGAGGCTCTGTAACTTTTGCACTTTTTTATTGTGTTGCTTATTTGAAACCAAGTCTTTTAGTCAAAATTATAAAAAGACCCAGTGCCTAAGTTCTACCTAGTTAATAAAAGTTGTCAATTACCCCAAAAGTTAGCCTCACGCCTTCCCACAAGGGTCCCCGAAGGGGTAGGCAGAGGTGTATAGGTAATACCCACACACCCACTTTCCGCCAGAGGTATATTAGGTGCCTACGTGACAACTGGCGAGTCCATCGCCGTTACTCAAGCACGACTATACATACGCCTTTGAATTTCTTCTCAAACGAGTTTTTGGATGTTCTAAGGACTAATTAATATTAATTCCAAGAAATCTAGTTTGCCTGTAAAGTATTTTATCCATTAATTCAAGTCATACCTAACTGGTTAGTAACTAGAAAAGTATGTCCATGTACGCAGCCAGCACGCTTAATGTGGGTCATAATGATTTTGCTCAGTGTCAACCATCTTAACAAAATAATTACTGCGGTAATTATTAGTCATTAAGGAGACTTTTTTATAAAGACTTAATTCGTAAACGATTTTTTTATATATATCGCTGAAGTATATACACTCAGACTGTGCAATGAACTCCTCGTTGAAGTTTTCCCTGAAGAGTATAGCATGGAGTTCTTCAAGAAGGGTGTGAAAGGATTCCTGCAGAGTCGGCAGCGCGCGATACCCTTGGGGTTCCAAGCTTCTATAGGCGGCGGTAACCGTTTACCATCAGGCGACCGCATTCTTGTTTGCCACCCGTGTGGTATAATTTTTTTTTTTTTATCAACTGCAGAATTCTGTGGTGTTCTTCTCGGCACCCTGACACATTTTTGTTTTAATACCGTAAATTCAGTTCAATACAAGTAACTTGTAGCAAAGTGACAAACTTCAAAGGTTTCAAAGGAGTTTCCTTCCGTGAACGCTCAGACTGTGGAATGAACTCCCCGTTGAGATTTTCCATAGAGAGTACAGCATGGAGTTCTTCAAGGAGACGGGTGTGAAAAGGGATGTTGATTAGATGCATACCGAAGGAATGAGTGACGAAAGGTTGACAAAACGAATTTACAGTGCGATTGGGTGGAAGAAGACGCAGAGGGAGATGTTCCAATGGTTCCAACTACTTAGATCATAAGTCGGTCTAAGAACGTCACACGCCGTCTGGTCTAGTGGTTATAGCTCCTGACTGCGAAACTTGAAATCGCGGTTTTAATTCCCGCCGAGGGCAGATAATTGTGTGATGAACACGAGTATCCGTGGCTTAGCCTTGGATGTCCTATGTATAGATCTTCTATATAAGTAAATATACCGTTGTCTAGTTACCATAACACAAGCTTTGCTTAATTTGGGACTAGGTCAATTTGTGTGGAATTGTCCCAATATTATCGGTCGGTCGGTTGTATCGGTCTCGCCACGTCACTTGAGGAAGTACCAATTTGCGAGCTGCTATACAGGCCAAACAGTCATCCAATGTAGTCACGCCAATCGGAACAACGGTAAGATTGATTTACCCTACCGAATTTAAAAGAGGGTTAGCACTTTGCCGGAAGGAAATTATTTGAAGTGCGCACGAAAGTGCCGTGAGAATACGGTTAAGTATTCGAGGCTCGTTTGTACGACGAGCGTTGTGCCAAATGTGTTCGTAATTAATCGCAACACATTTCACTTGATTTTGTATACCAAAAAGCCGTGGTGGCCGAGTGGTTCGAAAAGTTGCCTGCGTCAGAAAGATCGCAAGTTCGAATCCCGACTGTACCAATTTTTATGGACTTAAATACAGTGATTAGTCACACCACGAGCTTAACGGTGAAGGAAAACATCGAGAGGAAACCTGCATACGTCTGAGAAGCAATTCAAATGAGTATGTATAGTCGTGCTTGCACGTCGGCACCTAAAATATATCTCTGGAGGAAAGTGGGTTGCTCCTCTTTACATCAGCTATCTGCCAGTGAAAGTCCCGTCAAAATCCGTTTCAGAGATTAGCCGGAACAAACAAACAGACAGACAGACAAAAATTAAAAAAAAATATATTGGTAGATGTACCGTGTATATTCATATGCATTTAGTAAAAAGCGGCTATAATATAATACTATTTTAATATCCCAAATTTATTTCTTTGTATAGATGTGCGTACTGAAAAGTCGATAGGTATTTGATAGTCTAAAATCGATAGTTGAGTAGTTATTCACTTTAGGTACCTATGTAACATTGGCGGAGTAGCTGTCTATTAGCTCCTTGCCATTAATCATAGAACTTGTAAAAGGATTGTTTCGCGATGGTATCGTAGCCTCCGTTGTTAATTGGTGTACCCAATTATCGATAGTTCATGCAAATTTGAATTTGGAATGGTAGTTGGGTAAAATTTTCTCGTCATGTAAGTTGAACCAGTTTAGTGATTGGTACTGATAGCAATTTGGGTCTAGTTACGTGGCGCGTATTACTTACCGTAGAACAGACATTAAATATTTGTTACATCTTCAAGCCTTAAGGGTCTCTAAAGGTGTAGAAAGAAGTGTAACGACATCTTATTTTCGCCGGGTAAATTTAGGTGTCAACGTAACAGATATCGAGTCCATAGCCGTTGCTCAAGCGCGACTATAGGTATATATATACGTATATCATCACGTTGAGTCCCTAACGGGGTAGTCAGAGAGTATAGAGCGCCAGTTCTCTCTAGCTTTACATACCTCTTTCGCTACGTTCATTCCTCAGTCTTCGTACATGCTCGTCAGTTTCGGGTACTCTTGACATTCCTGTCCTTGAGCATACTCCTTTGAAATTCTTCTCAAATTTTAGCTTATCCCTAATATTATAACGGACAACTTTCATTATGCTATTGCCGTTCACCGCGAAACCTTCTCTACATTTTTTATACTTATACCTAGACATAAATAAAATGAAACTAACCTACTTATGAGTAGGTATGTAAATAACATCTCTGTAGGTCATCTCAAGGCCGTATTTAGATTATTTAGGATAGGTGACGGAATTGTGTGTTGCGTCATATTCGGATATCAATAGTTATTTTGTAAATAAACACACTCTTTTCTTATTCTCTTATTGTTTCGTTTAATTTAAATGCAATTGTCTTTTAATTGTCTAGCCAGTGGTTGATTCATAAACCTCAACCGATTATAACAAAAGATGGGTTTAGGCAATATTAATGTAGTTTCAACTCAAGATACCAACACGAGACCACATTTTGTTAACTGATACCATCATAGCTTCCTAAAAGGGTCCCCAATGGGGTAGGCAGAGGTTCTTTCTGTTGGCGATATATTTAAGTGATAGATGGCGAGTCGGTTGCTGTTTCTCAAGCACGACTATTCAAACGTTATGGAATTTCTTCTCAAACGTATGCAGATTTCCTTACTATGATTTTTTTTTTAAACCACTTGGGTGGCAAACAAGCATGCGGTCCGCCTGATGGTAAGCGGTTACCGCCGCCTATGGACGCTTGCAACACCAGGGGTATCACTCGCGCGTTGCCGAGCCTGCAGGAATCTTTTCACACCCTTCTTGAAGAACTCCATGCTGTACTCTCCAGGGAAAACCTCAACCAAAACCTTGTTTTCCTTCACCATTCATTACTGTGTGGAGGCATGGAAAGTTCACCGCACAAACAGATCCCAAAAGCCGTTGGTTGCCATCAATAATTTTTGAGTGTATACAGGCCGAATTTATTTTCATTATATGATCACTTAATAAGTCATGTGAACAATAATGCAAATCACCAATTTAATCACCCGATAGGTCATTCCAAACCTCGCAACCATTGCGACCCCATAAATCTAATGGGATACCATTATCTGCAGACATGGCCAGATGCGACACTTGTTCACGTTTAGTTAGTGCTGATACCATATTTTAACTCGTACATAGGACATAATGGAAATTTAAATCTTGAAATATAATTTAATCATAAAAAGGCATTTTATCCCCACAGACTTTTTTATAAGAACCCGAATGAAAGATAGATATCTCTTTTTTTTTTCTTTTGTTGTCTTTCAAGTATTACATATTTACTTTTTTTAAAGATATATTTTCATATCGATATCGTAACGTTGAAACGCAATGGTTGCTATTGACACAGGATTAGAAACACTGGCTTCATGGAGCTCCTCTCCAAAAATCCAGTTTTTCTAATTCTATAACCCTGCGCTCCGCAGTGGGTTGATAAAATAATCAAATTTAAGTCACCCATTTTGATTTCCCAGACTTGTACCATTCAATTACTATCTCGCGCATCTAAGGTATTTTTTTAAGGTAAGGTAAGTTTAGCTATATGTGTTATACGTTTGAAATATACATTTAACTACTTCGCATCAGTTGCAAACTGATGTAATATGATCTCTATTGTAAGTTTTTAAATGCGCGGACGTGATTCTATAATACGATATTTAATGAAAACCTTTAACTTAATTATTAAAAATAAAAATGTCCCCCTCGAATCAACATCAATGGACGTATTACTATGTCTAACTCATATCCCATTACTACAAGTATCGCGTGACAGGTGCTACATGGGTTCGGGTTCAGTTCACACCGACGTATGAAATAATGGATGCGGTGGTTTACATTGTACGAGGTATTTTAATATCCTTTATACGGCAATAGAGTACCGGAACCAGTGTAATGTTTACGATCGAAATTCGTAGTTTACGACATTGCTGATTGCTTGCTTTGGTTGATTTTATGGGAAATTTGGATCGTTTATAACTCTGGCAAGCGATAAAGTTTTCACTAGGTATTCAATTTGGTTCATATGAATAGATCTGAATTAGAATGTAAGCAAATATAAATATGAGTCGCGGTGGATACTGCAAGTTCCAACCTTAATTGTGCCAATGAGCTTTACGGTGATGGAAAACATCGAGAAGAAACCTGCATACGTCTGAGAAGCAATTCAAAGGTGTATGTATATATATAGTCGTATTGTTACGGCAATGGACTCGCCATCTGTCACGTTAGCACCATATATTTCCGGCACAAAGTGGATGTGTGGGTACTACCTTATTTTTCCTACTTTTCTGTCACTCAAGTGTAGGCAAGTTAATAAATTAAGATATTAAAGTTTCGTAAGTGCTTAGAACGTCTTAAGAGTATATAGCTGTGGTCGGTAGAGTAGCAAACGTAGGATGGAAACGTTGTTGTCATACTGATTTTTATCCTACTCTGTGACTTTGCCATGTCTTTCAATGCAGATACTATAATACCAATTGCAGATAATTTTGATTAGATAATATAAAATCAGTAAGGTTTTGGAATAAGTTCTTACGATTTTGGAGAAAGTTTAGGGAACGCTCTATATATAATGCTCTAGTTAATTGGAAGTCAAAACGTGATATAAAAAAGCTTTTTACCCGACTAGTGAATTTGGGGAGGGCTATGTTTCTCACCACCTATATTTAACTTAGAATAGCGTAAACTTCGGCAACGAAATCAAATTGGGTGTCATTCAATCATCAATTTTGTCTCGGTCTTTTTCGTGTAACATCACCGTTTATCAAAACAGTTAATCAAAAACCTGGACTAATAATGAGGTTGAGAATACCGTCATGTTGGTACTTTGATTTTACATACCGACAGGGAAAAGTGGGTGGAAATTCACTTTCTATCCTATCTCTTGTGGAAACTGAAGTAATTGTTCATTGTATATGGGCGCCAGTTCTCTAGACACACACGTCTTTCGGTTTATCAATATTTATTAGTCTCTTACATACACGCTCGCCAGTTTTGGACTCCTTTTGATGTTCCTATTGAGGAAGATTGTACAATTGGAATGGACATTCCATTCCGTTCCTTACATACTTTCGCATTTATAATGTTAGGAGGAAATAATAGTTTATTTGAGATTTAAAATGCCGCGTCCTCGCTTCTATGCTCCTCGTCTCGATAGCCCTCTACATCGCTCCGCTCAATGATTCGGTAGCTGTGTGTTGACTCACGCATGCCATTGCAGATAATAAGTAATAAGAAAATAAGTGCGTTAATTGTTTATTGTGAGTATGAAGGGAATTATCTTAGTTTTATTTTCTTAGGATGTGACTTGTTAACTAAAGAAGTGGGGAATAATCGTTGTGCCCAGTGAGCGGCCTTTAAGATGATGTTTTTATTTTTTATAAATGTATTTGAAAGAGTCTTAGTGGCCGAGTGGTTCGAGTAGCCTGTAACACAGAGATTGCAAGTTCGAATCCCGACTGTAGCAATGAGTTTTTCTGAGCTTAAGTACAGCGATTAGTAAAAATACGATGTCTCATATACATTTGATTATTTTATCATCGCGCCTTTTCCCAAGGGTCCCCTAAGGGGTAGGCAGAGGTGTATAAGTAGTACCCACACATATTTTAGGTGCCAACGTGATAGATGGCGAGTCCATCGCCGTTACTCAAGCACGAGTAGATATAATTATTAAAAAACTATCACATCACACGGTGAACGAATATTAAATGTATGCATGCGCGTGCGCACATTCCGCGAGTAATTCGGTCCACCTATTGTTCTGCCAAATTAGAAGCGGCCCACCCTACAAGGTGTACTATGACAGGATACGCTCATCATACTTGCTCAGGTTGTTGTCTACTGACCCGCCCCTTAGTACGGTACATATATCATTTCCTATGATACATACATTCATATCATCACGCCGAGTCCCTAACGGGGTAGGCAGGGAGTATAGAGCGCCAGTTCTCGCTAGACTTACATACCTTTTTCGCTTCGTCCACATTCATCAGTCTCTTCATACATGCTAGTCGGTTTCGAGTACTCTTGACCTTCCCGTCCTTGAGCGAACGATCGAATTGATCCAGGTAGTTGGACCATGACCTTCCTCTGCCTCTTCTTGCACACACTTTTGCTGTATCTCTGTAAAATATCTGTTTCGTCAATCATTCTTCACTCGTCCATCATAACATTTAGTTCTGATATTCTTAATGATGATGATGATGCAAGATGTTTCCTTACAGCAATCTACAACTACGTTGGCAAGGGGGCGTCTCACCTGTCGCTGGAAGTGGGCGAGCTAGTGCACGTGGTGCGTGAGACCGCCAATTGGTTCTGGGGGCGAAGCCTGCGCCGGGACGCGAGCGGCATATTCCCCAGGAGCTACGTCACAGTGCGTGACTGCGTCGTTGACAGGTAATGAGCCTACATACATACATATCATCACGCCAAGTCCCTAACGGGGTAGGCAGAGAGTACAGAGCGCCAGTTCTCTCTAGACTTACATACCTATTTCGCTTCGTCCACATTCATCAGTCTCCTAGAGCTCCTGACTGCGAAACTTGAGGTCGCGGGTTCGAATCCCGCTGAGGGCAGATATTTATGTTAAGAACATGAATATTTGTACCTTAGTCTTGGATGTCCTATGTATTTAAGTATATATGTAAATATATCGTTGTCTAGTTACCATAACACAAGCTTTGCTTAATTTGGGACTAGGTCAATTTGTGAGGTACTGTCCCAGGTTTCAAGTACTCCTAACGTTCCCGTCCTTGAGCGTCCGATCCATTTGATCAAGGTAGTTGGAACGTGGCCTTCCTCTGCCTCTTCTTGCACACACTTTTGCTTTGTATATCTGTTTCGTCAATCTTTCTTCACTCATGCTTCCTATGTGTCCACATCAACATAACATGCCTTTCTTCATCTTTACAATCACGCCCTCATTCACGCTAGTTGATTTGCATTGCGGATTCGATCTAATATCGTCGTAATGAACCTAATACACTTGATATAGTCACGTGGTCAACTGGAGTTCTTCAAGAAAGGTTTGGTAAGCCAAGCTAACCGATTACGATCAGCGGGCCGTATGCCTGTTTGCCACCTTAGTGGTATAAAAATATACATATCATCACGCAATCCTTCACGGGATAGGTAGAGAGAGTAGAGCGCCAGTCCTTTCTAAATCTACAGATCTCTTTCGCTTCGTCCATAACTTCTACAGTCTCTTTGGTAAAAGCTCGACAGTTTCGTTTCGGAGTGCGTGTGTGGGTACCACCTACACACCTCTGCCTACCCTGGTGGAAGGCGTGAAGATATAAATACATATCACGCGATGTCTCACGGGATCGGTAGAGAGAAGAGCGCCAGCTTTCTATATAAATATAACGATGTATAAATGTGTGGCTATGTTCATATAACCAAGACACAATAAACCCTCAATATTAATGCTGCGGGTCGACCCAATTATACTCACAGATTTCTAACAAATGCTCAGAGAAAGTTTGTTCGTTTGGAAATTTGTTTTATCGAACTCCTCAATAATAAAAGTATTTATATCCTTAATATTAAAGAGATTCGCAAAGCTAGTGAATTAAAGAGTTTGATTGTAAAGATGGCGATATGAAACTTTGATTTGGACTTGTAGAAAGGATGAGTGAAGGAAGATAAACGAAACAGACATACATTCAAGAGTACTCGAAACCGGCGTAAAGACACTGATGAATGTTCAAAATCAAATTCAAATTATTTTTATTTCACATAGGCCTAGATGGGCACTTATAAAACGTCGAAAAATTGGCACGGTTCGGGTTGGTCGTTTCCATGTAGAACTACCGGCAAGAAACTCCATGGTTACTCTTTTCTAATCAAAATCAAAATATTTTTATTTCACATAGGCCTAGATGAGCATATATAAAACGTCGAAAAAAGTGCACGGTTCGGGTTGGTCGTTTCCATGGAGAAGAAGAATCATTAGGTATACAATAACAATATTATTATGTTACAGCATTAGTACCTACTTAAGAATATTGTTATTGAATAGGGATGTTCTTAATTCTAGAGAGAACTAGCGCTTTAATCTCTCTGCTTTTGCCTCAAAGGACTTGGCGCGATATGTATGTGGACCATGATTTTTAATATCCTATTAAATAGTGTCAAAACACCAGCGCGTACAATTAACACTGAAACCGAGATAAGGTTCGGAGCTGCAGCTCCCGTTGCTGATAACAGCTATGATTCAACAACGCTGTGATAATCATCGGGGTCAGTGACCCGGTCGGTTGTGAGCTTTCATTTTGTTTTTTATTAACTAGTTATGCGCCGGGGTTTCACTCGCTCGGCATTTAATTAATTTGCTAGGTTTCATCTGAAATAAATCATATACTCATATATACCCTTTTATAGGCAAACACCACTTGCATTGAAAGAGTATGCCGGTAATACTGCGCTGTGAATAGCTATATGGGATATACAAGTATCAAAGATAGTTAACACATTATCGCTAAACAACTTTTAGATCAATCCTGTAAAGAAGGATGGCGAGCCCTATTTCTTCTTTGAGTGATAGTGGTAGGTTCCTGAACGCCTGTATAATACGCATGTCCCTTACTCTGCCCCGAGTCAGAATTGCAATCAAAGTTGGTAGGAGGCCCACCAAATCAAATTCCATACACCAATACAAAATATTTTTGCGCTCTTATGACATTTAGTCCAATCAAAACGGAACTGTTTGATTGAAAAGACAAATGTTTATTAATAATTATATCTGCACTGAAACAAACTCAAGTGAATTTAAAACATGCGTGTGAGTCACACCACACGTCGTTCGGTCGAAGTTTATTGTTCCTATTGTTGGTCACACTGTCACATTATTTAGTATCAATGCTTTCCTGTTAAATGTAAAATTTTGTCTGGATCTTTGTTACAATCTAGAACGCTAGAACGGTTGAACGGAATTGGATGAAACTTGGCAAGGGGATAGATTACCAGATATAAATAATAACTATATGAATAAAAAAAAAATTCTCAGTTTCACTATTCTTAATTAAATTTATTAAATTTTATTTGTTGTTGGATTTTCTATAAACGCGGTTTTTTTTAATTATTTTTTTTATTTAGTATTGAATTGTCATTGGTCTTTGATATGTATGCCGAATTTCGATTTTGAAGGAGGTTAAAATCATGTACAAATTTTCCGTTACATACTAACATAGACGTATGAAGCTAATGAAAGCGTGTTAAAAACTACTGACGATATCAAAAACACATTTGGTATCAATATTGAACGCAAATTACATAAAAATTTTTGCATATAAACGTCCATTGAAGAAGGATTAGCAATGAGTGGGTTACTATATTCTTCAGTGACTAATTTTTATTTTATTAATTCTCCTTTCTATTTAAATTAATTCTATTTAAATTCTCCTGGTAGATGCGGTGAAACTGTGGTCGCCTCTGCCGGAGGCACCGGCGTGGTGCACGACATAGCGGTCACTTTGCGGGAATGGCTGTTGCGCTGGAAGAAATTATACATCGTGAGTTGATAACTGGCGTAGAACTGGGGAGGCCGTATGTTCCCGTATGTGCCGACCCAGTGGGTTCATATGGGCAAAAAATTATGATGATATGCCGACAGATTGAGAGGGTAGAGCGCCAGTTCTCTAGACTTACAAACCTCTTTCGTATCAACGTACAAATATAAATTGTTTATCTATCTTCACGGCCGCAAGTTTATTTGACTTAGCGGTAAAAGAAAACCCTTCTCCTAATATCTATCTCTTGTTACCAAAACAAACTATCAGTACTATATCTGTTTCTATTTTGAGTCAGACAACATACTAATAAATATCCTCACGCCTTCCCACAAGGGCACCCGAAGGGCTAGGGAGAGATGTACAGGCAGTACCCCAGTTGGGTGGGGTGTGTATTTTAAGAGGCAACGTGACAGATGGAGATGCTTTTGAATTTCATCTCAAACTTATGCAGGCTTCCTCTCAATGTTTTTCTTCACCGCAAAGCTCGTGGTGTGCTTGATCACTGTACTTAAGTTCAGAAAAACTCATTGGTACAGTCGAGATTCGAACGTGCAATCTGTGTGTTGCAACTTCTCGACCCACTCGGCCACTACAGCTACAACTCTTACAATATGAATACTGTATATATAACATAGAGTATCTACCTTAAATTAGTTTCATGACAGTGACAGCTGTCACAGTGACAGCTAGTGTCATTATAGTTGGTAAACAAGTGTGTGGTTGTTATAGTCGAACGATGAGCGGTTCGGGTTCATGGAGGTGAGCATGCGCACGTTGCTGATGCTGCGCGCGCAGGGCGCCAGCGGCGCGCTGCCGCAGGACCAGCTGCGGCGCGTCGCCAGGACGGCTGTCTTCACCATCGACAAGGGGAACAGGTACCGCGGACTATTGCTTACGAGGACGGTTTGATTCTCACTTAGAACGCCTTGACTTATTAAGAAAATATCAAGCGGATACCTGCATACGTTTGATAAGGCGTGTAGACGTGCTTGAAAAAACGTCATGGACTCGCCGTCTGTCACTTTGGCACTTAAAGTATACGTACATACATATCATCACGCCGAGTCCCTCTCGGAGAACTGGCGCTGTACTCCGCGCGACCGCTTGAGAGACGGCGTGATTTGTATGTACAATAATGCCGGTTCTTAGATTTCGATGGCTATTTTAATCTATGTTTCTCTAATCAATGTATATAAGCAATATAGTTTACAAACAATAAATTAAAAAAAAACGAAGAAAATGGGTAGGTACTTAGTTTATTTTTGTGCTCTGCATCTATATTATTTGTGGTCAGAGCGCTGGGAATGGAGTTAGCTGTCAGAGAGTCCAGCGGGCAGCTGGTCGACCCACTGTCGGTATCGTGCTATAGGCTCAACGCGTTACACGATGAGGCCAACAGCAGAATTGAGAAAAACATGGTGAGGACCTACATTAACAATAACTGCAAAACTTGCGCACAAGCAGTTCCAAGTATTTGAAGAAAGAATAACCTTACTATTGCAAATTACTGTTAGACTCATTGAGAGCATGAGTGGATGTGCGTGCAGGAGGCGGTTTGCGTGTGTGAATATGTAGTGATGGGCTGGTTGTGTGCGTGTTTAGTGTTACGATGTGAGTGTAGAACTAGGCGGTAGTTGTGTGCTTACTTGCCTGTGGGTGGGTAGTTTCGTGGTGGAATTGTAGGAGGCGGTGCGCGCGTGTGTGTGTATAGTGTGTACAGGAGGTGCGGCGCGCATGTATACGGTGAACGTGTGCGCGCGTGTACGTGTGTAGTGACGCACACGTACTCGTTGTGAAGCGTCGCGTTGGTCATTTGCGTGTGTGCGTGTGCAGTGACGCGGTGGTCGTGTGCGTGTGTGCGTGTGTAGTGACGCAGTGTGTGGGCGTGTGCGTGTGTAGTGACGCAGTGTGTGGGCGTGTGCGTGTGTAGTGACGCAGTGTGTGGGCGGGTGCGCGTGTGCAGGAGGCGCGGCCGCGCGTGACTGCGGCGCCGGCGGCGGCGCGCACGTACACGGTGTGCGTGCGCGTGCACAACTTCGTGTGCCGCCTGGCGCAGCCGGCCGAGCTGGCGCTGGCGCTGCACGACGCGGCGGGCCGCCTCAGCGAGCACCTGCTGCTGCGCTGGCCCACGCCGCATGTGCAGCCCACGCCCGTGCTCTTCACGGTCAGTGCAACCCCCCCCCCCCTCTCCCTCCACATACACCTGCTCACCTGCATTATGCCTAACTCTTTATTATTACGCCAATGTAGCGCACCTATGGTACCACTCTCCATAAGGCACTTCGCCTGTTAATTCTCTGTTTATCATCACGTCAATACAGCGGTAAGTATAGAGTTGATTCGGCTTTTTTCTAGTCAGTAGTAACATGATATTCCAAATCTTAATTCTTATCACGTCGATGCCGAGGGGTTGAGTGAGTTGAGCGCCAGTTTTTAAAATCCAGTTTATATTGTCTCCAGTTTTGAGTATGTACTCTGGGCTTTCGTATATTGCTTTTCTATCTATCAAGATTTGTATATTTATATATTATTATATTTATACATACAATACATATCATCACGCTGAGTGCCTATCGGGGTATAGAGCGCTAGTTCTATCAATATTTATATGTACATAATATAGACATCCTATTTAATTCGTCTACAAAAATAGTCAATTGTGATTAAATTCAAATGTGATTGTGAAATTATTTTCTTTTATAGGATTTCGGTAGCGACCTCCTGAAAAGCGAGAAAGTGTATTTAGTGTGCCACATCGTGCGGCTCGGGGCCATGGACCCGCAGAATGTAGACCACAGGTAACAAAATGTCTTTTTTTGTACAAATCCAACGCGATCAAGCACTCGGTACCTTAATTTCTTTAGAAATGCGCACCTATTGAGAGAGCTGCCCGATTGGGGTAGGACCTCCACCTTATAGAAGTCCGCAGCCAAATAACACAATTTTTGTGTTGTGTTCCTACGCGGTGAATAAGGTTATGCTGCCATCACACTATAACTCTCCGAACACAGAGTGGTAACGCGCAAGTGATATTTCGGTATCGTGAGCGTAAATAGGCTACGGTTACCGTTTCCCATCAGGTGGTCCCACCGTATGCTTGTTTGCCACTCTTGTTGTATAAAAAAAAGCCTATCACAAAATCATCGGGTCGGAATACGAGAAAGTTGCCTGAATGTATAGTTCTCACACACATTTTCCGCCAAAGATATATTTTAGGTGCCAACGTGACAGATGGCGAGTCGTATGCATAGTCACACACAGGAAACTGCAAAGATAGGTAGATGGTCGTAACGTGGTGTTGTGCGCAGGCGCAGCTCGCTAGCGGCGCCGGGGGCGGGGGCGGGGGCGGGGGCGGGCGCGGGGGCGGCGGCGGGCGGCATGCGGCGGCCCTTCGGCGTCGCGGCCATGGACATCAAGCGGCACCTCACCTGCGACAACCCCGACAAGCACATACAGGTGCCCTTCTATGCGTGAGTATTGCCCACATCCTAGCTGTTTCACTCACGTCAATTGTCATATCATCAGGTAGACGTTTTTTTTCGGGGCTAAAACATATTCTTAGTCTCCGCTTATCCAGCTTCGTGTAAAAAACGGGAATGTCAAGAGTACTTCAAACCGGCGAGGATGTGTGAAGAGACTGATGAATGCGGACGTGGCGAAAGAGCTATGTCAGTCTAGAGATAATTTTGTTTTGAAGTCTGCGTGGTAGAGGAATGAACATACTCACAAACTTTCGTATTTAAAATGTTTGTAGGATAGTCTCCCGTGGATATTCTTCCTAGAGAGTGCAGAGTAAGTAGTGTAAGTGAATTTCAGCCAATCAACCAATTATATATTGGTTCCAGGTACGAGAAGGAAAACTTGGATGGACTTTTAAAGAAAGTGATAGCGAATCGGGACCTTAAAGACGCCAAGCATTCCCAAGGACTGTGGGTCTCCATACAGTTGATTGAAGGCGATATCAAACAGGTATTTGTTCTTATTATTGTATTGTATTAAAGCAGTGTTATTTTTAATTCTGATATATTTTTGATTGATTCATTATAAACCTGATTTATGATCTCTTTATTTAGTCGAACAAACAATTAAATCCTTCCTATTTATAGTATTAGTAAATTTGTGTTGTTAATAAACGCTCTCGCCCTCCCACTCTTGCAGACTGTCGTCATACTTTTTTACGCGTCATCATGGATGTTTCTGCGCTCGCAATGAATTAACTCTACGACTCTCTAGTCTCAATTACCTCTTTTGCTTCACACACCTTCATCAGTTCATGCTCGCCAGTTTTTTTACTAGTTGTGGCCTAATATTGTAAATAGGCAAGATTTTATTGTTGTAAGTTTTTTGTAATTAATGAACTCAAAAACTACTTTACCGATTTAAACATTGTTATGAAATATTTTAGTTTATTTAATTTTATTTAGCTAATTTATGAAATACACATTATGTATAGTGAAATTGAACGCATCGAAGCCGCACTTCACGTGATGATTTGTCCAGATCCGTGAGGAGTGTCCCCACCTGGTGGTGGGCCCGGCGGCCGTGGCGCGCAAGATGGGCCTGCCCGAGGTCATCATGCCGGGCGACACGCGCAACGACCTCTACGTCACCGTCTGCGGCGGCAGCTTCTCGCGCGGCGCCTCCAAGTCCTCCGAGAGGAACATCGAGCTCTCCGCGCGCCTCGTCGGCCCGCGGGGGAACTTGCTGCCCGTAAGTCGCACTTACAGGGAACCTGCTGCCCGTGAGTCGCACTAATAGGGAACCTCCTGCCCGTAAGTCGCACTTACAGGGAACCTGCTGCCCGTGAGTCGCACTAATAGGGAACCTCCTGCCCGTAAGTCGCACTTACAGGGAACCTGCTGCCCGTGAGTCGCACTAATAGGGAACCTCCTGCCCGTGAGTCGCACTAATAGGGAACCTCCTGCCCGTAAGTCGCACTTACAGGGAACCTGCTGCCCGTGAGTCGCACTAATAGGGAACCTCCTGCCCGTAAGTCGCACTTACAGGGAACCTGCTGCCCGTGAGTCGCACTAATAGGGAACCTCCTGCCCGTAAGTCGCACTTACAGGGAACCTGCTGCCCGTGAGTCGCACTAATAGGGAACCTCCTGCCCGTGAGTCGCACTAATAGGGAACCTCCTGCCCGTAAGTCGCACTTACAGGGAACCTGCTGCCCGTGAGTCGCACTAATAGGGAACCTCCTGCCCGTGAGTCGCACTAATAGGGAACCTCCTGCCCGTAAGTCGCACTTACAGGGAACCTGCTGCCCGTGAGTCGCACTAATAGGGAACCTCCTGCCCGTAAGTCGCACTTACAGGGAACCTGCTGCCCGTGAGTCGCACTAATAGGGAACCTCCTGCCCGTGAGTCGCACTAATAGGGAACCTCCTGCCCGTAAGTCGCACTTACAGGGAACCTGCTGCCCGTGAGTCGCACTAATAGGGAACCTCCTGCCCGTGAGTCGCACTAATAGGGAACCTCCTGCCCGTAAGTCGCACTTACAGGGAACCTGCTGCCCGTGAGTCGCACTAATAGGGAACCTCCTGCCCGTGAGTCGCAATAATAGGGAACCTGCTGCCCGTGAGTCGCACTAATAGGGAACCTCCTGCCCGTGAGTCGCACTAATAGGGAACCTGCTGCCCGTGAGTCGCTCTAATAGGGAATCTCCTGCCCGTGAGTCGCACTAATAGGGAACCTGCTGCCCGTGAGTTGCACATAGGGAATGTGCTACTTATGTATATATATTTATGTATTTTATTTTCTTAACAGAAAGTGATATCGATCGGCGCCGGAGTTCCCCTAGTTGACGAGTATACTTCCGTGGTATACTATCATGACGACCGGCCGAGATGGCATGAAGTATTTAAAGTGAGTATTTTTATCGAATCGAATTACTGTATTAACCCATTTGGTAAAATAAATTATTATTATTATTTTATTTCTATCAAAATAGATTTATTTTTAGTAGTTATGTTAAGCATTTATCTTAGAACTCCAGTTAATCGTCCCGACGTTGCATCGATGTTTATAAGCTGATGATCATATTATGCCATTCCATAAGTGTACCTGGTAGGGGTGGGCCAATATTAATATCCCTCTTTTCGTATCCACCTATACAGACTGTCTCAGAACAGTCGTCTTGTAGAAGTTATATAGGTGGCTGTGAATATATTCTCATGACAATGCAATAAAACTAAAAGCTACGTGACACACATGACGTCATTATTGGCAACTACAATGTTTTTTATTTTTTTATTTGCCTATCATACATTCTAGTATTTGTCTTATTTGCTAAAACACCCTGTAAAGTTGTCTATTTAATTGTGTGTCGTCCAGTTCGACAGTACACCCTTTATTTATTTACTAGTATTTGTACCTTAGTCTTGGATGTCCTATGTATTCTATGTTGTCTAGATATCATAACACAAGCTTTGCTTAATTTGGGACTTGGTCAATTTGTGTGGAATTGTCCCGGGGTATTTATTATTATTATTTAGTTTGAAATGCAAGGTGTAATCCAAGCGTGGTCCTCCAGGTGTGCCTGAACATTGAGGAGTTCAAAGAAGCTCACCTGGTGTTCCTGTTGCGGCACCGAAGCTCCAACGAGGCCAAGGACCGCGCTGAGAAGCACTTCGCGCTGGCCTACCTCAAGCTCATGCAGCAGGAGGGCACCACCACGCCCGACAGGCAGCACCAGCTCTGCGTATATAAGGTCACCGCTTAACCTGCCTTGTACATGTTCACGCACTTCATGCTCCCCACACTTATGGAAAAGGGAAGGCCAAGCCTTTGAAATTAATTGAAATTTTCAATCCTAAATTTCAATTTTAAATTACAATTCTAAATTTCAATTCTAAATTTCAATTCTAAATTTCAATCCTAAATTTCAATCCTAAATTTCAATTCTAAATTTCAATTCTAAATTTCAATTCTAAATTTCAATTCTAAATTTCAATTCTAAATTTCAATTCTAAATTTCAATTCTAAATTTCAATTCTAAATTTCATATCTAATTAAATTTTAAATTTTAAATAAATCTCAACCCAATAGTGATAATTACCATAAAATCATAGCTCCACTCTACAGACCATAACAATATCTCCTCATCTAACAACCTGCAATTGTCAGCAACTAGAAACAGTGAACAGAAGTGTAAAGCGATAGGCTTGCGGTTGCATGGTAAGCTGTTTACGCCGGCTTACAATATCACTCGTGTGTTGTTGACCGTAATATATGTAGCACGCACGTAATGCTAACATAATTACACACTATCTCAGCTCCCTAGCTCGCGTATCAGCAACGACCTAAGTCGTGGTTCTAACATCGTAGAGAGAAACCTTAACTTTATGGTTCAGCATGTAATGACTTCGGAATCGCTCGACTAAGTGGCAAAAGTTACCGGAATTCAAGCTACGAGGTAATGACATAAAAAAGCACTATGTCAGGGTCAAGTTTTCGAGCTTGCTACCCTGATGGTCGGGCGAAGTGAACACGATGAAACATGCACTAGTTTCTACCCCGGGCGAACTGAACATGATGCTAGAAGCACTAGTCTCCTCGTGTAGATCGTGCAAATAGACAGTTCGGTCGAGACCAGAGGCACTAGTCTCCTCGTGTAGCTCATGCTCGGAGGTTGTCGTGTGTCGCAGATCGACGGTAAGCGCGGTACAGGGGGTGCGGGGGGTGGTGGGGGTGCGGGGGGCGCAGTGGGCGAGGTGGAGCGCGAGGCGGCGGCGGCGTGCCTGGCGCTGCCGGCGCGGCGCGACGAGCTGCCCACGGGCGCCGAGCGCGGCCTGACGCGCGGCCCGCTGGCGCTGGTGCACCGCGACGTGCTCACCGTCAGCACCAAGCTCTGCTCCACCAAGCTCACGCAGAGAGGTTCCGCCTACACTACACTAACGCTATCAATGTTTCACTACACTGACGCTACACTATTTCCGATCCCTCGTCGAACCTTCTATCCGACTCCTTTCCACTGCTTATTTTCCAAATACGTTAATTCTAAACTTTCGGCCTCATCCACCGATCCCTACTCTGGTAGGCCGCCGACCTTATCCGAAGCTCTCGACCAGAATCGCCTATGCTCATACGGTAGCTAGACAGTACCGAGAAATAACGCTCCCTCAACACTTCAGCGAACCGACCGGCTGTTTGGCCGGCGGCCTTCGGGTGGTTCACCTTCCAGTACCGATTAGTTCTCCATCATATAATGCTACTGAATATATGCCGAGTTGTATGATTGCGAAGAACGCTCAATCAATGTACTTTATTCCGTAAAGCATCTCAACGTAATGATTCCAGAGGAAATCCTTGGCGTTCTCAAATGGCACACGAGGCTTGAAGAAAACACACTGCGCACGGCTCTCAAGAGGTTGCTGTTGGTGCCAAGTGAAGAGCTCGTTAAATTCCTTCAAGATATACTCGACGCTCTGTTCAATATACTCACACAGGTACTGCTAATACCGTGACTAACCAATAACGTAAATGAATAACATACCTCTTTCATCCAGATTCTATCATTCTCGAGATATTTTTTTTTCAATTTATATATAAAAGGAACAAAAATAAATAGGGTACGAAATTGTATGCGATAATGCCTTGCAGTAAGTATAAACTGTTTGACGTTCCCATACTCGAGTGCTTGTCTGATACTTAATGCCGTAAACAAGTTAAAAGCGACGGACTAGCGGATACAAGCCTAATACTAGTAGGAATGCGAATGTTTTTGCCGTTGTACGAATCATTGTTACTCAATCAACAACAAAGAACAACATAACATAAGAACGGCTGAACGGAATTGGATGAAATTTGGCTTCGGGATAGATTATTAGCTGGGTTAACACATAGGATTATTAATTACAAATAAAACGTCTACCAAGGATATCAAATTTTACGCGAAATTGCAAGGCAATGTTAAGAATTTTTTTCCAGCGTATGCTTGTAGGTACTATATAACTAAATAAAAACTCTTATTACAGAAACGCAATTGAATCATTTACGGACATCGCACCATGTTAAATATTTCATTAAAATCTGTCCAGCCGTACAGGAGAAGTTCAGTGAAATGTTTCCATTGTAAGGTACAAGAAGAGCAAGAAGAGTACAACGAAGAAAGCTACGCAGTTTTGGTGCTGGAGTGCCTGCTGCGGGTGATATCGCTGGTGGCCGACCACAAGTACCAGCACTTCCAGCCGGTGCTGCACGTCTACATCGATACCAGCTTCTGCGACGCGCAAGCTTACGAGTATGTATTCCCACATTTATGTTTAAAGCACAGGTAGACAGTTGCGAGAAGATTGTAAGCAGATGGCGGGGGGGGGGCTGCAGCCCCACGAACGTAGGGCGGGCGGCTGTGTGTGACGCGGCAGTGCGCAGGAACCTGATCGCGGTGATGGTGTGGGCGGTGCGCGGGGGGGGCTGCAGCCCCACGAGCGTAGGGCGGGCGGCTGTGTGTGACGCGGCAGTGCGCAGGAACCTGATCGCGGTGATGGTGTGGGCGGTGCGCGGGGGGGGCTGCAGCCCCACGAGCGTAGGGCGGGCGGCTGTGTGTGACGCGGCAGTGCGCAGGAACCTGATCGCGGTGATGGTGTGGGCGGTGCGCGGGGGGGGCTGCAGCCCCACGAGCGTAGGGCGGGCGGCTGTGTGTGACGCGGCAGTGCGCAGGAACCTGATCGCGGTGATGGTGTGGGCGGTGCGCGGGGGGGGCTGCAGCCCCACGAGCGTAGGGCGGGCGGCTGTGTGTGACGCGGCAGTGCGCAGGAACCTGATCGCGGTGATGGTGTGGGCGGTGCGCGGGGGGGGCTGCAGCCCCACGAGCGTAGGGCGGGCGGCTGTGTGTGACGCGGCAGTGCGCAGGAACCTGATCGCGGTGATGGTGTGGGCGGTGCGCGGGGGGGGCTGCAGCCCCACGAGCGTAGGGCGGGCGGCTGTGTGTGACGCGGCAGTGCGCAGGAACCTGATCGCGGTGATGGTGTGGGCGGTGCGCGGGGGGGGCTGCAGCCCCACGAGCGTAGGGCGGGCGGCTGTGTGTGACGCGGCAGTGCGCAGGAACCTGATCGCGGTGATGGTGTGGGCGGTGCGCGGGGGGGGCTGCAGCCCCACGAGCGTAGGGCGGGCGGCTGTGTGTGACGCGGCAGTGCGCAGGAACCTGATCGCGGTGATGGTGTGGGCGGTGCGCGGGGGGGGCTGCAGCCCCACGAGCGTAGGGCGGGCGGCTGTGTGTGACGCGGCAGTGCGCAGGAACCTGATCGCGGTGATGGTGTGGGCGGTGCGCGGGGGGGGCTGCAGCCCCACGAGCGTAGGGCGGGCGGCTGTGTGTGACGCGGCAGTGCGCAGGAACCTGATCGCGGTGATGGTGTGGGCGGTGCGCGCGGCGGGGCGCGGGGAGGCGGCGCTCAAGCGGCTGCTGGTGTGCATGAAGTGCGTGGAGAGCCTCACGCGGCTGCTCGTGCGCAGTCGCCAGCTGCGCCGCGCGATGGGCGACACGCACGCCGACCAAGACTTCGCCCTGCTCTTCCAGGTACGAGCTCTTTTCTCCCAATGTAATTTCCATATATTGCTTTTACAGAAATATTTTTTTTATAATCAATCAAAATATTTTATTCAATGTAAGGGACACAGGGAACACTTATTGAACGTCACATATTTAATATAAACTAAAGTTACCACCGTTTCCAAGAAAAAAAAAAGTACCTGCCAGGAGAAGAAACGGCGAAACAAACTCCCCGGTTTTTTTTTAACATTTGTTCCCTTTTACGTGGGGGGAGAAAAGATTATATATATAAACTCTGTACCAGAGGAGCAATTCATTGCCATGCATGGCCATCATTCAAATAATCTGATGTTTTATAATAAGCCTTTTGAATTAATTTACTTTTAACGACAGCTTTAAATTCTACAAAAGGTAATTCAATTATTTTCCGAGGTAGCTTATTAAAAAAGCGTATACCTTGCCCGACAAATGAGTTGCTAGTTTTGTGTAATCTAGCTGTAGGAACATGGAGTTTATCTTTGTTACGTGTATTTACAGTATGCAAGTCGCTATTTTTCTTAAGTTTTATAATATTCTTTCTTACAAATAACACATTTGAAGTAGGTGTCGAGTACTCCTGACGTTCCCATTCTTAATTGTCCGATCGATTTGATCTAGGTAGTTGGAATGTAGACTATGGCTCTTCTTCCATACAGTTTCGCATTGTATATCTTATTTTTGAATATTTTTTCCAAATATCCTTTCTCGTGTTCTTGATTTCACCTTTGAAATACACCTACCACACCACACTTAAATAGAGTAATACAATTTTAAAGACAAGTGATTATTTTGATGCAGAGCTTCCTCGAGTCAGTGGTGTGGCTGATGCGATGCGGTGACCACGCCCTCACGTGCCAAGGGTCCGCGCTCAAATACTTACCGCACGCCGTACCCCACGTCATAAAGGTGTTCCCGGATGTGGAGCTCTGGTGAGTGATGCAGAACGATCTACTTAGGAGACTAACGAGCATTTTTTATTTCTGGAATAAAACATATCTGTGTCAGATTTCATCCAATTTATTTCTGTAGTGTCTTATACTAGAGAATAAACTTACACGTTTATAATATTAGCAGGATTCCTTGTATCCATTAAGTTGCATTTTTGATAAGTAGTTGTAAGTAGCGTGGTTGCCTGCGACACAAAGATCGCAATTTCGAATCCCCACTGTACCAATGAGTTTTTCTGAACTTAAGTACAGTGATTAGTCAGACCACGAGCTATACGCTGAAGGAAAACATCGAGAGGAAACCTGCATACGTCTGAGAAGAAATTCAAAGGCGTATATTTGGTCGGGCTGGAGTAACGGCGGTGGACTCGCCATCTGCCCGTTGGCATCTAATATATCTCTGGCGGAAAGTAGGTGTGTGGGTACTACCTATACACTTCTGCCTACCCCTTCGGGGACCCTTGTGGGAAGGCGTGAGGATATGAGAATTTTTGAAAATATTTGTCGTGTGGCCTTTGAGCTGCCTCTAAGGTTAGGATGTATCGTGAGTGTGAGGCATGGTGTCGTAGCTCGTACCTGGTGCGCGCGATGGAGGCGCTGCCGCTGGGCCGCCTCAGCAAGCAGCGCGTGCTGGCTTTGCTGGAGCTGGTGCGCGGCCCGCTGGCGCTGGCGGCCCGCGCGCGCGCTGCGCTGCTGCCGCACCTGGCCGCCACGCTACGGGCGCTGCTCAGGGACGCCGCCGAGGTGACTGCCGCACACACATACACACGCACACACACACGCACACGCACGCGCACGCAGCACACAAACACACGTACGCACACGCACACACACACAAGCACACGCACACGCACGCACGCACACACACACACACACACGCACACACACACACACATACACACATACACACTACACATGGAACGAAACAAATTAATATCACATCGGCCGTACCCTAGGCGATACTTAATAGACCCCTCTTAGAAACGGCGCTGCTCAGGGACGCCGCCGAGGTGACTGCGACACACACGCACACTACACCCTTACGACACAGAGAGACAAAACAAATGAATATCACACCGTCCGTACCCTTAGTAGACCCCTCTCACAAGCAGCAACAGGCCGTACACTAGACAACTCCTTCGAAATCCTCACATACACAATCGACACACGTCGCCAAATGAGCACTATAGGCCGTACATTAGGTGACACCTAGCAGATCCCCTACAGACATACTCACCGTTAGTTCTCAGAACTAGAGAAATTCAGCATATAGGCAAACGAACACTAGTAAGTCCCTACACGCTGGATTGCATATCGACTTATACTTACATATATATTATCACGCCGAGTCCCTAACGGGGTAGGCAGAGAGTATAGCGCGCCAGTTCTCTCTAGACTTACATACCTCTTACGCCTAGATAAACTTATATTTAGGTATAAGGATAAGTTTATGTTACAAGAAAAGTCTATTTTTGAAACTCACCTTTATATATTTTTCTATCAATACAGGAATGGTCGTCGAACTTAAAGTCATCATACTTTAATCATTGAAACAAACTAACCAGACGCATTTAAATAAGTAAAAAAAATGCGTTACAGAAAAGCATAATTTATTTACACAAAAGCTATTTTACAAAATTTTAACCAACCAATATAAACACATTTACGTACATATTTAACCAACCATTTAACATCTTAAATGAAAAGCGTACTAAGCTTCTATCCATTCCTTTTATACCTGTTTCATCTTTAATGCCAGAAAAATTATTGTTAACTATTGCAATAGCATTCAAATAATTAGCAAATAGCTACACATGTTTGCACACTTACACAAACCCACTTGCAAAATGGTCCAATTGGTTTGTATGTACATGTCACTAAACTATACCTTGAATGTTGGTGACACCCAACGGATATATAGTATTTAAAACGTGGTTATTTTTAAATGAGGGTTAACGAAAGTAAAAAAGAAACGATATATTCATTATTGGATACACTTTAGTGTTGAATACGACCTCTATAATAGAACTGTTTTGCATTCCAACAAAACAGATATTATGTGTGCGAAGAAACACACAGCGTTGGTTGAAGAAGCTGTCTCTAGATCTCGCCATTTTGCCAAATTAAATGGAATAACTCACCAAGTTTCCATGTTTTTATACTTCTCTCTCTTTCACTCGCAGTAGCGCGCGCCAAATTTGCTCTATCCTGGAGCGCGGTGTCAACTGTCACTCATAGAAGTCTTCAATATCCACCAGCAAGCCCTTGCTGCAACGCTGTGTGTTTCTTCGCACACATAATATCTGTTTTGTTGGAATGCAAAACAGTTCTATTATGTGTTCTCCAAAACACACAGCGTTGGTTGAAGACCTGTTTGTTATCTGCTGGTGAAAGAGAATCAGTATCTGATTGTAGACGCTATGTGATAAATTAATAAATTGAGATAAACTCAAATCCTCTGTTAAACAGAACAACCAAGAGAGGATCTCTTGAAGTATTGTGCTATTTGCAAAACTTCTTACTTATTTTATGGAATAATGCTTTGATGAAATTAATATCTTTTCAACAAAAGAAACGATAATCTGAGCCAAACTGCTCCTATTGAGATAGAAGTAAAAGTAATAATACTAGGTTATCATTAAAATCTTAAATGATGTCAATATTGTAAAAATAGCAGTACAACAAATAACAATATTATAATTAAAAAACATGAAATTTCTTCATTCATTCCTGAGAATGATCAGATCTACCTGGGGCCAGTATAAAAGCTTCATGGCTTTGTATATAATTTTTTTCTTTATTTAACCAAAAGCTGCCTTCTAGGTAACTTCTAGAAGTGACTGCAGCCCTGATACTTCTCGAGGGAGCATCAATATTAAGCTCCTCGAATATCATTTTAATACAGCCAGTTATTGTAGTCCTTGTACCGGTTGGTTTACCCACACTTATTATAGAGATTATCCAGCTAGTCAGCAGCCTGACTGGACCTAGTCTTTCTTGTGTGGCACGTCTAAGACATCTGATATGCTTTACAGGGCATACATTATGGTCAGGGTGAGTCAGTTCCCTCCCATCTTTAATGTGGGGCATATATTATCCCTCCCTTTCCTTTAATCATATTACATATTATATTCCGAATTATGTTAAAGAGTAAGAATGTGCCTTCCAGATCCTTACTATCTGGAATATTAAACTTGTTGTATTCTAACGCAAGGAACTGGTGTTATACCAGTACCAATTATATGGTCTTAATATTTGCTTAGTGAAAATAATACATGAAATATGTATCTGATATATTATCTACACTTAAAGTGGCACAGTAAATCAAATTACTGATCTATGAAGAATTATCATATTGCAGGCAAAGTTATTCTTAAGATATAATTTAGCAAGTAATCTAGTTACCTAGATAATGTCAAGGCTCTATGATTTATCTTATGTGACACCCTGACACCCATCTTCTTAATTCAACTTATTACTATTTTGTACATCATCCTCAATAGTCCCTTGGGTAATTGTTACTAGCCCTGGGATAGATTCTAGTCGGTATAGACCTGACTATATACATAATATATAGATACATACATAGCTTCCTGCATAGGTCCGCTTTTGATACCGATTCCTCGTAAGCTCTTGCTTTCCTCGGGCAGTGTAAACCGAATCCAATGGGGGGCAATCGATATTCTACCTGCCGTAATGAGACGGCATGGACTTAAGTTTGGCGGAGGAAAATAACTAGCCCAATTGAAACGGTCGCCTTGGACGGTACGCATCGCAAAATCATGCCAAACCATCCGAGTCCCAATGACGTTACGTCGCACAACGGCCGACTACGTCCGGGACGCCCCACTTTCGAAATTTGGCCCCCGAGGCCTGGGGCAACAGGTGTCATTCCGACACGGGTGTGTTTCTTGTAAGAGGCGATAGGTTGGGAAAGCTCTTAAGTCCGTCTGGGACCTCCCTTTCTTAGAAGTATGGCCTTCGAGGCCTAGTAACCCAGGTGCCATTCCGACACGGCTTGATTCTGAGACTCTTTTTAACTTTTTAACATGGCCCCCGAGGCCAGGTAAAACAGTTGTCATTCAGGGACGGATCCGTTTCTTGAGAGGCGGTCGGCTCTGACACTTAATCTCATCAGTGAGATAGTCAGAGAGTGGTGCCTAAGTGATTTGTTAACTCCAATAGTCTGGTAGTTAGGTTTAGGAGGACACTAGATTGAGTACCGCATTAACCCTACAACACTCTAATAACATTTTGTTGCCCACCACAATCTGAGTATTCAAGAGAAGGCTATGTATGCTTTGCTTGTCTTATTGCTCCAGACATAGCCAACTTCTCCCACTGGCTTAAATGCCAATAAAACTGATATTGCCAGGCTAATGAAAGGTAATATTCATTCAGCTGAGCACTCCAGCCCACATCTGCTGCATATGTGGTATGAAAGCGAGTTATTGGTGACTTGTATGGTGCAATAGCATTGTGATCTATGGCATCTTGCCAGCATCTCAGCTTCTGGTACACAAGATAGGGTAGTAATAGTATTTGTCCAGGTTTACCTTTGGTGACAAAGTGCTCACCCTACTACTTCATTCTGTAGTAAACAGATTGGTAAAGTCCGGCTTTATAAATTCTGTAACTGAGTTACTTAGAGACTTTCTGGACATCTATGTGCCAGCCATGGGCTGCCAAAGGCTGCAGTTTCTGAAAACTGGGAAACTAAATTGACTTGCTCTAGTAGCCAAGTAAAACATTATCTAAGTTAGCATGTACCCTGCTACCTTAACAGTACAATTCTGCTGCCAGGTAGTTAGTTTCTACTGCTATGAAGTCCGTATATTATACGTATAAGACTGTATATTATACTCTCACCATTATACTTCCCATAGGTTGAATATGGACCTTGAATGCTATCTTCGTTCTTAACTATGAATAACTTAAACTTGGACAGGTTTCATGTCTCTGTAAGATCTTTGCTTCTTTAATATTGTTTTTGTCATTTCAGAGTACAGCTCTATTTAAAAACAAACTTGTTTCTCTACTTTATATCTTTCCAAACAAACTTTGTTACAATATTGTATAAGAGTCTTAGTGAAGGGTATAAGACTTGCTATTATGAACTTCAGAATGAATTCATACTGTAGCTCTTTGGTTGGCTTAAGAAGCGCAACCTCCCTGAAGTTCTCATGTAAGCATGTAAGCTCTAGTGTTATTGGGAAATTTGCCCCTTGACTTACAACCTCTAAGCCCACTTAAAAAGTCATCTCTCACCTCTATTCAAATCTCAGTTCTGATCTCTGGGATTCCTTCTGGATCTTAGGTATTCTGGTGCATTTATGCATGTACATGTGTATACAATTATTGTAAATAATATATAATATATCCTCACGCCTTCCCACAAGGGTCCCCGAAGGGGTAGGCAGAGGTGTATAGGTAAGACCCACACACCCACTTTCCGCCAGAGGTATATTAGGTGCCAACGTGACAGATGGCGAGTCCATCGCCTTTACATTTATTGATTAAGGATTTTATCCTCTTCTGTCTATCTCTCCTTGGTTAAGCTAAGTTAAGTTTGGAGCTTATGTCTGACAGGGATGCTCTAACCTTCTTACAGTAAATTCATACATAAATATCATTAAAGAACATTTTAACTTCTTTTTTATCTTCACTCCGTCCCAAAAGGGGTAGGCAGAAGTGTGTAGCAAAAACCTGCTCACCCTCTTTCCTACAGACATGTATTTTCTACTGTAGGTGCCAATGTGACAGATGGCAAGTACATTGTCATTACTTAAACCACAATTATATATACACCTTTCAATTTCTTCTCAAACATATGAAGGATCCTCTCAATATTTCCCTTCACCATAAATCGACTGATTGATGAATCACTGTACTTAAGCGTGGACAAGCTAATTGGGACAGTCAGGATTTAAACTTGCAATCATTGTTGCAGGCAACTACTTGAACCATTCTGCCGACACGACTTTCATTTTCAATATATACTTTCCCTTTAACTTGTACCACAAATTACCTCCATGTTATTATCATAATACAGTAAGGACACCTGGACAAAAGAATGTGGCAGCTTTCTCACAAATATTTACTTAGGGATAATTCTTGTAAATTTGCTGCTGCCCTACTACTACTTATAAATCTTACAAGCCCTGCTATAATAAATCCTTTACTCTAGTAGTATATAGACCTTCTTGGCCGGAGTTAACACTGCTTCTGCAGATGCTAACTAATCCAAAGTATCTTGAACTAACATGAATCTTAATTTATTTTAAGATTGATTAATTTTAATAAGCCAAAATAAGATAGCAATCTTATTTGTCATAACGTATGCAATTTTTGCGTGCCGGAATGAGTGGTGTTAAAATGCTAAGGTTGACTTAGGAGTTACCAGCACTGGCAGAGTCAGGGAACTCCGACTTTTATTGTAGCCTATGATGAAGTTGACAATACTGTGGCAACTGTAACATATATCCTGATATAAAGTTTACCTGGTACCTTCAGTTTTCACTGCAATAATTGGAATCAGAATCTTTATGCGTAGTTCGCTTTCTTTTCTTGGCTGTTGAAGCCGCTACCTCATCCTCCGAGGATAAAAAACTCTTCTCATCCTCTTCACTCAGACTGAGAGAGGGATCACCACGGTCAGTGACTATCACGGAATACCGCTGGTCGATCATTTACCTGAGCACTGCAATCGCGGAAGCCTCGGTTTTGGTATTGGTACAAACATTAGTACCGAACAAGAATTACGCGCACTCAACTTAAAAAAAAATTTCAATCGAACTTCCACGACTATTATTTAAACATTTCCTGTAGTTTTAAGTGTATAACACTTATAATAACATAAATTTAGTTTACAAAACAAGATTTTGCATCCATTGGCGGCAAAATCTAAAGACGCTATGAGTGACAGTTGACACCGCGCTCCAGGATAGAGCAAATTTGGCGCGCGCTACTGCGAGTGAAAGAGAGAGAAGTATAAAAACATGGAAACTTGGTGAGTTATTCCATTTAATTTGGCAAAATGGCGAGATCTAGAGACAGCTTCTTCAACCAACGCTGTGTGTTTTGGAGAACACATAATATTGTGTAATGTTCATAGTAAAGCCTTGCTTCATGACGTGCTATTGGCATTATTGATGAGTGTGTAAGAGACAGGCATATGTGACGCCTATGAAATCTGTCTCGCTCGCACTGTTCACTCTTTTCATCAGGTTATATTCGTCCAAACTTTTATTTATTATTATTACTTTCCCTCTTCGCGATTTTTGTAAATTTTATCATCGTTTTTGGTGTCTTTAGTTCCTTTATTATTCGCGTTACGGCGTTAGCCCTCATCACACCCCACTGTTAGTGTAGTTTGTAAACTTTCGGATTTAATATACAATTTACTAGGTGATTTGTCAAAGATATTTGTCAAATGTAAGTTAAAAGATCACTCATTGAAATTGTATATTGAAACCGAAGTTACTTATATGTGGTCGTCAATAACATTGTGTCCGTCCGTGTGTTAATCATCAATATATACAAGGCACTGTGATTGTATGCAGCACTTGACACTGGTATGTATTATGTATAAGTTATGTACGAGCTGCGGATGGGGCGAGAGTATATAAATAACGAACCATTTTGAATCTTATTCCTACACTATTCAGTCTATTTTCGACGTTCTTAATATAAGACAGTTTCTCGAAATTCAACTCTCGCCCCAATCGCAGGCAAATAAGAGTCACGGCGACAGCTTCGTGTCCTGGAGTCTACTGCGAGGTAAGCACCGCACGCCGATGCATGCTGCCCGATTTGCACCTTTATGTATTGTAGTGTAACGGCTAGATTTGTTTAGTAACTTATTGCTGAGAATATTACAGCAATTCAGTACTGTATTTCGTATTTATTAATTTTGAGCGTCGTTAAAATGTCGTATGAAATATACGTAATTTATCGGATGGTAACTATGATTTTGCTATATTGAACAAATTTTACTACGTGGATAACTGTACGTCTGGGCAACTACCGGAATCAAAATAATAATAACGTCATGAGCTTCATTAAAACCTGTACATTTTAACTCATAGAACTAATAGAAATATTATTTTAGTACATTCTTGACTAACGTTACCCCGCGATTTTTTTTCTAGAGTTTTTTGGAGAAACTTATATTCAACGTTTCGTTCTGTATTTCTTGGGCGAGAGAGGAACAAACTCCCTAATAAAATAAAATATGTAGCATGGGACGGTAAAACAATTCCTTCAAGCTTATTTATTATCTGTAGACAGAACCCAGGCTTAATGTATCAAGCCATAGCCGTTCATCAACTTGGCCTGCTCCACTCGAACTCTAAACTTCAGAGATCGAGTATAAGCCGGACTACAGTCTATACTGTTGAACTGCTTAGACAAAAACTGAAAATAAAAATAAAACAATATCAAGGTATTCGGATAAAAATAACACGTTTTGTTAATATGTAGGTAGGTTAAATTTAATTGCTTTTGCATGAAGCTTATTTTCTAACACATATAGAAGGAGATAAGGAACATACACTTATCTATCTCCGGATGGATTTCCAGGAGCTTAATTGTTATTAATTTTAGATCAATAAAGTAATTGTCGAGTACAGCTCTCTAGTAGAAATAAGAATTAATAACATTATTGACTCTGTTATGATGGTGGTCTGTTATGTGGTATTCAATTTTATTGGAAATTTCATTTTCCTCACGCCTTCCCACAAGGGTCCCCAAAGGGGTAGGCAGAGGTGTATAGGTGTACCCACACACCCACTTTCCGCGCGTCCATTTTTTTTATATTTCTTGGGTGGCGAACAAGGTAAAATTTACATATGATATCAAATTTTACGCGGATGAAACCGCGGGGCACAATAAAATTACAATATAATGCAGAAAATTTCTTCGAAATAGGTTGATTAGAAGTAGCCTCTTTATAATGTTACTATACATTATCCTTGGTTCGTTATTAATCCTTCGCTTGCACGCATCCTAATTCTTATAACGCCTATAGTAACTGACAGACCAGATACACCCCTAGCCGCACCCGCATCTTGAGATGTGCACACAAATAACTTCACGGCAAAATGATAAAGTTTTCCCTATTATATGTGTTACACTATATACTTTATGTATATGTTTACCGGTAATTATGTATTTATTATACTAACTCCACATTGTGTTGTGTGCTGTGTGGGCATGTAGATCACTTGTGTGTGTGTATGTGTGTGTAAGCACCGTTTGTGTTGGGTGGGCAGTGTGTGGTTCATAGCTGGGGGAATTACTCGGAATGTATTCCGAGTTTTAGTGTAGATTTATATGTTCGTTTTAAATTGTATTGACATTTGTACGTTCACAGTAATTACGTTAAATATTGTATGAGTAAATATTTCATTTTAAGCGTGACTGTCAATTAGTCCAGATATTATTAGCTGTAAAAATTAATATGCATCTTATCAATAGCCGAAGACTATATCTCCTTCAAGAAATTGACCAAAAACGCAAAAAAATCTTGTTTGGTCTGATTGGTAGTTCCTGTTTTTAGTGCATAAATGCACTGATACAAAAAAAATGTATTATGTTACTATAAGATTTCCATAAGAAAGATCTAATTTCAGTGAAATACTTTGATTTAATCACAGCATAATGCATAAGAGACGAGCGATTTTATCCTAACAGCCCGCCTGACGGTAAGCTATTACCGCCGCCTAGAAGTGATAAGCATTTTTTTTTTGATAATATATACAGTTCGATTGTCCAAGTTAGTAGTCGCCCAAGTCAATAAATAGAGTTGAGACGATCACGGTACTTGAAAGTGCTCTCTCACAGCGCTCAAGTTATATGGCGGTAAAGTAAGTAGTGCAATAGTAAGCCATGATCACAATCTATAACAATATTATGTAACAATAATGGGATAACACAATACGTGGAGTGGGTACTACATCAATAACCTATCTAAACTCCCTAAGTGGAAGGCAATTAATAGGTCACTAAACCAAATTGGGCTTTAAATCAATTATAACTAAATACAAAATTAGAATGAGTAACCTCTGAACCATACACATTCGCCGACCATTTTTGTCTGTCTGTGTGTTATACATATTAACTCTCTCACTGTTTCTCGTCCATGTGTTTCTATCAATACATCCAGATATCTACAGTGTATATAATTATGACCTTTAAATTTATTTAATTAAGGTTAATTATTGCGTCGATACAATTTATATATGTATGTATGTACAAACACACTTACAACACGATAGCTGTGAACCTCTTCAATATAACATTAATATTTTGATGTTGTTACAAGAGTATTAATAATACAATTAAAAAAGTAACTAGCGAGCTTTCGATGTCGCGTGAAAACTAAATTGTGTGCAAACTCTTGATGTGTGCATGTTATGCATTTGTGAGCTGTCAGTTTGACAGTTGAAGATGTCACTGTCAAAATTGATTGCACACGAGTGTGTGTACCGAGTGATCATTGTACAATTAACATTTTTGTAATAAATATTTTGGACAACATTATGGTGATAATGCCAAAATATTCACTATAATATATTTTTTTAATTTAATGTCACCTTATTTGAGATACCATTAATTTTGCAATGATCAGTTAGTTATATGTTAGCTGCGGTTGACGAGTGCCCGGTCGTGGAAAAATAAAGCTTTGTGCCTTGACAATAGAGAATAGAATGGCTGAATTCCAAAGAACAAAGAATTAATTTTCAGTAAATTAAAAGAAATATATCTCTTCATAATGTGGGTTGTGTTGTTATAAACCTATTGTCTGGGTACATCAGTAAGAGACTCATCTCGTTAATCCTGAAATGAATTATGGTCCAAAATAAAAAAAATCGACAAACACTTATTTAAATTTGTTTGTATATTATGGAGGGCTGTAACTTCTGTGTTTATATTGATCTTTAAATGACATATTAAAAGTAAATCTACCTAGCACCCCACGTTTATTCTGATTCATTTTCATTTAAGAAGAAAAATCACATGAAAATTGCCTGGCAGGAAGCATCTTGGTCCGGCGATTGTCCGATTAAGTAAAAGTTCCCGGAACCATCAATACTACACCAGAAGAATGTTCATTGTAAATAAAAAAAGGAATGATTTTCAATTAAAAGTGTGCCTAGTTAAAAACTCTCTACGGTAGCCTACGGGTTTCGGTTTAAAACCTGCAGTGTCAGGGGCATTGTTAGCTTTCTTTGCAAAAGTCTCATAGTGTTGGTCGATTTTTTTTACTGGAAGTGGTCTTAAAACCCGGGCACGAGTCTGCGTGGCTAGCTTGGTATCGGGTGTGGCAGTGGGACCGCGACGCTGCCCACAAGTCGCGCTCCGTGGGCAAAGCTGCGCGGCTGCTCGGCGCAGACACTGCGAGGCTGCACGACCATACACACCACCAGCAAATCGTATGTATACCCCTTAAGACATAAGGAGCCTACAAACCTTGTGGGCACAACACGTGACGAGCATTTGGCTTTCAGACTATTATTCCCTACTCTTTAAGGGTGGGTATTGAGTGTTACTTCAATGGACACATTTTGTCGCTCTATATTTATAACGTCACAACACTCAACACAGCCGAATGCTCGAGTGATGTAGATAATACAGGCAAACAGAGCATTTGGCTTACAGACATTTTATCTACTGTTTTAAGGATGGGTATAAAGTGTTACTTCAATAGACTCGTATTATTTCTGACGTTCTAGATTGCTTTATCTGTATCCGTCATAACACCGAAATTCTCGAATTATTCTCGAATTTAACTTCAAAATAGAAGCCGAATGCTCGAATTTAACTTCGAAATACAAGCCGAATGCTCGAATTTAACTTCGAAATTGAAGCCGAATGCTCGAATGATTATTACAGGTAGCACTACGGCTTTTATTATAATAATTGTGTATATTTGCGAGCTTTTATATCGAATGCATAATCCGTTAACACTGCTTCATTAAGAAAACAATTGTTATATTTAGCATTTATCATTCTAGAATAATGATTTGAATGATAAATGCCAACGTATTGCATAATTAATATATTGTTAATTAGCATAGCAATAATTACAACTATTTAATTGCACTATTGTCGTGTAAACAAGTCTATTTATAATATTAGGTACCTACGTATTCCTGCGTAAAGTACAATGTGACATAAGTGCCAGGAAAGCAGGGCTTAATAAAAACCATTTATACTCATGTCCTGTATTGGTTCGGTGTTATTGTCATAATAGTGTATAATTTTTTATCAATATATATGCGTAGGAATAGTATAGTGAAGTTTTTTAAACAGGAATGCGAAGTGAGTATACCCATTGTTAAAAAAGAAAAACATTCGCGTTCTGATTTTAAATTAAGGACAATTCAGCCTGTAATTAATTGTTCGACAAGGACAAACTCTTTTGTTACCAGTAATTGGAAAATTATAGAAGAAAAAAACGCGTTCTGATTTTAATATAAGGAAAATTTTGTTACTAGTATTGCCCCGCGGTTTCAAATTAAATTTGACTGCTGTTCTCCTGCATGGTGATATCTATAGCCTTCAATAAACGAGCTATCTAACGTAAACGTATTATAGTAAAGAATCTGATGAGATTAGCGCGTTCAAACAAACAAACACTGCCTCTTTATATTTTACCATAGATAACGCCTTATTTTTTCATGCTGTAGGGGTGTCACGCATTCGATTATATATGTATTTTTTAATTTATCTGATTTTTTTAATTGTCATTGAAACATTGCCTGGATGAATAATACATATGACAAGTATAAATAAATTTATTATTAAGTTATAGCATGCTTTAAGTTCTATCGTAAATTTTCGATTGAGACTAGTATTTTTTCGAAATTCTACAATTGAACTTCTATATTGTCAGTGTGCTGTAAACTTCGCTTTGTCATATCACACCGTAACCTAATTAAGCTATAATAGACCTTAAGTCCATTACTTTGCGGTCTACAGGATTCTTCACATTTTCCTCGTACATTGTCAAGAGTTAAACAGGTGGTACTTTACGTGTTATTATTATATTGAAATAATTTAGTGTTTTTCGTTTTATGCAGCGCTGTGGTAAGAAAGGTTAGTTAATGGAACATAATATTTTGTTATGAAACCAATTTCAGTGATATTTTGTTAGGTTGACAAGGAGACTTACCTTACACCATGTGTATTATCATCGGGAAATTTTACATACTTATATTTTCTCTCTTATCTAAATTGGATCATTATCACTACTCTCCTATTAACTTAGTGTAATATTTTTGAAAAAAAAATACTGTTAACTTTGCCTTAGAAAAATCCGCTCAGTAGTTGGCAGTACCTCGTTCAGACCCGCGGCGGGTGAACTTTGCGGGAACTTTGTTTCATACCAAGTGATAAGCAAGTTGCCAATCAGCTATGAACCTTTTCTCTACGATATAAGGTGGAGCTATGCGTGGAAACGCTAGGCGAAGTGATGACGCTGCTCGCGCGAGACGACGTCGGGCCGGTGGAGGCGGACCGCGGCGAGCTCGCACGAAGGCTGCTGCACACTGTACTGCGCACTGCGGCCGCCATGCTCAAGGAGCGGGCCAGGAGTGACGGCTCGGGCAATAGCCCGGATGATTCTCTCTTGGTGAGTACGTTTAGGCCATTCCGAGGTATTCAAGAACAAGAAAGTGAATAGCCAGCTCCATCTTCACTTAACATCGGGTGAGAATAAAGACAATTGCAATACCGTCAAAAATAAAACTGAATTGTACCAACTCATTTGTGTGTTACATACTATATGCATACGAAGCTCTGCATGTTGTAGATACAATATAACTTCAATCCGAGTTATACGGGATAGGTAAAGAAAGAAGAGCGCCAGACTCACGAGAACGTAATATGTAGCATACATAGGCATACTGTCCTCCAGGTGGTAAGAGCTGCTTATGGACGCTTGTGGCACTAAGGGAGCGTAGCCGACCCTGCAGTAATACTCTCATAATCCTTTTTGAAGAGAGAGTAGTCTCTCTAAGAAAATCAAACGGGAGGTCTTTACACACCCTGTGCATTTTCGGAAAGGAAGGGCGCTCTTCTCTGATGTTGTGTTTCTGTGGTTACCCCTTCGGCATCGTTAGTACTCTAATGCTGTACGGTCGTCGGGCGCGTGTGTAAGTGTGGGACGCGGGCGTGTTCGCAGCGGCGGCTGATCTCCGTGCTGCTGGACATGGTGCGGCAGATGTCCAAGGAGCAGTACAGCATGGTGGTGGCGGCGCTGGAGGCGGAGGGCGCGGGCGGCGCGGGCTCGCTGGTGGCGGACGCGCTGGCGCTCATGGCCACGCTGCTGCAGCGGCCCGTGTTCCACCCGCACTGGGCCGACATGCTGCACCTGCAGCACTACGTCATGCTGCACGCCTTGAGGTCGGTACCAGTATCTACATTTTTTTACAGTACTACATGAGTACACAAAGAGCCGTGGTGGCCGAGTGGTTTGACTGCTGTTGTCTGCAACACAAAGATCGTTCGTTCGTTCGTTCGTGCGATCGAAAGTTCGAATCCCGACTGTACTATTGAGTTTTCTGAACTTATGTACACACTACGAGCTTTACGTTGAAGGAAATCATCGAGAGGAAACCTGCATACGTTTCAGAAAAAATCATAGGCGTGCTTGAGCCGTTACGGTAGACTACCCATCTGTCACGCTGGCACCTAAAATATATCTTTGGCGGGAAGTGGGTGTCCCATACGCCCACTTTCCGCCAGTATTACTACCTAATACACCTCTGTCTACACCATTGGGACTTCAGGAGCTGAAGTCTAGAAATGTAGTGCATTACATATACCTATTGTGTGCGCAGATGTATATTGTGCGTAATAGATGTGGGTGTGCGTGCTTACGGCCGTACGTATCGTATCTAATGTGCGTGCGCAGATGTAATAGTGTGTGCGATGTGCGTGCGCAGGCTGGTGGGCACGACGCTGCGCGACCGGCTGTCGCAGGCGGAGGCGGGGGCGGGCGCGCTGGCGGCGGCGCAGGTGCAGTGCCGCGCGTGGTTCTCGGCCGGCGCGGCGCTGGCGGCGTCGGCGCCGCTGCAGCTGCAGGAGCTGCCCGCCGCGCGACGCCAGCGGCTCACGGCGCTATACGGGGACATCCGCCGCGGCGTCGCCGACTGCTTAAGGGAGATGTGGTTCAGCCTCGGTACGCAGCTTTGTGCTCACGGATATATTCTAGTCTAACTAACTACAGGTTTATTTCATTAATTTTACTCCAAAATGACCATATTTGCCGAGACAATCGAAAACATTTTACCGAGATACACCAAATTTGTATATTGGCTTATCATCAGGGCTCTTTTGGATCTGTTTGAAACAAACGACTGCACGACTTGAGTTTCTTCTCGTCACATGCACTTAGATACCCCCCGTGTACTGTAACCGGTCAGTGCTAGTTGCAATTATTGTTTTAAACGGTTAAAAATGTGTCCCCAGGCGAGCACAAGCGCTCGTTCATCCCGGACCTGGTGGGTCCCTTCCTGCAGGTGTCGTTCCTGCCCGACGAGGAGGTGCGCAACACCACCATCCCGCTGTTCTTCGACATGATGCAGACCGAGTACAGCCACAGCGTCGCCAACGGAGATAGCGGTCAGTACGCCATCGATCGCTCAAATTAAAACATTGATTTTATTTTCAACGATAAATTATTATCGTTGAAATCGCTTTTGCGATAAGGCCGCCTATTGTGCCTACTATATGTTTTTCTTTGTCATTTCTGTTTGTTTTTGTAAATGTGTGTGTTTGTACAATAAAGGATATATTATTATTATTATTATTATTAATCAGACTTCTGGAAACTGGTGAAAATTAAGTTCAAAGATTCCGTTACATACATCATACATAGATACAACCCAAGCTAATATAAAGCGTGTAAAAAACACCTGAATCATACACGGATCGAACCGGGCGGCAAAGCTAGCATTGAGACGAGGTCGGCGCGGTGCAACCCACAGCGGAGTCGCACCTGCGCGAGCTGGAGAGCGAGGTGATCGACAAGGTGGACGTGCTGGTGGCGGGCGGCGCGGGCGACTATCGCTGGCGCGCGCGCTTCGTGTCGCTGTGCGGCGCGCTGTGCGGCGCGGGCGGCGCGGGGCTGCGCGCGGCGGGCGGCGCGCTCGTGGTGGCGGCGGCGCGCCAGCTGGACGCGCTGCTGCAGTACCGCGCCGCCGCGCGCGCCGCGCCCACGCCGCACCGCATGCACCTCACCACGCAGGTGCTGCACTTCTACGACCAGATCGACCGCCCGCACATGTATATACGGTAACTGCCCCCACACCCTACGCCCTACCTCCGCATACGCACGTAGCGCGCCGACTCCCGAGCGAGCCAGCCGGAGCTGAAGACCAGAGCACCAGTTCTCTGGATGATGATAATATGATTGTGGATAAATAAAGGAAGAAAAAATCAAGGACGGGAACGTCGAGAGTACTCGAAACCGACGAGCATCTATGATATGAGACTGATGAATGTGGACGAAGCGAAAGAGGTATGTAAGTCTAGAGAGTACTGGCGCTCTATACTCACTGCCTACCCCGTTAGAGACTCGGCGTGATGATATGTATGTAATAATTCTCGAAGTGAGAAATTCCGTGAGAATGTATAAGATATAGACTATGGAGCCTTGTTACTCAATGACCCCAGAATGGCTGAACGGGATGGATTTAAATTTGGCACACATATAGATTACTAGCTGGATCAACACACAGAGTATCGTGGCTGATGTAGAGTGCGTGGCAGGTACGTGCACAAGCTGGCGCAGATGCACCGCGGCGCGGCGCAGTGGGCCGAGGCGGGGCTGGCGCTGCGGCTGCACGCCAAGCTGCTGGCCTGGACGCACGAGCCGCTGCCGCCGCGCCTCACGCACCCCGCGCTCGACCACCACCACGCCACGCACCGCGACCTCAAGGTGACCACGCCTCCCTGACCCCTCCCTCTCCCACCCTCGCCCCTCCCTCGCCCCTCCCTCGACTGCTGTGGAACCCCCAATGTGGTCTACGACAGCTAACCTTCACGTTATCCCATAAGAGTAGCAAAAGGCAGGAAGATATGTAACCACACTGTCCTCGCCGAAAATATACTAAGGTGCCAACGAGACGAGTGGTAGGTAAGTTAAGAGTTCCCAGAAGGATCTCCGACAGAATATGAAGATGTGAAAACTCACGTCGGAAACGTAGAACGTTGCCAAGGTGACGGTAAGTCGGTTACTGTGCCAAATGGACGGTGGCGTAGTCATTTGTATGAACATAACCATATATGTATCTTCATGGCAAATCCTTAAGACCCGTGTGTGTAGCACGAGATCTGGCGAAAGAGATCTAAAGAGTTCTGTCTCTTTAGACTTCCAGATCTCTTTCAGCCCATCTACATTGTCAGTCGGTGTCCATATATGATCACTCGTATCATAATCGGAAATTAAAAAAGAAAGAGCCGTGGTGGCCTAGTGGTTCGAGCAGTTGCCTGCGACACAAAGATCGCAAGTTTGAATCCCGACTGTACCAATGAGTTTTTCTGAACTTAAGTACGGTGATTAGTCACACCGAGCTTTACGGTTAAGGAAAACATCGACAGGAAATCTGCATACGTTTGAGAAGAAATTCAAAGGCGTATGTATAGTCATGCTTGAGTAACGGCGATAGACTCGCCATCTGTCACGTTGGCACCTAATATCTCTGGCGAAAAGTAGGTGTGTGGGTACTACCTATACACCTCTGCCTACCCCCGGGACCTTTGTGGGAAGGTTTGAGGAAAATCTCTTAAAGATTAAATATCCTTTTGAATCAGTTTTGTTAATCCCGACCCCTTAATTCCAGGAATACCTGTACCTAGAAATAGCAGAGCTGCTGAACCGTGGCCGGCAGTGGGAGCTAGCGGTGGAAATAGTCAAAGAGCTGGTGTCAGTGTACGAGGAAGAAGCTTTAGGTAAACGTTAACTCAGCCTGTATTTCTCCACTGCTGAAGATTACCTTTCCAAAGTATTCCATTTGGGGGCAGCATTCCAGACATACTGAGATTCGTCTGTGCTTAATATCTCGGTAACCAAGCTTGATTTAATGGAAGGTGTTATTTTTGAGATACAAGGCGTATTGTGCCTGAAAGATACACTTGTAGTGGTATCCTGGTGGCCGACTCAAAATCAAAATTAATTTATTCAACGTCGGGGAAAACTTATTGAGTTGTTCGAATAGTTGCCTGTAACACATAGAATGCTAGTTCGAACCCCGACAGGGATTAGTCACCACAAGCTTTACGGTGAAAGAAATCATCGAGAGAAAACTTGCAAACGTTTGAAATGAAATTCGCAAACTTATGTATGGTCTAGGTGCTTAAATTCATCGCTATTCCAGTGATGGACTTGCCATCTGTCAGGCAACTAAATTATATCTCCGGCGGAAGGTGGGTGTTTACTACACACCTCTGCCTACCCCTTCCCGGGCCCCTTTAGCAAGGCGTGGAGATCATTATTGTGACGACATGAACTTTGAAATATACTGATAAGTTTGTTAGTACTTAGTATGTTGCTTACACAAAACTGTTTGTCCTCAGGATACGGCCCCTTGGCTGAGTTGCATGGCCAGTTGGCGAGCCTGTACGCGGCCATGCTGAGCACGCCCAGGTCGCACCCCGGCTACTTCAGGGTCATATACCACGGGAGGGGATTCCCCGAGCACATGCGCTTGCCTCACGTCAGTGACTTTATATCCAGTTTACAGACATCTTGTCATGGGGCTGTCCATTAATCACGTGATGTTTTTTTTTATCATTGTTCAACCCCTCCCTCCCCATAGTGATACGAGGTGAGGTTTACGACTACCCCCCACCCCCACCAAAAAATCACGTGTATTTTTTAGTACCTACAAATAATCTTAAAATATTTATAATTTTATTTCGAACCCCACGATTAATGGACAGCCCCATGCAGAGATTGCAGGAATTCTTTTTAACCTATATATATGCGACGAACGTCCCTTTGAAGGATGATATGATTTTTTTCCTCTTTTGTTTTCGAGTGTACTGTCCCGTTTGGACCCATTTAATTTCACAAAATATATAGTAGGTAACCCTTGGTGCGGAAAAATGAATGTGAAAAGATGACATTTTATATTGGGTCAAATTTTTATTATACTTTAGTATTAGAATTATTATCAAATCCATTTCTTAGTGTATTTATTGGATCAAAATTATTAATTTCTTCTTAGTTGGTTATTTTATTTACATTGAGTTGTAAAATAATTCGCTGTATGGACGAGAACGTCTCGCATACGATCTGTTTACTGAGCTCAAGACTTTTTAAGTCTAAGCCTGATTAATTTTATTGCAGTTTTCAAGACACAGAATAATTGAATTGGCTTGTGCAATTTTGTTCCTTATTAAGTGTGCTTATAGGGTTTCGTTTACCGTGGCAACGAGTACGAGCCATTGCAAGAGTTCAAAGAGCGGCTGATGGATGAGTGGCCTGAAGCGGAGGTGCTCAACAAACTGGATCCGCCTGGTCCGGAGATTACAGAGTCTGATGGACAATGTATCCTTTCAATATTATATATCTCTATATAAAAATTTAATATATACATTGACATTCTTAAATAGGCAGCTTCTCTAGAAGCTTCAAGAAATTGCCAAGACACAGCTGACCCAGACAACATTCAACAGAAACCAGTATATGATTTCCTATCTATGGCATCACTTGCCCAATCACTATCTACAAATCCTTGTATATGGCATTATAAACAATAATTGTTACTATTCAAACTACTGTTGTTATATTGAACTTGTGTAGGTACACCATTGGTTGTGTGCCATCGCTACCAGCTCGTTTCTCACATTTATAATATAATTATTACTTTCATACACACCTTTTTTTCTGTTTTTATAAGTTTTAAAGAGAGGTAGGGCATAATGGATTTCCCGTTCGAATTTGGAGTTCGCCCGACTGGGGCAGGACCTCCACCTTATAGAAGTCCTTAGCCAAATAACACAATTTATTGTGTTGTGCTCCTACGCGGTGAATAAGGTTACCAGTAATGAGCTCTTGGGGAGGGGGGAGGATTGGTATATTGTGTTGGCAGCAGAGGGATTAGTCCCATTATGTTGCCAACACAGTATAACTCTCCGAACACAAAGTGGCGACGCGCAAGTAATATTTCGGTATTGTAAGCGTAAATAGACTGCGGTAACCGTTTTCCATCGGGTGGGCTGTATGCTTGTTTGCCACTCTTGTTGTATAAGGAAAAAAAATGTTCGCTAACCGATAACAGATTTCTTTACAACTTTGGAATACACGAGGCATTCTTAACTGTGATGTCATAGTGGCGATCTGTATTTAATTGCACATCTGTGGAACATAATTCGAGGCACTTTGTATTGTATGGTAAATTTGGCGTAAAGTTTGCATTAGTTAGCCATGCTTTGTTTGACGCCATCAGCGCACCTGCGCCGGTGTCAACGTTCCTCGCGCTTTTGTTATATTGCCCATATAATAATACACGCGTTACATAAATACTACTCGCGTTAGACTGCTTATTCTTCTGCAATAAAGGACACTGATTTCTGAAATGCCCGTTTTTACACTTGTAGCAATATTTTTATCATGGCCATTTTGTTTTCTTATGTTGTTCCGTGACTTCGAATATGATTTATTCATTTATTCATATCATCACGCCGAGTCCCTAACGGGGTAGGCAGAGAGTATAGAGCGCCAGTTTTCTCTTGACTTACATACCTCTTTCGCTTCGTCCACATTCATCAGTCTCTTCACACATGCTCGTCGGTTTCGAACGTGTTATTGAAAATTGTGTTATTTAGCTACGGACTTGTATAAGGTGGAGGTCTTGCCCCAGTCGGGCAGCTCCAAATTCGAACAGGAATACCGTTATGCCCTACCTCTCTCGTAGTTCAAGCTTTGCTTAAATTAGGGCTATTTATTATTATTATTATAATAGTAATGCCGCATGCACAATTACTCATGTATCAATTTCCTTAACCAATATCATCAGACCTCCAGATCAATGCAGTGGATCCAGTAATGGGAGACAAGCTAAAGCGGCTCTCGGGTAAACCTGTCGCCGAGCAGATACTGCAGTACTACAAGCACAATAACGTCGATAAATTCGTCTTCTCCAGACCTTTTCATAGGCCAGGTGAGTTAGCGCATTCAGGTCTATTAAGGTGCAACGTCCTACTTAATATGTAACTTAATAAGAATGTACGAATCAACATTTAACTACAATAAAAAAACACGTGATTGCATCACTAGCCCCTCCAGAGTTATTTTACATAGTATGGTTAGTGCCATCCACGAAGACGCGCCCCACTATGCCTTCCTATAGTTTAGGTTTATTAACCTTTCACTAATGTTTGATTATAATCGGTTTACACTGATTACCTATGAGTGCACACGCACACTACAATTAATAGACTCGTGTAATACTCTCCCCATATGTCTACCCACAAGGGTCTCCGAAGGGGTAGGCAGATGTGTAGTTATTATTCACACACCCACTTTACGCCGGAGATATATTTAAAATCGCCAAAGTAACCGATGGCGAGTCCACCGCCGTTGTTCAAGCAAGACTATACAGACGTCAATGAATTTCTTCTCAAATGTATTCCGGTTTCCTCTCGATGTTTTTCTTTCCCGTAAAGCTGGTGACTAATCGCTGTATTTAAGTGTTTGTGTGCACTTTGTTGGCATTGTATTGAATTGAAAATTTCAACTCCTTAAATATTTTATTATTTTCTTAAAGGAATAGATCTAACAGTTTATTGGCATTGCAAGAATGTTGAAGTAGTACTAAAAGAGGCTGGCTGGTTCCCTCTAATTTGAGATGATATTGGCAACTTTAATACTTTTTCAGAGGAGAGCTTAGACGGTTCTAACGACGATTTGTCAAGCCAAAACGAGTTCGCCACGAGGTGGCTCGAGAGAACCGAATTGCTGATTAGTGATAAATTACCTGGTGAGTACAATATCTTATCGTATAGCGGCTTACTTCTGATCTTATGGGTCCGGGTTTGATACCCGTGAGCAAAAATATTTGTATAACGACCAATTAATGATGCTTATATTTATAAAATGTAACTTTTATAGTGCTGAAAATAGTTTAGGATAAGTGAAAGAGGTGTTGGGACCATAGCCCTGTGTAGCCAGTGGCCTTACTTCCCCCGGCATGCTGCAGGTATCCTGCGCTGGTTCCCGGTGGCGTCGGCGCGCACGTTCTGGGTGTCGCCCCTGGAGGCCGCCGTGGAGGCCCTGCGGGAGACCAACCGCGCGCTCAAGGCCCTCGTGGTGGAGGCCCGCGCGCCCACCGCGCCGCTGCACCCGCTCACCATGCGGCTGTCGGGTACGTTGCACACGCCGGGGCCTAGGGGCCGCTGGGGGCCCACCGCGCGCTCAAGGCCCTCGTGGTAGAGGCCCGCGCGCCCACCGCGCCGCTGCACCCGCTCACCATGCGGCTGTCGGGTACGTTGCACACGCCGGGGCCTAGGGGCCGCTGGGGGCCCACCGCGCGCTCAAGGCCCTCGTGGTAGAGGCCCGCGCGCCCACCGCGCTGCTGCACCCGCTCACCATGCGGCTATCGGGTACGTTACACACGCCGGGGCCTAGGGGCCGCTGGGGGCCCACCGCGCGCTCAAGGCCCTCGTGGTAGAGGCCCGCGCGCCCACCGCGCCGCTGCACCCGCTCACCATGCGGCTATCGGGTACGTTGCACACGCCGGGGCCTAGGGGCCGCTGGGGGCCCACCGCGCGCTCAAGGCCCTCGTGGTGGAGGCCCGCGTGCCCTCCGTACTGCTGCACCCGCTCACCATGCGGCTGTCGGGTACGTTGCACACGCCGGGGCCTAGGGGCCGCTGGGGGCCCACCGCGCGCTCAAGGCCCTCGTGGTGGAGGCCCGTGCGCCCACCGCGCCGCTGCACCCGCTCACCATGCGGCTGTCGGGTACGTTGCACACGCCGGGGCCTAGGGGCCGCTGGGGGCCCACCGCGCGCTCAAGGCCCTCGTGGTGGAGGCCCGCGCGCCCACCGCGCCGCTGCACCCGCTCACCATGCGGCTGTCGGGTACGTTGCACACGCCGGGGCCTAGGGGCCGCTGGGGGCCCACCGCACGCTCAAGGCCCTCGTGGTGGAGGCTCACTTTATTTATTGCATTGTTTTAAGATATGCACCTATGTTTTAACGGCCTAAACATTTTCCAACTTATATCTATATTTTCGTGATGTAACTATAGGTATCCTGGATCCGGCCGTCCAAGGCGGTATAGTAAACTACGAGAAGGCATTCCTGACGCCTGCGTACGAGACTCGGCACCCGGAACATGGGCCCCTCATCACACAACTCAAAGACTTGATCGCGGACCAAATACCCCTGCTCAAATATGGTAAGTTTCGCATTAAGATGAAGATCGCATACTTTATTAACAGCAAGTTATTCTAGATAAGTCAGTTACAAAAACTATCATTTTTTTATAAGGACGAAAAGACGAAGTGTTTGTCTTATAAGACCCTTCGTATAGGGGTGTAGATGTGAAGAAGTCTGAACCCAAATTGCTAAATAGATCGTAAGCTTTCCGTGGAGTAGTCTTCGTACAAAGGCAATATTATGTCTTTTAGCTTAATAAGCGGTAAACTCACTTGGTCCATTTTCATGGAATATTCAATAAGACACGAATGCCTTTACTCGTAGAATACTTTAAACACTGTAATATATATGTTCATCGCTAGGTACGTCGATTATGCATAAAGTTTAAGTACAAGGCCCCAATCTCCAATCAAAAGTATCTGTGATATTTTAGGTGTCGAGGTGCACGGCGCCCGCGCACCCCCCGAGCTGGAGGGCCTGCACTCGCATATGCTGAACTGCTTCCGCCGCGTGCAGCATCACGTGCACCAGCGATACGGACGCAGGGTATGTAGCTCGTACTAATCAACTTTTCTTCCACATTACTTTAAGAGAGGTAGGGCATAACGGGGTTTTTATAGAAGTCCGTAGTCAAATAACACAATTTATTGTGTTGTGTGCCTACGCGGTGAATAAGGTCTCCAGTAAAGCGCTCTTTGTTCGGCGTTGGCAGCCGAGGGATTAGTCCTATGGTGCTGTCAACACAGTATAACTCTCCGAACATAGAGTGGCAGCGCGCCAACGATACTTCGCGCGTAAATAGGCTACGGTAACCGTCCCATCACGTGGGCCGTATGCTTGTTCGGCACTCTTGTAGTATAAAAAAAAGTGTTCGTGTGATGTAATTACATGTAGACCCGGATTAAGAATCTTTAAGATATAAAATATATTCTACATATCTCACATAAGGTTAATAGTCGCTTGAAAGGAACACTGCGTGAGTTCTAGTTACGTGCCGCGCATTGTATACAACACACAAAGCACAGGTACCAGTACATACAACTAATGATGTATTTATGCTAAGATGAGTTTAAATTTAGATTAACATACAACTAACTCGGTGACATATTTCTATTAGATATGTGACTTCGACACGGAATCCTCGGAAGTTCAGCTCCGGATCACATTCAGAGACAGCCTACAGCTGGAGCCGGGCAACCTCACAAATAACCGGATATCCGACATATCTACTGGGAATGAGTAAGTGTAATACGCTAGTAATAACTTTTCGTACACACATACATATACAAACCTCTAACTTCATCCATACAGAGACAATATAGTGCCAGATTTCTCTGGAGCTCTCAATCAACAGTCTCTTCCTACATGCTCGCCGGCTTCGAGAACTCTTGACAGTCCCGTCCTTAAGTGTTCTATCGATTTTTAATCTAGGTAGTTGGAGCGTGGTCGTTCAGTGACAATAGAGTGCCAGATTTCTCTGGAGCTCTCAATCAACAGTCTCTTCCTACATGCTCGCCGGCTTCGAGTACTCTTGACACTCCCGTCCTTAAGTGTTCTATCGATTTTAATCTACGTAGTTGGAGCGTGGTCGTTCAGTGACAATAGAGTGCCAGATTTCTCTGGAGCTCTCAATCAACAGTCTCTTCCTACATGCTCGCCGGCTTCGAGTACTCTTGACACTCCCGTCCTTAAGTATTCTATCGATTTGATCCAGTTGGAGCGTGGTCTTCCAGTTTCAGAAACTTTTGCATTGTACATACATATCATCACGCCTAGACCCTGACGGGGTAGGCAAAGTAACAGAGAGAAGAGCGCCAGTTCTCTCTTACACACCTCTTTCGCTTCGTCCACATTGTCCAGTCCCTTCATTAATCATTGTAAATTGGAAATATTTTATTCAACACACGGGACATAGATACACTGGTGTTTATAATATAATTTTTATATAGCTGACTTTTTCTTACAGTTCCACGTCAAAATCAAGATTCTTCATGTCGATAAATAGTGCAATAAACCCGCTATCGAGGTACGTTAGACACACAACTAACATTTATTTATTCATAATCTTATTAACATCCTTACAGTCTAATTACCAATAAAATGTTAAAAGAAAAAAATAGTAAGGATACTGAACAATAAACAGATTAACAAAACAACACAAATATTAATAAACTACTTAACAAGATACAATTTAAAACCTTACAAATTAATTAATTACTAGCCGAACACGAGTCTGTCACGATTATAGTACACACTCGTGGTAGCCTAAGGTATAAGATAAGTAGTATAAGAGAGGTAGGGCATAAAGGGTTTCCCGTTCGAATTTGGAGCTGCCTGACTGGGGTAGGACCTCCACCTTATAGAAGTCTGTAGCCAAATAACAAAATGTTTTGTGTTGTGTTCCTACGCGGTGAATAAGGTTTCCAGTATTGAGCTCCTTGGGGAGGGGGGAGGATTGTTACATTGTGTTGGAAGCAGAGGGATTAAACCCATTATGCTGCCAACACACTATAACTCTCCGAACACAGAGTAGCAACGCGCAAGTGATACTTCGGTATCGTGAGCGTAAATAGGCTACGGTAACCGTTTCCCATCAGATGGGCCGTATGCTTGTTTGCCACTCTTATTGTATTGTTACGACGGAAGGTTCTAGAGGTCTTGCCGTGTGAAAATCATGCCAAACAACAACACTTAGCCGGAACTGTAGACAAAAGGAGGCAATTAAGAAAGGACGTTAACAAGTTGTTTTCGTCGCCCGGCCATTGTTCTGCGGATGCATTCACACGGCAAATTCAACGAAAGTCTTAATGGCGGTCTAGAACCTTCCACCGATATCTAGTATATCGTGCCGGTGCCATATATAAGGCGGTACCCGATGGGCACAGTTAGTCAGTCTGAGTTAATTAGTGAGTTAGTTTAGTTAGTCAGTTGGTCAGTCAGTTGATTCCGGAGTAGAGTTCAGTGCGAGTGATCACAAGTGTTCTATCGGTGACTATAGTGAGGTTACAGTGTTAGTGAAGTGTTTCAGTGTCTAGTGTTTACTGTGTTCTACTGTTACTGTGTTGTAGTGTACACAGAGTAGAAGTGTTTCAGTGCCTAGGGTTTACTGTGTTTTACTAGTACTGTGTTGTAGTGATCAGTGTTATAGTGAATAGAATTATAGTGATAGTGTACTGATTTATCGTACAAGTCTCCGGAATTATTCTGTGTATAGAATAAAGTGTCGTTTAAAGTGCATCGACCGGCTATCATTAAATTATCCCGAACCCCAGCTCGTAACAGTATAAAAAAAGCCAAGTACAAATAACTACCAATGTCTGTTTTGAACGACCAAACCATTCATAGATATATTTGGTCTGGCGCTTATGCATGCGTCACTGAAATTATACGTAATGCATATCCGGGTTCAAACCCAGATCTGCTGGATTATTAGAATAATATGAGGTATTATTAAACGACATTTGGACATATATTCTATATGTCAAATGTATATTATTATATACACATTTTTCTGATAATCCTTACAAAACTGATGAGAAGTATATTTTCATATATGTATGCATATTTGAAAGACTGCAATGGACATGCGAGCTGTTGTCATATTAGCATTTATTTGTGTTACCTACTTCATCTCACCTCACCTTCACTCACCATTATCACCCACTTTTCAAGAGACCATTGAGAGAAGGCAAGTGACAAAATGCTACTTTTCTCATACGTTTTAATTATTTATGTGATGATTGAAAACCATGTTTTCTATCACCGTAAACCTCGTGATGTGACTAGCCTTATTGGTTCTGGCCGCCGAGGTTCGAACCTGCAATCTTGAATTTCCAGGCGACTACTAAACCACTCGGACACCACGGCCTATGATGACAATCGCATATTATAATATGAAAATCGAAAGTTACACGTGACATGTTAATTAAGACTAAGAATTAATTAAGACCTTACTGGATTGAAATACGACTCAAATATCATGAATGCATAGGAATAGCAGCGGTGGCGTAGCGAACTACTTCAACACACTTCAAAGCACACCAAAGAAGAGGATAAAACGCAACGTTAGGAGGGTAATTATAATTCTATTAATAATTATATCAATCAATCTATATATATATATATATATATATATATAAATGTTATTTTGGTTTGTGTACGCTTCAAAAACTCAAAAAGTTCTGCACCGATCCTGCTGAAATTTTAGCATGGTATATAATCCGCATCAAGGATTTTTTTATCTATCTTTTGCATCAGTCACATATCCACAGCGAAGCGTGGCAGGGTACAGCTAGTATTAAATAAAAAACTACTGCTATTGTACCAAGCAGGTCAAGTGATATCACACAAAACATTTTTTTCGGATTGAATCTACGTTGAGGTTTTATCTAGAGAGAACAACATGGAGTTCCCCAGGGACCCCAGGGTTTAAGATATACTCTTGGGGTTGCAAACGTCCATAGGCGTTGTCCTTTACCATCAGTCGGACCTCATGCATGTTTCCCAAATGCAAAATGAAGAATAAGTACGTTGACTTTATTAATGGCCTGGTGTAGTGGTCAGAGCTCATAGCTGTAAGCTTGAGGTTGGGTTCGACCCCCGCCGAGGCCAGATATTTATGATAATCACGTGTATATGTTCCTTAGTCTTGAATTTCCTATTTATTTATGTGTCAATCTATCTATATGTAAGTATGTTAATCGTAGTCAAGTTTACATAGTACACGTTTAAGCTATAATTTTAACGTAAATTTATTTGCCTAAATGATAAATAAAAATTATGAATTTTTTAAATTTTTATTATTATGAATTTTAACAAAGCCATTCATGGTTTTGTTTGTACAAATGTGGTAAGACTAAATCAAAACAAGTGTTATAGAATTTCTTGTGCCGTCGCTATTGCAACGATATCGGGCTTACATTAAAGTATGTTGTGTTCTAATGGAATACCATTAGAACACAATTTACACCACGCATGCATGTAACAATGCTTGGTCCCGGAGGATAGGAGTGTACGCAATAGTGTTACGTAATAACGCAGTGACTTATAGCTTTGTATTGACTGCTTCGCTAACCAATTCCATGTCGCTTGCTTGAAAATGTTATCACAATTAATGTTAGCTTTAACACATTTAGTAACTGAAAACTCTAACTCTGACTGACTACAAATAAATAAAATTGTAGTAGTAGTAGTAGTAGTAGTAGTAGTAGTAGTAGTAGTAGTAGTAGTGTAGTAGTATAAATTATATATATATAACTTGACTTATATGACGACCGTCTGGTCTAGTGGTTAGAGCTCCTGACTGCGAAACTTGAGGTCGCGGGTTCGAATCCCGCTGAGGGCAAATATTTGTGTGATGAACACGAGTATTTGTACCTTAGTCTTGGATGTCCTATGTATTTGTGTATATATCTATCTATATAAGTAAATATATCGTTGTCTAGTTACCATAACACAAGCTTTGCTTAATTTGGGACTAGGTCAATTTGTGTGGAATTGTCCCAGGTATTTATTATTATTATTAACTTCTCGGCTCCCCTAGTACCAGCCCATACACCAACTTTCCAATAACTTAAAATACTGTAATGGTATAACGAAGATTCTAAACTGCGCGGTGCGTTAGCTTGTTATTAAGTATGTACTTGAATGTCAAAATCTATCTTTAGGAATATGGAAATAAATTTGGTCTGTCCACTGCTTAATTCAGATGAAACCCTCTTTGTTCTCTTTGCTCGATTAAAGTTAAATCGTTTTTCATTACTATAAGAATACCTCCATTAGCAAACAAGTATTTTTCAATGCCACTTATAATGCCGTTTAATAAAATAGGTATAAACACATCAACTTTATTTAATTTGTATAGATACATAGCCCACATTACACATTTGTCAACGCTGGCATGAGCAACTGCTGGACGTGTCTTATTTGTTTCGTCTTTTCAGCTTCAGCACTCATTATACCGTCTTAATAAGCGAAAACGGCCATAAGGACAAGTGTCGAATGCATGTGAAATTTACAGAATAAAATTACTATTGGTTCTCGGTGGTGGTAGATGACAATACAGTCGATACTCCGCTTGTAGTGTTTATCCAAAGCATGCGTATTTCAGTGAAAGGGTTTGTGTTGTTTGGTGGTGGTGATGTGGTCAGGGTGCGATGAGATGTGATTGTGTGGTAGCAGAGCGAGGTGGGCACCCAGGCGAGTGGCAGCCAGTGGTACACGTCTCCTTCGGCGGCCACGCCCGCGCCGAGCTGCGGGAACGACACGCCCTCTGCCTCGCCGCTCAGGGAACTCCGCCAAGAGGTTGGACCCTAGTAGCTTCGTAGATCCATAGTTTTTTTTAGGTGACGGCACATTGATGCGAATAATTTGGAGGATGTCTTAACAATTTTAATTCCCACTCGCAAACGTTCACTTAGAAACTTAAATCTAGTTCAGCGTACTACGGATCATTTGAACTTGAAATTTTTCTCATCAATAATTTCCTACTATCGTCTCGCTCCGTGTTTTTTTATTTATCTTAGCTTTCCCTGCATGGGTTGTCAGTGTTGCACACATTCCAATGCGATCGATTGAACAGTTAATGTTCTGCAACACCATATCTCTTTATGGTTTCGGGCCATAAGCTGACGCAGGCGTATGTAGAAAAATCTACCATCATCATAAACATCATCATCATCATCATCATCATCATCTTCATAGAAAAGGAGCATAATCGGACGAGTAGGAGTTAGGAGCCCTGGACAAACACACTTCACCGTTTTTGTATATGTATTGCAACTGTGCACCTCACTAGGTATTACACAATCGTAGCACGTAGCACTGATGGACTTACCCTGGAACGCTACGCCACTTGTCATAATGATAACGTCACTGTTATGTCATTGATACGTCATTGCTTATGTCAAAGTGGTTTTTTTAATAGTGTTAAAAGCGACCTCTTTCGCTCCATCCACATTTAATCTCTTCATATTTGCTCGCCGATTTCAAGTACCTTTGTCTTTCCCAACCTTAATTATTCTCATAAAAATATTATTTTATTAATATCTTAATTATTCGATGTATGTAATTTGATCCATGTAACTACTTTAGTAATAAATTGTTATTCACTCAACGTTTCCAGTCCAAAAGATCTCAATATTTAATGATTTTAAGTTATTCGCTCAAGGTCAACAGCTTTGAGATCTGTTGTTCATTTTATTAAGGTCTAAACTACCATGGCAAGTAATAAATGTCCGTGTGATATTCGATTACCGAAGTTTATAAAGCAGGTAGTACCCAGAACCGGCGAGCATGTATGAGGAGACTGGTGGATGTGGACGAAGCGAAAGAGGTATGTTAGTCTAGAAAAAAGTGCCGCTCTGCTCTTTCTGCCTGCTCCGTGAGAGACTGGGCGTAATGATATGTATATAAACCAGGGGTCAGTAATACCCCAGTATTATAGTTAGTGTCATCCACGAAGACGTGCTCCACTATTCTTCCCTATAGTTTATAGTGTGCAACGTTCCACTAATGTTTGAGTATTATAAGTACACACCGATTACCTTACCTATAAGTGCACACGAACACTACAATTAATAGACTCGAGTCATACACCCCGCATCCCGCAACCCCTTGACTAGAAATTGGTGGAGCGTGTCTTTGTGGATGGCACTAGGCATATTATATTTTTTCCAAAGGTTAGTTCCCTCGTTGCTGACCTTATTTTGGCGTGTACATTGATGGTATTATCTGCTATTCGGAGGCAAATATTTGCTTCTTCTGCTGAACTGACGCTTACAAGCTCAATGTTCGCCTCTATTTCTTTCGTGTTGCATACGACAACATAAGATCTTGTTTCAACGTAATGACAAAGTTAATCCAGAAGTTAAAATTATAAATATTTTAATTTAGTCGAAGTAAAATAGAAGCAGTTTACAGTGTGTCTATGTTTTTAGTTATATTCTGCGATTTTACCCACAGTGGCTTAGTAAATACCTGTTAATAACCTTACTAAAACTGTTGAGCAGTGATAGACGAGTGTTTGGAGTAATCGCATGGAAAGCAAAGCTTGCAGGTTCCATTATACCTCACGCCTTCCCACAAGGGTCCCCGAAGGACACCCACTTTCCGCCAGAGGTATATTTTGGTGCCAACGTGACAGATGGCGAGTCCATCACCGTTACTCAAGCACGACTATACATACGCCTTTGAATTTCTTCTCAGACGTATGCAGGTTTCCTCTCGATGTTTTCCTTCACCGTAAAGCTCGTGGTGTGACTAATCACTGTACTTAAGTTCAGAAAAACTCATTGGTACAGTCGGTATTCGAACTTGCGATCTTTGTGTCGCAGGCAACTGCTCGAACATTCCATTATACCAATGAGATTTATCAGAAACCTGCATACGTTTGAGAAGAATTTCAAAGACTTGTGTCTACACATCGTGTTATTTAGTATTTCACGCCTTTTGTCAAGGGTCATAAGGTATATTTAGATGCATTAATATACATATGTAAAAAGAAATAAACAAAAAATATTGACTGGAAACGACATAACCGGATTACCACAAGGAAAATGATACGACAACGCTCAGAAATATAATTATGTGCAGCACTATGCAAACAAGAAAAAGTTTGCCAAACAAATAGAACTGTATATTTTTTTAATATTAGTGAGAATAACAGGTTATTGTTCTGACCTCTTCGCCCAGCGATAGTATAGGGATATTGAATAATAAATTGATGTTCATGATGATGATGGGTGATGGGTCTACATGTCTCTGCCAGCAGCTGGTGGCCGAGCGACCGCCACGAGTGGATGCAGAGCGGCGATTATCCCAACGCGCCAGTCTGCTCAACTCCGCACCGCCTTCCAATAGAGATTCTATGGGTGAGTGTCTTAATTCATTCAATCGTTCATTCGTTCATTCACGTCAAATGCGTGGCATTACTGCTTGAATATTGTTCTTTAGAAAATAGTACGCTAGCTAATAATAAGCTTTCATAGTGACGTACTTATCGTAATTAAACTTTAGATGCAAGTCTCTTGGTAACTTTTCTATAAGCTTCAATTGTGATTTTACGCTTACTTATCACTCTGCCCTTTATTCTTGTTAGTTAAACTGCAGCATAAGACGTAATTTTAGAGTCTAGATGGCAAGTTCTTTGCCCCCGTTTTGCTAGTAAGTTAAAAAGGTAGTTTGTTTTTTGTACATATGTGTATAAGGATTAATATTGCTTGGCTATAACTAGGCCCTATTTAAAATAGTTGTAAATAGTCTAGCGTATAAGTAACAGTCGTAATTCCCTTAGGTACAACAGATTCCAACCAAGACGAAGAAGAGCCGCCACCGCTGCCAGTCAAATCCCACCGGTCCTCAGATCCGGACAACGACAGCAATAACAACCCGGAACTGAACCCACTACCCCCTAGACACAACTACGATACCGTTTGGCCCCCTAGGGGATCTTTTCTGTACAATTCCCGTGCACAAGTACAGAGAAGAAATACCACGAATGGTGTCGAGGAACCTCCCACGCCACCACCGAAGAAGAAAAACGCACAGAACTGATAAGCAGATATCTTTAGAGGTGAACAGGTGTCTTCGAAGATCCGGAAATCACAGAGGCATTTATAAACTTGCACATTAAGATTGGGGAATGTGTCGCAATTTATTTATTAAGTTATTTACGTTTAATAACATAAAGTTGTTAGTTGTTCTGTCAGTTGCCTTAGTTGTAACGAGATTAGTAAAAATCGTTCAACTGTGAACTCTAATTACAATACAATAAAGTGCAGGAAACATGCCTCGTCTATTTGGTGCATCAATAAATTTGTAGGTACGTCAGTGATTACAACAACAACTTTTATATTTTACTCAAATATAGGTACCAAGTTATTAGCAATTTTTTTAAGAACCTCTGTATATACATAATTTTGAGGATTGTATAGCCTGATGACATAATACAAAATAATTTTGGGTAAATATAAAAATAATAATATTTTGGGACGCAATATTATTATTATTATTAAATTATCGGGCTCCATAAAGGGCCTAGTTTATCTAAGCTTTCGTGGGTATACATATCATATACGTATAGGTACTTTCGAGAACTTTAATATTAGTACATAAGATAATTATTATTGATTTTAATACCAAATACTCGATAGCGGTATTGATACTATAAGTTTAGTCAATGTTGCGTTCTATCAATCTTAAATTTTTTTGGATCCCTGTACAATACTCCAAAGGCCCACATGGCCATCTAATAGGACATTTGGTAAACACTATAAATAGATTTTTTTATAGTACACGAATGGAAAACAAGCAAACGGCCCACCTGTGAAGCGGTTACCGTAGCCTATTTACGCGCACGATACCGAAGTATCACTTGCGCATTGCCACTGTGTTCGGAGTGTTATACTGTGTTGGCAGCATAATGGAACAAATCCCTCTGATGGCAACACAATATAACAATCCTCCCCCCTCCCTAAGGAAATCATTGTATATAATGTATAATTTGGTATAGTAGTGGGGTTGAATTAGCATCATTAGTAACTATGTCAACATCTTATCAAAATTTAAGCCAGTCATATATACCCACCTTTAGAAACAAATTTATTTTTTTACACAAAAACGTTACCATAATATAAACGTATTCTTAAAGCTTAACACTCATATCTTGTAACACCAAACATGTTTATTTAACTATAGTTAAATATATATATATATATATATATATATATATATATAGATATATATATATATAGGCGGACAAATCTAGAGATAATAATTATAAAAAGACAAAGATATGAACATACGAGCCAGGAGACGATGACATTTTTTTTTTTATACAACAAGAGTGGCAAAGAAGCATACGGCCCACCTGATGGGAAACGGTTACCGTAGCCTATTTACGCTCACGATACCGAAGTATCACTTGCGCGTTGCCACTCTGTGTTCGGAGAGTTATAGTGTGTTGGCAGCATAATGGGTTTAATCCCTCTGCTTCCAACACAATGTAACAATCCTCCCCCCTCCCCAAGGAGCTCATTACTGGAAACCTTATTCACCGCGTAGGAACACAACACAAAAAATTGTGTTATTACGGACTTCTGTAAGGTGGAGGTCCTGCCCCAGTCGGGCAGCTCCGAATTCGAACGGGAAACCCGTTATGCCCTACCTCTCTTAAAATATCTGTATATCTCTCATATCTGTCATGTTGTCACCTTAATACTTCACTTATACATCCTAGGTTTGCGGGGAATTCTAAGGGATTTTACGTATCAATATTCCCTTTGATAGTGATCAACGTCTTACTTAAGTTTTACTGATGTATATCGTTACGTCAAAATTAAATTACCAGAACAAAAAAATATTTTTTACTCCATTAAACTGAACTCCACGCGTAGTACTCAAACTTATAAAATGAATTTGATATATGTACATACAATATCACTTAGTAGTGAAAGATACCATTTTAAGAAAAGAAATGTGTTATATAGGTGTCTTCTTTATATGAACATTTTGTTACTAGGAACAAATGAGTTCGTGTAGAGGGCTGATATGCAGTCGCAAGGCTTTCAAGAACTCTTTAAAACAAGTTTCATTTCGGACCTATTACACCTTAAATTGCCGTGAATATAAAACTAAGGCTTCTCGATACTAAAGTAAATATCTGTCTGAATCAGATCGACGTTGAATAAAATTTTACTGCATTCATGAAATGTAGATTTTATTAAAATTTGTAGGTTATTTCGGCATTGACATTTGTAGTCCGAACACGTGCAAATATCGATCTATCCTCTAATATTATAAATGCGGATGTTTGTGAGAATGTTCTCCTTTCACGCATTGCTTTTGCCACATTTTCACACACACACACAAATTTGCCACAGATATAGATTACTAGATGGATTAACACAGGTTATATTAAAAAAGATTACATCGCATTTTGCGCGAGAAAAACTACGGGACGTAGCTAGTAAGCAAATATACACTAGTGATTAATATGAGATTCCCTATAAAACGACATTTGACATATATTCCTAAATATACACATTTTTCTGATAATCCTTACAAAACATATAGGTACTTGTAAGGTGTTTCGGTTTTTATGATGAGAAGTATATTTAAACAATTGAAATACAAGATGGATCAATTAAGCTTATTTTGTCACAACTTTTTCGGTTGTATCGTATGTAACATACTAAGTAAATATAAATTCCGAATTGATATTATGCTGCTGATATAACAGCTATTACTATGGACAGGACCCCAATTCTAACGTTAATTATTCGGTTTTCTTAACCTTCATTCAAGGTTAATTTTGATGTTTTTATTTAAACAATCTCCTCCAAACGTGGACCGATTGCGTTGGTATATTTTTTATTTCTAAAATAGTTGTAATCATCATTCCATATCAATAAATAAGAGGTTTTGACTAACACATATCCGACCTAACCTAAATTTAGTTTTGAATGAGGCCATCTAGATTGTTAAACCAACCAATTACACGCCTTAAAACCCATTAATAGAAAAACATCCCTGCTTATAGGCAATAAGTAGGTTATCAGTTTACTATCTACTACGGTAGCAGACGTTAATGAATTATTTGTCGACAGTAGCGTTGTACAATCAGCAATAGGGGTTGATCGTAAAACGTTTCAAATGCTGTTTGATTTAAGTAAAAATACCATAATTAATGTGATCCTGTTAAGCACTAGTGGCCATAATGCTTCCAAATAGTTAATATAAGTAGTAATGTATAATATAAGTCAAATTGTTATATTAATTATGGTAACGTTTAGTCACAGTAATAATAATGGACAATATTATACAAATTATGTAAGTATAAGAAATATTATTAGATTGTAAATTACACTGTCTTACGCTTAAGAGTTGTATTATTTATAAATATTGTGGTAAGTAGATACATTTATATACACGTGGTTAGTATTCGTAACTCGTTGAATCGTACGTAATTTACCGCGGGACGTTAATTTATTATCAAAGCGAATCGTTCAAAGTCGCACAAACAGATAAACATTTTTAATGTATACTATGTATTAATGTTCTGATTCAATAAAATTATTGGCAAAAACTCGAGTGACAATCCTATTTTTCCATATCCGAACAAGAGACAAAACTAATTAGGATACATGAAGACACCTGAATGAGAAGTAGATGACACGTTTGAGAAGCAAATCAAAGACGTATGTATAGTTATGTTTCAGAAACGGCGATAGACTTCCCATATGACATGTTGATAACTAAATATATCTTAGACGAAAGTGTCCTTGCACCCCTGTCTACCCGTTTGGGGTCTCCTGTAGACAGACGTGTAGACATATTTATTTATTAGAGTTCATCGCCACAGCATTGTTCTTATCGACAAGACATGACTAATCAAGTCCACATAACACTTTGAAACTTATGCAAATTATAAACACGTGACGCATCTTTCTATCTGTCTCTGTTGCCTATGCTTCTTGTATGCTCTTTCTGTTTGACATTGCAATTGTTCATGTCTGTAAATATTGATCAGGTTAGGAAAACACTTCTTCTTCTTCTTCTTCTCAGCATATATGCGTCCACTGCTGGACATATGCCTCTTGCATGGATTTCCAAGCTGATCTTGATGCGGCGATCCTACAAGGAAAACACTGTCTTCATGTAATTTCGATTCTGCTCTCAACCACCTCGGCCCTCTAGTAGTGTCGGCAGCCCGGACAATCCCTTATCTACAAAATAAAGCGCCCTTAGCAAGCCGTCGTCGAGCCGGGTGACGAAATAACGGTCCTAGAAGAAATCCTCTATCTACGCCGACAAGGTTGGACGCTAAGTGAACTTAGCCCCTCCCCTAAGAAGTGCCTGGCCTGAAGCGCTTTGGTATCACAATCCTTCCGTTACGTAGCAAGTTCCCGGAACTCAGGCTACGAGATACAAATTTAAGTATCGACATTTTAACTAACTGCTACAGCTACAGTTTGATGAAAAAAAATACGATTTTAGCGCCACTTATACACAGGCGCTAAATGTAAATCTAAGCCATCCCAGACACACACTGGTAAGTCCACACAAAAAAGCTGATTGGATCAGCTGCTTAGGAGATCAGTGATACACGTACGATTTATACCTATATATGTATTACTGTATCCTCACGCCTTCCCACAAGGGTCCCCGAAGGGGTAGGCAGAGGTGTATAGGTAATACCCATACACCCACTTTCCGCCGCTATATTAGGTGCCAACGTGACAGATGGAGAGTCCATCGCCACACTAGTCCTGTCCAGCCTGGCGTGTGTGTGTGAATTTAAATCTGGAACACGGTAACATCGCCGCCTATATGATGAAATATGCGCAATGATCAAATTTTCCTACGGTATAAATGGAAGCTATGTTTTAACTCAGATCTCTAGCGATTTATCGATACAAACTGTATTCAATTCATAAGTGATACGTGTACAAACATACTTACATACAAAAAAACATCTAGTAACTAATGTTTTGTTTTCTTTTGCTTAAAATAAATAAGAAGAGAAGGGAGAAGATGAAATTTTAGTAAGATTTGCTACAATATCTGCAACGTACAGATAAAGTTATACTGTACATACTCGGCGTGTTGATATATATGTATGTACAATTGTACAACTACTTTTTTTTTGTGACATTAATAGTATCTATCTAAAAGCCCATAAAACCATGTTTCGGAGTGAATATTACCCCCTTTAATAGTGTTGATATCTTTGAAGCTATTTGTTTTATTTAACCGTCATGGGGATATTTTCACAACACCCAAAAGACTTCTAGAATACGACTGTTATATTTTCGTTGATACCCTGTTTTTACTTATGAGTTAAAGAATTTGAATTTAATAATTTATTGAAGTAGGTAATGAACAATGTTTTATGTTAACACGTAAACACCTGCAATAGTTGAACAACTGTAGCAGTTGTTTGACTTCAAGATATTACATATTAAATGTTTTTTTTGCATGCAGTTTTCACCTATAATTAAGATGGCATTTAGCACGGGCACAACGGGCAATAAAAATCATTCGAATGATTTTTATTACTTGTAATAATGTACATCTTGTTGGTGATCAATAAATAAATAAAATGTATATAAAATTATGTTTTGAGCCGTGGTGGCCGATTGGTTTGAGTAGTTGCCTGCAACACAAAGATTGCAAGTTCAAATACCGACTGTAGGTGCCAATGAGTTTTTTCTGATCTTAAGTACAGAGATTAGTTACGTTTGAGAAAAGCATCGTAGAAGACCTTCATACGTTAGGGAAGAAATCCAAAGGCTTATGTAGGATTGTGCGTGAGTAACGGCCATGGACTCGCCATCTGTCACGTTGGCACCTAAAAAATAATTATAGCGGAAAGCGGGTGTATGGGTAGTACCTCTACCTACCCCCTCCGAGACCCTTGTGGGTAGGCGTGAAGAAATATAAATCTAGTGGTTATTTTCATTTTGTTATCTCCGCTAAGTTAATAGAAACCATGTTATTCTGTAAGTAATGTTTGTCTATACTAATATTATAAAGAGGAAAGATTTGTTTGTTTGTTTGTAATGAATAGGCTCCGAAACTACTGGACCGATTTCAAAAATTCTTTCACCTTTGCAAAGCTACATTATCCCCGAGTAACATAGGCTATATTAAATTGGACCCGATAGGTGGCGCTGCGATCGAGTTTCAAGAATTTTACCTTTTTACCCGGGCGAAGCTTTCTGTATGTTTCTGTGTGTCTTAAGCTAGATTCGAGAATGGTTTAGATTTACAAATGGACCCAATAGGTGGCGCTGCGATCGTGTTACGGGCAATTTAACTTTTTCACCCGAGCGAAGCTGGGCGGGACAGCTAGTATACTATAAATGTACTATAATGTAACCGGTTTATTTCAGTTTATAAATTAGGCCTGTTTGCGTTTCAATCTGTTTGTTTCGTTATAATAATATTTGCAGAAGTTATTCTTTTGATCCACTTTTCGTCCATTTATTTACCACGCAGTATTCTAAAAGGCTTATCGAATATGTTGGTGCGTTAAGCGATAGGCTTTAAGACCTCGAGGTCACGGGTTCGAATAAAGGAGCATGATTATTTTCAATTGTAATATTTATATGCAGATGTCGATTAATGTGGATTAAGCTATCTGTGTCATTAATCACCTAATGATAGTGACTAGAGGGCGATACCTATAGAAATTATTCTTGAGTCTATGTACTACATGTTTCCAGAATCTTGAGCTAAGTCAAGATTAAAAGTATACACACAATAGGTACACATACATGCATATGTACAAATTATCACGCTGAGTCCCTCACGAAATAGGCAGAGACAGTAGAGCGCTTGTTCTCTCTAAATGTGCAGATAGCTTTTGCTTCATCCATATTCTTCTTTTATTATTTCATCCTTGGGTCTACAAGTATATCTCATTAAATTTGAAGTCGTGGTGGCCGACTGGTTCGATTTCTTGCCTGCAACACAAATATTGCAAGTTCGAACCCAGAAACTCATTGGTACAGCGAATGAGTTTTACTGAACTTAAGTACAGTGATAAGTCAAACCACGAATTTTACGGCGAAGGAAAACATTTGGAGGAAACCTGCATACACTTGACAAGTAATTCAGTGACGTTTGTATAGTTGTACTTGAGTAACGGCGATGGACTCGCCATCTGTCACGTTGGCACCTAATATACCTCTGGCGGAAAGTAGGTGTGTGGGTTATACCTATACACCTCTGCCTACCCCTTCGGGGACCCTTGTGGGAAGGCGTGAGGATATATTATTATTATTATAATTATATCATATGATAGTGAATAAGACAATATTTTCCTATGATATAGCAAAATGACAATTTTTTTTAGAATACAGTGTACATAGGAATGTGGGCCTTAACCCATTGAGATAATGGTAATGTTTACATTGACTCATGTTTATCTGGCAATTTCATTAATACCTTTGCTGATTGTCTGGTTCCCAAATTAGGGATTCTAGGGCAGCCTAGTAGTTCACTATAACAGATTCGATTCTCAAGCTAACAAGTAATAATATAAATCCTCACGCCTTCCCACAAGGGTTCCCGAAGGAGTAGGCAGAGGTATTCTATATCTTGTAAAGTTCTTTTTAAATATAACAACGTATTCAGATACGCGTATTTTATTGTTAAATTACAATACTAGTTAGTATATAAGTATGCCTACACACACCTCCCCATAAGGTTCTACGTAAAATTCTCCATTTAAATATAAAGTCTTGTTTCGATACATCTACATTCATCAGTCTCTTCATACATAGGGAGCATGGTACTGATATAACGTGGGTAATTATCCATCTGTCACGTTAGCACTAAATATACCTCTGGCGGAAAGTGGGTGTGTGGGTATTACCTATACACCTCTGCCTACCCCTTCGGGGACCCTTGTGGGAAGGCGTGAGGATATTATTATTATTATTTATTATAAACGCCTTCATAGTAAATTTATTTAACACTATCGTTTCAGTCAACTGTCTTACCTTCCTAGGCTGTATAAGCAGCTGAACAATGAATCAATATGATAACCTAATTGGATCACATCTAATTTAAAACTTAAAAACCGTGTCAGCGACTAATTAACGTTTGCTGCCATAAAGTAAATTGAAAACTATTGCGGTGGTTCGAATCGAATTTAGACTTAAATATTTTATCTGTAAGTAGTTACTTTCATCTGTCCTTTGTAAATATTGTCCATTGTTGATATCTATACTAATATTATAAAGAGGAAAGATTTGTATGTAAGTATGTTTGTATTGAATAGGCTCCGAAACTACTAGACCGATTTGAAAAATTCTTTCACCATTCTGCCGTGCTTTAGCTAGAAAAGGGTTAAGCCCGACTAGTCAATTTTGAGATATCGTCAAAAAACGTGGGAATTGATGTCTTTAAAAATCTATTCAAGATGGAGTAAACATTCTTAGAGACAAAGTTAGCTAATATTTAACTCTACCTTATAGAATAATTTCCATCCTAAAATATTGTATTTATAATACCTAAAACCTATTTTTTCTTATTTAACTAAGCATTTCACTCGTAATGTTAAACTTATTATGACTCTAAAACAGGGTTAACCATACCCTAACCCACTTTTAGCGTAGTATTTTGATGGAAATGTCACTATCAATAATTTACTGCAAAGTTATTCAACAATGCTTACTTATAAATAAGTTATCCACCGATAACTCATTTATAACTAAGGATATTACATCATAATACAGAATAGGATAACGACAAAAGTATTTTAACCTTTATTTAGGTAAGTAAAGGCAATACTTTTTTTTTAATGACTTGTATTTATGCAGTATTACTTAACTAAAAATAGGTTATGTAAGTATCACTCGTGGTTAACCCTTTTACAGCTAAGCTAAGTGGAATGATTAGTCGAGGAAAAAAAATATTTTGCCATAAAATAGTAATATTTTGCCATCTAAATTAAACTAAAGAACCAAATTTACTTAACCATATGCACAGATGAATAGCTAACTTCGTTTCTTTAAAAGTAAGTCTGTTAAAGTAACATGTAAGTAGGTAGGTAATTAAAATAAAATTCTATACCTGAAAAATTGGAAATAAAATAAGTACTTTTAAAATGAAATTAAAATTCCCTCGTTAGGCTAACTATTTAACTATTTAAATGCAATTAAATTAAAATGAGATCAATATAATCTCACAACAGCGCTAAAAATACTTTGTGATACACTGTCGACACATATAAGTAAAAATAATGCATGGACATTATAAAATATCAACAATAAATCACAATCTTATTGACAATAGAATATGTGCCATATTGGCATGCAGTTAGCAATCTCTCTGGTTTAAAGGTTTTTACTCTTATATAGTTATCTGGCCGAGGCAATGTTTCATAATATTTTTTTATACCACATGGGTGTCAAACAAACATGCGGCCCGCCTGATGGTTAGCGGCCACCTATGAAAGCTTGCAACACCAGGGGTATCGCCCACGCGCTGCCGACCCTGCAGGAATCTTTTCACACCTTTCATGAATAACTCCATACTGTAATCTATAGGGAAAACCTCAACGGAAGCTCATTCTGCCTGAGCATTCGCGGAAGGAAACTCATTTGGCACCGCGCAGTAAGAGACCTTTACGGTTCCAATGTATGGGAATGAATTATCCGTCGATGGCGAGAGGTATGGGGGTAGAAGGTAGAAGTGGGCATCATATCATGTCGAACAATTCTTCAGAACACTCCGTTATACAAGTGGTAGAAAACACACAGGGAGGCAAAGTCTCTCCTCAGATTTAGTGGTTCCAAGCCGCTTGTCAGCATGGGATCATCGACAATCCTAGCTGCGCGATTCTGTACCGCGTCAAAAGGCACTAGCTAGTATCCTGAGGCTCTAGCCCACATGTGGCAGCAGTACACTATATGTGGCTTAACTTGCGACTTATAAAGTTGTAGCCTTTGCTGCGGTGTAAAGTTCTGCTTAGCTCTGTTGAGCACACCGAGCTTCCTGGACGGCTACTTAGCCTTGTCCTCTAAATGACCACGGAACTGAACATCACTAGAAATGTCAAAAAGGATCCCAATGCTCTCCTAGATGTTAAGGGGAGTGTACTGGAATTGTAATACCATAGCAAATGGAAGTGTTTTTGGGGGTCACCCCGCAAACTTGTTTCTTAGTGAGGTTGAAGTGGTTTAATCGGAGACATGACAGACACAGACCCCAATCGAAGACACTACAAAGTGTACTCTAGATTTCAGAGACAAATTGTTCGCGAATTTCCTCCATAGTGGAACGAGGGAGATTAGCATAGCCCGTATAGTAAGTGTCACCAGTACTTTCGTCTGCATATTAGTGCATTCCTTCAATAGAAAGCATGTCTTTGATATGCAGAAGGACGCGGGACTTGCGGGACGCCGGCATTAATGTCCATGCTATCGAAGCAGAGATCGTCAACGACGGCTCTTATGCATCAACTGGACAAAAGGTTGGCTACCCATTTGCATTATGGATTTGGCGTAACAACTTCCACTTCAACTTTGTTGATAAAAAAAAAATGACCTGCCAGTTGTCTCAAAACTTCAGTAGGTCATGCTCATTCTAAAAGTATACAATTAGCATGTAAAATCCCGAAATTACTCCGGGAAAAAACTTTTTTAATTAAAGTAACAAAATATTATAACAGAAGTTAAATTAAAATTAACAATATTTACAAAGAACAGTACAGAACAGAACAGTTTACTAACTACTTACAGATAAAATATTTGTCCCAAATCGGTATCCCGAGGCAACGTGCCAGGAAGACTAGCAGCATTGCCACGCTGGATAGCAATGCTGATTCTCTGAGCGAGATATGTTCCAGCCCGCCTGTCACGAGACTTCACAAGAGGTCCCGACTAGACGGCGTGAGACCTCTTTGAAAAGATGGTGAGCCTCAGGACCCCAAGGCCCCAAGTGCATTATAGGCCAATTAATTTATTTTAATATTTCTTCAAATTATCTCTCTCACCATCTCACCTAATCTCTTTTCATGACTTTGATGGGTATAATTCACTACTCATTGTTTAAAAAAAAATACCGGTTTAGTGGAGAAGTGGCATACACTCCTTTTGAAAATATAAGTCCATGAATTTTAAAGAGAGGTTCCACTAGCACCGGTATTTATTTAAATAATGAGGAATAAAAGCCGTATAGATCTGACATACATAACTCGTGCGTTGCATTTTACTGCAGTTTACTTTGTTCTAGCTTAGGAATGAGGCTTAACCCTTCTTATACCAAGGTTCGAAATATTAATTGGTATTACTTGATTTAAAAATGGTTAAGCGATCTTAACCTATTTATAGTTACGTTTTTTATGTTAACTTATTTATAGTTTATTTTTGTACGCCAATTTGCTCACACTTTACTTACTTTTAGTAGAGTTAATAAACCTTAACTTTAATTAAGTTAAGCATAAATAGATAACTTTATTTTTACTAGGCAAATTATATCAAAAAATATTTGGTCTTCCTAGGGTTAGGATACTTTTGCCCTCTTTTAGACTAGTTTCGTGGGTTAGCTGGTTTTTAGTTAAGAAAATTATAAAAAATGTGTCACTTAACTGTTTACTGAGTATCTGTATCTCTTTTATGGATAATGATAGAGCTTTGGTTCCTAGATCAAAATGTAGAGAATTTTGCGGTGGTAAAATTTGCATCATTACCTAAAAAACGACCATATGAGGGTTAACCCTTTTCTAGCTTAAGTACGGCAGCATTGGAAAGCTGCATTTGCCCTGAGTGACATAGGCTATATTTTCTTTTATAAACAAATCTTTTGTCTACCCGTGCGAAGCCGGGACGGACCGCTCGTTGTAAATAAATTATAAGCGAATCATGTAACTAGTGGGTTAATGTTTGTCTTCCATGCGTTTCTAAACTATTGATCAGATTGCGATGAAACTTTGGTAGGGTGTCAAATAAAACAAATCCCTAAACTCACCTAACAACTGACGCACTACCAGACGCACTATGACTAATAGATGTAATCCACAGTACGCGACAAACGATCACAAGAGACAATTTGCAAACATGTTTATCTGCTTTTGCGCATTTTATTTGGTCACATGACATCTCTGAGAACTTGTCGGTGTCTAGTGACGTAGCTCTGTGATGCAGTGGTAACGAATTTGTTTGACATTCGTTTTGTTTTGCAACTATTTACATTTTTCAATGATGTCATCTTTAAAAAAGCCGTAGTGGCCGAGTGGTTCGAGTAGTAGCCTACAATACAATGATTTCAAGTTCGAATCCCACTACCAATGAGTTTTTTTTAACTTATGTAACTACAATGATTAGTCACACCACGAGCTTTACGGTGAAGGAAACATAGAGAGGAAGCTTACCACTTCGGGGACCCTTCAGGGAAGGCCCTTAAATTATAAAATAAATAATGTATGTCATCTTATCAAAAGTCGTGGTGGCATTTCCAATCTATACTAATATTATAAAGAGACAGATTATTATACCAATGGTCTGATTAAAATTTTATTTTTTGTATGATATAGCCTACTTAGTGAGGAAAGCTTGTAAGCCTATATTCAACTTGCTATCACCGGCGAGCATGTATGAAGAGACTGATGAATATTGTCGAAGCGAAACAGGTATTTAAGTCTAAAGAGAACTGGCGCTATACTCCCTATGCTTACCCCGTTAGGGACACTCCGTGGTGATATAAATGTACTTGTTTTAAATAAACCAAACATTGCGTAGGTAAACTAATCGTGTTGTAAAGTCATAAGATTATTTCGTCTGTTGATGACGCAGTGTTACCATTTCGTATGTTAACTGGGTTGCCCAATTGTTTCCGCTATTTCTAATTAATGTTGTATGTCTTTATTTTCTACTAAAACAGATAATGTGATGTCACTAACAAGAAATGTAGCTTCCGCCGTGACATGCTTGAGAGATAATATTGGTTGTTAGGCATTGTTGGTTTCTTATAATTAGATTGAACTTAGTACCTAGTCTGCAAAAACAGTACCTTAATACATGTACTAGGAGATATCAAATTATATTAACATGGTGAAATAATGAACCAGAATTGCGTTGGTAAATAAGTTTATTATAATATATATTCGCGCTTTCGGACAACGGTCGCCGTTACACAAGCACGACTATACATACGTCTTTGAATTTCTTCTCAAATGAATGTTACTTTTCCTTCACCGTAAAGCTCGTGGTGTGACTAATCACAATACTTATGTTTACAAAAACTCATTGGTACAGTCGGGATATGAACTTACAATCTTTATGTTGCAGCCAACTACTCGAACCACTCGGCCACTCTTCGGAAAAGGAGCAACAGCATTACATATTTTACAGACTTTTTTGGATATTATTAATACATCATTGGATATTTTACAGTCATGCTCAGCACAAAATGTCAATAATGACATAAAGGTTGACTCTATGCTTATTTATGTACATTTAAAAGCCTGTATCGTAACTTCTATTAGATGTTTACATACATACATTCATAATCATATCATCACGCCGAGTCCCTGACGGAGCAGGCAGAGTGAGTAGAGCGCAAGCTATCTCTAGACATAAAGACTATTTTCGCTACACCGAGAGAATAAAGCGATAGTCCTCTCAAAACTTACACAGTTTTTCGCTTCATCCACATTTATCAATAAATAACTAGAAGGTAAATACAAATGTAGAGTTGAAATCAATGATTATAGAAGTATAGTCTTTAACAATAGAACCTTTATAATGTTCAAACTTATTATTTCAATTAATTATGGTCGAATTTCGACTACTGTGCAACCACAATTGTTTTTTAAATAAGTGCTCAATGTGTGTCTCATGTATACCAAGTTGCCAGCACCATCTATTGACATTACCATATTATATTTAAAGAGAAAAAATATCCTACTGCCGAATTATACTCCAATTTTGAACGAGAGATTCCAATGCGCCCTCTTTTGTCATGAGAAAATAGTGGCAGATGAGTTTATTAAACCAATTTCTGTTATACGTATACAGTAGGCAAAAGACAATGCTTACGTAGTTCTAATTTCTGAGTACTGGCGAAACTGAAAACACTGTTTTATAAACAAACCGGCTTTGATAATTTCGCAGTATCCGAGTCGTAGCACTTTACTACGCGGTTTTACAGCATATTATGCTTAACGAATGTAGAATTCCTTAGGAATATGCCAAGTATTTATATTGGTCAGTACTAAGACTTGGGCTTTCGGGGAAATGTGACCCAGATAAGTTTGGGTCAAATCAAATCAAAATCTTTTTATTTCACATAGGCCCAGATGGGCACTTATAAAACGTCGAAAAAGAAGCACGGGTCTTTTTGCAAGCCTACGGATGCGACTAGGTTCTAATGAAAAAAGATGTTGTCCAGCTAATCTATCTCTGCACCAGATTTCATCCGATTTCGTTCAGCCGTTCTGGCGTGATTGAATGACAAATTTCCTCAAAAGTCTTCGTATTTATGAAATTATGAAGGTGCATGCATACACGAAATAATCTAGCAATTTTTTGCGGAGCCAAATTTGAATATATACAATCTCATTTTTTTTGTGTTGTGTTCCTACGCGGTGAATAAGGTTTCCAGTAATGGGCTCCTTGGGGAGGGGGGAGGATTGTTACATTGTGTTGGAAGCAGAGGGATTAAACCCATTATGATGCCAACACACTATAACTCTCCGAACACAGAGTGGCAACACGCAAGTGATACTTCAGTATCGTGAGCGTAAATAGGCTGCGGTAACCGTTTCCCATCAGATGGGCCGTATGCTTGTTTGCCACTCTTGTTGTATAAAAAAAAAAAATCTCAACATCCATTAGGTTCTTTAATTTAAATGCACATACTCCAAAATTTGAGAAATAAATTTGTATACTAGCGCTTAATTTTGATGTTTCTAGAGACGCCACCGGCGTGATTACGAAAAAAAGTGTGAATACGAGACACAATATTACTAACGAATTCAAATGAGATGGCGCTTATAGACCGGTATTTATTTAAATAACTTCTTGGATTTACATATTACCTAGTAAGTTTTATTTTTATACCACAAAGGCGACCCGTTTCTGTCTCGTTTCAAATGCTTTAGGAGTTTTTCATATCCTTCTTGAAGATACTGGCACAAGGTATGTGCCTTAAGGCCTCCCTTGTTCCTATTCTGATACCGATAGAGCCATTTAAATTAAAAGGCTATCGTACTTAGTAGACTATTGTAATTTTGCTGCCATTAGCAAATATATTCGTTACCGTAATTCACAGCTATCTGTGAATGTTGACACGTCTTTGTATATATATAATTCTTCTGTACGCATATGATTAGACACACTTAAACGGCTTCCAAGCCTCCCCTAATACATACCATACATATAATATAATCACGCCTCTTTCCCGTAGGGGTAGGCAGAGACCCCTTCTTTCCACTTCCTACGATCCTTACATACTTGTTTCGCTTCGTCCACTTTCATTATTCCCTTCATACGTGCTCTTCGGTTTAGGGTACTCTTGACCTGGCCATTTTTCAAGACGTCTTTAATTTGGTCTAGAAACGTTCGCCGTGAATGTTGACACATATATATAATTCTTTTTTTTTTACAATTTTGGACGTATGTGATCAGAAACACTTAAACGGCTTCTAAACCTCCTAAAAGGTTGGACTGATTTTGATGATGTTTGTGTGTGTTGAGGTAGTTTAAAAAAGATTTAGGTTCACAACTGGATCGCGCTGCAATCGTGGTTCAGGAACTCTTCACCCAAGCGTAACTGGACGGGGTAGTTAGGACTTTCACAAAAGAGTTGGACCCGAACTTATCGCCCTAGACTCCAGCCTTTAAATCCGCCCTTGTCTTTAACACGATAAAGCGTACTTATAGTGTGACAGAGATCAAGTAAGAGTATATAATTGGTCACACCACCTACACAATAGGAATACAATCAACGTACAAAATAAGGCCTTACGTAAGCACATAATAATAATCAGCGTTCATTAGTATTACTAATATTTATATAATTAATTAACGATTAAATCAATCAGTCTCACGACAACGTCACGGACAATAGCATAACGAAAGTTTCCTAAGTAAACAATATTTGTTGGTGAAGTTTTGAAATAAATAATATAAATTATTTGTATATCCGATTTGTTAATCTTCATCCGTACATTGTATTTTAACTAGCGACCCGCCCTGACTCCGCATGGGTGCAATGCTAATACTAAAATATACTACAGAATTCCTTTATATACTTACAACAGCAATTACATGCTGTAATGCGCCATATTGATCTATATTAAATGCACAATGTTTTTAAGGTATGTATTAAAGGTACTAAATTGGATAAGGATGAATGCTGTATTGCTTAAAATCGCTTTGTAAATAAGCCATTATTTATCGTAAAAGGAATAGAATAAAAAATGGTTATTGCGGGTTATCCCTAAGAGATAGACACATCCCGGACTTGTTTTTAGACCTTTTTAAGGCGTACAATACTGTAGTACATTATTTTGATCTATCTCGAAGGGTTCAGCCAGCGTTTACAATGTAAGCGCAAAAAATATGTTTATTTACGACATCACATTAGAAATCTCTTAAATTATCAGTGTTTCTCTACTATATTATGCATATAAACCTTCCTCTTGAATTGCTCTATCTATTAAAAAACCGCATCTAAATCTGTTGCGTAGTTTTAAAGATCTAAGCATACATAGGGACAGACAGTGGGAAGCGACTTTATTTTACACTGTGTAGTGATTGTTTTAAGCCAGTGAGATTCATGACTGCGGGTCATTGTAACCTTTACATAAAATATCGAAACCAGTGCAGCGTAACCTGCGCTAAAAACACGGAATGAAATGCCCATTTTCGCTAATCACATGAGACAGTTCGGTCAATAAAGGCTTCTCAAAAGTGATATTTACACAAAGTAGCAAAGCAATATAAACTCGCATTGTATTAGTACTGTACAGTAATTAATAACGCACCGCAGACGTCTCGGCCAGTCACTACACTGCGTCGGTGATAGACACTCTTGTCGCATTCTCGCGTCGTGTGCTCGCGTCCTCAAGCCAATTTTATTTTTGGATCGCAACTACGGAATATAAACTAGTGAGTATTGAGTGCAACAAATTGTTGTTTTATGGTGTTTTTACGCAAAAAATAATAGTTTCATAATACTTTATCGGGCGAAACGGTCGGTTCCACCCGACTGAAACTTGTAGTCGCGGGTAAATTCTTCTGAAACAAAATATATCCCATATTTAACATACAGAGATTTAATTTTCAGATTTTTATTGTGCCAAATTTAATCCAATTCTGTTCAGCCGTGAGTGATTTAGGAGCAAACACCCTCACAAACTTTCGCATTTAATATTAGTAGGATGCGCACCAGTAAAAAACATTAAGCTGTACTTCGACCACCAATGAGTTTTTCTGAACTTAAGTACAGTAATTAGTCACACAAACATCGAGAGGAAACCTACGAACGTTTGAAAAGAAATTCAAAGGCGTATGTATAGTCGTGCTTGAGTAACGGCGATGGACTCGCCACCTGTCACGTTGGTACCTAAAATATATCTCTGGCGGGAAGTGGGTGTGTGGGTACTGCCAACACACCTTTGCTTACCCTTGTCGGAAATCGTGAAGAATTAAATGTATATCTGCAAAAAATATCTTTAATGATCCTTATTTGTAAATTTGATTTTATTTATTATATAAATACGTATTGACTTATCCTTTGAAAATAATATTCAATAAGTATTGTTGTTTGCTTGGATGCTTGCGTATGCATTGACAATTAATATTAAACAGCATTTAAACCACTGTGCTAAAACAGATATGGTATATTAATTATCGGGGTTAAGGAAAAAATATTACATACCTGCTAATATTATTTAATACTTACACACTTGAAGTTAAATACGGCAAAGAACTTCAATATTTACGACATGCGAAGGTATGTTAATTCATCTAGTCATGTTATTTTGAAAATATACGTTCATACTAAGCCGGCATCTAGAGGCGATCTTCTGTACACGGTCGCGAGTTAGAGCTGTAACAATATACATGTGAATATAACATGTCTAATATTCTATATCTAAATCAAAAAAACAAAATCAATTTTTTTTAACGTAAGCGACACGGAACACTTATTGAACTTCATATACTTAATAAAAACGAAAGTTACCACCGTTTCCAGGAAAAAAACCCGCCAGGAGGAGAAACGGAGAAACAAAATACAACAGTTTAGGTTCTATTGAACCTTATGCTACCGCTAAGGTTGTGGAAATGAGACTTGTTGCTGCTTGCCCTTAAAAGCCTTGTGTTCTCTCTAAGAAGGGTGTGAAAAATTCCTGAAGGATCGCCACGCGCGCGCGTGATAACCGTGGTGCTGCGTCCATAGATGCCGGTAACCGTTTGCCATCGGCAGGCTTTTGTCTATGGGTTCATGTATAATAATTATGTCCATTAAAGTGGCAAACAAGCATGCGATCGGTTGGTAAGCGGTAACCACCACCAATGCTTGCAACCCCAAGGGTATTTGCAGGCACGTTGTCGACTCAAATAATGTAAGTTTTGATTGCTTACAACGCGTAGTAGTGGAAGTCTGGTTAAAAGTAAGTAGTAAAGGAGATAAACTAATGTCAATGGATTTGTATTGCTTTTATGCTCAAAAGATGGCGCTGTTTCATAATCGCACGGATTTTATTTCAAGATTGCGTGAAAATTTTCAAGTCTATCGATCACCTTTTCGAGTTCCGATGCACGAGTTTTTGAGTTGAGTAGAGTATACAGTGAGGACTCGCGACGGCTGTCTAAATATGTCGTCGAACTAAATAGGAATTTTCAAGGTTTCCAGACTTATAAGCATTTGATAAAATCTCATGCGTCTGATAAAAGAGCGTCCTTCTCATTCGTATATGTAGTCGAGTCCTACGATGGTGTCACAATCTTTCACTCTTAACCATATGCACTTAGAGAAATCTTGTGTATTCTATTTTTAAACATTTAAATGCCCACCCATCTTCTGGGTTCTTGGAAGACGTGACGACGAAAAAGAAATAACACCCTATACTTAACAGAATAGGTCAGGATTTGTAACCATCGTAAATAAAATGGTGACAAATAGCTTCTTTAGAAGGAAAGTCTTACACGGATGACGTGCGACCAAAATGTGATCACGTGATCAACCGAATAAGTTCAAGTACTTGATGTGCTAGTAATTTGGAGCTGAGCCAAGTTCGAATACTAGCGCTGCGTGTGGGATGCCGTGATCAATATTATGATGAACTCTTCTCCTCTCATTACTTCTCGCGAGTTCTTCTCTCCCTTGTGAAGTGCTATATTATAATAATATATCCTCACGCCTTCCCAAAAGGGTCCCCGAAGGGGTAGGCAGAGGTGTATAGGTAATACCCACACACCCACTTTCCGCCTGAGGTATATTAGGTGCCAACGTGACAGATGGCGAGTCGTGCTTGAGTAACGGTGACGCCGTTACTCAAGCACAACTATACATACGCCTTTGAATTTCCTCTCAGACGTATGCAGGTTTCCTCTCGATTTTTTCCTTCACCTCACAGCTCGTGGTGTGACTAATCACTGTACTAAAGTAATGCTATATTAAATTATACATATAAAATAAAACTATACATATAAACCTTCCCCTTGAATCATTCTATCTATTGATGTAAGCCGCAAGTGTATGAAAAGATTATTGCAGGGTCGGCAACTCGGTGTGAGCTATACCCCTGGTGTTGTGTGGATGTAATAAGCGGTGGTAACCTTGCCATCGGGCCACATGTTTACTTTACCACCTTAGTGCTTTAAAAAAATCCCGTTGCCTAGTTTAAAAGGTCTAAGCATACAGAAGCAGGAAGCGATTTTAATTTATACTACGAGAAGATGGGATGTGGGGTAAACACCCATAAACGGCTTCCATATACCTACATGAGGCTCTTCAAGACAGAGACATTCCATAAGGGTAATGATGGGAGCGTCCGTGAATTGGACCCTCGATTCCTTCCACGTCCCATCAGCCATGGCTATGTGAGATGTGGCAGCGAAGTTAAATCTCCCTACTCAGTAAAATATTGTGTTATTTTTTATACCACCAGAGTGGCATACAAGCATATGGCCCACCTGATGGGAAGCGGTTACCGTAGCCTATATACGCTCACGATACCGAAGTATCCCTGTGTAAAGAATATGTGCGCGTAGAGTATTCAGTAAACTTTAGAAAGCACTATATGGATATGTGAATATATGAATATGTGGATATATATATATATCCACACACCCACTTCCTGCCAGAAATGTATTTTAGGTACCAACGTAAAGTACTATGACTCTATTATTCAACTACTACAGTAATTCTACGAGATTTGCAGCGCAAGTGTTACCCCTTGTATTACTAGCGCCTTTATTGTGGTGATCACTTATCACCATGCAGTCGTTTGTTTGATACAAATGGTAGGTAGAAGCAACGGGAAATAACTAGCTTGACTCATACGCAACACTGCCAAAAACGAGTCACTTCTCTGGATCAGACTCAATCATTGTTTGTTCAAGACATTATTTATTTTGCCTTGTATAAACTAAGGGCTATTTGTGGAATATTTAAATGTTTATTCGTTTCTGATTCAGCGGATTTCCGAGCATCTTTATGTACCAATTTAAGTTAACTAAAGCATTTCTAAACGGTGAAGGAAAACATCTAGAGGAAACCTACATACGTCTGAGAAGAAATACTCCTTCGGGGACCCTTGTGGAAAGGCGTAAGGATATATATTTATTATACTTTTTATATTACAAAAAGCCGTGGTGGCCGAGTGTTTCGAGCAGTTGCCTGCGACACAAAGATCGCAAGTTCGAATCCCGACTGTACCAATGAGTTTTTCTGAACTTAAGTACAGTGATTAGTCACACCACGAGCTTTACGGTGAAGGAAAACATCGAGAGGAAACCTGCATACGTCTGAGAAGAAATTCAAAGGCGTATGTATAGTCGTGCTTGAGTAACGGCGATGGACTCGCCATCTGTCACGTTGGCACCTGATATACCTCTGGCGGAAAGTGGGTGTGTGGGTATTACCTACACACCTCTGCCTACCCCGGCGACCCTTGTGGGAAGGCGTGAGTATATATTATTATATTTTTTATTATTTTTATATTACCACGAAGGATATAAATAAACATGCGGTTCGTCCAACGATAAACCACTGCCTATGAAAATAAGGTGTATTTATCGCGCTTTAAATACCCTGTTACAATCCCTTCGCAACCTTTCGCACTCCTCTAGGGAACCCGCAGCGTTCGTGATATGAAAATTCTCTGAAACAACACAATATATATTTTCTTTATACCACACGGGTGGCAAACAAGCATGCGGTCCGCCTGATGGTAAGTTCGATATTAAAGTGTAAGAGATGAATTCATCACCCACCGATGGTGAGATATGCGATGATGAAACGTGGCCGAGGACATAATCAGACATTCGTTTCAAGCAGTTAATTTGTTTTTGTATAATTGAACGTCGAATGCTTTGCTCATACTCTGGTGTCACCTGTTCCCCCGCGTGGTCGCGTAAACGCATTAATGGCTATCGCATTCCCGAGTCGATTTGAATTTTAATAGCCAATTGTTTCCATAATTCAGCTAATCACACTTTAATGTTCAAGTGCGTTAACTTACCTTGATCCTGAATCCGAGATCAAGGTAACTAATAACATCAACCTATATAATTGTTTTAACGATCGTATTAATCTTTTTTCAACGCAAATACTATTGATTGCAAATCACAAAATGATGCATCCAAACGCAATTATCCATTGAGCACGTTTGCACCGCAATAAACACTGGCATTTTGCGTTTATTATTTACTAGCTTATGCCCGCGGCTTCGCCCGCGTGGAGTTCGAAAAAATAGCTTTGGAAATTATCCTGATAGAATCTGTTCAGCCGCTATGCCGTGAAAGAGCATCATACATTATAATATAATAAATTTGAAGATTAAAAAAAAAGTAGGTATCCTATGTCCTATTCCTAAGTATAAGCTATCACCATTTCAACTTTCAGCCTAATCGGTTCAGTCGTTTGGCCGTGAAAGAACCGCAAACATCCAAACATCCAAACTTACAAACTCACATTTATAATGTTAGCAAGAGTAAGATATTTAGATCGAAATAGTTGTTGTCAATATATTATATTATATGTTTTAGTGAGAAAATTATTTCAAAACAACAAAAGAGGAAAACAACCAAGGGAGTTTTTGACGAGACGGAGAGTATATATATTTGACGACCGTCTGGTTTAGTGGTTAGAGCTCCTGACTGCGAAACTTGAGGTCGCGGGTTCGAATCCCGCTAAGGGGAAATATTTGTGTGATGAACACGAGTATTTGTACCTTAGTCTTGGATGTCCTATGTATTTATGTATATATTTATGTAAATATATATATATATATATATATTTGTCTAGTTACCATAACACAAGCTTTGCTTAACATGGGCCTAGGTCAATTTGTATGGAATTGTCCCTGGTATAAATTTATTATTATATATAGAAAGACAAAATTCAAAGAAAGGAGTATCATTACATATCATCACGCGTTAGGTAGAGAGAGTAGAGAATCACTCCTTTCCTGAATTACAGACCTCTTTCACTTCATCTAGTATTCCGTCATCAGTCTCTACACAAATGCTCGTCGGTTTTAAGTACTCGAAGTGTTAGATCGTTTCATCTAGCTAGATGGATTTCTTTCTCTGCCTCTTTCATACAATTTTATTACGCACTGTATGTCTGTTTTGTTGTATCCTCACGCCTACCCACAAGGGTACCCGTAGGGGTAGGCAGAGGTTTATACTAGTGCCCACACCCACCCACCCACATGCCGCCAGAGATATATTTTAGGTGCCCACGTAACAGATGGCGAGTCCATCGCCGTTACTCAAGCAAGACTATAAATACGCCTTTGAATTGCTTCTCAGACGTATGCAGGTTGCCTCTCGATGTCTTCCTTCACCATAAAGCTCGTGGTGTGACTATTCACTGTACTTCAGTTCAGAAAATCTTATTGGTACCTACAATCGCGATTCAAACTTGTGATATTTGTGTCGCAGGAAACTACTTTAACCACTCGGCCACCACGGCACTATCTATTTTTTTATTCTTACTATATGCACGTCGAGGGGTAGGCAGTGTCATACAAATCAGCGACCTATTTCGCCGGTGATATATTTGTGTGTCAACGTGACAGATGGCGAGTCCGTACAGTGATTGCGACGTACATAACCTTATTACCAATGTTTGGTTCTGTCTTAACCTCATTTCACAGTAGTTTGAGTAAACAACGTAATAAAAAAATACATTTGAAAATCCGAACACGAGCAAATAGAGTTATTTGATGGGATTTTAGTAATGAAAGGACTAACGCACTTTATCAGTCGTCAAGGTAATTTGTGATGCAAGCTATGAGTCATAAAGCACTTTTTCTTTTGTGATTGTGCTCTTTAGTCGTGATAAATGATTAAATGCTTCGCTAAAATAATGCATTTTTTTGTATTAGTCACACCACGAGCTTTACGGCGAAGGAAAACATTAAGAGAAAAACGGTATAAGTTTGAGAAGAAATGTATAGTTGTGATGCAACGGGGTTCAAACTTGCAATATTTGCCTTGCAGAACCACTCGGCAATAACGGCTATCTCAATTTTTTCTCAAAAACGAGAACTAGTATTTGTGACCGTGTGGTTCGAGTAGTGATTGGACGGTGTTGTGGTACACCTCTGCCTACCCTTACTCTTATGGAAAGCCGTGAAGATATGCCGTTATGCTCGTCTGCCTACTTCGTTCATAGTTACCTGTTTTTTTTACGTCTGACACGAGGCGCAGTCTTAGTCTAGTGGTTATATCTATGAATGTTCTATTGAGACTGATTTAACGAATAGTCACATGATGGTTAAAAATAAACCATTCATTGCGATGCTGTGACATCTCCACAATCTGGTCTGATGTCAAAACCACGTCACCAGCGACGTGAACCACTGTCAAATTTAGTGGCGTGTCATTTATCTGTCACATCGATCTATTCGTTATATGCATTATTGTTTTTATTGTTCTCTCTGCCGGTCGTGTGGTCTAGTGATCAGAGATCCTGGCTGCGAAACCAGGTCGCGGGTTCGATTCTCAATGAGGGCAGATATCTGTGTGATGAATTCGGTTGTTTTTTCTTAAGTCTTGGATGTCTTAGGTATATATTTATAGTATGTATATCGTTGTCTAGTCCTCATAGTACAAGTTTGCATAGTTAAGGACGTGGAGTTTAGGAGTGCCAATGTATTTATTAATTAATTGGTATGTCTCACTTAGGCCAGAGTCCTTTTATCTCGTGTTTTAATAATATTTCCATTTATATATGATTCTTGTTTAGATTAGAGAAAATTGTCAGTAAATCAATAAACAAAAAATGTGTATTTATCAGACATAGATCAGCACACCGTCATCCAATCCGATCCGATCCTCACCATCTAAGCAGTGAGTAGAGAGCCAGTTATCTAGGCTTACAGACCTCTCTCGCTCCATCCACTTTCATTAAAGGATAAAGCTCCCATCCTTGAGTGTTAGATCGATTTAATAAGATCAAATTAGATCCTAGATTAAATACAATTTGATCTTGGTATATATAAGGTGAAATACCTCTTTAATAATATTTACATGTATAGGAAAATGTCACCTAATTTACGGTTTTTTAAATTCACTTCAAATATAAATATTTCGATTCGCTATTAAGTTACTAAGCACCATGAATAATATGTACATTAGGCATACATGCCGCCATAATGTGTGTAATTAGTTAGTTAGTTTTTTGTAATTTCAAAAGTGGATTTTTTACAATAAAAAACTAATTGAGGGAATTTTATAATTTCCTACTTTTTTTTGATAAAACAAGAGTGGAAAACAAGCATACAGCCCACTCGAAGGAAAACGGGTACCGCAGCCTATTTACGCTTACAATACCGAAGTATCACTTGCGCGTTGCTACTCTGTGTTGGCAGCGTAATGGGACAAATCCCTCTGCTGCCAACACAATATAACAATCCTCCCCCCTCCCCAAGGAGCTCATTACTGGAAACCTTATTCACCGCGTAGGAACACAACACAATAAATAGTGTTATTTGGCTACGGACTTCTATAAGGTGGAGGTCCTGCCCCAGTCGGGCAGCTCCCAATTCGAACGGGAAACCTACCTCTCTCAAATTTAGTGAGACAATATACTTTAGATGAAGCGAAAGAGTTGTGTTAGTCTAGAGATAACTGGCGCTCTACTCTGACTCGACTCTGCTTGACGACAAGTGTTTATATTTGATGCTATAACATAAAACCAGTAATGTATGAAGTATTTGATGGTCTTGGTGATCGGAGAACATATTTACATACATAATGTTCTCCGATCACTGGGCCAGTCGGTCATCGAATTAAATTTGTGAGTTATTTATAAAACATATGTTAATATGTAAAAATAGTTTTTTTGAATGTATTAACACACATTTTAGCACTCTATACGCGTCTTTGATACTTGTATGTAATATAATATAAATATATATAATACGATAGAGACCAGTTTGTGCTAATTCTATTATGGCAATTAGCGAGATTGGTTATAGATTTACTCACACATGCTAAAACCAAACAAGTCTCACTATGCGCAATCTAAAGGAGCGTGGGGTTCTGATCTTTAAAATAAAAACCTATAAGGATCCCCGAAGGGGTAGGCAGAGGTGTATGAGTAGTACCCACACACCCCCTTTCCGCCAGAGATATATTTTAGGTGCCAACGTGACAGATGGCGAGTCCATAGCCGTAACTCAAGCACGACTGTATATACGCCTTTTCATTTCTACACAAACGTATGCAGGTTTCTTCTCGATGATTTTCTTTACGGTATATTTATATATTATTCGCTGGAATATAATATGTTTTATTCCAGAAAATCTACCAATTTAGGCGGGTATTGCGGTCATTACAAATTTAAGAGCTGGGCTCTAGTCGGCGTCTCTGATGCAGTCCCTTCCATTTTCTTCTGTCCAGCACAAACTCTTCGACCTCCCTATACGTCATGAGAGACAATTTCTTTGATCTGACCCATGTATGTCATTCTTTGTCTTCCTCTTCCCCTCTACCATTCCTTCTAAGATGTTTCTAAAGAAGCTATCGTGTCGTATAAGGTGGCCTTAAAATTGTAAAAATTGGTGTACATATAACATGTAATATTGTTTTCCAGGTCAGTAATGAAGCCCGGATGGTTGGCATGGGAGTGCGTAGTGTTTGCGGTGTTCGTATGCGCTTCATCATGCGCCCCGCTGTGGCGACGGCGCAAAGACGCACGGGCAGGCGACAGCGCAAAGACGGCATATATATTTGCTGGCACTGGCGTGTCCACGTTAGCTATGATCCTGTCCGTGGCTAGGGGCACCCTTGGAGTCAGGTCGTTCTTAGGTAAGCAGTCTATATTATGCTTACGTCGAGTACAGATTGTCACCTCCATAGTTAATATAGCAGGTTCAAACTCACGTCCGTACCATTTTTTTTATTTTATTAGGTTTGCCAACAATTTGAACATACATTTATATATATATATTGAACTTATTCTAGGTGTCTTATGCTATGTGTCGAACCTTTTACAGGCAAACACCTGCATTGAAAGAGTATGCCGGTAAATACTGCACCGTAAATTGTTATATTGAAAATACACATATAAAATACTGGCGGCCCGCACGGGTGGACATTAATTTTTTAAACATTTTGGCATAATTTTTTTGTCTTGCACTTAGTTTGCAATTAATAGCCTATATTAATCAGTGATAAAGCAGCATTCAAATGTTGAAAGAATTATTAAAATCGGTCCAGTACTTTTTGAGCCAATTCCTTACAAACATACTTACATACAAATCTTTCCTCTTAAAATATTAGTATAGATAGTTAAAACATAGCTAAATTAGATAATAATAATAATAATAATATATAAGGTTTAAAGAATTTATTATCAGCAAAGACAGTTTGTCACTTATGCGATAACATAATTTTCATTAAGATTATACACTCGTCGCCGTCATCGTCGCCGACTTACTCCATATAGGCAGATTCCTTATGTATACCAATCATCAGTAGGTAATTGACTCATTTCACGTATTATTTTTTTATTAGTAATCGTATAATATATTTGTTTCTTAGTCTATAATTAATTATAAGAGCCAAGAATATATTTAGCTAACTGGTTTTTACACGCTTTATATTAGCTTCACCTGTATGTATGTATGTATGTAACCGACTTCTTTGAGCTCGATTTTGACCCACTTTAAACGGCCAGATTTCGTTCAAACTTTGTAGATTTATCGAGGACCGATGACAATACACTAATAACTAAAAAGTAGAAAATAAATAATAGTTAAAAAAAACTAAAAAACACGCTTTTTATAGAAAACCGAACTAAAAAATAGAAAATAAATTTCGATAATATCTTAAAAAGCGTGGGGTGCTTTTTAAGATATTACCGAAATGATAATCACTCTACTAATATCTGTCAATAAAATATTTATAACTATTGACACCATGCACCCCACGCTTTTTAAGATATTATCGAAATTTATTTTCTATTTTTTAGTTCGGTTTTCTATAAAAAGCGTGTTTTTTAGTTTTTTTTTAACTATTATTTTAAATAGGTGAAATGAGTTTACATTTTTTATGTGTGACGGTAGTTTGTTGTAAAGCTGTGCTCCCTCAACGGTCAACGTAGTTTTGCCGTAATTAGTCCGATGTTTGGGTATGACAAGGTAGCTGGCTCGACGAGTTCGACACCCGATAACATTGTTTCGTTTGGTGAACGTTATTAGTATGGACCTTCTTATTCACAGTTTTGCGTATAAAAATACAAGTGTTATATTGGTGTAATTTATTTATGTTCATAATTTGTGTTTCTTTGTAGATATCTGCTGTAGGTGCTAAATAGTAATAATTGAATAGGACTTTGATTATTTTATTTTGCAATCTCTGAAGTATATGCTCACGCCTTCCCACAAGGGTCCCCGAAGGGGTAGGCAGAGGTGTGTAGGTAATACCCACACACCCACTTTCCGCCAGAGGTATATTAGGTGCTAACGTGACAGATGGCGAGTCCATCGCCGTTACTCCAGCACGACTATACATACGCCTTTAAATTTTTTCTCAGACGTATGCAGGTTTCCTCTCTATGTTTTCCTTCACCGTTAAGCTCGTGATGTGACTAATCACTGTACTTAAGTTCAGAATACTCATTGGTACAGTCGGGATTCGAACTTGCGACCTTTGCGTCGCAGGCAACTGCTCAAACCACTCGGCCACCACGGCTCCTCAAATTTAAACCACGGCTCGCTAAATTAGATTAATGCTGTAAAGAGGGATGGCGGGCCCTACTATCAACTGTTTCAACCGCTGTACTGATAGTGACAGATTCCTTGAAGTCAGCAGTATACTCTGCCCCGAGTCAGAATTGCAATCAAAGTTGGTAGAAGATCCACCAATCTAAATACCATACACAAATACACATATTTTATACACATACACGTAAATATAGGTAAACATCTGTTTCTTTCAGGTCGATGAACTGAAACATGGACCATGAACCTTGTCGATAACGTTATTATTTAATAATTATATATAAAGTGTTGACGGAATTTGGCTAATCTATCAAAATGTATGTCTAGGGTTTCGCAGTTATTTAAGAGTTTGCACAGATACAATCGGGGAGTTAGCTTCTAAAGAATTTTACCTATGAGCATACGATTTTTTGAGAAGGAAAACATCGTGATGCCTAAACAAATTAAAAGTACGTCTGAGGGATGGCAACAGAGTTACGGCTGTCATGTTGGTACCTTAGTTGTGTTTGGCGTAATGTGGGTACTATTTATCCCCTGCCTTATCCTTCGCACTCAGTTGGTAAATCGTGAAATTAAGAGTAGTTAAGAGTTGAATTAGAACGTTAACCCATCGTTATTCAAAACATAAACCCATTTTTAACAAAAAATCTTATAAAAAGATGTGACTTTTTTCATATATCTCTTTTGATATTTCAAATGTGGGATTTGGGGTTCAACTTGCGAATGAGGGCTTCTTTTATCAATGAGTATAAAGGCGTTTTTAGAAAATGTATACGAAATCTTTTGTTATGCTCGTCTTCTATCACTGCCCTACTACTTTTTTTTTCCTTTCATAAATACCTTCTGGACTGAAGTACAGTGATAGTCACACCACGCCAAGCTTTACGGTGAAGGAATAAATCGAGAGGAAACCTGCATACGTTTGAGAAGAAATTCAAAGGCATTTGTATAGTCGTGCTTGACAAACGGTGATAGATCCGCCATTTATCACGTTGGCACCTAAAATCTATGTGTGGAAAGTGGGTGTGTAGGTGCAACACATCTCTACATGCCCTTGAGGACCTTTGTGTAAAGGCGTAGTATAGTAAATTACTCGCAATGGGTTTGATAATGTCGATAGCCATTACGGTGTTATTATGAACGTAAACACTATGATTATTAGACAGTGTTTACGGAGAGCAATATTTGCACATCAACGCAGGCAGTAGACCGAGCAATCATTATGTACATAATTAATACCTTTTGTGTAAATTGCGCTGAAGTGACGATTTGATGCCTCCACCGAATAATTCATTTCTGCTACAATAGTGGCGAGTAATCGTGCGGCCCGATCTGTGCGGCCTATATTTGTCATAAGCCACATTTGAACTTAAATATCCCAAAAGCAATGTGTTTTTGACCACAAACTCCTAGTAGTCCGTAAAGGTTCTTTCGCCTTAGCAGAAGTGGTATTCTAGAACTAGGGACAAGATTGGCATACAAGTGGGCATTGCTCTGCTAGATGTATGTTTCCACTGAAGATACTTTCCCGTTATTGTATTTTGAAGTAAATAGTTTATTAAGTTAAGTAATAGCCCTTATATGGGTATGACAAATAGGTAATTGTAAAGTATATTACTCATACGTACATATCATGATGTGCTTGATCTTCACTCCTGTCGATTTCGATTTCGAGATTGATTTCATCTAAGTAGTAAGTAAGGATGAGGGCGTCCTCTGTCTCTTCCAGACACGTACGCATTATATATGAAGTTAAATGATACGATCATGTGAATGTGAATGGTCACAAGTGTTGTACAGAACAATCGAAGTTAATATGGACGATGATCAAATCAGCGGTTTCCTGCAGTTTCAGGGAAAGTATCCAAAGAGACCGGTCAAATCCAGTATATGTATGGATGTAAAGGAAGCAGATGTGTCCCATTTAAAATTTATATTTATAAGTATAAATTAATAAGTAGTCTTCACGCCTTCCCACAAGGGTCCCCGATGGGGTAAGCAGTCAATTAAAAATAATAACTTAAAATTTGACGATGTTGACTAACATATTTTTTTTTACCTGGGACAATTCCACACAAATTGACCTAGTCCCAAATTAAGCAAAGCTTGTGTTATGGTAACTAGACAACGATATATTTATTTAAATAGATAGATATATACTTAAATACATAGGACATCCAAGACTAAGGTACAAATATTCGTGTTCATCACACAAATATCTGCCCTCAGCGGGATTCGAACCCGCGACCTCAAGTTTCGCAGTCAGGAGCTCTAACCACTAGACCAGACGGTCGTCATATTCCTTAGGATATGTCAAAAAATCCTTAACCAGAGGAATTATAGATTACCCATACAAACTTTCGAGACCTATTTCACGAACACTTTATATTTTAAATGATAGCCTTCCTCCTTAAACAAGATCTATCTTCTTGTCAAATTTCATAACGATCCGTTTAGTCTAAAGATTTCATGCCAACAAAGTAACAGAGTTACTGAGTTACTTTTAACACTAGTATGAATTTAACATAACAAATTTGAACTGACATTCAAAGCATACATTTTTTGTTCTGATACATGAAAAGAACCATAGTGTATTGACTGTAGTTCGTTGTACTTCATAACAAATAGTCAAAATATTTTTTACCCCACACTAACGATGTATTTCAACCTGCTGCCACCAGTTTTTGCTCAGCAACTACTTTTTGCCCCATAACTGCCTACCTAAGCTACCTTTATTTTTTAATATGGCGGATGCTTTTAGAGATCTTAATTATTTGCTTATTACAATTATATTATTAAATACAAGTGGCCGAGTGGTCCGAGCAGACGCCTGCAACACAAAGTTATTATTATTATTAATCCTCACGCCTTCCCACAAGGGACCCCGAAGGGTAGGCGGGGTAGACCCAGGGGTAGGCAGAGGTGTATAGGTAATACCCACACACCCACTTTCCGCCAAAGGTATATTAGGTGCTAACGTGACAGATGGCGAGTCCATCGCCGTTACTCAAGCACGACTACACATACGCCTTTGAATTTCTTCTCAGACGTATGCAGGTTTCCTCTCAATGTTTTCCTTCACCGTAAAGCTCGTGGTGTGTCTAATCACTGCACTTAAGTTCAGAAAAACTCAGTGGTACAGTCGGGATTCGAGCTTGCGATCTTTGTGTCGCAGGCAACTGCTCGAACCACTCGGCCACCACGGCTCAAACACTCACAAAAAGTTTACTAGTTCAAATCCCGACTATATCGAGAAGTTCATCTAAACTTAGATGTGGTGAATAGTCACACCACGTGCTTTACGGTGAAAGAAAACTCGGAGAGGAAACCTGCATACGTTTGGGAAGAAATTCAATGACGTACATATGGACTCGCCATCAGTCATGTTGGCATCTAAATATCGCCGGCGGAAATTGGGTGTGTGGGTACTACACACCTGTGCCTCTACCCCTTTGGGGACCCTTGTGAGTGAATGAGAGGTGAGAAATGTGAGTGACAGGCGTGAATATATTATATATGACTAAATAAATTAACAAAATATGTATTACTAGCTTATGCCCGCGGCTTCGCCCGCGTGAAGTTCGAAAAAGTAGCCTTGGAAATTTTCCTGCTAGAATCTCTTCTGCCGCTATGCCGTGAAAGAGTATCATACATTATAAAAGAACTTTGAATTTTTCAGGATTAAAGAAAAAAAGTAGCCTATGTCCTATTCCTAGGTTTAAGCTATCACCATTTCAACTTTCAGCCAAATCGGTTCAGTCGTTTGGCCGTGAAAGAACCGCAAACATCCAAACTTACAAACTTTCACATTTATAATAATATACTAGCTGTATCGCCCAGCTTCGCCCGGGTGAAAAAGTAAAAAAGTTGAGTTTATAAAATCCGTTCTTAGCTGACCTCTACACCGCGTAAGGAATATTATACTCCTACCAAATTTCAAGTCAATCGGCCTTATAGTTCCTGAGATTTCGTGATGACTGAGTTCACAAATGGGATCTCATATATATATAAATATATATTAGTAAGATAAGATTAATCAAATAAAGTACAGGGACAACCAAACGTCACTTACAAATATTTGTAAGTAGTAAGCTAATGATATCAAAACAGGTGCAAGGTTAAAAACCGGCTATAAATGTAAACAATCATGTTTGGTCTTGAGCCAAGTGAGCGAATACCCTAATTACCTTCCGCCAACGTGCGTTACATCTTTGTTTCTCGTTTGTATTGGCTCAGGTAGCGCAGTGATTTTCTGATATTCAAATGTACGTTCATTATCTACTAATACAAGTCGTCCCGCCCAGCTTCTCTCGGGTAAAAGAGTAAAATTTCCTGACACACGATCGCAGCGCCACCTATCGGGCCAATTGTGAATCTAAGCCATTCTCAAATCCACCTTAAGACACAGAAAATTTCATTAAAATCAGTCCAGCCGTTTGCGATTCTATTAAGGACATTCAGGCAAACATAAATTTTTATGTACAAAATTAGCTTATGTCACTCAGGGTGAATGTAGCTTTCAAATGGTGAAAGACTTTTTGAAATCGGCACAGTAGTATTTGAGTTTATTCATTACAAACATACAAAAATACAATGGTATACAAGTCGTCCCGCCCAAGCTCCGTTTGGTTGAAAATAATAAAAACTGAACACGTTCGCAGCGCCACCTATCGGGCCCAATTGTGACTAAGACATTCTTGAATGCACCTGAACACGCACAAAAAGTCATCAAAATTGAGTAGTGACTAGTAGTTTATATTTTTATTGTTGAGAGGCAAATATATATATGACAGAGGAGAAGGTCTAGAAACAACTGACGCTCTACTCTGCCTATAGCGTGACGAATTCGACGTTATGATATTATAATGTCTGTGTAAGATCAGATATTTATGTATGTGTTTTCCCAGTGTGTATAACAGCAGACATTATTTTTATTTTATTCATTTCGACCTTTGTCAAAGGTGTGACTTGTAAACTGTTGTCTGAAGAAAATATATACAAACACGTGATAACAATGAACATTTGGAACAACAACAACAAAAAAGCGTACTTATTTTATTAAAAGTCTTAATTGCCCATTACAGAGCTCATGCGTAAACAAACGTGCCATATATATTATGTACCTACATATTATCATATATTGTGTAATCATCTAATCATGAGAGCCGTGGTGACCGAGTGGTTCGAGCAGTTGCCTGCGACGCAAAGGTCGGAAGTTTGAATCCCGACTGTACCAATGAGTTTTTCTGAACTTAAGTACAGTGATTAGTCACATCACGAGCATTACGGTGCTGGAATAAACCGAGAGGAAACCTGCATACGTTTGAGAAGAAATTCAAAGACGTATAGACGTGTCGGGGACCCTTGTGGAAAGGTATACAGGAAGGAAGTTACATACATATAATCACGCCTCTTTCCCGTAGGGGTAGGCAGAGACCACTTCTTTCCATTTGCTACGATTCTTACATACTTCTTTCGCTTCGTCCACTTTCATTATTCTCTTCATACATGCTCTTCGGTTTAGGGTACTCTTGACCTGACCTTTTTTCAAGACGTCCCTAATTTGGTCTAGAAACGTCCGTCTAGGTCTACCCCTTCCAACACTTTCATTCACACTCGCCTTATACACTTTTTTTTTTTTTTTAACTATAATTATTATACAAATCTCAAGCCAAGAGGTATCGTTTCGTTTTTATGTGGCTCTCTCCTTAATCCTTAATTTAAAAAAAAATTTAGATAACTACGGGTCCCACACTACCTCAAAAAAATACACTTATGTATGATTTAGCTAGTTAAAAGTTTTTACTACAACTTCGATCAATTCGATCTAACATTCACAGATGGGAACATCAAGAGTAGATACTCGAAACCGACGAGCATTTATGAAGATATTGTTAAAAGTGGAATGAGCGAAAGAGGTCTGTTAATATAGAGACAGCTCGCGGTCTACAGTCTCTGCCGACCCCCGTGAGGGACTCGGCGTGATGATATATTTGTATGTATGTAGACGTTTATACCGAATAGTAGTTAAGCATTTCATATTAGGTAGGTATTTTCAAAAGCCTTTTCATTTTCATCTAGGCATATAATTTTATTCGTTCATATACCTATTAAAATATTGTAAAAGGAAAAATCAAAATCAAAGTATTTTATTCAATGTAAGGGACACAGGGAACACTTATTGAACGTCACATATTTAATATAAACTAAAGTTACCACCGTTTCCAAGAAAAAAGTACCTGCCAGGAGAAGAAACGGCGAAACAAACTCCCCGGCGAAAGCTAGCAGGAAAGAGAGAAGATAAACATAAATGAGTGAAATCAAATAAAAACTGGCTGGAGGTCAAAGAGATTGCGCTGGTCAAAGGCAAAAGGAAACACGATGAAGATCCAACACGAGCTCAGCCCTTAAATTGTACATTGACGAAAACAGGTATTCATGGTCACGTGCTTGTACACGTGCGTACAGCCTTTAGATACAACAAAAAATATTCAACACTAAAGAAGCCGTAGGTCAAAGGAGTGGGTAAATCCCGGGTATCTGTGACGTCAGTCGATACCTAAGAAGCTATATTTATTTTTATAAGCAGTGGTGGCCGAGTAGTTATTCGAGTGTTACCTGCCACACAATAAATGATAATAAAAAACCCTGGGACAATTCCACACAAATTGACATAGCCCCTAATTAAGCAAAGCTTCTGTTATGGTAACTAAACAACGATATTTTTACTTATATACATACATAAATACAATAGAAGGCAGAAATAATCGTGTTCATCACATGAACATGAATACCTGCCCTCAGCGGGAATCGAGCCCGCGAGCTCAAGTTTCGCAGTCAGTAGCTCTAACCACTAGACCAGACGGCCGGCAGATCACATAGATCGCAAGTTCGAAGCCCGACTGTACCAATGTGTATTTCTGAACTTAAGTACAGTGATTAGTCACACGACGAGCTGATTAGCAATGTCTGAGAAACAATTCAAAGGCGTCTGTATAGTCGTGCTTGAGTAACGGCGACGGACTCGCCATCTGTCACTTTGGCACCTAAAATATATCTCTGGCGGAAAGTGGGTGTGTGGGTACTACCTATACACCTCTGCCTAACCCTTCGGGGACCCTTATGGGCAAGTGTGAGGATATATGAGTATAAAAAATCGTATAACCCCACAGTCTCCACAAGACAGTCGAGTGCATTTTAAAGGCCTCCTCGGAAATCAGATGGATAATTCACTTACTGCTCACTGATATGTAATTTACCTTCTCACCTTCGCGAACTTGACCTCGACTGATGTTTATTTAGTCTTTATGACTATTAAAATACATTCCAATTCCATATAGCCAGGATGACTCTTTTAACCTTCTCTTAAGACAATGTGTCTAGTATGGAAAACACTTGTAAGACACTTGGTTACTTTTCAACCAAATTGTCGGAAACCGCACAAAGGCACACGCGGTCGTTCGTCACGTGGTCGCCTTAAAGAAAAGTTAGTCACACCAAGTCCGCCCCATGATTGGCAGAGAGTAGAGTCTCTCGAGACTTCCAGAACTCTCTTGATATATGCTCGGTTTCCTCACATAGTTTCTCTCAAAAGTAACACGTGACTGTACTTCAAGTTAGACAAATACATTAATAGCTACGAAAATTCTTTACAAATTTACTAATGAGTTTTTCTGAATTAAACACAGTACAGTGCTTAGTCATACCACGAGCTTTTTGCTGAAGGAAATTGAGAAAACTTGCATACGTTTGCCTTCCCACAAGGGACCCCGAAGGGATAGGCAGAGGTGTATAGGTAATACCCATACACCTACTTTCCGCAAGAGCTATATTTTAGGTGCCAACGTAATAGATGGCGAGTCAGGCATCGCCGTTACTCAAGCACAACTATACATACGCCTTTTGAATTGCTTCTCAGACGTATGCAGGTTTCCTACAATAAACATATTTTTTTCCATTAATATACATGTAAAACACATGTATTCATGTGTAAATATTCATTATTACTTTCTCGTGATGCCATTACTGGTTGTTTGAAGCTCCAGTTGCACGATGTCATAAACCAGTAGTTAACTTTATTTAATAACGCACGCCTGTGTATTTTTACTACTCTATTGACTCAAAATAAGGCTCAATTCTGAATGGATTTGTGTAAGGGATTGTCCATTAATGACGTGAGGATAGAAAAGGGGGGGGATCACGTATTATTAGAAAGGAGAGGTGGTGTAATGTTATGCTCTTATCTATACCTCGAGTCTATCGATAACTGTCAGTCAAGGCTGTATAAGACTTCGTATTTCTTCTATTACATACATACATACAATCGATCGGATACTCAAGGACTGGAACGTCAAGAGTACTCGAAACCGACCTGCATGAATGGACTGATGAATGTGGACGAAGCGAAAGAGATTAAGTCTGGAGAGAACTGGTGCTCCCCTCTCTCTGCCTACCCCGTTAGGGACTCGGCGTGATGATATCTATGTACGTTGTCTTTCTCACGAGGTATCCAGAGAGAGTAGATCGCCGGCTCTGTCTACGTTCATCAGACTTTTCATATGCGCTTGCTGGTTTCGAGTGCTCTTGACATTCCCATCCGTGAGTGTCCGATCGATTTGATCTAGCTAGTTGGAACGTGGTCTTTCTCTTCTTTCTCTCACACTTTCTTCTACTTAACGTTTGTAGGTTTCCTCACGATACTTCCTTTCCGTAAAGCTATAATAGGTTATTGTATTGATTATGAAAAACTTCATTGGCATGGCTCGCCGGAGTTTAAACGTGCAATATTTGCATGTGTGTGTATACCAACCGCGGCTTTTTGTGTCGTAAAAATGGTCAACGTGTTTTATGTCTCTCTTTACAGCGACGGTTCTCGGACGGTCCATTTTTTATACCACTTAGGTTAGGTGGCAAACAATTGTCCGCCCAATAGCCAGGGCTTAAGAATTTCGGCTATGGTATCCCCTGCCTGTCGTAAGAGGCGACTAAATGGGGTTGAGGGGCTTGCGGATAGTCAGGGTGGGGGCCCTGGCTGTCACACAATGCGGGCCAAGGATTGGCGGGAGCGCCATGTGGCTCGGGCTTCCGATGGCACAGCGAGGGTAGTAGGGGCGAAGCTAGGCGCCCCTGGGATGTGCTAAGGCAAAGTGCAGGAGGGCACTGGTGCGTTCCTCAGGAGATCCCAGAGCCCTCCTATATACACAGAGGATGGCCGCCGAGGGGGTTTTAGTGAGTAGAAATCTCACATAACCCGTTCGTCCCCCCCCAGGACGGTCGGGTATCTATAGAAGGTTTCCCCCTCGAAAAAAAAAAAGATGGCAGACAATCGTGCGGTATAATATTCAAATGTAATTTATACATTAAGTTTAAGCCGTAATTAGTCATAAATGGAGGTCATAAGTAATCTACGAGTGGTTTAATATCCTTCCGAAAAGAGCCTCGAAAGGAGTCTGTATTTGTAATGTTATGGAGCGTTCCTACATGGGGGTTCCTACACATATATGATGCATGTGCGATAATTATAATAATAATAAGCCTTTTATTCCATGCAAAAAAAGTATTTTATTTACATATTTTAAAGAAAAAGAAAAGAAATGGTGTATAAGTTTGTTTGCATGAACCCCTCAAGTGAAGGTGAAGGCCTCCAAGAATTCCATGTGTCTCTATCTTGAGCTATTTGCGGCCAGCAGGTACCAGCTATTTTCGTCAACTCGTCTGCCCATCTCGTGTGGGGTCTGCCTTTGAGACGTTTGCCGATTGGCCCCATTCCACTTTGCGACACTGTGCGATAATTAAGTAAAAAAAAAGAATGAAAAACATGACCACATGCATCCACGGCTGGGTATAGGCTTCCCCAGTTCTACGCCAGTGTTCTCGGTCTCGAGCCAGTCTCCACCACAGTTTTCCAGCCAACTTAGCAATACAAGTTATATACATGGGATAATAGGATAATATATGTCCCTTATTTCAGGCTTTCCGTCGGAGCTGGTCTACCGCGGCTCTGCGATGTGGGAGACGCTTTACGGGATCATCCTGGCGTTTCCTATCGTGTGCTGGGTCTTCGTGCCCGTCTACTACAGACTGCACACTAACTCCGTTTACGAATACTTAGAGGTGAGGATCATCTTTTTAAAGTTTCCATTAATATATTTTTTTTCGGTAAATAAATTTAAGTTATGTTTATATTTTAAGGTTAGAATAAGTTAGCAAGTACCTACATTGTTCCTCTTTTTATAATTTGTGGCCCTCTCACAAGTTGCTGTGCCCCACAGGGTCCACTGTATACCCTGATATTATCGTGATATTATTGTAAGTGGAATAGCAATAAAGAATTATGATTATGATTATAATTATGATTCTAGTAGCTGTGTAAATTAAATCCATACATGTGTTAATCCAGATAATAGTCTATCTCAGTGCCAAATATCGTCCAATTTCGTTCAGCCGTTCTGGCGTGATTGGGTAACAAACTTAAAATCGAAATCAAAATATTTTATTTCACATGGGCCCAGATGGGCACCTATAAAACGTTGAAAAAGGTGCACGGTTCGGGTTGGTCGTTTCCATCGAGAAGAACCGGCAAGAAAGATTTTCATATTTGTTTTTTTTTACCTAGATTAAGTAGTTGGATAGCTGCGCAATGTCGTGATTGCTCGCTGTAGGACAATAAGAAACGATATTTTTCCACCGAAAAAAAAAACTTATATTAATCGAGTTTATAAGGTTTCGTTGATAATCCATTCTGTCTTTGGTGCGTGATTGAGTACTTAAAACTTTCGTATTAAAAATTATGACGTACAAACTTATCATCGCGTTCCACTGTGCAGGCAGTGATCTCTCTTTCGCTTCAGCCAGATTTATCAGAATAAATTTATACAAACATGTATCCTCTGTGTCTGTTGTGGCAAGACATGTAACTGTCCGATTTTTTGCCTACCATATAATCTTTTTTACTTCGGTAATTCTGGAGATACAAAATAAAAGGATGATGACTTCAACGAATTTCATTGATTTATTAAACACGTCAACTGTAAAAAGACACGAACTTTTTTCAAACGTTCTCGCGCACAAAAAGCCGACATCTAAACCGGTATTGAATTATTTAAAATCATGCCAATGCGATGATTTATTTCCATATTCATGTTGGCTTAACAATTTTTTTATGAATCGCCATTTTGTACTAGTGGTTTAAGGAGACGCTTGCAAAGTCCTGACTGCAGGTTCAAATCCTGAGACATCGTGATACATATGAACTGTATATTTGTATGCCTAGCTCTTAAATTTATGATGATGACACAAGTAATTCGGAATGTAACCGATCGTTAGAAAAAATATCCTGTAAGTAAAAACATGTAGTATTAAATTTTTTTTTCGCCACGGTATGATGTTACACAAATTAGTAGTCGAATAAACAAAGAACGCTGGACGATAGGCGCTTTTGAAGATTTCTTTTTTCAATACATATGCATGATACGTTATGATTTTGGCATCCTCTGAGACTGTCGCTCGGAGCAGGTATCGCGGTTTGCCCCCCTGCTTACCGCACAGAGGGCCGAGGTTTCGATTCCCGTAAATATATTTTTCATACAATTAATATGAAAAACGAGTAACACCTTCAATGGACTGGATGTTTAAGCAGCATAACGCATGTACATTTCGATGCCAGCGTGATAAATGGAGATTCTATCGGCGTTTCTCTAGCAAGACGTATACGTCTTTGAAATACTTCTCTAACCTATGCAAGCTTCCTCTTAATATTCTTCTTTCTTTCTTCCTTCTTCCTTATTCTTCCTTCATCGTTATTAAGCTTGTACTTCAATTAACCGCTGTATTCAAGAACAGAACAAAGAGCCGTGGTGGCCAAATGGTTCGAGTAGTTGCGTACGACACTAAGATCGCAAGATCGAATCCTGACTGTACCAATGAGTTTTTCTGCACTTAAGTACAAACATTAGTCACACCACGAGCTTTACGGTGAAGGAAAACATCGAGAGGAAACCTGCATACGTCTGAGAAGAAATTCAAAGGCGTATGTAATATAGTCGTGCTTGAGTAACGGCGATGGACTCGCCATCTGTCACGTTGGCACCTAAATATATATCTCTGGCGGAAAGTGGGTGTGTGGGTACTACATATATAACTCTGCCTACCCCTTTGGGGACCCATGTGGGAAGGCGTGATGATATATATATTTAAGAACAACCTAGTTGAACAACTCCAATCTTAATTCTATTCTAAACGGGAGAGTTCGTCGTGCCCCCTTTGAGATAATCCATTGGTGCAGATGCGGTTCGGTTCTATGTGGGTGCGTCGTATGGCGGCGGGCACATTCCTCGTGCGTCAGGTTCTGAACCTGGCCGTGACGGTCTACACGCCGACTGTGGCGCTGCACGCCGTGCTGGCCCTCCCGCACTGGGCCTCCGCCGCGGCCCTCACTGCCGTCGCCATTGTCTTCAACTTACTAGGGGGCCTGGCGGCTGCGATCAGGTAACCTCCCACTTGCAGCGCAATATAACACTATCATTACGACGAACGCCGAAGTTACTCTTTCAACGAAGATATGTTCAGCTGCCAACTTATATTAGAACTAGATAGAGAACTTGAAATCAGCATATGTTTTGGAAATCATATACGTAAGGATAGTCGTGTTTGCGAAACGGCAACAGACTAGCCTTACCTCTCATTTTGGCATCTGAACATATCTCTGGTGAAATGTGGTCTTTCTGCCAAACCTTTCGAAGGCCTTGTGGGAAGGCTTAAAAGAAGTTTGGGATATATAGGTTGATGACGTCATAGTTGCCACCGCCACTATGCCGTCATGCTAGACTTCACATCTAAATCCATAACGTGAATTTGTTCTTAAAATTAACATCACTTTTTGGAGTTAGAATTTTGGACAGTACAGGTGACTACTGAAATAACTGAGCCAGCACTGATAACTTTATCCTTAGGACTCAAATATACCTGGATTATGTTGTGGCATTCCAGAGCGGATGTGATCCAGACCTTGACTATGATCCTGGTGAGCGGAGCGTTCATCATCCAGGCTACTGTGAGAGCGGGCGGGCCCAGCGCTGTGGTCACTGAGAACATCGAAGGTGGACGATTGAAGTTCTTCCAGTAAGTCCCCAATATAGCTTAGATTCCTCAATGCTTATCATTTTGTCATATCTATAGAGGCTAGCTGTTCACCGTTGTTTCACCCGCGATAAATATACCTGGTTGCAAGCGTCCATAGGCGGCGGTTACCACTTACCACCATGCGGGGTGCATGCTTGTCTGCCACCCAAGTGGTTTAAAAAAAATGATTTTATTTATAGATTTTTTCTTGATGAGACATTATACAGCTAATAGGCAGTTTATATAAATAAGATGTAAATGCAACGTTGAAGTGTCTGGTTTGAGTGATTTACCATGAAGAACTGATTAATGTAGATCAAGCGAATGAGGTCTTCTTTTAAAGCCTAAAGAGGACTCCCGCTTTTATACTTTGGTAGCCATACTGATCTTAATATCTCTATTTTCAAAATCAACAGACTCTTAATTTGAAAAACTTGGATGTGACTCCATACCTCGTCATGTGACCAACATTTAAGGAAGTGTGTATCCTTCCCAGATTCTCTTGGGACCCGACAGTCCGCGTGGACACCCTATCGGCGATCATTGGCCAGCTGTTCATGTCGATATCAATCTACGGCTGCCAGCAGACCTTTGTCCAGCGCTACTGCTCCATGTCCTCCGAAGCGAGGGTCCGGAGGACTCTCTTCGCCAACGTCCCAGCGGTGACAGTCCTGTTCTCTCTCTCCTGGGTCGTGGGGATGGCTCTATACGCAGTGTACAAGACCTGTGACCCGCTGAAGGCTGGAACAATAGCGGCACCCGACGAAGTTCTGCCTTTTTACGTACAAGACCAGTTTGGCTTCCTGCCCGGCATGCTGGGACTGTTTTTGGGCAGTCTTTTCAATGGTGCTTTGAGGTCAGTTCGAGTTAACTCTCCTATGTATTGTGAGTTTGTGTGATACCTAAATGAATGAACCGATTGTATGTAATTGCTGGCACCAAAACTTGGTAGGTACTGCTGAAGTGAAAGAGGACTGTAGTCTAGAGATACTTGCTGATCTGCTCTTTCTGTCCCGTGAGGGACTCGGTGTGATGAAATAAATACATTTATAAATTAATGTTTTTGAACTTATCTTGGCCAGTCCTTTAGTTAATCTCATCAAATATGCACAAACAAAACGTTTGTCGTGAACAAGGATTTAATCCACGACTTACTGTAAAATCCAGAACTATAACAGCCAATTGCCACAGTCACTAGCTCAATGTCATTAATTAAGTACGTGCTTCTGGCAATGTGAAATTATTGAAATGAGTAGCACAAAAAGAACACGATCGGACAATCAAGAATGGTAACGTAATAGGAGTACCTACTCAAAACGGGCGACTTTGTGTCAGGTTTGTTTCTACCCTGGCTGCCTAATTGTGGCTCTGCTATATTGATCATGTATTTCCAGTTTCCTGGTGTCGAACGTCAACTCCCTGGCGACAGTGACGTGGGAAGACTTCGTGTCTGCGGCGCCTGCCTTCAAAGGGATCGCCGACAAACAACAGCTGACCGTCATAAAGGTCATTGGAATTGTGTACGGTACGTTTCTATTGCAAATTGTATTCTATTAGCAGCATTTTAAAGTCCAATTTAGTTTATAGTAAATTCTTTCTAGTTAACAGAATTTATAGATAAGAGACGGGGCCTTGTAGCTTAAGTAAATATCTGCAGTCAAGATTATTAGGATTGACCTCGCTACCGATTTTATCTTTTGTAATTATTTGATACACACATCATCACGCCGAGTCTCTCACGGGGTAGGCAGAGAGACTAGAGCGCCAGGACTTCTAGGCTTCTATACCTTTAGGTGACTGCTCAAAGCACTCGGCCACCACGGTTCTTGATCTTTAGACTTGCCACGTTCTATCTAGTCGGCGAACCTCAGGAGAACCGTGTTTTGACCTCTCTGGTCAAATTAATGCCACGAAATGGGATTTACCCATTTGCCGACAGCAGGCTATTCAACCTAAACCAACACAAATTGCATTGAATGCGAACGTGAATTGTGTATCCATCCATGCCATCTCGTCTGCATTGTAAAGAGGATACTTTTCAAGTGCGTATAGATTGTCGTAATAAGAATACATTATTTTCAGTCCCATTGTGTTTAAATAACCGAACAAAGAAAACATTCTTATATCGCTCCTGTGATTATCATAATGAGAATTTTCCAGACGAGGATAGTTAATGTGACTGATGCCTTTTGTAATGTTTTTTTTAAACAATTGGTAAAAACCTTTAAAAGAAAGCATTCTACCTTAGTGTCAACTACACATTTATAAATAAAAAAAAACTTTGCTGGTAATTGTCTGTTTTGATGTGTATTGTATATTTCCCAAATAGAACTAAATAATCTTATATTGAATATTGACCGGCATGTTGGCTGCATTGTAAATTAACCGTGAACGCGGAGGTAATGTTGGCATGCATGGGTGTTGCAGCGGTACTGATCATGTGCCTGTCGATGTGCGTGGGCATGGTGGGCGGCGTGGTGGAGGGATCGTTGCTGGTGACGTCGGCCACGTCTGGCGCGCTGCTGGGGGTGTTTGTGCTAGCCGCGCTCTGCCCCGCGGCCAACGGAACGGGCGCCTTGTGGGGCATGCTGGCCTCGCACTGTATCACCACCTGGATGGCCGCCGGCAGGCTGATCAACGTCGAGAAGACCGTCGCTATGCTACCGGTTTCCGTTGAGGTGAGCTATCTTTTAAGGTACGGTAAGGTATGGAGAAGGAACATCTTTGCTACATGTGTGGTGTAAAAACAAGGCGCTAAATTGGTAAATTGTTACCACTGTTTAAGGACGTTTGCGACACCAAAGCATACGGGTTAATTTGCTTGTTGCACCTCAGCTCTTCGGTGACTTTTGAAGGAAGGCGCTATGATAAGGTTGAGGAGTTAATTTGCGATGTTTATATGATGATAATGTTGGAAAAGTTCAAGCCACTTGGGAGCTTTCATCGAAAACTGTGCCTAATGCCTTTGAGATTATGACACAAAATTGTATTGTAATTGTAAGTTCTATACAGTAAAGACTGAAAACACAACCATAATATGCTCTACTAGGAGGTTTAAACCACTCAACGACTCAAGTTACTTTTGAACAACCTCTTTAGTCACTAATTTTGATTATGTTGGATTAGTACTTTAATTTGACTAATTGTGCTAGCGAAAAGTACATTTGACTGGTTAAGAATTTTGACTGCAACATAAGTACATTACTAAATTTGTGAGAATGTATGTAACTAAATAAAACCAGAACGGCTGAACGGAATTTGATTAAATTTTGCATAGAGGTAGCTTATTAGCTGTATTGACATATATATTGTTTTATTCAAGTTATATTACGCAACAAAACCGAAGAGCACAGCTAGTGTTGTTTAAGTAAAGTTCTTATATTGATGGCTGAATAATTTTAGGGTTGTACCAACGGTACTCTGAGTGCGTTCAACTTGCAACCGCTGCCAATAGGCATGAACCACAGTCTGGCGCAGCTGGCACCGCTGCTGGCAACCCTGAACACCACCCGAGCTCCGCCGGCTGAATCAATAATGTAAGTGATATTTAACACTACTCTTCTATCTAACAGCCATCACGACTCGCCAAGAAATTCGAGTAGTCGAGCATCCCGACTGTACCAATGATTTTTTATGAACTTTAGAGTTATATTAGCCACACCACGAGCTTTAAGGGGAAGGAAAACATCGAGAGGAAATCTGTTTGAGATGAAATTGAAAAGCGTATATAGATAGTGCCATTCACGAGGACGCGCCCCACTATTATACCTTACAGTTTATAGTGCAAGTGTGCAACCTTACACTAATGTTTGAGTATTATCGGTACACACTGATTTGACCTATGAGTGCAGACGCAAACTACAATTAATAGAGTCGGAACTCCCCGCATGCCGCGAACCCTTCGACTACAAATTGGTGGGGCGCGGTCTTCGTGGATAGAACTATTAGCTGCATGCAGATCCGATGTTTTCCTTCACCGTAAGGCTCGTTCATAAGTTAATAAAAGAACTCATTGGTACAGTCAGGATTTGAACTTCGGCCACCACGGCTCTAATAATATTTGAATGTTTTTTTATTTCCAGCACAAGCAGTCTACACAAGATGTACTCAGTATCATATATGTGGTACGCTGTTATTGGTACTTTGACCTGCGTCACAGTTGGTGTCATTATCGGCCTCATAACCAATAAGGAATCGGATGCGTTCGACGAACGCCTTCTCCACCCGTTAGTGGCTTCCCTATGCAGGAAGTTGCCGGGCAAGAAGAGGGTTTACACCAACCAAATACCTAAGAAAGTGGAGAAGGAAGCGGAGAAGGACTCCTCGGTGAAGACTGATGAGACAGTCGTCGAAGAACCTAAGCCAAACATCTTTACTACAAACGGGAGTAGATTGTTCGAGGCGTACGACGCTAAGTGCTCGCCGTCACCTAGCTCGACACGAACGAGATTGTGAGCAGGGATTTTAGAATTACGATAGTTACTATTTTCTACAGGGTAGTTTGATTTGATGGACAATAGATGGCGTGTGCTACGAAACCAGTTGAAACGCGCTATGAATATTTTATAAGGCTTTAGTTTATGTAAGTATGCAATAGGATTAGTTTGTAAATTCACGTAAATTATTTTCCGTGGAAGTTTTCAGATTTTTGTTTGCTATCTGTGATTATAGAAAATATTACGGAATCGTTAAAATGTTGTTTATTAACTATTAATAATTGTTTAAATTGTAAAGTGGGAGTCTGTATTTCTGTCGATCACACATTTAAGCCGTCTTAAGGAATTAAAAACAAAATTATTTTTATATACATACATTATCATCACACCGAGTTGGGTAGCCAGAGAGAGTGGAGCGCCAGTTCTCCCTAGACTTACAGACCTCTTTCGCTTCATCCACATTCAACAATCTCTTCAGACATGCTCGCCGGTTTCGAGTACTCTTGACATTCCCAACCTAGAGGGTCCTAGATTGACTCAAAATTATACCATCGTATAATTATCGTAATAGATTATGCTACACCATTAAGGCTTCCCACAACGGTGGCTGAACAGGCAGGCAAAGATCTAATATCACCCACATTTTGACGGACAAAATGTAAACATGCGAAAGTGTTAAATGATTTGTCAATATTTCAGACAGGACTTTTCTTTCGGCTTTGAACTTTGTTGTGAAATGACTTTATCTTTGTGATGATAGGAAGTATGTCTATACTGGTGACATGGTGAGAATAGTATTAGGTAAGTAATTATAATCTCTGAGGAGAAACAGATTGTTACAGAATCAGTTGTATTTTGAGATTAGAAAACTTACAGATTTTTAATAGTTCCTATGAGATATTTTCACAGCAATCAATTTTAAATATTTTCTAAAGACACCCTATTTCAATATTATTCTCAAAAATACGACTGATTTGCTTTGTGCCAAGTCCATATTATTAGGATTTAAATAAAATTAAAATGTATGAATGCCTCTTGGAAGAGGTAAGTAGAAGTGCAATCGCAAGAAATATATTTAAGGGTTAAAGTGACGGGCGAGTTTGTTGCAGTTTCTGAAAAATTACTTCACATATCTGAATTTCTTTAAGATATATTTCTATACTAGCCGTGCCCTACTCATTATCTATCTATATGTCAAACTTCATCCAACTCCATTCAGCCGATCTGGCGTGATTGAGTAACAAACATTCGCAAAAACTTTTATTTATAATTTTAGTCGGTTATACCAGTTTCTTTTAATTTACATACATACATATAATCACGCCTCCTGTAGGGGTAGGCAAAGATTACTTCTTTCCACTTGCTACAATTCTTAGATACTTATTTCACTTCGTCCACTTTAATAATTCTATGATTTCTTCTCAGATATATTGAAGCTTCCTCGCCATGTGTTCCTTTACAGTAAAGCTCATTATTGTACTTACGTTCACTGAAAGTCATCGGTACGGATATAAACCATTCGCCAACCACGGCGTTGCTACCGTACAAGCAACTTTTGATTTGGACATAAATGGGTTCAGCTATGTTTGCCCAGATATAAACAAATGTATATAAATAAAGATTTATTTACTTACATATATTGTTATATTTTGTATAATTTAAATTTAGCATTTATAATAATTGTTATATTTATTAATTGTTTGTTATTACCTCGATCAAAGCTAGAGTAGCCCTCTATGAGTTTAAAAGTAAAAATATACTTTATTACGAGGGTGCAAGTGCGATAATCGCTTAAAATTAGTGCCTTAGTTGTCGTGCCATCTAGGTGCAATCTCTTGGAGAATATAATTTTATAGTCTCATATACTATTTGTAGGTAAGACTACTAGTAGTTCCTATTGTGCCCTGAAAAGTTTTTTCCAACCGAGATCAATCAATGAAAATATTGTATACTAGCTGTCCCGCCCAGCTTTGCTCGGGTGAAAAAGTTAAATTGCCCGTAACACGATCGCAGCGCCACCTATCGGGTCCAATTGTAAATCTAAACCATTCTCGAATCCACCTTAAGACACACAGAGAGGGATAGCTTCGCACGGGGGAAAAAGTTAAAATTCCTAAAACTCGATCGCAGCGCCACCTATCCAAACGGTCCAATTTAATATAGCCTATGTTACTCGGGGATAATGTAGATTTCCAAAGGTGAAAGAATTGTTGAAATCGGTCCAGTAGTTTCGGAGCCTATTCATTACAAACAAACAAACAAACAAACAAATCTTTCCTCTTTATAATATTAGTATAGATATAGACAACTGAGGTGGTCAATGAGAAAGTCCGCCTGAGATAAGCGGAAACCGCCGCCTATTGGCGCTTGTAACACCAAGGGTATTACGCGCGCTCAAGAACTCCTTGCTACACTATGTATGTAAATCTACAAATTTATAACTAGATACCCAATATCAGTAAATTGATACAAATAAAATACAGTCTTTAGCTACAAATGGTTAACTGAAATCTTCGAATTTCAAGTAAAACTTTGGCATTGACGACCGTCTGGTCTAGTGGTTAGAGCTCCTGACTGCGAAACTTGAGGTCGCGGGTTCGAATCCCGCTGAGGGCAGATATTTGTGTGAAGAACACGAATATTTGTACCTTAGTCTTGGATGTTCTATGTATTTAAGTATATATCTATCTATATAAGTACATATATCGTTGTCTAGTTACCATAACACAAGCTTTGCTTAATTTGGGACTAGGTCAATTTGTGTGGAATTGTCCCAGGTATTTATTATTATTATTATTATTATTATTATTATTATTGCGGTATCTAGTTGAAGCGCAGCAAGTATTGATGTTAAAACTTAGTTAAAGGAATATGAGAGATATTTGTTTAATATTGATATAAACTCATTGTGATGTTTACCAGTATTATATAATAATGTATGATTTTAATGTGTTTTATGATGTATAAAAATTATAATATTGATGTATTGTTTTCTTTATTATAGTATTTATAACCTAAATCTCCTTACGGCCACTGCACTGTCTCTGCGTAAAGATTTATTGATTTATTGAATATTGGAATGGTTGTGCTAACTGATTTCTGACGCCTTCCCACAAGGGTCCCTGAAGGGGTAGACAGAAGTGTACGGTTATTACCCACAAGCGCATTTTTCGCCAGATATATATTTTAAGTATCAACTTACACGACTATACATACGCCTTTTATTGCTTCTCAGACGTATGCAGGTTTCCTCTCGATGTTTTGCGCACCTTAAACTCGTGGTGTGTCAAATCACTGTACTTTAGTTCAGAAAAAACTCATTGGTACAGTTGGAATTTGAACTTGCGATATTTTTTTCGATCATCAAGCAACTACTCGAACCGCTCGGCCACCACGGCTCATTTCAATTCCCTTTAACATTTTCTTTACATCTGATACTCTGATGACAAAATATCTATTTCCGCTCTCCCAGAATAAGGCTGCGCCAAGCTCATTGTAACGCAAATGGGTCCTCCCAAGATTACCATAAGTACCGACGCGTCGCTGGTAAGGTTCCGAGCCCCTCCCAGTGAGGGATGGGGACGCTGATCCCCTGACGTTGACACGGGCGGAGCAAATACAGAGTGGTCATTTCATACTAACGACATTATGACTCTTTTCTCGAAGATAGGTTTGTAGTACTTGTATTAAGGTAAGTGGAAGGAGATTCTGTTAGAGCCTCAGGCGTTGCTTGAAAGTAACTTTGTATTGAAAGCCCGTGTAGCGCTCACTTAAAACGCATCACGCACACTGAATTTGCTCCGTCGAAATGTAACCCGCAGTGTAGTGGGGGCAGTGGGTGCAGGCAATCGCCTTAGCCAACGATTACAATGTATGCCTTAGCGTTCGTGTTTTTTCTTGAATAAAACATACCACTCTGCTAACGAATTCTGTTTTACTGACAATGTAAGTATTTTCATTTGAAGTATGATATATTATCACACTGGTTTGGTAGTTCTAAATGCCATTATTTGTCTAAACACATTCATAATTATAATTAAGCACGGATCATGGACCCACTAACGTTCCTATCCGTGACTTTCAATTCGATTTGATCTGGGTTGTTGGAACGTGGTCGTTGCCTCTTCTTTCTTTCACAGTGTGCTTTGCAATTCTTCATTGCCAGTAAGCCCGCACCTAAACGCATACCAGCATCACATGCTTCCACTTACCTACACACGTTATATATAAAATATAAATAAAAATGTGATTTTAATTTTCATTTTCATTTTCATTTTCATTTTCATTTTCATTTTCATTTTCATTTTCATTTTCATTTTCATTTTCATTTTCATTTTCATTTTCATTTTCATTTTCATTTTCATTTTCATTTTCATTTTCATTTTCATTTTCATTTTCATTTTCATTTTCATTTTCATTTTCATTTTCATTTTCATTTTCATTTTCATTTTCATTTTCATTTTCATTTTCATTTTCATTTTCATTTTCATTTTCATTTTCATTTTCATTTTCATTTTCATTTTCATTTTCATTTTCATTTTCATTTTCATTTTCATTTTCATTTTCATTTTCATTTTCATTTTCATTTTCATTTTCATTTTCATTTTCATTTTCATTTTCATTTTCATTTTCATTTTCATTTTCATTTTCATTTTCATTTTCATTTTCATTTTCATTTTCATTTTCATTTTCATTTTCATTTTCATTTTCATTTTCATTTTCATTTTCATTTTCATTTTCTGTATAAATGAGATCCCATTTGTGAACTCACTCATCACGAAATCTCAGTAACTATAAGGCCGATTGACTTTAAATTTGGTAGGAGTATTCCTTACGCAGTATGGAGGTCAGCTAAATTTATGAAACTCAACTTTTTTTTTACTTTTTCACCCGGGCGAAGCTGGGCGGGACAGATAGTATTATATATAGGTATTACAACGTAGCTAGCCAGGATCAGAGGGCTGTCATTTCGAGTGACCTTTCCATAGGTCGGTACTATTACCTCGTGGTCGTGATTGACACGGGTACATTTTTGCAGTTACATCTTTCAAGGTGCGCACAAAACAGGAGAAATCACTTAACTTTTTTGCAATGGTCGTCTCCTCTGTTAGGTATATACTACATATCCCGCATATTTTCGCTTGGATGAAAAAAAATAGTTTATTTTTAAACGTTTCGTTATGAGTTATTTCGCTTATCTATATCTAGCTGTGCCTGCGACTTCGTCCGCGTGAATTTTAACACAAAAGTAATTGTTTAATTCGCAGAGTTTACGATAACTTATTAATTCTGTAATTATATATTTTATATGCTATAAAAATATAATGCTGTAAAAAAAGCAGAGATACTCCTTATTACATCAGCTACCTGCCAGTGAAAATTGGTCCAGCCGTTGCAGAGAAACTTTTAGACGAAAATTTTTAAACAATGTTATTTTGGTATAAGTACCGTGCCCGTTTGGTATAAGTACATCCATATGGATTTAGTAAAAAGCTGTTATTTTAATATTACAAACATACATACTTGCAGCGTATATTTTTGCTATGCCAATTCCATTTACTAGTTTTCGCCTGAAGGAAGTTCAGATGTCCCCACAAATTTTAGCAGTTTTCTTAGTTGGATAAAATCCTTTTGCATGGTGAGTATGAGTAATCTACATTGCAAAATAAGGGGGAATCCATGAATGACGTGAGGTATTCGTGGACGTGAGTATTATTTTTCGGCCTCTCCTTAGTGTGAGATATGATATTTAGCTAGACTTCTCGCGCTACTCGTTCGCGCCTTCGACCCTGCAGGAATCTTTACACACCTATTAAACAACCTCAAGTTAGTACTCTCTGGGGAAAAACTCAACGAGGAGTTCATACCACAGTCCAGGAGCTTGCGGGAGGAATCTCCTGCGAATCCGTACAGCGCTTGACCTATTTGGTATCCATAAGACTTTATATGTTAGAAAAAACATTGTAAATTTAAGAAAAATTGCGATTTGCATACTGTATATACACGTAACAAACATAAACTCATTGGTCGGGCATGGTATACGCTTTTTTAATAAGCTACCTTAGAAATTAATTGAATTCCCTTTTGAAGAGTTTAAAGCTGTCATTAAACGTAAATTAATTCTAAAAACAACATCAGATTGTTTGAATGATGGCCATGCATGGCAATGAATTGCTCCTCTTCTACAGAGTTTATATGTAAGTTTAATCTTTTTCTACCCCTACGTAAAAGGGAACAACATTTTGTAAAAGAAAACCGGGGAGTTTGTTTCGCCGTTTCTTCTCCTGACAGGTTTTATTCTTGGAAACGGTGGTAACTTTATTTACTTTGGTTTTTATGACGATCAATTAGTGTTCCCTGTGTCCCTCACACTGAATCAAAAAAAATATTGTGACTTTAATATGCTGGCAAATCTCGTTATTTACGTTTCGTGAAAAACGCATATTTCAAATTCAAATGGATTGATGTGTAAATCACGATTCGCTTTAACAAAGAATGATAGAAACCAGTGATTGAAAGAATCAAGTTCTCTTTCGCATCATTATTTCAACACGAAAAAGCTTTTACTTTCCACTACCTTTGCGTCCAATTTAAAATTCAAGCGAGTTACAATCGAGATATTCAATTGAAAACATTTTGAACATGAAAGCCAGCGTGAAAGAGATTTTTTGAATGAAGGCAACTTGTATTAACTTAAAAGTTGTTAGTAGTAACATGCGCGGCAGGAGGCACTATTAATTTGGAATGAGCAAAAGTCGCATAGTGACTCGTTCTCACCCCCCCATCCTTCGCACTCTCAGTGCTCAACGCACTCATGGAGTATAACTCCGATTGTGACGTGTTGCGGATCAATGGTAGGTGATAATGTTGGCGTTCCTGGAGTATTATGATAGGAACTAATGAAAGTTTTCTTTTTCTATTTGTTTGTGTAAGTGGCTTGTAGCCGTTCTAATAATTTATAACAATAAATGTCCTTAAAAAAACCACAGTTCATGTAGTATGGTATTGCTATTAAGAAGATAACAAATTGAGGCACAGATATATGTTTATGGATAACCTTCGTATATACTCACTAGCGATTTATATTATGTATCGAAAGTATTTCTTAAGGGATTGGCGAAGGTGTAACAACACCGGAGATAAATTTTAGTGCTAACGTGACAGATAGCGTCTGTCGCCATTTCTCAAGCACGTCTATACAAGTGCATTTAAATTCCTTCTAAAACGTATATAAGTTTCCTGTCGATTTCTTCCTTGACTGTTAAGCTTGTGGTATGAAAAAACTAATTTCGAACCCAGGTATATTTACGTTGCAAGCAACTACTGTTACCACCCAGCCACCACGTATTTTATTGTATTTACAAAGGAAATCATCGTTGAGCTACAGTTAATTTTACGATCTAATTCTCGATCTTGTTATGTCAACACTTTACAAATTCCCTAATAGAACGTTTAAATTATATAACACCTAGAGATGACGTAATGTAATCTCGCCGTGTAATTGCTAATCATAATACACCAGGCGCTTAAAACGAGATCCGAGCAGGAGATTTTCTCGGGGTTTGCTTCATTAAATTGACAGCCAAATGTATATTATACTACTAAGTATCTCATTAGACAAGCAAGGGTAGGCTCCATCGATGACATCATCCTTAGCAGGTTTAGCTGGATTGCGTCTCGTGACTGCTTATGTGAAAATTAAAAACTACAATGATATGAATCGGAAAGAAGGTGAATGGAGCCATGTCGGCGTTGATGGGCAGTAAAAATCTGAGCAAGAATGCTCGAGTTGCTGTCCACAACGCGATATTGGTACCTACCTTATTGTATGGCAGCGAATCCTGGGTATGTCAGAGGAAGTATGAAAATAGCTTGAATGCAGTCGAGATGCGATCTCTTCGAAAAATGTGCGGCGTAACGATATTAGATCGAATCCGCAATGAAGAGATTCGCAAATCAACTGGCGTGAATGAGGGCGTGATTGTAAAGATGAAGAAAGGCATGTTACGTTGGTTTGGACACATAGAAAGGATGAGTGAAGAAAGATTGACGAAACAGATATACAAAGCAAAAGTGTGTGCAAGAAGAGGCAGAGGAAGGCCACGTTCCAACTACCTGGATCAAATAGATCGGACTCTCAAGGACGGGAACGTTAAGAGTACTCGAAACCGACGAGCATGTATGAAGAGACTGATGAATGTGGACGAAGCGAAAGAGGTATGTAAGTCTAGAGAGAACTGGCGCTCTATACTCTCTGCCTACCCCGTTAGGGACTTGGCGTGATGATATGTATGTATGTATGTATGAATTTTAAATGATTTACTAGAAAACCCGTGATGGCCAAGTGGTTTGAGTAGTTGCAGCACAAACATTGCATGTTCGGATCCCGACTGTACCAATGAGTTTTTCTGAACTTAGGTATGGTGATTAGTCACACCAAGAGCTTAATAGTGAAGGAAAACATCGAGAGGAATGCTTCATCCATATTATCATAATATGCTGTGCATCAATCTCTTAAATTCGATTTTGATTTGTGTTTAAGACATCCGAACCACTGGTACAGGATCCTTTCGTCTCAATAATGGAGTACTGATTAATTCCGTCCATTATTTACCAAGATTAAAATCTTTGAATCGGCCGCCAGTGACGCCAGGCCGGGCTTTGCTCTCTGAGATAATATTTAGATACTCTCGCATTATAATGAAAGCCGAAAAAGTAAGCTGCGATGGAATAAAATAGGCCCCCTCCTATTTTGCAACAGCCGTTGTCGGAAAACCAAGTTTGGCGTATTCAATTTATTGTCCTAGTGAATGAGTTGTTTCAAATTCAAATGTAAGTATTTATGACAGCTTTATTTTGACATACGAAAATGTACTTGTATACTTATTTATTTTGGCCGAGTGGTTCGATTAGTTGCCTTAAACACGAATATTGCAAATTAAAAATCCCGACTGTACCAATGAAAGGTTATATGAACTTACACGAACAGTGATTAGTCACACCACAAGCTTTACGGCGATAAAAAACATCGAGAGGGATCCTGCAAACGCTTGATAAGAAATTCAAAAGGCGTACGTATGAAAAGTCATGCTTGATTAACGAAGGGGCGAAAAGTGTGTATGTGTACTACACACCTTTGCCTACCCCTTCAAGGATCCGTATAAAAAGGCGTGAATATATAAATAAATAGATTGAGAAAAGGTTCATCCGTTTTACTGCAACAAATATAATTTAATCAGTTACAGAAACGCTTTGAAATACATTTTTCAACTCAACGGCTCTTGGAATATACTTCTGGGTGTGCATAAAAAAATAGGTATCGCCCGATAATTGCCAGCGCCCGGGGCTAAGCTTCCCCAACATTATTTAGCGAGATTTATACCAGGGCGGACATTTTTACCCTAAATTACATAGCCTTGCGTCACATTCAATTGGGGTAGGAATATTTACGTATGAATTAACAACGAGCTTGATAGTCGCTTCAAAATTAAGGTTCATTTACCGTGAACATTCGGAAGCTATTATTATATATATATTATTATATTATTATTATTATTATAGTCATCGGATGAAGTAGCAGACAAATGGTGCTTCTGAATTTCTTCTCAGATGTACGAAAGTTTTCTCACGATGTTTTTTTTACCGTACAGCTCGTGTTGTACCTCCAAGTTCAGTTATACCACCTAGATTTGAACCTTACTTTAAAGAACACTCCTTAGATAAGACTGTATAGACAGACGACATAGCAAGTACAATTTCTTAGCATCGATTAAACAAAGTTTTTTAACAATACAAGCTTCAATGATAATAAATATCAAACCTTTTTTTTATTTCTTACAAATTCATTTATTTCAGTTACCTATCCTCCTAAAATTCAATTATTAAATGGATCTTCTGAAGAGTTTGTCTAAAATAGGATTTAGACTCCATGATACAGTGCTAACTGCCAGCGTCGCTGCAAGTTTGAGCGTTCCTCGGACATTGATGTATAAATCTATAGATCTGGTATATTATGATAATCCAAATATGTTATGACAATTCAAATATTTTCGATATTTGTCCATTTTAGTACCTATTTTAATAACAAAATATGTAAACTTAATACAATACCTGTCTGTCGCCTTCTGTCACCTCTGTCACTTGGTACCTATTCATTTCGAGGCATGTGCGTACATTGGCTTATATTACGGTGAAGAGAGCAGGTATAACGCCATTACTAAAGCACAAACTCTTTGAATTTCTACTGCCTTAGTTTATGGTCACATATCACTGCTTTTCGGTAGGGTGGTATTCTTTCTAGATTAAGATTGCAATAACTTTAAGTGTTGACAGTCAGCCTTACAGACGTCTGTCATTCATCCATATTCGTTCTCTCTGGTCATCCATTTACACTTGACTATTGCAATAACCCAATACCGCATCCATTTCGTTCTATGGTCTCAACCCTCACTTGATGAATAGTTTTAATTAGAAGCACGCAAGTCCGCCACTGGCCGCTGTGGACATAATACCGTAACTCAGTTTGTGCAGCATTAGTGTGGATTTAACAGTTCCTACTTTCGCTGAGTAATGTTGGTACAAGCTTACTATATTTGAATAGTTTCGTTAAGTTGGCAAGTATGCAAGACTTTGTTCTAATGTATGCCTACTCGTACTATCTGTACCCCGCAGTTTAATCGCGTTAAATTCAAATAGTTGGCAGATTATTTTTCTGGAAAGATATTTTAGCTACCTAACTATTAATGAATATGTGTACCAAATTTTATCTAATTCTTTTCAGCCGTTCTGGAGTGGATAGAGTAATATAAATACAATACAATATAAATAATATAATAATAATATAATATAATATAATATAAATATAATATAAATACGCGGTGAATAAGGTTTCCAGTAATAGGCTCCTTGGGGGGGGGGGGGGGGGGGATTGTTATATATTGTGTTGGCAACCGAGGGAATAGACCTATTATGTTGCCAACACAGTACTGTATAACTCTCTGAACACAGAGTGGCAACGCGCAAGTGATACTTAGGTATCGTGAGCGTAAATAGGCTACGGTAACCGTTTCCCATCAGGTGGGCCGTATGCTTGTTTGCCACTCTTGTTGTATATAAAAAAAAAATACAATAAAAACTTAATATATTACTTGTCAGTATGTAAGCCTAGGAACAACTGGCGCACTTCTCTCTCTGTCTACCCCGTGAGGGACTCGGCGTGGTGTACAATTTATATATGTCAGAAGCGTAATTAGTATAGAAAGTTAGGGGCCACTGTGGCTTTATTATGTCTACATAGTAACGCTATTTGACCGTAACTCTATACGATATGTCTTCTCTGAAGCCAGAATAGGCCTCTCGAGACAGTCTATAAAATCCGAACCCACAGGCCCAGTGCGCATACTCACTGCTGGATAGGTTGATAAGTGTCAAAGACTAAGCTTTTAATTTACTAGCTGTGTTTATACTCGCGGTTTCACCGGCGTAAAATTGTATTTCATTGGTAAAGTTGTATTATTTCATGAAAAATACACATAATTGTGTTTAAATCCAGTTGCTTATCTCTGACTTTTACCTTATTCCATTCAGCCGTTATGGCGTGATTGAAAAACCTCAATCAGGCAAAGCTAGGCGGCACAGCTAGAAGACTTATGCAGTCTGCGCTTTGTGATTTTCATTTGACTGCGAATCAATTAATTAATTGCCATTCGGCGTGGCAATGCTGCTAGCCTTTTTGGCATCCCCCCGCGGGAAAAGTGTCAGTTAGAACAGGTGCTTAGATAAGGATAATAATATATCATCGCGCCTTCCCACAAGGGTCCCCGAAGGGGTAGGCAGAGGTGTATATATAGCCAGAGCTTTATTTTAGGTGCCAACGTAACAGATGGCGAGTCCATCGCCGTTACTCAAGCATGACTATATGATAGGTACGCCTTTGCTTCTCAGACGTATGCAGGTTTCCTTGATGACTACCTTCGCGGTAAAGCTCGTGGTGTGGCTACGTGGTGTGTTGGTACAAATCACTGTACTTAAGTTCAGAAAAACTCATTGATACAGTCGGGATACGAACATGCGACTTTTGTGTCGCAGGCAACCACTCAAACCTCTGGCCACTACGTCACAACGCTTAATTTTGTATCTTAAAATTGTTTTCTATTGCAATTTTTTCGGTTAATTTCTTATTTTACCTCTCTCCTATTTGAAAAGGCAGTGTGTAGCAAGTACACTAAGCAGAGCAAATTTTATTTATTCACCCGAGCGAGCGGTTAAGGGGTTTCGTTCGTTACAGGGATGCTAACCCGTTTAGCACGAGTAGGGTGGTTGAGATTGTCCAATACTTCTGAGGCTAGAAGAGGGATTTGAAACAATAAATCTCAATGTATACACAACTAGCTGTACCTCGCTATAATATTAAATGCAAGCCTTAGCGTACGTTCTTATTCTAGAATAAAACATATCCTTTAATCTATTTCTTTCAGCCACTTTGAAGGGTTCAGTAACAAACATCAATTGTTGAAATATTCACATTTATACATACATACATATCATCAAGGCCAAGATTAACATACATGGGTCAGATCAAAGAAAAAGTGTCTCTCATGACGTAAAAGGAAGTCAAAAAGGTTGCTGGACAGAAGCAAATGGAAGGACTGCATCAGAGACGCCGACAAGACGCCCGGCTCTTAAATTTATGTGTAATGACATATCATCACGCCGAGTCCCTAACGTTTATATTGCCAACGCGATGGCGAGATAGATGGCGAGTCCATCGCCGTTACTCAAGCACGTATGCAGGTTTCCTCTCGATGTTTTCCTTCACCTTAAAGCTCGTGTTGTGACTACTTACTAATCGAATAATCAAACTCATTGGTATAATCCGGATCCAAGTTACAATCTTTGTGTTGGCAACTACTCGAACAACTCGGCCAACACGACATTCTGTATCAGGTTCTTAATAACACTGAGTAAGTGAATACCTAAAGCAAAAAATAGAGGAGCCATTGAAACCTTTGATTGCTATGAAGACGGATGCAACGTAACTCCCGAGTGTTTCAAACAACTCATCAGATAAATAGCCCGTCGGCTACTGTCGGAGGAGGAAGAATGCAGTTAGGACGTCGCTTTTTCACTAATAAATATTATACACCCATATATCAGCATGCCGCGCCCAGACTCATTAGAGTGTACAGTTCTCTCTACAAGAAGTCAGTAACTTCTTCGCTTCACCCGCATTAGCCAGTCTCTTCATGCTCGCCGGTTTCAAGTATCTTCTATGAAACATTATGTATATAAACTTCATTCTGCTGTCAAATTTGCCACAAACTTTTTTACTAGAAAAAAAGAGAGAAAAACTTTATTCATCACACGAATGACGCAGAGAATAAAACTGACATAAGTAACCAACAATATTAATAAATAAAACAAAAGAAAAACAATTAAAACTTAAAAAGTAAAGTACAATTTCATGAAAAAGAAGTTCGATTCGGTTGTAGCCGTGGTGGCCGAGTGGTTCGAGCAGATGCCTGCGACGCAAAGGTCGCAAGTTGGAATCCCGACTGTACCAATGAGTTTTTCTGAACTTAAGTACAGTGATTAGTCACACCACGAGCTTTACGGTGAAGGAAAACATCGAGAGGAAACCTGCATATGTCTAAGAAGAAATTCAAAGGCGTATGTATAGTCGTGCTTGAGTAACGGCGATGGACTCGCCATCTGTCACGTTGGCACCTAATATACCTCTGGCGGAAAGTGGGTGTGTGGGTATTACCTATACACCTCTGCCTACCCCTTCGGGGACCCTTGTGGGAAGGCGTGAGGATATATATATTATATTATTTTTTTAAAGTAAAGTACAATTGCATGAAAAAGAAGTTCGATTCGGGTCACTTTGCGTTTTAAGAACGGATGGAACAGTCATGTCGTATACACATCTCTTCCACTCTTTTTAAATACCTCTTTGGCTTCTTCTAGACACAACTAGCGCTGTACTCTCTGCCTACTGCGTGAGGGACTCTTCGTGGTGATATGTGTGTATGTATTAATATAGTCTAAGTATCTTCCCTGAGTATTAACCAGGTTTTTCGATGGAGTTATATATGTACATACCTTTATGAGACTTTTTAAACATAGCCATTAATTTTTTTATCACACGTTCATGGTATTTTGTAGTCAATTTAAGCTCGGAATGGAAGTTGCCACATCCATCTCTTCGTACATCCAAAACGATCTCCGTTAACTTTAATTAAGCCTGTTACTTTAGACTTTGTAGCACAAAGCAAGCGGAACTACCCCGTTAATTTTTCCTTCTATTACCTGGTCGTCGAAGTTGTGAACTCTGGTCTGCAGTTCTTCAAAGTCTGATGAGTTCTGTTGAGAAAGTGGTGTGCATTACACAGTACAGCTGCAATTAAACTCAAGTAATTTTCATTTCAAAGAGCCGTGATGGCCGAACGGTTCGAGTAAAGAGAGCAAGTTTGAATCCCGACTGTACCAATGAGTTTTCCTGAACATAAGTACAGTGATTAGTTAAGTCACGAGCTATATGGTGAAGGAAAACATCGAGAGGAAACCTGCATACGTCTGAGAAGCAATTCACAGGCGCATGTATAGTCGTGCCTAGGTAATGGCGATAGACTCGCCATCTGTCACGTTGGCACCTAAAATATATTTCTGGCGGAAAGTGGGTACTACCCAATGTACTACCTGTATATCTCTGCCTACCCCCTTTAGAGACCCTTATGGGAAGGCGTGAGGATATGTTCCTAGTATTTATTTACTTATTTAATGCATAGTTACAAGGTTTATTCATTTAAACCTTTAAATGACCTTCTTATTACTCATATACTATTCAAATAATCTAAAAAGCTCTACCGGGAACACATATTGAACGACATATTGAGATTTGTAGTCTTGTAAAAACAGTCACTTGTCGCCTATTAATTTGGATGCCATTTTCATACTCATTGGCTTACAGGATGCAATGCAATTAATATAAATACGATGGCTGTATGTAAAGAGAAGAAACACGCTGAGTAGGGTAGAGTAAAGCCAATTAATTGCCAGTTCTCTCTTAATTTACACAGCTCTTTCGCTACATCAATAGACTATACGAATAGTTACATACTACGCCACGAAGTTGTAAACACAAGTATGATACAATAGCACACAGTGGACTATTTCTAATTAACTGAAAGAGCCACCCTGCAGCACGTCAGTCGAGAGTTTAATATTTGCTCAGCAGATGACTGCGGCGCGCCGGCTATTTACTTTCCTCTCCGACATTGTTTATTTTTCTGCCTAGTCATGGATTGTTAGTAATTATATTATTTTGCAAGAATAATATAATTACTAATTAAGTGTGTGCAAGAAGAGGCAGAGGAAGGCCACGTTCCAACTACCTGGATCAAACCGATCGGACTCTCAAGGACGGGAACGTTAAGAGTACTCGAAACCGACGAGCATGTATGAAGAGACTGATGAATGTGGACGAAGCGAAAGAGGTATGTAAGTTTAGAGAGAACTGGCGCTCTATACTCTCTGCCTACCCCGCTAGGGACTTGGCGTGATGATATGTATGTATGTATGTATATTATTTTAACAGCTGTAATAAAGCCAATGGAGCCACGAATATTTTTTGACACTTTCCACTCATTGTATGCGTTTTGCGTGTTGGAATATTTTGAATCAAATATTTGCACGCTATTTGTGAGACAAGCATCCGGTCCAACGGATGGATAAATTGCAGTATTACACCATCTTGGTGCCATGGTACCAACTTCTTTCTTTTTTTTATGATTAAATAGTTCAAAAATACTGAAAAAGTTGTTGTTCATTACGCACGTCACTCACGTATCATTGCGGTTGACGATGAAATTTAGGGCAGGTGCCTTTGTCAGAGATAAAATTTGTCGTAAAACAAAAAGTTAATGAACTGATGGCAAGTCTGTCGCCATTTTTCAGGCATTGCATTACATTCGTGTATGAAAATCTTTACCTTAGATATATAAACAGGAACCAACACAGTTATAGTACTGATGCATCTGCCTGATTTTCTCTAGCACCATTACATACAAATCTCCTCAAATACATCGGCTCAATAACGATGTTTTCATTTGATTTAAAGTTCATACATACATACATACATATCATCACGCCAAGTCCCCAGCGGGGTAGGCAGAGAGTATAGAGCGCCAGTTCTCTCTAGACTTACATACTTCTTTCGCTTCTTCCACATTCATCAGTCTCTTCATACATGCTCGTCGGTTTCGAGTACTCTTAACGTTCCCGTCCTTGAGACTCCGATCTATTTGATCTAGGTAGTTGGAACGTGGCCTTCCTCTGCCTCTTCTTGCACACACTTTTGCTTTGTATATCTGTTTCGTCAATCTTTCTTCACTCATCCTTTCTATGTGTCCAAACCAACGTAACATGCCTTTCTTAATCTTTACAATCACACCCTCATTCACGCCAGTTGATTTACGAATTTAAAGTTCGCTCTCGCAAAGGCACTCTTCTGATCACAATTCAAACTTGAAAGAACGGTTGTTTTGCTAATGATTCGATTTGGGCCCGTCGTTATATTTAGAGACATTGGAATCCACACCTAAGGTAATTTTGTTTTTAGAACAAAATTTTCCGCTAGTGTCGAGTTTCACTCAATACAAATGATGTTGTAGGAAACATATTTTCAACACAGTTTTTTAATTAAATTCTTATCTTAATATATATATTTCTTGTGTGCGTGTGTATGTGACTGAACTCCTCCTAAACGACTGGACCGATTTTGATGAAATTTTTTGTGTGTGTTCAAGGGGATCTGGGAATGGTTTAGATTCACAATTGGACCCGATAGGTGGCGCCACTGGGTCCGTGGCTTTAATTTTTTCTCCCAAGCGAAGCTGGGCGGGACCACTAGTATTCTGTAAAAAAGTAAATGAAGCCATATTGACGTTGATGGAAAGTAAAAACCTAAGCAAGAAAGCTAGAGCAGCTGTGCGCAACGCAATATCAGTTCCCATTTTATTGTACGGCAGAGAATCCTGGATCTACAACTACCTAGATCAAATCGATCGGACACTCAAGAACAGGAACGACAAGAGTACTCGATACGGTGAGTATTTATCAAGAGACTGATGAATGGGGTTAAAGCGAAAGATTACTGTAAATATAGAGATAAGTGACGACGTACTGTTATAGGACACAAAGGATTTATTCGAAACCGCCTTGTGTGGATGTAGGATTGAACACTGACTGCATGTGTGTATGAAATAGGAATGAAATGCAAAGTAGTGAGGTAGTGGAAAGCAATGCTTGGTATGCTAGAAAGGGTGCAAAGGGGATTTATTACAGTACTCTCTCTGTCTAATCCGTGAAGGACTCAGCGTAATGATAAATGTATATATGTATGTATATAAGTGTACTTGTTTCGAATCCTCACCCGAAAATTGCCTAGAAATGTTTTCATCTAACTTACACGATAAGGCCCCTTTTCCTGTGAATGTTATGCATGGATCCGCCCCAACAACAGCTAACACAGATCCAGATGCAAATTATTCAATCAACCCAGGCGTACTCGTCTAGGCCAATGCCTACGAATTGTTTGAGATCTGCGAGATTGTGAATTTGCTTGCGATAAACCTCTAATACTAATCACGTGAGCAGAATTTTTTATTTTTTTATTTTATTTTATTAAAGGTTTACCAACATTTGTTAACACTAAATACATTTTGTAAGTAGTAACATGATCAATATACAGGAACAGTGAAACAATTACTTAAGGGTAAACTCCGCTTACACCAATACGAAAGACAGCTAAACATAAGTAATAAGACACAAACAGAAGAAATAAACTAGATAATTATAAATAATGTTAGATAAAAGTTTGGGATGAGAAAAAAATAATAACATATGTATTATATTCCCATAAGGGTCCCCGAAGGGGTAGGCAGAGGTGTATAGATAGTACCCACACATCCACTTCCCGCCACAGATATATTTTAGGTGCCAAAGTGACTGATGGCGAGTCCGTCGTCGTTACTCAAGCACAACTATACATACGCCTTTGAATTGATTCTCAAACGTAAGCATGTTTTCTCTCGATGTTTAGTCACACCACCAGATTTACGGTGAAGGAAAACATCGAAACCTGCATACATCTGAGAAGCAATTCAAAGGCGTATGTATAGTCGTGCTTGAGTAACGGCGATGGACTCGCCTTCTGTCACGTTGGCACCTAGAATATATCTCTGGCGGAAAGTGTGTGTGTGTGTGGGTATTCTCTGCCTAACCCTTCGGGGAAGGAAGGCGTGAGGATACTATGTATATAATACATTATAAACTATGTTATCCGTAATCAATATTCCATTGTAGAGCTTTGTTACAGCAAGAATACAAGCGTATGTTTAATGGTATAGTATTCGAGCGAGCAGGCTGTATTAATGGCAGGAAATAAAAGGGAACGCCGCTAGGGATAATCGACACAATTTATTTTATACTTTGCCACTGAGTAATGAACAAATGGACCTGGTATTTTGTTCAGAAATGTACCTACAATATTTACAAACATTTCAACTTGGAACAAATGCTGTGGCGTTTCACTGGCTGTTTTTAAAAACAGTAATACGCAGAAGTAATTGATGAAGTTTTTTTTAAATTAACACAAAGGTGGGTAACAAAAATGGGGTCCACCTGATGGCAAGCGGGTATCGCTACCTATAGACGCTTGCAACACTGAGGGTTGCTTGCTGTATTACATTGCTTACGCTCTGCCGATACAATAAGTAGTGGGTAGATATTACGTCAAATATGTGTAATTATTATTAAAGATAAGTAATTGTAATCTCGTCAGTTTCGGCACATCCAAGTTTCTATGATCAATGGCGACACCTGCCTTTAACGATCTGTATGGCAGCAATAAGCCGGTGTATTAAGGAACAAAATGTATATTTATTGCTAAGATGCAATTTTCATGATCCGAGCGTTTCTTACGGGAAGTATAAGTAAGTGAATACGCAGTTTGCTTTCATGCTTTCATTAAACAAACCCGAGGTATACGTAGTTATAAAATTTGTTAAGATTTTATTATACCATATAAATGCATCTACAAAAGACTTTTTCAACTAAGTTTTTACACATAAAATATTTGACCCAAATCGGTATCCCGCAGCAACGTGCCAAGAAGACTAGCAGCATACACGCTGCAAGATAGCAATGCTGGCACTCTGAGCGAGATATGCTCTAGCCCGCCTGTCATGAGAGGTCTCGATGAGACAACGCGATAAAATTAAATAAATTATTTTCCAAACGATTGAGTTTACGTGAGATGTGTCTTTTTATAAATACCCGACGACTCCTTCACGGGGTAGGCAAAGAGTGTAGAGCACCAGTTCTATTTGGCTGACAGACGCTGTCGCTCAATTTACAGATATCAATTATCTGAAATGCAGGTTTCTTTTTATATTTTCCTTCACTGTAAAGCTCGTTTTGTGACTAACCAATGTACTTTTCAGAAAAACTCATGGGTATAGTCGGGATTCGAACTTGCGATCTTTGTGTCGCAGGCAACTACTCGAACCACTCGGTCACCACGGCTTATTAAGTAATTATATATTTTTAACAAAAACATATATACTTAAGAGAAGCTTATACATAATCTGTTTTATTTTTGTATTTATGAGTATTTATATATGCGTGTACAATATTATATTATATTGAATAATATATATTCAGTCATGTCAATATTTCCCCGTTTTTTGATCCCCTCTATAGCCTGCCATATCTTTCTCTGCATCACCCAAAGGTTGACTGGTAGAGAATGCCTACAGAATTAAGTCCGCCTATGTAAATAATTTTGCAGGAAGTTTTTAAATAAATAAATAATCTGTGTAAAAAATACATGTAGCCTAAGTTCTACTATTTCGGTATTGCAGGCGAGTAGTCTAACTTATAGGCCACCATGGCTGCTAATTGAAGAATACCAGTAGTGGAATGATCGCGTTAGATCAAAGAGAGCCCGTGTTCCCCTCCACAATACCTACTATGTAGTATGGAGTGCCATATTTTATGACCGTTAACAGTCCGGTTAAATAAATGTTATAAGCCAATGAAAGAACAATAATAGTGATTGGACGGAATGAAGTTTCGTTTTATTTAATGTCGTGTTTAGTGGCGGGCGCGGTCAATGGGTATATTGGTTTATACGTTAAGTAACGTGAGTCCGTAAGACTAAACTATGAGCATAATAACAATAAATTACCTTGCCCCTTGCCCCATAGCCCCAAATTAAGCAAAGCTTGTTTTATGGTAGCTAGGGGTAGGCAGAGGTGTATAGGTAATACCCACACACCCACTAATTATTTGCAAGATATTATATTATATGTTGCAAAATATTAAATAAATAAATACATAGGACATCCAAAACTAAGGTACAAAATACTCCTGTTCATCACACAAATATCTGCCCTCAGTGGGAATCGAGCTCACGACCTCGCGTTTCGCAGTCAGGATATCTAACCCCTAGACCAGACGGCCGCCTGGATGGTTTAAAACCGTGTAGTCGGGTGCTTTGACGGTCTGTAATGTAAATATTGGAAGTTCATGTTACGATGGTTAGTGGTAATGACCTTTCAACATACGACAAAGGACTCATCAATTGAAGTCTTATCTATCACCCACTTTGAAAATATGATCGCAAAAGTTCCCGAATTGACAACGTGACAGTTGGCGAGCCTATTGCGGTCAAGCACGACTATGGATATATCTTCAAGCCTTCCTACAAGGGTCTTCGAAGGGGCAGGCAGAGGTGTATATATATAGATAGTACGCACTTTTCGCCAGAGATTTTAGGTGACAACGTGACAGACTATACATACGTCTTTGAACTTTTTCCCGCTGAAAGCTTTCTATCGATGTTTTCCTTCACCGTAAAGCCCGTGACAAAACACTGTACTTAAGTTCAGAAAAAAAATATTTGTGCAGTTGGGATTCAAACTTGCATCTTTGTATTGCAGTCTTGAACCACTCGGCCACCTTTCACGGCTGTGTAAATATGTATTTTGTTTCTAGAGGTCCCCATAAGTATAAAAACCATAACGTATTATTTTTACAGGCGTTTGAAGCCGTAATCTTAAGTTTATGGGTTTCTACTACTTTACACATACGGGCTATGCTTGGCTTACATGAATAGAAAGATATACAAAGGGAAGAAAATGTGTGTTAGTATTACTAAAGTCAAAATACAAAGTCTCATGGTGACATGCTCGCGATGTTGCCACAATAGACGTACAATTCCAAGCTATTGTTGACACATTTAAAACTTATGTACAGTTCCAAACAAAATGCTTCATACAATGCACTTTTGTACTTATTTTGTCTTTCCAAAGAGTATGCTGTCTTTATATTAAGGTCAGGCTTCAATGAACTTTATAAGTATGTATATAGGAAGCGGTAACCGCTTACTATCAGACAAGTCACGAGATTAGCTTTATCAAATAAAAAAAAGATTAAACAATCGAGGTAAATTCACTCCGGCGCAAAGAGGGCATTAATACCTATACTTACCTTTACCTTTACTGAGTGAAGAAAGATTGACGAAACTGATATACAAAGCGAAAGTGTGTGCAAGAAGAGGCAGAGGAAGGCCACGTTCCATCGGACGGGAACGACAAGAGAACCCGATATCGGCGAGCATGTATGAAGAGGCCGATGAATGTGGATGAAGCGAAAGAGGTATGCAGGTGATGATATGTGTAATTACCTTTAGGGAAGAAGTAAAAAGGTAAACTTTATTATAATATAGGCTTTAGAGCAAATTGTCGGGGGATGTTTTACTTCAAGTTTCCCTATTACCAATCAATATCAATAGATCACGGTCAGGGTAGCCACCGAAAAGAATTTGCTGGAATGGTGTTTTCAGTAGGGAAAGGGAACATTATTCGAGATATATTTCAGCATTCGATGATAACAAAGCTGAAATTGCCGCACATAAATATAGCCGTTTTATTCTTTGTAGTTTCATGGAATCCTTATCTATACCAATAAATAAAATTGGAGTGTCTGTTTGTAATATTAAAATAACCGCTTTTTACTAACTGCATATGGATGTATACACGGTATACATACCAAAATATATTTTTTTTATTTTTGTTTGTGTGTCTGTTTGTTCCGGATAATCTCTAAAACGGCTAGAACGATTTTGACGGGACTTTCACTGGTAGATAGCTGATACAATAACAAGAAGAAAAAAAAGTAAATATATATGTACATAATTTTAGGATTACTTTATTTTATTTTTCTACACTATTGTATTAGGTTAACCTGTAAGGATAGTTGTAGGCATAATAAATAAATAAATAAATAAATAAATAAATAAATAAATAAATAAAAAAAACTTAGACTACTTTTATGTTGGAAATAAACAAATATATATATTTTTATTACACGCGGACGAAGTCACGGGCACAGCTAGTAATATTATAAATGTGAAAGTTTGTGAGTATGTTTGTTAATTTTCCACGCGAGAACTGCTGTATGGAATTGAATGCAATTTGGCACAGATATAGATTGTAATCAGGAATAATACTTAGGATGTAGCGTGTTTTTTATCAGAAAAAATCCGAGAAGAAAAATAGATATTGCGTGGGTGAAACCATGAAGCACAACTAGTTTTGAGTATATATCTTATCGTGTCATGACGGCCAAATGGATTACCTATTCCTGCAACGTTAGATACAGGACATGTACCAATGTGATTCTGTGTACTTTAGAGTGACTTATTACACATTTTACTGTAAAGGAAAACATCGTGAGAAAACTTCCATACGTTTGAGAGAATATTGCAAGTAAATGTAAATTATACTAAATATCTTGGGACAGTTTGACTGAACTAAGCAAAGCTAGTACTATAGGAACTAGACAAAGATATGCAGACTTATATAGATAGATATATACATAGGACATCAAAGTCTAAGGTACAATTTAATCACACAAATATCTGCCCTCAGCGGGAATCAAATCCAATAGACCAAACCGCCGTCTTGTGTGAAGTCGGCCCTGACAGAGCATCTCGAGGGGAGGTATCGCTATCTGTCACGTTGGTACGTAGGTACATAAGTTGACTTGAAGCGAGTTAGTTATTACACCATTGGGGAGCTGCTTTGGAGTGAGGCATAAATAATATATTATTTATTTATTTTATATAGGAAGGATAACTGCCGGAAATAAGGTGAATGGAGCCATGTCGGCGTTGATGGGCAGTAAAAGTCTGAGCAAGAATGCTCGAGTTGCTGTCCACAACGCGATATTGGTACCTACCTTATTGTATGGCAGCGAATCCTGGGTATGAAAATAGCTTGAATGCAGTTGAGATGCGATCTCTTCGAAAAATGTGCGGAGTAACGATATCAGATCGAATCCGCAATGAAGAGATTCGCTAATCAACTGGCGTGAATGAGGGCGTGATTGTAAAGATGAAGAAAGGCATGTTACGTTGGTTTGGACACATAGAAAGGATGAGCGAAGAAAGATTGACGAAACAGATATAAAAAGCAAAAGTGTGTGCAAGAAGACGCAGAGGAAGGCCACGTTCCAACTACCTGGATCAAATCGATCGGACTCTCAAGGACGGGAACGTTAAGAGTACTCGAAACCGACGAGCATGTATGAAGAGACTGATGAATGTGGACGAAGCGAAAGAGGTATGTAAGTCTAGAGACAACTGGCGCTCTATACTCTCTGCCTACCCCGTTAGGGACTTGGCGTGATGATATGTATGTATTTATTTTATTTTGTAAATATAATTATAAATATAGTCGTGCTTGAGTAACGGCAACGGACTCGCCACCTGTCACGTTGCCACCTAAAATATATCTCTGGCGAAAAGCGGGTGTGAACTACCTATACACCTCTGCCTACCCCTTCGGGGACCTTTTAGTTTTACACAAATAGGATGGCGCAAACGGCGGATTATCTTAGGATATTTAATTGGAAACTATAAATGTCGAGGGCCTAGATAACAGAGTTTATGACTCTGAAACTCAAGGTCAAAGGTTCGAATCCTGCTCTGCATTATACCACCTATCTCTGTGCCAGATTTCATCAAATTCCGTAAAGTAGCTTATACGCATAATTAACAATAAATTACACATAATTGTGTACCAATAAAGAGAGAATGAGAGAGGTATATAGCAATTATAAGGAAGATAAATAACGATGTGCTATTCTATCCAAGTTGAATATGTGTTATGCAAATCAGTGTTTCGCTGACTCAACACTCCGATCGAACAGACATGCGTGCGTGATAAACTTGCGATCATGCTAATTCGCAACCATTGCCATGGTATGGAACAATTTCCTGTCATAAATTTGTTTTAACGCAGTAATTTTAAGCTTACATGAAACGTAAATGTAAGGGCGTGTCGGCTTTTCAGCCAAGTATCCTAATCTTTCTATATCCCTGGTAACGTTTGTACGACTTTGTAACGATCGGTTGAGTTCGTCAAGATGGGTGTGCAACACACAATTGACTTCCTCGGTGTAGCAGGCGTTCATATATAATATAATAATATATCCTCACGCCTTCCCACAAGGCTCCCCGAAGGGGTGGACAGAGGTGTATAGGTAATACCCACACATACACTTTCCGCCAGAGATATATTTTAGGTGCCAACGAGAGATGGCGAGTCCGTCGCCGTTACTCAAGCACGACTATACATACGCCTTTGAATTGCTACTCAGACGTATGCAGGTTTCCTCTCGATGTTTTCGTTCATCGTAAAGCTCGTAGTGTGACTAATCACTGAACTTAAGTTCAGAAAATCTCTTTGGTACAGTCGGGATTCGAATGCGCGATTTTTGCGTCGTCAGTAACTGCTCGAACCACTCGGCCACCACGGCTTTATAGATAGTTCATAGATAACTTAACGAATACCTTACCTTTACCTTAAAGGTTATCCTATGAATCCTTCTAAAAGAAATCTCTGAGAAGAAATTCAAAGACGTATACAAAGTCTGCTTGACGCTTTCCCACAAGGGTCTCCGAAGGGGTAAGCAGAGGTGTATAGGTAGTACCTACTCAACCTCTTTCTGCCAGAGATGTATTTTAGGTGACAGATGGAGAGTCCACCTGAGTATACATAGGCGTGGCTAGGTACGACATACGCACGCCTCTTACTTAACTCCAAGTCTTTAATTACTAAGAGGTCTCACCATTATAAAAACTTGATATTTAAAACAAATATTGCCTTACATCATTCCGAATTACGTTCAAAAACGGATAACGAAGTTTGCATGAGCTGTTAGTCGTGTGCACAATGTTATTGAATAGTTTTGCGAAAAGCTTTTAACCATCACAAATGTGTTGTATTTCAGTCTACCTGAAACACGTAACATGTCCGTATCAATTGTCCTCACTGACCCGCCGTTAGGAAAAAAGCGCTAAAAATGTATACGTCAGTCAGTGGTAATTTGCATACACACACACATATCATCACGCCGTCTCTCACGAAGTAGACAGAGAGAGTAGAGCGCGAGTTCTCTATAGAAGTACATATATCTTTTGCTTCGTAATTTACTTACACGATTTATAATGACAATGTTGATCACAAATCAGTCAAATGAGTTAAATGTCCAATGTTACATTATAATACAATATATTACATATTACATTACATATTACATATAAGTATATGTTCCATTACATTAACGCAACTATTAATCATACGCACCGAGGATCTCTATAGCGAGATTTAGTTTGACGTACAGCGACATCTTATGACATAAAAGGATATGTTATATGGTGGAGACACTGACCTAAACTGTTACATGTTACACACAAAATGGTCTCAAAACATCAAACAAAATTAAAAGTTATATAAAGTTATATAAAGCTAAAAAGCAGTTATCGAGCTTAATTGCTGTATGATAATATGAATTCAGCTTCACACGGGTTGTGCCAACTCGACGTTTCTAGGTGGCTGTGCTGGTAAATCCTAGCGATGTGAGTTGGTCGATTTAACTGTTCGATTATGGAAGTATACGTTATATATGAATGGCGAACTGACACAAATAGCGCCGGCGAGGTAAGCCACGAAAGAGATGGCTACAAGACCTGGACAACACATCTCTAGACTGACCAACACATCTGTAGGCTGGCCAACACATCTGTAGACTGGCCAACACTAGCATTGGACAGAAACACTTGGAAATCATGGAGGCCTTTGCCCAGCAGTGGGATGTACCAGGCTTACAACAACAACGTTATATATGTATGCTTTCATAATTCCAAAATGCCATGCCCAAAACGCTTGAAAACTCCTGGCTAGTGCATAATGTACATTGTCAAATTAATTTCATATCCCGATATCTCCTGAAGTATTACGTACTTCCCGATATCTCCTGTGGAGCAGTTAGGTGTGTATCTAAAGGCCATCGTCCCTGGAAACGGTGCTAAAGGGAAAGATATTTTATATTGAATATTATTGACGTCCAAAACGTGTTCACTGTTCGGTCTCCAAAAAACTTTTTGAGGACTCCCGTGTATTCCTCGTAATTCCATTATATTAATCGCATCGCCATATACATCGCAAAAGTCAGCGAATCAGCATTGCCGTAGCACGTGGCAATGCCGCCAGTCTTCTTGGCACGGCTTGGCATGGCTTCTTCCACGTGACACAGATTTGGGGCATTTATTCTATTTATTAGTAGTTTATCCCTATTATTACTTTAACATCGATCGGACGCTCAAGGACGGGAACGCCAAGAGTACTCGAAACCAACGAGCATGTATGAAGAGACTGATGAATGTGGACGAAGCGAAAGACGTATGTAAGTCTAGAGAGAACTGGCACTCTATATTCTCTGCCTACCCCGTTAGGGATTCGGCGTGATGATATGTATGTATGTATGTATTACTTTATAAAAGATACGATTTTTTTTAAATATGGTATTTTGCTCAGTAAAGTTCTTGCTCCACCTACACGTGTTTTCATTAAAAGGTTCATAAACTCAATATAGTGTATGTTGAGTTTATGAACCTTTTAATGAAAACAACGAAATTCTCGTTTATAAATATACAATTATTGAGAGCAGGATAAACAATTCAACGTGTAAATAAACGTTACGTGTAGGTATTCTGTTTTCTGTAATTTACAAATTGATATTATTTTTGTTTGCAAACGGATTGTATTTAATGTTTATTTTGAACTCGAATTTGTATTTCATTCGGTATTTTTTTTATTATTATACAACATAAAATTAAAACATCACGCGTAATGATATTTCATTATCATCTTCATGCCTTCCTACCTATGTCCCTGACGGGGCAGGCAGAAGTAGTGCCTACAAACTCACTTTTTCGCAGGAGACATATTTACGGTGTCAACGTAACAGATGGCCAGTCCATCGCTGTTTATTAAGAATTTCTAGTCAAACAAATGCGCGTTTCGTCTCGATGTTTTCCTTCACCATAAACCTCGTATTTTGACTAATCACTGTACTTAAGTTCTAACAAGTCATTGCCACTATATTTGTTTTGCAGGCTAGATTAGATTAGAACTAGAATTTGGTTGAACTATTCGGGGTTTGAAATGAAAACTCAATACTATAATTTTATCCTTTTCATTTAGGTATGCTCGTGGTGTGCGAGATAAAGAAGAAAAATGTGTAGTTATTTTCCGTAGAGGCAATATCTCATTCGTGTAGTTTTGTATGTAAACGTTCAAAGTGTCCTATTATCGACAACGGCCTTAAAATAAACCAGCCCATCCCTTGTTCGCTACATCAGATGCGCCAGAAAGTCGGTTATTAATATTTCACAGAGGCGTTTGTCGGAAAGCGGGTTTTGTCCAATCGGCTGCTTTGCTCATATCTTGGATGCGACCTCATCTCGTTCAGTTCACAAGCTTTTCATATTATATTTTAATACGACAATGTGATTACGCCGCATTGGGTCGGCGGAGATTGTAATTCATAGTTGTTTTTTTTCTACAATGGTCGCTGACGCGGTAGGCAGAAATATATAAGCCGTCAACATGACAGGTTAGTACATATACAGGGAGTCTGTCACCATCTCTCACGCACATGACATATTTATTCAATTCACGCCTCCCACAAGAGTCGAAGAAATATATTTCGAAGTCAACGTGACAAATGGCGAGTCCGTCGCCTTTACTCAAGCAAGACTTTTACTTAGACCTTCGTATTTCCCCTTTAATTGTAAGCACATTTCCTCACAAAACAAGTTCATGGTGCTTAACTTCTGAAAAACTAAGTAGCGCCGGGATTTGAATCTGCGATTTCTACTTATCAAACGATAACTTTAACCGCTTAGCTAGCGCGGCTCGTCAAGACTTATATATGCTTTATCAGCTCAATAAAGTACTTATCGGATGAACAGTAGGGTAGAACGAAACTCAGTGGAAAAATATAATGAAATAGGCTTCCCTAATCTGACGGTGGTGGCGGGTAGATAATGATGTCACTCGATTCGTAGCCTGCGGTTCAAGTGAACTTTATGTATGTATTAAAAATCACAACTAAGAGACATGGTTTTATGGGTTTTTTGTCTGAAACTGTAATAAGACTAACAAATTAAAAGAGCCGTGGTGGCCGAGTGGTTCGAGCAGTTGCCTGCGACGCAAAGGTCGCAAGTTCGAATCCCGACTGTACCAATGAGATTTTCTGAACTTAAGTACAGTGATTAGTCACACCACGAGCTGAACGGTGAAGGAAAACATCGAGAGGAAACCTGCATACGTCTAAGAAGAAATTCAAAGGCGTATGTATAGTCGTGCTTGAGTAACGGCGATGGACTCGCCATCTATCACGTTGGCACCTAAAATACCCCTGGCGGAAAGTGGGTGTGTGGGTATTACCTATACACCTCTGCCTACCCCTTCGGGGACCCTTGTGGGAAGGCGTGAGGATATATTATTATATTATATTATAATTAAAACGTAGTTCAACTCCACTTATATAGCATTATGCGAAAATACGGTAAAAAAATGACATCATTGTATTTTCTTTCGCAAAAAATCTAAAATTATTTAATACGTCATTGTGCCTCATCACACATCAGCCACTGTACTTTATTTTTTGAGACATCCTGTATGTATGAAAGCAGAAATACATAAACTCCATTCGATTGTTGCCTGATTGTATATAGCATTTATTCTCAATAAACTAGCTAATATAAAAATGTATCCAATCGGATTGGTAATTCCGGAGATTAGCACGATCAAAATATAACTACATGCCTTCCGATAAGGGTTCCCGAAGGGATAGGCAAACTGTATTGGCACACTCTTTTCCCAGGAGTCATTATTCGTTACCAGCATGGCGGGTCCATCACCATTTCACTAACACATTATACTTATATCAAGTGAAAATACATTACATTTCTCAACGTATTTTGCTTCACCGTAAAGGTGGTGGTGTGATTCATCACCGTACTTAGATACTTGAGGTTCTGAAAAACTCGGTGCAGTCAAGATTCCAACTCGCAATCTTTCCGTTATATGCGACTACATGAACCACTCGTCTACCATGGCTTTATAAAACAAAAAAATAAGCCGTGGTAGCCGAGTGGTTCGATTAGTTGCCTGCGACACAAAAATCGCAAGCTCGAATCCCGACTGTACCAATAAGTTGCTCTCTTCCATCTCTGCATACGTCTGAGGGGCAATTCAAAGGCAAGCAATTCATGTATAGTCGTGCTTGAGTAATGGCGATGGACACGCCTTCTGTCACGTCGGCACCTAAAATGTATCTTTGGCGGAAAGTGGGTGTATGAGTATTACCTATACACCTCTGCCTACACCTTCGGGGACCCTTGTGGCAAGGCGTGAGGATATATTAGTTTTAGAAATAAATAGCCAAACACTGCCGACTCTAGTAGTTTGCACCAAGCCACAGTCTACGCAGTCGTTTGTCGGAGTCGACCGCAGTAATATCATTCTCTTGATTATGGCCGTTCTGGGTTTGTGCACGGACAATGGCGGACAGCTTGGAGATATGTATGTACAGAGGTTTTATGATGAAATACGTATCAGTCAATGTACTCTGTACATGTTCGTTGAAACGATATTATAGACTTACGTCGATATGCTTAATCTCTTCTTAATATTGGCTCTCACACAATCCTTTACTGTCGCCTGCCCATCGAAGGGACACGATAATTAGTATAAGTATACATATATTAGTAGTAAGACCAGTGGTGGAAGAGTGGTTTGAGTAGGTGCCTGCAACACAAAGATAGCATGATCGAATCTCGACTGTACCAATGAATTCTTCTGAATTTAAGTACAGTGATTTTGTGAGCTTTACGGTGAAGAAAATCATCGATAAGAAACGTGCATAACATTACAGAAGACATTTGAAAGACGAATGCTGTATTTGAGAAGTGGCGATGGATTTCCCATCTGCCAACTTGAAATATATCTCTGGCGAAAAGTCGATAGGTACCCACCTCTGCCTACCCCTTCGGGCATCGTTTTGGGAAGGCGTGAATATATATTATACTTTATTATATATTATGAAGAAGGTTATATTCTAAGTTTCCTTCCTTCGCCGATATCTCTTGACAGCGAAGCTAATGTTTTGGAAAAAAATACTTGGACTTCAAACTGCGCCAGGCGTAATGGTCAGGGATAATTTTGGTGGTAGATATTAGTGTTCCCATTCTTTCATTAGGTGTGATTATGTATAGTATATTAAAAAAAAATGCAAATGCATTTTGTTACAATTGGTTTAATATAACAGGCCGCTTGTTATATTAAACCAATTTAACGCAAATCACATAATAGTTGCCTGCGACACAACGATCGCAAGTTCGAATCCAGACTGTAGATTCCAATTAGTTTTTCTGAACTTAAGTACAGTGAGTAGTCACACCACGAGCTTTACAGTGAAGGAAAACATCGAGAGGAAACCTGCATACTTCTGAAAAGCAATTCAAAGGCGTTTGTATATTCGTGTTTAAGTAACGGCGATGGACTCGCCACCTGTCACGTTGGCACTTTAAACCTATAGAAAATACCTAGCAGCAGTCTTGGTGGTAAAGTGTCCACTCAGCCTAAATTAATGTCTAGACTTTATCACTCAGTTACGTACCGTCGGTCGGAGAACTTCCTTAAACGCTGGCTATAAATTGCTTGCAACGTTGACGGCTGGCTGCGGTAATGTATGCATGTGTGTCTCTTGTAAGTTATGGAAATTGTAGCAAACTAATTTAATTTCAATGTAAATCTGTAGTAACGCGTAACGAAATAGGGTTTGGGGTAAATTAATTAATGGCAGAATCTTTAATAGAGTATTGAATCACTGGCGCGAATGAGGGTGTGAGTGTAAAGATGAAGAAAGGCATGTTACGTTGATTTGGACATATAAAAAGGATGAGTGAAGAAAGATTGACGAAACAGATATACAAAGCAAAAGTGTGTGCAAGAAGAGGCAGAGGAAGACAACGTTCCAACTACCTGGATCAAATCGACTGGACGCTCAAGGACGGGAACGACAAAGAGTAGGTATGTAAGTCTAGAGAGAACTGGCGCTCTATAGTCTCTGCCTACCCCGTTAGGGACTCGGCATGAGTCGTGTTCATTACACAAATTTCTGCCCTCAGCAGGAATCGCACCCGCGACCTCAACCACTAAACTAGACGGGCGACTAGAGATATATATATAAATTTGACGCAGGTGAAACCGGGGGCAAAGCTAGTAAAATATATAGTCTATTTTTGCGCAGAATTTGCTCAAAGCTTTCATCTCATTGTTTATTCCATAAACACCAACTAGGATCGAAGAGACTCGAGTCACTGAAAGCTAGGCTGTCTGTTACAAAGCTTTCGAAGCTAGTTTCCGATTCAGCGGCAAAAAGAAACCTACAAAAGCTTTCCACGTCAAACTGAAATGTGTTTCCCATATTTTTCCCGGAAATTGTGGTTTGTTTGTATCCATGGAACGGCAGTGATTGTTAGCTGAAGTTTATGCATTTATCGAGTAGTTTATTTAAGTTCGAAGCGTTAAAATACTCAAAAATAAAAACATTGAGACACCTGCGTAACTTGTAAATAGATTCTAAGACGCTTATGTAGTTGGGATTGAGAAACGGCTAAGAAATCTTCATCTGTTACCTTGGCAATGAAATATATCTCCGAAGAAATAGCCCCACTGGACCGCTGCGTGTAGGGGTGAAGATATCAGAGTTACGTTTGTATAAGGACATATTTGGCTTTCGTAAAATGTATAACGGGTATCTCAGTTAAACCATCCATTCAATTTTATATACACATCATACTTGGATCTAAAGAAAATTAAGGGACACCTACTAGGGTACTTTAAATTGATCCAGCACTCAAGGATGGTTTTTTTTTATACAACAAAGAGTGGCAAACAAGCATACGGCCCACCTGATGGGAAACGGTTACCGTAGCCTATTTACGCTCACGATACCGAAGTATCACTTGCGCGTTGCCACTCTGTGTTCGGAGAGTTATAGTGTGTTGACAGCATAATGGGTTTAATCCCTCTGCTTCCAACACAATGTAACAATCCTCCCCCCTCCCCAAGGAGCTCATTACTGGAAACCTTATTCACCGCGTAGGAACACAACACAAAAAATTGTGTTATTTGGCTACGGACTTCTATAAGGTGGAGGTCCTGCCCCAGTCAGGCAGCTCCGAATTCGAACGGGAAACCCGTTATGCCCTACCTCTCTTAAAATATCAAGAGTACTCAAAACCGGCGAGCATGTGTGAAGTGGGCGACTAATGTGGATGAAGCGAATGAGCGCATATATGAAAATAATAACTATAATGATATTTTGCCAGCGGACCCGTTCGCTTCATTCACATTTATCAGTCTCTTCATACTTGCCAGGTTCGAGTACTGTTGAAGCAATTTTTTTTTTTTTTGTATTGTCTCTCGTAGCGTGAGTTCCGGGAACTTTTGCTACTTAACCGTTAAATGGCGAGACCTATGCCTCCAGCCAGGCACTTTATTTCTAAGCAACACAGCTAAGGGCACCCCCTGTGGGGTACGAACCTCGGCTTAGGGCGTTGCTGGATCGCGAGCAAGGGAGCTGGGCTGGACTGGTAATTTTATTTAAATATTATTTGGGGGTGGGATTTGTGCGCTTGGCTCGGCGCGGGCCGGCGTTTGCGGCGGGGGTCGGGGGGGAACATTACGGCTTATTCGCGTCGAGCCTCGTCGGCGAGGACGGAACAGTGGTCGGTTTTGTGTAGTGTTGGTATGTTTTTGTCGGGCGTCCTGGAGGACCGTTATGTCGTCATCGATGACGGCATGTCTTGGACGCCTTATCTTCGAGATAAGGGAAGGAGTGTATCGGGCGGCCGATACGACGCGGGGGTCGGGGTGATTTACAGCAGAATCGAAATGACGTTTGGACAGTTTTTTCAAAAACTGTTTTATAGTGGGGACTTTGAGGTCAACGTGGAGTTGACTATTACGCATGTACCACGGGGCACCTGTGGCTCTCCGGAGAAATCGGCTTTGGAGCACTTGCAGGGGGTTAAGTGTTGACTTGCTAGTGTGTGCGAACACTACACCCGCATATGTCATGATTGGTCGAATTCACGTCGTGTAAATCCTCACCTTGGATTTCAATGAGAGTTTACTTCGTGCATTCAACATGCTGTGAAGTCTACCGAGCGCGAAGGCGGCTCGCGCGCGTACCGCCTTTACGTGGTGACGGAAAGAAAGACGTTGATCGAGGATCACACCCAGGTATTTGGCTTTTTCTTCCCATGGAATGGGTTTGCCGAAGAGGGTGATGGGGGCTACCCGTGGGCGTTCGAGGCCTTTCCAGAATAGAATGGCTGCGCTTTTGGTGGGGTTCACTTCAATTCTCCATTTCCGGAACCACCGCCCCAGGGCTGTGACCGCGGATTGGAGTTTGTCGTGAATTCCCTCGGGAGTTCTACCTTTGTAGTAGATAGCCGTATCATCGGCGAATAGAGCGCTTTTAACTCGTCTAAAGGGGGGAATGTCGCTAGTATAAAGTGTGAATAGGAGTGGCGAGAGCACTGAGCCTTGCGGGACTCCTGCTCGTATGGGATGGGGGGAAGAGAGTGTGCCCTCAACTCTGTAGCGGAAGGAGCGGTTCGACAAAAAGTCCCGTACCATGCGTACTAGACGGTCCGGCACGCCCAACTGGTACAGCTTGTATAGCTTGTATTGTTGACGCAAGTATAAAGGGAGCTATTTATACTCTGCCTATGGCAGGATAAAAATTATATCTTCACTCTTCCTTGAATAGGTATTTTTATTTAAAAGAGAAACAGATGTTGTAAGATGAACGAATAAATGCCTGCTGAAATAAATATTTTTCACCATTCTTCCACTTTCAATGTTTCCTATTTGCGTCCGAAAGCGAAGAATTTCGACTCAGACAAATTACTTTTTAACGTAATCCCCCCAAGCCTCCACAATCATATTGAAAGAAAGAAATCCCTTCTTAAAGACAAATAATATTATTTTATTGGAATAAAAAAATATTAACCTCATAATGTATTATTAACTCTTGAATGTAGAATGGTTCTATAAAAGCTCCCTCATGCCTTGAAATGTATTTATTAATTGATGTGATATTATCTGTATATTGATATTGATTTATACCGTAAAACCCTGAGCAAGAAAGCTTAAGTAGCTTTGCAAAACGCGATATTGGACCAGAACAATCATGACAATAGCATGACCTTCGAAAAATGACCGGCGTACCGATATTACCTACATCGAATTCGCAATAAGAGATTAGTTACGCAACTGGCGTGAACGAGGCTGTGATTCTATGATGAAGAAAGAAATTTCACTAGGCTAATTTGAAATTCGAAATTCAAAATCTTTTGTTTAACATAAGTAACTCAAAAAAAACAGAACCTGTCAGAAGTAAAAAAAGGCGAAGCAAACTCAACGCTTCTTACTTTTTAAATTTTTTTCCGGAGCTTATGTTTGAATAGCTTTAAGCTCTACAAAATGCACTTTCGACCCCAGTCTGTAATAATTAGTTCTCCCTGTAGATTTGCACAGCTTGCCAAATGTGCATGTGTGCGGATTCGAGCAAGTAGCAAACATTTATATGGTGAACATATTTGGATATGACTGGGTATGATGTCATCGTTCCGAGCCCCTGGCGATGTAGCCAGAGAGAATACAACGCCGGTCTTATTTAAACATGTAGAGTATTTTATAAACTAGCCGTGGTGGCCGAGTGGTTCGAGCAGTTCCCTGCGACGCAAAGGTCGCAAGTTCGAATCCCGACTGTACCAATGAGTTTTTCTGAACTTAAGTACAGTGATTAGTCACACCACGAGCTGAACGGTGAAGGAAAACATCGAGAGGAAACCTGCATACGTCTGAGAAGAAATTCAAAGGCGTATGTATAGTCGTGCTGGAGTAACGGCGATGGACTCGCCATCTGTCACGTTGGCACCTAATATACCTATGGCGGAAAGTGGGTGTGTGGGTATTACCTATACACCTCTGCCTACCCCTTCGGGGACCCTTGTGGGAAGGCGTGAGGATATATTATATATTATTATTATATATAAATATATATATATTATTATATTATATTATAAACTAAATAAATACCTTGGGAAAATTCCACTCAAATTGTCCTAGTAAAAAACTAAGCAAATTTTGAACTATCTATATATATATATAATATTTTATAAAGATGTCTCAAGGAAACTTTTTGAGGCGTCCCGTGACAAGAGGGCTGGCGAATATTTAGCTCAGCGAATCAGCATTGCCATACAACGTGGCAATGCTGCTAGACTTCTTGGCACCCTGCCGCGAGACACAGATTGGGGGCATTTATTATATTTATAGGTAGTTAATATTTATTTTTACTTCCACAAGTTAGTTAATTATAATGAGTACGTTTTTATGCTTTTATACGAAGCGTTTCAAGTACCGTCGGCGATATGTGTAAACATTTTATCTAAGGAAAGTTCAGTCTTTGAGAAACACTGTATGGAGTTCCGCGCAAAGCAGTTGAGTTTGCGAAGCTGTGACGCTTAAAATACCTCTTTGAAACTGAATGTAAGAACATTTTATATATTCAAATACTTTTAGATCTACATACATTAAATATACTCCTTTCAGCGCATATAATGCCATTTTTCTAAACTCAGAGATAAAAGAACTCTTTACTTTTACATGTGTCCCAGAAAATGGAATAGGTTACAAGGCATAGTGAAAGGTAGCAAATATAACTAAAATTACGTTTAGAATAGAAATTTTTTGGACCTCATTTTCGCATAAAAATCTGCTGTAACGACAAATTTATAGATGTTGAACCTAACAACGCTTTTTAAATTTGTTAATGGTTTCTGAATTTGCTCTTGGTTCTTTATTTATCATCATAAATTTAAGAGCTGGGCTCTTGTCGGCGTCGCTGATGCAGTCCTTTTCATATGCCTCTGTCCAGCAACCTCTTTGACCTCCCTATACGTCATGGGAGATATTTTATTTGATCTATGTATGTTATGTAATCTTGGACAGTGGTCTTCCTCTCTTCCCCTCAACCTTATTTCGTGTTTTTTTTAATTTTGGAATGCAATATAGCTCTGCATTGAATGCTCTATATTGTGGAGAATTCATTCATGTGAACGGATGTATGACGTTTATAATTTATTAACATTGTGAAATTAATGGTTCTGTTTTCCGTTTTGTAATGAAGGTTCGTTAAAATAATACACGAATTGTGGTCACGATAATGTAGTAACACGTTTTATCGTTGCTTATAATCGAGATTGGTCTGATATTTATGTTTAAATATATTTATATACTCTTGCTGTTACCCGCGACTCCACTTACTTAAAAAAACAACTTACGAAAGTGGTATGTAGGTAAGTCTAGAGATAACTGGCGCTCTTTCTTCTCTGCCTACCCAGATAGGGCTCGGCGTGTTGATATATGCATCGGATGATTTTGTAATAACAAAAACACGTAGGTATTTCCTTAGTTCATACGAAAACCCTAAACATAAGTGTTGGAGTACTCTTGACGTTCCCATCCTTGAGCTCGATCGATTTGATCTAATTGTCTCACGCAAAGATTAGCTTAAGTTAATGATCGGACACTCAAGGATGGGAACGCCAAGAGTACCCTAGCTTTATTTACAACAAATAAAAACATGGTAAAAAATGGACAGCTATTTCAGGATTTGGTAATTCAGATGGTTGAACTACTGAAAGCTGAAGAGGCTCAGATGACAGACGTCAATTAAAACTCTAGCAACTGACATAAAATTCACAAAAGCACTTTCAAGAAGCATTTTCTTATCGCGCCGCCTACTTTTACGACCGTACTTAGAGGCTGAAAAGTTTTAAAACTTAAAAATTTCAACTCTAAAATTACCATAAACCTGGTCTCCTAACAGGACTACACAAGTTCATAATATCAAGTTGAAATACAACTTGGTAACTTGATACGAAAGGGCTTTGAAAACAGAGGACTCGAAGTATAAAGTGGAAGTCAGCTTTTTGTAAGAAAACCTTAGATCGAGAAAACTGGAAGTGTCAAAGAAAAAGTTTCGTGAGATCCATTCATTGCGTTCTTGAATCGAGCGGACGAAGTTATAGTTGACCGGCATCGTGTCCTCAGAACTCTGTTGAGCTTGCCAACTTAGGATTTGAGTGACATATATCAGAGTTGATACTTATTTCATTGAGAAAAGTATTTTAAATAGTGTATTGCAATTATATTCCCATAGTTTGAGCTGTGGTGGCCGAGTGGTTCGATTAGTTGCCTACAGCAAAAAGATTGCGAGTTCGAGAGATGAAATTCAAAAAGTATGTGAAGTAATGCTTGAGTAACGGCGAATGACTCGCGATTTTTCACGTTAAAACATCGAGAAGAAACCTGTGTACGTTTGAGAAGCAATTCAAAGGCGTATGTATAGTCGTGCTTGAGTAACGGCGATGGACACGCCATCTGTCACGTTGGCACCTAAAATATATCTCGGGCGGAATGTGGGTGTGTGGGAATTACCTATACACCTCTACCTTCGGGGCCCTTGTGGAAATAAATAGAATTACTTGAATACACAATATAAATATAGGATCTATAAATAGAATACTATGGGTATGGGTATCACGACTTCTATATAAATTCATCATCGTGCGCCTTTAACGGGAATCGAACCTGCGACCTCAAGTTTCGGAGTGCGGCCTGGTGCACTAAACTAGACGACCGGCTATCCTTGTACAGTGCAAAAGTCACAAACAAATGACATTAGAAATGAATCTAGACTCAGCTTTGCTGCATCGTCCAAGGCAGGCTACGCCGGAAAAGATAAAGTTTGCACATAAATCCAGCCCTGTCAGACGGCGCGATAAGCTGGTTTGCTTAGCCCACCCCCACCTGGGGAACGCGGTTACACCGTAGCGTAATACTGTAATATAATTTTCTTAACTGCTTAGGTGGCTAACAAGCATGTGGTGTACCTAATAGAAAGCGATTACCCCGTAAGGATGCCCGGGACTATCGCCCCTTTGCAAGCGTACCAAAGCAGACTCTTCCTTAAACAGAGCACCTAAGACTGGCGTCATAATATTATACATGAATGTAGATGATGTGATATTCATAGAAGACACTGGATTCTGCCTATATCTTTAGAATATAGTCATACTATAATAATATACTTCTCATCAGAAAAATCGAAACACCTTTCAAGCTTCGGTTTTGTAAGGATTATCAGAAAAATGCATATGTATTGTAACCTCACGCCTTCCCACAAGGGTCTCCGAAGGGGAAGGCATGTATATATTAAGGAATATATGTACAATGTCGTTTAATAGTGGATAATATGAGGTATTATTCACTATTAAACGACATTTGACATATTCCTTTTCGAGCTCCGGTTTCGAGTACTATTGACGTTGCTATATTTGCGAGCTGAAAACGTATGCATCAATGTGTGTGTAACGGTGTGAGGTGCGCCCAAAGCTTGTGTTACTTTGGCAACAGTGCGATAGAATTAATGTATATCCAGGCGTGATCGGAGCTCCACGCTCGGCATCCCCCTTGATTTACAAGCGAATGTCTAACTTGCTATTGTCGATAGGACTGAATCAGCCATATGTAGTTCTGACACACTCAACCATTGATAGTGGAAATTATAGAGCCATGGTGGCTGAGTAGTTGAATGTGACACAAAGGTTGCAAGTTCGAATTCCAAATGTTCCATTAAGTTATTCTGACCATTGATTAGCTTTACGGTAAAGGAAAACAAAGGAGAAGAAATTCAAAGACGTATAGGCGGGCTTGAGAAATAGCGATGGACTCGCAGTATGTCTCGATGGCACTGTACACACTACAAAATTATCTCTACTTAATCTATCTACATACTTCTTTCGCTTCATCCACGTTCATGAGTTTCATCAGACGATGTTTCAATTACCTGTATCGAATCTATAGAGTACTTAAGGATGGAAACGTCAAGAGTACTCGAAATTGACGAGCATGTATGAAGTGACTAATGACTAATGATAAAGCGAAAGAAACGTGTAGTCTAGAAATATGGTGTCAGCTCTCTCTGCCCTCAATGTAAGGGTTTCGGTCATATATCACATACCTACATTTTATTTACATACACACAATTGAGATTGTAGTCAATTGTCATAGAGGCTTTACGGATTTTAGTTTCCCAAAGATATGTGTGTGAACACATCCCACGTGGCAAGTATTTGAACATGGTTGGACTGAAAACTTAGCATACCGGTTACCAGTATATAAAAAGAGACGTAGGTTATAAAACCCCAGTGCAACTTGGTCGTGTTTCCCAAGTTGGGGATTTAACGTTCGCTGTGGCACTCGTGAGAGGTTGGCGCAAGTTATAGCTGACCTCTTTCCGAGACACCGTTTTAAACATTGGGTCATAACGGAAAATTTTCTTTTTATCTTCTTATTAACTTTACGGAAAAACGGACACAAAAAAAAAATTGTGTGTGTCAGCTCCGACGCACGACTGGAGTTTACTCCTTAAGTACCATTGTCTAAACATACGCAAAAAGAGTTTATCCAACTGAAAATAAGATTAATACCATATGAAAGGGTAAATTAACAAATAAATGAAAATAATATACATATATAAATATATATTTATTAATTTTATATACATTTATAATAACTAATCGGCGAAATATTTTACATTAAACTTTTCACAATAGTCAATTTCAGATGCGCACAAATATTTCATTAGGAATGTTGATAAATAAGTAGTAAAACTATCGTAAAAATCGGATTATCGATATCGATACTTTATTGACTATACCCTCGCACTGGTTGAGTAGCGCGAAACTGATGCAATTTTCTAGAAAGTTCTTTAACTATTATTACAGATAAAATGCGATCTTATTGCCCTTACATAAGATTGATTTTTGTATTGTACAATTAAAAAAAATTTGGACATAAAACAAAATTAACGTAATAAAATAAAATTGAATTAAATAACACTTCCCGATGATAGGAAATGCCACTATTAGCTAGATTTTTGTCCGGCTAGCATTCCTGCACTCAAGAATGGAGCAATACGGCATATCTGCACTTGTTTTTCAAACTTATTGAAAGCGGATTGTACAACTGTCACACACAAGCGGCGGCGGCGTACTGAGCGCGGTTGGTCACAACCAAATTAGAAAGTTGCGCACCATAGGTGCGCACCAAAAACGTAACGAGGTCATTCATCAGTAGATTTTACCTCTCATATTTTTCTCATACCGAGCGCCTTATATATGAAAATCGATTCTTAAGGAGTAAACTCCAATTATAGAATAGAATAGAATCCCTTCATGATTTCCCATAAATCTCTCCGAAGCTACAAAAGTACACTCGGCTATGGCTACTCGTGACTACTCAAACATAGGTTTGAGTAGCCACGAGTAGCCAAAATGTACTGTACTGTAACTGTACTGTACTGTGTAATATTTTTGTAAATATTGTAACATATTTTCCTTAAATTTTTAAGTACTCTCTGGCGAATTCTGCGGAGATGCTGTGTTCTTCCCCTTTGGACACATATACTGTAGATTCACTGATGTACTGTTAATGGCAGTTAAAGATTTACCCCTTATCTGAAATCACTTAAGCGTAAGGCTTACTCCACCGAGTGGTGCTCCAGTTTAGCCGACGGATCTCCTCCGATGACATCGCTGTACATTGTAACCTCTCCTACCGCATATATAGTATTGCAGTAAATTTACAATTCAAACCCAAAGGAATAAGGAAATAGGTTTTTTTTTATTGTGGACGTTCCTTCCGTCTCAGGCTGTGGAGGTTTTGGGGACTCGGTCACTCGAGAGAAAAGAATATTGCAGGGTTGACAGCGTGCGAGAGATATCCTTGGTGTAACTCCCCCTTTTCATGCCTTCATTCCAAATCTCATCAATGTTAAAAACTAGTGACTCGTTTTACTTCCACTTAACTCAAGTTAGACGTAGCATAAATGAGAAACGGTTACCATTTGTTGGTTTCCCCGTAGGCAGAGTTTAATTACTCCCGAAGTAATCCGCTCTGATAAGCTTATCTGATCTATGGAAGCCCGTACGATTCTCGTGAATTCTCGTGATTTGAGTTATATTGACAACTAGCTGTAAGCACGGGGTTTCACCGTAATTTAATTGAAAGATTTTTTCTTAAATAAAACATAGATATGTATAAAGTATAGATCCACGCCTCCCCACAAGGGTCCTCGAAGGGGTAGTGATAGTAACCATATACGCACTTTTGGCTAGTGATATATTTAAGGTGCCAATGTGACAGATGGCAAGTCCATCATCGCTATTGAACACGACTATAGAAACGAATTTCCTCTGATACGCATGCAGGTTTCCTATCGATGTTTTTCTTTACTGTAAACGTGGTGTGATTAATCACTGTACTTAAGTTCAGAAGAATATCATTGCTATAGCCGGTATTCGACTTGCAATCTTCGCTTTGTAAGCGACTACACGAACCACTTGGTCACCAATGCAACGTTGACAAACTGTCACCTTTAAAAAAAAGTTATAATAATATAATATATCCTCACGCCTTTCACACCCACTTTCCGCCAGAGGTATATTAGGTGCCAACGTGACAGATGGCGAGTCCATCGCCGTTACTCCAGCATGACTATACATACGCCTTTGAATTTCTTCTCAGACGTATGCAGGTTTCCTCTCGATGTTTTCCTTCACCGTAAAAAAAGTTGTGCTATTTATTTTATTAAGGAACAAAAAACACAGTTACAGTTAAATGTGCAATAAGGCCTGCAGTAGTATAAAACTGTGTCGCAGACATCAACACTCTCCTCCAGAAGGAGGTATTACGAAGTTCCTAGAGGGAGAGATATAGAGAGCCACAATTAAACTGATAATTAGATTAACAAGGATCATTGATTGAATTAAGGCATGACATGATTTTATAATCATGATTCAAAAATACCAGATTAATAAGTAACAGATATAAAAATAATCTCGCCTATTAGATCTGTCCTTTTCCCACTCCTTAATAATGATGGCAGCTCACAATTTTCTATCAATCTGTTCATTTAAATATTTATTCAGTTCATGAATATTCGAGTTCAAAACGCTGTAAATTCAGTAAATTAACCGACTGCGATGAATATATATACACTTAAATGGAATATTGCAGACGTCTTCTTGGTTTATATTAAACTAGCTATATCCCACAGTGTCACTCGCGTTAATTTACAATAATAATAATAAATACCTTGGCACAATTCCACTCAAATTGACATTGGGGCTATCTATGTATATATATTAAGCAAAACTTGTACTATCGTAAATATATAGATATATACATAAATATTTATGAAAGCCGTGGTGGCTGAGTGGTTACAGAAAGATTGCAAGTTCGAATCTCGACTGTACCATGAAGTTTTTCTGAACTAAGTACAGTGATCACACCACGAGCCTTACGGTGAAGGGAAAATTTCAAGTGGAAACCTTCATACGATTGGGAAGAAATTCATGCGCATAGTCGTGCTTGAGTAACGGCGATGGACTCGCCATCTGTCACGTTACCATTTTAAGTTCCATTTTCCACAGAGAGTACAGCATGGAGTTCTTCAAGAGGAGTGTGAAATGATTCGTGCAGGGTCAGCAGCGCGTGACTGATACCTCCATTGTAAACGGCGGTAACCACTTTCCATCAGGCGGACCTGTTTGTCTTAACTTGCTTTTTTGCAGTATCCAGCAGCGACTCAAAAATTGCCAAGCTATTGGTAAGCATGCGATCATGTATGAAGAGACTGATGCATGTGGACGAAGCGAAAGAGGTATGTAAGTCTAGAGAGAACTGGCGCTGTAATCTACCTTTTAGGGATTCGGCGTAATGATATGTATGTATGTATGTATGTACGATGTCAGTCTCAAATGTGTTTCTCTTTGTCCTACCTTATCCACATAATAATAATAAACATTTATGGAAATATTTTATGTTCAGTGGTCCCATATAATAAATATCTCAAAATAGGATTTAGAAAATCCACAAACAAAATCTTCCCTCATTAATTCATCGCATTTAATGCCGGATCAGTTGTGTAATAGATTTAAATTTGCTTGTTGTCCGCTAAAACTGTTGTAGCGGTAAACTTTATATTGTTTTAATAGGGAGCTATTTGTTGGAACAAAGGAAAGGAAATTTTCTCGTGTCTTTCTTCGAAGTTTGAATTGATTGGGTTGAGTTGTTTGTAAGAAAAAAATATTATTATTTTGATCTTATAATACTTTTACGCCATAAAATATTATTTGATTTGTAAGTTTTGGGATAAAATCATGTCCTATTTATTAATAAAAAAAAACTGACTTTATTTTGGTGGATGGACGGGAGCAGTTCTGATACAAAGATCTCTGTAAAACTTACTGCAGCGGCCCACCTAAAAAGCAGTGTTAATTCACCTCGATCATCTGCAAGCTTTTCATAGCGAGAATGCTTTTATTTTACGTAACTTTACACGTCAAGTTGAGTGTGACATTCCCAGTCTCAACTCGGATATAGAGCCGGGTTTATGAGGCTTCGTGGGTTAAAAAGATATCCCTTCTAGAAAGGCGTAAATAGGATGTAATGAAAACTTAAAGACGTCGAGAAAGTGTAATGAATTGTCATCAAAACCGTTTTATACGACAAAATATGAACTGCTGCAAAGTTAAACAGCATCTCCCAGCTAAGCGGGCTTAAAAGCTCAACCATTATCCTTTATTGAGCAAACTATCCAACTTTACTGAGCGATATATTTTTAAACGAGCTCTCTGTTGGCAATTTTTCTCGTACGAATGACGAACTTTGAGCATTCCATATCTTGGGTGGAAAGTTGAAGTGTCAAATTATTATCTTTTATATCCTTACTAAATTCCACAATCGTTCCCAAGGCGATTGGCAGGGATGCACTATTTTCGCGACTGATATATTTATGTACCAACGCGAAAGGTGTCTAGTCTGGCACTGTCTTCAAAGCACGTCTTTGAAAACTGAATCTTTGTAATTTAATAGAAATGTTTGTTTGTACATTGGAACCTGCACTCTTGAAGTCGGTATAGCATGGCGTTAATTAATAATAATTAACAATACTTTAGCTTCATATGGTTAAAAATACTACCTAAAATTCTACCTTCAATAATAGAAACGCTTTTTTGAAGTCCCATCTTTGGGTTAGTGTACCCACACTAACAGTGCGAGTGCTAAAAAATCCGACGGAAAGTCTGTTTTTTGTAGATGGTTATTACTCCGTAGCGTTTACGGATTAATTTAATGTGGAGTAGTTTTTAAATTACATCCGCCCTCTAGTTTGTTAACTAGCAAAGTTTGTTACTCGAAAGTAGGGCAAATGTTTGCTTAATGCTTGTGTCTAGCATTTGTGGGGTTGTTTTGTGAAAAATGTATTCCGTTTTGCGTCCATACCAGATTGTCAAATATTTCTCAAACAAGTAACAGTACAGCTGCCGTGTTAGCCTAGGGGTTCGACACCAAATCGACTGCAACGCAAATATTATATACACATGAAGGCAACAAGCAACTCTAAGGTAAGGTATTTATTCTTAATCTTCAAATTGGATAAAATAAACATTATATTACATACATATCATCACGTCGAGTCCCTCACGGGACAGCAGAGTGCCAATACTCTCTAGATTTACATAACTCTTTCGTTTAGTCCACATGAGGTTTCGAGTACTTTTGCGTTCCCATCATTGAGTGTCTGATCGATTTGATCTCAGTAGATAGAGTTAAATAATAGTAGCAGCAGAATATAAACGCACTAGTAGTCTGCAATTAAATTTAACTAATGAAATGAGGGGCAATTAAATAATTTATATCACTTGTATTTTACTAAATAATAATAATAATAATATTACATAACTTAGGACAATTCCACTCAAATCACTAAGCAAAGCTTGTACTATGGAAACTAGACAACGATAAGCACAGTTAAATGGATAGATATATACAAAAACACAAGGAACGAAGGTACAAATACTCGTGTTCATCACACAAATATCTGCGGGAATCGAACTCGCGACCAAGAGCTCTGACTGTTAGAACTGACGGTGAAATAAAAAAATAAGAAAACGTGTAAGAAATGTAAATAAAAATGTAGTCGAATGTTACATCATTCTCCCGGAGAGAATGCATTTTACCTGAAACGCGTCATTAAACGTTACCAGGTGACTTTAGGGAGCACTTTGCGAAATATCACCTTAAAAGCCTCGCACTGACAGCTTAAGGCTGCCTACGAAACCTTCTACTTTTTGCACACATCTTCGAAACAATTACTACTGATTGGAGTAGTTATAAGCGACAATGGAATGCCATGAACTCGATTTCTATAATGCTAAAAAAATATTTACATACATACTTATCATCACGCCGAGTCTGTAACTGCGACCACTTCAGTGAGGGACTCGGCGTATGCGGCGGCGGCGGCGATGTCATGTAATTTTTGAATAGATAAATTATATAATAATGTGTCCTCTCGCCTTCCCACAAGGAAAGGAGCAGGTAGATGTGTATGGGTAGTATTATTTTATTAGATTGGTCATGTAAAATGTATGTTAACAGTGTTTATACTCTATAGTACCCACGTATAGTATTGTTTAATTTACCTAAAGCTATTTATTCTAATTAACTATATCTCTTTGTGTTATAATTTTGACGTATTTTTTTATCGTACAATAAAAAATATTTTTTGTCGTAACTTGAATGGGTATCCTTAGTCACATTTTTGCCTACGTAGATAGCTACATAAAAATTAACTTACTGAAAGTGTGCTCCTTTTCGAGATAGTCAAAGAAAAATGTTCGCTATTTGTTGTAAATTGTTACAACATTGTTACAATTACGTGGAAACCTCTTTAAAAGCTTTCATATTTCTTCGTGTGAACATGCTTAAAGGTGATTTTAACTCAACGATAAAATAAGTTCTTAATAAAGTGCTGGGTAAACAATACATTGTGCTCTCAGTATTTTAGTACGTAATCGTCTGCAACGCAAATATTGTAGGTACGAAACTCGACCGACCAATAAGGTTTTCTGAGCTTAAGTAGGTACAGAGCCGTGGTGGCCGAGTGGTTCGAACAGTTGCCTGCGACACAAAGATCGCAAGTTCGAATCCCGACTGTACCAATGAGTTTTTCTGAATTTAAGTACAGTGATTAGTCACACCACGAGCTTTACGGTGAAGGAAAACATCGTGAGGAAACCTGCATACGTCTGGGAAGAAATTCAAAGGCGTATGTATAGTCGTGCTTGAGTAACGGCGATGGACTCGCCATCTGTCACGTTGGCACTTAATATACCTCTGGCGGAAAGTGGGTGTGTGGGTATTACCCATACACCTCTGCCTACCCCTTCGGGGACCCTTGTGGGAAGGCGTGAGGATATTATTATTATTATTATTATAAGTAGGTACAGTAATTTAGTCACACGACTTTTATGTATTTCTTTATAAAAAAAAATACATAAAAGTCGTGTTATACCACAAGGGTGGCAAACAAGCATGCTGTCCGCCTGATGGTAAGCGGTTACTGCCGCCTATGGACGCTTGCAACACCAGGGGTATCACTCGCGCGTTGCCGACCCTGCAGGAATCTTTTCACACCCTTCTTGAAGAACTCCATGCTGTACTCTCCAGGGAAAACCTCAACGGGGAGCTCATTCCACAGCCTGAGCGTTCGCGGAAGAAAACTCCTTTGGAAGTGCGTGCACAGTGCGAGACCTTTGTGGTTCCAAGGTATGGGGATGAATTCCCCGTCGATGGCGAGAGGTGCGGTGGTAGAAAGTGGAAGTGGGCATCATTTCGAACAATTATGCAGAACACTCACCGTTATACAAGCGGTAGAACACACACAGGGAGGCAAAGTCTCTCCTCAGACTTAGTGATTCCAAGCCGCTTGTGAGCATGGGATCATCGACAATTCTAGCGGCGCATTTCTGAACCGCGTCAAAAGGCCCTAGCTGGTATCCAGGGGCTCCAGCCCACAGGTGGCAGCAGTACTCCATATGTGGCCGAACTTGCGACTTATAAAGTTGCAGCCTTTTGAAAATGGGAAACTTAGTGATCAACTGCCATTTATACGCCGATGACACGGTTTTACTGGCATCATCAGAAGGCGAATTGCAGACACTAGTTACCATAATGAAAGAAGAATGTTTAAAGAAGGGGCTGCGCCCAAACGCTGACAAGACTATGGTTCTAATCTGAACAAGTGACTGATTGTGTTATATCGGTAAATGGGCAAATTCTAGAGCAAGTGAACGAATTTGTATATCTAGGAAGCATGTTCACACGAGATGAAAAGTAAAAACAAAATACATTGAAAGAAAGATAACTGCCGGTAATAAGGTGGATGGGATCATGTCAGCGTTGATGGGCAGTAAAACTCTGAGCAAGAATGCTCGAGTAGCTAACGCAATATTGGTGCCGACTTTATTGTATGGCAGCAAATCCTGGATATGACAGAGGAAGCATGATAATAGCCTAAATGCTTATAGGAAAACGTGGGGATACTTATATCTTATCTTACTAATTATAAACTTAAATTATATGGGTGAATGTTTGTACGTTTGGATATTTGCTGCTCTTACACGGCAAAACGGCTGAACCAATTCAGCTGAAAATTTTAATGGTAGTGGCTGATACCTAGGATCAAGAAATAGGATACATTTGAATCCCGAAAAATTCAAAGCTCTAATATTATAAAGTATATTGCTCTTTCACGGCAATCACGGCATAGCGGCTGAACCGATTCTAGCAGGAAAATACATAAATTACTTTTTCGAACTCCACGCGGTCGATGCTAGTTAATATATAAATATGGCAAACTCTAGGATGAAAGCAAAAAATATGTCACATTCTTCATTTCTGACAGTCCTTCAAATATTCTCACAAATGCTACCTGATTATTCCTTGTCACTGAGAGGAGGAATTACCCTCTTTTGGTCTCTTTCATCCCTAATTTCTTTATACGCGGCCGTAAAGCCTCAGAAGGCAGAATTAAAAGTCATTATTCATCTTTTTTCCACAGTTGGCTAATTAGAAGGATTTCAAAGCCTTTTGAAGCTTAGGCTTAATTGAATAAGCTTTGCATGGTGTGCGATTTATATGCATATATACCAGCTATTCCCCGTGGTTTCACTCGCGTTTAATTTATATGAATATATTATGAGATTTTTCTGAACTAGTGTACTGTGATCCCTTAAAGAGAGTCATACAGACCGAGTGGTTCGAGGAATTGCATGCAACACAAATGTTGATCGCAGGTAATTAAAAGTTATCACACTTTATTTTTTAATATCTTCCCTATATTATCTACGAAGCGAAAGAGGTATGCAAGTCTAGAGAGAACTGGCGCTCTATTCTCTATGCTTACTCCATTAGGGACTCAGGGACTCGTGATGATATGTATGTACATATGTATCTTCCTTTCATTGTTTCCCATTACATATTTGACTACTGTGCTGTCCTATTTATTGACAAACTCCATCTGAGAGAGATTTCATACACGCATTGGATAATCTTATGAGCTCCATAACTGTTTTAAAATTTATCAGTACTTCAAAATCTTACCAAGAAACCATCGGTAAATCGTATCAAGGATATTAAAATTCCAAGTTAAATAAGAGAGTCGTGGTGGCCCAGTGGTTGCCTGCGACACGAAGATCGCAAGTTCTCATCCCGACTGTACCAATGAGTTTTTCTGAACTTAAGTACAGTGATGTGTCACACCACGAGCTTCACGGTGAAGGAAAACATCGAGAGGAAACCTGATGACGTTTGAGAAGAAATTCAAAGGAATTCAGAAAGAAATTCATGCTTGCGTAACGGCGATGGACTCGCCATCTGTCACGTTGGCATCTATATATCTCTGGCGGAAAGTGGGTGTGTGGGTATTACCTATACACCTCTGCCTACCCATTCAGGGCCCCTTATGTATGGGAAGGCGTGGGAATATATAATATTATGTATATATTAAATCTGGCATTAAGTTTCTCAGACACGACCCCAAAGATTGTTGTTGAACCAGCTTTATAGTGTTACAATTCAGCCCTAAGTAAGCACGTTTGTACAATCTCTAGGATTACATGTTACGCCCTCAGGGGCCGCAAGATTGAGATTGTAAGATACGGGTAAACTGCCTACATTGTACACGAAACTGCTATTTGACTTCTGATTGCTTTGTTTTAACTAATTACTGTATTGTTTAAGCGACCCAAGGAGTTTTGAGTACTCTAGACGTTCCCAACGTCTAGAGTACTCAAAACCGGCGAACATTTATGAAGAGACTGATGAATGTGGACGAAGAGAAGGTATGCGAGTATGTGGAGTACGGATCTCTATCACTTCTTTTACGGTCATCAATTCTACAAGTGTTCTAATATGAATAAGAGAATGAATGAAACCGACGCATGTGTGAAGAGACTGATTAATGTGGATGAAGCGAAAGAGGTATGTAAGTCTAGAGAGAACTGGCGCTTTACTCTCTCTGCGTGATAATATGTATCTATGTTTGACAAGTATCGCTACGCTTTCCCATAAAGATCTATAGGTGTAAGAATGCACTCTTTTCAATTAGGTGTAAGCGACTTTACACGCGTATTGGGACTTTTATTATTAAGGAAATTTTCCCACGATGACTTCCTTCACCTTAAAGCTCCTGGTGTGATGTAACACCTTACTTAAGTCCTAGAGATATGAACCTGTTTTGTTCTTTCACAGGGGAAGAGTAGAATGCATACATACAAACATATCATCACGTCGAGTCCCTAACGGGGTAGGCAGAGAGTATAGAGCGCCAGTTCTCTCTAGACTTACATAATTCACTGCGAAATATAATGCAACTTAACACATCTTTATGTATAGTTGGTAAAGAGCCGTGCTGGCCGTGTGATTTGAGTAGTAGATGCTATTACATTTGAGGCGAAAAGAGGTTGTTGTGTTACTCCTCTGCCTACCTATTCAAAGATCGGTGTGGAAAGGTCCTCAAATAAATACATAAGTACTTATAATAAAATATATATATATCCTCACGCCTTCCCTCAAGCGTCCCCGAAGGGGTAGGCAGAGGTGTATGGGTTACTACCCATACACCTCTACACCTCCATATCTCTCTCTACACCTCTACACCACCTCTATACCTCCACATACCCACTTTTCGCCAGAGATATATTTTAGGTGCCAACGTGACAGATGGCGAGTCCGTCGCCGTTACTCAAGCACGACTATACATACGTCTTTGAGTTTCTTCTCAGACGTATGCAGGTTTCCTCTCGATGTTTTCCTTCATCGTAAAGCTCGTGGTGTGACTAATCACTGTACTTAAGTTTAGAAAAACTCATTGGGGATTCGAACTTGCGATCTTTGTGTCGCAGGCTCTACTTATAATATGCAGACGAAATCGTGGTAAACGTCCCATTTACTATGCAAATTAGGTTTTGCCGAAGATTCCATTATACACCTTAACGAATGCAATATAGACACGCCCGTAGTACGTTCGGTAAAGGTAATTGGATGCTACGTGCCGTTCTGCATTCGCTCTACGCTTTCTGGTCTTAAGCGAAATCATGTTGGTTTCCTAATTGTATGCGAAACTTGCGCTGTAAATTCATTTCATTCATTCATACATACATATCATCACGCCGAGTCCCTAACGGGGTAGGCAGAGAGTATAGAGTGCCAGTTCTCTCTAGACTTACATACCTCTTTCGATTCGTCCACATTCATCAGTCTCTTCATACATGCATAAAAAATAATATTAGAACATAAACACTTATAGAATTGATGACTCTAAAAGAAGTGACAAAGATCTGTAAGTCTGAAGAGAACTGGAGCCGTTAGGAACTCGGTGTGATGTTACGATGCATGTACAACTAGCTAAACCGCCCAGGTTCGCTTGAAAACAATGAAAGTTCCTGAAGCACCGTTGCTATAGTAACGGTTTGCGTATTTTGTCTGATGAATAATGTGGCGTGGCCCAACAGAGATATGTATAAGAAAATCGGGGAGCTACTTTCACAATTTCTTCTACAATTATTTTATTCGGTTACCGGTGCCAATTGTAATTTTATATCGAATTTGTGTTCAATACGTTTTTTTCTTCTTTATAACACACGGGTGGCAAACAAGCATGCGGTCCGACTGATGGTAAGCGGCCATCGCGTGACGCTCACATCACTAGGGGTATCGCTCGCGCGCTGCCGACTCTTTAGGAATCTTTCACACTCTTCTTGACGAACTCCTTGCTGTACTCTCCACATAAAACCTCAAAGGGGAGCTTTTTCCACAGCCTGAGGTTTTGCGGAAGGAAACTCCTTTGGAACCGCGCAGTAAGAGACCTTTATACCAGACGTCATTTTAGTCTCTCTATTTCTATTATTAAATATAGAGACCACAAAAAATAAAAAATTATGGTATCGAGATTCCCAAGACTATTAGCACAGAAGCCAGTTGACCTGTCACGACTTAATAGCTCCATCACACCACACCCTGAAGGGAGATCTACCTGCAATTTAACTAATCCCAATGACAAACTTCCCAAGCCGCGCCAATGATTAAACTTAAACAATATATGTAAAGGTTACTCATCTACATAATCAAGCCATTAGTAATTCGAACCAGGTATAAGGGACGCGCGTTATTGGTTTAGTTCTTGGGTTATTATTGTTTGGGGTCCAAAGTCACATCTCTGTGTTATTGAATTAACCACATCTTTATATGTACATATATATATAGGACAATTCGTCCAGATTTAATAGGTACCGGCAAATTAAATAAATGTGTTGCTCTGAAAAGTCAAAGATTTTATTATATGTTACCATTTTACATTATAATAATATAATAATATATCCTCACGCCTTCCCACAAGGGTCCCCGAAGGGGTAGGCAGAGGTGTATAGGTAATACCCACACACCCACTTTCCGCCGGAGGTATATTAGGTGCCAACGTGACAGATGGCGAGTCCACCGCCGTTACTCAAGCACGACTATACATACGCCTTTGAATTTCTTCTCAGACGTATGCAGGTTTCCTCACGATGTTTTCCTTCAGCGTAAAGCTCGTGGTGTGACTAATTTTACATTATGTACAATTATAAACTATTAACTTTATTACTGGGGGATCACAGTGGAAGCGTGCACGTCGCGATTCCTGCCAGCCCAGAGGGCTGCAATTCCACTCGATGCGCATTGGCCGGACGGCTATTAGGGCGTGCCCCCGAGGCGACGCGCACCAGTCCGTCCCCGCTGGTGCGAAAAATTCAGCACAGTGCGGCGATGGGGACCGCCACCCATCACGCGGAGTGCCTCACGGCGGGGAGTGGAGTGTGGAGTGTAGGATGGGTGTATGGAATGTAAGAGGAGGTATGGCTGATAAGATGAACGAATTGATCGATGTTATGACAGAGAGCGAGTTAGATGTTGTGTGCCTGTCTGAAACCAAGCGGAAGGGTAGTGGAGTAGACGAGCTCCCGGGCGGGAGTTTAGTGCTGTGGTCAGGAGTGGCAAACACCGAGCACGCCTGCCAGGGAGTGGGAATTCTACTATCCAGCCGCTTGGCAGAATGTATGATAAGTTATGATGCGGTGAGCCCCAGACTTATTTGGGCTCGCTTTAAAATAGGCCTTACCCGACTATTTTTAGTCGCGGTGTATGCTCCGGTGGCCTCAGCGGACACTTGCGACCTGAATAAGTTCTGGGAATGTGTGAGTAATGTTCTAGAGACGAAAGAAGGGAATGAAAAGCTGATTATTTGTGGTGATCTGAATGGATGGGTCGGGACAGCCCGTAAGGATTACGAGGCAGTACTCGGCAAGTATGGTGATAAGAGAGTGAACGAGGCAGGCAAGCTGATATTAGATGTATGCATGGAGAGAGACCTTTTTGTGGCGAACACCATGTTCGACCACAAGAGGATTCATCAGTATACATGGGAACGGAAAAATGAGCGAAGCATGATAGATCTGTTTCTAATAGATCAGCGACTCAGAACACAGGTGATGGACACCAGGGTGTATAGGGGAGCCGACCTGGGAACGGACCACTTTCTAGTTATAACTAGAATAAGGGGTCTGTTCGCGGGCTGGCGATCCCGTGCTGGGGGTCCCTGTTCTGCAGTCGCAGACCGCATCAAAAGCTGGAGGCTTCAAGATGCGGCTATTAGAGACAGATATCAAGAAAGGGTATCTGAACAGCTAGCCTGTCCCCCGAAAGATGTGTTTGAGAGTGTCGATGTTTGTTGGCAGTTCCTGAAGTCCAGCATTTTATGCGCCGCGAAAGAGGTTTGTGGCATTTCGAAAGGGCGGACAACCAAAAATGGCGATGGTTGGTGGGATGATGAAGTGAAAGAAGAAGTTAAAAAGAAGAAGGATGCAAGGCAAGACATTTTGGCTATGTCCAGCTCAAGTGAAAGTATGAAAGAAAAATATCGCCTGCAAAAAAATCGTACGAAAGAGATAATAGCTCAGAAGCGTGAGAGGTTCCAAATGACTGTAGACGAAAAACTGTCGCATAATTTCAAGGACAATGCAAAACTTTTTTGGAGGGAAGTTAAGAAGTCCAGAAATTGTGTTACAGCTAGTAGTAGGATGAATGTGATTATTTCGAAGGACAATGACATACTAACTGACAAAACTGACGTCCTCAGGCGATGGAGTGAATTCTACAAAGATATGTATGATGATGATGCCGCTGATCTACTCATAGAGCTGCCTCCAACAGAATCTGTCGAGGATCCTAAAGCGGATAAAATAAGTATGGGAGAGATTGTAAGTGCGATAAGAAGTCTGAAATGTGGAAAAGCTGCGGGAATCAAAATCAAAATCAAAATCAAAATCAAAATATTTTATTCAATGTAAGGGACACAGGGAACACTTATTGAACGTCACATATTTAATATAAACTAAAGTTACCACCGTTTCCAAGAAAAAAAAGTACCTGCCAGGAGAAGAAACGGCGAAACAAACTCCCCGGTTTTTTTTTTTAACATTTGTTCCCTTTTACGTGGGGGGAGAAAAGATTACATATATAAAATCTGTACCAGAGGAGCAATTCATTGCCATGCATGGCCATCATTCAAATAATCTGATGTTTTATAATAAGCCTTTTGAATTAATTTACTTTTAATTACAGCTTTAAATTCTACAAAAGGTAATTCAATTATTTTCCTAGGTAGCTTATTAAAAAAGCGTATACCTTGCCCGACAAATGAGTTGCTAGTTTTGTGTAATCTAGCTGTAGGAACATGGAGTTTATCTTTGTTACGTGTATTTACAGTATGCAAGTCGCTATTTTTCTTAAATTTTATAATATTCTTTCTTACAAATAACACATTTTGGAATATATATTGACATGGTACGGTCAATATGTCAATTTCCTTGAATAATTCTCTGAGAGAATCTCGAGGCTTAAGGCTATAAATTGCACGAATAGCCCGCTTTTGCAGCACAAAAATAGATCCAATGTCTGCAGCATTACCCCACAAAAGAATGCTGTAAGACATGACACTATGAAAATAGCCGAAATAAACTAAACGAGCTGTGTTGATATCAGTCAAGTGTCTAATTTTTCTTACCGCGAATGCTGCAGAGCTGAGTCTATTCGCCAATCCATTAATGTGGGGTCCCCATTGCAGTTTGTGATCCAATGTGACTCCAAGGAAGACTGTTGAATCCACAAGGTTTAACTCCTCGTCATTTATAACTATAGGGGTAGTTAAAACCTTTTTCACGTTCGACATTGTAAATTTAATACATTTCGTTTTCCCAGCATTAAGTACCAAATTATTGGCACTAAACCAATGAACCACGTCAGAGAGAGCATTATTTACATCGTCAAAGTTTTCTTTCTGTCGGTCTATCTTAAATAGTAAAGAAGTATCATCAGCAAATAATACAATATCATGTTTATCATTTACCAGGTGTGGTAGGTCATTGATATAGATAAGAAAAAGAAATGGACCGAGAATCGAACCCTGTGGAACGCCCATAGCTACTGGGCACCCCGGAGATATTTCCCCACGTATACACACTTTTTGTACTCGTTTACTTAAGTATGATGATATAAGGTTTAGAGCTAAATTCCTTATACCATAGTGGTCTAACTTCCTGATCAAAGTTTCGTGATGCACACAATCGAAGGCTTTGGATAGGTCACAAAAAACACCTAAAGCATCTTTTGAATCCTCCCAAGCCTCAAGAATTTTCTTAATAAGCTCGACACCTGCATCGGTAGTCGAGCGACCCTTTGTGAAGCCGTATTGTTTACTATGCATCATCTCATGTTTGTTAAAAAAGGCTAGCATCTGGTTAAGTAAAACTTTTTCAAAAATTTTGCTGAAAACTGGCAATATTGAGATGGGTCTGAAATTGTTTGGGTCGGTCATGATACCAGTTTTAAATAAAGGAATGATTTTACTGTATTTCATTTGATCAGGAAATTCACCGCTAGCAATACATGCATTAAAAACTAATGCTAAGTCTACTGCAACAATGTCAATAATACTACTTAGAACTTGTACAGAGTGTCCCCATAAATCAGTCGACTTTTTCATGTCTAGGGATTTAAAAGTTTTAATTATGTCTTCGGGGGTAACAGTATTGAAATAAAATTCAGTATGAGATTCTTCCACATGAGCTTTAAGAATTTTTTCAGCGGCGGAAGGTGATGAAATTAAAGATTTTGTTAATGAGACTGGAATATCAGCAAAAACAGATTCAAAAGCGGTGGCTACAGCAATATCAGATTTTATTAAAGTATCATTAATTTTTATTATTATTTTATCCTGTTTTAGTGCCGATTTCCCAGTCTCACTATTTATAATATTCCACGTTGTCTTAGTCACATTGGATGACTTTGAAATTTTATTTCTGACAGCAATAGACTTGGCGTTTGAACAAACCTTTTTAAACACTTTGGAATAATTTTTAACATAATTTATAAAATCTAAATCAAAATTACATGTTTTCTCATGGTAAAGTTCATACAGCCTTCGTCTACTTCTGTGAATGCCTGTGGTAGCCCATTCACCAAACGCCATATGGTTACCAATGTGAACAGTCTTAGGGGTAAATATGCGCTCATGTTCTTTATGTACCACTTGGAAAAGAGAATTATACATAGATTGAGGATTTTGGTGGTTACTTTTTAAAGGAAATTTACCGAGCATGTTACCACGAAAACTGTTCAAGCGACTTGCATTTACAGGTACGTAAGTAATCCGCTTTTTGGAAACTTTAAAATTATGTTTTCGAAAACTTACTAATTGGCCGCAGTGATCTGATTCTAGTTTATTTATGATGGCATTACTAATGGGCTCAAAATTAGTAAATATATTATCAATACATGTAGCTGATGCGCTAGTTATTCTTGTAGGCTCAGAAAACATATGAGTTAAATTGAAAGAAGCAAAAAGGCATTTAAAACGATTACTTGTGGATGAGTTTTCAAGTATATTAACATTAAAATCTCCACATACTATTATATTTTTGCCTGACTTACAAATTTTATTTAAAACTTCTTCCATAGCTTTTTCAAACTGTTCATAATCTCCACTTGGGGGTCGGTATACGCACACAACAATGTATCGCTCTAACTCTATACATGACAATTCAGTAGTACGCTCCGCAGAAAGATGCACAATGTCCCTACGTTCTTTATATTTAAGGTTTTTCTCCAATATTATCATGGAACCCCCACGTATTGCATCTTTCCTGCTGAAGGCACTAGCAACCTGGTGATTGTTGAAATTGAGCATGATCTGCTCGTCTCTTAGCCAATGTTCAGTTAAACATAAGATATTAATATTATTACAGTTCATGAACAATTCCAATTCTAATTCTTTATTTAAAATACCTTGTATATTCTGATGCACCAGGTTAAAAACATTTTTATTACATATGTGAGTTGTGCCAGAGAAAGCCTCTGTTGTCTTAGAACTTAATTTAAAGTATTTGGAACGTATTCCAAAGAATAACTATTCTGATCATGGTTTGACTGCTCAATAGAAGCAGTATTGGTAGCCAATGATTTGGCTGTACTTAAATAAAAAATGTGTATACAATAATGTAGCATACTTGCTACTTGTCTCTTAAATTTATTAGAAAGATGATATCTTTCATTAATCAAATTGTAATTCGAAATTATTGAATTATTATTATTCAAGTCAATGAATGAAAATATATTATTATAATTGCTTATAAGCTGCATGCAGCAATTTAATTTATATCTAATAGAATTTTCCCTCTGTGACAAACCTCTGCTATAGGGAAATGCAAATAATATTATGTGTTTTACACTAAGACAACTCAGCGAGTCAATTAATTTAGTCATTTCATCCTTATTCATATTTCCCCTTCTCCCACACATAATAGCTATGGTAGGACAGGAACTACACCGATCACTCAGCACCTCAGAGACAAGGTGTTTATACTCTGCACCAGGCACACAGTGGTTTATGGCCTGGCAAGTACTGTGTGACAAGTGCAACCCCATATCCTTCCCTAACTCATCACTATATAGTATTATATCCTGTGTTGGCCGGTTTTTGGAAGTACTAAGTTTATTGAGTTTATTGGAGCTGTCATTCAGCAATGGCTCAGACAGGAGCATGTGAGGCACATGAGATGGTTGCACATCAGACCCACAGTTACATTTATTTGACAAAGAAGTGAAGCGGTCATAATTATACTTTGACATATCAACCACCTCACTGAGTGCAAGTATGTGCTCCTGAATTTCAACACGAGAGCTATTGTATTTCATTGTAACTTGTTGCAGTGATGCAGTAAGCGCAGTGACCTCAGACTCGAGCTGCTGAATGTCAGCTTCATATTTTAAATAATTATTTTCTAATTTTTGTTGTGTCAAATTTAACTTATGGAAAACATTATTATGCTTTTTGCAAAATGCAAGAGCTTTGTAGTTAGTTTTCAAAAGATTCTTTGTTTTCTGAATGAATCTGTTTACTTTAATGTATTTTTTTAATTTATTTTTAGATGAGGGTATTTTACTAGGGATCAGCTCATGGTACAGTGTCTGTGTCCTTGTGTCTTGATGGTGCTGGTGAGATAGTTCCAGGGAGGCTATAGTGTTGTTTGCATCACCAAGCTTGTGTTCTAGCTCAGTGATGTGCCTCAATGTGTTTTCATACTCCTCTCCGCACTGGCCAAACCCATTCACTATTTCCTGAAGCTGATCCCTTTGTGATATGGCATCTACATAGCTGGTATGCAGCTCTGCCAATTCACTTTTAAGTTTTTTGTTACAATCTAAAATACTTATTACTTCCTTCTCATTGTCATCTCTTTCCTGTAGGAGTTGGTCACACAAGTCTTTACTCTTCTTTAATTCTATCAGCGTCAGTTGGAGTTTATTCTCCTCCTGACGTGCATTAGCCCTTCTGGTCATCATTGTTATTATTGATTGTGAGGGAATGAAAATAGACGAAGAGGAAAGATTGCGTGTACAACTATTGAGGCCGAATTAAGTATTTAAATGCAAAAAAAAAACACCTCGGAATGTATTCAAGCACCTTTAAATCTAAATGTACAGGAGATAAAGCTTACCTGAAAAGCGATGGCAATGATTCACAAGTTTTAAAAACTGTTGCTACCGGCTTAAGTTTGAACTGTCAAATTTTATTCAACTAAAATTCAACTATTAACACAAAATATACACTTTAAATCAATATTATTTATACCTAGGTGTAACTTAAAGCGTAAACAAAAGTTATTTTTAAGATTAATTACAGTTACACAATAAAAACTTAATAATTAAAGGGGAGTTAAATTTAGCGCAGCTGATCGCTAGTGTTGCCACAGAGAGAAAAAAGAAATAGATGGGATTACGGCTGAGATGATCAAGTACGGTGGACCAGCGGTCTGGGACGTCATCTATTTGCTATGCAATCTTTGCTGGGAAAGGGGTGATGTTCCGGACGACTGGAGGCGAGCAGTTATCGTGCCTTTCTATAAAGGAAAGGGATCACGATTGGACTGCTCCAACTACAGAGCCATCAGCTTGGTCAGCTTAGCTAGTAAAGTGTACACGAAGATCCTGACGATAAGAATGCAAGAGCGATCCGAAAGGTTTCTCTGGGAATCCCAAGGTGGATTTAGACCAGGAAGAGGATGTATAGATCAAACCTTCTCGCTTCGCGGAATCGCGGAAAAGTTTTTGGATATTAACCAAAGGGTTTTCTGCGCTTTCGTCGACTTAGAGAAGGCATTTGATAGAGTCGTACGAAAGGAACTCTGGGACGTGTTGCCTGGATATGGAGTGAGCAGTTCCCTACTGCATGCCGTGAAATCACTCTATAGTGATAGCGAGGCGTGCGTTAGGGTTAACGGTGAGATGTCACCCTGGTTTGATGTGAAGTCGGGGGTCAAACAAGGGTGTATCATGTCTGCCTGGCTGTTCATTATATATCTAGATAACTGTCTGAGAGCACTAAGAACGAACGGATGTGGAGTGAAAATGGGAAACTTAGTGGTCAACTGCCTACTATACGCCGATGACGCGGTTTTACTGGCGTCATCAAAGGGCGAACTGCAGTCACTAGTTACCATAATGAAAGAAGAATGTGAAAAGAAGGGGCTGCGCCTAAACGCTGGCAAGACTAAGGTTCTGGTATTCGAAAGAGATGAACAAGTGACCGAGTGTGCAATATCGGTAAATGGGCAAATTCTAGAGCAAGTGAATGAATTTGTATATCTTGGAAGCATGTTCACACGAGATGGAAAGTATGAAAAAGATATTGAAAGAAGGATAACTGCCGGAAATAAGGTGAATGGAGCCATGTCGGCGTTGATGGGCAGTAAAAGTCTGAGCAAGAATGCTCGAGTTGCTGTCCACAACGCGATATTGGTACCTACCTTATTGTATGGCAGCGAATCCTGGGTATGTCAGAGGAAGTATGAAAATAGCTTGAATGCAGTCGAGATGAGATCTCTTCGAAAAATGTGCGGCGTAACGATATTAGATCGAATCCGCAATGAAGAGATTCGCAAATCAACTGGCGTGAATGAGGGCGTGATTGTAAAGATGAAGAAAGGCATGTTACGTTGGTTTGGACACATAGAAAGGATGAGTGAAGAAAGATTGACGAAACAGATATACAAAGCAAAAGTGTGTGCAAGAAGAGGCAGAGGAAGGCCACGTTCCAACTACCTGGACCAAATAGATCGGACTCTCAAGGACGGGAACGTTAAGAGTACTCGAAACCGACGAGCATGTATGAAGAGACTGATGAATGTGGACGAAGCGAAAGAGGTATGTAAGTCTAGAGAGAACTGGCGCTCTATACTCTCTGCCTACCCCGTTAGGGACTCGGCGTGATGATATGTATGTATGTAACTTTATTACTATACCTGAAAAGTCAAAGAAACGACTTTTAAAGCGTTTTAACTAGCTTGTCGATTACCTGCTGTAATTATTATAATATTATAGATTTTTATCTATCAGTCTCTCCATTCTGAAAGAACTCCATAAAATTGTCATTTGCCTGCACTTTGCTCTTGTTTAATAATATTCAAACGAGGCGCGATGAAAGAAATGTAATTTCTTTACACATATACTAATCTTATATGAGTGTTTCAGAAGTTCAAAGAAACACAAGTCTGTGGGATTTTAAAATTAAATAATATATGTATCTTCACGCCTTCCCACAAGGATCCTCGAGGGGTGGGTGGGTTATTTGTACCGAGGTGTTTAGGTACCGACACACCCACTTTTCACCGGAGATATATTTTAGCATGCAGGTTTCCTCTTGATATTATCCTTCACCATAAAGTTCGTGGTGTGTCTAATCGCTGTACTTAAATTTTAAAAACCATTGGTGCAGTCGGGATTCGAACTTGCAATCTTTGTGCTGCAGACGTCTGCTCGAACCAATCGGCCACCACGGCTTATTCTATCGCATTAATTCTTATACACCTGTAGTGCAGTATCATATAGAAACGAATGAATGTGGATGAAGTGAAAGAGGTATAAATCTATTCCACAATAACCTTCTTATCCGTATATCCGTATCTTTTTTGTTTATAGATGTGAGCACTCATATCGTTTTCAAGTCTTTGTTCGTTCAATTAGTTAAGCTAGTACAACGTGGACATTAAAACAATATTTGATTTGTTCCATCTTTCATCCCCTGTCAGCAAACTAATAAATTGTAATTGGAAAAAGAATCCCAATTGGAAAAGGAAGATTGCAATATATCGCAATATTTTGATAGATTACTCCCAAGGCGCGTATCAACCCAGTGGGCATCAAACAATAAATGAAAATACTTTTTACTTTACTATAGTTATCTCTCATCATCATAGTTCTGTAAATATAAATATACAGATAATAATTTGAATATTAAATATCCTCACGCCCTCCCACAAAGGTCCCCGAAAAGGTAAGCAGCGGACTTTCCGCCAAAGATATTTTTTAGATGCCAACGTGACAGATGACGAGTCCATCCGTAACTCAAGCACATACGCCTTACGCAATACATACGCCTTTGAATTTCTTCTCGAACGTATGCAGGTTTCCTTTCGATGTTTTCCTTCACCGTAAAGCTCGTTGTGTCATAATCGTCATCGTCAAGTTCATTTAAATTCATTGGTACAGGTCGAGATCCAAACTTGCAATCTTTATGTTGCAGGCAATTACTCGAACCCCTCGGCCACGGTGGCTTATGTATGCTTAGGATTCCTGCAAGGTGGGCAGCGCGCGATCGTGACCCCTGGTGTTGCAAGCGTCCATAGGCAGCGGTACCTGCTTACAATCAGGCGGGCTGCGTACTTGTTTAAGGTGGTATAAAAAAAACAATTATCTTTCTTAACATACAACATACTAGCGATCCGCCCCGGCTTCGTAAGGGTGGATATAATATTTTTTTATAAAAGAAAATAATAGCCTATGTCTCTCAGGATGAATGTAGCTTTCCAATGGTGAAAGAATTTTTCAAATCTGTCCAGAGCTTATTCAATACACACATACTTACATACAAATCCTTCCTCTTTATAATATTACTTAGTATACATGATTTTGTGTACAAAAAAGTACTTAATTATGCAAAACCTGGCGCCTGTTATTCCTAAAATTATTCTTATTACTCCTATCAAGATTTATGGTGCTGATTTCTTAAAATAAAAAGCCGATTGTTCGAGCACTGTTTCCTAAAACTGTAAAAAGAAGCCTGAAAACTCCTTACAAAATTGAATACTCGCGAAAACAAAATGTAATCTAATAGCCACATTTAAAAAGAAAATAAAATACTTTTTCTCATCCTAAGGGGCATTTTCGTGTGATATTTCAAGAAATCCCCAAACCGGATGTGGGTTGGGTTTCCTTATCCGGAGGAAATGAGCCACCGGAAACAGTGGGCCACCGCTGCGGAGGCTTCGTTCACTTTGCGCGAGATGAGAATCGAGGCGGTTTAATATGATTTAGTATAAATATAAAGTAGATGCTAAAACTTGGTTTAGTTAGTTAGAAACTAGTTATTTCAGATGGGGAGTCCATCGCCGTTACTCAAGTACCATACGTCTTTGAACTTCTTCTCAAACGTATGCAGGTTTCCTCTCGATATTTTCCTTCACCGTAAAGCTCGTGGTGTGATCTATCACTGTGTGGAAGTCCATAATGAACTCAATATAACTAATGATAAGAGCTTGAAATATTTGCGTTGTTACTTGAACCAATCGGCAACCTAGCTCTATATTTTGCCTAGGTACTATATAACTTTTGAATAGTAATAATAATAATAATATATCCTCACGCCTTCCCACAAGGGTCCCCGAAGGGGTAGGCAGAGGTGTATAGGTAATACCCACACACCACTTTACGCCAGAGGTATATTAGGTGCCAACGTGACAGATGGCGAGTCCATCACCATTACTCAACCACGTCTATACATACGCCTTTGAATTTCTTCTCAGACGTATGCAGGTTTTCCTCTCGATGTTTTCCTTCACTTTTCAATAGTGTACGTATATATTATACATTTTAGTTTCACGTATTAATGGTATTAATTTATGTGAAGAGACCACGTTCCAATTAAAAAGATCAAATCGAATGGTCACTGAAGAATGGGAAGGTCAAGATACTCTAAACGGGCGAGCATGTTTTAAGCGACTGATGAATTTGGACGAAACGATAGAGGTATGTGAGTCTAAAGAGTACTGTCGCGTGATGATATATAGATATTATTATTACGAACGGAATCCCACGACGCGAGATTAACTCGTAGTTGAAAAATATAAAGGGGACTATTCTTTATTTTCACGCCATCACATAATGGTCCCAAAAGGCGTAGCGAGATAACGGTCACATTTCCCCAGCGTCTCGACGTGACAGATTACTAGTCAATTCGTGGGCACAGGTCACATGGACACTAGTCGTAGTTTTAAAGAGATATTAACTTTATAACTAATTTTACTTACTAACAATGAAATCAATTACATCAGGTAAAGATGAAGAAAGGCATGTAGAAAGGATGTATGACGAAAGATTAACGAAACAGATATAAAAAGCGAAAGTGTGCAAGAATACCATAATACAATAATAATAATACCATAATACATACAATCATCCCCAAACCTTGGAACCACAAAGGTCTCGCACTGTGCGATTCCAAAGAAGTTTCCTTACGCGAACGCTCAGGCTGTGGAAAGAGCTCCCCGTTGAGGTTTTCCCTGGAGAGTACAGCATGGAGTTCTTCAAGAAGGGTGTGAAAAGATTCCTGCAGGGTTGGCAACGCGCGAGTATTACCCCTGGTGTTGCAAGCGTCCATAGGCGGCGGTAACCGCTTACCATCAGGCGGGCCGCATGCTTGTTTGCCACCCAAGTGGTATAAAAATTAAAAAAAAAGAAGAGGCAGAGGAAGACCACGTTCCAACTACCTAGATCAAATCGATCGGACACTCATGGACGGGAAAGTCTAAATTCTCGAAACCGGCGAGCATGTATGAAGATGAATGTGGTTGTGGATGAAGCGAAAGAGGTATGTAATTTTAGAGTTAACTGGCACTCTATTCTCTGCCTACCCCGTTAGGGACTCGGCTTGACAATATGTATAGGTGTGTAAATCAATTGTGGGTAATTTCGTAATATTATTTGTCATGAATAAACTCAAAAACGACTAAACCGATTTTCAGAATTCCTATATCAATGAAAAGCTGCGATATTCCGGAGCAACATAAGTTTAATTTTAAAATCCTACCAGAGAAGCAAGTGAAATGGCGGGCATCTCTTGTAGTATAATGCGAAATCCTTTGCTTGAGATCCATAAAGAAACTAGCCTTGATCCGAACGGATCAAACTCATTCGTCCTAAGGGATTACAAGGGTCACTCGTTCCAACCTAGCTAATCCTAACCAATGATAGGCATGCTTTGTCCCGCTCTAACCATACCTTATAAGAGTAGGACCGCTGGTTATCTTGGGACACACGCGTCTCAAACAATGCTTGTTGTGGCGCAGGAAACCGTAACTAACGTTTATATTCATTGAGGTCGAATTGTGCTGTTGTGTGTGTGTGTGTGTATAAAAGGGTTGTGAGACCAAATTTAAATTCTGAGATGATGAGTCCTAGTTTATTTGTTTCATATTAATGATAATAAATACCTTGGGACAGTTCCACACAAATTGACCTAGTCCCAAACTAAGCAAAGCTTGTACTATGGGAACTGGACAACGATATACACATGACATTCAAGACTAAGCAACTTGATACTCGATTACTGGATTACTTCAGAGTCGAACCCGCTGCCTTAGGTTTCGCAGTCAGTATCCACTGACTGACTGATCTAACCACTAGACCAGCCGGCTATCGTCATGTCAGAATTAGTTTGAAAACTGATTTATCTTGTTAATATCCCCTAGTAAACATATTCAATTTAATATTAAGGAGCTCTACACGCGTGCGTTACTCATGCTTGTCAGGCATTCAATACGATATTAGCCTCAAATAAACTAAAATAGCCCTAAAAACCGAGTAATTTATATATGGAGCTAATCTCGGTAAAACCGGAATTTTCCACGATCCCACTCTTAATGGATTATATCCTCTTAATGTTATTAATCATGTGTAAGATACTACATGGAAAATCAGATGCTCCAGAGCTACACAGTGAGTTATCAAGGCTTTTTGTGCCTGATAAATACACACGCGCCAGGAGCCACAGACTGTTCGCAGTGGGCACACATCGCACAGTATCACGTGCACACTCCCCTGTACCTCGCACTCTCACTGCACTCAATGCCCCCTTGAAGTCCAACCCTGACTGTGACGTGTTTGCGGACGGATGGAAGGCTTTCATTGCGGCATGTATGGAGTATTGTGAGAAGAGGGTATGAATGAGGTTCTTATAATTACTAATTAGTGTAATTGGATTTTTAGCCGTACTAATTATGTATAATAAATAAATAAAATAAATTAAAACACCTCAAACAAATAAAGGTGTGAGTTCATTGACAGTGTATACCTCTAATTAAACCCTGCTAAAAAGATTTTGCTGTAGCGTAAGGTTGAAGGTTGATTAATTTTGTGATATACATCTATATATATATATAGGAGATCCCATTTGTAAACTCACTCATCACGAAATCTCAGTGACTATAAGGCCTATTGACTTGAAATTTGGCAGGAGTATTCCTTACGCAGTGTGGCGGTCAGCTAAGAACGAGTTTTATGAAACTCAACTTTTTATTGTTAAAACACGTTTTTCACTATTGCCTCCATAGGGGAAGCAATAGATGAAAAACGTGTTTTTTTTTACTTTTTCACCCGGGCGAAGCTGGACGGGACAGCTAGTATATTATATAATATATCCTCACGCCTTCCCACAAGGGTCCCCGAAGGGGTAGGCAGAGGTGTATAGGTAATACCCACACACCCACTTTCCGCCAGAGGTATATTAGGTGCCAACGTGACAGATGGCGAGTCCATCGCCGTTACTCAAGCACGACTATACATACGCCTTTGAATTTCTTCTCAGACGTATGCAGGTTTCCTCTCGATGTTTTCCTTCACCGTAAAGCTCTTGGTGTGACTAATCACTGTACTTAAATTCAGAAAAACTCAGTGGTACAGTCGGGATTCGAACTTGCGACCTTTGCGTCGCAGGCAACTGCTTGAACCACTCGGCCACCACGGCAATTATAAATATACATAAGTTTGCCAAGACTAAGTAAGGTACGAGTACATCACACAAACATCTGCCCTCAGCGGAAATCAAACCCGCAACCGCAAGGAGCCACTAGACCACAAGGCCTTTTATTTATTCTGATGACTACGACTAATAGAAACGTCGTGGACACATTTCTTTGACATATCAGTGTAATTATGTGTGCGTTAAGTAATAAAAAAAAACTAAAAAACACGCTTTTTATATAAAACCGAACTAAAAAATAGAAAATAAATTTCGATAATATCTTAAAAAGCGTGGGGTGCATGGTGTCAATAGTTATAAATATTTTATTGACAGATATTAGTAGAGTGATTATCATTTCGGTAATATCTTAAAAAGCACCCCACGCTTTTTAAGATATTATCGAAATTTATTTTCTATTTTTTAGTTCGGTTTTCTATAAAAAGCGTGTTTTTAGTTTTTTTTAACTATTATTTATTTTCTACTTTTTAGTTATTAGTGTATTGTCATCGGTCCTCGATAAGTCTACAAAGTTTGAACGAAATCTGGCCGTTTAAAGTGGGTCAAAATCGAGCTCAAAGAAGTCGGTTACATACATACATACATACATACAGGTGAAGCTAATATAAAGCGTGTAATAAAAATGGGCACACTGCTCTGATAGTATAAAATATGAGTAACACAATGGGCTGGTAAAAAGTACCTCGTGTTTTCATCGCAGGCTGTTCGCCGGATTATCTTGTCGCTCAAAACAATTTACATGGATTTGGCATTTAGGGTATTATGCTACAAAAACAGAGCTGTCTCTAGGCGATATTAACGTTAAGCTCGCTGCGAGCGAATATGTCACCGTGACAGCTATGTTTTGCGAAATGCAAGTCGTAAACACGTACGACCTATGTACATAACCTTTTCGTATATTATTAATTTCTTAGCCATTAGATATAAGAGCCGTGGTGGCCGAGTGGTTCGAGCAGTTGCCTGTGACACAATGATTGCAAGTTCGAATCCCGACTGTACCAATGAGTTTTTCTGAGCTTAAGTACAGTGATTAGTCACACCACGAGCTTTACGATGAAGAAACATTGAGAGGAAACCTGCATATGTCTGAGATGCAATTCAAAGGTGTATGTAAAGTCGTGCTTGAGTAACGACGATGGACTCACCATCTGTCCCGTTGGCATCAAAAATATATCTCTGGCGGAAAGTGGGTGTGTCGGTACTACATATACACCTCAGCCTACCCCTTCGGGGATCCTTGTGGGAAGTCAAGAGGATATACTATATAGGAGCAACAATATATGAAAAGATATAACCCTCAGGTAAATACGAAAAGGTTACACTAACAGAAATATCCCATTTAGCGGGTCTATTTTGGTCACCAATTTGCTAAGTAACTCTTTTATGTTTCACTAGGGCTGACACCATTTTTCTTTTTCTTTCAAACATCCATTTGAGACTACAGCGATATTATTTGTAAGGTAAATTACTTTTCTGTTTATGATGCCTTCCTACAATAGTCTCCTAAAAGATTATCAGAGTTGTGACAGCCCTATTTGTGGAAACATATATTTAGATGCGAATATGACAGAACGCGGTCCATCAATGACACGTCTTTAAATTTCATTTAAAACGTATGCTAACGTCAAACGTTTGAAACTGTTTCATGTGACGTGCTTTGACTTTTTCTGAACTGAAGTACAGTGATTAGTCACAAGACGAGTTATACGGTGAAGGAAATCATCGAGGCGAAAACTGTATACTTTTGAAAAGAAATTCAAAGGCGTATGTATGAGTTGTGCTAAGCACCTAAATTATGTTATACCTCTAGCGGATGTTGAGTGTGTGATTACTACCATCGCGGCCTACCCCTTAAGCGACCCTTGTGGGAAGGCGTGAGGATATATACAAAAAACCACCCAGCAAAAATGAGATCCGCACTGGCACAAATTTTGGCTATAATTTTTTTTTTCTTTTTTATACAACAAGAGTGGCAAACAAGCATACGGCCCACCTGATGGGAAACGGTTACCGTAGCCTATTTACGCTCACGATACCAAAGTATCACTTGCCCGTTGCCACTCTGTGTTCGGAGAGTTATAGTGTGTTGCCAACATAAGGTTTAATCCCTCTGCTTCCAACACAATGTAACAATCCTCCCCCCTCCCCAAGGAGCTCATTACTGGAAACCTTATTCACCACGTAGGAACACAACACAATAAATTTTGTTATTTGGCTACGGACTTCTGTAAGGTGGAGGTCCTGCCCCAGTTGGGCAGCTCCAAATTCGAACGGGAAACCCGTTATGCCCTACCTCTCTTGAACTATAATAAATATATATATAAAAAACACTTTCAAAAGGATAATAGAAAGGTTGAAGTTTGTATTTTGAGCAAATTAATGCAAAGTAATAGTCAACTCCACGTTGACCTCAAAGTCCCCACTATAAAACAGTTTTTGAAAAAACTGTCCAAACGTCATTTCGATTCTGCTGTAAATCACCCCAACCCCCTCGTCGTATCGGCCGCCCGATACACTCCTTCCCTTATCTCGAAGATAAGGCGTCCAAGACACGCCGTCATCGAACCGGATGACGACATAACGGTCCTCCAGGACGCCCGACAAAAACATACCAACACTACAAAAAACCGACCACTGTTCCGTCCTCGCCGACAAGGCTCGACGCGAATAAGCCGTAATGTTCCCCCCCCGACCCCCGCCGCAAACGCCAGCCCGCGCCGAGCCTGACGCGCAAATCCCGCCCCCAAATAATATTTAAATAAAATTACCAGTCCAGCCCAGCTCCCTTGCTCGCGATCCAGCAACGCCCTAAGCCGAGGTTCGTACCCCACAGGGGGTGCCCTTAGCTGTGTTGCTTAGAAATAAAGTGCCTGGCTGGAGGCCTAGGTCTCGCCATTGACCGGTTAAGTAGCAAAAGTTCCCAGAACTCACGCTACGAGAGACAATACAAACAAAAAAAAAAAAAAAAATGGAATGCAAAGATGTTTATCAAGGCCTCAGGCATAGCGAGTGATACCTATCTTGTCTTACGGTGTAGGAAAATACCCTGAGGATTATTCTAAGAAAAATGCAGGTATCTCTGAGAAAGACAAAAATGGCGAAGGATTTAAAACTTGTCACTTTAGTAAAAAAAAGTATTCCGGCGAAAATCAGTTGTTTTTTTTTTAGTTATTATTTAGAGGCCACTTAAATAATATCAATTACGTTTAGGTTTGTGGTATACGATAAGGTCCCTCATACATGCCTACATCATCACGTTGAGTCCCTAACGGTGTAGGCAAAGAGAATAGAGCGTCAGTTCTCTCTAGATTTACATACCTCTTTTGTTTCGTCCACATTAATCAGTCCCTTCATACAAACTGGCCGGTATAGAGTATTCTTGTCGTTCCCGTCCTTGAGTGTCCGATCGATTTGATATACTTAGTTGAAACGTGGTCTTTCTCTTCCTCTTATTGCTCACACTTTCGCTTAAGGTAAGGTAAATGGTTATCGTGACCGCAACTTACGACCTAGTGGCAACATAAAATCTATGACGGCTAAGACAGGGCATATATCATTGTGTAATTAGGAACGACGCGTCTGCTTCATTCTGGACCGGTTGATTGATGACGCACAATTATCCCTGCTCAGGCGACGGAGCCAAATGACAGATTAACACTGTGTAATTATGGTAGACTTTCTAATCTGTGATCGCTTGGTTACATAGGATTAATATGGTTTACTTAATCGAATATTTTCAATTAATTTTAATAAATAAATACCTTGGGACAATTCCACACTAATTGACTTAGTTCCAAATTAAGCAAAGCTTGTGTTATGGTAACTAGAAAACGATATATTTACTTATATAAATAGATATATACATAAATACATAGGACATCCAAGACTAAGGTACAAATACTCGTGTTCATCGCACAAATATCTGCCCTCAGCGGGATTCGAACCCGCGACGTCAAGTTTCGCAGTCAGGAGCTCTAACCACTAGACCAGAAGACCGTCATATATAATAAAGTGTGTCCTGTGTGTGTGTTCTTTATTAAACGCTATTTTTTATGTGTATAAAAACTCGCTAGTCTAATCGAGACCTCTCGTGCCAGGCAGGCTGCAACGTATCTCGCTCCAGCGTAGCAATGCTGCTAGTCATTTGGGTCAAATATTTAATCTTTAGGTAGTTAGTTATACAACTGTCTTAACTGTTCATTGTTCAATGACATATTTGGTACAAATTAACACATCGCATGGCATGAATAACCAGGCGTCATTTATTATTAAAAAAAACTCGTAACATGCAGAATGCATTTCAATTTCATTGACACGAAAAACAAATTGCAGCTTTCAACGCTCGGTTTTTTGCCTTTTTTCAGGAATAGTTCAATGTGCAGGAATTTCATTCGAGTTCACGTCCGATTGTTTTTATAACTAGTCTCAGTGCGAAGCGTGTTATCTCCGCCTAAATCTGCTGATTCTGCTTTAATACTAGTCAGATTAAGCCAAATGAGCAGTAACTTGAAAGCGTTGAAAGCGTCTTTAGGCGGCGGTAACCGCTTACCATCAGGCGGTACGCGTGATTATAAGCTTATCGTTCCCTCCAAACCAAACAGAAGAAGAAGAGAGAAGAAGAAGAAACGGTGAAACAAACTCCCCGGTTCTCTCAACATAAAACACAGAAACAAACCTAGCTACAAAACAAGTTGGTTACCGTAATTATTCACACGGCAACAAAAACTCATTGACATACAAAGCAAACGGACACATTCAAGACTAGTGCTGTTCCGGTGGTTCACTCGCGTACCATTTTACCTTTATTTTAATGTAATTCATGGAATAAAGCAACATTTTAAGTCTTATTCCAGCTAATCCAGATCTACCTCTGTGCCAAATTTCAATCAATTACTCTTCATTCTAATTTCATCTGATAATAATGCGGTAATGAAATGGTTTCATTACCGCATTCGAAATACCACACTGCGTTCCAAAACCAAAACCACAGACGTACCTATTAAGGCCGCCAAACTGATGTGGGAAAGGGCCGGTCATATCTGATGATGAGGAATGACGCCGCACTAGACGCCGGCGAGGTAGACCAAGAAGAAGATGGCGACAAGACCTGGACAACACAGAAACACTCGGAAAACATGGTGGGAGGCCTTTGCCCAACAATGGTATGTACCAGGCTAACAACAACTAATACCATTTCAAATGGTATTATTAGGACTAAAACAACATTACAACACTAAAACAACACATACAACAAGTCGAAATAATGAGTTTCACTTGACTTGAAACCGATACAGACGAGGTCGCTTTAAATCGAATGTAAGCAAGGGGTGGTTTGGTGGTCGATCAAACGTGATCGCTATTTGTGTAGCGTTACTCGTGTGGGTCCCAGAGCACCGCTGTATTATGTTTAAGGTACAGCTGGGCACCCGATTAGTGACTGAGCGATGGCTCGTGCGGTCGATAGATATGTGGCTTTTGCTTGATAGCGTAGGTACTTATCCATTCCTATTGTACGACCGTCTACAAATAAAATTATTACTACTCATCGTAAAGTCGCTGTCTTCTAAGCTACACAACGGATTTTAATCTTCAAGAAGGGTGTGAAAAGATTCCTGCAGGGTCGGCAACGCGCGAGTGATACCCCTGGTGTTGCAAGCGCCCATAGGCGGCGGTAGCTGCTTACCATCAGGCGTGCCGCATGCTTGTTTGCCACCCGTGGTATAAATATAAACAAAAGAATCTGTTAATAGAGTGACTAGAATCTAAGAGCTTATGTTTAGAATGTTAAACCATATGCGGTTTAATCTATACTGACTAAGGGAGTGGAGCATTACTTTTAAAACGCCGAGTCCCTAACGGGGTGGAGACAAAGTAGAGCACCAGTTCTCTCTAAACTTACATACCTCTTTCGCAACTACATTCATCAGTCTCTTCAAAGATGCTCGCGGTTTCGAGTACTCATGACGTTCCAATCATTGCCTCTTCTTGCACACACTTTCGCATTGTATAAGTGTTTCGTCAATCTTTCTTCACTCATCCTTATTATAAGCCCATACCAATGTGACAAATAACGTTAGATTTATGCTTAGAACACGATAGCCGTATACCAGCTACTTCAATATAAAGGAATTTTTTTCTTCTTTATTATAATATTATGAACAATTGTGCTTGAGTAACGGCGATGGACTCGGCATCTGTCACGTTGGCACCTAAAATATATCTCTGGTGGAAAGTGAGTGTGTGGGCACTACGAATATACCTCTGCCTACCCCTTCGGGGATGCTAGTGAGAGGGTGAGGATATATTCTTTTTATATTGCCACAAGATGTGTGTGTACATCAGTAAAGCACGGTCGCGGAGCAGGAAGAATTTCGTACAATGACCTGTCTCTACCCATCTCTGTCACTCCCGCGTAAATATAATGCGTCTCGCTCGCACAGATGCAAGGTCATTGCATCTGTGCGAGCGAGACGCATTATATTTACGCGGGAGTGACAGAGATGGGTAGAGACAGGTCATTGTACGAAATTCTTCCTGCTCCGCGACCGTGCTTTAGTACGTTACGTTTCCCTGGGCGGGTATAAGCTACGAGCATAGCCTAAGTGCTACGAGCGTAGTCAAGCTACAGCGGACGTAGCACTATTATTACCCCTTCCCTTTCTATTCTACCGACGATTACTCATCATGACTTAAAAGGGTTTCTGCGATTACGGACAATCGTCTTTTGTTTCACCAAACAGAAGTATCTTTGAGACAAAGTGCACGGACAATGCAATTTTTTGATTATTGATTTCATTAAAATATTTTATGCCAATTAAAATAAGGTATAGGTAATACCCACACACCCACTTTCCGCCAGAGGTATATTAGGTGCCAACGTGACAGATGGCGAGTCCATCGCCGTTACTCAAGCACGACTATACATACGCCTTTGAATTGCTTCTCAGACGTATGCAGGTTTCCTCTCGATGTTTTCCTTCACCGTAAAGCTCGTGGTGTGACTAATCACTGTACTTAAGTTCAGAAAAACTCATTGGTACAGTCTAGATTCAAACTTGCGACCTTTGCGTTGCAGGCAACTGCTCGAACCACTCGGCCACCACGGCTCTTTGTTACGGCTATTTATTATTATTTATTATATTATTATTATATTAAAATAAGGTGTACGAGTTTATAAACATTTGAAAAAGGAATGATGTGCGTTCCTACTTGGCAGTGAGAGTGGAGAGTCAGTTCTCTCTAGACTTACAGATCTCTTCCGCTTTACCCATCTATAAAACATTATATATACATGTCTTCCCACAAGGGTCGCCAAAGGGGTAAGGTGTAGTTAGAAACCCCACACCCACATTCAGCCGGAGTTACATTGATCGGATAGATGTCGAGTCCACCGCCATTACTCAAGTACGAATTTGCATACGTCTTTAAATTTCTTCTCAAACGTATGCAAGTTTCCCCTCAATGATTTACTGCTCGAGCTTAGAAAAACTCGTTGGTACTGTCAGGATTCGAACTTGCAATCCTTGTGTTGGAGGCAATTACTCGGACCTTTCAGCCACCAAGGCTCTATCATGATATATTATTGGAATATTGTCATTTACACATGTCTATTAGTTTTTTACACGCTTTTTATTAGCTTCATCTGTATGTTTGTAACCAACTTCTTTAGGCGCGATTTTGACCCACTTTAAACGGCCAGATTTCGTTCAAACTTTGTAGATTTATCGAGGACCGATGACAATACACTAATTTGATAAAAAAATTGTTCCATTTTTCAATTTGCAATATATGTTTTTTTTTTTTATTTAATGTCTCAAGTATCCATTAAGGGAGGTAACTGCACTAACATCACATCAATTGTCTGAGAAGTTATTCAAAGTCTAGAATGAGCAGACTCGGTACTTTTTCATTACTTTTATTGTATACCAAATTTATTAGTGAATAATATTTTCTAGAAATGAAAAATAAAATCAGGGTATAAACAACTCGTTATTATATTTATTGCCCAATAGTAGCTGTTGGCGCCCGTACCCTAGACTTATGGGTAGAAAACATAGACAAGTGTGAGCGATTTTATTATCCAGGGTTTCGTTGTATGTAATATACACGTAATATTTAATATATATCTGTCACGTTGGCACCTAATATAACTCTGGCGGAAAGTGGGTGTGTGGGTATTACCTATACACCTCTGCTTACCCCTACGGGTACCCTTGTGGGAAGGCGTGAGGATATATAATATTTTTTTTTCGAATCGTCTACTATGTAGCTAGCACTAAATGTAATCGGCGTAAAGTAGAGTAGGCAATGCCTTTTCCTTCAATCCAAAATCCCTTCTACTCGTAACTACTCTATAAGGCTGTCCGTTCCAGCGTTCATTAATCAGTCATCCCTCAAAGCAGGCTGTATCGGACTGCATTACTGTTACCCGACTTCTTTCTGATTTATTTGTTTATCATCCCTACGCGTCTTTTTATTGGTTTAAGGTTCCGTTACATTACAAAAGAACCATTATTGTCTGGTCTCTCATATCTGTTTATACATACATATTGTAACACCGATTCTCTCACGAAGTAGGCAGAGACTCTAAGTAAGTCAACTGGCGCTGCTCTCCCTCTCCAGACCACATGAGGGACTCAGCGTTATGGAATATGGATGAAAACACTTCCATACGTTTTACCAATGAACTTATATCTACAATTTTAAAATATTTTTTTGCCGTCGATATATTTTAGACTAGGTGTGCCCGCGACTTCGTCCGCGCGGAAAAGCGAATCCCGACTGTACCAATGAGTTACTTAAGTACTGTGATTAGTCACACCACGAGCTTTACGGTGAAGGAAAACATCGAGAGGAAACCTGCATACGTCTGAGAAGAAATTCAAAGGCGTATGTATAGTCGTGCTTGAGTAACGGCGATGGACTCGCCATCTGTCACGTTGGCACCTGATATACCTCTGGCGGAAAGTGGGTGTGTGGGTATTACCTACACACCTCTGCCTACCCCTTCGGGGAGCCTTGTGGGAAGGCGTGAGGATATATTATTATTATTACATATTAAATATCCAACTACCGTTACCACGTTGCATGAGTTACCGCAAGCGGCTGTGATCAGCCTTAGCAAAGCAGGTGCCGCCCGTAAATGTACCGCTTTGTACTAAAATATTTTAGTTAAACTTTCAACTATGATCAGATATAAACATAACGTTTGAAACTTTGATGCTCGGAACCCGTAGTATGACACTTTGCTACGTTCCATGCTACGCTATTGTATGTGGTGTGGCCTAAGTTACAAGCGTCTACGAGGTTACATGTAGTGAAATTATTTTATGTACCCTTAAACTTCATGACGGCTATAAATGCTCCTGACTACAAAGCTTGAGGTCGCGGCTTCGATTCCCGCTTAAAGCGGATACTTGTGTGATGAATTACACATATATATTTTACATTACACATGTATATTTGTAGATTAATTTCTGGCAACCAGTGTTTATTTTTCTTTATAAGTGTACATCCTCACGCCTTCCCGTTAAGATACTCGAAGGGGTAGGCAGAGGTGTATAGGTAGGGTATATATGTTGGTAGTATGTATATGTATTACTCACCCACTATATATATAGAATTTCTTCTCAAACATATGCCCTGGCTGGAGGCCTAGGTCTCGCCATTGACCGGTTAAGTAGCAAAAATTCCCGGAACTAACGCTACGAGAGACAATACAAACAAAAAAAAATCAAACGTATGCATGATTTCCTTCAAGAGATTCAATGACCTATGTATATTTATAGGTGAGAAACAGAGTAGGACTCGCCACCAGCCACAAGTTGGCCCTTAAAAATAACTCCAAAAAAAATCTCATTGGCATCGGAATGAGATGAAATATGTAATTTTTAATGCAAATAAGATATGTTTAATTTCAGAGAAAAAACTACCAACAAAATGTGGGTGAAGCCGCGGGCGCAGCTAACTTATAACAATATTGAACCCTAGCCGACCGTAAATTATTACGAATTAATATTGATAGAGCCGTGGTGGCCGAGTGGTTCGAGCAGTTGCCTGCGACGCAAAGGTCGCAAGGTCGAATCCCGACTGTACCAATGAGTTTTTCTGAACTTAAGTACAGTGATTAGTCACACCACGAGCTTTACGGTGAAGGAAAACATCGAGAGGAAACCTGCATACGTCTGAGAAGAAATTCAAAGGCGTATGTATAGTCGTGCTTGAGTAACGGCGATAGACTCGCCATCTGTCACGTTGACACCTAATATACCTCTGGCGGGAAGTGGGTGTGTGGGTATATTATTATTATATTATTATTATAATATTGATACCGCCCCCATTTTGTGTTTTATGCCAGGCAAAGTTCCACAATATAATAACCGCATCGCGTGCAGCGGGTTTACAGGACTTGGTGTTCATACACCTTATTAGGTAACTACTCGAGCGCTGGCTAAGTTTCAGTTACCTATTAACGTGGACGTGTTTCCGCTTTATTATATACCTTAAGAGCCGTGGTGGCCGAGTGGTTCGTGTAGTTGCCTGCGACACAAAGATCGCAAGTTCCAATCCCGACTGTACCAATGAGTTTTTCTGAACTTAAGTTCAGTGATTAGTCACACCACGAGCTTTACCGCCTACCTCGGGTAGGATCTCGGCGTGATGTCAAGTTGAATTATAAATACCTAGTTGTAGAGCGCCAGTTCTCTATACGCTATTGAGAATATACATAACTAGCTGTCCCGCCCAGCCTTGCTCGGGTGAAAAAGTTAAATTGCCCGTAACACGATCGCAGCGCCACCTTTCGGGTCCAATTGTAAATCTAAACCATTCTCGAATCCACCTTAAGACACACAGAAAGGGATAGCTTCGCACGGGTGAAAAAGTTAAAATTCCTAAAACTCGATCGCAGCGCCACCTATCGGGTCCAATTTAATATATCCTATGTTACTCGGGGATAATGTAGCTTTCCAAAGTTGAAAGAATTTTTGAAATCGGTCCAGTAGTTTCGGAGCCTATTCATTACAAACAAACAAACAAACAAACAAATCTTTCCTCTTTATAATATTAGTATAGATATAACTTATCCTATCGTTAATATATATAAACATCTCTCTTTATTAGATGTATCTTCAGCAGTTTGAAAAGAGAACAATCATTAAAACGAAACAGAAGCTCACACATGGAACGCAGGTGCGGCTGAAAATCGATGCTCCTTTGTCATTAAAGGATAAAAAAAATGGTACGCGATTCAAACGCGCAGGTACTTTGAATACCATAACGGGTTTATTTTGAAACATTGCCACATTTTTGGATTTTATAAGCGAAACGTTAGTAATGTTAGTTTTTGTAGAATTCCAGTAAACTTATCCATCAAAGGACCCAGATGCTGCTCAGAATAATATAATAATATCACGTCTTGTCCTTGTAGGGTAGGCAGAGAGAGTAGAGCGCCAGTTCTCTCTAGACTTAAGAACCTCGCTTGGTTTATCGACATTCGTCAGTCTCTTCATACATGCTCGCCGGTTTCGAGTACTCTTGATGGTCACATTCTTTTTGTGATACCATGTAAAAAAATATCAAGTAAATCGAAACAAAACTTAAAATATTATTTTACTTGTGTGGTACTTTACGTGGTCCCAAGTTAACGTACGGAAGAATTATATAATATAAAAATATTATTACTTAAAAACATATTGAAACTTTTATATGTTTTAAACTGGAGGACAAGTATCCATTTCAATAATTAATAATAATGAAACAATTAACAAAGGCTTTTCATTAACGAAATTACTCAAAAATTTGTTTCAAACGCTTCTTTTACATCGGGCTAAATTTAAATTAAACTATTATATATTAAACTAAAATTCATTTTAAAAATGTAGCTTTGCAAAGAAATATTAACAGTGGCAATAGCGAGCGACTTGAACGCAATAAAAACCCAAAATTAAAACAATAAAACAGGACGACTTGAAATTGAATCGTAATTCAAGAGTAGCCCAGCTTGAAAATAATTTCGCGCGTTTTCATTGCGTTTCCCGCCATAGTTTCCCGCGCTTTCCTCTGTCGCCTGGCCAGCACTCGCGAAACTCACTCAGTCGCTCGCGGGCCGTTGAGCAGTTTGTACTAGTCAGTGTGTCTCGCGCGACCAAGCGGGAATTAATCGTGATTGGATGTCCGCTAGTCTCGTCATAGTGACTCGATTGGAGACAATAATTTTGTGAAGGATACATTTATCTGGTGGATTTGATTTTTTTCGTGCTCTGTGAAGTGTGGTGACACATTTTTATCTGTGTGTGAGTTCTGTTCGGAACGCGGAGATTTGAGGTAAGCGATAACTTCTTTGTATCTGTTTTGCATATGTGGTCGGGTGGTTCGATTTGAATTAAGATTCTTAATTTAAATTTGTCAAACGATTTATCGCATTGTAAATTTACGTACAGTACAACATTTTATATTGCGTAAAAACACTTCCGAAATCGAATTTCGGTGTAGAGATTGATGTCAATTATACCATCCCGTTAGTATAATTAAGTCCTTGTATTTTTTTTATTTATTAATCGTTCATGTAACCAACCTTATGGAATAAAATAAACTCCATAATATATTGTAACAACTACAAATGTTATTAATTTTAAAATGAGATTGTTTTAAATACCACTTCTTCTACCATACACATAATTTTCGTTGATTTACATGAGTTTTGTGTCGAATCAACCTTGATGTTCACGAATGCGACTGAAAATAAAATAATGGCTTCGGAACTAATTTAGCTGACACAAGATACTTACAATATTTTAACTCAAAATAAAGTTAGAGAATTCTGTATGATATGCGGAGGCCACATAATGAGAATGCAAACGAATTAAAATTTACAGAACAAGAAACACTGCCTATGATAGATGGGCTGTAAAATAAAAGATATATATGGCTACGAAGAAGAAAATTGTATGAAAATGGATTTTCGAAATTGTTTCAACGACAAAGCTGTCATTCCCATAATGTTGATCTACCCTCGAGTAATTCATTCTACCGTCGTGCCTTTCAATTTGGTATCTCGAAGGGAAGAGTTGTAGCAACCTCTTCGACTACGTGTTACGAGTCCAACGCTGTTTCTGAAGCTTGACAATATTTCCGTTGAATTCCTTATAAAATTGCATGTATGAAGAGACTGATGAATGTGGACGAAGCGAAAGAGGTATGTAAGTCTAGAGAGAACTGGCGCTCTATACTCTCTGCCTACCCCGTTAGGGACTCGGCGTGATGATATGTATGTATGTCCTTATAAAATGTATGTAGGTTTTATTGCGATACTTTCCTTCACCATAAAGCTCTTGGTGTGATAGTGTAGGTACTATACTTAACTACTTACAGAAAATACTCGTCAGTATTGACTGCAAGAGTTCGACCCTGCATCTTTATTGCAAGCGACTATTCGAACCACTGACACCAGTCTCTTTCGTTTATTTAACCATAATACTTTAGAAACTTTCTGCTCTATTATTTCTATACATAGTTCATGATATCCCATAACACATAAAAACTTCAGTCCCGTAGAATCCGTCCACGCCCACTTTTCGTTGAGTCGGCGTTCTCGAAACCGGCAAGCATGTATGAAGAGACTGATGAATGTGAACGAAGCGAAAGAGTTCTGTGAGTCTAGAGAAACCTGGAGCTCTACTCTGCCTACCCCGTTAGAGACTTTGCCAGATTATATGTATGTAGATAACGTTATTTCAACATATTACAAATGACATTATGTTATCGTAACAAAATAATCTCGTACAATTTACATAAAAGATTATACCAAATTACCGTTGTTTACATCCCTACTAATATTATAAATGCGAAAGTAACTCTGTCTGTCTGTCTGTAACCTTTTCACGCCTAAACGACTGAACCGATTTAAATGAAATTTGGTACAAGTTTGTCTAGAGCCTAAGGAAGGATTTATAGGCTACTTTTTAATGCGAATAAGGGTTGTAAGAAATAGGGGATGAAAGTTTGTATGGAAGATTCGTCATTTTTTAAGATAGAAGCTTGAAACTTATTTTTTAGGCTCTTGATTACATATACATTCATGTGACATTAAAAGTTTGTATAAATTTTTACCATTCAGCGGGTACTGTCACTTCCACGCGGACGAAGTCACGGGCACAGCTAGTGTCAAATAAAGCAACAATGGTATGATGGCTTTGCGATAACAATTTTAATATAATTGATACTTCCTAACGCACTTTGGCTTAATATATGCATTTATATTTTAATTGACTCGTATTTAACGCGTGCTGTGACGTAATTGGGTAAATCCTTCACCTATAAACCTGGGATCGGTAATTATTTGGCCTCTTTTTACACTTATTACAAGTTCTTGAACCGACTTGTTTTTTTTATGAGTAGATAAGTCCGTCTATTGAGGAAAGCTATACGCTTTAAGTACCTAAATCAACATGTTATTACCCAACCCAGTGAGTGCATTGGTAACATATAGAAGCTAATTATAAAGTATTATTATTATTTATTTACAATAACAACAATTAATAATATTTACAAAGAACTCTTCGAAAAATGTGCGGCGTAACGATATTAGATCGAATCCGCAATGAAGAGATTCGCAAATCAACTGGCGTGAATGAGGGCGTGATTGTAAAGATGAAGAAAGGCATGTTACGTTGGTTTGGACACATAGAAAGGATGAGTGAAGAAAGATTGACGAAACAGATATACAAAGCAAAAGTGTGTGCAAGAAGGGGCAGAGGAAGGCCACGTTCCAACTACCTGGATCAAATAGATCGGACTCTCAAGGACGGGAACGTTAATACATACATACATATATAATACATACATAATACATACATATATATATATAGATATATATATATATATATATATATATATATATATATATATATATATATATATATATATATATATATATATATATAATTAATACATACATACATACATATCATCACGCCAAGTCCCTAACGGGGTAGGCAGAGAGTATAGAGCGCCAGTTCTCTCTAGACTTACATACCTCTTTCGCTTCGTCCACATTCATCAGTCTCTTCATACATGCTCGTCGGTTTCGAGTACTCTTAACGTTCCCGTCCTTGAGAGTCCGATCTATTTGATCCAGGTAGTTGGAACGTGGCCTTCCTCTGCCCCTTCTTGCACACACTTTTGCTTTGTATATCTGTTTCGTCAATCTTTCTTCACTCATCCTTTCTATGTGTCCAAACCAACGTAACATGCCTTTCTTCATCTTTACAATCACGCCCTCATTCACGCCAGTTGATTTGCGAATCTCTTCATATATATATTAATTATACAAGCATTAATTAAAATAATTGTTCTATCGAAACCGGCGAGGATGTATGAAGTGACTGATAAATGTGAACCAAGCTAAATAGATCTATGTCTAGAAAGAACTGGCTCTTCTCTACCTACCCCGTAAGGACTCTACGTAATCATATGAATATATAGACGTACCAGCTCACAATATAACTATATTTTTATAAAAAATAAATAATAATATATCCTCACGCCTTCCCACAAGGGTCCCCGAAGGGGTAGGCAGAGGTATATTTTTATATTTTATTATATATAACTAGCCGCCCCGCCCAGCTTCGCTCGGGTGAAAAAATATGATGGTGGCGCCACCTATCGGGTGTTTACCAATTGTGAATCGAACCCATTCTCGTATCCACCTGAAGACACACAGAAAATTTCATTAAAATCGGTCCTGTCGTTTAGGAGTTCATGACATACACACGTGTAGAAGAAATATATATATAATGATAAAATAATATGACCTTCTAGTCCTGCATACGTCTGAGAAGAAATACAAAGGCGTATGTATAGTATATTGAGTAACAGCGATGGACTCGCCATCTGTCACGTTGGCACCTAATATATACCTATACCTACACTACACCTCTGCCTACCCCTTCGGGGACCCTTGTGGGAAGGCGTGAGGATATATTATTACCTTCTAGATCTAGAAGATATTTAAGATTTGTCATTAGCATTAAGTTATACATACATACATATCATCACGCCGAGTCCCTAACAGGGTAGGCAGAGAGTATAGAGCGCCAATTCACTCTAGACTTACATACCTCTTTCGCTTCGTCCACATTCGTCAGTCTCTTCATACATGCTCGTCGGTTTCGAGTACTTTTAACGTTCCCATCCTTGAGCGTCCGATCGATTTGATCCAGGTAGTTGGAACATTAAGTCTATTAAGTTACATAAACGATGTTATTTGCACGTTTTTCTTGCAGTAAATCTTCTTGTAATGAATAAATAAAAATTAAACATCTGTCGGCTACATTATTTAACAGCTGGAAACAGTATTGTGTTTCGAACCACAATAGAGTGGACAAACGCCTTAATGAGTAATTACATGCAGTAGCAACTAATTCATTATCTACTTGAACGTCCGGGCTGCGCCGGCGCCGCTTTGATGGCCGGTTTGCACGTTCCATTATACATACATACATATAATCACACAGAGTCTCTAACGGGGTAGGCAGAGAGTATAGAGCGCCAGTTCTCACTATGGTTATATAACTCTTTCGCTTTGTCCATATTCATCAGTCTCTTCATACGTGCTCGGTTTCGAGTACTCATGACGTTCCCGTCCTTGATCGTCCTTGATCGATTTGATCTAGGTAGTTGGAACTTGGTCTGCCTCTGCCTTTTTCATTAACTTTCCATTTTATAGTCGGGAGTAATATAAAATACTTGCTATACTTCACGGCTTCACCCGTGTAACTTCTTCAAAGGTTTTTTTAATCAATCATAAGTGTTAGCTTTTCTTGGCTAAATGTCATCCAAGACATCAGTAGTTGTTGCCTGAAACGCAACGCACGCAAAGCCGTGGTGGCTGAGTGGGTCGAGTACTGCCTGCGATACAAAGATCGCAAGTTCGAAACCCGACTGTGCCAATGAGATTTCTGAACTTAAGTACTCCATACTGTACTCTCCAGGGAATGCCTCAACGGTTTATTCGATAGCCAATTCAAAGTAGGTGTAGTATTCTATTGAGTAGTCTGCAAATAGGTTTAGGTGTCAAAAAATCTCTAAACTTAATCAAACCTCATAAAGAAATATACTCGTATTATCTCGAGAATAAATTGGAAGACGTACGCTAATACAGGACTCGTGAGTAGACATTGGACAATTTGTCACTCTGACATCCTATTATAGCAATATATTAGCAAAGTGTTCTATTTCTCCTTTTTGATTCTTCTTCATTCTTTCTCACTTTGGATTCCCTATTTTTTTAAATATACGCTATACATTTGTTGACTTTTTAATGAGTAAATTGGACGATTATTAGCTAAGGATTATTGTTAATTTAAGTCAATTAAAAGAGCTCTTGTTGCTGAGTGTTTAAGGTAGTCGCCAGCACCGCAAAGATCGCAAGTTCGAATCCAGACTGTACCACTGACTTTTCGGCTTTGCATGAAAGAGGAACGAATTTTAAGAATGTTTGTTCCACTTTCATGCAAAGCCGTGGTGGCTGAGTGGTTCGAGTAGTTGCCTGCGACACAAAGAGCGCAAGTTCGAATCCCGACTGTACCACTGACTTTTTCTCCACTTTACTTCGGTGATTAGTAGCTTTACGGTGAAGGAAAACAGCCAGAGGATAACATCATGAGTTTGATTAAAAAATATAATATGTTTAGTTACCTACGCTGAGAAACGGCATTGAACTCTCCATCTGTCACTTTGGTAAGTATATACCTATATCTCAAAGGACAAGAGAGTCGGGTCATGTCCTAAGGGGCATGAAAATTTAATTATCAAAGTATTTTTATGAGCGGCGTGGAAATCTTTTTTTAAATATCGACTTAGTTAAATCCGTCCCTGGATACAAGTGTTTTATGCTTAACGTAGCGTAATGTAGGGTGTAAAATGCGGAAGATTTATTTTTTTGCAAGAATAATTTATACGTAGATACATCTTTACGAGATCCTCACACGGCGGAGTTGAGCGCCAGCTCTTTAAATAAATGCCTTGGGACAATTTCACACCAATTAACGTAGCCCCAAATTAAGCAAAGCATGTGTTAAGCTAACTAGACAAAGATTTATCTATGCTAATACTATGAAGAAGAAAGGTTTGTTTGTTTGTTTATGTTGAATAGGCTCCGAAACTACTAGACCGATTTGAAAAAATATTTCACCATTTGAAAGCTACATTCACCCTGTGTGACATAGGCTATATTTTCTTTTATAAATCTTATGCCCACCCGTGCGAAGCCGGGACGGACCGCTAGTTTACACATATAGATAGATGTAATATAAATACATCGGACATCCAAGACTAAGGTAAAATACTCGTGTTCATCACACAAATATCTGCCCTCAGCGGGAATCTAGCCCGCGACCTCTAGTTTCGCAGTCAAGAGCTCTAACCACTAGACCAGACGGCGCCGTCATATAACTAACTATACTTGTATATTCAGCATACATTTATCTCTTGAGATGAGTGCTCGAGTACCCGCGATCCATTAAACCTACCACATATTTACATACATCACTTTAGACCGTATTGAAACTATCAATTTCAAAACGGAGGTAGGTAAATTACACACGACCCGAAAAGTTTGTTTATAAAATTCGTCGACCATTTGCCTTCGCTAATGAATCCCGGACCTAAACTACTTTACGGAGGTTTAAGGCTTATTAAATTGCTTATCTATGTTCATAACTAAAATTTAAGTGGTATTTTATATACCTGTAAGGTGACAAGCAAGGAAGTAGTACCTACGGAAAAATCACATGCCAATATTATGTGGCCGAATGCGCGATTCAGTCACTATTTACCACTTAAACATCACATTATGTAACAAACCGTGTTCTCGCGAGTAAATTATTTCATTTAAGGCACGCGGCCCGCTTGATGTTAAGCGGCCACCACCGCCTATGGACGCTTGCAACACTATAGGTCACTCGCGCGCTGCCGACCCTGCAGGAATATTTGCACACCTTTGAAGAACTCCATGCTATACTTTCTAGGGAACTTTAACGGTGAGATCATTCCTCAGTCTAAGCGTTCGGGTAAAGAAACACCTTTGTAACAGCGCAGTACGAGACATTTGTAGTGTTTGTTGAATTATTTATTTATTTAATTTATAAGGCTTACCAACGAGTATACATACAAACTCGTTTCGAACAGACATTTAACTAACAATTGATTCAGTATGTAAACAAATTATAGGTTAGCACAACATTTTTGAATAAGTTTCACAATACATGAACTATTTCTAAATAACATAAACAGAAGTTAACAAACCGTGAATATTATAAAATATTAGAAAATAACGGTTTTTTTCTAAATGTATTTGAAATATTATAAGTTATTGATATAAAGAACATCATGTATAATTCACTGAACGGAATTGGATGCAATTTCGGAGGTGGATTATTCCCTAGATTAACACATAGGATAATATTGTTTATTCCACTAAACAGATGTGACAGAATATGCGGGTGAAATACGTAAGACTAATATTTATATTATAATACGATGCTACGTTCAATAATTATTCCGTGTGTCCATTTGAAGGATATAATGACTTTTCCATGGCACGTATCCTGTGTCACTGAAACTGTCACGAGCATATACTCCGTGTCTGTGGTCATATTGTACCCAATTAAACTTTACGACGTAGATCGGTGAAGCAGTGAGCCAGTTAAATTCCAATTTACATATCCCAAATTAGTAAGGTTGCCATAATTAATATTTACCTGCTTGTAGAACTACATAATTGACCCGCAATACATATAAATACATTAATATCTTGGGATATTTCGACACAAATTGACCTAGTTAAGAATGATATACAATAGGACTTCCACGACTTAGTAACAAAGACTCGTGTTCATCGCACAAATATTAAACCACAGCGGGAATCTATCCCGCTACCTCAATTGTCGTAGCCAGGGTCAGCCAACTACTGGACTATTTAGGCGGATGTGCAACAGAATCCTCTTCTCAACAAAGAAATATTAAGGTACCGACGTGACGCATGACGAGTTCGTCGCCGTTTTACAAGTCTGAATTTCTTCTCAAACTTATTCAGGTACCTTCACGATGTTTCCTTTCACCGTGAAGCTTGTATTATGATTAAGCATTTAATGTAAGTTCACATTAAACTCAAAAGTACAGTCAAACCTGTGTTAGCATCGTAATTTTACAAAAGACTGCCCGAACCACTGCTCTTAATCTATCTATATCTGTCAACACTAATAGGCTACACTGCTAATAGAGTAATGGCAGCTCCAACAATTATTGAGATAACAGATATTATACCTTATGATCACGGTATTAGGTCTATTGTTAAGCGTATGAAAAATTCATTGTCTCTCACAATTTTGTCGTTACTCAATTATCGACCTAATAATAATTACATCACTATGTGCCCATTGATGTCATCTGAATGCACAGAAGGTACATAATGGTAGGAAGGTTCAAAAGACTTAGACTTGAAGAGTTGAGTTTAAGTTGAATAGAATCAAGAGTACTTGAAACCGGCGAGCATATTTGAAGAGACTGACGAATTAGGGCGATTGAATGATTTGTCTCGAGAATACTGGTGTTCTACCTCTGCCTACCCCGTGAGAGGCTCGTCTTGATGATATGTATGTCTATGTATGTATGACGTAGAGTTGGTGGAGGATAAACTAGTCTTCCAATAACTAAAGTATGTGTATTCTTGCATAACATCGCACGTTAGTAATACCCAAACAATTCAATATTTGAAGAAGCATTAATTTGCATAAATTATTTAAAAACGGTTCAATACAGGCATGAATATGCCCATACAAAGTACTACAAAGAAATATTAAGTGGATTGTGTTGGAAAATGCTCCTTTCTCACTCGTAATATGATGCCAAATCTTTTTACCTAAAATTTCGCCAGTCCCGGTTGCCAATTGAAAATCTTTTACAATCGTTGCTTGTTTTGCAGAAGCCTTGGAAGTTCTAAAACTCTTAGGTAGAGGTGTAATGATAACCACATTTCGCTGAAGATTCATCTTCGAATTTCTTCTCGAACTTACCAGATAAACGATGTTTCCCTCCACTGTAAAGCTAACGATGGACCCCATAATAAAATATCGTTGTATTACACATCTCTGGCGGAAAGTTTGGTTGAGTACTACCTATACACCTCTAAGCCAAAATTATACTATCTGAACTGTATAAATAAGGTTAGACAGTAACTAAAGCATGGATTCTTAAAGAAGGGTGTGAAATGATTCTAGCTGAGTCGATAGAACGAGCTCTGTATATACCCTTAGTATTGCAAACGTCCGTAAACTTCGTTCGCAGTTTATCATCAGGCAGGCAGATCGCATACTTTTTTGCTCAGATATATATAACTTGAAACTAAATTATATACAAATCACTGCACCTAAGGTCATAAAACGAATTTTATTTCAAGTAGCACTCGAACCTGCTGTCATATTTTTGCAAACTTAACATAAACCACGCGGCTATAACAACACTACAGCCGATCTAGACGATAAAACTAAGTAAAAAGTATTTTATCGGATGGGGCTGACGTTCTTCGGTGATTTAATATAGCTGTTGAAATAAGGTTGTTTTTCGAGTACATCGAGACTTGATAAAGTTGATAGCGAAAATATTGGTGTTTACGTAAAGATCTTGGCACGGTATTAGTTTTGACATTATGTATGATTACGAAGATTTAAGCTTTTGATCACACTTTGTATGTTATAATAATAATAATAAATATATATCCTCACGCCTTCCCACAAGGGTCCCCGAAGGGGTAGGCAGAGGTGTATAGGTAATACCCACACACCCACATTCCGCCAGAGATATATTTTAGGTGCCTACGTGACAGATGGCGAGTCCATCGCCGTTACGCAAGCATGACTATACCGACGAGCATGTATGAAGAGACTGATGAATGTGGACGAAGCGAAAGAGGTATGTAAGTCTAGAGAGAACTGGCGCTCTATACTCTCTGCCTACCCCGTTAGGGACTTGGCGTGATGATATGTATGTATGTATGACTATACATACGCCTTTGAATTTCTTCTCAGACGTATGCAGGTTTCCTCTCGATGTTTTCCTTCACCGTAAAGCTCGTGGTGTGACTAATCACTGTACTTAAGTTCAACTCATAAATTATATCATCATGAATAATAATAATAATCACCAATCGTACCGCATGCTTGTTTGACACCCATGTGGTAGAAAACACACACGCACACACACACACGCACACACGCACACACACACACGCACACACACACACACACACACACACACACAATCGTGCACTATTTCAATATCGAATATAATAAGGTGGTAAGTGCGTTAACCATAAAATTTTGATATTGTCAACTAGGAACTACGTAGAACCTCACTCTGGGGATGAGTGTTAATGTCTAAACGCAGTTTTGTACTACTGCAATCATTGGGCCCGATAGGTGTTGCTGCGATCGTGTTTCAGAAACTTATTCGGTTCGGTTCGGTTTAGATAATCTTTATTGTCTTAAGAAATTACAAAAATGTCACTTACAAAACAAATTAATTTTATCGTAAAAATAAATTCATAGCAGTGAGCATGCGAGTTTAAAATTATTATTTAAACTTATTAAATCCTTATACCTACCGATACAATCATCCATTCCTGTTATCATCTAGTTTATATGTATATATATATTTATATGGACTCGCCATCTGTCACGTTGGCACCTAATATACCTCTGGCGGAAAGTGGGTGTGTGGGTATTACTTATACACCTCTGCCTACCCCTTCGGGGACCCTTGTGGGAAGGCGTGAGGATATATTATTTTATTATTATTATATGTAACTTTTTGGTGGGCCTGTCGTACTAGGTTCGAGAAATCCCTTTATCATTACTGAACAAGAAAAAAACAAGGAAATCTAGTCGGTGTTTAACGGCGAGATTTTCATTCCGCCTATTTCACGAGGGTAGAGTATAATGTTTTGGTACTAATAAACGCTTATGAAAATGTGTCCTAACAAAATAATATTATTTTCATACGACAATATTATTTTATATCCGAGCCGAGATCGAAGTCGACAAAGTGTCCGAATCTCAGCTGGGTGACATAATATCCCCAAATTCTGCCCGAAATTCGGTCATCCCAGTAAAGTTAATACCGTTCCATTGATGTCTTGCCGCGTCTTTTGAATCGGTACACTTTTCCCGGAATTTAGTCGGGATAACTCAATTACAGGATTGGATTCCGCTCAACTGAAATCAATACTGAGTAGTATTAGGATTGATAAAGATTTATCTTCAAATATTGTTTCCGTTTATATCACTTTTGCACGGAAAGTATTCTATATCCTATCTTTATTATAAGTGTGAAAGCTTTTCAGGGTTTTTGTACCTCTTTCACACAAATACAACTGAATGGAATTGAATGAAAATTGGCACTGATAATAAGCTGTATTACCGATATAATATCGATGTTATATAAATAATATGTCCTCACGCCTTCCCACAAGGGTCCCCGAAGGGGTAGGCAGAGGTGTATAGGTAATACCCACACACCCACTTTCCGCCAGAGGTATATTTGGTGCCAACGTGACAGATGGCGAGTCCATCGCCGTTACTCAAGCACGACTATACATACGCCTTTGAATATCTTCTCAGACGTATGCAGGTTTCCTCTCGATGTTTTCCTTCACCGTAAAGCTCGTGGTGTGACTAATCACTGTACTTAAGTTCAGAAAAACTCATTGGTACAGTCGGGATTCGAACTTGCGATCTTTGTGTCGCAGGCAACTGCTCGAACCACTCGGCCACCACGGCTTTTATACGGCTAATATCGATGTTAAAGCTTACAAACAAAGTCGGAGTAGAAGTGTTTCAGTGTCTAGTGTTTACTGTATTCTACTGTTACTGTGTTGTAGTGTACACAGAGTAGAAGTGTTTCAGTGCCTACTTTACTACTATGTTGATGTGAACAGTGTTATAATGCTATAGTGATAGTGGTCGGATTTGTCCTACAAGTATCTGGAATTATTCTGTGTTCGAATAAAGTGTCGTTATAGTGTAACCACCGGCTATCATTAAATTATCCCGAACCCCAGCTCGTAACATTAAATTGCCTGTAATTACATGACTTAGCCAAATACTTTTTGGCATTCTAATATAAACTTAATAAATTTGGATTTAAAGTCTATTTTATGATAATTCCGTACCAGCTTCGTCGTTTTATAATCAGCCCTTGATGTCTTGATGTCCATCCTTTGATGTTTCAAACTTTCTTCTAAACCAGTGAGGTACGAACATAGTAATTTCGTAATGCAGCTTGAAAATTCTCCCATTTTTTCACATTAACCATAATACAATTACATTGGAACGTTTTTCGTGAACATAATAAGAATGTCGCAGCGTTCATTCGTATTTTTATAAACGATAAACGTGTTAGCATTTTCCTTATTTGACGTTAAGATTTGTCCATGTACTTGGCAATAAGTTACTTTGCTTTACTAAAAGGATTTACTCTTACAGATGTAAAGGGAAAATTACGAATTGGAACAAGTAAAACGACTAGGCAGGTAGACAAAATGCGACCTTTACAAATTGCAGACGTGGATTTAGGACGGGCTAATCTTAGTTATCAAGAGCGTAAATTACAGAAGTTTAGATACAGAGGAATTTATCATATTTTTTATGTACCAGTCCAGAATTCTTACACCTAATTTTCTCTTGTTATTCGCACCATTTTATCTGTTCGTTCTCCCTGTTTCTTCGTTTGGGAGATTTATTTAGGTACCAACGTGACAGGTGGCGGGTCTCCCCGATTTCCCCGTGTTCGAGTTCCTCTCAAACGGATGCAGGTCCTCTCCATCTCTAAGTTCAACATAAAGCTCGTATTAGTCACAACAAATACCTTACTTCTACATAAACATTGTAGTATTAATCACTGTACAAAATTTGTAACAGTCTTGATTAGAACTTGCATTCTTTGCGTAGCGCGCCACTTAGTAACCTCGGCTCTGCGGTGTTTACGGAACAAATAAACTACTACGCTTTGTCATTTGTGGATTGTCAATTTTGTATAATATCCCTACACGTCAGTAGACAGAGTATAAGTTAACACATAGCAAGTAAATCAACAAAATGTTGGTACAGACTCAACAAACTTTATCTCGCCTGATATTTACAACTTATTACATTGTCTTTTATTGGATTCTGTGTTATTTTCTTTGTTCGCTACAAAGTTGACGCCTCGGCGTGTTACGTCACTTTTGATATACAGCGCTTCTATCGAACGGATCCTATTCTATACTATTACTAAAAAAATACCTATATAGCTATTGTAAGTATATTTATGTAAGCCTTTGCGAGATTATTTTATTTTAAAATATTATATTTATTTGAGTAAATATATAATATACAAATAATATATCCTCATGCCTTCCCACAAGGGGGTAAGCAGAGATGTATAAGTAGTACCCATACACCCACTTTCCGCCAGAGATATTTTAGGTGCCAACGTGACAGATGGCGAGTCTTTATATGTATATAAATATTCTGTTACTGGTGTATTTTTCGTTTGAGCCCCATCTAAGTTTACGTTTGAGATAGAAGATATCTCAGTAATCTGTAATAGCAATACTATTGCAATTATTGCAATTATTGTTCTCCAAGCACTCGCTTACCACTCCTATAGACTAGCATTTAATGCTATCAGTGACAGTAACCTGTCGCCAAGCATAGTAACCATTTACTTAATCTGCAGCCAAGCGCTCGATTACACATAGTGTGTTGCGGTTAGGTCACAGAGCTAGCGAACCGACAAAGCATAACCGACTGAATAGGTAATATCTTGAAGTAATGAGTGCGGTTCCCGTCACGTCATGTGTGAATCTGATTAATAGCAAGCTATACCATGCGGCTTCACCCGCGTTAAACACAAGGTACTCCCTAAACATTACCTATCTACTGAAAGTCTCGGTTTCGCAAATAAGCTGAAATTAAGGACGACATAAACGAAGCTTTACGGTGAAGGAAAACATCGAGAGGAAAAGTCCTGTTTCAGAAGAAATTCAAGGGCACCTGAGCAATTGGTCGGAGATTGCGCTCGATAGCGGGGAATGGAAGGACAGGAGGGAGACCTTTGTCCAGCAGTGGGGCACAATTGGCTATATATAAATAAATAAATAAAAAAGCCGTGGTGGCCGAGTGGTTCGAGCAATTGCCTGCGACACAAAGATTGCAAGTTCGAATCCCGTCTGTACCAATGAGTTTTTCTGAACTTAAGTACAGTGATTAGTCAGACCACGAGCTTTACGGTGAAGGAAAACATCGAGAGGAAACCTGCATACGTTTGAGAAGTATGTAGCAGGAATATACATACGGTATAGTCCTGCTTGAGTAACGGCGACGGACTCGCCATCTGTCACATTGGCACCTAAAATATATCTCTGTCGGAAAGTGGTTGTGTGGGTATTGCCTATAAACTTCTGCCTTACCCCTTCGGGAACCCTTGTGGGAAGGCGTGAGGATATATTATTAAATAAATGATGTATAGTTGGGCTGGCACGTTGGCACCTAAACGTATATCAGGCGATAATACAATTCTTTTTCAATTGACGTTCACCTGCAAGTAGCATTACGGGGAACGAGTAGTATTTAAATAAAAAAATATATACACATTGTGCAGACACGAGTAAACAAAGTTAGCGCTTCAGTTGTCACAGGTGGTAGCATTCTCATATTGTTTTAATGTAGAGGGCACCATAATGCGTCAATATAATACCAACATTATAAAAGCAAGAATAAGCCGTGAACTAAACTACCTATATGTTGGCAGTGCTGGCAACGCGCGAGCGAAACTTTGATGTTGCAAGCGTCTATATACAGTGGTGGCTGCTTACCTTCAGGCGGATCGCATGCTTTCAGTAATGAATCACTTACCCCGAGATTTAGGGTGGAGAAAATCATCGAAACGATACCTGTCTATTTTGAGAAGAATTTCAAAGACTTATGTAAATTTTCAACTACCTGGATCAAATCGATCGGACTCTCAAGGACGGGTACGTTAAGAGTACTCGAAACCGACGAGCATGTATGAAGAGACTGATGAATGTGGATGAAGCGAAAGAGGTATGTAAGTCTAGAGAGAACTGGTGCTCTATACTCTCTGCCTACCCCGTTAGGGACTTGGCGTGATGATATGTATGTATGTACGTATGTATGTAAATTTTCTTAAGAAACTGCGATGAATTCGCCATCTTTCACATTGGGATGGAAATATAACTCCGTCAAATAAAGGGTGCCCGTTTAATTTGGGGGACTCATGTCACAAATATTAAACTATCACACGAATAAAGGTCGTGAATATTTAAGCAGTGATTTTCATAATTAATTAATGACACTCGACTACTAACCGAACGTTTGATTGGTGGTCGCAATCCATTGCTGCGTGCAGTTAAAATTGCAATCTCACTCAATTAATTGGAATTGCATACGCAAAGAGCCGTAGTGGTCGAATAGTTTGACTATATACCTGCAAGACAGACTGTAAGTTCGAATCCCGACTGTAACAATGAGTTTTTCTGAACTTAAGTACAGTGATTAGTCACACCCCAAACTTTACGGTGAAGGTTAACATCGAGAGAAAATCTGCATACGTTTGAGAAGAAATTTAAAGGCGTGTGCATAGTAGTGCTTGAGTAACGGGGATGGACTCGGCCTCTGTCACGCACCTAAAATATATTTCTGGTGGTAAGGGTAGCCTCTGTCTACCCTTCCGGGGCGCTTGTGGAAAGACGTGAGGATAACGTTTGATTTTACTATCAATCTTCTAAATGTATTAAAAAAATCAGGTTTCAATCTGCGTTTAGCAAGTGTAAACTTCACAAAAGAACTTAAGCATTCTTAATTTTTTTTATAAAATCCTTGAGCGTTGATTTTACTCTTTGATTACCAGATTCACCAAGCACCAAAATAGCTTGGTTAACAGTTAGAAGTCAGGTTTTGTTGGTCCAAATTATCTATGTGTCCATTATGTATTTCCGTATTCCAATTGAGTGGTGAATGCTTTTAATGGCAATATTATAGTGTTGGTTACATACTAGAGCAAATTATCGATGCGACAATCCCATCTATTTGGAAATTAATAAACGTTATGCTTCTGGCATTTAATGCTTCCGGGATTTGATAATGTGTGCTGAATGCAAGCAATTGTGTAAATTCAATGTTTTACTTCTATTTTCCCCAGAGATATTTAACTATCACATCGAATGCAAGTTATATCTTCTCCATATGAAATATCCTCCACCTTCTCACAAGGGTCCCCGAAGGGGTACAGGCACAGGTGTATGGGGAGTCCATCGCCGTTACTCTTATGAATAATATACACTTCAGGAATTTGGAAGAATTATCAAAAAAATGAGTTTATTTAGGAATATATGTCAAATGTCGTTTTTTTTTGACACGCTTTATATTAGCTTCACCTGTATGTATGTATGTATGTATGTAACCGACTTCTTTGAGCTCGATTTTGACCCACTTTAAACGGCCAGATTTCGTTCAAACTTTGTAGACTTATCGAGGACCGATGACAACACACTAACTAAAAAGTAGAAAATAAATAATAGTTAAAAAAAACTAAAAAACACGCTTTTTATAGAAAACCGAACTAAAAAATAGAAAATAAATTTCGATAATATCTTAAAAAGCGTGGGGTGCTTTTTAAGATAATTACCGAAATGATAATCACTCTACTAATATCTGTCAATAAAATATTTATAACTATTGACACCATGCACCCCACGCTTTTTAAGATATTATCAAATTTTTTTTTTTTTTTAAGTTCGGTTTTCTATAAAAAGCGTGTTTTTTAGTTTTTTTTAACTATTTTATACCACAAGAGTGCCAAACATACGGCCCACCTGATGAGAAACGGTTACAGTAGCCTATTTACGCTAACGATACCGAAGTATTACTTGCGCGCTGCCACTCTATGTTTGGAGAGTTATACTGTGCTGGCACCATAATAGGACAAATCCCTCTACACAATATGACAATCCTTCCCCCTCCCCAAAGAGCTCATTACTGGAGACCTTATTCACCGCGTAGGAACACAACACAACAATGTGTTATTTGGCTACGGACTTCTATAAGGTGGAGGTCCTGCCCCAGTCGGGCTGCTCTAAATTCGAACGGAAAACCCCGCTTTGCCCTACCTCTCTTATCGTTTAATAGTTAATAATATGAGGTATACCTTTATATGACGAGACGTATATAACAGTCTCATTGTCGTCGTCGTTCTCCATATGGATAATATATTTCAATTAAAATAGTAGCCTATATTATTCAGTGATAATTTAGCAATCAAATTGTGAAAGAATTATTAAAATCGGACCAGTAATTTTGAGCCAATTCGTTACAAACATACTTACATACAAATCTTTCCTCTTTATAATATTAGCATTGATTTATATCAGTTTTTTTTCTTATCTTTCTTCACTCATCCTTTCTATATGCTATAGTGTAGTCCTACTCTCCAGTTATACAATAAAACAATAACTACCTTATTTGCTTGATGTCCAAATTATGAGATTACTCAGACTAAAAATGTCTGACCTGGATTGTTGCTGATAGCTATCTACTCAGTCATTGTTTGCATTTGGTATATAATAACTTTTATTTGCCTTTCAAGTCACATCGTGTAAAAATATGATCTCGTTATAAACTTGAATACGGAAATTATGTGTTATTCTGAGCCGCGTGTGGCGCTCTCATCCTGCGCAATCTCAAAATCAAAATATTTTATTTCACATACCTATGCCTAGATAGGCATAAAACGTCGAAAAAGGTGCACGGTTCGGATTCCAAACTATTCTCACAGATCACTCTGAATGTGATTTGTTTTTTATAGGGTCAAGAAACGATTCATAAACTTATATATATATATCTCCGTTATAATAGATCTCCGTCGCCTCATCCACATAGATGAGATTCCCATTATTGGGGGTTCGATTGGCACCTAATATACCTCTGGCGGAAAGTGGGTGTGTGGGTATTACCTATACACCTCTGCCTACCCCTTCGGGGACCCTTGTGGGAAGGCGTGAGGATATATGAGGGTTCGATGGATTTGCTTTAAGTAGTTAGATATCATGTTCCTAAGCTCGGAGTTAATTAGAAGTAGAAAGCGCTTGCGTGGCAGCCCGAATGGTATCCTGAGCGTATTAGCCGAGCGGTGGGACTCGCCGATGTTAAGGAGGTGGATGCAGCTGCACGCTAGCGGTCCATCTTATATATAGTGTAATTTGATATATTTTAATTTATTATGATTTATTTTGATTTATTATGATTTGTTTTGACAATTTTAACTTATTCATAATTTTGATTTGATTTGGAATTTTTAATGTATGGGTCTTAGTATCTGAAATAAATGAATTATTATTATTATATTATAATAAAATCGGCACCAATATCAGCATTACGTAGGCACTGCATTACATTCTCATCCATTATAAACGCACTCAATCACCCGGTAGAAGCATTCTCGTGATTACCATGCCGAAGTGCATCGCTCGCACACAAATCACTGGTGACGTTGCCTGACGTGAGGACTATTATCAGTAATGGCTATTGGATGCCGTCCCAGATAGTAAATGAATCGTGGTTGATAGTATTTTCTATAGAGAATCTATCTATAAATAGACAACACCGGTGTTTTATTTATATACTAGCTATTTATGAATCTTTACAGGTAAGGGAGAAAGAAAGATAGGAAGAGGAAGACCAAGATCTTCACGCCTTCCCACAAGGGTCCCCGAAAGGCTAGGCAGAGGTGTATAGACAGTTCCCGCACACCCAATTTGCGCCAGAGATATATTTTTGCTAACGTGACAGATGGCGAGTCCATCGCCGATACTCAAGCACGACTATACATACGCCTTTGAATTGCTTCTCAGACGTATGCAGGTTTCCTCTCGATTTGAGCACGACTATACATACGCCTTTGAATTGCTTCTCAGACGTATGCAGGTTTCCTCTCGATGTTTTCCTTCCCCATAAAGCTCGTAGTGTGACTAATCACTGTACTTAAATAAAAAATGTTAACTTTATTCTTACTTTGAAGTTTATGAAAATAATGGCCACCGGATGTGAAATTCCATTATTTTAACTTTAGTAGTCAGGTGCTCATTGAATTGAATAAATTAAATAAACGGTCGAGATTCTAGACAATTAGAATTGAAGCGTTGCTGTGATTTTGATTCTGTCTCAAGGCTTATTGGAAATCAATGCTCATAGAATTACAAATGGATTTAATTATCTCTCGGGAATATAAACAATAGCTGGATTTTGGCTTTGTGAAATTGGTGATTGTAGGAAAGTGCTTTGATATAGCGTTTTTTTTTTATTACTTTGCTTTTTATGCACGCTTCGTCAAATACACACACACATATATAACATTTTTAACCGACACTGTACAATGTCACAACGTTACACTGATAATTTTAACGAGCGAACGTCAAAGGTATTATTCTTCATAGTAAGTGTTAAGAGGAGGTAATTCACTGTACAGTCATTTCGTCTATGTGTGTACGAAGGCCGAAATTTGCCGCTCTGTGCTTGCTTCTTTCGATACGCCTAACGTGAGTGATTTGCATTTGTTTGGCTAAGTTAGCCAGTGCTATGGGCATACTGAGAAAGGTAGTTTTGTTCCTATTTGTAACTGGCACACAAAGTGGGGCCTTAGCATGACGTGCAGGTCTATAGTGGCCGAGTGGCTCTAGTCGTCGGCTTCTAAGTCAAGATTGCAAGTTCGAATCCAAACTGTACCTATGAGTATTTATGAACAATTATGAATCACGCCACGAGCTTCACGGTGAAGGAAAACACTAAGAGGAAACCTGAATACGTTTTAGATGAAATACGAAATCTGTATGTGTAGCTGTGCTTGAGAATCGGTGATGCACACGTAACCTGCCACGTCGATACCGAATTTCTCAGGCGAAAAGTGGGTGTGTGTTACTACTCACGTCTACTTAAGAAGTATGTTAATAAACGTAGAATGTTGTACGTTCGTAACCGTTAATTTAGAATGCTTCACGAATGTAAACATTGTTTGTGCAAGGCTAAAAAAAATATCGTTTAGGAACGGGAAAATTACACTTACTGCCTTTTGAGTGAAAAAGTAAAAGTCCACACAGGCCTGAAGCTAGTTTCATGTTAAACAATTGGTAGGTAATATGAACGGAGTGTTTTTAGTTTTTTGTCGTGACTCATTACATGCTTATCAACTATTGTTCTGTTTGGAATATATATTAAGTGTACAATGTAAAACATTTAAAAATATATTTTATCAATAATTGCCTGTGAAATCAAGATTATTTTATATTATTATAGTCCGAATATTTTTGTCAGTGCAGTGATCCATCACACCAAGAGTCTCACGGTGCTCTCAAGCGAATATTGAGATACCCCTGCATACTCCATTAGGGAAATTTGTCAAAATGCGTTAAGATATATTTCTACAAAGGTCTCCGAAGGGGTAGGCAGAGGTGTGTAAGTAGTAGGTACCCAACCCACACGTATATCCACATTCCGCCGGAGATATTATTTAGGTGACAGATGGCGAGTCAATCGCCGTTTCTCAAGTGCGACTCAAACGTATCCAATTTTCCTCTCGATTTTTGCATCGCCGTGAAATTCGTGGTGTGACGAATCGCTGTCCTTGGGTTCAGAAAAACTCATTCGTACAGTAGGGATTCGAACTTGCAATCTTTGTGTTGAGAACTACTCATATCATTCGGCCACCACGGCTTACGATAGACATTTCATTTAGTTTAAAAGAGTACCTATATTAATTAAGCTTAGAAAAAACGACGATCCAAAACCGTTTTGTTAAAATCTAGCGAATTAAAGCACTTCTTTTGAAGCCAAACTAAGTTTTTTTTTTAAACAATAACGTATTTTAATTTATATTTACTGCGATTAATCATTACAAAAATTGAATTTTTTTGGAACCTCATTCATTCAAACAATCGCGTTGACGGTTTGCCTTGAAGAGGTCACAGATGCCTCCGTAATTACCTACTGGGAATATGTTTACGGCTTTAAAGATACTTTAAAACAAATAGGTACCTGAGCATTCTACGCATAAGGATGTAGTTACGTTCATAAAGAATTGAACAATAATAGGCCCTAATAATGGGATCATAACCCATTATTAGGGCCTATTATTGTTCAATTTTTTTACAATTTTACTGGGCAAATGTTTCATCTATACATATCTGGTTTGTATATGTCAATACTAGCTGTACCCTCGGTTTCACCTGCGTAAAGTTTTATTTTATAGGTTCTTTTCTGCAATGAAGAATGGAATGAGCAAGTCCTATGTGTTAATCAAGATTTGCATGCATCTATATCTGTTGCATCGTTGTCTAGTTACCATAACACAAGCTTTGCTTAATTTGGGGCTATGACAGTTTGAGTGGAAATATCCCAAGGTTTAAGTACTCTTTTCACTTATATAATACGTATTTAAATAAAATTAAGTAATTTTATTTAAATACTCAATTACGTTATTTAACTAGACAATGAACAAATATAATAATTAAGATTCATTTTTAAGCTTGAGTTCATGAGAAATAATAAACACAATTTTAATTCTAAAGTCAACGACGATAATCCTTTATTTCCGGTCTGGTACAAGTTAACATGACAAGAAAGGCACTATTTCCTCTGAGCTGCCTATCCAATAAAGGCGAGAGGATTAAAGCCACAACTTCGATCGAACTTGATCTCGATTCTCTGTTCTTATCTTTTTTTATTTCATTTGTTAAATGAAAGAGACGTGATGTTCGTGGTAATGGAAGTCGGCATTACATCATACATAATATCACATATACATATATTACAAAATGGAATCCTGACTGTACTAATGAGCTAAACGTGTTGCTTAAGAAACGGTTATAGACTCTCCATCTGTCTCGTTGGCAATTAATATATCCTCACGCCTTCCACAAGGGTCCCTGAAGGGATAGGTACCTAGAGGTGTATAGATTGTGCCCATACATCCACTTTCCACCAGAGATATATTTTAGGTGCCAACGTGACAAATGGCGAGTCCATCGCCGTTACTCAAGTACAACTATACATACGCCCTTGAATCGCTTCTAAGACGTATGAAGGTTTCCTCTCGATGTTTTCCTTCAAAGTAAAGCTCTTGGTGTGACTAATCACTGTACATTCGTTCAGAAAAACTCATTGGTACAGTCGGGATTCAAACTGGCGATCCTTGTGTCGCAGGCAAGAACCACACGGCCACTACGGCTTTTTTTACCTAATATATATCTCCAGCGAAAAGTGGATGTGAGGGTACAGTTGAAGGTGGTGTGCCTTAGCCTTCCTCTTAGGGAACTCTTGCGAAGTGAAGTCAGATGAAATGATCTTGAACCTAGAGTCAGAGTCCCACAGTTATCTGGTATCCGCCCTCTTATATTTCACACATACCACGGCTCAATATGGCGCGCTCTAAATGTAATATTGCCGTAAATCGGCCAATTCTAGCGCAAGTGAATGGAATTGCATATCTTAGAAGCGTGTTCAAACGTAATAGAAAATATGAAAATGATATTGAAAGAAGCATAACTTACGGTAGGATGGTGAATAGAGCTACAGATGGCTGCGTTGTTGAGCAACTAAGATATCGAGGATATAAAGTACGTGTGACCACTATATATTTAAACCAATCTTTTAATTACCTATACCCAGATTTAGAAGTATGAAAATCAATTTAAATTAAGTAGTCGAGATATTAATAATAATAAATCCTCACGCCTTCCCATAATGGTCTCCGAAGAGGTAGGCAGAGGTGTACAGGTAGTACCCACACACCCACTAGAATACCACATTTAACCTACCTTGACCAAATCAATCAAGAATTAAATTATACATACATACATATCATCACGCCAAGTCCCTAACGGGGTAGCCAGAGAGTATAGAGCGCCAGTTCTCTCTAGACTTACATACCTGTTTCGCTTCGTCCACATTCATCAGTCTTTTCATACATGCTGTTCGGTTTCGAGAACTCTTAACGTTCCCGTCCTTGAGAGTCCGATCGATTTGATCCAGGTAGTTGGAACCTGGCCTTCCTCTGCCTCTTCTTGCACACACTTTTGCTTTGTATATCTGTTTCGTCATACTTTCTTCACTCATCCTTTCTATGTGTCCAAACCAACGTAACATGCCTTTCTTCATCTTTACAATCAGGCCCTCATTCACGCCAGTTGATTTGCGAATCTCTTCATTGCGGATTCGATCTAAAATCGTTACTCCGCACATTTTCTAAGAGATCGCATTTCAACTGCTTTCTTGCTATTTTCATACTTCCTCTGACATACCCAGGATTCGCTGCCATACAATAAGGTAGGTACCAATATCGCGTTGTGGACAGCAACTCGAGCATTCTTGCTCAGACTTTTACTGCCCATCAACGCCGACATGGCTCCATTCACCTTATTTCCGGCAGTTATCCTTCTTTCAATATCTTTTTCATACTTTCCATCTCGTGTGAACATGCTTCCAAGATATACAAATTCATTCACTTGCTCTAGAATTTGCCCATTTACCGATATAGCACACTCGGTCACTTGTTTAGGCGTTTAGGCGCACGCAGCCCCTTCTTTTCACATTCTTCTTTCAGTATGGGAATTCAATTATGGGTAATCGAAACCGGAGGGCATGTATGAAGAGACAGACTGACACTGATGAAGCGAAAGAGGTCTGCAAGTTTTTAGAGAACTGGCGCTCTACTTTGTCTGCCTACCCGTGAGTGTATATTGGCGTTTGTATATTTGTATGAACTAAAGGAGATATTTTAGTACCCGTACGCACCCTGTACTGCCTAATAATTATGTGAGAAGTTATGAATATACTCAACAGATGGATAACTGACACTAAGATTATTCGATTTATTACGAGATATATTTCGATTATCGAGTGCCGACTGTACCAATGAGTTTTTCTATACTTAGTACAGTGATTAGTCACACCAAGAGCTTTACGATGAAGGAAAACATCGAGAGGGAACCTGTATTGAGAATGAATTCAAAGGCGTATGTATAGTCGTGTTTGAGTAACGGCGATGAACTCTCCATCTGTCACGCTTGGACCTAAATTATATGTCCGGCGGAACGTGGGTGTGGAAGGTACTATCTACACACCTCTGCTTACTGCTTCGGGGGCATTTGTGGAAGATGTGAAGACATAATTAATATTAATAAGTATATTCGTGACAGGCGGGCTGGAACATATCTCGCTCAGAGAATCAGCATTGCTATCCAGCGTGGCAATGCTGCTAGTCTTCTTGGCACGTTGCCTCGGCATACCGATTTGGGACAAATATTTTATGTAAGTAGTTAGTTTCAACTGTTCTTTGTAAATATTGTTAATTGTTGTATAAGTATATTAAAAAAAAAAAAATTTACGCGGGTGAATTCACGGGGCACAACTAGAGCTAGAACCCAATATACTGTCAATCCAATAACGCACCTTTTGTTTGTATGAGTTCCATTTCCTTCATGCTTGTATTGATTTGTGAACTATATTTAGATATCACATTACCTTATCGCTAACACAATACTGTTCATTTTTGCTTGACAGGCAAGCGTTGTTTATCGTTCATTCAATATAACCTTATTCACACGCTGCACAGAATGTTTCTAATGAATGAAAATGAAATTTTCTCGCAATATTTTTCGTATATACTGAGCCCTAATAAAGGATAGGAAAGGATTTGACACAACGAGAGGAAAACACCATATAGCAAGTAATACGGAATGTGTCACAGGCATACCTCGCGTCCCTACCTGCCTTCTTTTCAAGACGTCTTATAAATTTCATATGGGATCTTACCCTTGTGATCTTGTGAGAATAGATGAATAAATAAACACGAAGCAGGTCAAGTGGGCCTGGCAAGTTAAATTAAGGTCTTGTTTTGAGAGGCTCCGAGGTATATTCTTGCTGTGATTGGCTTGTAGCGTCAATTCGAAGATAGAGAAAGGTTGAGTGATTAAAGGCTTCAACGTGCAAGGTATGGATAATGAGGCAGAGAAAGACTACATTTCAACTTGAGATGTATAAATCATGAGTAACTAAAGGCCTTTTTTATTACGATAACCAAAAATTGTTACATAAATATATACATAAACATTGACATTGATGTGGATGTTAAGCTAAATGTAGAAATACGTATTAGATGCCTATCACTCTCTTCATACATGATCACTGGGTTTGAATGTATGCTAGTATACCAATCTAATCTAACCCTATTGATCATAAAGTTATATTCGGGAACTAGATACTATAAGATATTTTTACGAAATAATAGCACGATGATAAGCTGTGTGTTTTGTAGAACTATCTCCAACTGTGGAAGAAAACTCGATATCCCATGTAAGTCCGCGAGGGGCAGTTACCTTATGCGGATAAATCACAGGGTACTGCAGTTGTAATGATAAAACCATTTCGTTTTAAAAGAGTTGAAATGATTTATGGAATTATTAAACTACCAAATAATAATTGGTAGCCCAATCTATTACATAATAAAACAATCTAAATAACTAGTTGCCCCGCCCAGCTTCCCTTGGAAAAGCAATAAGAGCTCCTGACACATGCTAACAGCGCCTCCTGTCGATTCCAATTGTATTTTCAAACCGACATTTCATGCTCATACGTTCAGCCATTTAAAAGGGACAAACACACGTACGAAAGTATTATACATATTAAGATAGAGCCGTGGTGGCCGAATAGTCTAAGTTATTGGTGAATTGAACCCTGGCGGTTTGTCCTTTCTTTTGGACTTTTTCTGATGTTAATTATAGTGATAAATCACTATGTGAAGAACATCAGAACAAAGAACAACGAAAAAGAAGAAGAACATCACACACAATGTGAAGGAAAACACCGTGAGAAAACTTACAACAAAATTTTTTGAAGAAATTATATATATATAGCAGTGGTTGTGAGTCGGCGATGGACTTCCCATCTGTCACGTTAGCACCTATTTATTATTTCCGGTGAAAAGAGGGTTCTGTTACACCTCTGTCTATCTTTTCGGAGATGCTTATGGGAACTTGAAAACGTATACATACAAAATTTGTACGTAACTGTACTCACGCCGTAAGGTTGCGAAATGTTCCTTTCCGAGCAAATGTTACACGCAAGTATAGAATAACACCCAGTTCTTGAGCTATCTTAATCCACGGAACCCTCAAATAATCTGCTGCCACACACTTCCCATGCTTTATCTCCATTTGCAATTGTTGCCGGCTCGTCTGTTCGTAACGATCTCGCTCAATGAGTTTGACCCTGACTGGCCGCCGGATTGACAGATTGTTGTAACCTCTTGTATTGTTTACTGAGTAAATATTATAAAAAATACTGTTTGTAAACTCCACTGTACGGCCATTAAAAGAACCGTGATTCGAGTCATCTGCAACACAAAGCTGCACCTTCAAATCTCGACTGTACGAATTAATTTTTCCAAACTTATGTACAGTAATTAGTTACACCACAAGCTTTACGGTGAAGGAAACATCGAGAGGAAGCCTCATTCAAAGACCTGTGTGTAGTCGTCCTTGAGGAACGGACGTGATGGACTCGCCATCTGTAAACCATTCAGGGGCCATTGGGGGAAAGCGTGATGATCAAGTGTAGGTAGATTTCACTATACAGGTACTCAATGCAAGTACCTATTACTTCAATTACCTCGCTCGTTCTCGGCTCTCGGGAACAACGCATCTAGCTTATAAACAGAGTGTGTCAACACTCGCAGTGTGAGCAAATACCAGGCTGTATTCGACGCATGGTATACGATCGGATATTTTATACGCTGTCAATATTTGAACTCGTTCCCATTACTTTGTTCACGTTCGAATACTCATTTTTATTTGATGCGACTGTCGTTTGATCTGTGAAATTGAAACCTCCGTCCCAAAAACCTGATAACTTGAAAGTTCAAACATATGTATAGTCCATGCCGTTCGTAGGTTTGAAATTGATATTTCAAACGTTGGACTAATTACCACAATTATTATCTCATCATATATCCTCACGCCGAATTATTATCTATGCTTAAGCACCATATGTGCTTTATAATGAATCTGTGTATACGATAATATATATACTAAACTAGCTGTACCCTGCCACGCTTCGCTGTGGATATGTAACTGATGTAAAAAATAGATAAAAACAATCATTGTGCGGATTATATATCATGCTAAAATTTCAGCTCGATCGGTGCAGAACTTTTTGAGATTTTGAAGCGTACACAAACCAACATAGCATTTTTATATATATAGATATTTTTTTACTTTATATAATTTATTTACAATAACAACAATTAATAATATTTACAAAGAACAGTTGAAACTACTTACAGATAAAATATTTGTCCCAAATCGGTATCCCGAGGCAACGTGCCAAGAAGACTAGCAGCATTGCCACGCTGGATAGCAATGCTGATTCTCTGAGCGAGATATGTTCCAGCCCGCCTGTCACGAGAGGCCTCGACTAGACGGCGCGAGACCTCTTTAAAAAGATGGTGAGCCTCAGGACCCCAAGGCCCCAGAGTTTCAACCGCAAATGCAGCAAATATGTAACCTGACCCGAGACAGGCATACTTGCGGCGCTTGAGGCACTCCTGCTGAGCAGCAGCGGCGCCGGCCGCCACAGATGTGTCAGGAAGACGGGAAGGAGCCAGTGTATCGACACACGTAGCGTCCCACACTTAGGGCCGACCCATCCTCCATGGCATCAGAGACATACCGTCCGGCCTCCGGCCATCGCCGCGAGCGAGACCGACTGGTTCCAGCACAGCAGGCACGCCGGCGCTGACCAGAGCCCGGCGTATCAAGTCATTTATGGAGGAATGACGTGATATCCGGCCGGCACTGCTGATGCAGGATAGACCATGGTGTCCGGAGTCATTGACAATATCCCCGCAGTGACACCGATGTGGGACAATACATTTAGCGCCTAAACGTAGGCTCGCACACAATCTGAAGGTTGCATCATCTAACAGCGTACCGATATTAAAAGATATTTTTTTTATTTCTTATACTAATTTGTTCATGACATGGATACTAATGCTAAAACTCAAGTTCATAACATGTTTTTGTATTAAATACGGTTGGTTATGGTTTTCTTTACATGTATACCGTGGTGGCCGAGTGGTTCGAGTAGTTGTCTGCAACACATGATCGCAAGTTCAAATCCCGACTTTACAATGAGTTTTTCTGAACTTAAGTACAGTAATTAGTCACACCACGAGCCAATACGGTGAAGGAAAACGTCGAGAGGAAAACTGCATACGTCTGAGAAGTAATTCAAAGGCGCATGTATAGTCGTGCTTGAGCAACGGTGATGGACTTGCTATCGGTCACTTTAGCACCTAAAATATATCTCTAGTGGAAAATGGGTGCGTGGGTACCTATACCTACGCAACTGCCTCCTTCGGGGACCGTTGTGGGTAGGCGTGAGGATATATATGATGGAATACATGATTACACTGTACACCAAAAGAAAGAAAAGTATTTTCACCCGTTTTATAAGAGTTATCTAGAAAAAAAAAAAAATCTGCTGCATCCAGCACCATTGCGTTTGTAGGTTGATATGAGCACACAATTCAACAGATCTAGGGGATCTCGCGCCGAGGCATTGTCATGCGACCGACATTGCGGAATGTCCCACATTACGCTGAATAACTCATAGCGCCTTTATTGAGTTGTTTGTCTGTATTACTCACTATTAATATAGAGATCCGCACGTCTTTCGTTTATGGATCGGAGATCGAGACCTGTGACCTATATCAAGCTAAAGAAGACTTGATAGGTTGTGTGTGTGGTTGGTGGTCGTGACTGTGAAGCGAAAGGTTCGATTTCTTATTATATCCATGTATGTCTATTAAGGAAATTGTGTACGTCGTTACCTCGTCCATACGGTACTAATAAACTTACTTCGTTTAGGATAATTTGTAAGGAAGTTTTAGAATGTTTTCAATAGAATTAATCTTCATAAATTTAAGAGCTGGGCTCTTGTCGGCGTCTCTGATGCAGTCCCTTCCATTTGCTTCTGTCCAGCACAACCTCTTTGGCCTCCCTATACGTCATGAGAGACACTTTTTCTTTGATCTGACCCATGTATGTTAATCTGGGTCTTCCTCTCTACCCCTCTACCATTCCTTCTAAGATATTTCTAAAGAAGCTATCATATCGTATAAAATGGCCAATCATCATTCCTCTATTCTCCTACTCTATCTTCTACTCTCGACTGTCTTTAGCAGTACTCTTGATTGACTTTTTGAGCACGTCTTCGTTTGTCACCCTTTCCGTCCAGCTGATGTTTTCCATCCTTCTCCAGCACCACATCTCTAATCCCTCCAACACCTCTCTATCTCTCTTTGTCATTGTCCACGTGTCAGAACCATATAGTGCAGTGCCACCAGATGATATATGCTTCAGATATGCTTTTATGAATTACCTCAGGTAAAATATCATCTCGCTTCACACAAAGGTCCTCAAAGCGGTAGGCAGATTTGTTTAGTATCCACACCGTAATAAAGAGTCAGATAAACAAACGGATAGACTCACCATCTGTCAATAATATACTTTTTAATAGTAAGTTCTTTTCAATGTCCATTTTGCGTCCGTTCATCCATTTCGCACATTCCATCAATCATTTTGTTAGTTATCAGACGTGCAGATTTTACCATGAAACGGAGTGTTTTGAAGCTATTTGAAAATTGATTTTTATTTATTTTGTTCTTAATATTTTATAATAACTATGTATTCATTTTGTTATATGTAACTGTCAACCTGCAAGATGAGTCTGTCATCCCTCAATCACGATATTACATATGCCTTTGAATTTCTCAACAAAATGCAAAGAAATCCAATTTAATCTAAGATCTGACACTTGTTTTCTATACCAGAATGTGTTCCATCAGTAATTCTTCATCACTATATATCCGAACGACGAAATAACGTAACGTAAACTTACATATAGTTGTATATCCGTCCTTCACATTCGTCGCAATGCAACTCATAAGTCATTCCGTCATCTAAAAAAAACACGCTTTATAAAAGTATTTTTCAGTGCGTTAGAGCTTATCCCTCTATATACTAACGTAGTTGGAGTCAGTTCGCCAAAGGCAAAATAAACCTTTCATACATGACTAGGTAGAGTCTTAAGTTGAGTGATAAGATAAGGTGACGGTAATTTTGAGAAACAACATATGGACCGTTACACTCCGCTACCTATACACGCTCTGTCTAGTTTATGGTCAGTTGGCTTTGTGTAAGACGCCCGAGGGACTATGTAAATATTTCAAGTACAAGGGTGAAGTTTGAACTTAAATTGAGCAATTAAATAGTAATTGAGTTAAGTAGTGAAGACTCTCGCATCCTATTTACATAAAAATCTAAATTAAAATCGAAAATATTTTATTCAACGTAAGGGACACCGGGAACACTTATTGAATTATTTGAAAATTAAATTTTCTTTACGACAATTTTTATGAAAAAATATACTGTTACGAGAAGATACAGCGGAAGAAACTCTGGAAAGAAAGAAAAAACCTGGTTTCCTTAATAAATATGGGAACGTCAAGAATACTCGTAACCGGTGATTTGACGCGGATTTTGAGAGATTGATGTATCTGCATGAAATGAAAGAGCGTAAGAGAACCGGCCCTCTACTCTCACTGCCTACTTCGTGAGGGACTCTGTGTGATGTTATATAATATAATATCTAATATTTATGTAATATAGTATCATTAAAGATACTTTAATCTAATGCGATCTATGCGAAATCTAACACGGGTTACGATGGGATCTCAACGACTGTCAAACGATTTTTAATTCAGGCAAAGTCCCTTATAAAAGTGTAGTTTGCTGTAAAGCAAGCTCGAAGCGGCAATTCCTAGCGTATTTCAGTTTAATACGAGTGAAAAACGTGTTTTTAAATAAAGCTGCAACCTACAGCTCGCTTTATGTGAAGGTTTTTGTCGAGTTTCAAATGAAAATATGTCATGTTTATAGAAAGCTGTCCTATTATATATCTATTCTGTACAGGACTGAATATTTTAAAGGTTCGGCAACTTCAATAAGATCGAGCTTCTAAATGTCCGTAACGGGATAGGCAGAGGCCGTCTGCTATGTACTTAATACTTAATACAGTGAATTCACACACACACACATATATATATATATATATATATATATGTGTGTGTGTGTGAAGATATATATATATATATCTTCACGTCTTCCCACAAGGGTCGCCGAAGGACGAACTTCGTGGCTCGGACAAGGCGTTGGTTGCCATCTTTCACGTTTGCACTTAAAAAATATCTCAGTTACATCAACTGGGTGTGTAGGGCTAGTGCTTATGGTGCAGGTAGTCCTATACACCTCTTATATTCTTATTCAAGCTCTAAGCATAAACATAAATTTAAGAACTAGGCCCTTGTCGGTGTCTGATGCAATTCCTTGCATTTGCTTCAGTCCAGCGCAATATATTTGACCTCCTCATACGTCATGAGGTACACAACCTGGTCAAGAAAGAACCGGTGACTAGAGCGATTCACACCCTTAATAGTATTCATGATGAGGTAGACCTATTCACGAGTACTCTGAGTGAGTTCAACAGGGTAGCACTGTGTATTATTTGTTATAAATTAAATTTAAATACCTTGTCTTATTTTAATATCTTACTTATACATATTATGTACACGGCTGCACTAACGTATTAGCATACATTTCCTGCTATGTTAGTTGTAAGTTAAGAAATAAATAAATAAAAAAAAACATTATCTTTAATCTGACATATAATGTTAGTCTTCCTCGTCCTCTCTTCCACTCTAGCTTTCCTTCCATGATATTCCTAAGAAGCTGTCATTTAACCTTTCCTGTTGTATTCTCGACTTTCTTGAGCAATACCCATGATTCTTTCTCATTGAGCATGTCTTAATTTTTTTCCCTTTCTGTCCACTTCTTTCTCTCCAACTTTCTCAAGCACCACATCTCAAAAAACACCATACAGAAAAAGTCAAGAAAACAAAATTATGGTAAGTTCCGATAATGGAAAAGGCAGTATTATTAGTGATCGATAGATTAAAGGCTCGAGATTAGTAGCTAACCAGATAGAACAAAGGAAAGTTTTATCCTCAAATAAATAACTTTTGAACCGAAGTGAACCGAAGTACCTACCCCGTTCAATTACACAGCCACAAAGCCGCCCCGAAAATTCCCAATATTATAATCAATAGCCCTTTTATTTAAAACCGAACGGCTCGTTAAGTTGTTGTGGTATCCCGCTGAAATAGCTTCTGACCTTAAGGATTTATTTATTAGTTTTGGACTAACCACGCCGCGTTATGAACTTTATGATGATAAACTACCAAAACCCCGCAGTTTTAACCGCGTAAAATTTGAATTCACCGGTAGATTTTGCTGGAGTAAAATATAGCTTATTAATAAGCTATATTTAATTAGCCGTGATGGCAGAGTGGTTCGAGCAGTTCGTATCCCGACTACACCAATGAGTTTTTCTGAATTAAGTACAGTGATTAGTCACACCACGGGCTTTACGGTGAAGGAAAACATGGAGAGGAAACCTGCATACGTATAAGAAGAAATTCAAAAGCGTGTGTAAAGTCGAGCTTGATTAACGGCGATGAAGTCACCATCTGTTGCGTTGGCACCCAACATATATCTTTGGCGGAAAGTGGGTGTGCGAGTACTACCTATAAACCTCTGCCTACCCCTTCGGAGACCCTTGTGGGAGGGATTTTTCCAGATCCAGACATTAATATTACAAACCAAAAACGAACAAATGCTCCATCATTCCTTTGTCAGTATAGATCCAATACATTCAAGTTTTACTCCCGTTATTTCGAATGAGTCTCTTAACAGTACTTAAGCCAATACTTCTCGTATTGATGAAAACTAACGAGACTCTTGAGGCACATTTGCCGAAAATATTGCCCTTTATAACAATTGCTTCCTGTAATAATCTATAATAATAATAAATTACATTGAAATGTTTATAAAATGTGGTTTCATTGAAATTGAATGAAACATTCCATCTAGCAAAGAATCTATCCCTGTGCCAAAGTTCTGTAGTTTTTGCGGTTTAATTTTTTTTCACTGGCAGTCGCAGCCTTTGTTGCGATGAGAAGATACTTAGTAATAAAAGTAATAGAGATATGAAATCATATCAGACAATACTGATTAAACACGCCAATTTAAAATATTTTAAATAGTGAAATATATTTGGCAGGTTGAAAGGATAGATTGGAGAAATCTACAATGGACGAGCATATTGTAATAACTACGTAGAACCAAACGATAGCTCGCTATAATTTTGATAAGCGACATCTAGTGTCAGAGGGATAAACCTACAGACTCGCAGTCCTAAACAATGAACAACACACACATAAATTATTTAATTTGGTATTCTGCGGTAATGCGTCAAGAAGATTCCGGATAACAATGTTATTCGGAATTCCACCCGTAGCTTTCGCTACAATACGTTTATTTACCGAGTAAATGTCGCACACTAGCTCCAAAATCAGCGGCTTACAGTGTCTCCTACCTGACCTACATAATAAATATCAGACCTTATGGATTGGAAAGCTAGAGGTCTTGTTACGTTAAGTTACGAGTACATCATCCTCATAAATCCAAGAGCTGAACTCATGTGGGCGTGTTTGATAACACTGTAACTCTCCGAACACAGAGTGGCAACGCGCAAGTGATACTTCGGTATCGTGTGAGAGTAAATAGGCTACGGTAACCGTTTCCCATCAGGTGGGCCGTATTCTTGTTTGCCACTCTTCTTGTTGTATAAATTTTATAAATTTTTTGATGCAATTCCTGCTATTTGCTCCCACCCAGCGCGATCTCTTTGACCTACATATAAATCTTGAGAAACACTTCTTCGATCTGATTCTATTTTATTTTTATTTTGTTTATTAAGAGAACTTCCTTAATATACATAAGAAACCTTAATTATAAGTGCTTAGATTACAATGCCAGGTATAGGTTTTCCTAAAGTATACAAACAGCTTCGTGTAATATTTTATTGATACCAACGGAGTGCTTATACATATTTATGTTATTGTATATTATGTTATAAAATTCATACATGTTAGTTATCATTTACACGAATAATAAAGGCCTATATTTAAATACCTTGACATCTTAACGGTTGTCCGAATCACAAGGGATTTGGCAGTCATAACACCATACATTTTTCGGCTGAGATTATATTAAAGTGACGTGACAGATGGCCAGTGTCTCGCTGTCGCTCAGACACGTAACGCCGCTGCCTACCAGTTCTGGATAAAATTGTAAGACATATATTGTCACGCCATGTTCCACCATCATACATACAAAACATAGAAAAGCGTATTAAAGAAAACATAGAACCGTGGTGGCCGATTGGTTCGAGTCGTTACCAGCCACACAAATCAAATCAAATAATTGATTTCGTGAAAATAGAAAGGTAGGCTGGACAATGACTGCAAGTACAAATCCCGACTGTACTCATGATTTTTCGGAAATTAAGTTGAGTGATTAATAACACCACGAGCTTTACGCTGAAGGACATCGAGAGGAAACCTTCATATTTTTAAAGTAAATTCAAAGGTATAGTCATGCCTGAGTAACGGCGATGGACTAACCATCGGTCTCGTTGGAAACTAAAAATTATATCTATGGCGGAAGGTGGGTGTGTGGGTACTGCCTATATACGTTTGCCTACCCCTTCGGGAACCTTAGTGAGCGTAAGGATATACATCTATGTAGGTATAAACGCAACATTCCTTAAAATGTATCGTCAAATGATTCTGTACAACTTCGTTACATCTGTTTCATTAAAAGTCGCAAGATTTATGGCTGTTCAAGGGACTAAAAAGACTTAAATAAACACATTCAAATTCATTTGGAGAATTGTTTCTCTTGATGGAATTTCGTACAATCTTGCTTCAAAGAACACCCACGCAGCGCTTTAGGAATACATTAGGAACAAAATATAAACAACAATAGGAATATAAGATAAGTGCTACGCCTACTCTTTTCATTGGAGAAATATTAAAGGGCCAATGTGACAGTTGGCAAAAACATCGCCGTTTCTCAAAATCGTCACATACACACATACTCAAATATGGGAACGTCAATAGTACTTGAAAATGAAGTGCAAAATGTTTGTTAGTCTCTGTCAAACCCGTTAGGTACTCGGTGTGATGAGATGTATGTATGTATTTAAACACTTTATTATTTATCTTCACGCCCCATTTTTTTTTATTTTTTTTTGTGTTGTCTCTCGTAGCGTGAGTTTAGGGAACTTTTGCTACTTAACCGGTCAATGACTAGACCTAGGCCTCCAGTTTCCCGGTATCTTATTTATATTATACTTAAAACTGCATTTTTGCATTGCAAACAAAAGGCCGTGGTGGCCGAGTGGTTCGAGCAGTTGCCTGCGACGCAAAGGTCGCAAGTTCGAATCCCGACTGTACCAATGAGTTTTTTCTGAACTTAAGTACAGTGATTAGTCACACCACGAGCTTTACGGTGAAGGAAAACATCGAGAGGAAACCTGCATTCGTCTGAGAAGAAATTCAAAGGCGTATGTATGTATAGTCGTGCTTGAGTAACGGCGATGGACTCGCCATCTGTCACGTTGGCACCTAATATACCTCTGGCGGAAAGTGGGTGTGTGGATATTACCTATACACCTCTGCCTACCCCTTCGGGGACCCTTGTGGGAAGGCGTGAGGATTTTTTTTTTTTTTTTTAAACTGCATTTTTAATTCACAAAAAAGCCATACGAGATCTTAAGGTCATTGAGGTAATGTGAACCCGACGCGAGGTTTTTTTTTTTTGTATTGTCTCTCGTAGCGTGAGTTCCGGGAACTTTTGCTTCACATAGTAAGGCTTTTATAGAGTTCAAAATGTATGCCGAGACCGCAACCGAAAATTTCTCGAAATACGATTATAGGTCTGCCGTCTTTATCTGTCCCTTACTCAGCCTCAACTTAGGATGTAATTAAATTGTATATCTTTGATTCAATTGAAATGTTTTACTTAGTAAATACATATAGCTGAATTTAGACAATTGATAATAAACCTTTATTTTTTCCGTTAGAATTAGTTGTTTCTACACCTATCTTACCTACAACGTCCTTGCACACCTCTGCCTACCCTTTTAGAAGACCGTCTCGGAAAAACGTGAAGATAAACGGTTGTATAGTATTCTAACAATCTATAGAAACATTCATGGCACAGCAGAAAAAGTTTTTATAAGCCCTCGGGAGACGGAACTGAAAAACATGCCCTGATCTTTCGTTGTTAAGCTAAGCTTAAGTAAAGTAGGCTTATAGACCCAAGCTACCTTTGGGGACTTTAACTTTCGGATGGATTGTGATCCTTTGCCATTAACGGAACATACCTGCTGGGATAGCACTGCTACTCGGTCACATATTACATACAGAGGCAAGCGCATCTCAATATCGCCTTCTCAAGAGGATATCAGAGCTGTAATTGTATATCATCGCCCCTTCCTTATACATACAAAGATACATATCATCACGTCGTGTCCCTAACGGGGTAGATAGAGACAACAGAGCACCAGTTCTCTCTAGACTTACATACCTCTTTCGCTTAGTCCACATTCATCAGTCTCTTCATACATGCTCGTCCAATCGTTTTGATCTAGGTAGTTGGAACGTGGACTTCGTCTGCCACTTCTTACATACACTTTGTATATATATATATATATATATATATGACGAACATACACTTTGTATATATATATTATATATATATATATATATATATATATATATATATATATATATGACGAACTGGACATGTACTTGAGCAATTGGTCGGAGTTAGCGCTCGATCGCGGGGAGTGGAAGGACAGGAGGGAGGCCTTTGCCCAGCTGTGAGACACAATTGGCTATAAATAATAATATATATACAAAAAATTAATGTTCAGTAAGTATAGCACGCGACTACTAGTTCAGTTTTGTGACATCAATTAATTAAAGCTTTGATTATAAGCAACCTTGTTGCTTGACGTTTGAGATTGATTGATTATTCCACGGAGACTATAAATTATTTGAGTTTTGGTTTTGAGTGTTGGTGCTATGGAAAATGTATACATACATTATTATATATATCTTGACGCCTTCTCACAAGGGTCCCCGAAGGGTTAGACAGACGTATGCAGGTAATACCCACACCACCCACTTTTCGCTTCATTTTATGCCAACGTGACGGATGGCGAGTCCATCGCAGTTTCGCAAGCACAACTATACTATAAACGTCGGAATGCGAGCCCAGCTCTTAAATTTATCATGATAGCACAAAAAAAACTGATGAATTACGATACTGCTTTTGAATTAACACTGAATAAAGGCAATGTGGTAGTAGTGAAAATATCTTTGATGGTTTGTAGGTATGATTTGTTCTATTTAAGTATCGACTTCAAGTTTAATCACCAAACTTTCGAAAGCCCTATTATACGTTTGACTTACAATCAATCTTTCCTCCTTATATTGCAAAATCAACCTGTTTCAGGACGATCAATAGATGATATTGGTTTTATTATTTACTAGTTAAGTTAAAGAGAGAGAGGGGAAGCCTTTGGCAGATTGTAAGATCCAGTCTGACTGTACCGATATATTTTTCTGAACTTATGTACAGTGATTAGTCACACCAGGAGTTTTACGGTGAAGGAAAACATCGAGAAGAAATCTATATACGTTTGAGATTAAAGTTAAAGGCGTATGTATAGTGGTACTTGAGTAATGGCGATGACTCACCTGTCACGTTGGCACCTTATATGTATATATATCTGGCGTAAATGACATAATTCATAAAGATCGTTTAATTAAAAGCGGTTTGAACAAGTGTCGTAATGTACTTGGAAATCGTTTTTCAACACTAGACTTGAATATTATACTATTACGTTTGTATAGTGCTGACATGTGCGCGGCGTGACCATTTTATCGACAAATTTTCTCGTTTATAAGAAAATATGGGTTTAATAAAAAGTAGTTCATTAAGTTATCTTTCGCTTCGTCCACATTCATCAGTCTCTTTATACATGCTCGTCGGTTTCGAGTACTCTTACAAAGGTATGTAAGCCTAGAGAGAACTGGCGCTCTGTACTCTCTGCCTACCCCGTTCGGGACTCGGCGTGATGATATGGTAGTAGTAGTAGATATCTTCTTCAAAATTACACAACTACTATTCATTACATAGTTTCATAAGTATAGTTTTAGCCTGTATGTGTGTGTGTGTGTGGAGGAGGGGGTGGGGGGGTGTGTGTGTTTTTTAAAGTGTCGCTCCGAAGTTAGCATCGTAGGTAGCCGTCGCATCTGCAGGCGCCATCAGGAAGATGAATCAAGCGAACAGCGGAATGAGACAACTTGAGCGAAATTTTACTAATAAAAAGCAGCCGGCTTCGAACTTAATGTACATAAATCGGGAGATTATTAATTTCTTGATGAAAAAATTAGTTTATAAGAAATGAGTTCGAGAAACTTTCGCTTCAAATTTGTTTCGCTGCACGTTTGGAGTTTTTTAATGTTGATTACCCGACTGAGATTAAAGGGAGTGTTTAATCTAATTATCTGCCATCATAACTTTTTCTTTTTCTAATTAGTTGCCTGCGACACAAAAATCGCAAGTTCGAATTCCGACTGTACCAAGGAGTTTTTCTGAACTCTATTACAGTGATTAGTCACACCACGAGCTTTACGGTGAAGGAAAACATCGAGAGGAAACCTGCATACGTCTGAGAAGCAATTCAAAGGCGTATGTATAATAGTCGTGCTTGAGTAACGGCGATGGACTCGGCATCTGTCACGTTGGCACATGTACTATAAAAGTATTTTTTTGTTGAAAAAAATATTATGAGGTAATACAGCTAATAACCTAACTTTTATCGAATTCCGTTGTTCTGTTCTGCCGTAATTGAGTAAAAACAGTCTCACAAACTTGCGCATTTATAATAAACGTCAAATGTTCTATCAGGTCAAATGTAGTAGTAAAGTAGGCTAGAACACCGAAGCGTGTCGTGAACGGATAGACGGGACACTGCAAAAAGATCTCAATTTGTCCAACTAGTAGGTAACGAACGTACTTAGTAACTTAGTTATTTTCGCAGAAAACTCAGTCTCATTACTTTGATCTCATTTTGCCCGGGTACTTTCTTTCGCTCGTTTAGCCCCATTTGATATTATGACGAACCCACTGAATTATTTAGAACGATTTTGTTCTTTTGCATTTAAAATGGCAAATTGCAAATAAAAATTATTAGGTATTTATTTGTAATGTTATATTAATAGATAATGGAAAAATTATAAGATCATATATATGTTAAGAAGGGTCGCCGAAAAGGTAACTAAAGAACTTCAACAACAACCTGATGGCGAGTTTATATCCGTTTCCCAAGCACGGCTACACATACAGATTCGAATTTCTTCTCAAACATATTATGCAGGTTTTTTCTCGATGTTTCCTGTCACCTCAAAACTCATAGTGTGATTGATCACTGTACTTACTTTCAAAATTACATACATAAAAATTTAGGAGGGTCGAACTGGACGAAATTTTGGCTTTTCTGGTGACAACTCAAAATAGTAGTTTAAATTAGAAAGCTATAGCACTAATACTAACCATATAGCTTCAACTCATATTATTTTACATAGCTTTAAAATTTTTTTTCGTATGTGAAAAGATTCCGGCAGGGTTGGCAACGCGTGAGCCCCTAATATATACAATGAGGCTTTCCCCTAGTGTTGAAAGCGTACATAGGCGGCTGTAACTTATTACTGCCTGGTAGGCTTAGCTGATACTACTACTACACTAAAACCTTAAGCTAATATATATTTTAGACTTAGGTTCTAATTAGTTTCTCTAATTTCCAAGTGAATTTAACTGTATGTACATATTTTGAAAAACGACCCAGCGTCAAAACAACTTACAACAATTACCTACTCGATTGTAACCAGTGTTTATCTTCGACATCGTAATTTGTATTGAGCATTAAAATGTATTTATAAATATGCTCGGATTAGTTTGTCCTCACCCTAGTCTGTCCCAAATGATCATCGAAACCATATTTTTTCAAGAACTACGTGCCTTCGCCCCGACTGATCTCGGTCTGTTAAAGCACGTAGATTCCAATTACTGAATTTAACGATTCGTAATAATTTAACGAAGCCAATTTATTGACTAATGATATCTGCTTACTTTGCTTATACATTCGGGAAATGAGCAAGTACCCGGCCCCTAAATATTACTATCCAATTAAGCAAATATATTTTAGCATCATATTATACCCGAGTGACGCCGGGTTGTGTCGCTAACACCCCGGCTTCACTCGGGTAGTAGTGCATAATTTATTTTTTATTAAGGTAGAAGTGGGAGATACCTCTCTTCCTCTCTTTCATTTCAACCAATACACTCAAAACCTTAAACACTTACACAAGTTTTAAAACATTCCTCGTGTATCAGTCTGTCTATTGGTGAATACTGCATGGAAAACCATTCAGTAGTTTCTGAGTTTATCACAAACAAACTGACAGAGTCAGTAGAGTACTTTATAATGTGTTGTGGTTGAAGAGCTGTCTTGTCGGAGTCTATGTCGACCTCTCTTAATAAGGCATGAGAAACTTTTCCTTTGATTTCTCCGATGATAATATCTATAACTCATAATTTTCCTACATCACATCAATATTAATATAAAATTCAAATAAAACAACTTTTATCCAGCAGTATAATTTTTTTACATCCCTTACGTCAGGCAGCAACGTGCGCTTGAATAATCGGAAATCTAACATGATCACGACGACACCTATCTCACCCAATTCATGCTTGAGTAGCAGCGAGAGCCTCTCTATCTTTCACCGACTTAATTTTTTTTCATTTGTTGGCAGGAGAACAGGCAGGACAGACTTCCAGAATAAAGAACAGCGGTAAGTGCATATTAATTATAATATCCCTATTGTATAATTAAATAAGTGCATATTAATTAGATATTGCTCGTGTTTGAAAAGAACATTTTCAACTTTGTTTATCAGCGGACTAACCTATGTGCGTCCGGGGTATAAAAAAAACTGAGTGATGACAGCAAACGCCACCGCCTCTCCGTCCCACCGCTCACTTAAGGCGCGGCCACCTAGTTCCGTGCGGACTAATATCACAGATACTTCGCTCAATATTAGGTCCCGGGCTTTGCAAGCACTTATCGGCTACGGTGTCTGGTTTTTTTATGGCATTGCCTGTTTTACTGTGTACAAAAACCTTGCATGTATATACATTACTATGTCTGCCTTCCCCTTGAATGTAACAATTCTAAACTATGTATATGTCCAAGTATGACAATCCGAAACCATAGACAGATATCATATGTTTCATTTACTCTTAACATTTTTTTTTTATCATTTAACCTGATTTTTATCCTGATTTCCTTCAACTTTGGAATGGCACGCGTATACTACGGAAATTGTTAGAATAGCACTGATGATGTAATGAAGTACGGACATAAACAATTATTTTATTTCAATCAATTGCTTCAAATGATTCCCCGGCACAGATTGTGCGCTGGCGGGCAATTTGTAATTGACAAAACGCGTAGAGTTTCAATCGCCACGAAACTAGCCGAACTCGGATAAGCCATTCCTTAAAAAACATATTTCGTGTAAGAATATAAAACTATAATACCTGAAAATATATAGACAGTACTAAACTTACAGACCTCAATTGTTTTATCCACATTCATCAGTCTCTTCATATATTATATGATCGCCGTTTTCACCGTTTATGTTGAGTACTCTTGACTTTCTCTCTTGGAGTGTTCTATCGACCTAAGCGTGATTTACTTGCTCATGATAAGGACACATATATTTTAAATACATCCAAGTGATGTACAAAAATACAGGCCACAACAATAAGCACCCTTCAAACAATAGTGGCCTTAACATCATCCTTTAAAGTCATTGCATCGATGTCCTCCAACCTAAGCCTCACTTTTATAGAATGCCACATCCAACTTTCATATCTCTCATGTGTGTATATGGGACAAACTCCGTCCCATATTCATTTGAGTGCTTGCAACCACAGCACGTCAATAGCGGCTTGTACATACATTCACGTCGAATGCAAGATTATTGCATTCTTTTACGTCACGTGGAATGGAAATGTGTCGTAGTTAGTTCGCTTTATCTCTCTGTAAAATTAATTAAGTTTTAAAACTTTTGTACATAACTGTATTTTGGAGTAGCTACTATTGATAAATAATGAGATAATGACTACAGGTATTATTTACTTGACTTACGCTTTAAATATTGTTTTGTTATATCACAAAGGGATAAGTCAGCATTGTCTGTGCAAATTCCCAGGTGGGAATTAACTTTTTCAATATTTTTCACAATTGTCGAAATTTTCAACCAATTTACACAAAACGATGACAAAATAAAACTCGTAAATCTTACTCGTAAATCACTCTGTCAATTGATGAAACTGAATAAAAATCCGTTCAACAGTTTTTCAGTTAATCGTGAACCGACAGACGCAGCGGGGAACTTTGTTCCATTATACGAGAATGTAGATTTGGGGCCTTACCAAGACCTAACAATAATAATTCAACACTAAAACGTAATGATTGTATGCACGTATCTGTTATAACGTTCGACCTATCTCTTAATGTAGGTATTTTTATAGTTTATACACCAATTTCTAGTCGAAGGGGTCGCGGGATGAGGGGGGTATGACCTGAGTCTATTAATTGTAGTGTGGATGTGCACTCATAGGTAATCATTGTGTACCGATAATACTCAAATACTAGTAGACATTTACATACATACATACATACATATCATCACGCCAAGTCCCTAACGGGGTAGGCAGAGAGTATAGAGCGCCAGTTCTCTCTAGACTTACATACCTCTTTCGCTTCGTCCACATTCATCAGTCTCTTCATACATGCTCGTCGGTTTCGAGTACTCTTAACGTTCCCGTCCTTGAGAGTCCGATCTATTTGATCCAGGTAGTTGGAACGTGGCCTTCCTCTGCCTCTTCTTGCACACACTTTTGCTTTGTATATCTGTTTCGTCAATCTTTCTTCACTCATCCTTTCTATGTGTCCAAACCAACGTAACATGCCTTTCTTCATCTTTACAATCACGCCCTCATTCACGCCAGTTGATTTGCGAATCTCTTCATTGCGGATTCGATCTAATATCGTTACGCCGCACATTTTTCGAAGAGATCGCATCTCGACTGCATTCAAGCTATTTTCATACTTCCTCTGACATACCCAGGATTCGCTGCCATACAATAAGGTAGGTACCAATATCGCGTTGTGGACAGCAACTCGAGCATTCTTGCTCAGACTTTTACTGCCCATCAACGCCGACATGGCTCCATTCACCTTATTTCCGGCAGTTATCCTTCTTTCAATATCTTTTTCATACTTTCCATCTCGTGTGAACATGCTTCCAAGATATACAAATTCATTCACTTGCTCTAGAATTTGCCCATTTACCGATATTGCACACTCGGTCACTTGTTCATCTCTTTCGAATACCAGAACCTTAGTCTTGCCAGCGTTTAGGCGCAGCCCCTTCTTTTCACATTCTTCTTTCATTATGGTAACTAGTGACTGCAGTTCGCCCTCTGATGACGCCAGTAAAACCGCGTCATCGGCGTATAGTAGGCAGTTGACCACTAAGTTTCCCATTTTCACTCCACATCCGTTCGTTCTTAGTGCTCTCAGACAGTTATCTAGATATATAATGAACAGCCAGGCAGACATGATACACCCTTGTTTGACCCCTGACTTCACATCAAACCAGGGTGACATCTCACCGTTAACCCTAACGCACGCCTCGCTATCACTATAGAGTGATTTCACGGCATGCAGTAGGGAACTGCTCACTCCATATCCAGGCAACACGTCCCAGAGTTCCTTTCGTACGACTCTATCAAATGCCTTCTCTAAGTCGACGAAAGCGCAGAAAACCCTTTGGTTAATATCCAAAAACTTTTCCGCGATTCCGCGAAGCGACACACTAGACATTTACACTAACACTATAAACCATGAGGCATAATAGTGGGGCGCGTCTTCGTGGATTGCTCTCTCTATAATAGACCGCCATGGACGCTTGCAACACACCCTTATTGAAGAACTTGAACTATGAATAGAGGTTAAGTTACCATACTCACACAGGTGTGACGCAAAATTTTACCTTAGTCACACCGGTGTGATAGCGTGGTGTGGCAACGTGAACAAATTGAACGAAATCACAGTCATATATAGCTAGGTAGTCGAATATCAATGTTTTATTGAGTCTTGATACAAATTGCCCTCGTCAATGGCTTTGAAATTATTATAATGACATAATCGCTCAACTGCATTGCGTCGGGTCACACGATCGCCACACATCAATGGTACACTTCACCACGTATTATATAACTCCCCGTTATCCCAAGGTTACTGGAGTAGAATTTGATTTCATTGGTAGTTTATTTTTCTAGAACTTTCTTCTGTAGTGAATTTAACGCGGTAGAAACAGTGTGCCGTGTAATGCCTCGGTGACCGAGTAGTTGCTACACAAAGATTGCAAGTTCGAATGCCGACTATAGTTAGAAAGGTAAAAGTCTACACTATGCATATAAACATTTGTAAAAAGCTGTTTCTATTAACAATAACAACAGTTAAAATATTAACAGAAACATTTGCAAATCTACATATTAACAAATAACATTTTGTGCTTTGTGTTGTAGATTTGATATAAATATAACTACTTTCATAAGTGTTAAGATTTCTTTAATGAAAATATCTATATTGAAACCATCTCACAACTCGTAAAGTACGAAGCTAACGTACGTAAGTCCTCTAAGCCTCTCCTTTCTAATCACTCCCACCCTTAGTAAATAGAACCCCTCACAAACTAGGCACTGACCCGCTCAGCCTCTCGTTAGAGCAATGACCCTTGGCTAACAGCACTAGAAAAGGAACGTAGGATTTGCAGTAAATCTAGATTATAGTCAATTGGGTTTTCCGTATCCAAAAGAGGTTTTACTACCTAGCTATTTTATATGGTCCGAGCTATGTAAAAGGAACTTTCTTAACGAAGATCTAAGACCGTCCTAAGAACCTTATGCTCACGTATTTAAAAGCTACTTTCGAACATGAATTGAACATTTATGTACATACAATTATAGTATTTGGATATTTTTTTACTTTAAAAGTACTATGGGAACACTTGAAGCAGTTCGGGAGTGAGGAGTTTGTGTTTATTTCTGAGCTCTGCTGCAATTCCTTCCATTTGCATCTGTCCAGCGCAATATCATTGACCTCCCTATACATCATGAGAGCTGGTAGCTCTCATGTTATATTTAGGTGGCCTACCATCTTTCCTATTCTATTTTCAACTGTTTTAAGCAGTACTCTTGATTCTACGACTCTTTTGCAAATATTTGTGTACGGTATATACATTATTCTTAGTTCATACAAGCTAATTAATGCTTGCAACACTAGGGGTATCACTCGCACGTTTCCGACGCTACGGTAATCTTTGATGCGAAAAACATATTTAGGTCACACAGAGGTCTAAACGAAATTGGCAATACTGTATCATAAAGTTAATACCTATGAGAAAACTAACCGCAAACTACTATTGATAATACGAATCGATAGATATCTAATGAAGCCGCTGATCGAGCTCTCACAGTTGAATGGGTCGATTGTGCCTTTGATGTGGTATACTGTATGTATATAAGTATATTATGTCTCGATCTTTGTTTCACCGAATTACTTAGGAGTTGGGACTACGCATTGTAAGTAGCGCGTTATGCTGATTATTGTGTAAGCATTGAATGCTTCCCAAGCCTGACGGTAGTCTACAATGCACTTTATTATAAATGCGTAAGTTTAAGACCGCCTGGTCTAGTGGTTAGAGCTCCTGACTGCGAAACTTGAGGTCGCGGGTTCGAATCCCGCTGAGGGCAGATATTTGTGTGATGGACACGAGTATTTGTACCTTAGTCTTGAATGTTCTATGTATTTATGTATATATCTATACAAGTTGCAGGAGCTACATATAAAACCAGGAGGCTTTTTTTGTGTTGTCTCTCGTAGGCCTTGTAGCCGGGAGTGAGTTCCGGGAACTATTGCTACTTAGTCGGGCAATGGCGGGAGAGACCTAGGCCTCCAGCAGCGGGGTGGATACCAAGCCCTATTTATATTGTTTCATTACCAAAGTTAATGACACTGGCACTATATTTAAAAATTAAAAGCTATGTGCACCTAATAGCACGTTCTAAAATGCAGCTTACGTCATCTATTGGGCTAAAAATCAAACAAGAGATTTATCACCCACTGAGATAGATAGCAATGCATCGTAGATAAGGATTTTTGTTACACAATCATCTGGCTTGACTGTTAAAAATCCATACATACAGATGAACAGAACTGAATGTTATTTGGCACGCTGACAGATCTTTGGCTGGAATAACACACAGGATATGTTTTAATCCAGAATCTACGAATGCTAATACTCTAGCAGAAGCCCCTTCCTTAAATATTAACAGTTAGTAATATAGTCGTGGTGGCCGAGTGGTTCGAGCAGTTGCCTGGGACGCAAAGGTCGCAAGTTTGAATCCCGACTGTACCAATGAGTTTTTCTGAACTTAAGTACAGTGACTAGTCACACCACGAGCTTTACGGTGAAGGAAAACATCGAGAGGAAACCTGCATACGTCTGAGAAGAAATTCAAAGGCGTAAGTATAGTCGTGCTTGAGTAACGGCAATGGACTCGCCATCCGTCATGTTGGCACCTAATATATACCTCCGGCGGAAAGTGGGTGTGTGGGTATTACCTATACACCTCTGCCTACCCCTTCGGGGACCCTTGTGGGAAGGCGTGAGGATATATATATATATATATATATATATATATATATATAATTATTATAGTAATATAAAAAACGAGGTGACTTCCCGCCGTCTATATGCATAGATCTTCAAACGGTTTTCAATAACGCTGATTAATGGATGGAGTATGGCTGCCTTTGGTCAAGTTACATATTTGCAGCGTTTGCAGTTGAAACTCTGGGACCTAGGGGTACCTGAAGCTCACCATCTTCTCTCGTGACAGGTGGGCTGCAACAAACCTCGTAAAGAGAATCATTGCTGTCCAGCGTGGCAATGATGCTAGTCTTGACACGTTGCCTCAGGATACCGATTTAGTACAAATACTTTAGCTGTACGTAGTTAGTTCAAAAACTTTCTTTCGTTTCTTAGGACTGAGTGTCAGGTGCCGAGTCTGTCGAAGTTCACCGATCTCAATGTGTGTTTGATCACGTGAGTATGTTTGGATACTCAATTATGCTAATTATATTTTGACTACAAATCTCTTAATTTTTATATTATTTAATATTTTAATATTCTACATTGCCTGAATCGAAAATCAAACAACTAATTCGTCACTGAAGAGACAAAACGAACTTTGATGAAAATAATTTGCAACTCGAGCTAAATTCTTAACTTGAATTTGAGAAAGTCTTGTTAATGAGTTTGCGGCGATTCGAAGCAGGTGTTTGTTCGCAGGAGTCTATTCTTAAGATGGATAAAGCTTTGATTTGTTTTTAAATTCAAAAAGATTATCCTTCAGGTGCCGAATTTAATAATAGAATTGTAGGAGATCAAGAGAAATCAACATAATTAGTGCACCATATTACTTAAGAGATCTCGTATTGTTGTTCCAGCTTCCCGTGCCAACCAGGCTGGAACATATCTCGCTCAGAGTATCAGCATTGGTCTCCAGGGAGTCAATGCTAGTCTTCTTGACACTTGGGGGATATCGATTTTAATAAACATTTATCTTTTCACAATCAAACATCTATCTTGGGGATCCCAGTGGAAGCGTGCACGTCGCGATTCCTGCCAGCCCAGAGGGCTGCAATTCCACTCGATGCGCATTGGCCGGACGGCTGTTAGGGCGTGCCCCCGAGGCGACGCGCACCAGTCCGTCCCCGCTGGTGCGAAAAATTCAGCACAGTGCGGCGATGGGGACCGCCACCCATCACGCGGAGTGCCTCACGGCGGGAAGTGGAGTGTGGAGTGTAGGATGGGTGTATGGAATGTAAGAGGAGGTATGGCTGATAAGATGAACGAATTGATCGATGTTATGACAGAGAGCGAGTTAGATGTTGTGTGCTTGTCTGAAACCAAGCGGAAGGGAAGTGGAGTAGACGAGCTCCCGGGCGGGAGTTTAGTGCTGTGGTCAGGAGTGGCAAACACCGAGCACGCCTGCCAGGGAGTGGGAATTCTACTATCCGGCCGCTTGGCAGAATGTATGATAAGTTATGATGCGGTGAGCCCCAGACTTATTTGGGCTCGCTTTAAAATAGGCCTTACCCGACTATTTTTAGTCGCGGTGTATGCTCCGGTGGCCTCAGCGGACACTTGCGACCTGAATAAGTTCTGGGAATGTGTGAGTAATGTTCTAGAGACGAAAGAAGGGAATGAAAAGCTGATTATTTGTGGTGATCTGAATGGATGGGTCGGGACAGCCCGTAAGGATTACGAGGCAGTACTCGGCAAGTATGGTGATAAGAGAGTGAACGAGGCAGGCAAGCTGATATTAGATGTATGCATGGAGAGAGACCTTTTTGTGGCGAACACCATGTTCGACCACAAGAGGATTCATCAGTATACATGGGAACGGAAAAATGAGCGAAGCATGATAGATCTGTTTCTAATAGATCAGCGACAGGTGATGGACACCAGGGTGTATAGGGGAACCGACCTGGGAACGGACCACTTTCTAGTTATAACTAGAATAAGAGGTCTGTTCGTGGGCTGGCGATCCCGTGCTGGGGGTCCCTGTTCTGCAGTCGCAGACTGCATCAAAAGCTGGAGGCTTCAAGATGCGGCTATTAGAGACAGATATCAAGAAAGGGTATCTGAACAGCTAGCCTGTCCCCCGAAAGATGTGTTTGAGAGGGTCGATGTTTGTTGGCAGTTCCTTAAGTCCAGCATTTTATGCGCCGCGAAAGAGGTTTGTGGCATTTCGAAAGGGCGGACAACCAAAAATGGCGATGGTTGGTGGGATCATGAAGTGAAAGAAGAAGTTAAAAAGAAGAAGGATGCAAGGCAAGACATTTTGGCTATGTCCAGCTCAAGTGAAAGTATGAAAGAAAAGATGAATGAAAAATATCGCCTGCTAAAAAATCGTACGAAAGAGATAATAGCTCAGAAGCGTGAGAGGTTCCAAATGACTGTAGACGAAAAACTGTCGCATAATATCAAGGACAATGCAAAACTTTTTTGGAGGGAAGTTAAGAAGTCTAGAAATTGTGTTACAGCTAGTAGTAGGATGAATGTGATTATTTCGAAGGACAATGACATACTGACTGACAGAACAGACGTCCTCAGGCGATGGAGTGAATTCTACAAAGATATGTATGATGATGATGCCGCTGATCTACTCATAGAGCTGCCTCCAACAGAATCTGTCGAGGATCCTATAGCGGATAAAATAAATATGGGAGAGATTGTAAGTGCGATAAGAAGTCTGAAATGTGGAAAAGCTGCGGGAATAGATGGGATTACGGCTGAGATGATCAAGTACGGTGGACCAGCGGTCTGGGACGTCATCTATTTGCTATGCAATCTTTGCTGGGAAAAAGGTGATGTTCCGGACGACTGGAGGCGAGCAGTCACCGTGCCTTTCTATAAAGGAAAGGGATCACGATTGGACTGCTCCAACTACAGAGCCATCAGCTTGGTCAGCTTAGCTAGTAAAGTGTACACGAAGATCCTGACGATAAGAATGCAAGAGCGATCCGAAAGGTTTCTCTGGGAATCCCAAGGTGGATTTAGACCAGGAAGAGGATGTATGGATCAAACCTTCTCGCTTCGCGGAATCGCGGAAAAGTTTTTGGATATTAACCAAAGGGTTTTCTGCGCTTTCGTCGACTTAGAGAAGGCATTTGATAGAGTCGTACGAAAGGAACTCTGGGACGTGTTGCCTGGATATGGAGTGAGCAGTTCCCTACTGCATGCCGTGAAATCACTCTATAGTGATAGCGAGGCGTGCGTTAGGGTTAACGGTGAGATGTCACCCTGGTTTGATGTGAAGTCGGGGGTCAAACAAGGGTGTATCATGTCCGCCTGGCTGTTCATTATATATCTAGATAACTGTCTGAGAGCACTAAGAACGAACGGATGTGGAGTGAAAATGGGAAACTTAGTGGTCAACTGCCTACTATACGCCGATGACGCGGTTTTACTGGCGTCATCAGAGGGCGAACTGCAGTCACTAGTTACCATAATGAAAGAAGAATGTGAAAAGAAGGGGCTGCGCCTAAACGCTGGCAAGACTAAGGTTCTGGTATTCGAAAGAGATGAACAAGTGACCGAGTGTGCAATATCGGTAAATGGGCAAATTCTAGAGCAAGTGAATGATTTGTATATATTGGAAGCATGTTCACACGAAATGGAAAGTATGTAAGAAGGATAACTGCCGGAAATAAGGTGAATGGAGCCATGTCGGCGTTGATGGGCAGTAAAAGTCTGAGCAAGAATGCTCGAGTTGCTGTCCACAACGCGATATTGGTACCTACCTTATTGTATGGCAGCGAATCCTGGGTATGTCAGAGGAAGTATGAAAATAGCTTGAATGCAGTCGAGATGCGATCTCTTCGAAAAATGTGCGGCGTAACGATATTAGATCGAATCCGCAATGAAGAGATTCGCAAATCAACTGGCGTGAATGAGGGCGTGATTGTAAAGATGAAGAAAGGCATGTTACGTTGGTTTGGACACATAGAAAGGATGAGTGAAGAAAGATTGACGAAACAGATATACAAAGCAAAAGTGTGTGCAAGAAGAGGCAGAGGAAGGCCACGTTCCAACTACCTGGATCAAATAGATCGGACTCTCAAGGACGGGAACGTTAAGAGTACTCGAAACCGACGAGCATGTATGAAGAGACTGATGAATGTGGACGAAGCGAAAGAGGTATGTAAGTCTAGAGAGAACTGGCGCTCTATACTCTCTGCCTACCCCGTTAGGGACTTGGCGTGATGATATGTATGTATGTATGTATGTATGTATTTATCTTTAAGTGGGTAGTTTTTTCATTTGTAAATATTGTAAAGATAAAAATGTAGACATTATACATATTATCATACCGCGCCGAGCCACAAAATATAGTCAGACAGAGAAGACCGCTTCATTCACATTAATTTCTCTTTTGTTTTTCAGTTTCATATTCAGGTAGTCTTCTAGATATTCAGGTGTTTATTTACAGGCAAAAAACATAAATAATAAGCTTTTAACTAAACATTGGTTTAATAAGCGGCAAGACCATGTACAAGCAACAGAAAATCTGAGTAAATTTTTAATATTTTCGATCGAGAAGTAAAAAGGAAATAAAAGAGAAATGTTATTTTAATAGTTCTTCGTAAAAGGTTTAGATTACGTGGCACTTGGTTCAGTGCACGTTGTCGGATACACATAAAAGGGGCGGGTCATTATTGTCCAATACGGGCAGCGACCTTTGCTTGTTCAGACGTAATTTTATTGTATTAATTAAATGCCTCCATCAAATATTAACAACAAATTTCAATGGTTAGCAAAACAAATTGGGATGCCAAAATTTAATATCGGGGCAATGAATATTAATTTAATTTTCGTATTAGTATCGGAATTGTTAAGAAACATAATATTTGTAGTATACAGCATGTTTCGTTACGATATCGATTGGTTGGCTTTCAGAATTTTTTAATATCACTAATGCGAAAATAGCAGGTGGTCAGCCCGATGGTAGCATTTGTACGTTTCGCGTAGTCGCCTGCATCACAAAGATTGCAAGTTCCAATACCAACTGTACCGATGAGTTTTTCTTAACGTAAGTACAGTGATTAGTCACACCACGAGCTTTACGATGAAGGAAAACATCGAGAGGTAAACCTGAATACGTTTGAGAGGAAATTTAAAGGCATTCTATGTTTAATCGTCCTTGTGGATCTCTGGCGGAAAGCGGGTGTTTGGGTACAGCCTACATACTTCCTACTCCTTCCATAGCTATAGCCTACCCCTTCGGGAGCCCTTGTGGGAACGCGTGAATATAGAGACGTAGAACTGAGACGGTATTTTTTTATTTAATATGGAACGTTCAATAATACTTACTTGTTACGTTAAATAAAAGGTTTTTGGTTTGATATTGTTACGATGGAAGGTTCTGGAGGGCTTGCCGTGTGAAAGCCATGCCAAACAACAACACTTAGCCGGAAATATAGACAAAAGGATGCAATTAAGAAAGGACGTAAACAACTTGTTTACGTCACCCGGCCATTGTTCTTCGGATGCATTTAAATGGCTATTCCATGAAAGCCTTAATGGCGGTCTAGAACCTTCCACCGATATCTAGAATATCGTACCGGTGCCATATATAAGGCGGTACCCGATGGGCACAGTTAGTTCAGTTGAGAGAGTCAGTTCAGTCAGTTGAGTTCAGTGCGAGTGATCACAAGTGTTTTATCAGTGACTATAGTGAGTGTACAGTATTAGTGAAGTGTTTCAGTGTCTAGTGTTTATTGTGTTCTACTGTTACTGTGTTGTAGTGTACACAGAGTAGAAGTGTTTCAGTACCTAGGGTTTACTGTGTTTTACTAGTACTGTGTTATAGTGAATAGTGCTATAGTGATAGTGTACTGATTTATCGTACAAGTTTCCGGATTATTCAGTGTAATAGAATAAAGTGTCGTTTAAAGTGCATCAACCGGCTATCATTAAATTATCCCGAACCCCAGCTCGTAACAATTGGTGTCAGAAGTGAGGGATAATTATGCCGGTTCTACCAAAAGACGACACTCCGGGAACTCGTACTAGGAGTCAAGGGCGCCAGTTGGAGGCTGCTCCAAGGCGCGAAGGTCCATCCCAGGCAGTGCAGCAAGAGCAGCAGGCTGCGGAATCGACGGCCACTGGCGATGCTAGGAATGCACCGCCAACGAATCCTCAAGTTCCAGCTACCATGGACGTAGCTGCAGTCATGGCGTTGGTAAAGGGGATGGAGCGACGTCAGGATGAGCAAATTCGACGTCAAGAAGAACGTCAGGAAGAGCAAAAGCGACAGCTTCAAGAGCAGCTGACGCGCGATAAAGAAGAGCAAATGCGACGTCAGGAAGAGCAAATGCGACGTCAGGAAGAGCAAATGCGACAGCTTCAAGAGCAGCTGACGCGCGATAAAGAAGAGCAAACGCGACGTCAGGAAAATCGTCAGGAAGAGCAAATGCGACAGCTTCAAGAGCAGCTGACGCGCGATAAAGAAGAGCAAATGCGACGTCAGGAGGAACAAACCCATCTCCTCAAGGAGCTGAGTGTGTATATCGGAAAAGAACTGACAGCAGTCAAAGAAAAGGTGCAACATCAGGGGACTCGCATAACAGACGTCGAGAACAGGATTGACAAAATTGAAGCCCAGATAGCCGTAATACAGAAGACGTTGGGGGCCCTGACATCCGGAAAAGGCATTGTCGCTCCGGTAACCACATTTTCGATGCGAGGATTTAAAGTGCCGCCATTCGATGGAAAATCTTCATGGTCAGCATACAAAGTCCAGTTCGAAGCTGTTGTTAAAGCCAACGGATGGAATGAAGCACAAGCTCTGACTGCGCTCACACTGGGACTACGTGATCAGGCCTTAACTATATTGGAAGCCGTTGGGAAGGATGTGACCTATGAACAACTACTCGAAGCTTTGGAGTCTCGCTACGGTGATGCACATTTGGAGCACGTATTTCATGCCCAGTTGAAGGACCGAACCCAACGTAGCGGGGAAAACTTGCAACAATGGGCTCTGGAAATCGAGAAGCTTGTACGCAAAGCGTACCAGTCAGCGCCTACGTTCATAGCAGGATACCTGGTCCAAGCTTTCATCGACGGAATACGTGACCTGGAAATACGAGCTGCTGTCAGGCTTGGACATCACGAAAGCCTCAAGGATGCTTTGGCTCATGCCCTGGAAGTTGAGGCAGCACGTCAAGATTATCGGTCCCATCGAATCCGGGAAGTGATAACACCTATCCAAGATAGTCGACCGAAATTTAGTCCTCGGTGCTTCCATTGTGGTGAAAAAGGCCACCTGAAATTTAACTGCCCAGATAGAGCAAGCCGAGACGGGACCAACATAAAAGCAAGGGCTACGTGGCGAGTAGCGGATGATTTTAAAGGAGCCCCAAGACTATTGAACTCTCAAGCCTACGACAGAGGTAAATCTCACGGAAACGCAGACGCATTATCAAGAAGATCTTGCTCAGATGACTACAAACATTGTGCAAGGAAAGAAATGAAAGAGACTGTACCCATTAGAATGCTGCGAACAAATGATTGGAAGGAAGCGTTACGAACAGCGCAACGAAAGGATCTCGATATCAGGCCAATTAAGGAAAAGATGAAGACCCGTTGTAATAAATATCTTAGCAGTCCTGGATTCAGCGAGGGATCCCTGGTGTGGCTTCACAATCCAGTACGCAAGAAAGAAAGATTTTCGAAGCTACAGGCAAGATGGGATGGACCATACCGGATTGTCACTAGGATCAACGATGTGACATATCGGATACAAAAGGGACCACGAGGAGCTCCGAAGGTCGTCCACGTCGATCGATTGGCGCGCTACCATGGGTCTAGCGATGCTCGGGACGAGCATGTCTAAGGAGGGGGCAGTGTTACGATGGAAGGTTCTGGAGGGCTTGCCGTGTGAAAGCCATGCCAAACAACAACACTTAGCCGGAAATATAGACAAAAGGATGCAATTAAGAAAGGACGTAAACAACTTGTTTACGTCACCCGGCCATTGTTCTTCGGATGCATTTAAATGGCTATTCCATGAAAGCCTTAATGGCGGTCTAGAACCTTCCACCGATATCTAGAATATCGTACCGGTGCCATATATAAGGCGGTACCCGATGGGCACAGTTAGTTCAGTTGAGAGAGTCAGTTCAGTCAGTTGAGTTCAGTGCGAGTGATCACAAGTGTTTTATCAGTGACTATAGTGAGTGTACAGTATTAGTGAAGTGTTTCAGTGTCTAGTGTTTATTGTGTTCTACTGTTACTGTGTTGTAGTGTACACAGAGTAGAAGTGTTTCAGTACCTAGGGTTTACTGTGTTTTACTAGTACTGTGTTATAGTGAATAGTGCTATAGTGATAGTGTACTGATTTATCGTACAAGTTTCCGGATTATTCAGTGTAATAGAATAAAGTGTCGTTTAAAGTGCATCAACCGGCTATCATTAAATTATCCCGAACCCCAGCTCGTAACAATATCTACAAATTTTGAGATTTCTCTGATATCGTGGGGAAACTTTCAATCATTGGAGAGGTAATTCAATGACGTATGTATAATTGTGTTTACAAAGCATGGTCACCTAAATATAATATCTCCGAAAAAAGAGGTTGCTAATACCTCACCGTACACCTCACCTACCTCAAGAGAGGTAGGGCACAACGGGTTTCCAGTTTGAATTTGGACCACATTATATTTATTATTATAGGACTTTGTGTTCCTACGCGATGAATAAGGTTTCCAGTAATGAGCTCCTTGGGGACGGGGGAGGATTGTTTATTATGTTGGCAGTAGATGGATTAGTCCCATTATGCTGCCAACACAGTATAACTCTCCCAACACATAGTGGCAACGCGCAAATGATACTTCGATATCGTGGGCGTAAATAGGCAGCGGTAACCGTTTCCCACCACGTGGGCCGTATGCTTATTTGCCACTCTTTTTGAATAAAAAAAACCTCTGTGTAACCCTTCAGGGAATACTTGCGAACATATAGACTAGTCTAGTGGTAGGTAGGTAGGACCCAAATCTTTTATTTTTGTACCCTCTTCATTATATTTACTTCTTGAGATTGGGTTAATTGTGAATCGTCAAATTTTAAACTACCCTTCATTTAGCCCCTCGAGCGATTTGAACAAAGTTTCGACAGCGCGAGGAAATACCTACTGATGAATAATTAACTAGATGTTTCGATCACAGCCTTAATTGGATGAAATTTGAAAGTACCCGTTTACAAGTTGAAAGGATTTAATAAATTATTGTAATACTTATTTGTTACAATCTCTTGCTCTATTCAAAGTATAAACGCTTCATCATTATAGATAGTGTCATCCACGAAGACGCGCCCCACTATTCTTTACATTTTACCCTACATTTTATAGTGTAAGTATTCGAAAGGGAAACCCTTTATGCCCCACTTCTCTTAAACTCTCTGTTTAGAAGATACGAGCTTAAACCATTATACATTTTATCTCAGCAAGCAAAAGATTTTGCAATTTTTCAAGAGGGTAACACTCGGTCGTAAAGTAAAAATGTTTTCTAGGCCGTAACACACATAGAGTATACTATAAAACTTCAGCTAAGGCTGTGTGCACAACGGAGGTAGTAAGCGAACGTCACCGGATTAATTGTATACTTAATTCAACCTACTTTAGTGTAGATACTGTCTTAGATTGCTTGAATATAGCAAAGTGAAGTAGAGACAAAAAGGTAGGCCTTCTTTGAGTTGCTTGACTGGGGTCATACTTCGACCTTACAGAAGCTCGGAACCAAAGACTCCGCAAGAGATGGTTGTGTTGGCAGGCGAGAGATTGGTCCCCTATACTGGTAAAACAGTTTCCAACTAAATCAAATTGATCGGACGCTCAAGGACGGGATCGTCAAGAGTACCTACTCGAAACCGACGAGCATGTATGAAAGACGCTGATGAATGAACGAAGCGAAAGAGGTATGTAAGTCTAGAGAACTGGCGCTCTATACTCTCTGCCTACCCTGTTAGGGACTCGGCGTGATGAGATGATACTTGTAAAACAGTCATCCTCTGAATATAGCCAACATGCAAGTGACTTCAAGTATTAACATTTTTGATAATAAAGGACTAGGTACTTACCAACAGATTTGTAGTAATGAAAAGTAGAAGCGAGGAATACCTATGGTGTTAGAAATATCCATAAGCCATGCGTTGTTTGTGACGCAATATATTCTCTATCCAAATATATCAAGTTACCATACCACAAGCTTTGCTTAATTTGGGGCTATGTCAGTTTGTGTGGAATTGTTATAAATAATTTATATATATATATATCCTCACGCCTTCCCACAAGGGTCCCCGAAGGGGTAGGCAGAGGTGTATAGGTAATACCCACACACCACTTTCCGCCAGAGGTATTTTAGGTGCCAACGTGACAGATGGCGAGTCCATCGCCGTTACTCAAGCACGACTATACATACGCCTTTGAATTGCTTCTCAGACGTATACAGGTTTCCTCTCGATGTTTTCCTTCACCGTAAAGCTCGTGGTGTGACTAATCACTGTACTTAAGTTCAGAAAAACTCATTGGTACAGTCGGGATTCGAACTTGCGACCTTTGCGTCGCAGGCAACTGCTCGAACCACTCGGCCACCACGGCAATTGTCCCTAGGTATTTATTTTTTGTATAAAATTTTTTTTAATACAAAAAAGTTTATTTTATTTATTTATTGGTATTAAAATCATCCCTAGCGCAGTAATCGGATGAACAGCGTTCACGAAGCTTAATCGAAATATAGACTCAGCCTTAGCTCCTAGGAAATAGTAGCTTGGCCTCATTTTTACTTCGCGGTAAGCAAACTGAGAGGTCTATTTCTATCGTCGGATGTTGTGAGGAAAATGTCTCCGAGACCTTTAAGCCGCGGGCTTTAATTGCTTGTTAGATCACGCCGACTGGTTTAGTATTAAGTTTAGTGTCTTTTCGTATTTCAGGCGTAATAATGCCTTATCTAAGAAAAGTTCCAACGTATGGGGTTCTGAATTTATGACTTATTCGTGTTTTTTAATTAATCTCATTGTTATTGAGTGAATCAAAGGCATTTTTTTCTTTCCGTATTTAAAAATAGGTAATACTATGTCTCAATGCAACTAATGCTTTCTGCATACCCTTCATATAGCAATGTTTTTCCTCGGATGTGTACTACGTAGGTGTTAACGGTATTCTCTAGCACTGGGATCGCCATCTGTCACATTGGCACGTAATAAATACGGCAGGGCCGACCTGGAGTAAGATCGCCGCATCAAGATCAGCTTGGAAATCCATGCAAGAGGCATATGTCCAGCAGTGGACGCATATATGCTGAGAAAGAAAGAAAGAAGAAAGAAATACCTCTGGCAGAAATTGGGTGTATGGGTAGTACTATTTGGGGATCATTGTGGGTGACGTGAAAATATATCAACAAAAGTAGGTATTTTCCCAAGTAGTAAAACATATATGTGAATGAAAGTGTTGGAAGGGGTAAGACCTAGACGGACGTTTCTAGACCAAATTAGGGACGTCTTGAAAAAAGGTCAGGTCAAGAGTACCCTAAACCGAAGAGCATGTATCAAGAGAATAATGAAAGTGGACGAAGCGAAAGAAGTATGTAAGGATCGCAAGTAAAAAGTAGTGGTCTCTGCCTACCCCTACGGGAAAGAGGCGTGATTATATGTATGATTGTATGTAGTAAAAGATATCTGAACCTCAAACGACACATGAATGCTTAAATTTCCAAACATTAAATATCAAAGCCTTTAAAAACCTACACATACATACATAAACCCACGTACGACGAAGCATTGGTTTACAATGCGGGACAGTAAACCCAGGGTACCAAATAAACCAGTTATTCTAACGAACCAGTTTCGTAGCTGACTATTTTATGGTCAGCTACGGAGGAATAAAGAGTTTTCTGGTAATATCGTGTGGTGCGATCTAGAGCATAAGAGATAGCGTTTTACAGACTGTAGAGAATCACAATAATCCGTAAAGTTCGAATCCCGACTGTACCAATGAACTTAAGTACAGTGATTAGCCACACCACGAACTTTACGGTGAAGGATAACTTCGAGAGGAAACCTGCATACTTCTAAGAAGCAATTCAAAGGCGTATGTATAGTGCTTGAGTAACGGCGATAGACTTGCAATCTGTCACGTTGGCACCTAAAACATATCTCAATCGGAAATTGGCTGTGTGGATACTACCTATACATCTATGCGTTCCCCTTCGGGGACCCTTGTGGAAAGGCGTGAGGATATACATATATATATATACGGGAAATTCATCCCCTATACCTTGGAACCACAAAGGTCTCGCACTGCGCGGTTCCAAAGGAGTTTCCTTCCGAGAACACTCAAGCTGTGGTCCTCGTTCAATGAGTTCCCCGTTGTGGTTTTCCCTGGAGAGTACAGCATGGAGTTCTTCAAGAAGGGTGTGAAAGGATTCCTGCAGGGTCGGCAGCGCGCGAGCATTAGCCTGGTGTTGCAAGCGTCCATAGGCGGCGGTAACCGCTTACCATCAGGCGGACCGCATAATTGTTTACCACCCTTGTGGTATAAAAAAAAAAAAAAACATTCCAGATAAAATTTAACAATGACGTGCAGCTAGTCAGATATAAAAGTTTATGTCAAAGCACTTTGACTTAACGCTTCTAATTTAAGCCCGGGTCGCTGAGTGTGGTCAGAGCTTAGTCCTTTATTTATACTCGCCATTCCCAACGCCTTACTCAGCCTAGCCTTTAATGCGGGTATATCAATGTGACTTACTGGTTTTTATGTAAAAAAGTTGAATCCCCAAATAGTCATTGAAACAGTCTGCTTACAAAGGCAGTGGTGTGGTTTAGTTTTTTTAGTTAAAGGTTTAGTGGCGATTGCCAAGTTGATTTTTCTGTTCAAATGCATGACGTAATAATTCAGTGTGTGAAAGAAACAGACTTATAGGCGACATATGCGTCTGTGCCTTTCGTATCCTTAACAAAAGCACGACATAGTAGTAGATATAAGCTAGTTTGTTTTTTTATATCTACATATTTAGCGTACACATGTAAATAAATAAGCAGCGTGGCGGCCGAGCTGTTCGAGTACGTGCCTGCTACCCAAATATTGCAAGTTCGAATCCCGACTGTACCAATGAGTTTACTGAACTTAAGTACAGTGATTCGACACTACGAGCTTTACGATGAAGGAAAACATCGAGAGGAAACCTGCATACCTGTATTTATTATTAACGTTATAATGTGTTAATTTAGCTAATACAATTTCTGTGACAAATTTCATCCAATTACGCGAAGCATTTTTGCGTGCAAAAAAGCACGTTAGATTGTCCTCATTAATGCTTCCATATTTGGATTATCCATAAGAGTTCCTTATAAACCTTTGTCGTATGGAATAGCAGCAAAGATCCATATTTTCTAGATAAAGGGCACTTGACTCCCCGGTATCTCTCATTATTTATCGTTCAATGATTGTTGAAGGGTTTTCTTTGAATTGCTGGCGCTGCTTTCCTTTTTATTCCCACTACGTTAATCTTATATAGTATTTTTTTTCCTTTTTTTGAATACATATATCCTCACGCCTTCCCACAAGGGTCCGGTCGATTTGATCTAGGTAGTTATGATGCTATCCATTAGCCAATTCTTCTGCATTTGTTTTCTATATTTCTTTCGATTACATTAAATGTAGGATGTATATAAATATAAATATTCCAAAATGGTACGTTTACGTTGGTTTGGATACATAGAAAGGATGAGTGAAGAATTGACGAAACAGATATACAAAGCAGCCGTGGTGGCCGAGTGGTTCGAGCAGTTGCCTGCGACGCAAAGGTCGCAAGTTCGAATCCCGACTGTACCAATGAGTTTTTCTGAACTTAAGTACAGTGATTAGTCACACCACGAGCTTTACGGTGAAGGAAAACATCGAGAGGAAACCTGCATACGTCTGAGAAGAAATTCAAAGGCGTATGTATAGTAGTGCTTGAGTAACGGCGATGTACTCGCCATCTGTCACGTTGGCACCTAATATACCTCAGGCGGAAAGTGGGTGTGTGGGTATTACCTATACACCTCTGCCTACCCCTTCGGGGACCCTTGTGGGAAGGCGTGAGGATATCATCAGATATACAAAGCAAATGTGTGTGCAAGAAGAGGCAGAGGAAGGCCACGTTCCAACTACCTTGATCAAATCGATCGGACTCTCAAGGACGGGAACGTTAAGAGTACTCGAAACCGACAAGCATGTATGAAGAGACTGATGAATGTGGACGAAGCGAAAGAGGTATGTAAGTCTAGAGAGACCTGGTACTCTCTGCCTACCCCGTTAGGGACTTGGCGTGATGATATATATGTATGTATGTATTCCAAAATGGTAATATTAGATATTTCATAAATTTGTTCAATCATTTGTAATGAGTAAACTCAAAATCTAGTTTTTGCCGATTTAAAGAAATCTTTTATCTATGTAAAATTACATTGATTCCGGGGCACCTATAGTATATAATAAAATCGTTATCAACATGTAATGTTATCAAACTACAGTAGTAAATAGAGCCTACTGCTGTATAGATAGTGCCATCCACGAAGACGCGCCCCACTTTTCTACCTCATAGTTCATAGTGTAAGTGTGCAACCTTCCACTAATGTTTGAGTATATCGGTGCACACTGACTACCTATGAGTGCACACGCACACTACAATTCATAGACTCGGGTCGTACTCCCAGCATCCCGCGACACATTCGACTAGAAATTGGTGGGACGCGTTTTCGTGAATGGCACTATCTATACATAGCAATCTACTGTCCCCGTCGGCAAAATAGGTCGAAGAGCGTGACGTCTGCAACATGGAAGTAAACAACATTAAGGTAACGAAATAAGTTCCAAACTTATCGCATTAGGCAGAAGTACTAATAAACACATCCTTAATATAATTTGTGTAGCGCTGATAAATTATCATTACGTTCAGAAGTCGGTACTCTTATGATAATGAGAAAAAATATTCCTGTTTTGCCTCCTGCACGCTGTTACGACTGCACTATAGCGGTGGTACAGAATAAAAAAATCACAATTCAAATTCACAATTCGGTGTCCTAAATAAATAAACATAAAATTATCGTAACTACCAATTCTAAGAATATTATCAGGAAAAAGAACGGTGACACATAACCTCGAGTAATAATCTCTAGTAGTTTTAAGCATTAGTTCTCTTTTAGTGATGATAAAAACCATGTACATATGGATACCATGGAGTCGAGTATTCTGTCTGTACAAAAGAGCCGTTAAGATTTGTCACACACCTTGCGCAAGACAGGGACTAGGATCAACATCTATAAGATGATTACAAATATTCACTAGGTGGAGGGGCACCTTAAGGAGAAGAGCTGAATGTAGAATAGACTGAGCATTTATCACTTTGGCATCTAAATATTTATATACAGTGTAAATTGGGTTTCAGTTCTCTATTGTATCATCGTGGCCGAGTGGGTTGAACGGTCTCCTACAAACAAAGATTACAAGATCGAATCCTGACTGTACAAGTCACACCTCATGCTTTACGGTGAAGAAAAACATCGAGAGGAAACCTACATAAGATAGAAAATAAATTCAAAGACTTGTGTACCTTTTTAATATATAATATATCCCATTAGGGTCATATAATATTCCCACAAGGGTCGCCGAAGGGGTAGGCAGAGATGTATAGGTAATACCCACACACCCACTTTCCGCCAGAGGTATATTAGGTGCCAACGTGACAGATGGCGAGTCCCTCGCCGTTACTCAAGCACGACTATACATACGCCTTTGAATAAGTAAGCAAGGTTTCGATCTTGTAATCTTTGTTTGTAGGAGACCGTTCAACCCACTCGGCCACGATGATAAAGCTCGTGGTGTGATTAATCACTGTACTTAAGTTTAGAAAAACTCATTGGTACAGTCGGGATTCGAACTTGCGACCTTTGCGTCGCAGGCAACTGCTCGAACCACTCGGCCACCACGGCGCTACCTGTACCTATAGCTACACTAGTGGCTGGCCTTTTGTCATATTGGCACGTAAAATATGTCCCCGATGAATAGTGGATATGTACGTAAGGGTACAGCCTTACACTTCACTGCCTACCCTGACGGGGACCCTTATGGGGAAGCGGGAAGATAAATGTATACCTATAGTTACAGAATGTTTATAAGCATTAAGTTCGTGACCTTTACGCATCACAAAACGTTTAACTCTCTCTCTTGTCTCATCTTACGCCCAACCCTACTACTTAACAACTTGGCGAGGAGTTGTGGTATCAAATTCGCATCTCGACACGCGTGTAGGATATTCTCAAGCAATTCATTTTCGTTGGCCTCAAATCGTCAGCTTCTGTGGACTTCCTGTGTTTGAGTACAAATTTATTATTTTGGCAGGCTGACAGCTCACTTGGCTCGAGATGTTTATTTGATCTTATCTATCAAATGCGCTGATTAGATTACAAAACAAAGTGAATTAGGTCGTGACGGCTGCGGATCGATTATATTCTCGATTTTTTTTCTGCAAGGATACATACATACATCATCACGCCGAGTCCCTAAAGGGGTAGGCAGAGAGTATAAAACGCCAGTTCTCTCTAGACTTGCATACCTCTTTCGCTTCGTCCACATTCATCAGTCTCTTCATACATGCTCGTTGGTTTCGAATACTCTTGACGTTCCCGTCCTTGAGCGTCCGATCGATTTGATCTTGGTAGTTGGACCTACCTATATCAAATCGATCGATATCTAAAAATAATGTTTAATAATAATAGTAATAAACAATGAAAAGTCGCGGCCAACACCTAGTATCCGTGAAATAGAATAATGGAACGCGGCAATCCATTTCGCAATTAATGTAAAAGCCACTCTAAATAAACGTTTACCCTAAATACTATCAATACATACAATACATACAAGAGACGGAGCGTGCTCGTTCAAATAACCCCGACGAGATGAAAAATGATATTTTAAAATAAAAAATCTTTTTTAATGCTAGGCTGATACAGTGTCTATCTCGAATCTCATCACGCCAAGTCCCTAACGGGGTAGGCAGAGAGTATAGAGCACCAGTTCTCTCTAGACTTACATACCTCTTTCGCTTCGTCCACATTCATCAGTCTCTTCATACATGCTCATCGGTTTCGAGTACTGTATATTAAATACTAAAATATAAATATAAATACTCTCTGCCAACCCCGTTAGGGACTCGACGTGATATGTATGAGTAAAAAATACTATTTTATACTGAAATATATAAATGATTCTAAAGGTAAGTAAATTATGTTTTATAATGAACTTGACCTTATAATCTAATCTAGGACTCTACAACACTTGTGTCTTTGACCTATTTCCAGCAATTCCACACTATTTGATCTAGACCCAAACTTGCTTATATATATACATATATATACATACATACATATCATCACGCCAAGTCCCTAGCGGGGTAGGCAGAGAGTATAGAGCGCCAGTTCTCTCTAGACTTCATACCTCTTTCGCATATATTATTTGATTAGTTGTCCCGCGCAGATTCGCTTGGCTGAAAAAATACATTTCCTTAAAAATGATCGCAGCGCCACCTATTGGGTCCAATTTTGAATCGAAACCATTCTCGACACACAGAAAATTTCACTAAAATCGGTCCTGCCGTTTTGGAGGAGTTCAGTGACCCCACGTATAGAAGAAATGTAATATATCAAGATATACCCATATTGATGTATTTACATACTTTCATACATAGGGCATTGAAGTGAACGTTTTTGCTACTGGCTCAGTTCGGATTGCAAGACATGCGGGATAAAATACGCCAGTAACAGTTTAAAGTGAATATTAAAGCGTAGTGCTTAAGCGCGTGCATATGCCAGGCAATGTTTCTGTCAGGAAAGCGACCAACTTGTTTTGTAATATAATGTGGTAATGCAAATTGCAAAATGCAAATTGGTGGTGATTTATAAATTCCAATATTCACAACTCTTACTAATTCAAATATCGAATGTGTATTTATAAAACGCCACCTGTCCGGCTTAGTAAATTGTGTGTTATGTTTGACATCGCCCATTGCACTTGGCATCGTTCCAACAGCAATATATACATAACATACATATATAAGTATATATTATTACATATTATGTCATCACGCCGGATCTTTCAAGGGCGGGAGAAAAGCAAAAATCTAAATCAATAACATTTTATTTAACGTAAGCGACACAGGAAACTCGTATTGAACGTCATATAATTAACTAGCTGTCCCGCCCAGCTTCGCTCGGGTGAAAAAGTTAAATTGCCCGTAACACGATCGCAGCGCCACCTATTGGGTCCAATTGTAAATCTAAACCATTCTCGAATCTAGCTTAAGACACACAGAAAGCTTCGCCCGGGTAAAAAGGTAAAATTCTTGAAACTCGATCGCAGCGCCACCTATCGGGTCCAATTTAATATAGCCTATGTTACTCGGGGATAATGTAGCTTTCCAATGGTGAAAGAATTTTTGAAATCGGTCCAATAGTTTCGGAGCCTATTCATTACAAACAAACAAACAAACAAACAAACAAATCTTTCCTCTTTATAATATTAGTATAGATATAAAAACTACAGATACCACCGTTTACAAGAAAAAAATCTGCCTGGAAAACTCCTCGGTTTCCTTTTTTAACATTTGTTCCCTTTTACGTAGGTGTAGAAAGATATTAAACTTACATATAAACTCTGTACAAGAGTAGAGATCCATTGCTATCAATGGTGGTATTGGTCAAGCGCCTTTCTAGACATTCTTTCTTTACAGACCTATTTCGTTTCATCCAAAACCATCTGCCCTTTCGTACATGCTCGCTGGTTTTGACTACTCTTGATAATCCTCCTTGATTATCCTTGAATGATCGAAGTAGTAGGGCCGTGGTCTTCCACTGCCTCTTCTTACACCCGCCGAAACATCTTATACGATGGTATATGTTATATATATTTTTTTTTATACCACTTGGGTGGCAAATAAGCATCCGGTCCGCCTGATGGTAAGCGGTTACCGCCGCCTATGGACGCTTGTAACACCAGGAGTATCACTCGCGCGCTGCCGACCCTGCAGGAATCTTTTCACACCCTTCTTGAAGAACTCCATGCTGTACTCTCCAGGGAAAAACTCAACGGGGAGCTCATTCCACAGCCTGAGCAATTATTAATGATTGATTAATTATACTAATGTCTTTACTGAAAAATATAGCTTTGACAGTTTTAAAAGACACGAGTAAAGGTCGTGCTCGATAGCGATGTACTCGCTTCCGTCACGTTGGCACTTCAAGTTATCTCCAGATAAAGAGTGTTGGTAAACCTTACGAGAAGACCTTAATTACCAGGGAAAAAAATATTTGTGTCAAATTTATTTTATAATCAATTATTACAACAAATATATATATGCTGTGTATATAATTTTAACTATTTAGAGTAATTGGCTACTGGCCGTTCTAATGTGTATTTTAAAATAATAATTTAATAAAACCGGTTTATGCTAATTTTAATTTGATATCTGTAAATCTTTATCAGGATATTGTATCCTATCTAATATTAATATATCCTCTCACTTTAGTTCTTTCTATCTATTGTCCTACTGCTCTTTCGACTTAATTCCGTAGGAATAATATTAACCTCATAATATATCCTCACGCCATCCCACAAGGGTCCCCGAAGGGGTAGGCAGAGGTGTATAGGTAATACCCACACACCCACTTTCCGCAGGTATATTTGGTGCCAACGTGACAGATGGCGAGTCCATCGCCGTTCCTCAAGCACGACTATACATACGCCTTTGAATTTCTTCTCAGACGTATGCAGATTTCCTCTCGATGTTTTCCTTAAACGTAAAGCTAGTGGTGTGACTAATCACTGTACTTAAGTTCAGAAAAACTCATTGGTACAGTCGGGATTCGAACTTGCGATCTTTGTGTCGCAGGCAACTGCTCGAACCACTCGGCCACCACGACTTATAATATAAACCTAAAGCACTATTGTGTTTAAATTAACCTTATAAAAGGTATTGCTTTGTCTTGTTCGTGAGCCTGTATTCTTAAGTAAAGATAAATGAAAACCTTCTTAAAGATTTACAGAAAGATCCTAATTCAAATGCTTATAAGATAATTTAGTTCAAATGCGGTGCTCTATTTTGTTCACGTATCCATTGCCAGTCATCAAATTGGCGACGATATGACAATACTGCATCAATAGCTGCATTGTTTTCTCCATTGTGTTGAAGCTTTACGAGTTCATTTAGTACTTCATCTGTTTTCAGCAAGGATTTCAATCATCAATGAACGAATTATTTATTGTGATCGAACGTGTTTGCAGTACCACAATTTACGCTACCGAGATTTTGCTGATTTACTTATAGTATTTGCACAATGCTTGATCTCAATGAATACTATGTGCCTTCGCGGTTTCACCCGCGTTAATACAGAATATATATTAAAGATTACTGCTCTGAGTCTGCGTCAAGAGAACTCAGACCCGGCGAGCATGGATGAAGAGACTGATGAATGTGGACGAAGCGAAAGAGGTATGTAAGGCTAGAGAGGACTGGCGCTCTACTCTCTCTGTCTGCCTGGTTTGGGACTCGGCGTGATGATATATATGTGTGATTACTTCTTTGCTGCCTTAAAAAGTAACATGTTTATTTATATGTACATTAGTCTTTATAAATAGTCTTCCTAAATGTACGGGCTATATCTTATAAAAGAAAGTTGGATCGGAGTATTAACTCCAGAGATTGAACAAACAAACAAACACTGTCCTTTTATATAAATATATAGATTTACGTCGTTTATTTGAAAGTAATCCTTAGATATGATCATTTGTGAATTGAAATATTACAATATTTTATTGTTGCAGTCTGATTTTGGCAGGGATTGTTATTAGCTACTCATGTTTCCGCATGCACGTATCTGTTTTAGCCCGAGGATGTTATGAACTATGTTTCTACTAATAGCCTTTATCTGCCTTGCGGCTGATAGCAGTCTCGAATTAAATCTAGGCATGAGCTAGACGGCTGAATTTAATATGGAAATCTAAAAGAGAATACGGACTTTAAAATGTCAATGTCAGGCATTATAATGTTAGTAAAGGAATGTTGACGAACTTGAGGGATTTATTTGCTGTTAATGTTCTGAGTCCTCTAAAATTTTGAGTAACCCAAAAACTGGCTAAATTAATAGTGGATTATAGTTAGTTAGATTATAATTGATTAAAGATGATTAGTTTTCTTCATTGCTTTGGGATCCAGTTTTGCGATCATTTGTCTTGGCTAATTTAAAAAGCCAATAAAAACCTTTTGATTTGCGTTCAATATTTTAATAATAGCTTTTCAATAATTTCATATTTCATGCAACTATTTTATTTATACGTATAAATCATACGAATGAATGAATTTTTATATCTAGGAAGCATGTTCACACGAGATGGAAAGTATGAAAATGATATTGAAAGAAGGATAACTGCCGGAAATAAGGTGAATGTGGCTCCATTCACCTTGTCGGCGTTGATGGGCAGTAAAAGTCTGAGCAAGAATGCTCGAGTTGCTGTCCACAATGCGATATTGGTACCTACCTTATTGTATGGCAGCGAATCCTGGGTATGTCAGAGGAAGTATGAAAATAGCTTGAATGCAGTTGAGATGCGATCTCTTCGAAAAATGTGCGGCGTAACTATATTAAATCGAATCCGCAATGAAGAGATTCGCAAATCAACTGGCGTGAATGAGGGCGTGATTGTAAAGATGAAGAAAGGCATGTTACATAGGTTTGGACACATAGAAAGGATGAGTGAAGAAAGATTGACGAAACAGATATACAAAGCAAAAGTGTGTGCAAGAAGAGGCAGAGGAAGGCCACGTCTGTGATAAGTTTCAGTACGTGTGTGTTAATATTTCCGCCTCGATTATCGTTTTATCAGAGAATTGGCGTTCTTCTCTCTCTGCCTACGCCCTGAGGGAGATGTGAGTGTGTGTGAATATAATTTTACGTAAGGTTTTAAACTGTTATGTCAAACTTACAAGATTTGGTTTAATCGTTTTTTTGGCAACGAACCTTAAAATAATAAATTCTAATCCAGCCGTATATTTCACTGTCCAATAATCCGTGAGTTTATTATTGTAATCCTAAATCACTTAAATATACTTTATCGAAAATAGAAAACGATCGAACACTATTTTACAGTTCTATGTAGCAGTGAATAATTTTCTATTAAGGTCAAAAAAGCTTTTCTGAAATTAGAAAATAGTCGACAATATTTCTTCAAACTCCAAAACAGTATTGAAATAAGTACTAACATTGTTTCAGCCAATGACATCACTAAGTACGGTTGTATTGGTGTCAACGCCCCATTGTTGACGAGATTTTTGTCTTTCAGCCAATCTTATGTCTAAACAAAATCTTAATTAAAACCATCATGGCTCCATAATTGACGGACAAGGTTTATAATAGAAACTAATGGTACTGGTACTGGTACTGGAGCAAATAAATATTCAAATATTTGAATAAACGAAGCGATGTTTTTGGGATTCGATTCCATAGGATCCATGATGTTCGCTGCCATAAGAGGACTGACACTGCACTCCGTTAATATGATGCCCGGTGAGCCGGAGAAGACGTAGAAAACACGTTCAGAATTTGCTGTTACCTTAATGGGGCGGCACATCTTTACAGAAGATCATAATCATCAGAATCTGCTTCTGGGTAGGCAGCACAGTGTATTTAACTTATCTTCCTTGACTCTATGTCGGTATTTAGACGGCAGAAAAAATCGTACCTTAATTTATATATATTCTTCCCACAAGGGTTCCCGAAGGGGTAGGCAGAGGTGTATAAGTAATACCCTTACACCCACTTTCTGCCAGAAATATATTGTAGGTGCCAACGTGACAGAAGGCGAGTCCATCACCGTTACTCAAGCACGACTATACATACGCATTTGAATTGCTCTCAGACGTATGCAGGTTTCCTCTCGATGTTTTCCTTCACCGTAAAGCTAGTGGTGCGACTAATCACTGTATTAAGTTCAGAAAAACTCATTGGTACAGTCGGGCTTCGAACTTTCGATCTTTGGGTCGCAGGCAACTAATCCCTCGGCAATCTTAATTTTAATTTTTAGTATAACTTTACAAATTTTAAAATATTAAACATAACTTAAAAACTAGCTATTCCAAATATGGGTGTGATGAATGAAGTCAGGGTGAGTTTTATATCCACTAACAATACGTAGAGTAAAACAACCCGTTTTATTTGTAAAAACATAACATACATCGTAATGTAATATTAAATTTTATGAGCGAATTGATAATGCTAATATTTTGGCTGGCAGCCATGTCGGCGCTTTATGTGTGGTGACAAAACTATTTTGGGATCTTTTCAGTGTTTGAAGAGTTCAATTCTCCAAGGTTACGTTTTCGAGGTCGAGTTAATTACAATGCTCGTTGGTCGTTTACGGTCATTATTATGCATATTGTCTGCTTTTGTTTAAGAGTAATCTGTAGTCACTGAAAATGTTTTTATTTTATCTTCGGTATATGTAATGGTACTTGCCTCAAATGCCAGTATTCAGTTTGAATTTTCATACTTATTTACAATGCGGGATAAAACCGTTCTTACATATGTACATAGTCTTTGAAATTCTTCTTAAACGTATAGTTTATCTTCGGTGTTTTTTTTTACCGTACTACTCGTGGTTTGAATAATCACTTAAGGTACTCAAGTTCAGAAAGAAATGGTACAGTCGGGATTCGAACTAGCAATCTTACTACTCGAACCATTCGGCCACCACGACTTCTTCACACACTTGTTTATATTATACTAGCTTATGCCCGCGGCTTCGCCCGCGTGGCGTTCGACAAAGGAGCTTTGGAAATTTTCCTGCTAGAATCGTCGCTGCTCGTTCAGCCGCTATGCCGTGAAAGAGCATCATACATTATAATATAAGAACTATTCCTAGGTATAAGCTATCATTTCAACTTTCAGCCAAATCGGTTCAGCCATTTGGCCGTGAAAGAACCGCAATCATCCAAGCTTACAAACTTTCACATTTATAATATTACTAAGTAGTCTGATAAGATAAGATAAGATTAGAGGTAAATAAAATTTGAATAAATCTAAGACACCTAAAATGAACGAAAAACAAATGAATTTAGAACACATTCAACTCGTTATGTCTTTTTAAACAGACATCCATAAAGTTACAATACCTGTCAACTGTCAAAATATTCAAATGACACCTGCCATTTTTGACAACCAGGAATGTATGGTTCTACTGTTCTGAATTTTAATTACATTTAAATACAGCCTAGGTATGACGACATTTTGGGGTATTTAAAACATAACATAAGTCTTATTATATAATTCTTATCATTGTCTAATTTTAAACTACTTTTCTGTGTATTGAATATAAATTCTTAGTGCCACACATTTCAATGGTTTTCATATTTATTATTGGCAAATCAAAGTAATATAAAAATATACATATTCCCTTTGTGCACAAATGGACACAGTAATTAATTATATTATTAATAAGTATTTAATACACATTTAATTAGTCTAATGAGGGATAGAAAGCACCAGTACCTTATAACTCAAATCTTACTGTTATTTATCGGCTTTCGTTTCAGTCTTTCATTCATGTCAGTCTTGGCACTGGCTCGAGTACGACGGTAGATTTTGTGAACTAGTAGTTGTGGTTACCTATAATTGGGTGGACACTGTACCAAACTTCTTGTGTCTTCAGGTGGATTCGAGAATGGTTCAGATTCACAATTTGACCCGATAGGTGGCGCTGCGATCGTGTTTCAGGAAATTTATTTTTTGGAGTTTACTCCTTAAGAATCGATTTTCATATATAAGGCGCCCGGTATGAGAAAAATATGAGAGGTAAAATCTACTGATGAATGACAGCGTTACGTTTTTGGTGCTCTCGTACTCTCCAAGGCAACGAGAATAACAGAATGGCGATGTAATTAATGTTAATATTTACTTTCAATTGCATATTGTATTAACCTGATATTAACCTACAACAACTGTCAACTTGCGGAGGTTTTATCGTAAATTTTATATTTTATTTATAATTGATATAAATATAAATTTATATCAATTGATATTTATTTCAAAATTGAGAAAATTACTCAATGAATAAAAATCAATCTATAGATGTGTCATGCATACTCTAAGTAATATAAGAAATACATTCATTTACCCTTATTAACTAATCTATTTATTTTATAATCGTTCGTAAGGAGTAAACTCCAGTTGTGCGTCGGAGCTGACACACACTTTTTTCTTCCGATCGAAGCTGGGCGGTGTGGCGCCTCCGTCATCCAGAGTCGAGTTCGAGGCAAAGAGAGAGCCCAATAGATCCGCTTTCTCTTTGGCACTGTGGGCCAAGTTACCATCCGGTTTACGGAGTGGTGGCAGGGACGACTGGCAAAAGTTTCCCTCAGCAGCCTTGGCAAGAGACCAAAAAGCACGGCTGCCAGAAGGGTAGCTAGCGAGTCTCGCTAGTATCTCGCGGTAGAAATCGAATTTCGCCCTGGCAATAGCTCGCTTACAGTGCCTCGAGGCAGCATTAAGTTTCCGCTTTGCATCAGATATGTTGGGGTCCAGATTGGATCGAGCCGTGGTCCACACCTCATACAAGGCTTGCTTGGATAATTTAGCTTCCTTGCAGGGCTTATTAAATCACGGCTGTTTCTTTACCCCTGTAGCTACTAGCGAGTTTGGAATGTAGCATTCCATTCCCGCCAGTATCGTCTCAGCGACGGCTGCTGCACAGGGGTCTGGATCATCTGATGCAAAGCAGATCTGCCTCCACGGGTACGATACGTAAAACTCACGCAATCCATCCCAGTCTGCTGCCTTATAGTGCCACATGCGCCGCCGCCCCGGAGGTCGGGGCACTTCGGCCTTTGCGCACGGCACTTGCGTCCGGACCAGACAGTGGTCGGATGCGCCGAGCGGCGCACCCACCGAGATGGAATAGCTGTCCGGTCGCGTGGTCAGCAGAAGGTCCAGTAAGGAGCTTGTATGGCCCTCGATATCAGGTATTCTAGTTGGTTCCTGTACCAGCTGCGAGAAGCCATAAGCCAGGGCAAGCTCGTAAGCAGCCCTCCCCGCGCAGTCAGTGGACCGAGAACCAAGCCACTCAACATGGTGAGCGTTAAAATCTCCCAAAACCACTAACTCCGTGGAGGGGTATTGTTCAAGTACTTTGTCAGTTGTCGATTGCAGGTGCTCAAATAGGCGAATTGTGTCCCTGTCACCGCTATGGGACCTGTAAAGGCACGCGTAAATTCGGGTGTTGCCACCATAGTCTACGCGCACCCACAAAATTGACAGGAATCTGTCTTCAAGGCCGTGGAGACGTCGACAGCAAATATCCTCCCGGAAGTACATACATACCCCGGCGCGGCGCACAAAATTGTGCTCCATCTTGTACCCAGGGTAGTTCAGGTACGATGTATCATCAGGGCAGGATATCTGTGTCTCCGTGAGAAATAGCAGAGTCGGCTGCGTTGTCTCTAGATGTTGGTGGACTGCGTTTAGATTGGAATGGAGTCCCCTGATGTTGCAAAAGTCCATTTTTAGTGTGGATGGTGAGGCCGCTGAGAAACGTCTGCTATTTTTTACTTTGGCCATTTTTGTAATTGAAGGGTGCTGAAAAGGAAAAATAGAGGAAACGTTGCGTCCGCATCAACGAGGACAAAGCGCAGTCACAATCCGCCGCAGTGATGTACAGGTAGTGCGGATTGCCGGAGCGGAAGTCGGAAGGGCCCCCGATCCCCCCCTGATGCAGCGGCCGGGTCCACTCCGGTCTCCTCCTCCGGCACGACCACTACACCAAGGACTTTACACACATGTGCGGGTCAGCCTCCCAGGGCGGAGATTAGGTGATCCCTGGGTTCGGGACCCCTACTATATGCGGGCGGCCAGCGGACAGCCGTTTCACCGGGTCTCCCTAACAACCGCACCGACATGCCGCGCCTGGTCACCACTACGGCGGATTTGCACCACTGGTCCTGTGCTGCCGACACACGGCTTCCTCTTGGAGCCTGGCGACCTTACTCACCACAGGAACACGACACACCCGAGGGGGTAATGCCATTTGGCTGCGATCTTCTGTAAGGTGGAGGTAATGGTACCAGTCGGGCTGCTCCAAATTTGAACGGGAAATGCCGTTGTGCCCTCCCTCCCTTAACTTTGTAATATAGCATTAACCTTTCCCGTCTGTGTTTTAGTAACTTATTTAAGACATTTTTCTTAATAATATATATCGTCACGCCTTCCCAAAACGGTCCCTATGGGGGTAGGCAAAGCTCTATTTTAGGTGCGTGATACATGGCGAGTTCATTGCCGTTTCTCAAGCACAACTATACATCCACTTTGAATTTCTTCTCAAAAGTACGCAGGTTTTCTTCTCTGTAAAACTCGTGTGTCTAATCACTATTCTTATATTGAGAAAAACTCATTGGTACGTATACGTACGTATAACGTTTCCGGCGAAAAGAGGGCGAGTCGTACTTCTGACTGCTTCTTTGTGAACCTTGAAGAACCCTGATAGTAAGCAGTAACCGCTTAAGGTAGCGTGCAACATCAGGGGTATCGCTCGCGCATTGCCGATACTGCAGGAGCCTTGCCACTATTCTTAAAGACCTCTGTGCTGCCTCTCTGGGGTAAATTCAACGTTTTCGATACACAGCCTGGGCGTTCGCGCATTGAAACTTTTCAAATCATACAAAATATTTAATTTCACATAAGCCTAGATGGGCATAAGCCTAGATCATAAAACGTCTAAAAAGGAGCACGGTTCGGCTTGGTCGGGAAGAATCGGCAAGAAACTCCATGGTTACTCTTTTCAAATCATTTGGTATACAATAGCAATACTATTATGTTACTGTTATATATGTGTTAACCCTTCTAAAATCAAGCAGTTCGAGATTCACTTAGATCCAAGGTATGGAAAAGAACCGTCCACATATTTAAATTTAAATTGTGTCAACCTACTTCACTAACGATTTAATCCAAAATTTTTCGCCATCATCATCGAATGATCCGCATCTATTTTAGGTCGGTACTTTGGACGCTGTCCAGAACGCTACAACGATGCATGTCATTCCTATTATAAATATAGTGTCGCATGTTTATATATATATAACATATACACCATATTAAAAGCCGTGGTGGCCGAGTGGTTCGAGCAGTTGCCTGCGACACAAAGATCGCAAGTTCGAATCCCGACTGTACCAATGAGTTTTTCTGAACTTAAGTACAGTGATTAGTCACACCACGAGCTTTACGGTGAAGGAAAACATCGAGAGGAAACCTGCGTATGTATAGTCGTGCTTGAGTAACGGCGATGGACTCGCCATCTGTCACGTTGGCACCAAATATACCTCGTGGCGGAAAGTGGGTGTGTGGGTATTTATTACCTATACACCTCTGCCTACCCCTTCGGGGACCCTTGTGGGCGTGAGGATATATTATATTATATTATTATATATACACCATATACCTACTACGCTTCATTGAAAACTTTATGGCATACGTACTTATGGCGTCATCGAAAGGTTAACGGTATCACACCCAGTTATCTTTGTCTTTCGCGAGTGCTCATGCTGTAGAAGGAAATCCTCGGTGAGATCAGCCCTAGAAAGTAGGCAGAGGTGTATTAGGTAATACCTTGACACCCACTTTCCGCCAGAGATATATTTTAGGTGATAACGTGGCAGATGATGATAACGAGCATGTATGAAGAGACTGATGAATGTGGACGAAGCGAAAGAGGTATGTAAGTTTAGAGAGAACTGGCACTCTATACTCTCTGCCTACCCCGTTAGGGACCTGGTGTGATAATATGTATGTATGTATGTACGTGGCAGATGGTGAGTCCATCACCGTTACTCAAGCACGATTATACATACGCTTTTGAAGAAATTCAAGTCTCAAGCGTATGCAGGTTTCCTCGGGATGATTTCTTCACCGTAAAGCTCGTGGTGTGGCTAATCACTGTGCTTAAGTTGAGAAAAACTCATTGCTACAGTCGGGATTCGAACTTGCAACCTTAGTGTTGCAACAACTCGAACCACACGGCCAACATTTCGAAACACCCGCTAAATCCAAATTTCTGACTAGAACATTAAATGACATCCAGAATAGCCGAGAGACATAATCTTAATGATATCCCAAATTGTATCATGTTTTACAACGTTAATAACCATTAATTTCAGGAGATTGTTTAAAAGTGGGTGTGTTATGATGAAAAAAAGCATTTATCATTGCAAATCTTGGCGCCAAGAGAGAACTGGAGAGGAAAATAAAAACGCTCGTTGCAAAGTCAAAATTTTATTTTTATCTCATTTATCTTTTCGTATCTTTGTAAATAATGTGACACCAACACCCACCTTCCTTACAACTATTATTTGTAATGTATTATATAATATCAAGACTGTTATTGTAATCATTAATATCAAGGAAGGGAACATCAAGAGTACTTGAAACCAACGGGTATGTTTTAAGAGATCATTATTTGTATTTATTTATCGTCATTACTGATGAATGATGAACGAAGTGACAGAGTCATGTAAGTCCAAAGAGAACTGGCGCTCGATACCCCGTTAGGGACTCGGCGGGATGATAATAATTATGTATGTATGTAATATTTTAGCGTCAATCACACTACTGTATAATGTCACTTCGAGCCTTAAGGAAAAGTAAAACAACGATTACTAAGTAATGTAAAAAGCCGTGGTGGCCGAATGGTTTGAGTAGTTGCCTCCGACACAAAGATCATAAGTTCGAATTCCGACTGTACCCAATGGGTTTTTCTGAACTTGAGTACAGTGATTAGTCACACCACGAGCTTTACGGTGAAGGAAGCACATCGAAAGGAGGAAACCTACATACGCTTGAGAAGATTCAAAGGCGTATGTATAGTCGTGCTTGAGTAGCGGCGTCGGGCTCACCATCTGTCACGTTAGAACCTAAAATATATCTCTGACAGAAATTGGGTGTGTGGTTATCTATACACCTCTGGCTACCCCTTCGGGTACCTTTGTGGGAAAGCGTGAGTATATACATACACTAGCTGTCCCGCCCAGCTTCGCCCGGGTGAAAAAGTAAAAAAAAAACACGTTTTTCAACTATTGCTTCCCATATGGAGGCAATAGTTAAAAACAAAAAAAGATTGCGTTCATAAAATCCGTTCTTAGCTGATCTTTACACTGCGTAAGGAATACTCCTACCAAATTTCAAGTCAATCGGCCTTATAGTTACTGAGATGAGATCTCCTATATATATATATACATACATTATTATGCGGGTGAAACCCCGGGGCTAGATGCATAGTTTCAACCAGTACTTCATTACATAGTCCACTCATAAGTTTATAATTTAGGCTTTGCCCTAACAGTCGGCTAGAAACAATGCTCAATTAGTTAAGCGCTGATTGCTGTTCTGGGATGGCTGCATGCAAGGTAATAACGCGATTCTGCAGAATGAACATTCCTGATTACATTACTATACATATGGTGTAGTTTGTCACACCACGCTTTACTGCGTAAATAGTTACTATATACAATTTTATTGTTAAGAAATGTCATCAATACCTAATGGTATTGATGACATTTCTTTTCTATAATATCTATATTTTACCTATATACATACATACGACTTACCTTTACGCAGAAAGCATTATGATTTCTTTTTTATGCACAAAATTTACCACACAGATTCACTTAATAGTGAACTTTTAACCTAAACATGAAATAAACTGGTTTCTCAAGAGACAGGCCTAGCCTAATTTGAGAACCCCTGGCAATTTTTTTATTACATTCTTGTTTCACTATTTTACTCTTCACTTTTTTTTTTTTTATACCACATGGGTGACAAACAAGCATGCGGTCCGCCTGATGGTAAGCGGTTACCGCCGCCTATGGACGCTTGCAACACCAGGGGTATCGCTCGCGCGCTGCCGACCCTGCAGGAATCTTTTCACACCCTTCTTGAAGAACTCCATGCTGTACTCTCCAGGGAAAACCTCAACGGGGAGCTCATTCCACAGCCTGAGCGTTCGCGGAAGGAAACTCCTTTGGAACCGCGCAGTGCGAGACCTTTGTGGTTCCAAGGTATGGGGATGAATTCCCCGTCGATGGCGAGAGGTGCGGTGGTAGAAGGTGGAAGTGGGCATCATATCGAACAATTCTGCAGAACACTCCCCGTTATACAAGCGGTAGAACACACACAGGGAGGCAAATTCTCTCCTCAGACTTAGTGGTTCCAAGCCGCTTGTGAGCATGGGATCATCAACAATTCTAGCAGCGCGTTTCTGAACCGCGTCAAAAGGCCCTAGCTGGTATCCAGGGGCTCCAGCCCACACGTGGCAGCAGTACTCCATATGTGGCCGAATTTGTGACTTATAAAGTTGCAGCCTTTGTTGTGATGTGAAGTACTGTTTAGCTCTGTTGAGCACACCGAGCTTCCTGGACGCCAGCTTAGCCTTGTCCTCTAAATGACCACGGAACTGAACGTCGCTAGAAATATCAACCCCAAGGATCCTAATGCTCTCCGAGATGTTAAGGGCAGTGTTCTGGAATTGTGGAGCCACAGCGAATGGAGTTTTTTTAGCGGTGAACGCGCAAACTTGTGTCTTAGTGGGGTTGAAGTGGACTAGGTTTAGTCGACCCCAATCGGAGACACTGCGAAGAGTACTCTCGATTTCAGACACAAGTCGTTCGCGACTTTCCTCCACAGTGGAACGAGGGAGATTAGCACGGCCCGCGTAGTAAGTGTCCCCAGTGCTGTCGTCTGCATAGCAATGAATGTCCTCAATAGAAAGCATGCCATTAATATGCAGAAGAAACAGAGTCGGGGACATCACAGAGCCTTGCGGGACGCCAGCATTAATGTTTTGCAGCATTAATGCAGAACTTTTGCTTTTATACTTTTTCTGTAGCTGTAAGTATATCCTAATTAGTTAATAAGTAATTTTGTTATTTCCGGCGTGTGCATTTTGTGCTTGAATAAACGTTTTTTATTTATAACTCAATAGCTCGCCCGATTGTGCCCGATACTTCGTTCGCGTTTAAAGTTACAAAAAAAAGTTGTTCAGTTTCTAAAATAAAAGTAGGCTAAGTTATCCCTTATTACATCTGTTATCTGCCAGTGAAAGTCTCGTCAAAATCGCTCCAGCTGTTTCACAGATTAGCTGGAATAAACAGACAGACAGACAAATATTGTAAAATATGTTATTCTTGTATATTTTATACATCCATATGCATTAAGTAAAAGGCGGTTATTTTAATATTACAAACAGACAGTCCAATTTTATTTATTTGTATAGATTATTGTGAATAAAAGAAATAAGTCTGAAGTATTTCTAGTTGGGTTAATTTCACCCATTGCCCAGAAGACGATACCTTAATAAAATGCCATTTCGTAGACAAAGGCTATCACATATATCACATATTTATGCACAAGGCCGCTTTCTGTTCGTAGCGGAATAGACAAAAGCCTATTCTGTTAGCGTACACGCTATCCAATACCTGCCATGTCATTGCCATACAAGTTATAGATATCGGATAGCGTGAACGCTAACTGGGAAGGATTTTGGCTAGGGGTGTCACACGTTGCCGACCCAAAGTAAAGTAATCGCAAATGTTAGTGATTCATCCTTAGCAATAATGTTCGTAATGCGCAGAATAATTACCCGTATGGTAGCCCTACCGCTCCGGAGGCACGTTCCATGTATCTATGGGACATTGAGCCATATTAATGTGTAATGAACGCTCAATATAGGTTCGCACGTCATATGTGACACACTGTTACCATGTTCGGTTAACAAACGAACAATATATAGTACATAATACAAATGTATATTTTTTTTATATTCAGGGCGCCTTCGAAAATGGAACAAGTGAAACAGAGAAGAAAGAGCTAAAAATGTATGTCCTTGTTTTCGCATAAAAACCCAAGGAACTTGACGTTGTCAAGTCAACGTCAAGGGTCGAAAGCGCATCGCGCGACCGATGCCCTGGTATTGCAAGTGCATAGGCGGCGGTAACCGCGGTAATTGCTTAAGTGGTATCAGCTCAATGCAACCTTACTACACATGAGAGTTAATATAAATATCTAAAAGGTGACCAAACAACTTCAATTTTCTCTCAATGATCTGACCCAAATCTCACGACATCAAGTATTATGAATAACAGTTTTAATATAGTAATATTATAATAAACCGTCGAAAATATTATTCAAAGCACACTCAATTTTAGCTTCTTACTACACTTGGCTCGAAAACAAACTTATTTCGGTGAATTAATCACCATTATTACCTTTCCAAGTTTCATTTGATGATAAATAATGTTCATATTTAATTTCTGTCATGCTTTTTTTACAATATGTGTGTTGTCATAAATGTGTGTTTGAATAACCGAAATAATAACTTCTAAATATACGTTTGCTTCTTTAACAAGCAGTTATTTGTCATCTATACATCGACATATGTAATGAAGTCTAACTATCTAATCTGGCATAGAAGAACATAAGTTTTTTTATACCACGAGTTGCAAACTGCGGTTACCGTAGCCTGTTTACGCCCACGATACCGAAGTATCACTTGCCCGTTGACACACTGTGTTCTAGAGTTATATACGTACTAAACAAGAGTACTGCAGACAGTCTACTAAAGAAGAAGAATTATGATTCACCTCTGATATACGACAAGGCAGCTTCTTTAAAAAGACTAAGCTCAGATTAATCTTAAAGATTAGTAATTACATGAGTAGTAGTAGTAATTAGTAGTAGAGAGTAGATTAGTAATTAATTAAAAAGTGTCTTTACGTACACTGGACGGAAGGAAATTAAACTTATGATGAATCTGCCGTACCGTCTGTGATTCAGACCCCACAAGAGTTGTTTTTAGCTGTGTTGCTGAGCACCCAAGAAGAATCCTTCACACATGCACAGGAGTGTTACTTGCGCGTTTGCCAAGCCTATTGTATTGTCTCGTATCGCACAATCTAGTCGGCTGTGTGTATCATCGAACAATGTGCGAATCGATTATGGAATCTAAACATGTCGATCATAATGGATCATAAATTATTTAAATTGGTACAATGTTTGCTTTCGGTGTCAAATCGTCGATTCATGAGACTATTAATTTCTTATTGGATTATTTAATAGCATATTCGATTACTAATTATTCTCACTAATGACTCTGCTCGTATTCAAATGTAGTCATACGTTCACGGTAACGTATGTGATATAACTGATTCAAAACCCATTGGTACAGTCCGAATGTATACTTTCTATCTTTCTATTGCAGGCAACTACTCCACTACTCGGCCACGACGGCTTACAAATGGTATAATGTTATACATATATCCTCACGCCTTCCCACAAGGGTCCCCAGAGGGGTAGACAGAGGTGTATTGGTAGTACTCACATACCCGCTTTCCGCCAGAGATATATTTTAGGTGCCAACGTGACAGATGACAAGTCAATCGCCGTTACTTAAGCACGAGTAACAGCGATGGACTGGCCATCTATCACATTGGCACCTGGCAGGCGTGAGGATATTATTATTAAATATGAAATTGAAGCCTACACCAGCAATCATACGAACTCTTATCCAAGACCCACACATGCCATAATAAAGGTAGCATTCCCTTGAGACTGCAAACTCGTACAGTATCTGTTTTTCCTTTTAATTTTCCAAGCCATTGGGTAGATTATCAGGGATCTGGAAATCTCGAGGATTTTCCAGAACATTCTCGTAACTAGGTAATTGGTTTGGTAAATGGTATAAGATGTGTTTAGTGGAGTTAGAAATTACTTTAAAATTGCGTTTTTATCACGCTTTTATTTGCTCTATTTTCTTTCTTAAACTCCGCAACTGGTGTGAATAAAGGTGAGATTGTAAAGATGGGGTAAGGCATGTTACATGTACTCCAAACCGACGAGCATGTATGAAGGGACTGATGAATGTGAATGAAGCGGAACAAGTATGTAAATCTGGCGAAAATTCACACCCTATTCCCTCTGCCCACCCCGTTACAGACTCAGCGTCATAGCAGGATAAGTAATAAAATAAATATCTTGGGACAATTTCAGACAAAATTGACCTAGTCCCAAATTAAACAAAGCTTTTGTTATGGGAACTAGACAACGATACATTTACTTATATAGATAGATATATACATAAATGCATAGTACATCCAAGACTAAGGTTTAAATACTCGTGTTCATCGCACAAATAGCTGCCCTCAGCAGAATTCGAACCCGCGACCTCATGTTTCGCAGTCAGGAGTTCTAATCATTAGACCAGATGGCCGGCTAGGATAGTTCTACACCCATCATATTTGAGACGAATGTGAGCAAATATGAATAGCGTTATAATCACTGACGCGCAGCTGTTAGCATGCAGATAATCCGCCAAATTGAAAGAGTTCTCTGTTATTAAGCCGTTCTTTACTATAAAGGTTAATTAGTACAAACAGCTATTGCAATTAATTATCTGTCGGGTATATATTTTTTAAATAACGACTTAAAAGTATTAATTATAGAACCGTGATGGCGGAAGCTTGTATACGTAAGAGAAATTGAGATTACAATTATTAAAAATCTAGTTATCTGAGGTTATTAATTTGTAAAAATATATATATACCACTAAGGTGACAATCAAACACGCTGCTCACCTAAATGGTAAGCGGTTACCGCAGTATAGTAATGTATCAAACTAAAACGTAGGGCACCATGTCATGTAGCCGCTATCAAATTGCTGTGCCCTCAAACAGGGTGTAATATTATCCTTAAGCATAGAACCTATTGATGTCTGTGTTTTTGGTTATTTTTAACATGCAATAAAGATATTTGATTTGATTATATCGTGCTTGAGTAACGGCGATGGACTCGCCATCTGTCACGTTGGCACCTAATATACCTCTGGCGGAAAGTGGGTGTGTGGGAATTACCTATACACCTCTGCCTACCCCTTCGGGGACCCTTGTGGGAAGGCGTGAGGATATATTATTATTTATTATTATTATATAGATGCAGATTACAAAAAGTAACTAAATTTTATCAACGTTTGTAACTAAAATATAATGTCATGGATTCAATTAGTAAACCATGATCTAGCAGAGTAGGGGCCATAATCCCAACTATGATGAGTTTTTTTTAACTAAATAGTCGTGCTTTGTAACGGCAATGTGGCGAGTACATTGCGAGTACCTGTCACGTTGGTTCCTAAAAATAATATTTGGTACTACCTATACACCTCTGCCTACCCCTCTGGGGCCCCTTGTGGGAAGGCGTGAGGATATGATGATGCTAGTATATAAATAAGTAATAATTATTTAAGCTATCGTTCGAGTCCCTACCAATCTTATCTTATCTTGATATACCTACCTATTATGCCCCGCTTCTACTTTATAAAACTGAAATGCTAAATTTCCGACGAATTCTTATATAACTTGGTCGTTTGAAACTTTGTTTCATTCCCAAATTGCGAAATCAGTCCTGTGTTCGAGAGCGACTTATTTTTATATCTTCCAAACTTTTAATAAAACACAACGGGTGACCCAAAAATATTTTTTTAAAATAGACCGAATACATTCGCTTAATACAAAATTTGTAGCCTCAAGTTCGTCCGCGTGGGCAGTTTACAGTTGTACAGTTACGATCACAAACGTTCACAATGCGCCAATAAAATTTACAATCGACCGCACTGAATACAAGGTAAGTCTCCTTGCAAATGAGAAGTCATCATTATATTACGCATGCCAAGAGCTCAATAAACCATTTCGTATAACACTCAGCTTAGGAACTCGACGTGATGATATGATGATGATGATGTATTACAGTGAACAAATGATAAAAAACCGGGCAAGGCCAACTGTCTTCACAGAGTAGTCTGGGATAATAGAGCGTCAGTTATCACAAGATCTCTTTCGCTGCAATCATATTCATCAGTGTTGCCATACATAGATAGATGCTCGCTGGTTCGAGTTCTCGTGACGAATATTGAGCAATCTAAGGAAATTCTGCATCGGGCAACACCAATTCTTTAAGGGAGACATTAATTAATGCCCCTACTCTCCCTAAATTGCGTATAAAGTTAGCATCGTCCTGCAAGGTCGTGAATTGCCACGCCCAGATACCGCTCCCCATAGCATAAAAACGTTAGTAAACATCAATTTCTTATGCTGTACTGATGTTACAAGGGTTAAACTCCTTTTATAGATATCTATACATCAACCAACAGAGGGGATATTTTATATACACAATAGCGAAAAGGCTTTTGGGAAAAAATATTCAGTGTAATAATAGAAAATATTCTTAAGCCGATATTAAACTAATACCATTTTTCCATACATAACAGGCATTTTCCTCTTATTTCGTCAGAGATGGGACATTTTTATTCAGCTGTCGTACTGAGAGTACTTTCATAATCCGATTTGAGATGCCGCTCTAGTGTAGGCGAGTAGCGGGACTGATTACGCCGGCTGATATACCACCCACCCCACAGTCAGGACGGGTATCTTTTGAAGGCAGTTTTCCTTTCTTATCCTATTCGAAAAAGAAAGAATACCTGTAAAATTTAAGGAAAATATTAATTCTCTTTTTGAGATTCGTATCCCGACTAATATTAACAGACCTTTTTTATCTTATTTGAACAACTATTCCTTTAGCCGTATGTAATACAAGTATCATAATAATATAATGTATTCTGTCTTCCCATAAGGATCCACGAAAGGGTGGGCAGAGGTGTATAGGTAATACCCACAAACTCAATATCCGCCAAAGATGTAAATATAGTACCAACGTGACAGATGGCTAGTCTATCGCCGTTACTCAAGCACGACTATACATACATACATGCCTTTGAATTTCTTGTCAAACGTATGAAGGCTTCCTCTCGATGTTTCCCTTCACCGTAAAGCTCGTGGTCAGACTAATACACTGTACTTAAATTCAGAACACTCATTGGTACAGTTTGCATCTGAACTTGCAATCTTTGTGAGGCAGGCTACTCCACTCGGCCACCACGGCTTACTGTCGTGTGTAACAGTACGGTAACAGTAACAGTCAGGTAATTGATGATTGTTTTACTAAATTAATGACAATAAATATAGAATATGTAAATACAGTTTGAATACTAACGAGGGATAATAAGTATGTGTCATAGGTAATAACTGCAACATGAGCGTCCATTTGGCACTTCGTAAGTGGCCTTGCTTTCTGGGATTAAGGTCGTGGATCCGATTCCTGCCAGCAGAAATTTTAGATTTATATATATATATATATATATATATATATATATTTAAGATATGGCTGGATATTTTTGCTTCTAACAATAGCATGCATTTAGACATAAGGAGGAAAGTTTTGCTTATTTGTTTGATTGACACGTTTTACCTCAAAAATAGTCGTCCGATTTTAAAAATGTTTCACCATTTGTTTTTATTTGTTTATATATTTATTAGAGAAACAAAAATACATCGAGTACAAAATTGTATGCCATAATGCCTGCAGTACTTATAACTTTATGAGAGACCATTCGAATGTTACATCTTTAGCGAGTAACGTAGGCAAATTTTTTTGAGTTTTTGGTTGTTTTTGTTGAGAGAATCGCTCAATGAAATGCAATTAATCACAGGAGGAAAGGTAACCCGCTCGCCTCTCGTACGTGGACCACAGTTCATAGCGAATATATCGAAATATTTCGGTGGGTTGGATCAATGAATGAATCTTATATACCAAGAATAATATTGAAAACCATAATATATTAAATGTGCACCTGAATTCGTGGAATCATCCGTGAACTCATTTTATTTTCATAACAGGCATTAAAGTGTTTAATATAATAATGTCTAATTGAAAAAAATAAAGCGAATAAAGAGAGCCGTGATTGCTGAGTGGTTCGAGTTGCCTGCAACACAAAGATTGCTAGATCGAATCCATTTGTACAGCAGATGAGTTTTTTTAAGTACAGTACTAAGTCACTATGTGCTCATAGTGTCACTAAGTGCAAATTTTATTACGTAAGCACACTAAGCTCTCTTTTTACCCTGCATTATTGCTCAACAAACATAGAAAAGATGTTATATGTAAGGTGGCTCAGTGTAGACTCCTCCTTGCAAATCGCCACTATAATTTTCTGAGTCCTAGATTATATAATAGGCTTAATAAGGCCCTTAATATTTATCCCCTTCCTACCCGAGAATTGAAGAGTAGGATCTTCAAGTGGTTACTTACTAATTCTTATCATATCATATCATCATAGCCGAGAGCCTCGTGCTTTAATTATAAAAAAAAAAAATTAAGAACCTGCTATAAGGTGGTTTTAGCACCTTCACAATCTCTCCCTACTCAGTGGCTAACCTGGATATATATTTAAATATGTATAACCTCGCACTGACCGAACCCAAGCTTAGCAGCGGAGGGCCGAGTAGGAGTCTGAGACATTAATGCATATGTAATATAATTATATGTTTGTATATATGCTCCGATGAAAATGTACACATGAACCTAATCCACAAACACACACACACACTAACCTACAAAATATTTTTTTTTACTAAAATTCAAATGTACCTACATAAATGTTTACTTTTTATAATATTTCCTATAAATGTCAACTTTTGTTCTCTATTTCCAGCCTCCTTGTTTTTATATAACAATAATATATATATATATATATATATATATATATATATATATATATATAAAATATCATATAATATACATAAATATTATTTAGTCCCGCATGACGGAAGAAAAGCTGCTTCACTTTCGCTTTAAATGTGTCACGGCTGAAACTTAGTACACATATTCTTGGAGGTACCTATTAGAAGTAATATAGGATACTTTTTATTGAAAAAAAATACATACATACATACATATCATCACGCCGAGTCCCTAACGGGGTAGGCAGAGAGTATAGAGCGCCAGTTCTCTCTAGACTTACATACCTCTTTCGCTTCGTCCACATTCATCAGTCTCTTCATACATGCTCGTCGGTTTCGAGTACTCTTAACGTTCCCGTCCTTTAGAGTCCGATCGATTTGATCCAGGTAGTTGGAACGTGGCCTTCCTCTGCCTCTTCTTGCACACACTTTTGCTTTGTATATCTGTTTCGTCAATCTTTCTTCACTCATCCTTTCTATGTGTCCAAACCAACGTAGCATGCCTTTCTTCATCTTTACAATCACGCCCTCATTCACGCCAGTTGATTTGCGAATCTCTTCATTGCGGATTCGATCTAATATCGTTACGCCGCACATTTTTCGAAGAGATCGCATCTCAACTGCATTCAAGCTATTTTCATACTTCCTCTGACATACCCAGGATTCGCTGCCATACAATAAGGTACCAATATCGCGTTGTGGACAGCAACTCGAGCATTCTTGCTCAGACTTTTACTGCCCATCAACGCCGACATGGCTCCATTCACCTTATTTCCGGCAGTTATGCTCCTTTCAATATCTTTTTCATACTTTCCATCTCTAGAATACCAGAACCTTAGTCTTGTCAGCGTTTAGGCGCAGCCCCTTCTTTTCACATTCCTCTTTCATTATGGTAACTAGTGACTGCAGTTCGCCCTCTGATGACGCCAGTAAAACCGCGTCATCGGCGTATAGTAGGCAGTTGACCACTAAGTTTCCCATTTCACTCCACATCCGTTCGTTCTTAGTGCTCTCAGACAGAAAAAAAAATACGAAAGATAAAAAAGCTGTCCACGCCGATGAAGCCGCGAAGGAGAAGATGTGAAAGCTACAGCTAGTAATTCTATAAGAAAGGAAGATAGGATTCCAGGGCAAAGTACTGACGCCATTACGACTGTACCAATGAACATTGAGAAACTACTGTATAGACCTGCACAAGTTATATGAAACCTTACGGGTTAAACAATAGAATTCACTATATACGAGACGATTGAATTCGTTTGAAGTCGTATACGAGATTAATTCGAATTTCAATTTACAAACAGCCTCCTTCTAACTTCTAAGACTTCTGAAGATCTACAAGCGGCTTGATTATAATCTTCATTTGTGTTACTATTGCTTGATTTAAACTTATCAACTAAGGTACACGTTAATACCCTCAATTCCCGCCTCCCTATGAGGGTCCTCGAAGGGTGGAGGCAGGAGTAAATGAGCATTATCTTTTAGATATATTTAGGTACCGTGATTGATGGCGAGTCCATCGCCGTTTCCTAAGCATGACTATAAATTCGAGTCTTACGTCTGAGATGTTAAGTATTGAGAGACGTAATAATCTCGCTGAGCATAGTATCTGGGTAAATCTCTGCCTACCCCTTGGGGAATCCTTAGGGAAAATCTTGAAGGTGAAAATATTTTTTTATTACTAAACTTATCGCAGGAATATGAATGAGCAGCCAGCGTTTGAATTTAAGCTCTTTTTTCCAAGCATGAACAATCATGGCTCCAAGTTGAATTTTTTTACGTAACGTTAAATACAAACTAAAACCTTTAATTAGTACATTAAAATTACCGTTACCACTACAACAACTTTGTCAGGAACAGGATATTAGATCAAACTAACCCTATCTAGCTAGATACATCAGTCTGTTTTGTACGTCAATACATACGTTCATCCCTTGGGAGACGTTCACGTGAAAAACAATAAGCAGTAAGTTGTCCCGAGACACTGGCGTGCGTGGATTGCTTGATGAATCGTATTCCACTTTGGGAATTGGCGTCCCTACGCGTATTAGCGTTGACGTGGGGTATTGCTAGTTTTATAAAAAAACTGTTGTACTATTGCGCTCGCGGGAACAAAATCTAAGTCTTGTCGAGTTTTGCTCGAGTTACGGAATTCTGCTGTCTGTCACGCTGACACCTAAATATTAAATGAGGGCTTATTAGTTCAAATCCCGACTGTACCAATGACTTTTTTTGAACTTCAGTACTGTGATCGGTCACACCACGAGCTTAATGGTGAAGGAATACGATCGATATGGAGAGGAAACCTGTATACACTTGAGAAAAAATTCAAAGGCGTATGTGTAGTAGTACTTGAGTAACGGCGACGGACTCGTGTGTGGGTAATACCTATACAACTCTGCCTACCCTTTCGGGGACCCTTGTGAGAAGGCGGGAGGATAGATGAGGCTTAATAACGTATTATTCTCATTGTGGGCACGTGCAATTTTTTGTATTTGACTCAATGCAGTGTTTCTTTTTATTAATAAAAGAACTGTTTTTCCTCATTTAATTAACAGCAGATTGACAGGCTTTTAAGCTTACTTTGAGGGTCTTACAGCGAATCAAATGTTATTATACGAGTTCATTGAATTATGAAAAATGTTAGCAAAATATTTGATGTTTCAGGGGTTTAATTACGTAGATAAAAGGAGTATTCACCACATTTTTTTTGAAATTTTTAGTACAGCTAGCATTTAATTCTTTCATTTAGTGTAGAGTTCTAGCATAGTCGAAAACGTGCGAACTATATATACTACGATAATACACAGTACTACCACGCCTCCATTACCTAATTAAAATGCAAATGATATTAACTATGTGCCCAATAAACCCTTTATTTGCAATAACCTTTCATGTTGCAATTAATTACCTAAAACGCAGTATTAGTAAACCAAAACATACATATGTATGTATGAGGAATGTATGAAAATTTTAAAACATATAATTATAGATATATTTTGGTATATTTTTAATTTAGCTAAGGTACTGGACCAAATTTGTATATTTCCCATTTTGATGGCAGTTTGTTTAGCCCATTGCTCCAGTATCTTGTACATTGCTTGTACAGTTAGAAGTCTGCCGTACGAGAGGCGATGAAGTCGGAAAGAGCTTACTTCCTCTCGGGTGATGAATATTTTACATACATATCATCACGCCGAGTCCCTAACTGGGTAGGCAGAGAGTATAGAGCGTCAGTTCTCTCTAGACTTACCATACCTCTTTTGCTTCGTCCATATTCATCAGTCTCTTCATATATGCTCGTCGGTTTCGAGTAGTAAAGTGGGTGTGTGGGTATTACCTATACACCTCTGCCCACCCCTTCGGGGACCCTTGTGGGAAGGCGTGAGGATATTATTATTATTATTATAGGTTTGACGTTCCCGGTACTCTTGACGTTCCCGTCCTTGAGTGTCTTCTTTTTTGTTGTGCACTGATTAGGTGATGTCCACTCACTGAGACGAACGCCTACGGTTGTCGTACAGGATCCACTTGCCATCACAGGTAACAATTCGATTTAGAATTCCCTCGTTTCCTTGCATGCTTCGACGCGTAAGTCTCACTGTTGGTTGCTCAGATCGTGTGGCACCCTATGGCAGCTTTTTAACCTATCCGATTTGACGCAACTGCTTAAATGTTGTTTTGACACTCACTCCAAGCCCCGCAGCAAGCTCAGCTGAGTTGGATCCGCTTCCAATATCGCCTTCAATTCGTCGTTGTCGACAATGGTTACCGGGGGACCGCGAGACTCAATCTTCAATAAAAACATTCCACATTTAAAATGATTTATCGAATAATGGGCCGTGTTTATGCAAACAGTGCTGGGTCGTTAATGTTTCGTGTAGTTTGCGCAGCGGAATTTCCATGTAGGAACTCGTATTCGAAAATTATACGAGTTTCTCAATTTATCCATGGCGCAAAAAAACTATAAAATTTCACAAAAACAAAAACTATCTGAAAACAAATGACTGAACGTGAAACCAAAATGATACACGGCTTTCAAATAAAAAATATTTGAATCTCGAATTGCGCGCCAATGCACAGACAATTAAATCTGAAAATGATGGATGCGGAACATAGGTAACCTATTATTAATGATATATTTCCGTTTCTAAATTTATCTATTTGTATAAAATGTCTTACGAGTCAGTTATTGTATGTATTTGTTGAATTAATTGTGGCTATTTTATTGTTGCAGATAGAAAACCTTTGGGCGGGTGAGTATTGGATACCTATTATAATTTTTACATACCTAGCGTGAACAGCGGCTTAAATTTAAAGTTGATTATAAATGTATAGGTTAAGAAAGCCGACATGCAAACCTCTGTCTATCCCTTTACATCATTGACTATCATCACGACGAGCGCCAAACAGGGTTGGCAGAGTGTAGTGCGCCAGTTTTCTCTAGACTTACATACCTTATTCGCTTCGTACACATTCATTATTTATTCTAATTTTATTTAATAAAACCAAGCGCCTTGCCATGTTTTTATACAATAAAACATTGGGTGAACATTTCAAAACAAAATGTTCTATTCTATATAGATTTATATGTCGCGCATTATTGCAAACGTACCGCATACAAACGTCCTCATTTTCCATGCGGCGAAATCGCTTAGCTAGCATACTAATCCAGTGTACTCAGGAATGACTTAAAATATCTGATATTAAATGGCCTGCACTTTGAATTTAAATCAAGAGTCCCGATGGGACGTCTTATAGCACCCTGTTTTTATCAGAGACATATTTAGGTGCCAGCGTAACAAATTATTTGTTCTTCGTCATCTATCAAGTACTACATAGGGATAAGTTTGAATTTCTTGTGATAGGTAATAATAATAATGTCCTCACGCCTTCCCACAAGGGTCCCCGCAGGGGTACGCAGAGGTGTATGGGTAATACCTACACACCCACTTTCCGCCGAGGTATATCACGATGTTTTCCTTCACCGTAAAGCTCGTGGTGTGACTAATCACTGTACCTACTTAAGTTCAGAAAAATTCATTGGTACAGTCGGGATTCGAACTTGCGATCTTTGTGTCGCAGGCTCGCTGCTCTGCTCGAACCACTCGGCCACCACGGCTCTTAAGGTAATTTTATTATTTATTTATTAAAGTGGGTGTGTGGGTACTGTCTATACACCTCTACCTACTTCAGGGACTCTTGTGGCAAGGCGTGAGAATATTAGAAAAAAAAACACCAAATAACGCCGTTTTTACTGTATGGCCCTATTAGTTTTATCACAAATTGGATTCTAAATTCTTCGTGTAAAGCTCTAAAAACATTCTATGGATAAGGTTGCTCTGCCAGATAAGATTATTTCATAGGGAAATGAGCGCTTTCACTGGCGCAGGTGAACGCAATTTTATGTAAACAACTGCTTCTAAGCTCCTAATTTACAGCGGTAGACTTTTTACTTTCCTTTATAAAATATAACCTAAACTAGCCTGAGATCAGATTAAGTTGGTATCAAACTGCTCGATATAAGACTATTTTGATGATTGCATACTTTCATCATTGATTGCATATGCCTAAAGTAGTTGGATTGGATAGTGAACTATAGAAAAAGCGATGGATTGTCATCGTTGATATTTTACGTTATCACTTTGGTACCTAAATATAAAAGTATATCTAATTAACATGAAGTATTACTTCAAATCAGTTAAAAAGAAAATCATTTATAAAAACATCAATACGTATGTATTGTCGTGTTTGAAATGGGCGATGAACTCGCCATCTATCACATTAGTACGTTAATATATCCCCAGTGAAAGATTTTCTTGCTATCCCTCTGGGATCCTTTTGTGAAAGCTTGATGATAAATGAGAGATTATATATTAAGACTTAAGCTTTGATTATTGACACCACAAGCTTTACATTGAAGGAAAACATCGAAAGGAAGCCTGCCTACTTGTGAGAAGAAACCAAAGACGTATGTATGTAAAGTCGTGCTTAAAAAATGGCGATGGACGCATCTGTCATGTTAGCATAACAGGGTGTCATTACCTGCTTATCCTTTCAAGCTTTTGTGAAAGACCTGAAGATATAAATATGATAATATAATAATCATAATATATCCTCACGCCTTCCCACAAGGGTCCCCGAAGGGGTAGGCAGAGGTGTATAGGTAATACCCACACACCCACTTTCCGCCAGAGGTATATTAGGTGCCAACGTGACAGATGGCGAGTCACTCGCCGTTACTCAAGCACGTCTATACATACGCCTTTGAATTTCTTCTCAGACGTATGCAGGTTTCCTCTCGATGTTTTCCTTCACCGTAAAGCTCGTGGTGTGACTAATCACTGTACTTAAGTTCAGAAAAACTCATTGGTACAGTCGGGATTCGAACTTGCGACCTTTGCGTCGCAGGCAACTGCTCCAACCATTCGGCCACCACGGCTCTTATAAATATGCATATTTCATATTATGACATGTGCTTAAAAACCAGGCAATTCCGCTATCCTCTGGTCGAGTCCACCGCATAATGCAATAACGGCGAATGTTTATTGTTTAATCTACGGGACTGGCGCACTGCGGCGCCGTAATCGGTTTACACAAACACAGGTGTAAAAAAAAACTAGTGGATAGTTTTTGTTCCCTATTCATGGTTTACTACATTTTGATCAAAATTTTTATTAAAATACCTAAATTAAGAATAATCAAAATTGGTTAAAGGACACACCTACACGACCTTAAACTATTGTGGTCAATATCACGAAGTAGGTAGAGAGCATCAGTCCCCTTTGGCCATATTGAACTGTTTGCGACATCCCCATTTATCAGTCTTTTTTTAGGTACCAACGTGACAGATGATGAATCCAACTCAGGCACTTAATTACTCAAGCCCGACTATATATCCGCTTTTGAATTCTTCTCAAACGTATGCAGATCTACTCTCGATGTTTCCTTCACTGTATCACACACGGTACGCAAGCATCACTCATTGGTATCAGTCGGGATTTGAACTTGCAATATTACAAATATTCTGCAATACAATTGCAGAAATATACTTAACTAAAGAATTAACTGACCCTGCTCTCGGCAGCATAGCCATGTGATGTTCTGGAAATCTTACTCAACGCAGTAATACAACACACTCCATGCATTTGGCTGCTGTGAGGTGAAGATACTGCTCTAGTTGGCCTCAATTAATATTAGACAGGTGGCTACATCGTACTCTATTTATCTAGAATAAGTCTAGTGATCTATATCCAGAGATTCACGGTGAACGGTAGTTTGTTGAAGAAACCTTACCTCCTCCACATTTGAAACCGAATTAATAGCCGTGCCTAAGAGAAGGCGAAACCATGATACATCTCACTTTGGTTTTATTATATATCTCAGGTGATATAAAATAAAATATTCTGCAGTCGTAGACAGTCTACAGTTGGGTAGAAAGAAGCCTACAGTAAAAGTCATACTGACAGTCTATGACTGTAGGCTATCATTAATGTTTTACTACTAGAACTATAGAGTTCTAATGACAAGCTACCGTCCTAGTGTCAGAACTGAACGGAGAAACTGCAAACCAAAATATAAAATCCTGTGGTCTGGAAAAAACGGTTTATAAATTATCACTTACTTTCCTGAGCCATCATAAATTTAAATAATCCACCTTATTACCGTCCGACCGTCTCATAATTTTTCATCTGCCTATAAATTCATCGAAGCATAAAATTGGCTTCCAATTACACCGTAGCGTCATATTTTCTGAATGGATCTAATAACATTTATTTTTCATACAATTTTTACTACAGATTTAGCTCAGAAACAGTAGTGTTCTACTTACTAGTGGTTAAATCGTCATCTGCAAAATCAAGATTACAGTTACAACTTTTTTTTATACCACACGGGTGGCAAACAAGCATGCGGTCTGCCTGATGGTAAGCAGTTACCGCCGCCTATGGACGCTTGCAACACCAGGGGTATCACTCGCGCGCTGCGCGACCCTGCAGGAACCTTTTCACACCCTTCTTGAAGAACTCCATGGTGTACTCTCCAGGGAAAACCTCAACGGGGAGCTTTAAATTGCTTTAACGATGGATTTTTCTAAGCTACATATTTAAGTGTATTGGTAGATACACCAGGAGGTTTTATTTATTTATTTATTTACATAATTTATATAAGGTTATAAGTATAAGGGCTAGATTAACATACGTCCTACACATTTGTCTCTATCACTTTCTTGAATACTGAAGACAAAATCACTTCACAGTACGGCTCCAGCTTCTACAATACAATGCTTGCATTGGCTTCCAACCAACTATTAGCTTCCAACAATACACAAAAATGATTAACATACTGTACCGTAGTTTTTGATACGATTTAGGGGCATTACTGTTGTAAAGCGCACACAAATCAACTTAATGTTTTCAATTTATATAAAAAAAATGAATGAATTTATATGTAGTACCAACACACCCACATTACGCCAGAGATATATTTTAGGTGCCAACAGATGGCAGATGGCGAGTCCATCGCCGTTACTCAAGCACGACTATACATACGTCTTTGAATTGCTTCTCAGATAAAGATCGTGGTGTGAATCACTGTACTTAAGTTCAGAAAAACTCATTGGTACATTCGATTCGAACTTGCGATCTTTATGTCGCAGCCAACTACTCAAACCACTCAGCCACCACAGCTTCTTCAGCCAACCACAGTTTAATAATTTCTTATAAATAAACGAAAAAAGTGTATAAGGCGAGTGTGGATGAAAGTGTTGGAAGGGGTAGACCTAAGCGGACGTTTCTAGACCAAATTAGGGAATGCTTGAAAAAAGGCCAGGTCAAGAGTACCCTAAACCGAAGAGAATGTATGAAGAGAATAATGAAAGTGGACGAAGCGAAAGAAGTATGTAAGGATCGTAGCAAGTGGAAAGAAGTGGTCTCTGCCTACCACTACAAGAAAGAGGCGTGATTATATGTATGTATGTATGTATAAATAAACGTTTGTGTCGGTGTGATGGCACACTTCATTGCGCTGTTCACACGGTGATAAAAGTCGACATACACCCATAAAGCACAATGGTTACGTACAGACCGTGTGCGATACAGAATTATCCAATGTTGACGTAACCATCAAATTAACGATTGTTTGATTACTGTGAGATTTAACTGACTTTTGTACGTTTTAATTACTCGCAGTTCGAAATGTTACGAGGAAATTCTTGTTCACGCATAAATGCTCAATATTACAACATCGATTCGGAGCCTATCAACTAAGAAAATTAGTAATTAAATATTTATTACATACATATCATCACGACGAGTTCCTAACAGAGTAGGCAGAGCGTATAGAGCCTCAGTTTTCTCTAGACTTAGATACCTTTTGCGCTTCTTATATGTTCGCTTCTAAATATTTATTATGTAAAAGAACTTAATATTGTTATACATAGTGTTCATGTGAAAGTTTATAGGTACTTAATTACGCTAGATCAAATAAACAGTATTGGAAACTTGGCATATGTGTATTATTCCAGGAAAATACTTAAAATAATAAATTTTACGCTGGTACCGCGGGGTACTGGTACTGCTAAAAGAAATTATTTCATAGGGTCCTATAATAATTGTTTTATTGCTACACCCAACAGGATATACTACTGGATAATAATTGTGCTTATTTCATTCGCTATTATAGTACTGCTATTTAACATCCCGCTGGGGTTTTCCCTAGAGAGCAAAGGTTTCTCTAAGAATGGTGGGAATTTTTGAAGGGTCATGCGGTCAAGTCGCTACTCAAATCTTCTCAGCCTTTGTGTTAAGCGTGTTAATCGCTCATTAATTGACGGACCGCATGTATCACACTCAGTAGTATTTATAAAATGAAATTGAAGTCGAATACCACTGAAAAGTTTGAAAAGACCATTAATAATATTATATTATATTCCTTCATAAATATTCCTTCTGTGGGCTATAAATGCATATTCGTGTCAAAACAAGCCAAACTTAGTTGGTAACAACTCCAACGGGCTATTATATTGTAATCAATGTGGCCAGACCACTAATGTTACTTAAATTTAGCTCAAATTATTGCCACACTAATGGGTCTGGTCGGGTGATATACAAGCTTTTTAATGGAAACTTTTCAATTTTAACCGCCGAAGTATTTGTGATTGTACTTCACGATTTGGTGGTTATTATTTCAAGACTACCTTTATATGCGTTTTGATTATTCTGTACATTCTGGTATTATTTTTTATTATAGTATATTATTATACATTTATTAAGGACGACAATAGCACACGAGATTGAAGACATGTGACATCCCTAGTCTGAGCAGCAGATAAGATAGGTGACCAAACAGTGATAAACGATAATAAAAAAATGGTTTTGTATACATTCGGTATAGTTTAATAAAGTGTTTCTCATGACGTAGGTATAGGGCGGTCAAAAAGGTTGCGGTGGACAGAAGCAAATAGAAGGGACTGCATCAGAGACGCCGACAAGAGGCCAGCTCTTAAATGTATACTGGCTTTCTACAACGGTTTCCAAAGGGACATATGTAATATTTAGTTGCCAACATATGTTTATTTGCCAACGCGGTAAATGATGAGATGAAGACTAGCCTTCGCGGATGTTTACCTCTGTATATAGACGTAGCACTTAGGAGTATATCACACGCGAGTTTGTAGCCTAAATCTCTTTTCTTCTGGGAATTTTCCTTCTCTCTAAAGCTGGTGTGCTTATAAAGATGTGTTAGGAAAAAAACAAGAGTAATTAAGTGAGTATTCACTTAATTACTCTTGTTAACTCGAATTTCGTAAAATGTATCCGATACTCTTTGTAAACAAACTCATTCGACAAAATAGGCTTAAAAGGGTTAAGGGTCCGGCATGTAAATTGGTGGAATCCAATAACTGTACTGCCAAGTACCTGCTCAATGAGGGTTGAAACTTTTTTAATTTGGCCCCCTGCCAATCTGCTACCCTGGCCGTTGTAGAAGCAAAAATGTTTTCTAGTGTAATGGTTTATTCATGATTAAAGACCCAACCGGCTAATCCCGGGTATTCGTTGGATTTGATTTGATACACTATTGTCAAGGAGATGGTCTGGTCTTGGTATATGACACACTGTTTTCAAATGTTGTTTGTTGACAATTTCAAATGAATGTTGAATCCCAATAGCCTGCGACACAAAGATCGCAAGTTCGAATCCCAACTGTACCAATAAGTTTTTTCTGAACTTAACTGCAGTGATTGATTACACCACAAGCTTTACGGTGAAAGCATCGAGAGGAAGTCTGCATAAGTTTGACAAGAAATTCAAAGACGTATGTATAGTCGTGCTTGAGTAACGGCGACGGCCATCTATCACGTTGGCATCTTTAATATATCTCCAGCGTGTTTAATATATCTCCGTGTGTGCCCAAACCAGTGAGCTTGTATCAAGAAACTGATGAAGGTGGACAGTGGTTCGACGGACATACTTTTACCCAGAAACGAGTGAAATCACGAGCTTTAGTAACTGTTTAGTAAGTAGACGTACGCACTCGATATCAATACTAATTGGATTAGTTGACGGTTCCCAGTCACGATTGATTAGTAATTACTAATTGGCTAAGTATCTTTACTAATCAATAGCTATTTTTGTATACTTAAGTAGAAGTTAGTTGGCCTACTCTCATTTAAAATTTATATACCATGTATATCAAGTTAATATGAAGATTAAATGAATTATTTAGCAGGAGAGGCAGTTAGGGTAGAACGCCAGTATTATTATTATATCGTCACGCCGAGTCCCTAGCAGGAGAGGCAGATAGGGTAGAACGCCAGTTCCGTCTAGACTTAAATACCTCTTTCACTTCATCCACATTCATCAATGTGGATGAACCGAAATGTCAACACACCACGAACTTTACGGTGAAGGAAAACACCGAGAGGAAACCTGTATACGTCTGAGAAGCAATTCAAATGCCGTTGTATAGTCGAGTAACGGCGATGGACTCGCCATCTGTCACACCTAAAATATATCTCTGGCGGAAAGTGGGTATGTGGGTACTACCTATACACCTCTGCCTACCCCTTCGGGGACCCTTGTGGGAAGGCGTCAGGATATACAAAACAGCTAAAAAGTGTAGGTCAATTATCTCTGAAGCTTACACAGTGAACAAAAGACTGAAATAATTTTCACAACAATTTGTACCAATAGAGACGCATGCACTATTTACACGGAAAATAATGAAGATGTCCCCAGCTGCTACATCAACATAATTGTGAATCCCTGGCGCATACAGAGCGCTAAGTTTGTTATGTCTCTCTGTATTTGTATGTAGCTTCGTACCTCCCAAATAAATGAGCAGTAAATTTAAAATGTAGTGTAACAGTAGAATAATATATTTTTATAGCCACTATAATACATACATACACATCATCACACCTAGTCCCTCGCGTCCCTCTGTGTCTACCCGAAATAGATAGTCAAGCATCATATAGTAAACCAACATTCGACACAAATTTACCTAAAATAAACGGCCATCTTACTAAAGAGAGGTAGGGCATAACGGGTTTCCCGTTCGAATTTGGAGCTGCCCGACTGGGGCAGGACCTCCACCTTATAGAAGTCCGTAGCCAAATAACACAATTTATTGTGTTGTGTTCCTACGCGGTGAATAAGGTTTCCAGTAATGAGTTCCTTGGGGTGGGGGGAGAATTGTTATATTGTGTTGGAAGCAGAGGGATTAGTCTCATTATGCTGCCAACACGGTACAACTCTCCGAACACAGAGTGGCAACGCGCAAGTGATACTTCGGTATTGTAAGCATAAATAGGCTGCGGTAACCGTTTTGCGGGCCGTATGCCTGTTTGCCACTCTTGTGGTATAAAAAAAATCACCACCTGTAGTGATTTCCCAAGAGATTACTTATAGCATCTAGTTCTTGAAGAAGGGTTTGAAAAGATTCCGCCTAGGTCGACAACGCACGAGCAGGTGGTGTCGCAAGCGTTTAAAAGCGCCGGTAGCCGCTTGCCATCAGGCGGGTCGCGTGCTCGTTGGCGCCTTAGTGGTATACAAAGAGCAACGGTATGGCTCGTCCATTGCCCACCATTCATATATATATCGAACTTATATTTTCAGTCAGTCATAATCACATAGATATAACACATAGACAGATACAGATATGTGAGCAGAAAAGTTTTCTGCTTTGTCCTTTTAGGAAGAAAACCACCCTTTAGGAATTACGGCAACGCAGAACTTGGGGAAGGAAAATGTACAATTATTAAAACAACTAGTCATTGGCTCGATAAAATATAAAGATACTAACTGGAGCCCGCGTTTTCATCCGCATAAAATTTTACTCCTCTGCTTTGGCAAAAAAATATGTTATAATTTTTTTATTCAAAAAAGTGAATAATTAATGAATGAAGTTAATTTTCAACGTTAACGAAAAAAAAATTAATTATCGTAATATAGTTGGTATACAATTATGACAAAAAAAAACACTTTTACAAAACAATATATCGAGATAATTTATTGACAGATATAATTCTTAAAACATAAATATTGATTCGGACCTTTGTGGTACGAAATCCAAATTTATTTTATTAATTAAATTCAATAATTGAAAATAGTAATACAATTATACGAATTTTAATAACGCATAAATTGAATGGCTTCAAAGTTGAGATAAGTTTTTAATTAAAGTCATTTTCATCATCAATCATAATTTTTTACAAATTACAAAGGAATTGGCGCTGAGAATGTTAAATACATTTGAAAGCTAGAAAAACGTTTTTATGCTACGAAAACTCATTTAGTTAACTGCAATTAGTTTTGCACAAACTGAAACCAACTTCGAACCAGACATGAAAAAAAAAATCTTATCTCATTCATTTCAACTATCCTATTTTATAGACACGTAGGTCAATGATCAGACATTCTATGCTCATTCTATTAATATTTATTTTTATATTGTTATGTCCAATAAAACACCAATCTTTGAGAATCACATGTACCTATTGTGCTAGGTAGCAAGACCATGACTAATTGCACACAATATGCTTACAAACTACCCACTTGTACTTCACTAATCTTATGTGTCAACAAGATTAAATAAGTACCCACATCAAATACATAACATATAATAAATAGAATATAATATATCCTCACGCCTTCCCACAAGGGTCCCCGAAGGGGTCGGCAGAGGTGTATAGGTAATACCCACACATCCACTTTCCGCCAGAGGTATATTAGGTGCCAACGTGACAGATGGCGAGTCCATCGCCGTTACTCAAGCACGACTATTACATACGTCTTTTGAATTTCTTCTCAGACGTATGCAGGTTTCCTCTCGATGTTTTCTTTCACCGTAAAGCTCTGGTGTGACTAATCACTGTACTTAAGTTCAGAAAAACTCATTGGTACAGTCGGGATTCAAACTTGCGACCTTTGCATCGCAGGCAACTGCTCGAACCACTCGGCCACCACGGCATAACATATATTATTTATGAAAGTTTGTGAGGATGATTGTTACTCTTTCGTTGCAAAAACTACTGAACGAAATTTGGCATTAAGATGAATTATCATCTAGATTAACACATAGGATTATGTTATGTTCCAGAAAAATATGAAAAACCACGGGCGCAACTAGTGGTGGATTATAGTATATATAGGTAATTTTAGTGATATTTTTATCGTCTTTAGTAGCATGAGTTCCGGAAACTTTTACCACATATTTAGCCAAACAATGCCGAGATCAAAAGACCTCTAGCAATTTTGTACCTTTTTTATACCATAGCAGGTTCGCCTATTTTGTAATCAGTTGAGTTTATGTAAGCCATCAAAAATATGTATCTTCTCGATATCGCGTGTTTCAGCAATAGTTCTGTAGGAGATATATTTCGCTCCGTCTTATTTTGGCCCGAGTCCACGGTTATTATTATTATTTATTATTATATACAGCCTCAAGAGCTTTCTCAGGAATATTTAAATATAATGTCCCGGACAGAAACTAAAGCTCAATAAGCGGACGAGCCCAGCGGACCACAAATTGTGGGCGTCTGAAGGTAGGTTGCACCAGCGTGATCCCGTGCGTGCCAGGATACATTTGTACGTCACGCGATCATACCACGGTTTTTACTCCCAATGTAATTATTGTATTGGTTTCCACTACTTTGATCTTCACTAACTAAAGCTTTTAAACTGTTTGTTTACTAGCCTTGGTAGTTCAGTAGTTTGTAGTCGCCTGTAACCCAAACTTCGAAAGCACACTATTCCAATTTATTCCGAACGTAAGTTTATTAATCAGACCAATGTTACAGTGAAGAAAACATCGGGAAGAAATGTGCATACGTTTGAGAAGAAATTCAAAGATCAAGGTATAGCCGCGCTTGAGAAACTATGTGATGCTGCGCTAGTAAAAGTTTAAGTTGCTGTGTTGTTTGCCACCATATGGTTGGCAAAAAAATAGTAGCTGAAGGAGCAAAGGTCCCTCTTTATAGCATGTGTAATTTTTGAAACCATACTCGCCACTTAGATCCTGCCCTATCATTGATCAGGAGAATGAATTTCAAAGCATGATATATATCCTCACGCCTTCCCACAAGGGTCCCCGAAGGGGTACAAGGAGGTGTATGGTTAGTACCCATACACCCACTTTCACTGACGTTTTTTTCCATAAACCCTAAACCACAAAAGTACGTAGTCCCACAATTGTAGATGTCGCTGTTTACTTAGTTCTACTGCCAACTCTCCTTGATCCTCCATTAGAACTAAATCTCCCAACTCATGTTACGTCATAAAAGGACGAGGTACAAACCAGAGTGTACAAAGGAGTATTTTCTACGCACAAAGCAAAAAGGCATTCAATAAATCCACCCCTTTACACTAAAATGTTTTCTTTGTCATAGATACCTTATATTTATCCCTTAGTAGAATTTTCGAGGCTACTTCCTTATCTGGAGGGCGAAAGAGAGACACCTTGTATTGATTTTGCAATAAAAGCCTCTTTTGGTTATCTGCTACGTGTTATTTAGAAACGGGTTGGGTAATTTGGGATGAAAATGTTCTTTAATTGTTTTTACAGATGTTTTCCCCAAAAATATTAACTAACTTAGTATAAGTGTGTAAGGATGTTGTGAACGATGAGGGAATATAAAAACAACAAAACTACAAACATTACACTCCGTGCTCTTTACTAGGAAGTAAGTGGGAGTGAGAAAATAAAAAAAAATCTGGCACTGGTATTAGCTACCACTTAGTTAGTACCTACTAAGTATAGCAGGAATAAACTATCTTATACTTTAGTTTTATTATTACTATTTATAGCCAGTTGTGTACCACTGCTGGGCAAAGACCTCCCTCCTGTCCTTCCACTCCTCGCGATTTACCATCGATTACAAACATCTAAATTGTAATTGGTTCATTGACCAGCAAAAGAACTCAAAGTAATCATTAAGTGTGCTAAAATATAAATAATATAATAGTATAAAATATAAATAATATAATAGTATAAAATATAAATAATATAATAGTATAAAATATAAATAATATAATAGTATAAAATATAAATAATATAATATAATAGGATATACCTATCTCGCAAATAATTCGTGCTTTTATTTTGTCTAATTTCTATATTTCCATCATAGACGCTTTCATCACGCGACGATAAAAATAAAAAACTTATCCGAATTGAAACTTAATTTTGCGTGTAATAAGGTCGAACATTCCTGTAAAACCGGATTCGTGACTGGCCTGCGTTTGTTATCGTAGCCGAATGATGAACAGTGCCATCTGTCGTAGTTCGCACGGTTTTATCGCAAATGTATGAATTCTTGGATTCCGAATCCAAGAATTAATTATATGCTGTTACTTGTGGAATGTCTGACAGATATAAAAGGGTTATGGCATTACGTACTTACGAAAGATTACATGTTGCTTAAGAATAAAGCAATAATTGCGTGGAATCATACGAAAGACTTATTAACTTTAAGCAACCTATGTACCGCATTTTACACCGCGTGATTTTTTGGTGTCATATATAATAATAACAATATCTTCACGCATCTCACTCGGGTCCCCGAAGGGGTAGAGGTAGTATTCACACGCACACTTTCCGCTAGAGACACATTTTAGATTGCGTGTCTATCGCCGTGTCTCAAGCACGACGATACATACTTTTGAATTTCTTCTTTCTTCTCTCCATGTTTTCCTACATCGTAAAGCTCGTGGTGTGATTAATCACTGTACTTCAGAAAAACTCATTGGTACAGTCGGGATTCAAACTTGCAATCATGTACTTTAACACTATTTACTGATGAGACATCTGTAGACAGTGTTAGAGTATAGAATACACGTTAAGTTTCTCTTCTCGGAGCATCAGGCTTCCATAAATCACCGACCTTAACGTCGTCAATGCACGACAATGAATGAACGATCTCCGACTTTAACATTGTCAATGAACGACAAAACCCGAAAGAACGATCATGTCGAAGCAAAAAGTCGAAATCTCTGACATGCGCCTCGGGCAGGACTGAATTTACATCGGGAGTGTCGTTTCCGTCTCGAGGCCTTTATATGTCGAGGACTCTAGGAATTTAAATGGGAATTTTGAATTTGGAATTTGTGAAAATGGTAAAGATAGAATTCAGCGACCGTCAGTCACTGTGATTTGAATGAAAACGACCTGATCATTTTTCCTCGCGAAGGTTTTAATGGGTAAAAGTTTCTAATTTCAACGGTCAGTGGTGCTAAAAGGAACTTCTCCCCGTTTTAAAATATTATTTCATTTGAAATCTCCCCTGCTTCCTCATTTGCAAGTTGAAAGAGGCTTTTTATTATGGCTTTTCTTAATTTTCTTTAAGTCCGACGACAATTCAAGGAAAGAAAACGGAATTGAACCCTATATTTCAAAATGAATGTCTACTTTTTTCATTTTCCTTTACAATTTTCATGGTTTTCTTGCTTAGACAAATTCTTAATTTACACTGTACAAATATGCTCATATAATTTACAAGCCTTTACCCTATTTCATTAAAAATAAGTAATTATGGACACTATATAAATATATCTCCTCACGCCCCACTGCAAGGGTCTCCGACAGATGGCGCCAATGTGACAGATGGCGAGTCCATCGCCCTTAATCGAGCAAAAGTATACACGAGCAGTAGTATAGTCCTTGAAAATAAAATCTTGGACTTATTATTTAGCTGCCCGAGAAAATCGCATCCAAACCCGTACAGTGTAGTTTTACCGTTTATCGTGTAACAACAGACACGGCCAAGGCCAGTATCATATCTTTATATATATAATTCTTCTGTGAGTGTGTATGTCACTGAACTTCTCTCAAACGACTGGACCGATTCTGATGAAATTTTTTGTGTGTGTTCAAGGGGATCTGGGAATGGTTTAGATTCACAATTGGACCCGATAGGTGGCGCTGCGATCGTGTTTCAGGAAATATTAACTTTTTCACCCGGGCGAAGCTGGGCGGGACAACTAGTTATAGATATGTTTTAATATACGTAAACGTCAAATATCCAGATTTATTATAACATATAATGATGGAGTACCGTGCATTCATAACTTATTGGTTCTCTTTCATCCCATTATGTGAATACATGTAATAAATGACATGTCACTCGCGTCCCGTGAAGATTGTCGAGACATTAATTGGCCAATTCATTATAGGACATCTTAGGAAACAGCATTATAAGGATACGTCAGTTCGATATATAGGTATATATTTCAGAGAGAACTGGCGCACTTTTTGCCCACCCCGTTAGGGATGCGGCGTGATGATATGTATGTATGTATATTTCAGAGGACAGTGTACAGACTTATATCACGCCTCCGCCCATTCTTCCCTTTCTTTTTTCTTCTGGTCAAGCAAAAGTCAGTAGGTCTTGAACTGGCACTCTACTCCCACTGCTTACCCCTACCGAGAGACTCGGCGTGATGATATGTATGTATGAATGTATAATACAAAAGTGGTAAACGTATGCATGAAGAGACTGATGAATGTGGACGAAGCGAAATAGTTATGTAAGTCTAGAGAAAACTGGCACTCTACTCCCACTGCTTACCCCTACCGAGAGACTCGGCGTGATGATATGTATGTATGAATGTATAATACAAAAGTGGTAAACGTATGCATGAAGAGACTGATGAATGTGGACGAAGCGAAAGAGTTATGTAAGTCTAGAGAGAACTGGCGCTCTATACTCTCTGCCTACCCCGTTAGGGACTTGGCGTGATGATATGTATGTATGAATGTATAATACAAAAGTGGTAAACGTATGCATGAAGAGACTGATGAATGTGGACGAAGCGAAAGAGTTATGTAAGTCTAGAGAGAACTGGCGCTCTATACTCTCTGCCTACCCCGTTTGAGACTCGGTGTGATGATATGTATGTATGTAAACACCATTGTTCACCCGTAGATCGTTGTACATCGCCTGTAACACAAAGACTGCAAGTTAGAGTCCTGACTGTACCAATGAGTCTTTCTGAACTTAAGTACAGTGATTAATCACACCACGAGCTTTGCGGTGAAGGGGTTTCCTTCATCGAGTGGCAACCTGTATACGTTTGTGATTAAATTCAAAGCCGTGTGTATAACAGTCATGCTTGTGGCACGGAATGGCGAGTCCCTCTGGATTCGCATCTGTCACATCCGCAAGTAAAATATATTGTTGTTGTTGTTATCCTCACGCCTTCCCACAAGGGTCCCCGAAGGGGTAGGCAGAGATGTATAGGTAATACTAACACACCCGCCAGAGGTATATTAGGTGCCAACATGACAGATGGCGAGTCTATCGCCGTTACTCAAGCACGACTATACAGACGCCTTTGAATTTATTCTCAGACGTTTGCAGGTTTCCTCTCGATATTTTCCTTCACCGTAAAGCTCACGGTGTGACTAAAAACTGTACTTAAGTTCAGAAAAACTCGTTGGTACAGTCGGGATTCGAACTTGCGATCTTTGTGTCGAAGGCAACTGCTCGAACCACAATATATCTCTGGCGAAAAGTGTGCACGTGAGTACCATAGAGTCTGCTGACCTCTTTAGGCGCTCTTGTGGAAAGGCTTGACATAGACGGTACATAGTTATAGACTAGAAGTGCCACGGGACTTTACCCGCTCGAACTGGATGACGACATAACGGTCCTCCAGGACGCCCGACATAAACATACCAACACTACACAAAACCGACCACTGTTCCGTCCTCGCCGACGAGGCTCGACGCGAATAAGCCGTAATGTTCCCCCCCGACCCCCGCCGCAAACGCCGGCCCGCGCCGAGCCTGACGCGTAAATCCCGCCCCCAAATAATATTTAAATAAAATTACCAGTCCAGCCCAGCTCCCTTGCTCGCGATCCACCAACGCCCTAAGCCGAGGTTCGTACCCCACAGGGGGTGCCCTTAGTTGTGTTGCTTATAAATAAAGTGCCTGGCTGGAGGCCTAGGTCTCGCCATTGACCGGTTAAGTAGCAAAAGTTCCCGGAACTCACGCTACGAAAGACAATACAAAAAAAAAAAAAAAAAAGGGACTTTACCCGCGCTCAATTTGATACATACATATATACATACGTATCATCACGCCGAGTCCCTAACGGAGTAGGCAGAGACAATAGAGCGCCAGTTCTCAATTTTGACAATACATGTATAACTGACGAAAGAAGAATGTGATAAAAAGGGACTGCGCCTAAACGCCGGCAAAACTAAGGTTCCGGTATTCGAAAGAGATTAACAAGTAACCGAGTGTGTTATATCGGTAAATGAGCAATTCTAGAGCAAGTGAATTAATTTGTGTATATAGGAAGCATATTCACACGAGAGGGCAAGTATGAAAAAGACATTGAAAGAAGGATAATTGCCGTTAGTAAGGTGAATGGTAAACAGATATACAAAGCGAAAATAGTTGCAAGAAGAGGGTCTTCCTCCGCCTCGTCCAACTACCTAGATCAAATCAATCGGACGCCCATATAGTTAGATATATACATAGTTACATACATACATACATACATATCATCACGCCAAGTCCCTAACGGGGTAGGCAGAGAGTATAGAGCGCCAGTTCTCTCTAGACTTACATACCTCTTTCGCTTCGTCCACATTCATCAGTCTCTTCATACATGCTCGTCGGTTTCGAGTACTCTTAACGTTCCCGTCCTTGAGAGTCCGATCTATTTGATCCAGGTAGTTGGAACGTGGCCTTCCTCTGCCTCTTCTTGCACACACTTTTGCTTTGTATATCTGTTTCGTCAATCTTTCTTCACTCATCCTTTCTATGTGTCCAAACCAACGTAACATGCCTTTCTTCATCTTTACAATCACGCCCTCATTCACGCCAGTTGATTTGCGAATCTCTTCATTGCGGATTCGATCTAATATCGTTACGCCGCACATTTTTCGAAGAGATCGCATCTCGACTGCATTCAAGCTATTTTCATACTTCCTCTGACATACCCAGGATTCGCTGCCATACAATAAGGTAGGTACCAATATCGCGTTGTGGACAGCAACTCGAGCATTCTTGCTCAGACTTTTACTGCCCATCAACGCCGACATGGCTCCATTCACCTTATTTCCGGCAGTTATCCTTCTTTCAATATCTTTTTCATACTTTCCATCTCGTGTGAACATGCTTCCAAGATATACAAATTCATTCACTTGCTCTAGAATTTGCCCATTTACCGATATTGCACACTCGGTCACTTGTTCATCTCTTTCGAATACCAGAACCTTAGTCTTGCCAGCGTTTAGGCGCAGCCCCTTCTTTTCACATTCTTCTTTCATTATGGTAACTAGTGACTGCAGTTCGCCCTCTGATGACGCTAGTAAAACCGCGTCATCGGCGTATAGTAGGCAGTTGACCACTAAGTTTCCCATTTTCACTCCACATCCGTTCGTTCTTAGTGCTCTCAGACAGTTATCTAGATATATAATGAACAGCCAGGCAGACATGATACACCCTTGTTTGACCCCCGACTTCACATCAAACCAGGGTGACATCTCACCGTTAACCCTAACGCACGCCTCGCTATCACTATAGAGTGATTTCACGGCATGCAGTAGGGAACAGCTCACTCCATATCCAGGCAACACGTCCCAGAGTTCCTTTCGTACGACTCTATCAAATGCCTTCTCTAAGTCGACGAAAGCGCAGAAAACCCTTTGGTTAATATCCAAAAACTTTTCCGCGATTCCGCGAAGCGAGAAGGTTTGATCCATACATCCTCTTCCTGGTCTAAATCCACCTTGGGATTCCCAGAGAAACCTTTCGGATCGCTCTTGCATTCTTATCGTCAGGATCTTCGTGTACACTTTACTAGCTAAGCTGACCAAGCTGATGGCTCTGTAGTTGAAGCAGTCCAATCGTGATCCCTTTCCTTTATAGAAAGGCACGATGACTGCTCGCCTCCAGTCTTCCGGAACATCACCCTTTTCCCAGCAAAGATTGCATAGCAAATAGATGACGTCCCAGACCGCTGGTCCACCGTACTTGATCATCTCAGCCGTAATCCCATCTATTCCCGCAGCTTTTCCACATTTCAGACTTCTTATCGCACTTACAATCTCTCCCATACTTATTTTATCCGCTATAGGATCCTCGACAGATTCTGTTGGAGGCAGCTCTATGAGTAGATCAGCGGCATCATCATCATACATATCTTTGCAGAATTCACTCCATCGCCTGAGGACGTCAGTTTTGTCAGTAAGTATGTCATTGTCCTTCGAAATAATCACATTCATCCTACTACTGGCTGTAACACAATTTCTGGACTTCTTAACTTCTCTCCAAAAAAGTTTTGCATTGTCCTTGAAATTATGCGACAGTTTTTCGTCTACAGTCATTTGGAACATAGTTACATTATTTATTTATTTATTTATCTAACAAAAACGGGTTAACCAATTACATTTGCTAAAAGAAAAAAAGAAAAGGACACAAAGACAATATACAATAATACATAAAAAATCACAATATGAATAAAATCATACATCCCTTTCACAAAATCTCAGGCAAAGAGGTCGCACTGAGGATTGGCGCTGAGGAGAGCGTTGAGCGCAGAGAGGGAGCGCGGGATAGGGGAGTTGGTGCGAGCCACGGTACGGCACTGCGGCACAGCTAGCAGCTTGTGCCTTCTGCTGCGACTGTACCTATCGGGGGCAAACACTTGGCATAGCCTCTCATGGAGATCTGGTGCATCAATTTTTCCCCGTAAAATTTTACACATAACCACCAGTTGATGTCTTCTACGTCTAGTTTCCAGGGAATTGTACCCTAGACAACCAAGCAGAAATTTTGTTGGATACATGTACGGATAATATGTGTAGACTCGTTTGTACATGTATCTCAAGAAAGCTTTCTGAACTTTTTCGAGAAGGAGCACGTATGAGCTATCATGGGGATTCCATACACACATGGCGCTCTCAAGCTTGGATCGTACCAATGCCACAAAAGTCAAATTCAGATACATAGAACATCGAATCGAACCCACGACCTTAAGATCAGGAACCACTAGACCAGACGGCCATCAATGATAATACATACTTAACTTCCTGAGTTATCAAATGCAATAAGAATTATTTAATTCCTACAAACAAACAAGCCTAGTTGTGAATCTAAACCATTTTCGAATCCACCTTAAGACAAAATTCATAAAAATCGGTCCAGCCGCTTAGGAGTTCAGTACCAAACACACGCACAGAAGAAATATAATATATAATGATTTGTAAATAAAAGTTGTATGACGGTCGTTCTCATTCGTGTAACCACAATGCGCCACAGAGAAGCGTAACAGGTTACAGATAACTTGAAAAAATTATAATAATTTACATTATTTTACCGAATGTATGCAAATAAATCCAAACAAGAGGCTCGAAGAGCTCTAAAGCGACCTCAATAGGAAATATAACGCGCGGTCCATTTCTCCCGCTCACCCTAGGAATGCTTCCATTGTTATGCGCAGAACGCAGGGCGATTTATGACTTATGCCAGGCTGAAAGGGCGAGAGACAAATGTCAGTGAAAAGAGGAATAATTGGGGATGAAACAACGGGTATAACGCACCATATACAGTTGCTAAAGATAAAAACGATTTTGATTATTTAAGTAGCCCTGGTGACCGATTTGCTTGTGTAACACAAAGCTTTTTAAGCTTTTTTTTTTACTAATTTTAACTATTACTTAAAAATCGCTCTCGAATAATTATTTTATCTAATTATGATCTACCATAACCTATCATCACACCGAGTCCCTAACGGGGTGGGTAGAGAGTATACAGCGCCAGTTCTCTCTCTCAAATAAATTCTAAATACGATCCTGAATCTATTTGAGTCCGTAATGCTTTGGGAACGGGTGATTCTCCCTCATAGGGTAGTTACGGGAAGTTTTGCTACTTAACGGAACCATAGCAAGACCGAAATCCTCCAACCAGATAAATTTGTAGCTGCTAAGCGAATAGCAAAACAGGAGAGCTCAGTCCTCAGCTTAGACTGATGCTGATTCGCGAGTCATGGAGATATTTTTTATACCAAAATAGTGGCAAACATGCATATGGACCACCTAAAGGAAGGCGGTTATCTATTGCCACTCGGTGTTCGGATAGTTGTACTGTGTTGGCAGGGTGGGACTAATCCCTCTGCTGCCACCACAATATAACAATCCTCTCACTCCCCAAGAAGCTCATTATTGGAAACCTTATTCATCGCGCACAACATAACAAAAAAATGTTTGATATTCGGATACAAGGTGGAGGTCCCCAGTCGGGCAGCTTCGGCCAAATTCGAACGGGAGACCCATTTTGACCTACCTCTCTTAAAAAAGTGTGGGTTGGATTGATTCGTCAAGAGTATTGGAAACCGAGCAGGTATAAAAAAACTAATTAATGCTCTGCAAATCAAGACAGCTGGCGCTGTCCTGTGCCTAGTTAAAGACAAATCGTAATTATATGTGTGTTTATCCAATATCGTGATGGTTATGTTAATATTACACTCGCATCATCAAGATTATAACAGAGCACATAATATCGACACATTATTATTGTGCGAACCTTTTAATAACTTATAATGTTCTGAATAAATTTTAATAACACGGAATATAATAATGTAGGATATTGTGTGCTGGAAATAATATTAATTCTTAAGCATGACCGGTCTCGGTATTTCATATAATTTTATTGCGTAACTAGCGACCGCCTGTGGTTCCGTCAGCATGGAATGTCGAATTAAAAATATATATATTGTATAGAGGTTGATTGTTTATTTAAAAGTGCATCTTATAAAAAAACTTTATTATAAACTTATCTCCTTATAAATAAGTGAGCTTCTTCACTTAGGAATTTCAATTAGTAATAAGTTATTTTAACAAATAAGATGTTGCTATACAATATCATCATGGTGACCAAGCGAGTGGAATAGTCAATATACATACATAAATAATCACGCTGAGTTCATAACGGGGTAGGCAGAGAGAATAGAGCGCTAGTTCTATCTAGACTTACATACCTTCGCTTCGTCCACGTTAATCCTTCCTATGAGGGTTCCCGAAGGGATAGGATAGTGTATAGGTAGTATCTAAATACATATATGTCGAAAACAGGATATAGGCGCACCCGGGACCTCGGGACCCTTGAACCATAGTATAAAGAAGAGGGAGTAGGCTATCTCCGGCCCAATTCGCGATATAATTGCCTACTGTCTTAGGGTTGTCACTTTTAGCTAAATATTAGGCGCGGCTGTTCGCGCTTCGCTAGCAAAAGCACATTTAATATACATTAGGTATCTATAATAAAAAATGAATAAAGTGAATGAAATATTATCATTAAAAGAAATAAAAACAACGTTAAAAACTAACGACCGTCTTTTAGACTATAATCGAATTTGTTGTTATGATTCGAACTTTGTTTTATATGTATTTGATTTACTATTAGTCTATTAGGTACTCGCACATACTTATTTTGAATTACGATTTTCTGTAAGTAGGTAGGTACTTAGTTCCTATACCTACAATACTGAGAAATCGGCATAACTAAACGTAAACAAAGAAATAGCGGCAAACCAATTGCCAGATCAAAAGTACCTAATACATTCTAGTAGGAAATTAGGCCTACCTACCTACTTCCTGTGTGATAGAAAACTAATACAAACAAAAAATATGTAAGTACGTAGGTATCTCATCATCAAGTAAAATTATATTATGCTAGAATAATTGACTAACTTACCTTTCCTGTTCAATAGGTAATCTGAACAGAGACAGGTCTGGAATTGATAAATTATTAAGACACCCAAACACACAGCAATACGTTCTTCTGCGATTATCAGACATTTTGATGATGATATTGATGAATAAATCATTTAGCGGTGCCGAAAAGCCGTGACGCGCGCGCGAACCTTGTGCAGTGTTAGCCCCGACTGGCGCACTGAGAAACGGGTCGAGATTTTGTTAAAGTGTGCGTGCGTCGACACATAGATACAATAGCGCACACATACAAGCCGCGCGCGGTGCGTTTGTATGAAGATAACCTACTTCTCTCTTTATACTATGCTTGAACGTCAGGATGTACTTACACACATATCAGGTGAATAGTATTAAAAGTAGTACAGTGCAAAAGTATATGGAAGAAGAAGCAGAGGGAGACCAACTACCTAGATCATATCTCACAGGACACTCAAGGATGGGAATGTCAAGAGCACTTGAAACGGGCGATCATAAATGAAGAGACTGATGAATGTTGAATTAACGAAAGAGTCTAGTGAGAACTAGCACTCTAGCTATCTCTCTGTCTACCTTGTATACAGGGCAATACTGTGGTATCTCCTCCTTTAGTCGATGGAAAGCTTAAGTCAATGTATGTATATACATATAATGTTTATTACGCTGTACAGCCATTATCCTAATTCGTTGCTTCAAACGCGTTACTCATATTCATTAGCACCAGTGTATAATGATTATTGTACTAATGTGTACACAGTTAATTAATTAGTATGTTCTCTATTACAATGTAATAATTCATGATTCAGCCAATTTGTGGCAACGACATGTGATATCAGAGAACACAATGTTATACAATAGCAGAAGTACTTACTTAAACTCGGTGGCCGATTGAAAGTGCGTTGCTACCTATCTTACGACCGTCCAAGCGTGATAATAATTTCGCACACTTATTTAATTTCAGTGTACTATTTTACACTTAAAATCTAAGAATATAAATATAAGATACATAATTATGTGGAGTCCCTCACGGGGTAATCAGGTAGCATAGAGCGCCAGAAATCGGCGCTTTGTCTTCCTTCAGATGTTATAGACAAACAATGGTGAACCAAATTAGAGGCCGTGGTGGCCGAGTGGTTCGAGTGAGTAACGGCGATGGACTCGCCATCTGTCACGTTGGCACCTAATATTACTTCTGGCGGAAAGTGGGTGTGTGGGTATTACCTATACACCTCTGCCTACCCCTTCGGGGATCCTTGTGGGAAGGCGTGAGGATATATTATATTATAAATTAGAGGCGGAACAGCGGAAAAAAAAAAACAAATAATTTTAAATCTGTCTGTCATAACTCCAGACGAGGGCCATATATAAATAAAAATATATCTCTAGACTCATACACCTCTTTCGCTTTATCCTCATTTATCATACATACATGCTTTCCTGTTTCGAGTACTCTTGACAACAATAATACATAAAAATATGTTTAAACGTTACAGAGAATATATTTTTCAAGTTGAAATGTAAATTTGTTTGAAATCGCTTATGCACGCTTAACTAAGATAAGGTAACTTAAACGTAACTTATACCAGAATCAGAATGCGTCTCTACAACCAAGCTTGCCGTTTAAGTCTCACTAACTTTCTTTTAAATATTCAATTTCACAGGTAGAAAACTAGATAGCCCAGATGTGCCTGGATTCCCTCACAAAGCAGTAAACTTGATTTTAAATTGTTAAACCTGTCTTTTTGCTACCTTATTGGATCTTAGCGGCATCTAGGCGGTCCTCAAACGGGTAGGCAACACTCCCTTCGTTTCGGAGATACATTTACGAGTATGTAGTGACTTTAAAGAGCAACATTATTTGGCTGTCTCCTAGCGTAAAACGACGATGTCATTGGTCCATCTTCTGCAACTTTTACACACTAAGGTGACATGGCATATGATCCACCTGATAGTGAGCGGCTACCGCCGCCTATGAGCGCTTGTTACAGTAAGGGTATTGTCCGTGCACTGCCGACCATGTAGGAATCTTTTCACACCCTTCTTGAAGGACCCGAAGAAAAACAAAATTAATTATGCTACATATACCACATAGGGACTTGATTAAATAATTTCTTATTCCCAAAGATGTCACGGGACGTAAGCCGTGACTTCACTAATGAGAGTTTTACGCTATTTACTTATTGGGCCCCGTCGACTCCATAAGAAAATCGAGATGTTTTATTTTTTCATCCCACGCCGTTCTAAGGGTCTCACAAATTTCAAAATTGTTAGAGTAGAAGGGTCTTGCCTTAAATACCGTAGGTATGTACCTATTACGTTTGAGAAGAAATTTAAAGACACCGGCAATTGGCTCGCCATTTGTCACGTTGGTACTTAAAATATATCTCCAGCGAAAAGTATTGTGTGGGTGCTACGTACACACTTCTGCCTACCTACCACATAACCTTTTACATTATTTATGTGTTTCAAGTACCTAGTCTAGTTTTGTTTTAATTTTACTTAGCTTCTATTGGGTTGACACTTATGTATGTTTTATTATGTCACGTAATTTTAATCGTGTGGTGTTCTCACTTGTGGTGATCCAAATAAATAATTATCAAGTTAAAGTGGCAGATGAACATGGTAAATATCTACATATAAAGCTGCCCTTTCCACTGGAGTATGAGCCTTGCAATTTCAGGTGTTCATTTCTAACGTAGCATTTTCTAAGGTAGCTTTGACCTACTTTCACCGTAAGTTGTCAAACTTCGTAAATACTTCGCAACGCTAATAGAGAACACGGTTACTTTTTTATAGTCTATATAAACATTTTGGTTACAGTATCTTCATACAGTAGACGGAGGAGTTAGGTAGGATTTTTTTCTAGAGATATATTTTAGTTCCTAACGTAACAGATGGCGAATCCATCGCCGTTACTTTAGCATGACTATATACATACGTATGAGAGTTTCTTCTGAAAACTTCTGATTCTGATGTTTTCCTTTACCGTAAAGCTCGTGGTGTAACTACTCAAAACTACCTAAGTTCAGAAAAAAATATTGATATAATCGGGATTCAAACTTCCAATATTTGTGTTGCAGGCAACTACTCGAACCACTCAGCCAAACGGCTCAAATTTGATAAGTTTAAATTTAAAGGAAGTAGCACATTAGTTAACATCCTGTAGCGAACCGAGACACGGATGTACTAGTCTGTACTAAAATGTGTTTTCAAATAACAGACTTGGGTACAAGTATAATATTTATAGCCGTGATGGTCAGGTGGTTTGAATAGTCTGCAATGTACAAATTGCAAGTTTGAATTCTTAACCAATTAGCCTTTGCCGATTTTATATTCACTGAGGAATCACACCCGAGCCTAGTGTAGGAACAGAAACGTTTAAGAGGAAATCCCAATAGTCGTGCAAATTATGTGAGTGGAAAACAGCGGTGAACTCGTCATCTGTCACGTTGACACCTACAATATATCTCTGGCAAAAATAGGGTGTGCCACCCCTTCGGAGAGTGCGTGAACATAAATAACAAAACATACTAAACAGGCTGTAATTTTATTTAAAATAAAAGGCTTAATTATAGCGTGCTATGTAAATGATGTCTGTACTTACGTAGTTTTACATGCATTAAATTAATTTCATTTGATTTGAATAACTTATAAAATTCGGTTCAAATATTTGACATATGTAAATAGAAATAGGTAAATAAATCTTTCTTTAATTCTAATTCGTGGTTCCATGTAATTAGGACTCAGGTTGGGATCATGAAAGGTAGAGTTAATAATATGCGTATAATGACCGTAAAGTAAAAGGGTAGGCCAGGGGCTTAATATTGTCCCGAAGGGACTGGCTATTACCGAAATGGTATAGCTTAACCTATTCGTATGTTTTGTGCAAGCTACAAAAGATTGTGAAATATGAAGAGCTTCTATGCGCTTCATTTCTAGTAATACTATTGTAAGTAGACATTAATTTAAGAAAGAAAAAAAATACACTAATTAAGTTGGAGGTTGTTAAGTTGGTTGGAGGAGAGGGCACTTACTTTTTATACACTTTGAAAACGAAAACAAGAGTCATAAAGTATACAAAAATATTCACTTTTATTTGAGGTAGTAATTTCATTACCATAATAACATCATTCTTTCGCGGGATATAGAGAGTAGTCTTCACTCCTTTTTATACTAAAGACTAAAGTAAATTCGTCTCATTTATTTCGTTGGTTAGCCTAACAAGTATGTATGTATGTACAGGATTGTTCCAGCAAAGCTGTTAAGTACAAGACTGATTTGCTAAAATATGTTTTTTAAGAGGGCATAACGGATTCTCCGTTCGAATTTGGAGCTGCCCGACTGGGGCAGGACCTCCACCTTATCGAAGTCCGTAGCCAAATAACACAATTTATTGTGTTGTGTTCCTACGCGGTGAATGAGGTTTCCAGTAATGAGCTCCTTGTGGAGGGGCGAGGATTGGTATATTGTGTTGGCAACCGAGGGATTAGACTGATTATGTTGTCAACACAGTATAACTCTCTGAACACAGAGTGGCAACGCGCAAGTGATACTTAGGTATCGTGAGCGTAAATAGGCTACGGTAACCGTTTCCCACCAGGTGGGCTGTATGCTTGTTTGCCACTTGTAGTATAAAAAAATATATATATACCTATATATCCAAATAATTCCCTCTATATCCCTAATAGTGATCATAAAATTGATCACGCTTGGTACAAAATATCAGAGGCATAGCAGGGAAACTAAAGTGATATGTTTGCGTAAAATGAAAATACTCTTTCTTATATATTTATTAGTTTAATCTTCTCTACTATCATTGGTACGTATTTAATTAAAATCAAATTGGGCCATGGCCTCAGTCGGGGCATTTTTATTTATTGCTTTCCCCATTACCTTTATTGCTTGGCATTAAATATTATTTATTATTCCTTTTCGACCAAATGGGACGAGGCATCAAGATATTTGTGGTGGGCTGGCGTTTTCATAATAATTAATTCTATGTTCCTATTAAAGACTAGTGATTGCGGACATTCTGCTAGTATTATAAATACATTTTTTGTGGGATTTTTGTTCCTCTTTCACGCAAAAACTGCTGAATAGAATTGAATGCAATTTCTTTGCATATACATAAAAATGCCGTGGTGGCCGAGTGGTTCGTCGAATCCCGACTGTACCAATGAGTTTTTCTGCACTTAAGTACAGTGATTAGTCACACCACGAGCTTTACGGTGAAGTAAAACATCGAGAGGAAACCTGCATACGTCTGAGAAGAAATTCAAAGGCGTATGTATAGTCGTGCTTGAGTAACGGCGATGGACTCGCCATCTGTCACGTTGGCACCTAATATACCTCTGGCGGAAAGTGGGTGTTTGGGTATTACCTATACACCTCTGCCTACCCCTTCGGGGACCCTTGTGGGAAGGCGTGAGGATATTTATTTTTATATTTATTTTACATAAAAATCTTCACGCCTCTTTACCAAGGCAAACTACCAGTGAAATTTGTATATAGTTTACACTGCTGCCTTCTTCGCAGCTTTAGTCAAGTGTCAACATGACTGATAGAGATTCTGCTGTCGTTTCTCACGCACGACTATAAAGTAAAGCTGGTGAATTCATCTTTTTTAAAATATATTCCTCTATATCATCCAAATGGAGCAGAATGCTCCTGAGGTAATCGAATCCTATTCGTTATTTAAAAAATTAATTAACACTTAAGGTAAAAAAATTCTAAAATCTTTTTTATTATAAGGAGGAGGGGAGGGTTTTAATTGAAAGAAAAAGTCTTATTTTTCATTAGAGAATTCGAGTGATTTAGTAAAAGTAAATATATTTTTTACTCACAATGTTAATTGAGTAACTAAAAGCGTTCATTTCTCATTAATTCATTTTGAAAGCTTATAATTACTTGCGATATTAAAATTAACTTTTGTTGAGACTTTAAAACATCTTTTAAAGAGCCTTTAAACAGAAGAGTAATAAAACTAATATCGACTACAGAATGTTTTTTAATTAAGAGTTTTACGTTATATATAGTGCACTGTCCAGAGCAGTACCTTCACTGATCACCCTTTACATTATTGCTGTCAGCTACTATGATAACGTAATAAGTAAAGTTTCAAGGACAAATTATGCTGTTATGAAAGAATAATAGTTTCGAGCATTCAAAGCAAAGATCGCAAGTTCGAATCCCGACTGTACCAATGAGTTTTTTTTAACTACGGTACAGTGATTAGTCACACCACGAGCTTTCCGATGAAGGAAAACATCGTGAGGAAACCTGCATACGTCTGAAAATCAATTCAAAGGCGTACATATAGGCGTTTGTAGTGTGCTTGAATAACGACGACGGACTCTCCATCTGTCACGTTGGCACCTAAAATATATCTCTGGTGGAAAGTGGCTGTGTGGGTACTACACGTACACCGCTTTGGGGACCCTTTTCGGAACGCGTGAGGATATATTATTATGAAAGAATGTCCTGCTAGAAAGTTGAAATTTACGTTACTTAGCCGGCTAAGATAACCATAACTCATGACAAAATATAACCGGAAATGTGTGAATATGCAAGGGCATCTGTACCTGCCTTATCATCTTATAACTTAATGCCTTAATATAATTAAGAAATAAGTAGAAGTATACAGGCAGTACCCACACCCATCCACAATATGACAGATGGCGAGTCCATCGCTGTTACTCAAACACGACTATACATACCCTTTGAATTTATTGTGACCAAGCACTGTGCTTAAGTGCTTATCATCAATAGTTTTTATTTCCATTAGTCTCCCAGGATGTGGAGGTTTGTTGTTCGGTGCCTTATACTTTCTACCTACCCGGAGTAACTTACCCCGTGATCGACTGGATGAGATGATGTATGTATGTTCCGTGTGGTATACACGTCCTTTTTCTGATTATCACTCTAGACATTGAGTGGTCATTATTCATAACAATAGGACACTTCAAGTAATTTTGTGTGTCTGTATGAATGTATAGGTCCTACGGGTATGTATGAATGAAAAACAGCAGTTAGGTAATTTTCAAAATTAGAATGTATAATAAACCGAATCAGATTTATAGTATAAGATGAAATAATACAACAAGTTGTGCATTAAAATTTTAAGCTTTGGCTAAAATGGTTGTTTAATTTGTTCCAGGTAACCAATATGATTAAAGAAATTAAGAAAAAATGAAACACCAAAAACAGGCAAGATGTCAATCCAGGTATTAACTGAGAATTTGAAGATTGGGACGGTGAAAAAGAAAATAGCAATTTCGCAGCTGCAAAATGGAGGCTTCGAGATAATTTGTCCTTTAAAAATTTACATTTGGTAATAATGAGCGGCGGCAGGTCGCTTCGGAAGAATCTCGGGCGCACAGAAGCCGCTTGCTGGATTGTTAGTGAAAAAAAGATAAAGCGCGTAAGATAAAGGTGAGGAGGCTTAAAGATAAAGAAAGATATTTTTATTATTCTTCAGCTGTATTTTTGCTTAAATAAAATGTAAAATATTTACTAATTCCACTTAATCTTGCTAAAAGATTAATTAAACAACGATTATTGCGATGAGCACCTTGATACGTTACAGATGAAATTTAAAGATTGTAACTGTAGATTATAGTGCTTGAGATGTATGATGTTTCACCGTATGTCATGTTTGGTACCTACATTTTGTAAATATAGCCCCAGTCGTAATACCTGTGCCTACCTTTTTACTCTTGTAGATGAGCGTGAGGTTATAAGATGGGATCTATCGAATAGTCACGTTTCTTGGATGCCAGCACACTTTCAAAATTATCCCAATTTATGATTACTTTACATTAGCTAATTATATCAGTGCCGTTTGTCGTATATATAAAATAAAATATACAATCTTATTTTAAAAGCATTTCCTTATCGAAGTATTTCTTAAAAGTTAATTAACAATTTAATTAATGAAAAATGCCGGCTAAAAAATCAATTAAAAAAAAACGCATTTCAGTATACAAAAGAAGAAATATAATTACCGCAGAGCCCCAGTCAGACGGTTTCAATCTTTTTTTAACCTGGCCATAATCACAGGGATTTATAAGCGTATGCCCTTTCAATGGAGGCTTTGAATGTTTAAATTGGAATCTGCTATTGCTTTGAACACTTCCGACTCATTCCCATTTTACAACTTTGAATTGATCCATCAACTGTGAGTACGGCGCAATTTCGGATTATTAAGAATTAAAGAATTAAAGAAAATTACAAATAAGATTCCTTTATACTCCTTTCGTAGGCAGAAATTACCACGCTAATGAGTATTCACTCAAATGTTTTACTTACCAATATAAGAATATAGTTTAACACATGCAAAAGATTTATTTTATTTCATTTTGTGCGATTCAAAACAAGTCATGGATTAAAATTTACTAGATAGCTCGAAGGACCAAATGAACAATAATCACCGTTACCAAGATAAAGACTTTTGTGAGTATGCTTAGATCTAAAATCTACAGGAAGCATTTTTTTATATTTAATTGATGAATGTGGATGAAGTGAAGGTCTGCTAGTCTAGAAAGAACTGGTACTCTACTCTCTGTGAATATCCTTTGTAAGATACTCGGCGTGATGATAATATAATATAACCTTTTAGGCCCCATATGGATCGCAAAAACGGAACACAGGACGCGACAGTGACCGCGTCTGTCAACAGCACGGTGGCGGACGAGGAAGATGAGTATGGAGTTTTCTTCAAGCTGAAGATATCCATGCTTCTACTGATCGTCATCATGGCGGTATTGGGCAATATGCTTGTCATCGTCAGTGTCATGAGACATAGGTAACCTAAAAACTTTTTGATTTAAACAAATAGGCTCAGGACAAATTAAAGATATTTACATAAATTTATTTGAATACCATTAGTGTGACAAACAAGCACGTGGCTCACCTGATGGTCCAAAGCTACCACTGCTTATGGACGCTTGTAACACCAACGGTATCACTCGTGCATTGCAATCCTTTTTGCATTTGCAACTTTTCAACCCTTCTTGAAGAGCTCCATGATCTTCCACGGAAGGAAACTCCTTTGAAAACTCTCAGTGTGAAGCCTCCGTGGTTCTAAAGTATAGACCTTCAGGGTCAGTAGACCATCGGCGATGGCTTGGGGGAAGCCACTCGGGCCATCCGACACAGTTTCAGACCATCCTGAACAATTATAATACGTTCATTTTTAATAAAAAAATATTTCTTCACCCCAGGAAACTCCGAGTCATCACCAACTACTTCGTCGTATCGCTCGCGTTCGCAGACATCCTCGTGGCCATGGTGGTGATGCCGTTCAACTTTAGCGTCCAGTTTAACCACGGATGGGTGTTCGGGCCTGTCATATGTGACTTATGGAACTCATCCGATGTCTATTTCACGTCGACATCCATACTGCATCTATGTTGCATATCAGTAGATCGTTACTATGCAATAGTGAAGCCGTTAAAATATCCAATTAAGATGACAAAGAAGGTAATGTCTTAGGAACATCTTGTGCTCATTGAGTAGATTTAAAGTTATTATGGTAGCATGTCTTTAATCAGCTTAGGGTATTATTTCTATATAGTGCGAGTGCCCTAACTGAAAGACTAGGAATGGTACTGATTTATAACAGTCACTTATATGTACATATCTGACGGCCGTCTGGTGTAATGGTTAGAGCTCCTGACTGCGAAACTTGAGGTCGCGGGTTTGATTCCCGCTGAGGGCAAACATTTGTCTAATGAACACGTGTATTTGTGCCTTAGTCTTGGATGTTCTATGTATTTATGTATATATCTACGAGTATCTATATAAGTAAATATATCGATGTCTATTTACTAAAACAGAAGTTTTGCTTAATTTGGGGCTATGTCTATTTATGTGGAATCATCCCTAGGTATTTATTTAATAATAATAATAATAATATATCCTTTATTGTACAAACACACACATTTACAAAAACAAACAGAAATGACAAAGAAAAACATATAGTAGGCACAATAGGCGGCCTTATCGCAAAAGCGATTTCTACCAGGCAACCCAAGTGTAGAGAGAGATAAGAAACAGAGAAAGAAAAGGTAGGTGTGACAGTTGAGAGGATGAAATAGAAACAATCATTATAAAATACAAATAATAGGCATTCTACATAAATAAATACGAAACATATACTTATATAACATACATACAATAATATATACATGTATACATATATATAAACAAGTTAAAAAGAGAAATAGTGTTCAAATAAAAGCTTTTTGAAGGAGATTAATGTCTGTGCAAGCCTGATGTTCTGGGGCAACAAGTTCCAAAGACGGACAGCTTGCGCAGTGAAAGACTTGGAATAGGAAGAAGAGGTGAAGGTAGGAGTTTTAAGGACAAGTTCTCTGGTTTTACGGAGTAGGTGCAGGTTGGAAAAAAGAAATTCAAAGCGTTCCTGAAGATATCTGGGGGCTCTAGGATCAAACAAAGTTTTGTAAAGAAGTGATAGGATATGAGTATTCCGGCGAAGTCGGATGGGTAGCCACTTGAGCCTACGGCGAAATTCAGAAACGTGGTCATATTTGCGTAATCCAAATACGAACCGTATGCAGAAATTTTGAAGGCGCTCAAGCTTGTTAAGTTGCTCCTCGGTAAGGTCAAGATAGCTGACGTCAGCATAGTCAAGGATAGGAAGGAGCAATGCTTGGGATAGCTTAATTTTAGCGTCCATAGGCAAGAAATTACGAAGGCGTCTAAGGGACCCCGCGGCTGCAAACATCTTCCGACTTACCTCTGCAACCTGAGGTGCCCAAGATAGAGATTTGTCAAGAAGAATACCAAGATCCCTGACAACATCGCTAAAGGGTATTATAATACCGTCAAAAGAAATAGGCGGCATCTGTTCCCATCTCACCTGGGCTATCAGTCTACTGGTACCAATGATTATGGACTGAGATTTTACAGGATTTACTTGGAGCCCATGATTCCTGCTCCAGTTTGATATGACATCTAGATCCATATTGGTAGCTCTAATAGCACAGGGGAGGGAGGAAAGAGACGCTTGTGTGTAGATCTGGAGATCGTCTGCATATAGGTGGTAAGATGAAGTGAGATTGAGTGATTGATTTAATAAATATTGAGAAAAGAAGTGGAGATAAGACGCCACCTTGTGGGACGCCTGCAGACGTAAAACACAAAGACGATAATCTATCATCCAAGCGTATACGTTGCCTGCGCCCGAACAAGTAACTTCGAAACCAGTCAACAACCGTTGGAGATACGTTAAGGGAACCTAGTATGGCAAGCAGTATGTCGAAATCGACGGTGTTAAATGCGTTGCTGAAATCAAGCAGCGTCAGGATTGTCAGCTGTGATTTTTCCATGCCAGCACGTATGTCGTCAGTGACTTTAACCAAGGCTGTGTTTATTTATTTGTTATATTAAGAGAACTGTTGAAATTTGAGTTTCCTGAATGAGTTATTAAAAAATTCTTGAGTCCCCGACTGATTGTAAGTAATTCAAACTTGATCTTCATCTGCCTCGTCATACATACACTTGCGTATTTTATGTCTAAATAAATACCCAAGGACAATTCCACACAAATTGACCTAATCCCAAATTAAGCAAAGCTTGTGGTATGGTAACTAGACAACGTTATATTTACTTATATAGATAGATATATAAATAAATACATAGGACATCCAAGACAAATGTTCAAATACTCTTGTTCAACACAAAAATATCTGCCCTCAGCGGGATTTGAACCCGCGATCTCAAGTTTCGCAGTCAGGAGCTCCAAACATAGACCAGGCGGCCGTCCAACGCAACGCCTATAACGCTGTTATTGTATACAGTTAATTTATTTAACTAATACTTATAAATTATGTACACAATTGAGACTCGTTTAAAACACTAAGTAAATTAAAATTCAGCAAAACGCTTAAGTGTCCCTGACTGAATGCAATATTTATTATGATAATGTAGCCGCTTCCATATTCATTTTCATCTGAAAAACACGGTTTGTCTGAAACCTGAAAACAATGAACACTCATAGTAATGTTTCGCATAATTTACTTTTAATATTGTTTGATCTATACAAATAAAAAAGAGTGTATGTTTGTAATATTAAAATAACCGCTTTTTACTAAATCGATGCTTACACCAAATATATATATTTTTTTAATTTTGTCTGTCCATCTGTCTGTCCGTTTGTTCCGGATAATCTCTGAAACAGCTGAACTGACTTTCACTGGCAGGTAGCTGATGTAAAACTTAGGCTACTTTTATTTTAGAAACAAAAACAATAACTATTTTGTTAAATTCCACGCGGACGAAGTCGCGGGCACAGCTAGTACTATATTTTTTTTATGTTTGACTACATTGGCTTATTATTATACAGAGAGCGAAATATTCAATGTTTGATTTGTAAATATCGCAGCTTATTAGCGTTTGTACCGGTGATAAAATGAGATAATTTTATGAGTTTTATTCACAAAAAAGTTGTAATAATGGCATATTCAAATTGGATAAATATTTGTCAAGGTGTTTTGTTCAATCGTAATGAGATTTGTCATAAATTATTTATTTATTGAATACGTTTACGATCTACGCTACGCTAATTAGAAGATTTTGAAGAATTCATTCTTCAAAATCTTCTAATTAGCGCACCTTGAAGGTAACTATTTGAAACGCATATCACACCATATTCGTACTATCTTTACACACGCTTTAGTCGTTTGAGGAGACTTTATGTGATCGTTAGCGTATATTGCTACTTAGAAATGTACGTCAGAGCGTATTCTTATGAAAATATCATCGTCATCACCAGACTTTTTATCACAATGTTAGGTATAAAAGCCACTGTTTACATATCATTGACTGAATTTTAATATCTTGTTACAGGTAGCTTTTGTGATGTTGGCAGCAACGTGGCTAAGCCCAATAACAATATCATACGTACCCATTTTCATGGGTTGGTACACAACAATCGACCACTTGAGTGTGCAGCAAACCGATCAATGTGACTTCAAGGTCAACAAACCTTATGCCGTCATATCTAGCTCCATATCCTTCTGGATACCATGTACCATAATGATATTCACCTATTTCGCTATATTTAAAGAAGCTAATAGACAAGAAAAAGCTTTACACGCTAGAGCTGGTAATGCAATGTTAATGCACAGGCATTCCAGAGAAGTCGGTGATAAAAATGGAGCTTTACATATAAATGCCAATACTCCGACGAAGGATAGAAACATTATCAAAATGAAGAGGGAACACAAAGCGGCCAGAACTCTTGGAATCATCATGGGCGCGTTTATCCTTTGTTGGCTCCCGTTTTTCTTATTCTACGTGTCCACATCCCTCTGTGATACGTGCAGGTGTCCAGAAGTAGTGACTGTGATTATGTTCTGGACTGGTTACTTCAACTCCGCGTTAAATCCAATTATTTACGCATACTTCAACAGAGACTTTCGCAACGCGTTCAAAAATACTTTAGCTTGTGCTTTCTGTAGTTTTTGTAGACGAAGTGCGTCGGATTTGGATGCATTGGAGCGGTTGGACAGACGAGGTTCCGGCCAACTCAGAGTGCCGGTACCATCTAGAAGAACGTCAGATCTAGCGTCGCTTTGAACACCAATGATGTCAACAGCCATTTAAGGCCTATTCATGACTCAACGAAGTATTTAGACTATTTAATTACAAAAGATGAAGTGAGTGATATTGTGGATTCAATACATTTTAATTGTACGCATGTGAAGAACGTTCGTGATGTTTACCTGTAACCAAAGAAAATATTTTTTCTACATTAAAATACGACATGTTATGGTTTCATACACTCCTACCTGAAATATGTATAGTGACGTGGATACGATGTAATAAGAAGTTTGTGTACAGTAACTTAAATTAAGTATATTAATTAACCTCAAACCTCAAAAACTTCACCTAATAAATCTAATAACATCAAAAAAAAATATCTTATTAAAACTTGTTTTTTTTGTACCGATTTGAATGAAGCACCCGAATATCACCAAATAACTACATCCCTATACATATTCTAAAAATGATTATGATTTATACTGTAGTAAGATATACCGAATTGTATTTCTTTCATTAACCAATTTCAATGCATATCTCATACATATTCATCAGACATAACATTTTATTTTGAAACACCCAAGAGATTTGGCTACTTAGATGACGTTATTATAGTTCTGAGATATGAGAAAACTTCGCACTATTAATGAATTCAATGATAGATCACGCTATCATTCCATATATCTACATATAAGCACATATTATAATTAGATTAATTATAGGAATCTCTTAAAATAACTTGAAATCTCAGAGCAATAGTCTGTGTATCGTGTTTAGAGGCCTAAATTATATTAATGTTTATTAAAGAGGCCAAAGTATTGTAAATACAAATCGTAATAATAATGTTTAAACTATAATTAACTTATTACTACATCTAGTTAAGGTAAAACGAGTTAGTAAGTATACAATGTTATTTGAAGACAAAGTTAATAATCTATTAAGTTAGAGTTTTAATTTCCTTCATTTAACAAAGTTTAGACGGATTATCATTTTAAAATAGTGTTAGGAATATATAAATAATGTAAAAAAATACTTTACAACCGAATTCATTTTGCAAAGAGAATATTGTGTTTTATTGCTTACCTACTTTATGGAGATGAAATCTCATTTATTTATATATAGATGATGGTATAAATTAGTCAAGCAATTTTAATATAAAAGTATTTAATAATGACATAGAATATAATTATTTAATTTAAATAGGAAGATACGAATAAAATATGGGGACATAACGCTTCAATAGAGAAAGAAAACAATTTTAAAGTAATTATTGATGTTTTAATAGTATTAACAATTATAACAAACCAGTAAGATTTGATGTGTCAGTGTTGTGTCAAATTTTTAACAATCTGTTATCAATATTTATAGGGCTTCGTTCTAGACACTTACCTAAATAGCTCTTAGGATTAAATTGCTCGGTAATTAATGCTTCAATTGATTAATTGACGCAACTGGATGCCATTATTGAATCAAAGAGTTTTAAATGAGAATTTGAAACCACTTAGACTCAGAACTCCTGTTAGAATTTCCTATTATTCACTTTAGAAAACCAATTTTTTTTTTTTTTTATTTAGTTTAAGATAATATAATTTGCAATACAGTAACAACTGCAGTTATAATGAATGCAAATAATTTGGGAGATATTTGGGTAAATTTTTAGAAATATTTATAACATTTTGTAGATATTTAAAATACTAACGTGACTAATTACTTGATAACGTTTTAAATTTCCAGCTTTGTTTGAAAATCGGTTTTATAAGTAACCCACGTTTTAATTATTATTATAATTTTTCTGAATTCAGTTATTCTGAAGTCCTTCTCACATTTTCTACATTAATGCTGTGTTTAAAGATATAAAATATTTAATATTTTTCACATTTCGTGTTAGCTGGTTATCGTTTAAAAAAAAGAACCTAATAAATGTGTTCTTTAACATATAATCGGGTATATCTATTTCCCTTTGCTATTGTAAAGTCAATGTGTCTTCCTTAAATAAGTAATGATAAGCTGAAACGTATCTTTGTAAATATATTAGAAGTACACTTTAAGGCATTAGAGACGTTCCTGGCCGCTTCCTAATCAAACTTTGAAGGATTCACATTTTATCGCAAGCGAAAGTATTACAACGTTCCTATTCTTCTTCTTCTGAAAGTGCCACTCCATTACTGGAGGTTGGCCGTTAGCTAGGAAATTATAGAAAAAAATTACTCTAGCTGGCTGGCAATATTAATTTCTAGGCGATGAACTATTAAAGACATATGTTCAATAAGTAAATAAATTATATAAATATCATGTCTATAATTAAATTTTATGATTTTAGTATAATTGGACCACAAAATATTTTTTTTAACTTCATTAAAATCGATAACAATAAATCCCATTTGCCTGCAGTTGCAATATGTAATGCACTTGTATACGACATGGTTGTATTAAACGCTGCATCATATTATTATATTAAATCACAATTTCTAACGTTAATTTTACAGATTTTACGAATTACAGTGAAAAAGAGCCGCCACAAAGCTCAGAAAGCATTTTAATTTATAGTGAACGGTGGATAAGAAAACTTCTAGTTTATTTGGAAAGCGACTAGGAATAATAGTGAATCGGATATAATTAAATTAATTAATTAAATGGCTATGTTTAGTGTCTATTTATGCGTGCTCTTATTTTATAGAAAGGGAGTGCGGGCTATACGTGTAAAAAGTAATAATTAATGGTTGTGACTTTAGGTATTACAACTAACTTTGTAGTAGCACTTAAATCATATTTGACATTTCAAATAACTTTGTTAAACTTCTGCGGGTACTGGTTTTTACCATCACAATTTGGAGCAAAAAAGACAGCTATATAAATAACATCTTAATCTTTCTCTTATGCTCACCGATAGAGTGGTGGTAATTTTCAGCTTATTCGCCGCTGCCTTTTAGCTTCTTGCTATCTTTCATTTATAATTTTTAAAGCTTAATGATGGAATGTTTTTTAAAATTAATTTCAAAATTATGTTCAAATATTTAAATTCTTGTGATTTCCACCACTTGAGCCTTTGTTGACTGATAGATCTCCCAAAACCATGATGTCACTATTCATGTTACCTTCTGGAAAAGGAGAGATAGTTCCGCAACGGGAAGAAGAGCCCAAGGAGTCTCATTACCGCCAAAGATGTTCAAATGTCTAGACTTTTGGATCTTATCGCATTATCGCTGCAGAGCGATAACTCAGTTACATTTCTGTATGTCACTTAATGAGTCTAGGTCACAAGTTTACACAATTTAAAAAATAGCTACAATATGTAGGAATTTTGTGGTTCTTTCTGATGATGAGGCCCTCTTGGGGTCAGTAGAGAGAGAGTATAAGTCCTCTTTCAAGAAAGACATACCTCAGTCGCTTCACTTACATCTCTTATTAAATGCTTGACAGTTTCGAATGACTTTCCCATATTTGAGCGTTCGATCAATTTCTTGTAGAGACTTGGAACTTGGTCTTATTGATAATTATCCGGATATTGAGCAAGCAACTCCACGCATTAATTGATGGTGCAATTTAATGAACTAATTAATTATTTATAAATGCCTACATATTCAGCCAGCTTTTTTCATTTTTGTTGATATTTTAGCTTGTTTTCATCTACTCGTGTCACTACTGTGTATATCACTATAAATATAACTAGGTAGATTTCGAAGTTTGATTTAAAGTCCGTCCATTATATTATTTTGTTGTCCTACTCTTCTTGTCTAGTTAAATTCAAAATGTGTTAGATTTAAATATATCTTCGTAGGAAAAAATGTGTAATATTATGTACATAGTAATTCTGTATAGTAGTACTGTCCGTCTCTTGTAGGTACTTACAATTTTCAGTAGAGATATCCATTTCGTGAGTATAAAAAAATGTGTTTCATAATTGGTATATTCATTAATTATTTTATAGATTATTATAGTAAACTGCAGCAATATGTAATTTTAAAAACTTATTAATGGTAAATTTTGTATGTAGTTCAGTGTATAGAATAGAGTTTGGTAAGATTTTTTTGCATGAAAATGAAAAAATATTTTTTTATGTTAGTATTATGCTTTCATATTCATTAAAAATGTTACAATATCAGTTATATTAATTACATCCTAGTGGACTGTGATAATTTTAATAATCGTTTCATATAAATATATTATCAGAAACCATTTATAATAACTTCAAAATAAGTAATATAAATAATGATTATTTAAACAGATATTCATTTATATTGCTCATTTCATCAAGAATAAACTTAGATGTAAATATTTTTTTCTTTCGTCATAATGTGATGTTATTTAAAAAAATATTAATATTATTTCAATGATACATGTGTTATTGATATTATTATTAAATTGTTTATGTTATAATTATAACGATGCATGGTGAGATTTAACCATTAGGAATTATAATATAATATTATGTGCGTGTAATCAATATGCTTTTGCAATAATAAATGGAAATCGTTTTCGTATACAAATTATGGCGTGTTGTGTTTTACTTATTCCTTGCTTCGACTTTAAACTAAATTACCATAGTCAATAAAAACCCGGCGAACTTCCTATCGCCAAGGTATCGAATGTAGCGATAGTATTTTAACGTTAATCCTTAATATATTTTAATAGTTATTCTGCTATTTTCGGATTAGACGAGTCCAACAAATCAGAGATCATCAGAATCGGTCCATCTTTTCTTGAGTTTATAAATGGTGTAAATAACCCGAATTTGTTTTATTTACTTAGATAGATTTAGTATTTTAAGATCCGTGGTAGCCGAGAGGTTCGAATAGTTGCCTACAACACAAATTTGCATGTTGTCTATTTTTTGCTGGAGATTTTAGGTGTTAACGTAACAAATGTGCAGTCCATCTCCGTTACTCAAGCACGACTATACATACGACTTTTGAATTGTTTTTTGTTTTTGAGGTTTCCTCTCGATGTTTTCCTTCACCGTCAAGCTCGTGGTGTGACTAATCACTGTACTTAAGTTCAGACAACTTCATTGGTACATTCGGGATTCGAACTTGCGATCTTTGTGTCGCGCTACTCGAACCAAACGGCCACCACGGCTCTATATGATTATTACTTAGCAAAATATACTTGGAAGGGGTAGACCTAGGCGGACGTTTCTAGACCAAATTAGGGACGTCTTGAAAAAGGTCAGGTCAAGAATACCCTAAACCGAAGAGCATGTATCAAGAGAATAATGAAAGTGGACGAAGCGAAAGAAGTATGTAAGGATCGCAAGTAGAAAGAAGTGGTCTCTGCCTACCCCTACGGGAATGAGGCGTGATTATATGTATGTATGTAAAATATACTTAAAAAAATATCTTGCTAACTCATGAGCAACAGAAACTCGAGCACTGATTCCCAGACTACATCTTCAACAAGAAATAACAAAATTAATCCGTCTCGACCTTTATAAAGGTAAGATAATAGGAGTTTAATACTTCACTTTGAAAGCAAGGCAGTAAATTTTATAGTTGCATCAAAGTTTTAGCCTTACAAATTTATTTGTTTGGACCTCGAAGTTTCCACTGAGCTTAAAGTTGTGAAGTAGCAAAGTTGCGGAAGAAGCTTTGCATTTTTAGACGGTATATACTGATTAAACAGTAGACTAGAGAACGGAATTATTTGCACTGTAGTCAATGCAGGGTAGGCAGATGTGTACAGATCATACCCACACACCCGCATTCCGCCAGACATACATTTTAAATGCCAACGAGATATATGGCGAGTCCATCGTTACTCAAACTTGACTATACTGCCTTTGAATTGCTTCTCAGACGTATACAGGTTTCCACTCGATGTTTTCCTTCACCGTAAAGCTCGTGGTGTGACTAATCATTATACTTAAGTTCAGCAAAACTCATTGGTACAGTAGGGAATCGAACTTGCGATCTTTGTGTCGCTTCTCGAACCACTCGGCCACCACGGCTTTTTTGTTTTTGCATAATTATACTACATATGTGAGAAACGGTGATAGTCTCACCATATTTCACGTTCGCCCCTAAATATATCTCCGGTGAAAGTAACCAACCCCTACCCCTACAGGGAACCCTGCGGAAGGGGTGAAGATACATACGAAGATTTATAAACTAAAGTAAAATATTACTAGAAATATATTGTAAGTAATAAAACCTTGTATAATGGCATCAACAAGATAAATCAAGTGCTCAGGAATTCACAAAAAATACTTTTAGAAACGGTATTAATACAAAACGGTTGTACATCTCACATGTCTCGATGGAGCTTTATTCCCTGGTAGTAGAGGTCATAATCGCTATTAGTGTTACGCATTTGTGTTCAATTTCGGGACTGGCTTTTCTAGACATTTATCACTAAACTTGTCGAGCAAATAGATTCTTAGGGCTCGTGTAACAAATCGCTGTTTCTTAAATATTCTGTCTTTCAACATCTAAGGGTTTTATCACACAATTATTCAAATGTTTTCTTAATTTTTTTATTTGATTATTACTCTTTATACATATTTTAAACATAACGTGAATATTTAACCAACTTTTATTACTTCTTTTGCATACTTTATTTATTTATTAAAATACACATTAGAACGTAGCCAATGACACTAAATGCAGTACATAATATATTCAATACAATATACAGCAAACAATATGTAGAATTATATACACAGTATATACATAACACTAAAGAAAATAGGCTTCTGTAAAATCCGTCCTTAGAGAACGTCTACATCGAGAGATATGCAGTTATAGCAGACCGAGTTAAAATTTATATATATATCCTCACGCCTTCCCACAAGGGTCCCCGAAGGGGTAGGCAGAGGTGTATAGGTAATACCCACACACCCACTTTCCGCCAGAGGTATATTAGATTCCAACGTGACAGATGGCGAGTCCATCGCCGTTACTCAAGCACGACTATACATACGCCTTTGAATTTCTTCTCAGACGTATGCAGGTTTCCTCTCGATGTTTTCCTTCACCGTAAAGCTCGTGGTGTGACTAATCACTGTACTTAAGTTCAGGAAAACCTCATTGGTACAGTCGGGATTCGAACTTGCGACCTTTGCGTCGCAGGCAACTGCTCGAACCACTCGGCCACCACGGCTTAATGCACGGGTTACAATTTAATACGATATATATAAGATGGCAAAGAAGCCATTATAAGAAGGAGCCTGATGGTATATATCCTCACGCCTTCCCACAAGGGTCCCCGAAGGGGTAGGCAGAGGTGTATAGGTAATACCCACACACCCACTTTCCGACAGAGGTATACATATTAGGTGCAAACGTGACAAAATCCATCGCCGTTACTCAAGCACGACTATACATACGCCTTTGAATTTCTTCTCAGACGTATGCAGGTTTCCTCTCGATGTTTTCCTTCACCGTAAAGCTCGTGGTGTGACTAATCACTGTACTTAAGTTCAGAAAAAACTCATTGGTACAGTCGGGATTCGAACTTGCGACCTTTGCGTCGCAGGCAACTGCTCGAACCACTCGGCCACCACGGCTTTTGGCTGATGGTAAAGTTACCACAACCTATGAACGCATGCAACACACTCATTGTCGTCTCTGTAGAAATCTTTTCAAATACTAGGAACTCGTTGAAAGGAATAAAGAAGTAGATTTACGAGGATTAAATAACTGTCATCAAATTGACATAACTATGTAACAGGCACGTAAAATTATTTTAGGACGTACTCGTGTAACCATCCCCTAGATAGTGTCGTGATCGTAAATCAAGGGTGGGTTTAGCATCCACATCCAAGGCAAGTAGCACCGTGACAGTTCTATGATCTATTTAATACCGATTTAAAATGTATTAGTACTATATAAACTTTTTTACGGCGAAAGACAAACAGAGATGAGAAAAAAATAGAGAATAATTGTTTTCTCCTATTAAGGTTACAAACATCGGAAGTATACATAACATCACTTATTGGGTATGCAGAGGGATTGCAGTGCCTGGTCTTATGATCGCTCTTGATACATCAACATTTTCGATACCTTTTGTTACCATCCGTGCTCGGTCGAGTTCATCTTAGTCTCTACTAGGTGGTATTCCTCTATCTTCCAGACACTTTCGCATTGTACATCTGTATCGTCACTAACTTCACTCATATATCACCATCATGGATGTTTAAATAAAGAACGAACTTGAAGAATATTTTTGTTTCGAAATTATTGTTCATTACTGACAATACCGACTTAATATGCACGCACAATAAAGTTCAAAATCTAAAAGCATTTCGACAATAATTAGCAGTGCTAATTTATCGATGGTAAATGCTGTGACATTGGTAAGACATTGCATTGGATATTGTCCAAGTCTTGGCACTCAAGGACACGACTTTAGCGCAAAATACATAAAAATAACAAATGATACAATTTTGCTCTCTAAAACAATACTGACATTGCTACACGTCCTTCGTACTAAGCTGGCAGTCGCATAACATCCGGTCGAGATCGTCAAAAGTACTGAATCCGTTGAGTATGATGAAGAGGGTGAAAGTGGGCGAATAGAAGGAGGTCTCATGTCTAGAGCGGGCTGTCTTTCTAGTCTCTCTACTGATTCACAAAGGAAGTCTTAAGTCTAGAGAGGACTGACGCTCTAGTCTCCAAATCTCTCAGGGTATTGGCGTGACGATATATTCAAATAATAATAATAATAATATATCCTTTATTGTACAAACACACACATTTACAAAAACAAACAGAAAGTACAAAGAAAAAACAAATAGTAGGCACAATAGGCGGCCTTATCGCAAAAGCGATTTCTACCAGGCAACCAGTGTAGAGAGAGATAAGAAACAGAGAAAGAAAAGGTAGGTGTGACAGTTGAGAGGATGAAATAGAAACAATTATTATAATATATAAATAATAGGCATTCTACATAAATAAATACGAAACATATACTTATATAACATACATACAATAATATATACATGTATACATATATATATATAAACAACTTAAAAAGAGAAATAGTGTTCAAATAAAAGCTTTTTGAAGGAGATTAATGTCTGTGCAAGCCTGATGTTCTGGGGCAACGAGTTCCAAAGACGGACAGCTTGCGCAGTGAAAGACTTGGAATAGGAAGAAGAGGTGAAGGTCGGAGTTTTAAGGACAAGTTCTCTGGTTTTACGGAGTAGGTGCAGGTTGGAAAAAAGAAATTCAAAGCGTTCCTGAAGATATCTGGGGGCTCTAGGATCAAACAAAGTTTTGTAAAGAAGTGATAGGATATGAGTATTCCGGCGAAGTCGGATGGGTAGCCACTTGAGCCTACGGCGAAATTCGGAAACGTGGTCATATTTGCGTAATCCAAATACGAACCGTATGCAGAAATTTTGAAGGCGCTCAAGCTTGTTAAGTTGCTCCTCGGTAAGGTCAAGATAGCTGACGTCAGCATAGTCAAGGATAGGAAGGAGCAATGCTTGGGATAGCTTAATTTTAGCGTCCATAGGCAAGAAATTACGAAGGCGTCTAAGGGACCCCGCGGCTGCAAACATCTTCCGACTTACCTCTGCAACCTGAGGTGCCCAAGATAGAGATTTATCAAGAAGAATACCAAGGTCCCTGACAACATCGCTAAAGGGTATTATAATACCGTCAAAAGAAATAGGCGGCATCTGTTCCCACCTCACCTGGGCTATCAGTCTACTGGTACCAATAATTATGGACTGAGATTTTGCAGGATTTACTTGGAGCCCATGATTCCTGCTCCAGTTTGATATGACATCTAGATCCATATTGGTAGCTCTAATAGCACAGGGGAGGGAGGAAAGAGACGCTTGTGTGTAGATCTGGAGATCGTCTGCATATAGGTGGTAAGATGAAGTGATATTGAGAGTGATAGATTTAATAAATATTGAGAAAAGAAGTGGAGATAAGACGCCACCTTGTGGGACGCCTGCAGACGTAAAACACCAAGACGATAATCTATCATCCAAGCGTATACGTTGCCTGCGCCCGAACAAGTAACTTCGAAACCAGTCAACAACCGTTGGAGATACGTTAAGGGAATCTAGTATGGCAAGCAGAATGTCGAAATCGACGGTGTTGAATGCGTTGCTGAAATCAAGCAGCGTCAGGATTGTCAGCTGTGATTTTTCCATGCCAGCACGTATGTCGTCAGTGACTTTAACCAAGGCTGTGGTGGTACTATGACCTGGTTGGAAGCCGGATTGGAAGGGATTGAGAAGGTTATGTCTTGCCAAGTGCGTACTCAACTGCTTGTGGACTAGTTTTTCCAACACTTTGGACAGGAAGGGAAGGATAGAAATAGGACGATATTCAGAAAAAGATGTAGGATTGGTTTTTTTAGGAAGTGGAATAATTTGTGCATCCTTCCAAAGAGTTGGAAAGGAGCTGGAGGAGATGGAAAAATTGAAGATATGGGAGATAATAGGTGTGAGGAAATCTAATAGAGGAAGGATCATTTTGCGGCTGATTTCGTCACATCCGACAGCGTTAGAGGCGATGGATGATATTTCCTTCTTAACGTCACAATCAGTAAATTGACTAAATAAAAAAGTTGGACTGACGGGAGTTGCAGAACCAGAGACGTGACTTAACGTGTTAGTTTTAGTGGCAGCATCAAAATGTGCTACCGAGGAAAAATGGAGGTTTAAGGCATTTAAGTCCAAATTATTCGAGGTGGAAACTTGTTTTTGCTTACCAACTCCCAGAGTCCGCAAGAACTTCCAAACATTAGATGGAGTACTGTCTTCAATGGATTTATGAATGTGGCGTCGTTGGGCGTCCCTACACATCCTATTGCAGAGATTCCTAACCTGCCTATATTTTTCACGATATTTTTCAGGATTTGCCTTATATTTAGCTTTTATGGTATTCTTCCTGGCTTGTAAGGTCCTTATCTCGTCATTGAGCCAAGGCGCTGGAAGATGTTTCACCCTAACAGGTCTGACCGGGGCATGTGCATCATAGAGTTTGGTGAGCAGTGAGTTGAAGATATTAATCTTCTCATCGACTGACTCCACCTCCCTGATGACATCCCAGTCAATGTCCTGTGCGTCCCTTAGAAGTTCGTCCCTGTCTATAGCGCCAAAATTACGCTGTAGGAGAGTTCTATGTTTATTTTTTGGCGGACGGATCTTGTAAGAAAGAAAGATAAGGTCATGAAAAGAGAAAGCATCAGCTGTGCATTGACCATGTGTGGCCACATGGTCAAGCGAAGATACAAGAGTAAGGTCGAGGAGAGAAGGTTCACATTGAGGGAAAAAGTGTGTAGCAGTAGAAGGGAGAATATGGAGATTGGTGGAGTTAATAATGGAATTAAATTGAGTTGCTCTGTTATCCCCTTTTAGCAAACAGGTATTAAAGTCCCCCATAATTAAAGTGTGCTCATAGACAGGAACCAAGTTTTCTAATAATACCTCAAAAGAAGGAAAATAATTAATGTGTAGGGAAGGACAGTAAAAGACACCTAACAGGGTTTTCTTGCCGGAGAGTAAGATTTCAAGAAATAGATATTCAGATCCGTCCGAGGATTGGGACTGAGAGGATGTAGTAACTATGCTGAATGGGATATAGTCTCTGAGATAAATAGCCACCCCTCCACCCCTCCTTCCCGTTCGATCATGACGTATCAGATTGAAGCCGGGAAGGGAGTAAGAAGTCGAGGGCAGGCAGGGCTTCAGCCACGACTCTGAGATAAGAATTGCGTGAATATTCTTATCACTGAATGATGTCAGCATATCTGGATAATGAGCCGGAATACTTTGCGCATTGATATGCACTACGTTGAAATTTTTAGGAACGTCTTTGAAATGCGAGTACAAGGAGTCACAGAGAGAGAGTGGTGGGATGCTACGAAAGCTGTCATCGCTCCCCAGACTATCATCAGACACAGACAAATAATCTAGATTAGAACTCAATCAAATGTAAAATCAAATCAAATGTAAAATGTATAAAAAATATGACGAAAATCAATGCAAGATCATCGTTTACGTGAATGATTTCGAAGAAACTGCAAAATAATGTAAGCATTTCAAGTAATTTAATTAAAAAAATCAAGTCAATACGACATGTCCGGTCCTGCTCCCTAATACACTAGCAATTGAGAGATTTAAAAGAGCTAATGTGCTAATAAGGGACTTCACCTTATTTAATCTTCACCCACCACGACCCAACTCATAGTCAAAGCGACTCTACTGATCAAAATGAGATGGAAACTAAAAAAAAATTGACGCATTAAAATTTACATATATATATCACGCCGAGTCCCTAACGGGATAGTCAGAGAGTATAGAGCGCCAGTTCTCTCTAGATTTACATACCTCTTCGTTTCGTCTACATACATCAGTCTCTTCATACATGCTCGTCGGTTTTGAGTACTCTTAACGTTCCCGTCCTTGAGCGTCCGATCGATTAAAATTTAAAATTAACTTATAGATAGATATATTTTGGGCAAAGATAGATCCACACCACAACATGTATAACAGCGTTTACAATTATCCTGTACATCAGACTGATTGTTAACGCTAACGCCACTGGCGCAAAAGTTAATTTGGTAATTTATACTTGCCGTGGTAGGAGCACGTAACGGGGACGTTACGGTAAATTATCCCTTGAGGGCGAATGCCACTAATCTGGAGAACGTACGCTTGATTGTGGTCTTAAGGCTAAGAATAAAGGGAACGTATTTTGAGGAAACCTCGTACTTAACAACCATCTCGATCTTAATCACTTGGTGAGTTAATTGGGTGCGCTTATCGATCAAAGCCTACGCCCAAAGTCGGATTTAGGCGCCTAATGCCAATCGCCTACGAGGTTTCCTCTATCTATATTAATTATTGAACAAATTCGAATTGAACAAAAGCGCTTAAAGTGTAAACGTTCACCATGAAGTGAGCCTGAAGCGCATTTTCCAAATTTTTTGTATGAAAATACACGGAAGAAAGCTTGTACGTCTATCTTTAACTATCTGCGTATATTCTACGTGCTAATAATGTAATTCAATTCTAAATTTCATCTTATTCCGTAAAGTAGTTTTTGATTCAAACTAACGTATGTGTCTACGCCGCATCGCTCTATGGCTAGCAACGCTGACTTCATTCAAATTCAATCTGTCAACAAGATGTCAACGGTACAACGACGCGCTAACGGTCTAATAAAAATTCATTGCAATCTATAAAGAAAACGTGGTTTTCTTGGCGAATTATATTCCCAACAAAAAATGGCGACCGTGACAGGACCTGCACACTAATTGGAGAACAAGTTCCGTGCTGGTCTCAAACCCCAAATCAAATCGTCGAAAAGCAACGTGGAAATAGCAACGTGGATCAAGAGGTTATACGTCATCTCACCACATAATCGGGAACAAAGCAGCGTGATCATCGTTCCAGAGCCGTGCCACATCAACCCAGGAGTGCCCAGAACGCAGTTTGCTTCGCTTCGCTTTGCCTATCATTCTAATTTGAACTACCTACACGTCGAGCGCATCATTCGCCCGTGTGACGTCATCCGTTGACCCGCACCTAACTCCCGCCGCCCGCCGGCTGACGCGCGACGCCTTGTCGTGTCCCTTCGCTGATAAGAAACCGGTTCTGCGCTGCGCCGGACCACAAAACGAGGAGCGTATCGTATTCATTTATCACTTATTGCAATCTTAGTATTGATAATTCATTCATCGCAATGACTTCAGAATTAAAACTTAAAAATCTTAAGCGCGGTTCTATTAAGGGACGCGTAACCAAATTTAAAACCTATTTAGATTCATTAGCGCCATTTGATAATATTTCTTCTATAGAGGTCAGCAAACTTGCGATGAAGTTATCACGAATAGAAGCACTATTAATGACGTCCTCGAAACAGTCAATCGAAATAAAATTGACCGTTTAGACAAGCCTAAACATGTTCCCTATACACCTCCGCCTAAGATACAGTCTAAGTCTTGTTTTGCATCTTCTAAGGAGACTACTCCTTCTTCTAAGCCTAATTTTGAATGTGCCATGTGCCAGGGCAGTCATCGCCTCTATGAATGCACCTCATTCAAGTCTAAAACTCCAGAAGATAGGAACTCCATAGTTGCATCACTAAATGTATGTCCAAACTGTCTCCAGCCCGGTCACAACGCTCAAACTTGTAAGCTTCCGGGCTCATGTCGTTCATGCAGACTGAGACACAATTCATTGTTACATACATTCCCTAATAACCAAACTAATTCTAATCCTAGTACCTCTTCTATCGCTATGGCCGCTTTGTCCACGATTGAAGTTTTATTGTGTACCGCCAAGGTGCGTCTATCAAATCCAATTACCAATGAAACTATTACCATTCGAGCTCTACTTGACAGCGGGAGCCAATCGTCCTTTATCACTGAGAGTGTAAAGCAAAGACTCAACTTGACTCCTCAGCCATCAAATGTCAGTATTGTTGCTATCGGTATCAACCCCCTAAACTTGAGCCCAGATCGCTGCGCTCTCCAACTCCAATCTAATACTTCTACATACAATGTATCAATGTTTTGTTTAGTTCTAAAAACAATAACAGAAAAGTTGCCAAAGGTTTCCTTTGACATAAGTCAACTAAACCTAACAGACTTTGAACTAGCGGACCCCAGCTTGATGAAATTCACTTCCCCCTAGACTATTCGCCTAGCACTAAACATTCCAAACAATCTATTTTATCCTGAACTTTCAAAATTTTTGACCCTCTTGGGCTATTATCCTTATGCACTATTAAAGCAAAAATCTTACTCCAAACACTGTGGTCACAAAAAATAGACTGGGATGAACCAGTCCCTAAGGAAATTCAAACTTCATGGCTAAGCTTTAGTCAACAAATAAACTCATTATCTTCTTTGAAAATACCTAGACATGTGCTTATAGATAACGCAATTCATGTTGAACTTCATTGTTTTTGTGACGCTTCTCCCCCGCGTACGCTCCTCATTTTAACGGTCTGGCAGAGGCCGGCGTCAAATCAGCAAAGTTCCATATACACCGAATATTAGGGCAGTCTCACCTAACATTTGAGGAACTCACCTCTGTGTTTACACAAATAGAAGCTATCCTAAATAGCCGACCCCTTTATCCTTTGAGCCCCTCACCCAACGATTTCCAGCCTCTTACCCCCGCTCACTTTTTTGATTGGGAGGCCATTGACATCACTGCCAACAACGAGCTATGTGGACTGCAGCACGCACCGCCTGGATTGGTTCCAGCGCCTTGAACAAGTGAAGCAGCACTTCTGGAGTCGGTGGGCGTCCGAATATGTAGCTGAGCTCCAACAAAGGACAAAGTGGCGAGTAAAATGTAGAGATCTGAAGCTCGATGATTTAGTCCTAATCAAGGAACCTAATACACCTCCACTCTGCTGGCGACTCGGACGAGTCAACAAAATCTTTCCTGGCTGCGACGGGATTCCGCGTGTAGCCGATGTAACTACAGCCGGAGGCTCAGTTAGACGAGCCATCAATCGCCTATGCCTACTACCTACAACAGACAAAGAAGATTGTTGAAAGCTGCTACTTGAGAGCTTTCAACCCCCGGGAGTATGTCTACGCCGCATCGCTCTATGGCTAGCAACGCTGACTTCATTCAAATTCAATCTGTCAACAAGATGTCAACGGTACAACGACGCGCTAACGGTCTAATAAAAATTCATTGCAATCTATAAAGAAAACGTGGTTTTCTTGGCGAATTATATTCCCAACAGTATGTTAATAATATATATATAATATATCCTCACGCCTTCCCACAAGGGTCCCCGAAGGGGTAGGCAGAGGTGTATAGGTAATACCCATACACCCACTTTCCGCCGGAGGTATATTAGGTGCCAACGTGACAGATGGCGAGTCCATCGCCGTTACTCAAGCACGACTATACGCGCCTTTGAATTTCTTCTCAGACGTATGCAGGTTTCCTCTCGATGTTTTCCTTCACCGTAAAGCTCATGTGTGACTAATCACCTACTTCAAAAAACTCATTGGTACAGTCGGAATTCAAACTTGCAAACTTTGTGCTGCAGGCAACTGCTCGAACCACTCGGCCACCACGGCTCTTAAACTCTCTCTCAACTTACGCCTAAATGTATTACTTAACAAAACTGTATCAATAATTTAGAATTGAGTTTAGAAACTTGACCTTAAGTAAATTTTCGAGCGTTTCCCAGCGCAACGCGGATAAGGGTCAAATTAAAGGCGTCGCCTTTAATTAATTATTATTGTAGATTCGGGAGCATCCTATACGGGCGACGGTTATCTACATATACATCAAAGCTACGGGCCGCCGTTTGATGTCGTTGTTAATACGCCAATTTTTATGTTGTGACACTGACAAAGCAATAAAAACTGGAAACAAAACCATAACGTGAATTGAGATAATAAGTGAAGCGGAAATTGGACAATACAAAAAAAACATACAAAAAAAATCTATATGTGTTTTTGTTTTCAGCAGTGTTTGTAATATGACGGCCGTCTGGTCTAGTGATAAGAGCTGCAGACTGCGGAACTTGGTCGCGGATTCGATTCCCGCAGAGGGCAGATATTTGTATGATGAACACGAGTATTTGTACCTTAGGCTTGGATGTCCTATGTATTTATGTATATCTATCTATCTATATATGTAAATATATCGTTGTCTAGTTACCATAACGCAAGCATTGCTTAGTTTGGAACTATTTATTTTACTTATTTTTTACTATGACAGGTTTAATATAAATATATCAGCTTAGCTGAGCTAGAGCCGTGGTGGCCGAGTGGTTCGAGCAGTCGAATGCAATACAAAGATTGCAAGTTCGAATCCGGGTGTACTAATTAATTATTCTGAACTTAAGAACAGTGACTAATCACATCACGAGCTTCACGGTGAAGAAAATATCGAGAGGAAACTTACATACGTTTTAGAAAAAAATCAAGTACGTATGTATATTCGTCCTTACAGTCGGCCACTCTGGATGTACACTACAGTTTGTTGACCTAATTTTATCATTACCCAAATAAATGTTATATTAATTATCATCAGTATTGGAGCTACTAATGGAATTAATTCATAATCATTAACGTTAATTAAAAGCAATTTCATACATTCATAATTTTAAAATGAATGATTTATATCAATTATCTAAATGAAAGCATATCGCGATTGTTTCTATTCAAAACTGATTGTATACCGCGACTTTGCCCGTGGTATACTCGTATATATTTTATGAGGTTACCGCGTACTTTCAAATAATGTATTAAAATAATAATAATAATATAATAATAATAAAATTCTGTAAAGAAATAAAAAGTAATGTTATATAACTTTAGCTATTATGTATGTTTTTGTTTCGTTTATTTAATACCAACAAGCCCAATTTTCGCTGGAGTAATAGGTATGATTGGTACCAACGTGCAAGTCCTCCGCCGTTACTCAAGTAGGACTAAACTTACGGATTTTAATTTATTGTCAAATATATGCAGGTTTCCTCTGGATGTCTTCCTTCACCGTATAGCAAGTCAGTGGTGTGACTAATCACTGTACTTCAATTAACAAAAACTCATTTGTAAATTGGGGATTCGAACTTGTAATCTTTGTGTTGAAATTGGAATATTATGAATGATGATGATCATTATGATAACTAAGCTATCTTTAATTCAATCACAAATAGTTTAATTGAGCAATTTTGATTGGAACGAATTGACAATAGTGCAATAGAGTATGTTCTATAAATTGACGAGATTAAAATCCCAGATAGAGCGGTGGCCTAGATTCCCGCATCGGGCTACGAACAGATGGGTTGAGGCTTAGTGCATACCTACTATTGTAGAAAGGGATTCATACAAGTACCCACAATTGAAGCGACAGTTCGAAACTCACATGATGGCTTTTAACTCGCTTTTATTAGGTTTTTAATGTTTGAATGTACTAACAATATATTGCACATAATATATACATACATTATTTAGTTAGTATGTAAGGGTAGGTGCTCAAATAAGGCACAATGAATGATAGTTAGTCGTGGTGGCCGAGTGGTTCGAGCAGTTGCCTGCGACGCAAAGGTCGCAAGTTCGAATCCCGAATGTACCAATGAGTTTTTCTGAACTTAAGTACGGTGATTAGTCACACCATGAGCGTAACGGTGAAGGAAAACATCGAGAGGAAACCTGCATACGTCTGAGAAGAAATTCAAAGGCGTATGTATAGTCGTGCTGAAGTAACGGCGATGGACTCGCCATCCGTCAAGTTGGCACATAATATACCTCTGGCGGAAAGTGGGTGTGTGGGTATTACCTATACACCTCTGCCTACCCCTTCGGGGACCCTTGTGGGAAGGCGTGAGGATACACAATGAAAGGAAAGTAATAAATATAAAAAACATTCTAAGTTGACAATTTCATTACCTTATAATGTAACTTGTTTTTTATGCCGTTTTTAAAAAGAAACCCATAAAACCATGCTTGTAAAGATTACTCTCTTGAATAATGTTATCATTTTATTATCTTCAGAGCTATTTGTTTTATTGCATCATCATGAGGATATATTATTCACAACACCCTACAACTTCTAGAAGGCAACTGTTCTACTAGTTAATTAGGCAACTAGTTAATATTTACTCGAAAATATGGTTTTATGTTTTTAGGGTTTTGTGAATATTTCCTCAAAATCAAAATATTTTTATTTCAGGCCTAGTTGGGCACTTATAAAACGCCGAAAAAGGTGCACGGTTCGGGTTGGTCGTTTCCATGGAGAAGAACCTGCATTAGGTTTACAATGACAATATTTTTATGTTACAGCATTAGTACTTAAGTATGCGAACTTAAGAACAGCGTACCTCTTAACGAGTATTCTTGACATTCCTATTCTTGTGTGACCCATTGATTTGATCTAGGTAGTAGATCTCATCTCTACGCCTTATATTTATTATTCCTTTACTAAGGGACCTTAGAATCCTGAAGCTCACCATCTTTTTAAAGAGCTCTCGCCTCATCTAATAGAGCCCTCTCGTGTCAGGCGGGCTGGAACATATCTCGCTCAGAGTATCAGCATTGCTTTCCAGCGTAGCAATGTTGCCAGTCTTCTTGGCACGTTCCGCGGAATACCGTTTTACGGTTTTTCTGAAGTGAAAACTTCTTTAGCGGCGCTTGGCACTTTTTTTTTTATGTCTGTCACGTCTGTCACGTTGGCACCTAATATACCTCTGGCGGAAAGTGGGTGTGTGGGTATTACCTATACACCTCTGCCTACACCTTAGGGGAACCTTGTGGGAAGGCGTGAGGATATATATTATTATTATGTAGTGTTAAATTTTGTATGTAATATAAATTGTCATGTTTGTCTACGATAGCGCAATAAATTAACATTGTATTTTACCACATAAATGATAGGACTTATATACTGATAAATAAAACAATTCGTGCGAAATTATTCCCTATCCATTACAAAATATTCAAAAATTCAACGTTGATGTTTAAGTTTTCACTTCTGCCGGCACTCCCGGAGTGCAACCCGTAATTTTTTTTTATCTGGAAGTACTTAATTAGTAAAGCTAAAGTACTGAGTGCATTTTATAACAGAGACAAAATTTTAAAAAACAATGGAAGGTCAAACTTTCATGTCTACGAATCTAAATGCTAACTTGAAATACACGTATACTTGAAAAATATACTTTATTTACAATAACAACAATTAACAATATTTACAAAGAACAGTTGAAACTAACTACTTACAGATAAAATATTTGTCCCAAATCGGTATCCCGAGGCAACGTGCCAAGAAGACTAGCAGCATTGCCACGCTGGATAGCAATGCTGATTCTCTGAGCGAGATATGTTCCAACCCTCCTGTCACGAGAGGTCTCGACTAGACAGCGCGAGACCTCTTTAAAAAGATGGTGAGCCTCAGGACCCCAAGGCCCCAGAGTTTCAACCGCAAATGCAGCAAATATGTAACATGACCACGTATACTTAAGATATGCTGTTTCTCAAGTTCAGACATTTGTGGGTAATGACTTTTAAGTTAAAGTTACTTACTTATCTCCCGAGCTATGGTGACCGAGTGGCACAAATAGTTGCCTGCAACATGTGCATGCCTGATTGCATGTTCGAATCCCGACTGTACCAAATTATTTTTTGACAAGAAACTCAAAACACGTACCTATGTATAGTCGTGCTTGAGTAACGGCGATGGACTCGCCATCTGTCACGTCGGCACTTAAATATATCTCTAGCGGAAAGTGGGTGTGTGGTTACTACTTACTCACATCTGCCTAACCATTCGGGGACTCTTGTGGGAAGGCGTGAGGATATATTATACCGTATAGAAATTCAAAGTAAGACATATAAGTCGGCAACGCGCGAGTGATACCCCTGGTGTTGCATGCGTCCACAGGCGGCGGTTACCGCTTACCATCAGGCGGACCGCATCATTGTTTGCCACCCATGTGGTATAAAAAAAGTAGGTACAGACCACAGGGACTTAGCGCGTTAAGTACCAAGAAATGAAACTTTCCAAAGGACCTACCAGTATTCAGTACTGTATGTACTCGTAAATACAAATAACTTAACTCATCACATGCTTTATAGTAGAAACCGCAGCGTTCCATAGACACCTGCTTCACCCAGTTTGGTGCTGACCTATATTGGGTTGTTCGCTGAAATTGGGTCTTGCGATACATCGTTAAACCTTGTTGTCTGGCTTACCTGCCAAGGCTAGAATGCGGGTTCAAACCCTGATATTAATCGGTGAAAGTAAACTGACTTGAATAATAATAATAATTCCACACAAATTGACATAGACTAGACAACGATACATTATGCACTTATATAGATAGATATATACATAGGACATTCAAGACTAAGGAACAAATACTCGTGTTCATCACAAAAGTATCTGCCCTTTAGCGGGAATTGAACCCGTGACCTCAAGCTTCGCAGTCAGAACCTATGACCACTAGACCAGATGGCCGTCGATAGACCTAATAGGGTTTCAAAAGCTTAATGGTAAGGGAAAACCTAGATGAAGCTTACGAACAGAAGCTTCTCAGTATCGGCAAAGCGCCAGCGATACTGGTGTTATACGAGTTTACGGGCGGCGGTGACCGCTTACCATCAGACTGCATGGTAGTTTTACACCTTAGTAGTATTAAATAACTTATATACATAATACATACAAATACATATTAACATTCTTCCAAGTGCCCTGTGGGTAAGCCAGAGAGATTAGAGCGCTAGTTCTCTCTAGACTTATCCACATTCATCAGTCTCTTCATAAATGCTCGCCGGTTTCAAGTACTCTAGACGTTCCCAACCCTTTATTAAAAGTCTGATAATCTTTCGTTAAATCTCTCCAAATCTTTTAACAACATGCAAATGCGAGGAAGTCTGAAATCACAGTTCCCACGTTCGAAAGGATTACCATATCTTGCAGTAATACAGCTAGTAACGCGAGAAACGCCCCGGATATCGTAGCGTCAAAGGAACGCGTTAAAAACTTTTGATACCCAATATTGCAGAAAGTTTTTCTTGTTACTGAGCCATGTCGATAAAGTGTGGCTAGGAAACACGCAGCTCCCTGTATTGCGGGTAAAAATAAGATCACATTTTAAACAGAGCCCCGGTGACAGAGTAGTTTGAGTAGTCGCTTGTCGAGTGGACCCTTGCCCCTTGGAGGAAGGCGTGAAGATATATATTAAACATATTTTTACGGGGATGAAACTGCGGAGCACTGCCTAGTTAATTATCCAACCAGATGTTGGCTTGACAAAATTATATACGTAATTGAATTCTCAATTTGCACAGGAATTTAATTCTATGAATAAGTTTGCTAAGTCTGTTTCATCTCGCGAGTTGTATGAAGTATTAATTATTATAGGGATCGAAATACGACATCAAATGGAATCCGATTTGGTATAAGGCTCTTGAGGAAAACCTTCCATTACTACGGTTTGATTCAAAGCACTTTTATTCGACGGAAGTGAATAAAAAGTATGAACTAGGTATACTTACCTAGTTCATACTTTTTATTCACTTCCTAGGATACTATCCTATGTCCCATAATTTTACTACCAACGTTGCTTAATATAAAATGTGCCTTGGAGAGTTTACCTCAATATTGTTGCTACAAAATGTTGTTAATGATTTTTTCGTAAAATTTGCTTATAAATTTTATTTCATTTTGTTTAGTCCTTCTTTACACGATTTTTTGGTTTACCTTTATAGGAATAAGATTTAGGATACCTCCTTATACAAGAGACAATTATTCTCAAGGAATCTAAGTTCAATTAAAAAGTCAGATAAAATGTTAATATCTCTCGCCTGTAGGGGCCTAGTGTTTCAATTAGGTGCCTCCAATAAAAGAGTTCGTACCCGACTGTACCAATGAATTTTTCTGAAGAAAATCTTATTACTAATTTTGAGCTTTACGGTGGAAAAAGATATCGAAAGGAAACCTGCATACTTTTGAGAAGAAATTCAAAGGCGCATGTATAGTCTTGCTTGAGTAACGGCGAAGGTCTCGCCATTTGTCACGTTGGCACCAAAAATTATCTGCGTCGAAAAGTTGATGCACAAGACTTACCATCTGAGCCGATCCTTATGAGAAGGGGTGAAGATGGGAAGAGGTGAAGGGGTGAAGAGGTAGAACAATCTCTAATCTCTGAAAGCGCCAGTCTAATGGCCCTACAGGAAATGTAGCCTCCATTCGCATGTATCCGGGATCTGTTCTGAGATTTACATTTTTATAAGCTCTACAAACATAATTACTAAAAAAAAGCTAAAAATATACAAACTGACATAAACTTTGTCTTTCTTTATTTCATTATTTATCGTTTTGTGCTGAAGAATATATTATTAAAGTGTACACAATACGCCAAGTCCCTAACGGGGTAGGCAGAGAGTACAGAGCGCCAGTTCTCTCTAGACTTGCATACCTCTGGATGGGTCTTGGCGACAAAAATAGCGAACCCGGTTCGTGTGCATGAAAGCTATGGTTAATAATGTGTATGAATGTGAATGACGTGAAAGGTCTCTATGTTTAGAATATGATACTCTACTCTCTCTTTTTGTACGGTGAGAGATTTTGTGTGATGATATGTATATTGTATAAAATAAGATTAATAATGTTTAATGTAATAAGGAAGGGAGAGGTGCTTGTAGGCAGTACTCACACATCTACCTTCAGCCGGAGATATATTTTAGATCCCAACGCGAGAGATGGCAGATCTATCGCCGTTACTCAATCACGACTATAGATACGTCTTTGAATGTCCTCTCAGATGTATTCAGGTTTCCTCTAGATGTTTTCCCTCACCGTAAAGCTCGTGGTACGACTAATCACTGTACTTATGTTCATTTAAACTAATTGCTACAGTCGGGATTCAAACTTGCAATCTTCGCCTGCAATTATTTATAATTAAAATAAACGTGATTTAAACTAAGACGCACAGTCAGTATTCCAATGAACACCTTGTTATCGTGAAGTTTCCTCTCCATAACTGCTAAGCAAGTATCCATTATGCAGAATAACTGTCTCCCACAACTGAAGGCGGGCGGTTAGCACCTCATTACTCATATTAAGTAGACTTTAAGTGTGAAGCTCGAGTGCCATTAACATCGTGGATGAATATAGCTTTAATTAGCGTTGGGTTACCGCTTAACTTAGTGCAGCGAGGAACTATCATAATGTAAACTCAACACTGCATAACTAAGTATCACTTTTTGATGTAAGTGGAGAATCCGAGTCCCAGTCGAATAATAAATACCTTGGGACAATTAGCGGAAAGTGGGTGTGTGGGTATTACCTATACACCTCTGCCTACCCCTTCGGGGACCCTTGTGGGAAGGCGTGAGGATAAATTATATTATTATTATTATCATCACACAAATTTCTGCCCTCGGGAATCGAACCCGTGATCTCAAGTTTCATAGTCAGGATTTCTAGCCACTACGGCTGCCTATCACAAGATTGTTTTAAACGCTAATTTAAGATTACTAATGAATTCCACAATAACACCAAGGTTACATAAGTAACCTTGAATTTCGTACCGGCACAGACCTGAGCCAGACTGACATAAGTTTGGCACCCAAAAGAACAAAATAATAAAATTGCTTAATATTCAGTCAACTGAGATATAATAATAATGCTAGATATTTTTTTTATACCTGGCAAACAAGCATATTGCCCATCTGATGGTAAGCGGTTACTGTAGCCTATTTACGCTCACGATACCAAAGTATCACTTACTGTGTTTGGAGAGTTATACTGTGTTGGCAACAAAATGGGACTAATCCCTCTGCTGCCAACACAATATAACAATCCTCCCCCTCCCCAAGGAGCTCATTACTGGAAACCTTATTCACCGCGTAGGAACACAACACAATCAATTGTGTTATTTGGCTACGGACTTCTATAAGGTGAAGGTCCTGCCCCAGTCGGGCAGCTCCAAATTCGAACGGGATGCCCGTTATGTTCTACCTCTTTTTTCATATTTGTATCACATATGTTGTTTTGTCTTCAATCGTATGATGTTGCGGGTTCGATAACCACCAATCTTTGTGTGTGAACACAAGTATTTAGTCGTTATATGGATATGTATGTATCATCAAATACACACCCATTTCTCGTAATTGCCTGCAACACAAATATTTTTCTGAACTTTATTACGGTAAATCTACAGAGAACTGGCACTCTATTGCCTCTGCCTACCCCGTGAAGGGCTCAGTGCAATGATATCATGTATGTGAGTACAATGATTATTCACACACTATAACCTTTACCGTGAAGGAAAACATCGAGATTAACCTGCATAGGTTTGAGAAAATAATCAACGTGTATAGAGTCTTGACTAACTACGATGGACTCGTCATCTGTCACGTTGGCACCTTATTATCTCCGGCAAAAAGTGGGTTATATTTGCTACTACACACCTATGCTTTCGGGACACTTGTGGGAAGGCATGAAGCTATAAGTTTCTCACGTTTTCAAATCACACAGGTATATGCCCGGTTAAGTAGCAAAAGTTCCCGGAACTCACGCTACGAGAGACAATACAAAAAAAAAAAGAAAAAAAAAACACACAGGTATATAACAAATACTGCAATATGTAAACATATAAATCACTTTGTTTGTTAAGCAAATAATTTAACAGCACTGAACCTGAACAATTTACTTCGACTTACGTATTAGAGTGGAGAGGACGACGTAGTGAGGCAGAAAATAAAACTGACGACGATACATTGATTCATAAACGCCACAACAAGATACCTTAACACAGCTGTTGTGATCATTCTCATCAATGTACTAGAGACACTTAATCTGTTCAATTTGTACGGTTAGCAGACAAAGACGGGAATGTATTACTCGAAATCGGTAGATGATAGGAAAAGTAAATTACTATTGATGAAAGTCTAGAGGCTTGTAAGTCTAGAATAGCCTCTCTTCTTATAATCTATACAAATAAATAAAATTGTAGTGTATGTTTTTAATATTAAAATAAACGTTTTTTACTAAATGCTTATGGATGTATAAATGCATCATAAAGTAAAATCTCATTTTTAAAATTGTTGTCTGTCTGTCTGTCTATTTGTTCCGACAAATCTCTGAAAAGGCTGGACCGATTTTGACGGGACTTTCACTGGCAGATAGCTGATGTAATGAGGAGTAACTTAGGCTACTTTAATTGTAAGAAATTGAACAATAACTTTTAGTTAAATTCCATGCGGACGAAGTCGTGGGCATAGCTAGTAAATAATATATCTCCACTCTTTGTTTTGGTGCAAAAATTTAAATTTGGAACTCGATCGAAGCGCCATCTATTACGTCTATTAGTGAATCTAAGCTATCTAGGCAAACACAAAATAATATTAAAACCAGTCTAGTGGCTAAGGGGAAGATAATATCAAAACCAGTCCAGTGGCTAAGGGCTACTTCGGTGACATACACACGTACAAAAGAAATATAGAATACCTATTGATTATTTGTAGCAAGCAAACATAGGTAATATATGTGTGTGTATTTATAGTCGCCGAGATCCATTTATGTGGATGAATTATTGCTCAGCTGGTATCCTGTTGTTATTTGTACATCAATGTAACGCCAGTTCTAATACAAAGCCTCTTATTCTACCCAAGCCTCGCTTTTATCTATCTTCGGCACCAAAGGGTATTTTTCAAGCCGCTCCGAAATAAAGTTACTACCTGAATAAGATATACCCTTCATATATACTCCAAAACATGTTATATATTAGAGAGAGAATGTCGTAAAATTTAAGAAAAATACCTTGCATACTGTGAATACACGTAACAAAGGTAAACAAGTGACCGAGTGTGCTATATCGGTAAATGGGCAAATTCTAGAGCAAGTGAATGAATTTGTATATCTTGGAAGCATGTTCACACGAGATGGAAAGTATGAAAAAGATATTGAAAGAAGGATAACTGCCGGAAATAAGATGAATGGAGCCATGTCGGCGTTGATGGGCAGTAAAAGTCTGAGCAAGAATGCTCGAGTTGCTGTCCACAACGCGATATTGGTACCTACCTTGTTGTATGGCAGCGAATCCTGGGTATGTCAGAGGAAGTATGAAAATAGCTTGAATGCAGTTGAGATGCGATCGCTTCGAAAAATGTGCGGAGTAACGATTTTAGATCGAGTCCGCAATGAAGAGATTCGCAAATCAACTGGCGTGAATGAGGGCGTGATTGTAAAGATGAAGAAAGGCATGTTACGTTGGTTTGGACACATAGAAAGGATGAGCGAAGAAAGATTGACGAAACAGATATACAAAGCAAAAGTGTGTGCAAGAAGAGGCAGAGGAAGGCCACGTTCCAACTACCTGGATCAAATCGATCGGACTCTCAAGGACGGGAACGTTAAGAGTACTCGAAACCGACGAGCATGTATGAAGAGACTGATGAACGTGGACAAAGCGAAAGAGGTATGTAAGTCTAGAGAGAACTGGCGCTCTATACTCTCTGCCTACCCCGCTAGGGACTTGGCGTGATGATATGTATGTATGTATGTATGTAAGATAAACTCCATGTTCCTACAGCTAGATTACACAAAACTAGCAACTCATTTGTCGGGCAAGGTATACGCTTTTTAATAAGAAACCTCTGATAATAATTGAATTACCTTTCATAGAGTTTAAAGCTGTCATTAAACGTAAAGGACGGGAGCGTCAAGAGTACTCGAAACCGACGAGCATGTTTGAAGTGACTGATGAATGTGGACGATTCGAAAGGTACCTCGTTAGGTTCTCGGCGTTATGTCATGTATGTATGCATTAAACGTAAACTAAATAAAAATATATAGCGTATCATACAAAAGATTAATAAAATGATAGACATGCATGGCTTATTTGTTTGTTTTTTTTTTTCTAATTTTTACAAGGAAATATCTAGGTTACTTTTTTTAACTCCACGTGGGCGATGGCAGCCATGGGCAAAAGTTAGTAAAGTAGTTAGTAGTAGTAGTTAAATATATATATATATATCCTCACACCTTCCCAAAAGTGACCCCGAAGGGGTAGGCGGAGGTGTATTAGGTAATACCCACACACACACGTTCCACCGGAGATATATTTTAGGTGCCAACGTGACAGATGCAGGCGAGTCGATCGCCGTTACTCAAGCACAACTAAACATACGCCTTTGAATGTGTATTTATGAAACGCTCATCACTGGATATAAATGTGATTGCATGGATGTGGAATATCAGTCATACATTTATTCGTAAAGGGAGTAAATGCGGTGATACATTACTCCCACAACCGCCCATTCTGGGCACGTAGGTGCTTCCGATGCGTGCATCCACGTTTTGGGCGTAACCTTGATGTGTAAAATACCGTAAGTATTCTTGGTATTTATTCTGTTCAATTTAGTTTTTCCGAGCTTAGTTTAGCTTTACGGTGAAGGAAAACATCGAGAGAAAACCTGCATACGTCTGAGAAGCAATTCAAAGGCGTACTTATAGTCGTGCTTGAGTTACAGTGATGAACCCGTCATCTTTCACGTTGGCACTTAAAATATATCTCTGATGGAAAGTGGGTGTGTGGGTACTACCTATACACCACTGCCTACCCCTTCAATGGCCCTTGTGCGAAGGCGTGAGGATATATTATATTTATTTATTATTTACGTACTTTTGGAGTTTCGAGGACAGTAAGAAGGTTCATTTTTACTATTTATATAGCTGTTTCCTCTCCTTGACCAACTGTCAAGTTTTTTGACATACACACACAAACACATCATAATTTTTGTAACGTTATTCAATCAATCAATCAAACTCTTTTTATTTCACATAGGCCCAGATGGGCACTTATAAAACGTCGAAAAAGAAGCACGGTTCGGGTTGGTCGCTTCCATGGAGAAGAACCGGCAAGAAACTCCATGGTTACTCTTTTCAAATCATTAGGCATATACAATATTTTTTTCGTTACAGCAATAGTACCCAAGTATGGGGGAACAACGTAGGTCCGACAATAGGTCGTTGCTTACTATACAAAGCATACATAAAACAAGATAATTATAACAATGTTAGCAAGATCTAAGAATCTACAAAGCCTACAATGTTATTCTATATGTGTTATAATTAGTGTATTCTGGTTTGCAGCCAAAACATTGTACAAGTACATAGGGTGTTATTTTAATTAATCATAGAGATAATAAAGACATTTCTATATACTGAGGCAGAATTAACAGAAAACTCGGTAAGATTAATATTCGATACGACGTTTGAGATGACCATGGTTTGCTCGCAAGACTATAGACCTTAAAGCAATAGAGTTAAAGTGTACAAAATTAGACGTCGTAAAGATGTTTCTCTTGAGATGAATTCGTTTGGAATAGTGCCCAGTGCTGAAAATCAATTATTTATTACAAGCTTGAAGAAGCCGAATTTGGAAAGTACCGTAGTTCAGTGATCAAAATTCAACACATCTCGATTCACATTTAATTCTTTATAAGTAACTCACTAATGTTCCGTCCCGGCTTCGCACGGGTGGACATAAGATATACAACCCGTTATGCCCTACCTCTCTTAACAATAATAATAATTTATCCTCACGCCTTTGTCACGCCTTCCCACAAGGGTCCCCGAAGAGGTAGGTAGAAGAAGACCACGTTCTAGCTACCTAAATCAAACACTCAATGGGACGGATGGGAACGTCAGAGTATCCGAAACCGGCGAAACAAGTGTGAAGAGAGAAGTACCTAACTGCTAACTTTAAAGTTTTGGAAGATGATACAATCATCATCATCACTTATAGTTAAGAGTTGGGTTCTTGTCGGCGTCTCTGATGCAGTTTACTCTATTTCTACCATTCAACGCAATCTCTTTGAGCTCCCTATATGCCATTAGATACGCACGTCGCGCTGTATACTTAAGGCAATAAATCAATATACCTAATTCCCCAGACAGTCTTCACAAAACAAGATATTAACAGAATTTTGAGCAAGTCTCAAGTGATTAACTTGGTTCAACACACATGTTTGTTTGTTGCTTAACTCGTACTGGGGCTACTGTACTTAGCTTAGCGTGTGTACGCGAGCGCAAACTTTACTTGAAACATCTTGTTCTGGTGAGTTCAGTGTATTGTATTTTAAATATTTATTTAAAGTGGTTAAGAGTTCATAATATTTGGCGAAGTATTGCGATTGATACTGAGTGGTTATTTTTAAGGATTTTCTTCTGTATGTAAGGATCGTAGCAAGCGGAAAGAAGTGGTCTCTGCCTACCCTTACGGGAAAGAAGCGTGATTATATGTATGTATTTATATATAGCCGTGCTTAAGAAACGGCGATGGACTCGCCATCGGTCACCTTGCATGACTACGCACATAAGGCTCAACTCGAGTCAACTTACAGTGCTGTAACCCCAGCACCTACTTCTTCAGAAAATATCGTCCGAATATCTTATGAACATATAACAATACTAATATATAAAATGGGAACGTCAAGAGAACTCGAAAACAGCGAGCATGAATTTGGACGAAGCGATGTAAGTAAGTACGTTAACCTAGAGAGACCTGGCGCTTTACTCTCTCTGTCTACACCGTGAGAGCCTATAAATATAGCAGTAAATAGAAATAAAAATCAATTTTCCTTATGAAATAAACCAGCGCCGCCAGTTAGCAGTCATCCGAGTATCGGGAGGTGATCTTGTTAATTAAAATATACCATAAATTACATCGTGAGTACCGCAACGCCTTCGGCTATGGTAATGCGCATGTATGTGTTTATTTACTAGTTAATTTTGACAGGCGCTTTATACAATTTGTTTAAACAGAACTTGGACTTCTGAAAGCTTGTGAAGGGATCTTTGCAAATTAACGTCCATTATTATCCGTGATGTTGCAAGCTATTAGTGGTAGCCGCTTAACATCAGGTGCACAGTATCCTATTTTGCCGTTCGTATAAAATAAATAGTACCTGAAGTATTTAAAACATGCAAAATGGGCTCTCTATCTGTCATATTGACATCTATATACTGGCATTATCTATCTCCGGCGAAAAGTGGGTGCGTGGGTACTATTTACACACCTCCGCCCACCCCTTGAGTGATCCTTTTGGGATAGTGTTAAGAAATAAAGATATTTACCTTCATTTAAAACAAAACAAGCAAAGACACCTCATTCCTTTTACTTGTGAAGGAAAATTACCTAAATTCTCTGCAATAATTATAAAAATTTGTATCGATGTGTATACATAAAATTTTATTTTATATATATACCTATAAATTTTATGTATATATATAAATTTTATGTATTTAATTTCTTTTAATAAGATGCCTCCAACTACCAAATTAATGATCTAGATATTAATGTATTCCATCCAATGGTTGTCTGGAAGAGATCGCCGAGTGCGATAACACCGCCAATTGTACTTTTTGCCTATGATGTACTATCTAAATTAAATATAGTATACAAAAAAGCATATATAAATAAATAAATAAATTAGTGTACAATCTCAGTGGATGCGTTACTAACTGGTGTGAGGTGCGTCTTTAGAATTAATTTTCTGTGTCACCGCTTCCCTTAATTGCGCGTTTGCTCATCCTTATAATATGAGTGTGCTGTAAATTAGGTTCATACTTAAAATTATAATACGTTTTATTAATAATCTTGGTGGAAAATTACTTGACATTAAGATGTGTCGCTATACAACGTGTACGGAAATCGTCGTTATTCATTTTCGAAGTGACATGTGATGATGATAACTTTTTAAGTGAATTAGAGGATTTTAGCTAATCTTTTTCAGACGTGTCCTTGAGAATTTCAACCTTGTATATACATACTTAAGACCTATATTAATGGTGAAAAAAGAATCATAATTTCATATACATTTAAAATACCTTAACTTAAGTACAGTGGACAGTGATTAGACACAACACGAGCTTTACGGTGAAGGAAAACCTCGAGAAGAAACATGCATACGCCTGAGAAAAAATTCAAAGGCGTATGTATACCTAGTCGTGTGTAGTTACGGTGATAGACTCGCCATCTGTCAGCAAAGCTTTGAATAGGCGCGTCTGCTCTCCTCTATTCGCACTCAATGACATGCCTCGAAATCAAAGATAAAAAGGCCGAATAAATAAACCGCGAATCTGGCCGACATATATACATACATGACTATTATAAGGTATTGTTCCACTTTGCTACCAAACCAATACTAATATTAGTATAATTTAAGATACAATTTCACAGTCGTATTGTTAACGATTTACTGGGCTAATGTTTTATCCTATAGTTTCTCTGTGTTTATACAACGGTCGTCCTATACTTACTAGTACCTACGTCATTAATTAATTGTAGATATATCCTATAACTCAGCGTTGAAACTGGAATGATACATGTATCCAACTGGTTAAATCATAATCTTGTCACGCTTAATAACTTAAAGACAAAAAGACAAGTTTAAAAGTAATTAAGATTTCATGTAATCTTTTACCGTAATAAAAAACTATTATATCCACCTGTTTAATCGATATATTTATATCTTCGTTTTGAACTACAAAATGAATAGTGAAATTTATTTCGACTCATACGCTCCGTGGTCTAACTATATTTTTAGGTAAACAAGCCCTTGGCCCGCTTAACGGTGATGATGGTGGGCGGTTACCGTCGTCTATAGTCAGTCGCTTTTCACCGCATATCGCATAGATAGGGACTCGCGCGCTGCTGACCCTATAGGAATCATTTACAAGCTTCTTGAGAATTAACTCTCTATACTCTGTAGAAGAAGAAGAAGTAGAAGAAGAGAAACCCTCAACAAGTAACATAAAACAGCCTGGGCGTTCGCGGAAGGAATTTAGAAACTGAGCGCGAGACTTTTATCTACGTTTGGTTTTTACAGCTCTGCTCTATCTGCTTTTTCTCTCGTTGCTCTCTGTTCTAAAATGCTGTTAATATAGGTGTTAATAGTCTTGGTTCGCAGTGGAATGTACTCTTAACACAATCACATAAAGTAGACGTATCGAGGTAATGTACTGAAATCGGAACAAAGACGGTGTCTGACCACTGCCATGCGAATTTCACGAGTAGGTAATACGTCACACAGAGTGTTTCAAGGGACGAGCTTATAGCGTTACCTATTTTATATTTTTCACGATTTGAAAGCCGCAGAATGAGTCTTCAACTACCTAGACAAAATTGATCGGACACTTCGTGGGTATTCCTGACGCTCCCATCCTAAATTGGCGTGCATGTGCATGCAAGAGAGGTAGGGCATAACGGGTTTCCCGTTCGAATTCGGAGCTGCCCGACTGGGGCAGGACCTCCACCTTATAGAAGTCCATAGCCAAATAACACAATTTTTTGTGTTGTGTTCCTACGCGGTGAATAAGGTTTCCAGTAATGAGCTCCTTGGGGAGGGGGGAGGATTGTTACATTGTGTTGGAAGCAGAGGGATTAAACCCATTATGCTGCCAACACACTATAACTCTCCGAACACAGAGTGGCAACACGCAAGTGATACTTCAGTAACGTGTATGAAGCGAAAGAGTATGTAAGTCTAGAGAGAACTGGCGCTATACTCTCTCTGTCTACCCCGTAAGCGACTCGGCGCGATGATGAAATATGAATATAGAAGCCGAGGTGGGCGAGAAGTATCAGTCTAAGCACTTGCAAAGTAATGGTTAGTCTTACCACCAGCTTTGTCTTGATGAATAACATCGAGAGGAACCCTGTATACGTTTGAGATGAAATTCAGAGACGTATGTACAGACATGCTTGAGAATTCGGGATGGACTTGTTAAACACATAATTCTAGTACGGTACCAGGTACTCCTGAAATAGTCATAAATATTACACCTTGGTAAATGTATGCATGTAGATCGTGCGCCGTAAAAAGTGTATAAAGATTGTGGTCAAAGTAATATTTCCTTTAGTATTTGGTAACTTGGGCCAAGTCCCAAGTAGGTACGGTAGACCAACATCAAAGTTGAGAGGTTCCGCTCACTATGTGCAGACTCGACATTTGAGTTAAAAGCTTTGTTTGGGCCGTATAACTCAACTTCTAACTAGCCATTAGCCAATATTTCGCGAATAGTTTTTAGCAAGTTTGTTTTTACGATCAGAGGATTATGTTTTTTTTGGAAAAGGATAAGAAAGCCCCCGAAGCAGTGGGTGTGTAGATCACACTCACTTTTCGCCGTACAAACAGAAACTCAAACAAAAAATCTAAAAATGTTTGTCATATGTTTTAGAATATCATGCCTATAGATACCATCAACGAAAAACATTGTGATGTCCGACAATTGTCCGAATATAAATAGCTTTCTTGGGGAGCGAGGGAGGGAGGGAAGATGGGCGATCTTGCTCCCCAAGCTAGCTCCTAATATTGGAGGTATGCATCGAACAGATTTTTCACTTTTCGCATATGTATTTTAGGTCCCAACTTTACAGATGGCGAGTCCATCGCCGTTACTCAAGCACGACTATACATACGCCTTTGAATTCCTTCTCAGACGTATGCAGGTTTCCTCTCGATGTTTTCCTTCACCGGAAAGTTGATGGTGTGACTCATCACTGTACTTAAGTTCAGAATAACTCATTGGTCACGATTTAAAGCTTGCGATCTTTGTATCGTAGGCAACTTTAATCACTCAGCTTTTGTATTAACTTATAAATCTGAATAATTCTAAATCATGACACATCTATAAGATGGCATCTGTGAGCGCCGGAGCTTCTACACCCTGTATGGTTTAATTTCCTCAAGGCGTTATTATCTGGCGATCAAAGGAACTTGGGCCGGTTTAGCTGTCAAGTTTAATTACTTTCTGGCTTGCATCTGGCGTGGATGAACATTAAACGAGGTTCCACCCATCGATCGTATTATCAAACTATTGTTAATCATCACTCTGTAGCGTAAAATTGTTTTTTTTTTTTTATACGACTTGGGTGGCAAACAAGCATGCGGTCCGCCTGATGGTAAGCGGTTACCGCCGCCTATGGACGCTTGCAACACCAGGGGTATCACTCGCGCCTTGCTGACCCTGCAGGAATATTTTCACACCCTTCTTGAAGAACTCCATGCTGTAATCTCCAGGGAAAACCTCAACGGGGAGCTCATTCCACAGCCTGAGCGTTCGCGGAAGGAAATATTGTTAATGAATGTACATACATACATATCATCACGCCGAGTCCCTAACAGGGTAGGCAGAGAGAGTAGAGCGCCAGCTCTCTCTAGACTTGACTATTACATACCTCTTTCGCGTCGTCCACATTAATCAGTCTCTTCATACATGCTCGCTGGTTTCGAGTACTCTTGACGTTACCACCCTTGAGCGCATAATATTACGTATGTACATAACATTTTTGAATATTGACCTTCCTCTTTCAAATCTACAGAAACATTAATAAATAATAAATAAATACCTGGGACAATTCCACACAAGTTGACCTTGTCCCAAATTAAGCAAAGCTTGTGTTATGGTAACTAGACAACGATATATTTACTTATATAGATAGATATATACTTAAATACATAGGACAGCCAAGACTAAGGTACAAATATTCGTGTTCATTACACAAATATCCGCCCTCAGCGGGATTCGAACCCGCGACCTCAGGTTTCGCAGTCAGGAGCTCTAACCACTAGACCAGACGGTCGACATATATAATACTCCTCAGCTCACCTGGTTGAACCTTAGCTTTTTCAATCTCAAACTATAGTTAGGTATATTTTACTAATGTAGTGCGGGGATTAAACTTCGGCTCTGTTCACAGTGACAATAATGTGGCCAGATTTTTATACCAGGCATCTTGGAACATACAATCAACTAATACCCATGTAGTATAAAAAAAACCTAAACATAAAATAAACAGTCTTCTAGAAGTCATAGGGTAATTGTGAATATTATGTCCTCGCGACGATGTAGAACAAATTGCTCCAGGGATAAAAAGAATCTACATTGTTAAAGGGAGTTAGTTATTCTCACTCCGAAACGTTGTTTTTTATGGAAAAAAAATTAAAATAAAATCATAGTTTTATAGATTGTACACGAGCAATTTTTTCATTATAGCATTTTATGCATGCAAGATAATAGCAAGAATTATAGAAAGAAAATTATAAAAAAGAATTATAAAAAGAAAAAATGATTTCCATCATCGTAAACTCATTGTGTGATAAATCACTGTACAGAAAAACTCACTGATACAGAAAGTTCCCGGAACTCACGCTACGAGAGACAATACAAAAAAAAAATAAAAAAAAAAGATTGTAGCTGCTAATATTCACCAAGCCGCCATTGTAAAATGCGTCACGTGTAAACGCTTATCCTAGTCGCAAGCATATATAGGAGGCGATAACCGCTTACTATCTCACCTTCTGCCATTTAAGTGGTATCAAAAATATGTTCAGTGTGATCACGACCTAAAGGAAGTGTTATGTGTTGTGGAAAACAAAGAAAGTCATACATTACAGGAATACGGGAAGGTCGAAGAGTCGACATGATTAATAGCACCGGCTTCGAGGCTTTTTGCGGGAACATTTTATCATCAGCTTTCTGACTTGTCATGATAATAGTATTGTAGACATAACTTGAAATGTGCGTATGTTTTGTTAATGTATGGTGTGTCCTTGGCTGAGTATTTCAAATTGCCTGCAGCACAAATATAAAAAGTTCGAATTCCGACTGCACCAATGTTTATCTGAACTTAAGTACGTACTGTGATTAGTCACACCACGAGCTTTATGGTGAAGAAAAACATCGACAGGAAACCTGCATACGTTTGAGAAAAAAAATCAAACCCGTGTGTATAGTCGTGCTTGAGTAATGGCGATGGACTCGCCATCATTGACTTTGGCACCTAAAATATATCTGGCGGAAAGTGGGTGTGTCTTAGATCTCTGCCTAGCCCTTCGAGGACTCTTGTGGGAAAGCCTAAAGGTATATATATATATATATATATATCCTTGTAATTTTATTATGAAATTTTATTCCTTTTATAAATGAGATATAATAAAAACTTTACTGCTAAGAGAGGGAACTTTTATCTCAATATTCGCTTATCTCAAAGTCAAAGTGCCACCACTTTTCAACAAAGGCACAATTTAAGTAGAGTTATGTTGTTAATTTCTCTTTGTCTCATTAAACATGGCAAGACCTAATTAAGTGACAGACAATAGCCTAGGCACAGGCGGCGACATTAAAATATTATAATTATCTTTGCTTTAAAAATAGGCATACAGTTTTTCCGAAGGGGTAGGCAGAACTGTATAAGTAGAACCCGCACTTTCACTTTCCAACGTTCAACGTTCTGTGCAACGAGACATGGCGAGTCCGTCGCCGTTTCTCAAGCATGACTATACTCGTACATACGAATTTCGGACTATGAATGTCTTGCTCAAACGGATGCATGTTTCCCCACGATGTTGTCATTCAAGGAAAAGCTCGTTGTGTGACTAACCACTGTACTAAAGTTCAGAAAATCTCGAGATTCGAACTTGCATTTTTTTTTTGTTGCACTTACTATTCGAACCATTATTATTATTTCCAGAAAAGATCTAATATCTTTAACACCATTTGACGCAAAGCGAGTATTAGACAGGGCAAGTCAGAAAGCAAGTAACAATATTTTGAGTGTCGGCACATCTTTTGATGCAGGCCAACTATTCACGTTGACGTAAAAGAGTGCTCGACGGGTAAGGGAAGTAGCTCTACTTATTAAATTTGAATTGAGAACGGAACGGAGCGACTGTCATTTGTTATTTTTTATACCAATAATGTGATAAGCAAGCAGTCCACATGCATTGGTGGAATGCGTTTCATCTGATATTAATTAGCACTGCACTGCAGGTATCTTTTCACACTCTTCTTGAAGAACTCCATGCTGCACTCACTGGGGAAGACCTCAACGGAGAGTTCATTCCACATCTAAAGCGTTAGCGGAAGGAAACTCTTTTAAAACCGCGAATAGCGAGATCTTTCTATTTCCAAGGACCGAGTATGAATTCCCCGTTGATCCTTTGAATAGTTAGTTATAAAATCTTAATTCTAGATTAAAGCCAAAAACCTTGGAAGTCTAAATGAATTATTTTGTCTAAACTTAAGCACAGTCATTTGTCCACACTATGAGTTCTAAGGTAAAGAAACTCGGTGTGAAAACCTGCAGACGATTGAGAAGAAAGACGTAGTCTATGAGACGGCGATGGCTGTCACTTTGACATTTGAATATAACTCCAGAGTAATAAATATATAATAAATATGACTCCATCTAATATTTAGTTAGTATAGGTAGTAGTATTTTATGACGAAGCATGTGCTGATAGCTTTTGTTTTTGTATGACGAAGCCTGTGGCGAATGCGTTTTATGTTCAACCGAAGAAACCTGCGATGTGGATAGGGTTTATAAATTTTATTCTAAATATGTTCTTGTTGTAATAAACTTTTATCAACTGAGAAATGAGGTGTTACTACACTATGACACAATTTCGGAGATTTATAATATATCCTCAGGCCTTCCCACAACGGTCTACGAAGGGGTAGGCAGAGGTGTGTATATATTTAGGTGCCAACGTGACAGACATACGCCTTTGAATTGCTTCTCAGACGTAGGCTTACTCTGGATGTTTTCCTTCACCATAAAGCTTGTGGTGTGACTAATCACTGTACTTCAGTTCAGAAAAACTCATTGGTACAGTCGGGATTCGAACTTGCGATCTTTGTACATCGCACACCACGGCACTGGGAATTTATATAAACGATTTTCCGGCAATTCTTTTTAAATTTTACATGTAGAGCATATTTGGCAACGTAACACTCAGGTTCTCTCAACTAGAAATCTAGCGCTTCGAATATATTCTGAGCACTTCTCTAGGTCAAAGTTAAAGGTATGCACTATGCATACTCAACGTTTCACTTCAAAGATAACTTGTTATTGTGTAAAATCATATGAAATTCTATGAAAGTTTCAGAACAACCCGACTCGGTTTCATACGTGAAGCGTGAATATTAATTATTCTACAACTACATCTGCTCGTTCGCGTCTTCCCACAAGCGAGCCTTATTTCACCAAATATATAATTGGCAATGTGACATATGACGAGTCTATTGTCGGCTCATAATAATACATTTATATATTTTATTTTATTCTATGTATAATAGGAACAATACCTACATGCATTTCATCACGATGAGTCCCTAACGGTGTAGGCAGAGAGGCAGATGTGCTACTTTTAATACAACTAAAAGTTTTAAAGTTTGATTTAATATATGTTTTTAAGTTATACGCTTTCTGATGATTTAAAAAATTATTTTGCTGTATGCACATTATCATATTGTACATATCGTATTTTTGAGTTACGATCCAGTTTAGTTCTAATATGATTGTTATGTTATTTTTTATTGATTGTAATTTGTTTTGTGCAATAAATAAAATAAATATATATATAGGAGATCACATTTGTGAACTCACTCATCACGAAATCTCAGGAACTATAAGGCCGATTGACTTGAAATTTGGCAGGAGTCTTCTTTCACGGTGTAGATGTCAGCTAAGAACGGATTTTATGAAGCTCCATCCGCAAGGTGGAACGCGGGGGCGTTAAGTAAAAAAAACACGTTTTTCAACCATTGCTTCCCCTATGGAAGCAATAGTTAAAAAACGTGTTTAATTTACTTTTTCAACCGGGCGAAGCTGGGCGGGACAGCTAGTTAATAAATAAACTGCATACGGTGCATACACGCCTTCCTACAATGGTAATACCCACACACCCACTTTCCGCCAGAGGTATTTTAGGTGCCAACGTGACAGATGGCTTTTAGTAATAATAATAAGCCCCTCACAAACCTAATTCCACGTCCGGCTCCGGCATGCCACGTGAGGAGCAAACATTGGCAGCATTACGCTAAAACTTACCAATGACCAACGGAGCTATAGTAAAGCCAATATGCCAAGCGCCCATACAAACACTACACACAACCGACCACTGTTCCGTCCTCGCCGGCGAGGCTCGACGCGAATAAGCCGTAATGTTCCCCCCCGATCTCCGCCGCAAACGCCGGTCCGCGCCGAGCCAGACGCGCAAATCCCGCCCCCCAAATAATATTTAAATAAAATTACCAGTCCAGCCCAGCTCCCTTGCTCGCGATCCAGCAACGCCCTAAGCCGAGGTTCGTACCCCACAGGGGGTGCCCTTAGCTGTGTTGCTTAGTGCTAAAGTGCCTGGCTGGAGGCCTAGGTCTCGCCATTGACCGGTTAAGTAGCAAAAGTTCCCGGAACTCACGCTACGAGAGACAATTAAAACAACGTCTTAGAAATAGAGAAATACCCCGCGATGGAGAATCCCGCCCTGGGCCGTCAGGGTCGGGCTGCCTACGTATTCTGAAACTGTTTCAACCGCTGACTCATCACCATTACATACCCCACGCTTTTCATTTATTTCGGAGAACATTCATAGTACTAGTACACAATTGACTTAAAACTATGTTAAAAATAAATCATAGAATTATTCAAAACAGGATTCCCTCAAAATGTGAACCCAACAGGTATGTATGGATTTGGTTCTCGTAATTGAATGTCCCTAGCTAAAAATAGGGTGTGAATTCCTCTGACCGCAGGTAAGCCGTAATTTTATTCAACATGTTTAATAATTCATAAGGCAACCATTTGTGAGGCACATTTTATATTTACATTTTTATTTCGCAGAAGTGGATGGAATTGGGTATGGAATGGGACGCCAGCTTTTCCAGAATTTAATTCCGTAGTAAAATGGTGTTGGAAATGTAATAGAAAGGCATTCCATGATTTTTGAAATGGGAATGTTTTTTGACACTCATCATTTAGAGAAGGCAGTGGTCATCGAAAGGTTCGACACAACACAAACATTGTAGGATCGAATCCTGCACCAATTCGTTTTGCTGTGATAAATTTCTATGGGGTATGCAATGAAGTCAGCTTAGAAAAACATCGAAAGGAAACCTGCACACGTTCCAATGTAAATAAGCTGATAATGGCAGGATCCAAAGGCCTCTAGTTAGGCACGTCTAGGACACACAAATAGACATAGCCCCAATTGAAGCAAAACTTTTGTCTAGACAACGATATTTATATACATCGACTTACATAGATAGATATAAACAGGGCATCCAAGAGTAAGGTATTCATCAAACTAATTTCTGCCCTCAGCGGGAATCGAACCAGTCTCCTCAAGCAGTCAGGAGCTCTAACCACCATACCAGGCATCCGTCTAAGCTTTATATTGCTTAAACAGTTTAATAACAGTTGAATATGATTTGGAAACAGCTTTTCTTTTTACCCATCCATAGCTAAAATGCTCACGATAATAATACTTAAGTAGATCTACCAAGCTTTATTCCTTTGAAGAATTTACTCAATCGGCATAAAAACTGCTGCGTTTTAATAATTTTTAAACTTGTTGGCCACGGTGGCCTGCAACGCAAGCATTGTAAGTTTAAACCCCAAATCTACGAATAAAATACATACATACACGAGCATATAGAGCGCCAGTTCTCGCTATACTTACATACCTCTTTCGCTTCGCCCACATTCATCAGCCTCTTCATACATTACTGACGACTGAAATACATTCGGCTTTTAACTTCATCTAAAATATTTTGTTGGTTTCCTTTCGATGTTTTCCTTCATGGTAAAACTCGAGGTCTGATAAATCCCAATGTAAAATAAGATTAATTGAATCTCTTATACGTAATTTTACCCTCCATAACACAACAGCTAGACCAAAATTCTGTTTGAAGTAAATAAATGAACGTTACTAAGACCCGGTATTGAATTTACAATGTACTGTGCAAGCCACAGAACAAGTCTACGGCCACATTAAGACCACAGACACAGAACAGAGACATTCTAAGCCAATGTAAACGGCGCTGAATTCCGGTACAATTTTGGGGTAAACTGTATTTGCATGAAATATAATGCTTTGTCTATAAGAGCCGTGGTGGCCGAATGTTTCAGTGTAGTTGCCTGCAACAAAAAGACTGCAAGCTCAAATCCCGACTGTACCAATGAGTTTTTCTATACTTGAATTCTTGATAATACCATAATGAAAGAAGAATGTGAAAAGAAGGGGCTGCGCCTAAACGCTGGTAAGACTAAGGTTCTGGTATTCGAAAGAGATGAACAAGTGACCGAGTGTGCAATATCGGTAAATGGGCAAATTCTAGAGAAAGTGAATGAATTTGTATATCTTGGAAGCATGTTCACACGAGATGGAAAGTATGAAAAAGATATTGAAAGAAGGATAACTGCCGGAAATAAGGTGAATGGAGCCATGTCGGCGTTGATGGGCAGTAAAAGTCTGAGCAAGAATGCTCGAGTTGCTGTCCACAACGCGATATTGGTACCTACCTTATTGTATGGCAGCGAATCCTGGGTATGTCAGAGGAAGTATGAAAATAGCTTGAATGCAGTCGAGATGCGATCTCTTCGAAAAATGTGCGGCGTAACGATATTAGATCGAATCCGCAATGAAGAGATTCGCAAATCAACTGGCGTGAATGAGGGCGTGATTGTAAAGATGAAGAAAGGCATGTTACGTTGGTTTGGACACATAGAAAGGATGAGTGAAGAAAGATTGACGAAACAGATATACAAAGCAAAAGTGTGTGCAAGAAGAGGCAGAGGAAGGCCACGTTCCAACTACCTGGATCAAATAGATCGGACTCTCAAGGACGGGAACGTTAAGAGTACTCGAAACCGACGAGCATGTATGAAGAGACTGATGAATGTGGACGAAGCGAAAGAGGTATGTAAGTCTAGAGAGAACTGGCGCTCTATACTCTCTGCCTACCCCGTTAGGGACTTGGCGTGATGATATGTATGTATGTATGAATTCTTGATTAGTCACTCCACGAGCTTTACGGTGAAGGAAAACATCGAGAGGAAACCTGCTTACGTTTGAGAAGAAATTCAAAGGCTTTGTCGGATTAGCGATAGCCGAGTGGTTCGAGTAGTTGTCTGCAACACAAAGGTTGCAAGTTCGAATCATGGCTGTACCAATGAGTTTTTGTGAACTGATTAGTGCCACCACGAGATTTACGGTGAAGGAAAACATCGAGAGGAAACCTGCATTTTGAAAAATCCAAGACGTAGGTATAGTCATGCTTGAGTAGCGGCGATGGACTTGCCACATTGACATCTAAATTATACCTCTAATTGGGTCCCTCCTATCCCCTCGGGGAGCCTAGTGGGAAAACTATAAGATATACATATATATAATGCTTTTATAATGATAGCTTCACGCCTTCCCACAAGGGTAGATAAGGGAAAATGGTAGATAGGACAACATCCTCTATTCGATGTAGATAATATATAGATAGGTTCCAACGTAACAGATGGCGTGAGAATGGTCGTTTTACAATCTCGACTAGAATAATATGTTTGACTACTGTGGAATATCGATTTGGGTCGAATATTTTATCTGTAAGTTTGTTATACAACTGTCTTTTTTAAAAACTGTTAATTGTTGTTAAGGTAGTTAATACGTTAAAAAAATACAAGGCCCCATGGGGAAGGCAGGTATAGATCCCCTGTGTCTAGACTTACATACCTCTTTCCCTCATCCACATACATCAATTTCTTCATACGTACTCGCCGGTTTCGAGTACAAACACGTATTAATAATATTAGTAGGATATTGGTCAATGATCCCTATAGTACTTAAGATGATGATCCCTATAGAAATTAAATATTGTATTCGGCAGAACACGGCTTGTTACATATTGTTTCAGTGGTATACAGTGATTGAATCCCGCATTAGGTCACATCATTTCCGTAGGTAGGTATTTAAGAGCCGTGGTGGCCCAGTGGTTCGAGCTTGCGACTTGCGACGCAAAGGTCGCAAGTTCGAATCCCGACTGTAACGTGAGGATATATTATATATATATTATAATAATATATCCTCACGCCTTCCCACAAGGGTCCCTTAAGGGGTAGGCAGAGGTGTATAGGTAATACCCACACACCCACTTTCCGCCAGAGGTATATTAGGTGCCAACGTGACAGATGGCGAGTCCATCGCCGTTACTCAAGCACGACTATACATACGCCTTTGAATTTCTTCTCAGACGTATGCAGGTTTCCTCTCGATGTTTTCCTTCACTGTTCAGCTCGTGGTGTGACTAATTACTGTACTTTAGTTCAGAAAAACACATTGTTACAGTCGGGATTCGAACTTGCGACCTTTGCGTCGGTATTACCTATACACCTCTGCCTACCCCTTAAGGGACCCTTGTGGGAAGGCGTGAGGATATATTATTATAATATATATATAATATATCCTCACGCCTTCCCACAAGGGTTCCCCAAGGGGTAGGCAGAGGTGTATAGGTAATACCCACACACCCACTTTCCGCCAGAGGCATATTAGGTGCCGACAGATGGCGAGTCCATCGCCGTTACTCCAGCACGACTATACATACGCCTTTGAATTTCTTCTCAGACGTATGGACTAATCACTGTACTTAAGTTCAGAAAAAACTCATTGGTACAGTCGGGATTCGAACTTGCGACCTTTGCGTCGCAGGCAACTGCTCGAACCACTCGGCCACCACGGCTTATATATATTATTATTATTATTATTATTATTATTTATATATTAATATACCTCCTAAGTAAGTCTACTCAACTACAATGCAATATTTTACAACAAATAAATATAATTTTGAATCAATTAATAGTTGAGTTTTACGTTGAGTACACTGGCTTTGAATAACATGTTTCTGAATGTAAAATAATGACTTCGTCGCCTACTCCCTACCCAGTGCGTATAAGTAGACGGGTACTTTAAAAGACGTTGAGAAAAATGAAAATCCAAGTGCGTGGCTTACACGGAGGTCCGAAAAAGTAGAATGTGGAATTAATTATTGCTGCAACTGGTGTCAACGAGAGTGTGATTATAAAGATGAAGAAAGACATGTTAAGTTTGTTTGAACACTTAGACAGGATGAGTGGATATAGATTGACGGACTTTTTTTTGTTGTGTTCCATAAGGTTGTAAATAAAGAGCTGCTTGGGAAGGCGAGAGGATTGTTGTCAGCACAGGGATTTGTCCCATTATACACCAACACAGATGTATGCAAATAGATTAAAGTAGAGGTAGGCAAATAGATTAAAGAGCGCCAGTTCTCTCTAGATGTATGTATGCTATAAATACATCATAAATGGAGCGACCTAATTATAGTTCTACTTAATGAAAAGCATATCCAAATCACCTCAGCATCTTCGTGAATCCTTGGCACAGCAGATAAGCAGATGAAAGTTGCTTCAATAACTGAGCTCTGTTGAATTGTTAACTATATGCGTTAGGTTTTCTTTATTCTTCGCGTGTTTCTTTATGCGAGCTTCTTTTGTGTTGCATGACAGATACATTTGTTCTTTTTTTAAATTTTAACGTGGAAAAACCCGTTTAAGGTTTCGTACGAAATTAATCTACTGGTGACTAGTGCAAATCATAAAGTGTTTATTAAAAGATTTTTTTTTGTAGTGACCTCAACTACTCAAAGTACTCCGCCACCACGGTTATTCTGAATATTGCTTTTTAAATAATATTGTCATTGTGCTGCCTAGGGAGCAAAGCAGTAATACATAAGTTAATGTGCGCTTAAAACCATAACAGGTTTAGTTATACATTTAAGTATAATATATAAATAGAACAATTGGCATCTTAATGGGAGTTGGTAAACAAAATTGTGTAAATCACCATTTCATTGCAAGGTTTTACGACTTGTACGTGACAGGATTAATGTCGGACGATGCAGAGTTAGGGTACAAATTATTGAAATTGTGAGTAAAAAAGCCTGCATCTTTAGAAGTCAATGTCACTGTTTTTATGTATTGTGTTCCTGAGTGCCGGAAGTGATAGATACAATACTATCTATTGGCCTGAGAAAAAAATTGGTATCATAGATGGCAAGTCCACCTACCTTCTCAACCACCATTCAATCCAAAATTTGGTTCAATCTGTCGTTACGATAATATACACAATAATATTTTCATCGGACTGGATTTTATCTTAATTATAATTTTTACAATTAAATAATATGTTTTTTTACTTTATTTACAATAACAACAATGCATAATATTTAGAAAGAACAGTTGAAACTAACTACTTACAGATACAATATTTTTCCCAAATCGGTATCCCGAGGCAACGTGCCAAGAAAACTAGCAGCATTGCCACGCTGGATAGCAATGCTGATTCTCTGAGCGAGATATGTTCCAGCCCGCCTGTCACGAGAGGTCTCGACTAGACGGCGCGAGACCTCTTTAAAAAGATGGTGAGTCTCAGGACCCCAGGGCCCCAGAGTTTCAACCGCAATTTATTTGTTAAGTAACCATAAATCAATAATAAAAAGCTTAACCATATGTATACTTAACACAAGAAACTTTGCTGATTAGTCAGTGTTAACGTGATGTGTATTTGTGCGATTTATTTTTATTGTATGTTTCCCAAATATAAATAAAATAAAGGATACAGAACCGCCAGCGTACCTAAATAATACCTCTATACGTTTATATATTGGTATGAAGTATTTTTCAAACTTTTCACGCTTATCAAAGAGGTCTTTCAAAGGTTTTTACCTCGCAAAGTCGTAAGCTTAGCTTCGCCAGTCAATTCACGTCACACACAAATCTTGCAAGTTATTTAACTCAGTATGAAAGTTATAAGCTCTTAAAGACTGTATAATGTAGAAAATACTTTTCTTCAGTGGTATAAAGACGGAATTTTCTTAGTAAAAACTATTCTTAGTTAAGCTTTATTTAAATGGGACCGATTATCTAATAATGTCTTGCAAAGTTAAGCATTATTAATGTGGATGAAGCGAAGGTCGTCACTCTAGAGAATATATACGCCGTTGAATTGCTTCTCAGAAATATGCAGGATTCCTCTCAATGTTTTCCTTCATCGAAAAGCTCGTGGTGTGACTTATCACTGTACTTAGAAAATACTCATTGGTACAGTTGGGACACGAACTTGCGATCTTTGTGTCTCAGGCAACTCCTCGAACCACTCGGCCAGCATGGCTTATAAACATTGCTCGATCAAGTATATCGCAGCTGGATATCATATGGAAATACGTTTATTATTTAAGGCTTATTCTACATTCCGATTGATTAGCTAACTTCAGTGTATTCAGTCCCGTACGGACAACGTGTCAAAGCGACGGCAGTGTTTGCCGCTTCGTGTACGCTTGCGGATAAAAGTGGTAAATTTTTTTAATACATTTATTTATGGGCGTAAGTTACAGCTATGGACTCGCAATCTGTCACATCTGTGTGGAACTTAATATATCTCCAGCGGAAAGTAGGTGTGTACTATTAAAGGTAGTGTACAGTATATATCTGCTGAAAATAAGGTGTTGTTACTCCTCTGCCTACCTTCTGGAAGATACTTATGTATCTTTCTATATATATAGATACTTATGTATATTCTATTTACTTATAGTAAATCTGAACAGAACTTCATTTAATATCAAGTTTGAATAAAAAACACATCCAGAGAAACACGCGCACGCCGCTACTATAGCAAAAAGTGCGATCAATCATTATAATTCGAACACTTTTTAAAATTCGAAAAAATGTGTCGTGAACCTTTGGTGTAATTTTTTTCCGTCTAGCCCCCTTTCGCAACGCGCGATAAGGAGCTTCGTTGCAAAAACGAAAAATGAAACAATGTCTCGGCCGATTGCTGCAAGGCTCAAGTTTTGAGTGTTAAGTGTTTAATATCGTCCACAGAACACATCTGTTGATGTCAAATATTGAACAATGGAGACTATTGGAAAGTTTGTAACCGCAAACTCTGTGAGTATTGAACAAGTCCCTTTGACAGCCATTATCAGGACAAACAAGGTACTGCAACTTTGTCTTACCTGTTCAGTGTCGTAGCGTCACTCAAGCATCACTGCGGATGGTGTTATAATTATCTGATGAAACGTCACCTTACGACATACTGCAAGGTCTCAGAAGGGGTAAGGGGCAGTGGAGTACAGGTAGTAATCACACACCTACTTTCCTCCAGAGAGATGGCGAGTTCAGCTTCGTAACTTAATCACGACTATACATACGCCTTTGAATTTCTTCACAAATGTAGACAGGTTTCCTCTCGTATACTAATCACTGTACGTAAATTGCGATAAACTTATTGGTACAGACGGGATCCCTTGCAATCTTTGTCTTGCAGGCAGCTGAAACCACTCGGCCACCACGGCTTTTTAATTCATTCTAATCTTTAATTATATAATTTATGTATCATTTACTAACTTCGAGAAGAATAAATCGCATATAAAAAAAAAATACTTGGTTTGTTTTAATGTGCAGGTTTTTGGCTTATTTTTTTTACTAAGGTGGTAATCAAGCACGCGGCCCACCCGATAGTCAGCGGTTACCGCCAACTATAGATGCTTGCAACACCAGGGGTACCACTCGCGCTTTGCCGACCGTGCAGGAATCTTTTCAAACCCTTCTTGAAGAACTCCATGCTGTACTCTCCAGGGAAAACCTCAACGGGGAGCTCATACCACAGCCTGAGCGTTCGCGGGAAGAAGTTTGTGCGATCTTTGTGGTTCCAAGGTTAGGTATACCTTACATACATACATACATACATATCATCACGCCAAGTCCCTAACGGGGTAGGCAGAGAGTATAGAGCGCCAGTTCTCTCTAGACTTATATACCTCTTTCGCTTCGTCCACATTCATCAGTCTCTTCATACATGCTCGTCGGTTTCGAGTACTCTTAACGTTCCCGTCCTTGAGAGTCCGATCGATTTGATCCAGGTAGTTGGAACGTGGCCTTCCTCTGCCTCTTCTTGCACACACTTTTGCTTTGTATATCTGTTTCGTCAATCTTTTTTCACTCATCCTTTCTATGTGTCCAAACCAACGTAACATATAAAGGTATACCTTTATTCTTACTTATCGCTATTTACCTCTGTGATCATAACTATTCTCTACATTAAGTAGGCATCGCGCGATTAGGCAAAAATCTATTATTTTATGTAAAGAGAGTGAAGAACCAGCTCTCTCTCTTGACTGTGGACCTCTTTCGCTTCATCCACATTCATCAGTCTTTTCACACACAAAAAAAAAAAAAAAACACATCACTTTTCCGCATGACTGTCCACAGTAAACTAGCACTCAGTGGCCCACATAGTTTGTCGTTCAACAAACGTGTACCGTGTTTACTGTTGTGCATACTATACTATGGCATAATAAATATATTATCACGTTCTGGTAGAAGAATGGGCAACAATCTATTTGCGAATAGCATGTGTTTGATTCCCGCTGTGTTTAGAAATGTTTATGCTTAGCATTAGTGTACTACCTATACACCTTTGCCTACCCCTTCGGGGATCCTTGTGGGAAGGCGTGAGGATTATAATTTATCCATATACAACTAATTCTCATAGAATTATCCTGCGTAGATTCAGATATGGGCGAAAATACAAGCTTATTGATACAGCCGAGATTCGGTATTTTTATTTGAGTTTCGGGTTGCAACTAACTATTCGAACATTTACAATCGTTGAGTTGCAAGTAGGTATTCGAACCAAGACCAAAGAACTCTAAGTGAATTCATTGGAATCAAAACTTGATATCACCACTTTAACTGGCGATCTGGTGACTGCAACCTTACGGAACTCCAAGATTGGATACTCTTAGACTTGCTGTAATGCTTCGAGTGCGACTTGTAAAACCTGTGAAGTTTGATCACGTTTCGAATTGAGCCTTTTAATAGGCTTCGAGCTCGTCTACGCTCTCTGATTTGCCCTGTAGTTGGAGTTTAGTATGCCTAAGGAAATAGCAGAGCTAGCCACCCCCAATTGCAGGGACAATTCAAAGACACAGCGCAGAAAACACCTTAAGAAACAGAATTGGCACAGTGATATATAACAGCCGTGGTGACCGAGTGGTTCGAGCAGTTGCCTGCGACGCAAAGGTCGCAAGTTCGAATCCCGACTGTACCAATGAGGTTTTCTGAACTTAAGTGCAGTGATTAGTCACACCACGAGCTTTACGGTGAAGGAAAACATCGAGAGGAAACCTGCATACGTCTGAGAAGAAATTCAAAGGCGTATGTATAGTCGTGCTTGAGTAACGGCGATGGACTCGCCATCTGTCACGTTGGCACCTAATATACCTCTGGCGGAAAGTGGGTGTGTGGGTATTACCTATACACCTCTGCCTACCCCTTCAGGGACCCTTGTGGGAAGGCGTGAGGATATTATTATTATTATTATATATATATCACTTGTAGACAGTGTCCTGCGAGCTAAAATGCATAGCTTCTTATAAAATTTTGTCATCATATCATCACTTCTTCCTACTAAAGTCCTCGAAAAGGTTGGAGGTGTATCATCCTACCTTTATTACCTAAGATAAAAGTGCAAATGTAACGAATGGCAAGATCGTCGCCGTTTCAAGCACGACTATGCAAACATCTTTGAATTTCTTTTTATATGTTTATCTATATATACAGGTTCTTCTAGATATTTTCCTTGACCGTCAAGCTCATGGTGTAATTAATCAAAATTTTTTCTACTACCCTATTTGCCACCTTTTTTTTAGAGATTTAACCGTGCAACATTTACCTTGTAGGCGAGTACTCGAATCTCTGTGCAACCGCGGTCTGTCCAAAATAATAAAATATTAAAAAAAAAATTGTTACTGTACAAGAGTAGTGCAAAGCTTTTTGAACCTCGAAAGAATTGGCGCTCTATTCTCGCCGCCTATCCTGTGAGACTCGGCGTTACGGTGTAATATGTTAGTCTACTCTGTGTTGGTTAAGCATCTGTACTGATAGACGGAGAGGAAAGAATACAAATTCTCGTTCTAAAGCGGAGTAATTGTAACGCAAATCATGAGGCCGCTCAGTACCCACTCGGCCCAAATTGCTTCGCGTCTTGGAATACTGATTATACAATCCTTTTGGTCCATGTTATAAGACTATAACTATTTTGAAACTGGCTGCTTCGACCAGTTTCGTTTGGGTAAAAAAAGAAAAACAAACAGTGATTTAACTGACCACGAGCTTCACGGTGAAGGAAAACATCGAGAGGAAGCCTTCACGTTTGAGAAGAAATGGAGTTTTGCCATTAGCACTTTTAAAAAAAAAAAAACAAGCAAACGGCCCACCCTTTGGAAACCGGTTACCGCAGCCTATTTACGCTTACAATACCGAAGTATCACTTGCGAGTTGCCCCTCTGTGTTCGGAGAGTTATACTGTGTTGGCAGCATAATGGGACTAATCCCTCTGCTGCCAACACAATATAACAATCCTTCCCAAGGAGGTCATCTAAATATTTCTCAGCGAATTCACGAAGCGTTGACGTCAGTGGCCTAGTGCGATATGTATGGGCAGCTACAATTTAAAAAGGAAATCCGTTGCCTTTCTATAGCTGTTCTCCTAGTACCACCGGGCGATCACGTGTAAGGTATCGAGAAAGTCTTGGCTGCTCTATCAAGCAGAGCGTTAATCGCTCACGCTTATGCATTGCTCAAAACTCAATTCTCATAAATACTCAGAAACTTAAACATGGCGATTATTATACAATTGAATTTTCAGCCTAAGTAGAAGACTTCGAAAAGGGATGTTATTTATTTAAGAACTTAATTGAATAAGTTTTGCCAAGGCGAGATAGTCCATTGAGAACTAGCGACTTGGAGCTTTAACATTGGATATGCATCTCATGTCGAGCCCCTCACGGGGTAGGCAGAGTAAGTGTGCAAGTTCTTTCAAGACTCACAGACCGCTTTCATCTTCGAGAGGGCATCCGCTTTCCACCAGGCTGGCCGTGACCTTATTTCCCACCTTGTTTATTGGTATAAAGATAAGTCCTCTTCTTCATCCACATTCAACCTCTTCATACATGCACGATCGATCTACCAAAGTCCCAATCACCGTTTTTTAAGCATTAATAAATAATATCTTATATCTTAGAATTTCTGCAACGTGGTGTGGCTAATTACTTTTCTAAAGCTTAGGAAAACTCATTGGTACAGTGGCGATTTGAAATTTAATTCTGTCTTGCAGACGATTGCACCAACTTTCATTTTAATATAAATTCAATCTCTGCGGGAACTAAAACTCAAATATTGCGGTTGCAACTTCGCAGTAAGGACAGTATTTCGTTGGAAAATCCCAAATTCCAAAACATTTTTATACTAAAAGGAACACAGACAATTTTATAAGCCGTCATTTTATACACATAAAATAACTATTATTCGTAGATTAAGCGAAGGAGCTATGTATGCCTCGAGAAATCAGCTTCTTTTCTTTCTGCAAAACACTTTTTAGAAGTTCTCGCGAAGACAGATATTAATGTGGCACAGTTTTCAATCGTGCCATATAAATTATATGTCTACACGCCTTCCCACAAGGGTCCCATATGGGGTAGGCAGAAGTGTGCAGGTAGCACTCATACACCCACTTTCCGCTACTCAAGCAAGACTCTACATACGTCTTTGAATTTCACCTCAATCGTATGCAAGTTTCCTCTCGATGTTTTCCTTCACCGTTACTCTCGTTGTACGACTAATCACTGTACTTAAGTTCAGAAAAATTCATTGTTACAATCGGGATTCGAACTAGCAATCTTTTCGATGCAGGCCACTACTCGAACCATGCCACCACGGCTCGTTGCTCATATTATTAAATGGACTTGGAAACGAGCAGGTGCTTCCTTTCTACTCATAGTACTTCTGGTGAGTAATGCAATTTCTTTTATGAAGTTATCAAACTTTTTTTCGTTTGAGTTACATTTCCACTGAAATTGTCCATAAAATCTGCAAACTCAAGTCCATATTTCTGACGCCTTGTCATACCGTGAAGTTTCCTGAATAACCGACAATTTCTCCGGGAAATGTAAGATATGAAAGTCTATCAGTCTGTGCGTCCGGATGAAATTGAATTTTGCGGGGAAGCCGTACACGCGGTCGATATCGGATTATCCCGTGCGATACTTAGATGTGTAATGGGTTTTAAGAAATACATCGTGCGGTGGGTGCTAAGTGGTTTTAACAGGGTGAGGCAACTTGTGGTAACGCAAAATTCGCTTTGCAGTCCCTCGCGTCTTCGCTGCCGGTCGCCATTTTGACCTTAATTGACAAGTACCACAAGCTTACAATTTATACTTAAATAAATCATCAAACCTCCCCACAAGGGCCCTTGAAGGAGTAGACATAGATGTAACGCGATATTTTCCTTTCGCCCGCGACGTATTTAAGTGTCAACGAGTCTGTGGTCGATTCTGAAGCACGACTTCTTCGAATTTCTTCTCAAACGTATGCAGATTTTCACCGTAAAGCTCATGGTGTGATAAATCACTGTACTTAGTACACTTATTTATGTAATACATACATATCATCAAGCCGAGTCCCACCGAGAGAGGGGCTGGCAGAGAGTATAGTGCACCAGTTCTCTCTAGACTTACATACCTCTATTGCTTCGTCCATATTAATTATATATCTGTCTAAATTGAATATTTACTATATTTTATGGTATTCATATATTTGGTATTTATATACGTCATCTTAATAGTAGTAGGTCACTTTGAATATAGCGCAGGAGAAACCGTCGGGCGCAGCTAGTAAAATTATAATTATTGAAATTTATAATATTTTTCAATAATTATAATTATAATTATTGAAAAATATTATGGGACAATCTTTCAGATATGATTATTTTTTGGTTCCAAATATCACCGGAAGCTACATGAAAATTGTAATAAAATAGTTTCCCATAATTTTTTTAGGCAACAATAAAACCTTGCCAATTTATCGATTCAATATCAGATAAGTGTTTTCAAACTTGACAGTAGACAGTTCTCCACTTAGGTTAACCAAGCAAGTTCCTAAATTCACCCAATCAAGTTATCAGGGTACATTGTAACCAATCACTTTATCAAAGGCGAGCAAATCTAATTAAGGGATACGTCAATCAGGTGTGCCAAATTAGGCCGGAGAAATATCCAGAAATGTTGAATGGGAATTTGATACTTTATTTGAATTGAAAAGGGTATACGTAAGGTTCTTTATCGTGTAAGTAATTAGATGCAGTGTATTCGTTGAGCACACGAGATACGGTGGATACATTACATATCACGTACAACAATATATACATATCACGCCGAGTCCGTAACGGGATAGGCAGAGAGTATAGAGCGCCAGTTCTCTTTCGCTTCGTCCACATTCATCAGTCTCTTCATAGATGCTCGTCGGTTTCGAGTACTGTTGCCGTTCCCGTCCTTGAGCGTCCGATCGATTTGATCCAGGTAGTTGGAACGTGGTCTTCCTCTGCCTCTTCTTGCACACACTTTTGCTTTGTATATCTGTTTCGTCAATCTTTCTTCACTTATCCTTTCTATATGTCCAAACCAAAGAAAAAGATAAAATTACAGTCTGAGTCGTAAGCAAGTTAAATTCAGTGCTTGTTTTACCTAAAGTTTCTACCTCAATAACTTTTGCATCGAGATAAAAACTATGTTTGCAAATTACGTTTCCCAGACAACTTCCATAAAAGAATGCACGTTTTTTTCGGGAAATTTCAGGAAAACTGGATTCTATTAAAATAACGAGAAATATAAAGAAATCTCGTTTACTCACTGAGTGAAAAGTTCTGCTGAAAGGAAATATGCAATGTAGTATTTGATATTCATTTGAAAATATTTAATGAAAATACTTTATTTTTATTTATAGCCGAGTGGTTCGAATAGTCGCCTACAACATCAAGATTGCGGGTTGAAATCCCGACTACATCTATGATTTTTTCTGAACTTAAGAAAAGTGATTAAACACCATGAGCTTTACGGTGAACAAAATCACCATGACAACATCTGCTACGTTCCAACTACCTAGATCAAATCGATTGAACAGGGTGGGAACGAACCCCAAACCGGTGAGCATATGTGAAAAGTTTAGATAGAGCTGGTGCTCTACTCTCTCTGTCTTCTCCTTCAAAGAACTGGGCGTAGTAACACGTATGGTTGCTCGTATTATGACGATATATTGTTTTATACCACATGGGTGGCAAACAAGCATTCGGTCCGCCTGATGGTAAGCAGTCACTGCCGCCTAGGGACGCTTGCATCACCAGGAGTATCACTCTCGCGTTGCCGAACCTGCAAGAATCTTTTCACACCCTTCTTGAAGAACCAATGCTGTACTCTCCAGGGAAAACCTCAACGGGGAGCTCATTGCACAGCCTGAGAGTCATAATTAAGTTTACTGCAGTTATACATGTCATTTTTAACATATAAAGAATCATTCAACTAAATATTATTATAAACTAAATATTCACCAAAAGAACTCGTGCGAGCACAAGCATTCTCTTAGCCCTCTTTTCGTTCTCTTGTCTATTAAAACGAAAGATATTACCCGATTTTATGACAAGATTTTTCCCTTGTAAATGGTGGAGACTGTAATTTTATATTTGGTACACAACGTTCAATAACGTTTTCCTGACTCTTAAAAAAAATGTTATTTGACAAAACTATCTTGATACTTTGAGGCACCTAGGCAGAGATGAGTACACACCCACTTTTCACCGGACATGACAGATGGTGAGTCCATCGCCGTCACTCTAGCACGACTATATATACGTCTTTGAATTACTCTCAAAGGTATATAGGTTTCCAAATCTCCCGGTAAATTGTTCCATGACATGCGCAGTATAGACAGTGGTGCGAACCCCATCCCAGGCTGCCAATGCTACAGAGATATAAATCTTCTTGCTAAGTAAAACAGTCAAGCTGAGAAACCACTTTCAACTCAATTTCAAGTTGGTTAACAAATTACTGACGCTTTTAATATAAATCCTTTACTATCACGCTTAAAACGCTTGATAAACCTAAGAAAATGATGTAGTGGCTAGCTCTTTAAAGGCACTAAGTTATCTAAGAAACATACGGCCTGCCATGACAAGGCGAGGGGAAATATTGTCACTATGGTGTTGGCCTAGTAGCTTCTTTAAGAATAGAGAAGATAAGTAGGAAGAAACAAAGAAGAAGAGAGAAAGAAGAAGAAAGGAGAAAGAAGAAGAAAGGAAGACCAAAAATAACATAATATGGTATCGTAAATTATCAATGTCCCGCGGTTTCACGTCAAAAGGAAGTAAAAGTGATTTTGTGGCCAGAAGCAAATTGGCAGAAAAAATGGCCCAGCTCATAAATTTGTAATATTGATCGTTAGCTAATATTAATGTTTCAATGAAAGCCTTTCCACAAGGTTCCCCGAGGGGTAGGCAGAGGTGTAATAGTACACCCACTTTCCATCGCCGTTACTTAATAACAAAAGCTTAGACGTCAAGATTCTTAGTAGAGTTTGAGCCATCAATAACAATGGACCCTTATGCGGTCATTCGCTGGTCAAAGTCGATGTAACAAATTGATGGCATCCGTCACGTCGGCGACACGACTGCGCGAAGACTGATAACTTTGTTGCGATCTATCTGAAATGTATTTACTAAGGAGAACTTGCGCCATTTATCTTGAGCATAAGTTGAGGCAATGAGGAGAAAAGGGTTGGCATAAGAGTCGTGATTCCTATACCATAGCGAGTCCTATCAATATTATACAAATTATAGTTTGTTAGGCAATTTGATACTCAATCGCCCAAGGAATTGGATGCAATTTGGCACAGAAATAGATTAGTAGCTGTATTAAATACCTAAATAAATAAATAAATACCTTGGGGCAATTCCACACAAATTGACCTAGTCCCAAATTAAGCAAAGCTTGTGTTATGGTAACTAGATAACGATATATTTAGTTATATAGATAGATATATACATAAATACATAGGACATCCAAGACTAAGGTACTCGTGTTCATCACAAAAATATCTGCCCTCAGCGGGATTCAAACCCGCGACCTCAAGTTTCGCAGTCAGGAACTCTAACCACTAGACCAGACGGCCGTCATTAACATATGGGACATTTTTTATTGCTTACGTTGTCCCACAAAGGTCTCCAAAGGGCAAAGCATAGGCAAGGTATATGTAGAGCACACACCCACTTTCCGCTTATAATATAATAGGACTTAGTACTCAGTCCGAAACATGGTTTTATGTTTTTTTGCTGCAAGTACCTATAAATAAATAAGATAGCAAAAAAAACTAACCTAACCGTTCCGCTCGTTACAGCAGATGTTTATACCAAAATAAGGTAAAAAAAGGTTCTACTTAAACTTTTCAACGGCAAAGATTAAACTACATTGAGTAGAGGTTCGCGCTATTATAGGTCAGTGTCAAAGACAAAGGTGTTTGTTCTTAGGCAATGCTACATTGATGTACTTTGTTGACTGTGCCAGCTCTCTGCGCGTGGGGTGTTGTCTGTGGGGTGAGTCCCTAACGAGGTACGCAGAGAGAGTAAAGCGCCAGTTTACGATCAGCTTATAGATCACTATTTCATGTTGTATCAAATACTGTGCAGCCGTTTCAGCAAGACAAAGCAAACAAAAGTTTTTCATTTACTTTCATTTAAATCAATGACCTCAAATTAGGCAGACATAGAACTATTGGTTACAGCGTCGTTTTTTAAATATTTAATTTACTTATTTTTATTGTATGAAGAGACTGATGAATGTGGACGAAGCGACAGAGGTATGTAAATCTAGAGAGAGCTGGCGCTCTACACTCTCTGGCTAACGAGTTAGGGACTTGGCGTGATGATATGATGTGTGTAAGTATTTTTACTATAAAAATAAATAAAGTTTTGTAAAATATTTTTTTCAATATATAATACAGGGTTGTTTCATTCCAATCAACTATGTATCTAGCTGCCGTTGCATTTCATTCCTTAATATCATTTTCATAAAGTGGAATTCCTTTATAGCATTTATAAATACCTGGAGATGAATTCAATATACTTCAATATGAAAACGTTGGTCTTTTCACTGGCGGTGGAAGTCATTAGAGCTTTTAAAGCGACTGCCGATAGCGCCGCATCCCAATTAAGGAGAAGCCTTGACATTTCACAGGAGCTATAATTAATAGATGCGGTATTTCAAAAGTAGCGATAGTTAGTAGTCGAGTAGTTATCATGTGTAAAAACGGAAAAATAAAAACGGCCATAAGGTGCAAGGGTGAGCAAGACAACCATCAATCATATTACAAATTCATATATATATATATATATTTTTTTAATTTTTTTTTTTTTTTTGTGTTGTCTCTCGTAGCGTGAGTTCCGGGAACTTTTGCTACTTAACCGGTCAATGGCGAGACCTAGGCCTACAGCCAGGCACTTTAGTGCTAAGCAACACAGCTAAGGGCACCCCCTGTGGGGTACGAACCTCGGCTTAGGGCGTTGCTGGATCGCGAGCAAGGGAGCTGGGCTGGACTGTTAATTTTATTTATATATTATTTGGGGGCGGGACTTGCGCGTCAGGCTCGGCGCGGGCCGGCGTTATATATATATATATATATATATATATAATATACACGGAGGATCTCTATAGCGAGATTTAGTAGGACGTACAGTGACATCTTGTGACACAAAAAGATATGTAATGTGGTAGACATGAAAGTGAAACTATTACATGTTACACTCAAAATGATCTCAAAACATCAAACAAACTGACGAAACAGTGCGTAAATGTGTGGAAGGAGGGACACGGAATGGAAATGTTAAGTTAAGGAAGGAAGTTGTTAAGGAAGAGTACTCGAAACCGGCGAGCGTGCATGATGATCCTGATGAACGTAGATGAAGCGAAAGAGGTTTGTATGTCTAGAGAAATCTGATGCTCTACTGTCTCTGCCTACCCTGTGAGGGACCGATGATATGATCATGATAATTATGACTTATGTACATATATGATTAACTTTTTCCGATAATGCCACATCAAAACAAAAAACGTTTCTCACATCCACGACCTTCCCGAGTTCAATTTGTTAACACTAAATTGGATGTGGTTTTCAATTGCTACATCCTGTAGTTACCAACAGAGGATTGAGCGAAATCGATGGCGTGTGCAGAACTGTGGAAGAAGCTTTATTGATAGTTACAACGTACAAATTAAAAAGCCGTGGTGGCCGAGTGGTTCGAGTAGAACCCAGCAACACACAGATTGCATGTCCGAACCTCGACTACACCAATTACTTTTTCTACAGTACACAGCTTAAGTAGCACAACTTAAGTACAGTGATACGTCACACCACGAGTTTTACGGTAAAGGAAAACATCGAGAGGAAACCTACATACATTTCATAGCTGTATAATAATATATATTGTCATGGAAGAGTAACGGCGCTGGACTCGACATTTGTCACGTTAGCGTCACGGTAGTCAAAATATATCTCTGCCTACCATTTCGGGGACCCTTGTGGAAAGGCGTGAGGAATAAATATACAACGTACAAATGATAAACTAATCTGTGAAGAGGCTTGTAAGTACGTCAAGAGAGAACTGGATTTCTACTATACCTACCCCAGGACCGAGTCAATGTTAAAATACCGTAAAAACAGCGATGGACGCTTGCACTTAAATTGTAGTGACATAAATTTCCAATGAGGAGAACAAATGGCGAAACAAACTCCCAGGTTTTAATTTTTAACACTTTTTACGTAGGTGTAGAGAAAGTTTTGTTTTAATCAGTTGTCATTACACCCCTACAGAACCTACCTGTAACATTAAAACACCTGAAAATTACTACTTAATTCAAACACAAACGTGAAATGTTCGTTGCTGAGACACCATTCAACTATTGCAATTTGCCCAGCACGAGTTTTGATTCTATCATTCCAAACTTTTCTCACACTATCACGGTCCAAACTTTATTGGTTTGTTTTAATATGATAGATTATGATCTACAAATATGTGTAATTAGGTATGAAGGAAACTTATAGTCCTATTATTTACGTACTAAGGCTTTAACGTTGGTTCGAATATAAAGAAAGGATGAATGAAAGATTGACGAAACAGATATCCAATGCTAATGAGTGTGATAAAAAGGCAGAGGAAGACCACGCTCCAACTACCTGGATCAAATCGATCGGACACTCAAGGATGGGAACGTCAAGAGTACTCGAAACCGACGACCATGTATGAAGAAACTGATGAATGTGGACGAAAGAGGTATGTAAGTCTAGAGAGAACTGGCGCTCTATACTCTGCCTACCCCGTTAGGGACTCGGCGTGATGATATGTATGTATGTATTTAAAATTAAAAAATATTATGTACATTCAATAAAATTTTCTACCTATCAACATTAGAGTTTAAAAAAATACGACTGCCCATAAACAAAAAACACGGTAATTCGAAACTGGTACCCGACACTTGTTCTCAACAAGAGTCAAATTGCTCTGTTACTTTCACAAGAACACGTATCAATTATTTGTTTGTAGAATACGATACTTTAGATCATGTTTCGTAAATATTTAGACCATTAACGCTACTATTTCTATGCTATTGAATATTTCTCTCAATAAATCAGCACTACCATGCAAAGTGGCAATGCCACCAGCCGTCTTTGCACCCTTCCGCGTGACACGGATTTGGGATTTTTACTTATAAATGTATATATCTTGACGCCTTCCCTCACGCCTTCCCACAAGGGTCCCCGAAGGGGTAGGCAGAGGTGTATAGGTAGTACCCACACACCCACTTTCCGCCAGAGGTATAATAGGTGCCAACGTGACAGATGGCGAGTCCATCGCCGTTACTCAAGCAAGACCACGGCTTCCCATAAGTGTCCCTGATGGGATAGGCAGAGGTGTGTAGGTAGTACCCAAACGCCCATTCCGCCAAAGATATTTTTGTATCAAACAGCAACAATTTTTGTAGCGAAAATAAGGCTGTTATGTTATACCTAGTTCTAGTTACTATGTTAAACCTACCTTAATTATTAACCTAAGTATATCAAACCACTATCTTTTCCTGTAATTAATTAATTAAGTTCTTTCATAGTCGATAGCTATAAATATATCTGTCATTCTATTACTATTCATACTCACTAGCTCTTAAGACATCTGTTGTCACTTAACAAGCATTAGTTAAGATTCGCTAGGGGCACACTCTTAGCTAGGCTCTTAAGACATCTGTTGTCACTTAACAAGCATTAGTTAAGATTCGCTAGGGGCACACTCGTAAGATAAGCTAGGCTCTTAAGACATCTGTTGTCACTTAACAAGCATTAGTTAAGATTAGCTAGGGGCACACTCTTAAGATAAGTTAAGTGCACACTATGTTCCTTTAGATATAAGTACCACACCCTCCGTTCCTTCGACACTTCCATTCCTGACTCCATCGTGTTCACACTACTAGTTCCCTAAATTTGTAATAAGTCTCTAATAAATCGATCTTAAACAAGTCGTGATTCTCACTGCGTAACAATTTGGCGCAGTCGGTAGGATCTTGCGTGATTCGCTTAATCGAAACCAACGTACGGAGCCGCACCGGGACACACATCGCCCATCGCAGATCGCGTACGGTAGCTGAAGGCTTTCAAACGTTTCGTCGGACATGCAGCTCCATTTTCTCCTGTTACTGTGGTGAGTGGCTAAGACTTGTTTGTTCAATTTCCTATAACATTTTTCTTTCTCTCTTTCCTGTATCCTATCTATCTATATATATATTTAATGAACACTAAAATTAAATCCGAGGCAAAGTTCTCAAATTTAAATCTCTCCGTCTCCTCTGGTTCACACGCAAATCTAAAAATGGCTTTAGACATCGGTACCCTACTTAAATTAATCCCAACATTTGATACAAATCAGACCGACCATATTTACAGATTTATTCGCTCATGCGACTCTGCTTTTGAGTTAGCCTCAACGGACCAGAAGTCAGTACTCCTTGTATACGCATTGAATAATATCACTGGTTCGGGTGCGTCTGATGTCCACTGTAAACAACATACTTCGTGGTCAGATCTCAGATCCTTCATAATAGAAAAGTTCTCAAATATTAAAACGATACAACATCTAAATTTAGAACTACAGTCAATGTTCCAAAGGCCAAATGAATCAATGACGGAATATTTCCATAGAGTAGACTTGTGTAGAAGTAAAATTGTAGAAAAATTAAATGGCGTAGTATCAGATAACACGCTTGACGGTCGTTTATCCACGGCCGAAGAAACTGCGCTAAGCGTCTTTGTCAATGGCGTCAATTCAGATATAGGCACAATGTTACGAACAAAAGGTTTCGCAACTCTCTCGGAGGCCGGCCGATTTGCCCTCCAAGAAGATAAAATTCGCGCTATGAACAACGCGAGACAGTCCCTCTTCAAACTAACAGCTCCGCGTCCCTCCGTCTCATTTAGCAGACCACCAGTTCGTACAAACTATACTCAACGATTCATAGCACCAACGCGACCACCTATGTTAGGTAATGCGAATAATCCCCCGCAACAAATAGCAAAAATATGTTCATATTGTAAGAACTTAGGGCATGTTATTTCTGAATGTCGCAAAAGAGCATTCAATAACCGGCTCAGAAACAACACGATGCAACGTGCACTTCCTGCACCTCAGACACCAATCAACCATTTAAACTCCTGGACGACCAACGAGGTGAGCAACTCGTTGGAAATCGTTTCAACACCTTGCTCACCGACCCCGATACAAGATTTGAACAACCTTCAAATCTAGACAAAACGAATCCTCCGCCAACAAGACGACCACAACCAGCAAACACACACACGCTCACACATGATACGCCTCTTAAATCAATGCCAGTCTATCGGAGACAACTTAGAGACGTATCCACACAAACAGATACCCTAACACATACCAAACCCACTGCCTCTACTAATTCCACTGACTCTACTAACCCTACCATATCCACTGACTCTACTAACCCTACCAAATCCACTGACTCTACCAACTCTACTAAATCTACAAACTTTACCATATCCACTGACTCTACTAACCCTACCAAATCCACTGTATACTCTAACAAGGAAAATCCTATGTATTTTAAATCAAATAACTCTACTACATCCACTGTATCTCGTAAACCCAAATCTAAAATTAAAATCAAATCCAAACCAACTAGATCAAAAACCCATATCAAATCATTCGCTATCTCCGCTTTAAATGATATACCTCCCGAGAATCTACTACATTGCACCTTTCATATAGATGGCAATCCCGTCACACTCTTGATTGATACTGGCGCTGGAATCTCTGTCATAAGGAAAGATAAAATAGGTTCATCTACGCTTAATCAATCTGACGTCGTCTCAATCGTAGGTATTTCTAGTACTCAAACGTCAACCACAACTTCAGGTACAACAGATATATCCTTAGATAACTTACCACCTTTTAAATTTCACGTCGCTAACCTTAATATAAAAGCCGATGGTATATTAGGTAACGACTTCATGATTAAATTCAATTGCAATATCTACATTCAATCGAAAACAATGAGAATACGCGATAAAACTTACGGACTTCATTATCTCAATGAAATACCCAAAGACGTTATAAACTCTGCCAGCCAATTAATACAAAGCCGCACTGAAACTGTAATTAAATGCAATACAAACAGTATTCATTCTGGAACCGCAATAGTAGAAAAGCAAACTCTAGATAACGGTATTGTCATTCCCCATGCATTAGTCGAAGTCAAGAATAACTCATTTCTTATCACTTGTGTGAATACTGACAACTTCGACAAAATGATTAGCACTCCCAACCTCAAGGTCCAACCCTCTCACTTAAATTACGAAACAAACAAAACGAACAATCTCTCAATTAATAATTTAAACCAAACATCTCAGACTGACAGACAAAACAAAGTACTATCCCTTATTAGACGAGGTCATTTAAACCAAGAGGAGGCCCACTCATTAGATAAAACAATTGCCGAATATTCCGACATATTTTTCATTGAAGGAGACTATTTATCGTTTAGTAACCATGCGAAACATCACATACCTACTACCACTAACGTTCCAATACATACAAAAACTTATCGTTTTCCTCAAGTGCACGAGCAAGAGGTAAAATCCCAAGTAAAAAAAATGCTAGATCAAGATATTATCAGACCTAGCTCTTCTCCTTGGAGTAGTCCTATATGGGTTGTTCCTAAAAAACAAGACGCTTCTGGGAAACAGAAATGGCGCCTAGTCATCGACTATCGCAAACTAAACGACGTTACTGTAGGCGATAGTTACCCTCTACCTAACATCAACGATATCCTAGATAAATTAGGGCACTCACAGTATTTCACAACATTAGACCTTGCATCAGGTTTCCTGCAACTTGAAGTAGATCCAAACGACATCCCTAAAACAGCTTTTAATACTCCTTATGGTCACTATGAATACAAAAGAATGCCTTTTGGACTGAAAAATGCCCCCGCCACATTTCAACGTGTAATGGACTCTGTACTGTGCGGATTACAGGGTGAAAGATGCTTCGTGTTCATGGACGATATAGTTATTTTTGCTTCTAGTCTTCAAGAACATAATCAAAAGCTAGAAGAGGTATTTTCCCGACTTCGTAAATACGAACTTAAAGTCCAACCTGACAAATGCGAATTTCTTCGACGTGAAGTCGCTTATCTTGGCCATATAATATCTAGCGAAGGTGTTAAGCCAAATCCAGATAAGATACGAGCTGTCCAAGAATTCCCAATTCCTAAATCATGTAAAGATATAAAAGCATTTCTAGGTCTATCAGGCTATTATCGCCGATTCATCCCTAACTTTAGCAAGCTCACGAAGCCTCTTACTAGCCTCCTGAAAAAGGATGTTCCCTTCATTTGGGGTGAAACCCAACAAACATCGTTCAATGAATGCAAACACCTTCTTACTAGTCCCCCAATTCTACAATACCCTGACTTCACAAAAGAATTTATCCTAACCACTGACGCTTCCATGAACGCTATAGGTGCTGTGCTCTCGCAAGGCGAAATAGGCAAGGATTTGCCTATTGCATATGCATCCCGAACTTTAAATAAAGCTGAATCAAATTATTCAACTATTGAGCGCGAACTATTAGCAATCGTTTGGGCAGTCAAACATTTTAGACCCTATCTATTCGGAAGAAAGTTCAAAATCGTTACCGATCACAAACCTTTAACTTGGCTTTTCTCGATAAAAGATCCTGGCAGCCGTTTAGTTCGTTGGCGCCTCAAACTTGAAGAATACGAATATGAAATCGTATATAAAGCAGGTAAAAACAACACTAACGCAGATGCGCTCTCACGCCCTCCAGTTCTCCACTCAAACATTATCGACCCTACAAATAAGGGTAAAAGTCCAATTATCGAATCAAGTACTTTTGAAGATTATTTACAACTAAACTATCAACACTTTTCAGAAATCAGTTCCCACAATCTCAACACTCCAAACCTCCATATTTCACCGGATAGCCTCTTAAACGAACGACATAAAAACATACTTATTCCAACCTCTTGTCAAGTATCTGATAAAAACTACCTTTTTAACGAAGCTATTTTAATGTGTTCTCAAGTAGACCCATTTTTAGATAAACCCAAGACACTCTATGAGACTGATTTATTAGTCTCAGACAAAAACCAAAACATTTTATTTGGTTATACAAGACCCACTCATTATGACCCTTGGGATTCCGAGAGTTATTTCAAGACACTTCTCAGTTGCTTACAAAATCACGATCTCAAAACACTTCACATTCCAGATTTTAAAATCGATCCCACATGCAAACTCAAAGGTAACGAACAACTACTCATCACTGCATATTTGGCCGATGCATATGGTTGCGACATCACCATATGTGAAAATAAGGTAACCACTCCAAGTGCGGAACAAATCCCTCTGATTTTAAAAAAATTCCATGACGATCCTCTGTCAGGACACCGCGGCATCGTAGAAACAATGCGAAAAATTAGATCCGAATATTTTTGGAAAGGAATGACCGATGATATCAAAAAATACATCGACAATTGCCAAACATGTCAACGCAATAAAATCCAAAGGAAAACATATAAAGCTCCTATGGTTATTACTTCATCCTCCACCGAACCATTCGAACGCGTCACAATCGACTTAGTATCATACTCAGACGTTACCTGCGAATCTAACAAATATATTCTTACGTTACAAGATGATTTAACTCGATTCGTCCAAGCATACCCAATACCAGATAAACAAGCTATTACTGTAGCGAAATCTCTCCTAATCTTTTGTCAACATTACGGCATTCCTAAAAGATTCCATTCTGATCAGGGTACGGAATTTGTAAATAGCGTCACTAAACAATTAATGAAATTATTAGGTACGAATCATACAGTTAGCACTGCCTACCACCCTCAGACCAATGGTTCCTTAGAACGATTCCACGCAACTCTTCGTGATCACATTCGCATGTATCACCGACGAAACCATGCAAACTGGGATCAAATAATTCCATTCGCTATTATGTGCCACAACACGTCCGTGAATCAATCTACAGGGTTTACACCTCATGAATTGCTTTTCGGTTACAAGCCTCGTTCCTTGTACTCACTTAAAGAAAACAACGACTACACAACGCACGATTACATTCAAGACCTAAATGAAAGACTTAAAGTCTCTCGCGACATTGCTCGTTACAACCTCCAGAAAATGAAAGAAAAAGCTAAGGAACGCTACGACAACAATATAAATAACATAGTTCAATTTAATGTTGGCGACAAAGTAATGTTGAAAGTACCCAATCCAAATAATTTAGACTGTAAATGGGACGGCCCATACGTAATTTCCAGAAAAGGATTTAATGAAAATTATGTGATTCATAAGTCTGGGAAAAATCTGAAAGTACATGCGAATCGCTTGCGACCACTATACGATTTCACTCGGAACACTTAGTTATCTAGTAGTTACCTAGTAGTAGTCTTAGTTATAAATATTACCGATGTTTCAGGGTGACTTGCATATTGGCACACCCTACCGCTAATTCCGGTCCAATACGGTACTAAACTCTATCAATATGTGAATAACCCCTACATCAGTTCTATAGTTAGCTCTATTATTACATTTATATATTAGATACTTTTTATAACATCGAATGTTTTTTCCTCAAACAAAATATATATATGAATAAGTCTACAAACTCTCGAATCAATTAATTTAAAATATTCTGTTTTACAGGTACTCCACAACTATTGTTGATGGGGATACCCATATTCAACCTATTCCCTCGAATTCCGGACTGTATTTTGAAGACATCGGAGAAATCCTTATAAGCGAAAATTCTTGGAAGCTAATTATTTATAGAAATTTAGAACCCTTATTTATAGCACGTGACTCAATCAAAAGGCTCGTTAACAATTACCAGTTCCTTATTACTCCTTACTCAGTTTTACCAAGCGTCATTACTACAACCTCATACATAAAACTAAGCTTGGCTAAAATTGACTCTAGACTAGAAGAAATTAACTTCTACATCGAAAACCAAAGAATTAAGCGCGAACTCCTCGACGGTCTAGGCACGGTTCTCAAATGGCTCATTGGCACTCCGGATGCCAAGGATGCTATATATTACGACGAATGCATAAGTAAATTAGAAAACCAACAACTATCTGCAAACCACATTCTGAAACAACAGTTACAAATAATCTCATCTACAATTACTAATTTCAATCAAACTATACTGAAAATTTCCTATGACGAACGTATCATTAACGAAAACCTTGCCAACATTAATTCATATGTAAATACAACAAATAAGCTCATATTTAATCTGACTATATCTGAAGAAATATCCACCGTCTCAATTCAAATCATAGAGGCCTTAACATCTTTAGAGAAAGACATCGATGATATTGTCACAAGTATATTGTTAATAAAATCAGGCGCAATCCATCCCTCTATCATATCAACTATGCGTTTATACAAAGAACTACTGGCTTCAAATGCTGCAAGGCCAAGTCAAAACTTAGTTGCACAAATAACCTTAAAAAATATTCATATAATTCTCGAATCCGCGACCATTATATCTTATATCTATATGAATAAACTTATATATGTACTAGAATTCCCTTTAGTTGGAAACGAAAGGTTCAATTTATTCCATATTTATTCCATCCCTATTCGAAGCCCTGACTCGTCCCTATATTCCACCATACTTCCCGAACAAACATATCTTGCCATGAGTACCACCAGACAGCAGTACATCACTACGAGCTTGCTGACCAAATGCAAGGACTTCACAACCAAGGCCAAAATCTGCAAGGATCTTCCTATCTACAACATCAACACGAGACCAATCTGCGAGGTCCAAATACTAACTTCAGCCAGCACAAATGTTCCTGAAACATGCGATGTCACCACCTTCTCTGCACGCATCAATACGTTTCAAGCTTTAAAAAATAACAATTGGATCTACATAGTCCAACATAATACCCCATACGCATTGGAATGCAAAGCCAAGACAACGCACGGCGAAATTTCTGGAGCAGGCATAATATCTCTAGAACAAGGCTGTAAAATGTACACAGCCCTTGTTACACTTTTAGCTGAAGAACCCAAATCAATGAACATAACGCATCCTGTAATCACAGTCGACATCGAAAACGTTTGCATCCAATCAAAAATCAAATTAGAAAGACCAGACTTACTGCCAATCAAGCTAAACAGTATTCCATTGGATTCGCTCAATTCAATCAAAGAACAAATAAAGATTCATTCTAAGCTGCTACACGAAAATCAACCAACATTTTATGAAAAACACACTGCAAAATTTTCTCTCATGGGTGCCGTCATCGGGCTCATCATGCTAAGTTATCTCTGCATAAAATGTTGCAAATATATACCATCATGTAGACCCTCTTCATCGTCACACCAAGACGGTTGTATACAAATATTTAACAACTGCTTTGATCGTTCTCAACGCCGTCAACATATCGAAATCCCTATGACATCGCTGAACGCCACTACTACTTCGTGTGTATCCGAAGACGAAGAAGAAATCTCTCCAAGCCAAACTCCTCAAAAATCGAGCAACTCTGCTCAATCTTTGTTCTAAGGGGGGAGGTGTTATGTTATACCTAGTTCTAGTTACTATGTTAAACCTACCTTAATTATTAACCTAAGTATATCAAACCACTATCTTTTCCTGTAATTAATTAATTAAGTTCTTTCATAGTCGATAGCTATAAATATATCTGTCATTCTATTACTATTCATACTCACTAGCTCTTAAGACATCTGTTGTCACTTAACAAGCATTAGTTAAGATTCGCTAGGGGCACACTCTTAGCTAGGCTCTTAAGACATCTGTTGTCACTTAACAAGCATTAGTTAAGATTCGCTAGGGGCACACTCGTAAGATAAGCTAGGCTCTTAAGACATCTGTTGTCACTTAACAAGCATTAGTTAAGATTAGCTAGGGGCACACTCTTAAGATAAGTTAAGTGCACACTATGTTCCTTTAGATATAAGTACCACACCCTCCGTTCCTTCGACACTTCCATTCCTGACTCCATCGTGTTCACACTACTAGTTCCCTAAATTTGTAATAAGTCTCTAATAAATCGATCTTAAACAAGTCGTGATTCTCACTGCGTAACAAGGCTAACAATTTGTTAACTTTGATCGTAATGTTTATTTGCTTTTCTCATCGTATCTCATCCTTGAGTAAGTGTAATATTTTATTAGTCAGTTTCGTCGTATAGTTTTTGAACAGAAAACTTCTTATGGGAGTGAAACGGTTTCGTTACATAACGCGTTACGGCAAAAGTGCCATCTGTACTTATGTATAAACACTATTAAATATATTTTCAATAATCTATACTCCATACTATACTAATATTATAAAGAGGAATTATTTCATTGTTTGTTTTTTTGTATTGAATAGGCTCCGAAACTACTGGACCGATTTGAAAAATTATTTCACCATTGGAAAGCTACATTCACCCTGAGTGCATTAGGCTATATTTTCTTTTATAAAAAAATCGTATGTCTACCCATGCGAAGCTGGGACGGACCGCTAGTGCTAAATAAAATCAATTGATATGCTGACTAGTTCTACCAAGTCATACTAGATGGCGCTAAAATTGAACCAAGAAACTTAAACAATTTCAATATTAAATAGCTCAACTTAGATTAGTTTAAGTTACCACTTCTGTCGGGCGTCCCGAGACGTACAGGTTTTTTATATAGGTGATTTTAATTTAGTTTGTTCCCTTAATTAAAATTTTATTCCAAGGCACGTTTCACAATGCCATTTTTTCAAAAAACTTCTCTCCACGTACCTACCTTATCCTCAATAAAGAACAGTCATACACGAGAGACGTAATTAACTTACTTGCTTACTCCACTTTATGGCTAAAATACGATGAGTCTAGTTAATGATATATCTAAACTTTATATGAAACACGGTTATGGTGTTTATTAACTTCGAAGTATATACTCGTATGAGGAGTTATGTGTACATAAATCATTGGATGCGGCATATTAGATGAAAAGTCATAACGTTTCGCTAATCCTCAACACTCTTTGAAATATTTTTCGCCAGAACGCGGTTAGTTACATGTGATCTTTAAATGTACAAAGTGAATCGCCCGCGCGTTCAGCCACATACTATTGCATTGGAATGCGATTTTTTCCGTAGGTAGGTCGGTACATCATAACTTACTACAACTACGATGCAATATTTTAAAAACAATTAAATTCAATATTTTCCTCGCGACTTCCCACAAGGGTCACCGAAGGGGTAGGCAGAGGTGTATAGGTAGTACCCACACACCCACTTTCCGTCAGAGATATATTGTAGGTGTCAACGTGACAGATGGCGAGTCCATTGTCGTTACTCAAGCACGACTATACATACGCCTTTGAATTACTTCTCAGACGTATGCAAGTTTCCTCTCGATGTTTTCCTTCACCGTAAAGCTCGTGATGTGACTAATCACTGTACTTAAGTTCAGAAAAACTCATTGCCACAGTCGGGATTCGAACTTGCGGTCTTTGTGTCGCAGGCAACCACTCGAAACACGGCTCCTCTTTAGAAGTTATCGCTTCAAACCGTTAAAATTGAAAAGAAATACTATAATTATATAATTATCATATCCTTAGCTTCTTACCTCACGCATTGTAAGATGTGAGGCGTTACGACATTACACTTAAAGTTCACAATTTACTATGGTTCCACGTAACTTTATGTACCTCTTCGCGTTAGTATATTACGCTTCCAGCTACTGCGGTTCGTATCACTTATACTACTAACAATAAAAAAACTTTTTTCGTTGTTCGAGTTGTCAACAGCGAAACAGAGATCGCATCAAGTAATACTAAACCACCAAAATACATAATTATATACTTATCTTGGCACCTAATATACCTCTGGCGGAAAGTGGGTGTGTGGGTATTACCCATACACCTCTGCCTACCCCTTCGGGGACCCTTGTGGGAAGGCGTGAGGATATTTATTTTATTTATATATACTTATCATCATGCCGAGTCTAATATTCTATTATTATTCTTTATTTTAAATACATCTTATAGATTACATTTTTAAATATATATATATAAAAACATATTTAAAAATATAAAATATAGGGGCCCACCGATATTGGGATCAGGGTCCAAGGTACCGGTGGTTAGGGTCTCAGAGAAAGAAATCTCCTCACAATACGTGCCGTTTCGAGCAGTACCGCTTTCTGCATCAGGCACTTGATCCAACTGTCTAACGAGAGCCTCTTAAGGTGTTGGTCGAGGCTCTTTGCCATTAGGCCATTGGCCGTTATTACTATCGGCACAATGATTGCAGAGTCCACATCCCACATGCTGACAATCTCGTGAGCCAAGTCCAAATATTCTATTATTATTATTATTATGTCACGGCATGACAGTCCTTTGCAGGGTAGACAGAAAGAGCACGTATTACTTACACTTACACTTTTACTCTTTCGCTTCGACCTCACTCATTATTCTCTTCAAACATGCTCGTCGGTTTCGCGTACTCTAGACGTTCCTTTCCTTCACTGTCTGATTGATTTGATTGATTTAATTTGTTGGAACGTGGTCTACCGCTGCCATTTCTACCACACACTTTGAAATTGAATCTGTTTTGTAAATTTTTCACTCATCACCAAAATGTGTATATTACATACATATAATCACGCCCAGTCCCCTGCGGGGTAGGCAGAGAGCACCATATTATTTCCTTTATAAATTTCTGGTGTCTAACGGTAAGTGTAGCAACTGAAGCCTGACATCTGAATACGCATTAATTTCACTGAAATAAATGTCTTGATTTAGTCCAACATATTTTGTCACCGCCATTTTCTCGCGAGTAATCACAAGACATTCGTTTTAATTTCAGCACACGACGCCGACATATATATATATATATATATATATATATATATATATATATATATATATTATCATTACCGTGGTATTTTGTTCAGGCTTGCATTGAGGGGAATATTAGCATTTGTTTGTTGGTAATTACGATGAGAGTAAAGGGAGGTTGTTCATCATTAAACTAATTTCTTTAGGTTAGTTGTGGCGGTAATACATTGATATATCCTTATACACAGCGTGTTTTAGGAAATAGAATAGTACATATGTGTGATGGAGCACAATGGAAAAAGTAAATATTAAAAAAAAAAATCAAATCAAAATTTTTTTACCTCATTTTCGCAATAAAATCCTCACGCCTTCCCACAAGTGTCCCCGAAGGGGTAGGCAGAGGTGTATAGGTAATCCCACACACCCACTTTATACAATTAAATCTGTAACGGTAACGTTATACATTACTGTAGAATCTAACTATGTACGTTTATTTTTTTTTTATTATTTAATAGTTTCTGAAAAAACATGACACTTTTATGATAAAACCGTGTTTTGGAGCGAATATTGCGAATATAATAATGTTGAGATTTTGTTATTTTTTGGATGACAACTTCTAGAAGACAATCAGATGGGCCGTATGCTTGTTTGCCACTGTTGTTGTCTTTCAACACATAATTAGTTAAAGTATTTTTGTTTAAAAATTTTAAATAATATGTTATTTCCTAATTTTGTTACTAACAAAATATTGATAAACATTCGAAATAAATATATAATCATAATAACTCGAGATTCGTTCTTGCAATCTTTGTGTTGAAGAACTACTACTAGACTAATAGAACCACTCGATCACTGTAGCTCTTTTCTTAAACATTTGGCAGATTATAAAAAAATACTATCATTGAAATCTAGTACCTATCGTACAGGTATAAATCAAAATCAAAATCTTTTTATTTCACATAGGCCCAGGTGGGCACTTATAAAACGTCGAAAAAGAAGCACGGTTCGGGTTGGTCGCTTCCATGGAGAAGAACCGGCAAGAAACTCCATGGTTACTCTTTTTAATAACAATATTTTTTCGTTACAGCAATAGTACCCAAGTATGGGGGAACAACGTAGGCCCGACAATAAGTCGTTGCTTATTATACAAAGCATACATAAAACAAGATAATTATAACAATGTTAGCCAGATCTAAGAATCTACAAAGCTTCCAATGTTCTCACATTCACAAATTAGAAAATGTCCTCGGTTAAAAAAGTTGGCAAACGGAGAAAATAAAGAAAAAAGGTTCAAGTTAATAAACTTTGATTTCTCCACTTGTCTAATTCCTCTCTCAATGGTCTCCGAGTCCCTACAGCCTCTTGAGAAGTTATAATAAAGCCTTACATATTGCGGTCCTTTGTTCTAAATGTACGCGGTACTTGTGCAAAAAAATACACACGCATGTTTAGCTAACGCCATCTAGATACGATACTACTAGCAACGACCTATTGTCCGGCCTACGCTGTTCCCCCATACTTAAGTACTAATGCTGTAACATAAAAGTATTATTATTGTATACCTAATGATTTGAAAAGAGTAACCATGGAGTTTCTTGCCGGTTCTTCTCCATGGAAACGACCAACCCGACCCGTGCACCTTTTTCTAAGTGACATTTTATAAGTGCCCACCTAGGCCTATGTGAATTTAAAATATTTTGATTTTCATTTTGATTTTGACTTTCTGGAAGAGTCGTGTTGGCCGAGTGGTTTGAGAAGCAATCTGCGAAATCATGAATGCAGGTTCTAGCCCCGACTGTCTGTATCGTTTGTTTAACAAGTAAGTAAAGAAAATGCACATAATTTATCTCAATTCCTGGTTGTTCGAGCTCCTGACTGCGAAACTTGAGGTGGCGGGTTTTATCCCCGCTGAGGGTAGATATTTGTGTGATGGACACGAGTATTTCTACTTTAGTCTTGGATGTCCTCTGTATTTATGTATATATCTATATATATATATAAGTAAATAAATCGTTGTGCTAACTACTAGCACAAGCTTTGCTTAATTTGGGGCTATGTCAACTTGTGTGGAGTTGTCTCAAGGTATTTTGATATTTTTTATTATTATTATTATTTCCTGGTTCCCTAGGAACCCTTAGTACCCTAGGCACAAATATTACCCTGTTAATGAAGTTATCAGTTTGTTATTTTTGTATTCACAATAGATACCTGACAACTTCTAGAAGATGACTGTGTAATTTTTTTAGAAACCCTGTATTTATAACCAAACAACATACCTAGCTTTTCGTGCGTATCGCTTCCAGGATTTCTTCAATTTGCATCTATATTTAGAAAAAATAGGCTCAAAGAAATTCTGTTGCCACCATTTATTATGTTCTTTGTAGTCCGAGTGGGAGAAAATCTTTTAATCGCATGTGTTACGTGATAGCTATATTATACCTTATTATATGGGAATAGAGCTTATATTTCACTGTCTATACATCACGGAAACAGCTTCAGATTTTTAGAACCGTCGAAAAATAACACAATATCCGAGTCTTTATGTCCGAGTGGTTCAAAGACATTCAAATTACGGTGAAGGAGAACATTGGCAAGAAACCAGCATAAGTTTGAGAAGAAATTCAAAGAGGTTTCAGGTTTTTTTTATACCACTATGTTAGCAAACTTATGGTAAGCGGCTACCACCGCCTAGGGACGCTTGCGACACCTGGGGCATTACTTGCGCGTTGCCGACCCCGCAGGAATCTTGTCACACCCTTCTTGAAGAACTCCATGCTGCACTTTCTGTAAAGAAAAGAGTAAAGCATGGAGTTCTTCAAGAAGGGTGTGAAGAGGTTCCTGCAGGGTAATTTCTTACCATCAGACGATGGGTTGTAGACGAGGGGGTCGCGGGATGCGGGGAGTACGACCCGAGACTATTAACTGTTGTGTGTGTGCACTCATAGGTAATCAGTGTCTACCGTTAATACTTAAACATTAGTGGAAGTTTGCTATATAAGCTATAAGGAAAAATAGTGGGGCGCGTCTTCGTGGATGGCACTATCTATAGCTGCCTGCAACACAAAGATTACAAATTTGAATCCCGACTGTACTGTGAATGTATAGTCGAATGTATAGACATTTGTATAGTCGTACTAAGGGCGTTGGACTCGCCCTCTGTCACGTTGGCACCTAAAATATATCTCTGGCGGAAAGTGGGTGTGTGGGTATTACCTATTACACCTCTGCTTCCCGTTCGTGGACCCTTATGGGAAGACGTGAGGATATATTCTAGTTATAACTAGAACCTATTATATAATCGGATCAGTTATTACTTGATCTGGTATGACCCCGGGATATTAACGTTTAGGTATATTTCTATATAGAGCGTTAATTTGGTAACGCGATACTGAACGTCTACGTAACGAGTATATTATACGTGTTATTTTACATGCCACGTTATTGTAAGGCGGGCTATTCATGCTCCTACTTTGTCTCAATACTTTATATAAGTTTGATTAGTTTTTACATTTCACGCCTTCCCAAACGGTTCCCCGCAGGGGTAGGCAGAGGTGTGCAGGTAGTATACACCAACTCTCCATGTCCATCGCCGTTAGTCAAACACGAATATACATACTTTTTAATAATTTACTCCCAAACGAACCTGCATAGGTTTCCTCTCATAAACTCCTCAATCATCAACATTTCCTTAATCACTGTACTTATACAGCTTTCTAGAAGGCCAGCAACAAGTGAACGATACTACCGAGGTTCTAGAAAAATCTTCTGTTACTGATCACCCTATCCGATAATAATTTTTATCGCAATGGAATGGGAAAAAAATTTTAGAACGCTGATGTTGCAAGCGTCAGTTAGCGGCGGTGTTCAGTCCGATCCATTTGATCTAGGCAGTTGGAACGGGGTCTTCTGCCTCTTCTTGCACACACTTTTGCTTTGTATATATCCTATAATAATGAAATATACGTTTTTTTTTACTTTATGAATTTCTGGGAGATCAGACACTTCCAACTACCAACATTGAACATTCAAAGATGAGATCCTTAAGAGAAAACTTTTCGAAATTCAAAATCTCTAGCAAAATAATTCAAAACAATTTAGCTTTAAACGAATGCAGGTTTGCCTTAACGTAAAACTTGTGTTGTAATAAGTCACTATATTCAGAAACTCTTTGGTATAATCGGAAATCAAACCTGCCACCTTAGCGTGCAGGAGTCTAGTTCGCCACTCATGCCTGGTGGCTGATGGACCATGTTTCAAACAGCGGTTCGTATTATAAAATTACCCAACCATCTTTAAAGAGGAACAAGAGGGAACATTAAGAAACAATGCATCTAGTTCTCATTACTTTACGTTTAAAGTTACAGAGACAACGAAGATTTCTTTTAATTTGAAAACTTCATAACGCGAAAATACAAAGTTTTATTTTATTTCAGAAGGAATGAAAAAGCTTTTGGATGTTTCTTAAACAACTCTCCCCAAAGTAGGTATGCGATGGTAATTTTTTCTCTCGCTTGTTTCTGTATATACCATCAAGCTGCTGCAATCAAACCGTTGTACCGATATACCATTAAACCGTTATACTTTTTTCTGTATTTGTCTCTCGTAGCGTGAGTTCCGGGAACTTCTGCTACTTAACCGGGCAAAGGCGAGACCTAGGCCTCCAGCCAGGATACCGTTATCCCCATTAAATCTATATACCATTAAGCTGTGCTACCACTAAGCTTAAACCGTTATACCGTTAAACCGATATACCATAAAAGCAAAAGTCAAATATTTAAAATTATTTTAACGAATTTAGTAACGGCTATACCACCAGATGGAATGGGCTGAAGACTAGCATGGCAATAGGGGTACTAATTGTACATATGTACTTATTGTACATATGTACTTATTGTAAATATATACCAAAATATCTCCTTTTACTATTTATTAAGTGGTAATAAAAGTAGCATATTGAATGGACAGCTTTATTTTGTTAATATATAGGATTAATTTGGCGTGACACGATACGTCGGAAGATATCATTTTCTTCAGGGCGTTTTGCTGGGGCGTCTAAATTAGCTAGGCATTAGGGCGTAAACTAATGATGCCAATCAGTTTTGTCTGTATTTTGATGAGGATATTATGAATATCCATCACCTCTTTAGGGGGATTAGGAGCCTCATAGCCGCTGTCATGGTGACATTTTTACGCATCAACAGTGAAGAAGGTCATTGTAATGAGGCTGAGAATTAGAATATATTTTTAAAACTTTCATAGTACTAGCAGCGCTCCGCGATATCACCCGCGTTAAAATCGATTTCATTAGTATAATTTTATTGACAATCATTTTTGGAACAAAATATATCCTATGTGTCCAAGTAATAATCTATCATTGTGCCAAATCTAATTCAATTCCGGTCAGCCGTTCTGGCGTGATTGAGTAACAAACATCCGTGCATACTGAGATACTTTCACACTTATAATATTACCTTTATTAGGATATTGTTACGACGGAAGGTTCTGGAGGGCTTGCCGTGTGAAAGCCATGCCAAACAACAACACTTAGCCGGAAATATAGACAAAAGGATGCAATTAAGAAAGGACGTAAACAACTTGTTTACGTCGCCCGGCCATTGTTCTGCGGATGCATTCCCACGGCAATTCAACGAACATCTTAATGGCGGTCTAGAGCCTTCCAATGAATTCTAGTATATCGTGCCGGTGCCATATATAAGGCGGTACCCGATGGGCACGGGCAGTCAGAATTAGTTAGTGAGTTAGTTTAGTTAGTCAGTTAGTCAGTCAGTTGATTCCGGAGTAGAGTTCAGTGCGAGTAATTCAAGTGTTCTATCGGTGACTATAGTGAGTGTTACAGTGTTAGTGAAGTGTTTCAGTGCCTAGTGTTTACTGTTTTCTACTAGTACCGTGTTATAGTGAATAGTGCTATAGTGATAGTGTACTGATTTATCGTACAAGTTTCCGGAATTATTCAGTGTAATAGAATAAAGTGTCGTTTAAAGTGCATCGACCGGCTATCATTAAATTATCCCGAACCCCAGCTCGTAACAATATATTCCTCAGTTGTCGCACTTCCTATAAACCACCCTGAAGGGGTAGACAGAGATGTTTAGGTAGTACTCACACTGTTTCCGCCAGAGATATATTTAAGGTGCCAACGTGACAGATGGCGAGTCCATCGCCGTTACTCAAGCACGACTATGCCTTTGAATTGCTTCTCAGACGTATGCAGGTTTCCTCTCCATGTTTTCCTTCACCGTAAAGCTCGTGTGACTAATCACTGTACTTAAGTTCAGAAAACCTCATTGGTACAGTCGGGAATCGAACTTGCGATCTTTGTGTCGCAGGAAGCTACTGGAATTACACCACGGTAGTATTTGGGAACTGCCCACATACTCGCTTTTAGCCGAAGATATATTTTAGGTGCTTACGTGACAGATGGCAAGTCCATCGCGGGTCTCAAACATTAATACTATACATACGTCTTCTTAATCGTATGCAGGTATTGTCAATGGTTACCTACGTAAGAAATGAGCGAGTGATTCCGTGAGATCCTGAACAAAATTAACAAATTTTGCTAGCCATATCATTTGAGTATGCAGTGAAGCGATCTTATTACTTCGTACACTAGTTACCCAAACCGAGGCTATGTGGTAAACGTTGCCGTTTGTACTTTTGGTAGCAAATAGCCTCTTCGCATAAAAGCCTACTTAGACCGATGTAAGCCGTAATGCGAATTTTATGCCGACGTTGGAAGAAGTGTGTACTTTATGGTGGATTTCAGTGTTACATAATGTCGACACTAATTCTTTATTAGCACTTTCAATGTTATGTCGTAACAATGATTGTTATAAAATTTGCAAATAAATCAACATGTGTACATGTTTTTTTTGAAGTGAAACTTCTTTATCGAGGTTGGAAAAAAACTTTGTGTATCATTTTTTCGTTACGCGTCACATACTTCCGTTACGCGCCATCTATTTCGTTACGCGTCACATTCTTCCGTTACGCGCCATCTTTTTCTTATCCCTACCACGCGTGATTCGATGTATACTTTCTCCAGCGGAGTAGGTTTAACGGACTTACTACCACTATACTTGACCGTTTTTCTATTGCACGCTTATTTATTCCCAACGCTCTATAGTGACGTGATAAATATATATATATATATATATATATATGTTATATTGAAGTGATCAGCAAAATCAAAGGGTTTATTTTAATTCTAATTCCAGTGAATTTCTAAAAAAAGTAAGTAATTACATCTCTTTTTCTACTACTTAGGTGTAATTATGGTATTTATTTTTCCACGTTATTTAAAATTAACCTCAGTTTTTGATTGTATTTTTCAATACACTAACACGTGGGTGTAATTATGGTATAAATTTTTTCTAATACTTGAATGTTGATTGTGGTATTTATTTTTCTAAAATATTCAGTCAACCTCAGTTTTTGATTGCATTTTTCAAAACACCAACACGTGGGCGTGATCATGTTATTTATTTTTCAAGTTTTCAAGTTATTTAAGCTTAACCTTTGTCATATATATATATATATATATATATTAATATATATATGTATGTACATATATATTTTTTGTAAATTGATAAATTATTTTTTTTTAGATTTTAGTAAATAATTTTTTGAAAAATAACGTCATAAAGAAGTTTCACTTCTTACGAGTGTACGCTAGCACACACACTTTTTTTTTCTATATGTAACATCCTATTGGACATCGAGGGAAAGCGAAACGAAATTAAGCCAAAGAAACGAGTGTGTTTAGAGCTCTCTGACACCAGATGTCGCTTACCATAATTAAAACGAGCTATCGTTTGGTTCAACGTAATTGTTACTTTATGTACGACCTCATTGACAGTGTCGTTCTTTCCAATCAACCTTCATAATATATCGAACTATTTGAATTTGGAGCATTTCATATTTAGACTATGTTCAGAGGGAAATGAATAAAACGAGTGCAACGAGTGAAACGAACGAAACGAATGAAGCGAGGGAAGTGAATGGATTTAATACACATTTATCATAAATATTTTTGACTTTTATTACGTACTAGCTGACCCGCCCAGCTTCGCATGGGTGAAAATTTACATACATACATACATACATATCATCACACCAAGTCCCTAAGGGGGTAGGCAGGGAGTATAGAGCGCCAGTTCTCTCTAGACTTTATACTTCTTTTGCTTCGTCCACATTCATCAGTCTCTTCATACATGATCGTCGGTTTCGAGTACTCTTTTCATTCCCGTCCTTGAGCATCCGATCGATTTGATCCAGGTAGTTGGAACGTGGCCTTCCTCTGCGTCTTCTTGCACACACTTTTGCTTTGTATATCTGTATCGTCAATCTTTCTTCACTCAACCTAACTATATGTCCAAGTCAGCGTAGCATGCTTCATCTTTTCAATCTCGCCCTGATTCACGCCAGTTGATTTGCGAATCTCTTGATTCCGGACTCGAACTAAGATCGTTACTCCGCACGTTTTTCGCAGCTGATATCGCATCTCAGCTGCATTTAAGCTATCTTCATACTTCCTCTGACATACGCAGGGTTCGCTGCCATACAATAAAGTAGGCACAAATATCACGCTGTGGACAGCAACCGTTGCTGGCCATCAACACCGACATGGCCCCATTCACCTTAATACCGGCAGTTAGCCTTCTTTCAATATCTTTTTCATACTTTCCATCTCGTGTGAACATGCTTCCTAGATATACAAATTCATTCACTTGCTCTAGAATTTGTGAAAAGAATTTAAAATTTGGGTTTTCAAAAGAAAGTTTGAAAGTGATAATAAAGTGAGATATAGGGCTCGTTTAGTCGCTAAGGGCTCTACCCAAGTAGGTGTGGACTATAAAGAAACATACTCACCTGTATTAACACTTTGAGAATGTTATTTTCTTTAAGTGTAAAGTTAAATTTAGAAATTACTCATCTTGATGTTAACACTGCATTTTTAAATGGCTAGGTACCTTGATGAAACAGTATACATGCTAGTACCACCTAATTTAGAATGTCAGAGTAACAGTGTACTCAAACTAAAACATGCAATTTATGGACTTAAACAATCAGCAAGGCAGTGGAATAAGAGAGTAGATGATTGTTTGTTAAGCCAGGGTTATATTAAGTCTAAATTGGAACCATGTTTATATAGTAAAAGGTAAATAATGAACAAATTTTAAAAACTGTGTTTGTCGATGATTTTTTCATATTTTCCAGTAGCAAGGCATTGACAGATGAACTGAAACATAGTTTAATGTCAAATTTCAAAACTAAAGATTCAGGGCAAGTGAAAGAATGCTTAGGTATGAGAGTAAAAGTATATAAAAATACATACATACATAGAACATATTTTAAATAAGTTTAAGATTTCAAACTGTAATGTTGTTGATACTCCTATTGAATGTAAATTGAAGTTGGATAAGTAAGAAAATGTTTGTAAATAATATCCTTATCAGCAACTGATAGGAAGTCTTATGTATTTGTCTATTACTTACACACCCAGATATCAGTTACAGTGTCAGCTATTTAAGCCAATTTAACAATTGTTTTACTGCAGTTCACTGGAAAAACGCAAAGAGAGTGTTAGAATATTTAAATAAAACAAAATCTTATGGTTTAATGTTTACAAATGATAATAAAAACTTAGAAGGATTTGTAGACTCAGATTGGACATCAAATACTATTGACAGGAGATCTTATACAGGTTTCTGTTGTAAATTGTCTGGTACTGTAATATCATATGAATGCAGAAAACAACCGACAGTGGCATTGTCCAGTACTGAGGCCGAGTACATGGCAATGCCATTTTTTCAATGTCAAAATTTCAATGCCAAGGCAATTTGCCAACTACTGAAATGCCTGCTGACTTGTTAACGAAAGGGTTAAGTAGTTTGAAACATTACTATTATGTTAAAAAGTTAGGCATTAAAAGTATTGTTTAGGTGTAGTTTATATTCATTTATTGTTACATGGATATTAGATTATTTTGATAAGAGGTGAGAATTTGCCCTAATATGCTGAAGGATGATGGCATCATTTCTTGGTTACATTACAATATCGCGAGACTCCATATTCTCCCCAATCACGATTAAGGCAACATCATTTAACATTGGTGCATTGATGCCTCTCTCATGACATGTTGTCTCCTGCAGGTCGCTTGTCTGCTGTGATCACTATTTTCTGATTGTCCGATGGCATCACATTACTTGTAAGACAGTTTTGAACAATTGGATCAACTGATTATGTTCATGCAAAAGTTGTTGTAACTGCTAAATGATATCTGCGAACAGCGTTCATTTACTTTTTCTTCAGAATTCCCCAGGAAATAAATCTGGAGAAATTTGTATTTACCATTGCCTACGCTGTTCTTCAGTCTCATTGGCTCGAAGATTAAACTGGGCTTGCGTTACACTGCGATTGAATAGGACTTGCGTTACACTGCGATCGAACTGGTGTGCGCCAACGGATATTTTGACGCCTTACGGGTGGTATTACTAATAAAATACGACGATTAATTATGAAACTCACACTAAAACACAACAAACATCTTTTTGCTTTTGTTGTTATGAAAGAAACTGTAATTTGAGGTTTGTCAAAACTACTACTTGAATGAAATGTCAGTCTAGCTATACATAGGGTGCGTTCCACTAAGCGTTCACAATGATAACGCTCACGACCACAGTTTGCTTGTATCTCAAATGGAATGGATTACAGAGCGTTTTGAGCGTGCAGGTAAATAATACAAACGGCGAGTTAGTAAAAAGAAAGCAAAAGATTTAAGATGTTAGTTTATAATCTGTAAGCCTTGAAAATAAACTTGATTCATTTAAATACATTTATATTGAAAAAAATATAATGTTTTTTTTATATTTTATATTATTGGTGTTTTAAATTAATTTACGTTCAAATAGAATTAAAATGTCTTGCGGCGACACTTGGATATTTGGTAAGAGGTACAGTCGCCATTTTATATGCTTTGAGTTTTGAAAATCACGCAAATTTTCTTCGATTCAACGATCACTTCGACCCACCTTTTTAGATGGGTCGTCGTGAGCGTAAGTTATGACATTATAATTGACGTTTTCGCCGCGACCACAACGACCGCGGTCGTTATGTGGATCGATTAGGTATAGGAGAATTTTCATTGTTGTGGGCGCTTAGTGGAACGCACCTTTACCGTCAATATTTACACGTCACTCTGACAGAGTATCTATACTAATATTATAAAGCTGAAGAGTTTGTTTGTTTGTTTGAACGCGCTAATCTCAGGAACTACTGGTTGGAATTGAAAAATTCTTTTTGTGTTGGATAGTCCATGATTCTAGGAAGGCTTTAGGCTATATAAAATATAAATAAATAATAGTTAATATTAAAAAAATCTCTGAAAAGTGAGTGTGCGAAAGAGACAGACAACAAGATTCTGAGACGTTTTCAATATATTGACAAATACTCTGTCAGAGTGACGTGTAAATATTGACGGTAAAGGTGCGTTCCACTAAGCGCCCACAACAATGAAAATTCTCCTATACCCAATCGATCCACATAACGACCGCGGTCGTTGTGGTCGCGGCGAAAACGTCAATTATAATGTCATAACTTACGCTCACGACGACCCATCTAAAAAGGTGGGTCGAAGTGATCGTTGAATCGAAGAAAATTTGCGTCATTTTCAAAACTCAAAGCATATAAAATGGCGACTGTACCTCTTACCAAATATCCAAGTGTCGCCGCAAGACATTTTAATTCCATTTGAACGTAAATTAATTTAAAACACCAATAATATTAAATATAAAAAAAACATTATATTTTTTTTCAATATAAATCTATTTAAATTAATCAAGTTTATTTTCAAGGCTTACAGATTATAAACTAACATCTTAAATCTTTTGCTTTTTTTTTACTAACTCGCCGTTTGTATTATTTACCTGCACGCTCAAAACGCTCTGTAATCCATTCCATTTGAGGTTACTACAGTAACGCTTGATGTAACGCACAAGCAAACTGTGGTCGTGAGCGTGATCATTGTGAACGCTTAGTGGAACGCACCCTATATATAGCTAGACTGACATTTCATTCAAGTAGTAGTTTTGACAAACCTCAAATTACAGTTTCTTTCATAACAACAAAAGCAAAAAGATGTTTGTTGTGTTTTAGTGTGAGTTTCATAATTAATCGTCGTATTTTATTAGTAATACCACCCGTAAGGCGTCAAAATATCCGTTGGCGCACACCAGTTCGATCGCAGTGTAACGCAAGTCCTATTCAATCGCAGTGTAACGCAAGCCCAGTTCAATCTTCGAGCCAATGAGACTGAAGAACAGCGTAGGCAATGGTAAATACAAATTTCTCCAGATTTATTTCCTGGGGAATTCTGAAGAAGAAGTAAATGAACGCTGTTCGCAGATATCATTTAGCAGTTACAACAACTTTTGCACGAACATAATCAGTTGATCCAATTGTTCAAAACTGTCTTACAAGTAATGTGATGCCATCGGACAACCAGAAAATAGTGATCACAGCAGACAAGCGACCTGCAGGAGACAACATGTCATGAGAGAGGCATCAATGCACCAATGTTAAATGATGTTGCCTTAATCGTGATTGGGGAGAATATGGAGTCTCGCGATATTGTAATGTAACCAAGAAATGATGCCATCATCCTTCAGCGTATTAGGGCAAATTCTCACCTCTTATCAAAATAATCTAATATCCATGTAACAATAAACGAATATAAACTACACCTAAACAATACTTTTAATGCCTAACTTTTTAACATAATAGTAATGTTTCAAACTACTTAACCCTTTCGTTAACAAGTCAGCAGGCATTTCAGTAGTTGGCAAATTGCCTTGGCATTGAAATTTTGACATTGAAAAAATGGCATTGCCATGTACTCAGCCTCAGTACTGGACAATGCCACTGTCGGTTGTTTTCTGCATTCATATGATATTACAGTACCAGACAATTTAAAACAGAAACCTGTATAAGACCTCCTGTCAATAGTATTTGATGTCCAATCTGAGTCTACAAATCCTTCTAAGTTTTTATTATCATTTGTAAACATTAAACCATAAGATTTTGTTTTATTTAAATATTCTAACACTCTCTTTGCGTTTTTCCAGTGAACTGCAGTAAAACAATTGTTAAATTGGCTTAAATAGCTGACACTGTAACTGATATCTGGGTGTGTAAGTATAGACAAATACATAAGACTTCCTATCAGTTGCTGATAAGGATATTATTTACAAACATTTTCTGACTTATCCAACTTCAAATTACATTCAATAGGAGTATCAACAACATTACAGTTTGACATCTTAAACTTATTTAAAATATGTTCGACAAAATGCTCCTGATCTAATGATATACAACCATTTTTATATACTTTTACTCTCATACCTAAGCATTCTTTCACTTGCCCTGAATCTTTAGTTTTGAAATTAGACATTAAACTATGTTTCAGTTCATCTGTCAATGCCTTGCTACTGGAAAATATGAAAAAATCTTCCACAAACACAGTTTTTAAAATTTGTTCCTTATTTACCTTTTACTATATAAACATGGTTCCAATTTAGACTTAATATAACCCTGGCTTAACAAACAATCATCTACTCTCTTATTCCACTGCCTTGCTGATTGTTTAAGTCCATAAATTGCACTTTTTAGTTTGAGTACACTGTTACTCTGACATTCTAAATTAGGTGGTACTTGCATGTATACTGTTTCATCAAGGTACCTAGCCATTTAAAAATGCAGTGTTAACATCAAGATGAGTAATTTCTAAATTTAACTTTACACTTAAAGAAAATAACATTCTCAAAGTTGAGTGTGTTAATACAGGTGAGTATGTTTCTTTATAGTCCACACCTTCTACTTGGGTAGAGCCCTTAGTGACTAAACAAGCCCTATATCTCACTTTATTATCACTTTAAAACTTTCTTTTGAAAACCCAAATTTTAAATTCTTTTCACAAATTCTAGAGCAAGTGAATGAATTTGTATATCTAGGAAGCATGTTCACACGAGATGGAAAGTATGAAAAAGATATTGAAAGAAGGCTAACTGCCGGTATTAAGGTGATGTCGTGTCGTGTCGTGATGGGGCCATGTCGGTTTTGATGGCCAGCAACGGTTGCTGTCCACAGCGTGATATTTGTGCCTACTTTATTGTATGGCAGCGAACCCTGGGTATTTCAGAGGAACTATGAAGATAGCTTAAATGCAGCTGAGATGCGATATCAGCTGCGAAAAACGTGCGAAAATCTTAGTTCGAGTCCGGAATCAAGAGATTCGCAAATCAACTGGCGTGAATCAGGGCGAGATTGAAAGGATGAAGAAAGGCATGCTACGCTGACTTGGACATATAGTAAGGTTGAGTGAAGAAAGATTGACGATACAGATATACAAAGCAAAAGTGTGTGCAAGAAGACGCAGAGGAAGGCCACGTTCCAACTACCTGGATCAAATCGATCGGACGCTCAAGGACGGGAACGAAAAGAGTACTCGAAACCGACGATCATGTATGAAGAGACTGATGAATGTGGACGAAGCAAAAGAAGTATAAAGTCTAGAGAGAACTGGCGCTTTATACTCCCTGCCTACCCCCTTAGGGACTTGGTGTGATGATATGTATGTATGTATGTATGTAAATTATCACCCATGCGAAGCTGGGCGGGTCAGCTAGTTTGTCAATATAAGGAAAACGTCTCAGAGTCTTGTTGTCTGTCTCTTTCGCACACTCACTTTTCAGAGATTTTTTTAATATTAACTATTATTTATTTATATTTTATATAGCCTAAAGCCTTCCTAGAATCATGGACTATCCAACACAAAAATAATTTTTCAATTCCAACCAGTAGTTCCTGAGATTAGCGCGTTCAAACAAACAAACAAACAAACAAACAAACAAACAAACTCTTCAGCTTTATAATATTAGTATAGATTCATATATCTTCACGTCTCCCCACTGTGTTCACCGAAGGGGTAGGCAGAGGCAAGTAAGTGATAGTCACACACCCACTTTATAAGGGTTAATAATGTTATTTATGTATAATAAGAGATATTTTGTGTTGTTGTTTCAATACAAAGCCCGATGCTGGTAATCGAGGAACAGATCCGGTACTCTACTCCCTCTACATACCCCGTGAACATAAGACATCTAAATTCAAAGTATTTGATATAAACAAAAAGGTAGGAATGTACTGTTTACATTTAATTCTCGTGAAAAGGAATGCGAAGATGAAATAAGTAACGGTTCTTTTATAGGGGTACAGTTGGCATCATAAAACTGCTTTCACTCGAAGAAGGACCTGTCAAAAATATCTTCACGCCGTAAAGGCCTTCGAAGTGGAGACAGAGGTGCTGTAATTATTCAGGCAGAGGTGGTAAACATGACAAAACCGCAGGTTTCAAATCAAATTAAAAAAATTGATACAGATAACCTTTTGCTTAATATTGTCCCACGGGGGGTAGGCAGACGTATAACACTCACATTTAACTGGATATACAATGTAGGTGCTAGCGTGACAGATGAGGAGTCAATTGCCGTTTCTCCAGTTCAACTATACATAAATGTCTTTGATTTTTTTCTCCATCGTATGAAGGTTTCAAGAATCTTTCATCTGCTTCATCTTAACCTTTATCGAATATATCTGTTAATCACTGTAAGTAACTTAAATTAACAAAAACTAATTTGCACAATTAGAGATTCGAACTTTTTGTTGGTAAAATAATTTAATGATCCCTGCCTACCCCGTAAGAGATAGCTTGATAGTATATATGTATGTACATGCCTATTTAGACATATGTTTACACATATGTTTATGTAAAGTACACAAAAATTACAATAGACGATAAATTTGTTCATCACATTTCTAACGACAAAGATCTCACGACTATTGTAAAAGCTTCTACAGAGATACAGGTAAATGAGAAAATTTCATTTTTGAAAATATATTATCTAATGTATATCGTTGTTGACTGTACCAAGCCTCAGGTAATAAGCTAAAGTGTTTTTTTCATTCGTTTTTCAACTCTTTGACGAGACATGGCGAGGTGAGAGGAGTGGAGCGTACACTCAAAAAGAAAATTCTTATTTACGGGGCGGCAATTCGATTTGTTATTTGCTTTTTCTATACGACTGTAGCATTTACATTTTAATTGGTAGCATTTATACGGTTCAGCGTAATCTATTTTGTTTTTCATACATACATATTATCTTGCCGAGTTTCTCAAGAGGTAGCCTCAAAGGCGAGTAGTTTTTTCTAGACTTACAGATTTTTTTCGTAACATCAAAAATCTCGGGAATCTATTTGATTTCTGCCAGTGAATACTTAAATTATGTATATTATATATTATCTTATCTCATATCCTCACGCCTCAAGGAACCCCGAAGAGGTAGGCAGAGGTGTATAAATAGTACCCACACACCCACTTTCCGCCAGAGATATATTTTAGGTGCCAACGTGACAGATGACTAGTCCATCGCCGTTACTCAATCACGACTATACATACGCCATATGCAGGTTTCGTCTCGATGTTTTACTTCTCCGTTAAGCTCGTGGTTTGACTCATCACTTCTTTTTTTTTTAGAGTTACTCATTGTATAGTCGGGATTCGAACCTGCGATCTTTGTGTCGCAGGCAACTACTTGAACCATTCGGCCACAGTATATATATATGAAGAAATATTTATAAGACTAGTAGAATTTAGAACTTCTAAACTAAGCTATGCCTGTAATAAAGATAATTGGTACTGACATATCTAGTTATATCGATGCGAACACAAAATGAGAAAGAATGCAAAAAAAGTTAACAAATTGTATTACAGACCCTATGAGGACCGAGGAAAAGGGGCGCGTTTGAAATACACTGGAAAACTTTTATACATTAAATAGAAGAAAAGCAGAACTACAAGATTAAAACTCGGAACAGACAATAACGTCGGGGTAAATAGAGAAAATACAAACTTTTCAATTAAATTGACAACAGAATGTTCTTTTGATAATGGCCTTCTCTCTCAGACTCTCAGTTAGTTTCAGTTAATAGAATGAAATCCACGCCAATTTTTCCTTTTAGAGAAGTCGCAATTCTGAAACCAATCGCAAAATTATGATCGCCATCTTTCACGTCTAAAATTGCAACAGTGAAGTAAAGTAGGATACAGCACAGATCGTATACCGAGCATGCCAATCAGAAACACAACCAACCCACTGATAAATGTCCTTGTGGTGACAGATTGCAGTGTACCGGGAGACAAAAAAAAAATCTGTCACGTTGGCACCTAAGATGGCGGATAGTGGGTGTGTGGGTACTGTACACCTATGCCTATTCCTTTGGGGACCCTTGTGAGAAGGCGTGAATATAATATAAACTAGCTTTTGCCCAGGGCTTCGTCCGCGTGTAGTTCGAAAATGTAGCTTATGTATTACCCTGCATTATCTATTATCAGTCAGGCCGCTATGCCGTGAAAGAGATGTATGAGAGTGAAAGAGATGTATGACAGTGAAAGTATGTTACTTTATAACGCTAGGAATTTGAATTTTTTGGAATTAAATGTAGCCTTTGTCCTAATTCATAGGTATATGCCTTCACTATTTCAACTTTCAGTCAAATCGGCTCAGCCGTTTTGCCGTGAAAGAGCAACAAACAAACTTTCGCCTTTATAATATTAAAAACGTTGAATTTTTCGGGATATAAATGTAGCCTATATCCTAATCCTAGGTATACGCCTTCACCATTAAAATATTCAGCCAAATTAGCTCTGCCGTTTTGCCGTGAAAGAGCAACAAACAAACTTTCGCCTTTATAATATTAAAAACGTTGAATTTTTCGGGATATAAATGTAGCCTATGTCCTAATCCTAGGTATACGCCTTCACCATTAAAATATTCAGCCAAATTAGCTCTGCCGTTTTGCCGTGAAAGAGCAACAAACAAACTTTCGCCTTTATAATATTAAAAACGTTGAATTTTTCGGGATATAAATGTAGCCTATGTCCTAATCCTAGGTATACGCCTTCACCATTAAAAGATTCAGCCAAATTAGCTCTGCCGTTTTGCCGTGAAAGAGCAACAAACATCCAAACATCCAAAATTACAAACATTCACTTTTATATGAAATAGCATAAATGCAGTTGAGATGCGATCTCTTGCGATCTTCGTAACAATCTCAGATCGAATCCGCAATGAAGATATTCGCAAAACAACTGGCGTTAAAGAGGGTGAGATTGTAAAGATGAAAAAGGCATGCTATGTAGGTTTGGACATGAAGAATAGGCAGAGGAAGACCACGTTCCAACAACCTAGATCAACTCGATCGGACACTCAAAGGACGGGAACGTCAAGAGTACTTGAAACCGACGAGCATTTATGAAGAAACTGTGAATGTGGATGAAGCGAAAGAGGTATATAAGTCTAGAGACAACTGTCTATCCTCTCTGCCTCGTTAGGAAGTCAGTATGATGATATGTATGTATGTTTATATAAACTTCATGCGGACACTTCCATGAAATAGTACAAAAGGCTTATCTAATTTAAGCCCTTAGAGTTAATATGTTCCTCCGCTTCCTTGCAATTAAGGATGAAAGATTAGGTCACGTGCGGAGAGAAGTGTTTCGGGCTGGCGTAAACATCCCTTTGGAAAAATACCGCTTGGAGGTAAATATTGTACGCTGTATATTAGTAGAGGCATGAGGATTTTTTTTAGACGAGATTCAACTAATTATTTGCGCACGCCCTTCATGGTACAATGAGTTATATTTGGACATAAAGACCAGTGACTAACAAAAAAAAATACAAATAATAACCCACTAGTAAATACCCAACGTGTACCACGCTAAAATTTAAATATATTTTAAGTATGTTGTTTTTGTGGTCTAAAACCATCTTTGCATTGCCTTGCCAATGAAACTGAAATGGACGAGGTATATCGAGGTTGGATAAATACCTATAAATACTACTAATTTATAGGTTGTACGTTTTTTTTGTATTTTGTATATTAACTTTAAAAGATAGATATAGAATTATGTATATCTACTTGTTTAAATCTCAGCCTACCCTTTCGGGGAGCATTGTGAGAAGGCGAGATATTGGAATACTTTAATGTTGTAGATACTGTCCACTGTACTCTATTTATTTATGTATAATAAATGTATCCATTGAGCCATTCATAAAAATATATAAAGTGCATAAGTACACCCAATAATACATTTGTATTTTTATAAAATAATGCAGAATATTCAAGCGCTCTCATAATGAATTGAAAGCAAACTCAAGTGAACCAAAAGAATTTTCTACATTGTTATTTCAAAGGGATATTTAAGACTTCAGTTTCCAATGCATTTTTCTCTAACTTTCAAACTAGGGTTTCATTTTGAAAAGGCTTCGATGTTATTCAAAGTATATTTGAAATATGTATTAACGAGACGTATACGTTTAGTTAGCAATAGGACAAAGAAGAAATTATGTATCCATTTATGCTTGCCTGGTAGATCGCACGGTTGGTTAATGGCGTCTTTAGCAAAGGATGTGGCAATAATGTTTAAACAGTGGCAATCGAATGTTTAGGAAGTTATTTACCGTTTCTGGTAGCCTGGTGCAAGCTACAATTTAAATTTAAAGACATTGAAATTTAAAGGAAAAGTTACCGTTTCTGATAACCTGGTAGATCGTACTGTTGGGTAAAGGCGTAGCAATAATGTTTAAACAGCAATCGAATGTGTACAAAAAAGTACTTACCGTTTCTGGTACCCTGGTACATTAAGGCGTTAAGTAATTTTCTTAAAGGTCGAATTTTTTGGAAAAAAGTTTCTTATTTTCTGTTAGCCTAGTCCTTCCTTCCGTTAGGCAAAACCAAAATAAATTTTAATTGTAAAATAAATGGCGCCACTAGGAATAAAATATTTTCCCCGATTTTGCTAAACATTCGGCGAAGATCGAATTTGACATTGCAGGTAAAAACCACGACAATGAGTTTTGACTGAAACTAATTTAATCACACCAAGACATTTACGGTGAAGGATACATCGTAAGTGAAACTGCATTCGTTTATAAAATAGACTTGAAAGATAGCAACAGATGACCCATCTACCACATTGGCGCCTAAATATATATCTTCGTCATAAATTTGGCGTTGTCACACCTGTGCCTAGATGCCATTTTGCAATGAAACAACTTATATTTCCACTAAGTAAGCGAATATGAAAACTTAATAATTTCGATCTTTGTCAAGAGTAGCATATCGCCATAAATGGTTAACGACGCCCGGGCCCAATTTAATTCTCTTCGGCTATGAAACAATGACATAAAGCTCAAAGTACGTACAATTAAAACGAAATAAACTTGTCGAGGGACAATAAAGTCCTCGACGTCGGCGAAATGGTTAACATTGGAACAATAGGGTTGAGGACGGAAACGACCCGATCAACATTTAATACCGCTTGCTTATTATCTTCTTAATTGTCTGGCAAATACGCTTGGACTAACGTTAAAACTTTTATAAAACCAAATCTAATTAAATTTATATTTTCACGTCTATTTACGATGTTATAAACAGACATAAAAGGCAAAAGTGTGTGCAAGAAGAGGCAGAGGAAGGCCACGTTCCAACTACCTGGATCAAATAGATCGGACTCTCAAGGACGGGAACGTTAAGAGTACTCGAAACCGACGAGCATGTATGAAGAGACTGATGAATGTGAACGAAGCGAAATAGGTCTAGAGAGAACTGGCGCTCTATACTCTCTGCCTACCCCGTTAGGGACTTAGCGTGATGATATGTATGTATGTATTTACGATGTTCTCAAGCAGAGTGAGAAGAGATGCAACGTAACTTTGCTATAGATAATCCTTTCGTTTATCCGTGCGTTTAATTTGATTAACAATTATACATATGTATGTATATTATATTAAAGTATATTACTACCTAGATCAAATCGATCGGACACTCAAGGACGGGAACGTCAAGAGTATTCAAAACCGGCGAGCATGTATGAAGAGACTAAGTGTCGACGAAAGAGGTATGTGAGCCTAGAGAGAACTGGCCGGTATGAATATTTTTACCGCACTATTGTCTTGGGAAGTAGCCACGATGATAAGGAGCCTCATTGCTAAAAATTCCTTAATAAGCTGCCTATCTATTGCAAAAATTACCTCCTACGAACTAGAGCCTAGTGACGAGGCCCCCGGAGAGCTTACAAGTTTGTATAGTCCCAAACTTTGAGAGTTCGAATCCCGAATATACCAATGAGTTTACTGAATTTACAGTTATTAGTCACACAACTATCATTATGGTGAAGGAGAATATCAAGAAGCAACCTGCATAAGCTTGAGATGTAATTCAAAGGCGTATTGTACTTGATAAGTTACGATGGACTCTCCGCCTGTCATGTTCGCACCTAAATATATTTCAGGCGAAAAGGAGGTGTTGTGTTACCTCTCAGCCAACTCCTTCGGGGACTCTTCTGGAAGGGCATGAAGATACGGAACTACAAACTAAAAAAAACTCGAGAGGTGTCAAGGGACACCCGGATGGAACGAAGTTCAAGAAGCACACGTCACTCACACGGGGGTTATAAATATACAGCAAATAATAGGTAATCTGTAAGACAACAACCTATTTGTATTAACGACGCCATTTCTCACCTAACAGACTACGTGACGACAAGAAACAAAAATAAACAAACAAACCCTTACCTAACCCAACCTACGTACCCAACCTACGTACCCAACCTACGTACCCAACCTACGTACCCAACCTACGTACCCAACCTACGTACCCAACCTATGTACCCAACCTACGTACCCAACGGTTGGGTAAGAATGTCGTGACAACTTTTCGTAAGAATGTCGTGACAACTTTTCGACAGAATGTCGTGACAACTTTTTGTAAGAATGTCGTGACAACTTTTCGTAAGAATTTTTTCCGTCTAGCCCCCTTTCACAACGCGCGATAAGGAACTTCGTTCCAAAAAAGCGCCCACCTGCTGGCCAGCGGTTAACACCGCCTATTGAATTTTGTAGCATCAATGATGTTGCTCGCGCAATGCCGACTATTCCAATAGCAACGCGATTATGATAAAAACTGCCACAATCGAATACAGTTTTTACATCCTTTGTATAATCTGATGAAATATAAGCAACGCGCCTCAGTTTGAACGTATCTTAAAGCAAATGAAAATTGTAAACTTTACTGCACAGTGCTCCTAAAGTTGTAGTTGGAATGAGTGAGTTAATGAATTGAAAACTGAGCTCACTTCAGTTTTGAAGCCTGACTGTGCCAATTACTTTTTTATGAACTCGAGTAAAGTGGATATTTCTGAGGAAGCATGAAATAGCATAAATGCAATTGAGATGCGCTCTCTTCCAAAACTGTGTGACGTAATAGATAATAGAGAAGATAAAAATATACCACTAGGATTGAATCAGCAATATTGGCTAACGAGATGACACCTAAACCACAAAGCCACTGCTCTTAAAATTATCTTAACCAACTTCCATTATTATTTTCAAAGCTGAACATTTGCCTGAGTCGAAATTCTCACTCATAACCTCATAACACTCATAACCGAAATTGTGTTTGCTCTTTGTAAGCGAGATATCTTTTGTTATATGCCAAAACTGTCGTACGCGACTAAATTGTATCACTTTTGTATGCATAGCTTTGTAATATAGCTAAGCTATATAATACGTAATACAAAATATAAACTATTTTCTCTTCACGCCTTCCCAAGTGTAAGTGTGAGGAAAAATAATTGGTACAGTACAGTGAATTATATTCGTTGTTATAAATCTCTTTTGCTTTACCCAAATTCATCAGTCTCTTCATACAAGCCCGCCAGTTTCACAATATTTTAACCTAATATTATTGAATTCACGTGATAATATTATTTATACATATCAGCACGCCGAGTCCCTAACAGGGTAGACAGAGAGTATAGAGCGCCAGTTCTCTCTAGACCTACATACCTCTTTCACTTCGCCCACATTCATCAGTCTCTTCATACATGCTCGTCGGTTTCGAGATCTCTTGACGTTCCCGTCATTGAGCGTCCGATCAATTTGATCTAATTAGTTGGAACATGGTTTTCCTCTGCCTCTTCTTCCACACACTTTCGTTTATATATCTATTTCGTAAATCTTTCTTCACTCATCCTTTCTATATGTCTAACGTAACATAATAACAGCAACAATAATTATTATTACTGGCTAGATCTCCATAAAAACACAATCTGTGAGAAAATACCGACAGAATTGGCCTTATAGCCCTTACTATTTTATATACTTACTTCGTTCGCTTCTCTCGCCTAAGAAGTAAGAAAAAATACCTTTGTTTGGATGCGGCATTATTTAAAACTTTATCTCCTCACCCCTTCACACAGGTCCCCAAAGAGAGAGGCAGAGGTGTACCTATAGGTAATACCCATACACTCACTTTCCGCCAGAGATGTATTTTAGGTGTCAACGTGACAGATACGTCCATTGCCGTTACTCAAACATGATTATACATACGTCTTTGAATTGCTTCTCAGACGTGTGCAGGTTTCCTCTCGATGTTATCATTCACCGTAAAGCTCGTGGTGTAACTAATCACTGTACCTAAGTTTAGAAAAACTTATTGATACAGTCGGGATTTGAACTTCGTGTCGCAGGCAACTACTCGAATCTCTCGGCCACCACGGCTGTATTTAAGGCTAATATATAGCAGATTTCCCACTTAAGAGTTACCTCATCAAAACATTCGAAGCTCTTATAATTTTTCCCTCTTCCGTACTCTGGGGAGCTCATATTTTTGCTTAACCAACTTCTGCCCGCCTTTCGACTGTTTTACGACCACGTATAAAAACTGTGTGTTGCGAGACTACGCAGAGATTTGAAGTGTTTTGTCGGAAGCTGGAGGATTTATTTTGTATTGTAGGTACTTGCAGGCTTTATTTAAACAAAAAAACTAAATTTAAAGATGGCGACAAGACCTGCTCAAAACCGTGGATTGGGCAACACTAGCATTGAACAGAATCATCCGGAGATCATAGGGGTTTAATATTAATCTATATCTATACTAATATTATAAAGAGGAAAGATTTGTATGTAAGGAATTGGCTCAAAAAGTACTAAACCGATTAGAAAAATTCTTTCACCATTTAAATGCTACATTATCCCTGATTAATAGGGTATTTTAGTTGCAAGAAAAAAATAACATTTATACAAAAATGTTTAAAAAATAAATGTCCACCCGTGGGAAGCCGGGACGGGCCGCTAGTAATATTATAAGCGAAGGGCCTGTAGAAAGCTACTCGAAACGGCACTTTAATTATAAGGAGGTTTCTTTCTTTGCGTCCCCAGCCACCGATACCTTGGACCCTGCTTCCGATACTGTTGGGCCCCTATATTTTACATATTTAATAATTTAATTATGTACCTAATAAGATCTCTATGGAATAACAATAATAAAATATGAGCCACATAGCGAGGAAACATGGCTGCCATCCTGGGAACTTTTAAGCTGAGAACGTATTAGGCTTAGGAACGGCCTCTGAAATGCAATATTTTATTTTAAACGAAATGAAATAATATATTCGCCAGAGCAGGGTTTGTTACATAATGTAATGTTTAAATGTACATAGTGATTAAATCGTGTGTTCGGCTAAATAATATTGGCATGCGATGTTTTTGTATTTAGATACTAGGTGATATCTAATAATAATAAATAATAAATACCTGGGACAATTCCACACAAATTGACCTAGTCCCAAATTAAGCAAAGCTTGTGTTATGGTAACTAGACAACGATATATTTACTTATATAGATAGATATATATACTTAAATACATAGGACATCCAAGAATAAGGTACAAATACCCGGGTTCATCACACAAATATCAGCCCTCAGCGGGATTCAAACCTGCGACCTCAAGTTTCGTTTCAAGCTCTAACCACTAGACCAGACGGTCGTCAAATACCTACTGAATACCTTCTTATCTAAATACACTAACGGAAAAAAATCTGAATTCCTTGACCTAACATGTTCCCTAAAACATTTTATTACAAGCAATATGCTAGAGTACTCGAAACCGACGAGTATGTATGAAGAGACTGATGAATGTGGATGAAGCGAAAGAGGTATGTAAGTCTAGAGAGAACTGGCGCTCTATACTCTCTGCCTACCTCGTGAGGGACTCGGCGTGATGATATGTATATGTATGTGACATGCTAGGTTTTATTTATATTTACTTATATAGATTGATATATTTATAAATAAATAGGACACTCAAGACGAAGATACAAATACTCTTATTCATTACACAAATATCTGCCCTCAGTGGGATTCGAACCCGCGACCGCATGTTTCGCAGTCAGGAGCTCTAACCATTAGACCAGACGGCCGTCATTAAGAGCGACGTGAGGCAATATTGAACTGTTAAAAAGGACAAATAATGTTTTTTTATTGTTCCCTCTTTATTTGATACGAGGAAACTGGGGTCGTAATGGAAAATTACACGATATTACGTAATGCCCGTTTTTCCTTAATGTTGTACATAATGTCGATATTGTTTGACACAATCTTTCTACAAGGAGTAGACAGGGGTGGATTGGAATAAAAGAGTTTGGAAGTCTAACAGAAAATTACCACGCTTGAATTAACAAGATTAAATACATCGCACACTCAAGGATGAGAACGTCAACGTACATCTCTGTCTACCCCTTCGGGGAGGGAAGGCGTGAGGATATATTATTGTAAAGTATTAAGTAACAGCCGTGGTGGCCAAGTTGTTCGAGTAGTTGCCTACGACACAAAGAAGGCACTATCGAATCCCGACTGTACCAATGAGTTTTTCTGAACTTAAGTACAGAGATTAATCAAACTTCGAGGTTTATGGTGAAGGAAAACATCGAGAGGAAATCTGTATACGTCTGAGAATTCAAAGGCGTAAGTAAGTCGTGCGGGAGTAACGGTGACGGACTCGCCATCTGTCACGTTGGTACCTTAAATATATCTTTGGCGGAAAGTGGGTGTGTGTACTACCTATACACCTCTACCTACCCCTTTGAGGATCCTTGTGGGAAGGCGTGAGGGTATATTATATTTATATTATTATAAGTATTAACATTTTCGACATTATCGATACGAATTTCAAACTTCTGTTAACAACACAAATAATGTACCGTTGTGAGTATTTTATTTCACTGCTGAAAAAAAATTTCAATAACTGGTATTTTTATCATGCCATATCCACCCCAATTGCCTGCGTAATTGAGTTGATTTTCGAAGTACGGCTCAATGCTATGGGACGTCACAGTCGTTACGTTAACATAAAAAACAAAGGATATTTTTAATCTTAGGTACATTATTATTATTATTATACATACATTTTCAGAAATTTATTAATATTTTGTAAGTTGCAATATTGTTACGAACATTATTAGTAAAACACAGTATTTATAATAATTTAAACAAAATTTAGGTAACTTTACTTTGAGAGACGAACTTATGCTATAAACTTATACAATAATACATACATACATACATATCATCACGCCGAGTCCCTAACGGGGTAGGCAGAGAGTATAGAGCGCCAGTTCTCTCTAGACTTACATACCTCTTTCGCTTCGTCCACATTCATCAGTCTCTTCATACATGCTCGTCGGTTTCGAGTACTCTTAACGTTCCCGTCCTTGAGAGTCCGATCTATTTGGTCCAGGTAGTTGGAACGTGGCCTTCCTCTGCCTCTTCTTGCACACACTTTTGCTTTGTATATCTGTTTCGTCAATCTTTCTTCACTCATCCTTTCTATGTGTCCAAACCAACGTAACATGCCTTTCTTCATCTTTACAATCACGCCCTCATTCACGCCAGTTGATTTGCGAATCTCTTCATTGCGGATTCGATCTAATATCGTTACGCCGCACATTTTTCGAAGAGATCGCATCTCGACTGCATTCAAGCTATTTTCATACTTCCTCTGACATACCCAGGATTCGCTGCCATACAATAAGGTAGGTACCAATATCGCGTTGTGGACAGCAACTCGAGCATTCTTGCTCAGACTTTTACTGCCCATCAACGCCGACATGGCTCCATTCACCTTATTTCCGGCAGTTATCCTTCTTTCAATATCTTTTTCATACTTTCCATCTCGTGTGAACATGCTTCCAAGATATACAAATTCATTCACTTGCTCTAGAATTTGCCCATTTACCGATATTGCACACTCGGTCACTTGTTCATCTCTTTCGAATACCAGAACCTTAGTCTTGCCAGCGTTTAGGCGCAGCCCCTTCTTTTCACATTCTTCTTTCATTATGGTAACTAGTGACTGCAGTTCGCCCTCTGATGACGCCAGTAAAACCGCGTCATCGGCGTATAGTAGGCAGTTGACCACTAAGTTTCCCATTTTCACTCCACATCCGTTCGTTCTTAGTGCTCTCAGACAGATATCTAGATATATAATGAACAGCCAGGCAGACATGATACACCCTTGTTTGACCCCCGACTTCACATCAAACCAGGGTGACATCTCACCGTTAACCCTAACGCACGCCTCGCTATCACTATAGAGTGATTTCACGGCATGCAGTAGGGAACTGCTCACTCCATATCCAGGCAACACGTCCCAGAGTTCCTTTCGTACGACTCTATCAAATGCCTTCTCTAAGTCGACGAAAGCGCAGAAAACCCTTTGGTTAATATCCAAAAACTTTTCCGCGATTCCGCGAAGCGAGAAGGTTTGATCCATACATCCTCTTCCTGGTCTAAATCCACCTTGGGATTCCCAGAGAAACCTTTCGGATCGCTCTTGCATTCTTATCGTCAGGATCTTCGTGTACACTTTACTAGCTAAGCTGACCAAGCTGATGGCTCTGTAGTTGGAGCAGTCCAATCGTGATCCCTTTCCTTTATAGAAAGGCACGATGACTGCTCGCCTCCAGTCGTCCGGAACATCACCCCTTTCACAGCAAAGATTGCATAGCAAATAGATGACGTCCCAGACCGCTGGTCCACCGTACTTGATCATCTCAGCCGTAATCCCATCTATTCCCGCAGCTTTTCCACATTTCAGACTTCTTATCGCACTTACAATCTCTCCCATACTTATTTTATCCGCTTTAGGATCCTCGACAGATTCTGTTGGAGGCAGCTCTATGAGTAGATCAGCGGCATCATCATCATACATATCTTTGTAGAATTCACTCCATCGCCTGAGGACGTCAGTTTTGTCAGTTAGTATGTCATTGTCCTTCGAAATAATCACATTCATCCTACTACTAGCTGTAACACAATTTCTGGACTTCTTAACTTCCCTCCAAAAAAGTTTTGCATTGTCCTTGAAATTATGCGACAGTTTTTCGTCTACAGTCATTTGGAACCTCTCACGCTTCTGAGCTATTATCTCCTTCGTACGATTTTTTTGCAGGCGATATTTTTCTTTCATCTTTTCTTTCATACTTTCACTTGAGCTGGACATAGCCAAAATGTCTTGCCTTGCATCCTTCTTCTTTTTAACTTCTTCTTTCACTTCATCATCCCACCAACCATCGCCATTTTTGGTTGTCCGCCCGTTCGAAATGCCACAAACCTCTTTCGCGGCGCATAAAATGCTGGACTTCAGGAACTGCCAACAAACATCGACACTCTCAAACACATCTTTCGGGGGACAGGCTAGCTGTTCAGATACCCTTTCTTGATATCTGTCTCTAATAGCCGCATCTTGAAGCCTCCAGCTTTTGATGCGGTCTGCGACTGCAGAACAGGGACCCCCAGCACGGGATCGCCAGCCCGCGAACAGACCCCTTATTCTAGTTATAACTAGAAAGTGGTCCGTTCCCAGGTCGGCTCCCCTATACACCCTGGTGTCCATCACCTGTGTTCTGAGTCGCTGATCTATTAGAAACAGATCTATCATGCTTCGCTCATTTTTCCGTTCCCATGTATACTGATGAATCCTCTTGTGGTCGAACATGGTGTTCGCCACAAAAAGGTCTCTCTCCATGCATACATCTAATATCAGCTTGCCTGCCTCGTTCACTCTCTTATCACCATACTTGCCGAGTACTGCCTCGTAATCCTTACGGGCTGTCCCGACCCATCCATTCAGATCACCACAAATAATCAGCTTTTCATTCCCTTCTTTCGTCTCTAGAACATTACTCACACATTCCCAGAACTTATTCAGGTCGCAAGTGTCCGCTGAGGCCACCGGAGCATACACCGCGACTAAAAATAGTCGGGTAAGGCCTATTTTAAAGCGAGCCCAAATAAGTCTGGGGCTCACCGCATCATAGCTTATCATACATTCTGCCAAGCGGCTGGATAGTAGAATTCCCACTCCCTGGCAGGCGTGCTCGGTGTTTGCCACTCCTGACCACAGCACTAAACTCCCGCCCGGGAGCTCGTCTACTCCACTACCCTTCCGCTTGGTTTCAGACAGGCACACAACATCTAACTCGCTCTCTGTCATAACATCGATCAATTCGTTCATCTTATCAGCCATACCTCCTCTTACATTCCATACACCCATCCTACACTCCACACTCCACTCCCCGCCGTGAGGCACTCCGCGTGATGGGTGGCGGTCCCCATCGCCGCACTGTGCTGAATTTTTCGCACCAGCGGGGACGGACTGGTGCGCGTCGCCTCGGGGGCACGCCCTAACAGCCGTCCGGCCAATGCGCATCGAGTTATATAATAATAATAATAAAAAATACTTGGGACAATTTCACACAAATTGACCTAGTCCCAAATTAAGCAAAGCTTGTGTTATGGTAACTAGACAACGATATATTTACTTATATAGATAGATATATACTTAAATACATAGGACATCCAAGACTAAGGTACAAATACTCGTGTTCATCACACAAATATCTGCCCTCAGCGGGATTCGAACCCGCGACCTCAAGTTTCGGAGTCAGGAGCTCTAACCACTAGACCAGACGGTCGTCGTGTGCCAATATATAGTGCCATCCAAAAAGACGCGCCCCACCAATTTCTAGTCGAGGCGGTATGACCCGAGTCTATTAATTGTAGTGTGCGTGTGCGCTCATAGGTAATCAGTGTGTACCGACAAATCTCAAACATTAGTGGAATGTTGCACACTTACACTTTAAATTATGAGCAAGAGTAGTGGGGCGCATCTTAGTGGATGGCACTATCTATAACAATGTATATATTTGAATGATACAAATTAAGAAGTATGATACCGGGACTTTGTAGTATGTAAGATTCCATACTCAAGCCTCGGCCAGTACTCTATAATACATCTCCTCGCCATCCCTCAAGGGTCCCCGAAAGGGTAGGCAGAGGTGTTTAGGTAATACCCACGCACCCACTTTCCGCCAGAGATATATTTTAGGTGCTAGCTTTGAATAGGTAGCGATATTTCCCGGATCTCAACATCGATGATAGACAATGAAAAAAAGGGCCGCAAAGTGCTTTCGCCCTGTCATCACACTTTTACCCCTTACTATGACAAGCAGAAACCTATTTCAAATTCTAATCGTGTTCCTGGATCCATCTGACAGGCCAAATAAAGTTTCACCGACCAAGTTTTGTTTCCGTATTTCGGAGCTTATTAATCTTTTTCCAATACTTTTGTCGAAAGAACTTAACTAGTCCCTATGACGGGTGAATGATAATGATCTACCTTTTTTTTTTATACCTCTTGGGTGGCAAACAAGCATGCGGTCCGCCTGATGGTAAGCGGTTACCGCCGCCTATGGACGCTTGCAACACCAGGGGTATCACTCGCGCGTTGCCAACCCTGCAGGAATCTTTTCACACCCTTCTTGAAGAACTCCATGCTGTACTCTCCAGGGAAAACCTCAACGGGGAGCTCAATCCACAGCCTGAGCGTTCGCGGAAGAAAACTCCTTTGGAAGCGCACAGTGCGAGACCTTTGCAAGAAGAGGAGGAGGAAGACTACGTTTCAACTACCTAGATCAAATCGATTAGATACAGACGTATCATCAAGGACGGCAACGTCAAGAGTACTCAAAACCGGCGGGCACGTATGAAGGGACTGATGAATGTGGACGAAGCGAAATATGTAAGTCTAGAGAGAACTGGCGCTCTATATTCTCTGCTTGACTCGGCCTGATGATATTATGTATGTATTTACGTTATATTTACCTAGATCGAATTGATCGAACATTTTAGGTACATATGAAGAGACTGATAAAGAAAAAGGAGACAGATGACGAATCTGTAACCGTCCCTCAGTTGTGTCTTAGAAACAATACATTTTAAATAAGAAAATAATATGCATTTCAATGTACTGAATGTGTATTTTGTCCAAACAATACATACAAATTTGCGAAACCAATTGAGCGCATCAGACAAATGTATGGTAATCGAATAAAACGGACGTTACTCGGCGAATGAGCAAAACAATCGGATACGAAATTCGATTGTTTATAGTAAAAATTGCTCAACGCACGAAGTGTAAAATTTACATTTACAAATGTTTTCTAACGTAGACAACCTTATCGTAGTTAATTTTGAACCTAAATGAATAAGTGTCAATTAAGCGTACAAAACTTTTTTAATTAAAAATGCGTTCAAATACATCAGACACTGAAGGATGGGAGCGCCAAGAGCACTCAAAACCGGGCATGTATGAGGAGACTGAATAGACTACAATATAGTAGAATTCTACTATCGTGAATATAGGGTTGTAATTATTTTTTTTATATCATAAGAGTGCCAAACATGCATACGGCCCTCCTGATGGGAAACGGTTACCGTAGCCTATTTACGCTAACGATACCGAAGTATCACTTGCGCGCTGCCACTCTATGTTAGGAGAGTTATACTGTGCTCGCAATAAATAATAGGGCTAATCCCTCTGCTGCCAACACAAAATAACAATCCTCCCCCTCCCCAAAGAGCTCATTACTGGAGACTTATGAGAACACAAACACAAGAAATTGTGTAATTTACCTACGAACTTCTATAAGGTTGAGGTCCTGCCCAGTCGGGCAGCTCCAAATTCGAACGGGAAACCCGTTATGCCCTACCTCTCTTAAACATGTTTGAAGAGTCCGTATATTTTAGACAAAAATATTAAATGAATAAATTTTATGTTGGGTGTTACGGAACCCTTACCCGCCCCTATCTGTTTTTAATGATATCAACAAAATAACATCTCTTCGTCTTAATGAGCGCAGGTCGTTAGGTTACATAATGTATGTTTTAATGATCCTACGAACGGAATTCCATTTTATTATAATATCAAATATCTTTCGCATGCATGGAATATAAAAGACTCCTTTACCGATAACTAACTAAGCGTAAGAAGCTCCTTCTGAATACAAATGGTGAATAAGGCCTTACATGACGTACACGATCTCTCTGTGTATGTCGTTAGATATAGGAAAAGTTTTAGAAGTAAAAACAGTTTGTACATAAAGCCGTGGTGGCCGAGTGGTTCGAGTAGTTGCCTGCGATGCAAAGATCGCAAGTTCGAATCCCGACTGTACCAATGAGTTTTCCTGAACATAATATAGTGATAATTAGTCACACCGAGAGCTTTGCGATGAAGGAAAACATCGAGAGGAAATCTGCATAAGTTTGAGAAGCAAGTCAAAGTAAAAAACATGCATACAAACGTTCGCATTTATAATATTAGTAACATCTAGAAGAGCCGTGGTGGCCAAATAATTTTTTTTTTATTCCACACGGTTGGTAAACAAGCATGCGGTCCGGCTGATGGTAAAAGCGGTTATCGCCGCCTATGGACGCATGCAACACCAGGGGTGGTGTAGTAGTTAGCCTGCAACACAAAGATTGCAAGTTCGAGTCCCGACATTCTGTTAGTTCTGATAGTTCGAGTAATTCTGGGACCTTGTCATTAGTCACACCACGAGCTTTTCGGTGAAGGTAAACATCGAGAGGAAGCCTGCAGGAAATTTAAATACATATGCAATGCCAGAGAAACGGCGAAAACTGTCACGTTGGCACCCAAATAAATCGTGAATATATTTATAACACGCCTCTGATCACGCCGAATCCTTCACGGGGCAGGCAGAATTTAAACCACCGGTTATTTCCAAACTTACAGATCTCTTTCGCTTCATACACATTCAACAGTCTTTTCATACATGCCAGCCGGCTCTGAGTACTCTTGCCGTTCCTATGTTAAATTGTTCGGGCGTTCACTTATAAATTGCCGTATAATCTCATCAGCTTTTCACGTCAGAATCGAGAGGGAAACCAGTCCACGCATACAATCAAATCGACTCGAAATCAATAATGTGTCTACTTCATTTATTTCTAAATCCTCATAAATCCATAGGTGGGCGTAAGAGCTTTATTCCGAGACATTTACTTATATTCAGATAAAAATATGAGTAGTCAGTACAGTAGGTGATAAGGCTTGCTTCATGAGGACGACAGGAGAACGGAGAATATTTCTTTTAGAACCAATTTCATATTTATTATAACTGGTTTCATCAAAAATATTATTCGGCGGAGTCACGATCCTCAGCAGTGAGGGACCGACTTAGAAGAAGATAACTGGTGTAAGTGTAATTATTGCTTGTGTGAGTCTCAGCATTAAGTCCCTTGCAAATAATAATCCTTTATTTAGGTATAGAATCATCATTGGTGACGACGACACCTCAATTAATCTCCAGTAAAAGAGGGCGTTGTTTTACATCTGCCTACCCCTTCCAGGACCGTAGTGAGGAAGGTTGTATATACCTAACTATGTATTATTTAGTTACTAATCGGGTATGTTTTATATACTCATCTTGTATGGAGTAATATATATTAACTAGTGGTGAGATGTCACATATGACTGTAATGTGCGCTGAGCCTTTATGAAAAGGCACGTACTTAAATAATGTGAATAGTTCAACAATAATCATTCCTACTTTTAATTTTCGAACTATGGCATTCGCTCTTAAATAACAAGGCCAATACAAAAAAAAGTTTTTTTCTTTTTTTTTATACAACAAGAGTGGCAAACAAGCATACGGCCCACCTGATGGGAAACGGTTACCGCAGCCTATTTCCGCTCTCGATACCGAAGTATCACTTGCGCGTTGCTACTCGGAGTTGTACGTGTTCGGAGAGTTATAGTGTGTTGGCAGCATAATGGGTTTAATCCCTCTGCTTCCAAAACAATGTAACAATCCTCCCCCCTCCCCAAGGAGCTCATTACTGGAAACCTTATTTATGTATATGTCGATTGTCAATGTGATTTATATTTCGTGTCGCAGTCTGTAAGCGAGCCTAAGCAAAAGTGCAAAGATTACACAAAACCATTGTGCTCACTGAGTCGCTGATAAAGGCGTGATATTCTGCTCTGCAAAGATAATTTTATTATGCATTTTCATATATATTTTGCACGAGCATGTACCTATATGTAAGCTGGTGGATGCAGAGTCTAGAGGAAACTGGCCAATTTTAGGTGCCAACGTGACTGATGGCGAGTCCTACGCCGTATCTCAAGCAAGAGTATACATACCACTTAGAATTTCTTCTTAAACATGTGCAGGCCCTCTCGATGTTTTCTTTCACTCGTGGTGTGACTAATCACTGTTCTTAAGTTCTTACGTTCAGAAAATCCCATTGGTACAGTCGGGATTCTAACTTGCCATCTTTGTGTTGTAGGCACCTGCACTAAATACTCGATCTCCACGACATAATATTATTTACATATATTGTATATGTATATATATCGTGTAGTACCCACACACCCACTTTCCGCCAGAGATATATTTTGTATTATAATAATAATAATATAATATATTATATCCTCACGCCTTCCCACAAGGGTCCCCGAAGGGGTAGGCAGAGGTGTATAGGTAATACCCACACACCCACTTTCCGCCAGAGGTATATTGGTGCCAACGTGACAGATGGCGAGTATTATAATAATACAATTAATGTCATCTATGAACTGTGTAACGAACAAACAGAGTATTAGGATCACAGACCATCATGTGACGAGTATTTATAATAATAAAACTCCAGAATATTTTATCTTTCAGATGTACAAACCAAATTACTTTCGTAGTACTCTGGCGAATCTAAAGATGGCGTTAGTAGCTTAAAATATACTATTTTGAGAGGAAAATGTTGCGAAGTTACGCTGGATTTTCAGAGATGGTAGTATTGGTACATATTTATAAAAAAACTTGTTATTATTAGTCACACCACGAGCTTTTAAAACAAAGAGAGGAAACCTGCATACGTCTGAGAAGAAATTCAAAGGCAAAAGTATGTATAGTCGCGCTTGAGTAACGGCGATGGACTCGCCATCTGTCACGTTGGCACCTAATATACCTCTGGCGGAAAGTGGGTGTGTGGGTATTACCTATACACCTCTGCCTACCCCTTCGGGGACCCTTGTGGGAAGGCGTGAGGATATATTATTATTATATTATATTATTATTTTCATTAATTGCTGTATATGTATATTGTCTAAACTTGACGTCACGTAATAATATTTACTCATACATACATACATATCATCACCCCAAGTCCCTAACGGGGTAGGCAGAGAGTATAGAGCGCCAGTTCTCTCTAGACTTACATACCTTTCGCTTCGTCCACATTCATTAGTCTCTTCATACATGCTCGTCCGTTTCGAGTACTCTTAACGTTCCCGTCCTTGAGTGTCCGATTACTCTAACCAGGGATTTGAATATTTTTTGAGTTAGACTCAATATGCGTAATATCATCGTCATAATTTCAGCCCTCAGACGCCCACTAATGGACTCTCGGGATGAACGCCACAATCATAGGTCTAACTACTCTTTCTGTATTAAACCTATGTCGAGGGTATTTTACTCTGCGGTCGGAGTTGGCAAAATTTCATTAAAGACAAATCGTATATTCGTAGCACCGTTGTATTTGCCTGCAACACAAAGATCGCAAGCTCGAATGCCGATTCCGATCTGAACTTAATTACAATGATTAGTCACCACGAGCATTACGGTAAAGAACACCTTTACCTTTTAACCTCTATATTCTTTGTCACTGTTGGCAAGTTTTCTTATATGAAAATTACCTGAGTATTAACTCAACTAATAGAATATCTCTGCCTTTTGTGTAACTTGTTTAAGTTCGTTGTTGCATTCATTCAGGTTAAGGAAGCATCGCAAACATTCTCAGTTTTGTGACGGTTGATAGAAGTGGAGAAACTCATCTTAGCGCGGCTGGGGGTCTTTAACTCTTTATTACACGCCGTTAGGGCTGTCACTTAACGAAACAAAATAATAAATATATCTTCATGCTTTTTCACAAAGGCGTATAGCTGTATAGAAGTACCCATACACCCACTTTCCGCCGGATAAATATTTAAGGTGACGACGAAACGACGTGACGTGACGTGACGCCGTGACGACGACGAGACGAAACGTGAAACGTGACAGATGGCGAAAATATTCAACAATAGAAGATAACGTCACTTCTCACTACCCCTTCGGGTACTTTTCTGGGAAAGCGTATTATTATGATGTTAATAATATGATGGGATGAAATCCATAAACAATAAAATTTGTGCCTAACAAAGCATCATCAGCAATATAGATTACTGGTTTTAGGCACATAGTCCAAGCAACTGCAGAATTCCGAAGAGGGTTACCTTGTAGTACGTGCCGTATCTAGGAGCACAGTTTTCTGTATCAGCCTTTAGATTCTAACAACTTTGGACGTCAGTCGAACCTCGTTACACTTACGCCAATCTATGGACAATTTTTTTCTCATTATTCCTCTGAAGTGTGGTCAGAGGTTTCATACATCTTTTTGGAGCTTACTCCTTAAGAATCGATTTTCATATATAAGGCGCCCGGTATGAGAAAAATATGAGAGGTAAAATCTACTGATGAATGACAGCGTTACGTTTTTGGTGCTCTCGTACTCTCCATGGCAACGAGAATAACAGAATGGCGATGTAATTAATGTTAATATTTACTTTCAATTGCATATTGTATTAACCTGATATTAACCTACAACAACTGTCAACTTGCGGAGGTTTTATCGTAAGTTTTATATTTTATTTATAATTGATATAAATATAAATTTATATCAATTGATATTTATTTCAAAATTGAGAAAATTACTCAATGAATAAAAATCAATCTATAGATGTGTCATGCATACTCTAAGTAATATACAATATATATATGTATATAGTAGTAAACTCCAGTCGTGCGTCGAAGCTGACACACACTTTTTTCTTTATTTCCTGCTATTATATTTTTGCCTTTTTCTTTTATAATTAGTTTTTCTTCCGTTATCTTTATGAATGTTAATCGTTATGTATCGTATGTATCTACATTATGTCAAGGATTCCTAACGAGCGTTGTATTGAGAAAAATATAGTACATTATTGTGGCAACCCTACAAATCACAATACCACTCTTAGAGTATTGTGTAGAATTTCGCGGGGCCATTGTGTTGCTGTGAGGTAGGTAAGCTTTCAGTGAGTAGGGATGTCAAATTAGTTATATGCAAGTCGGGTCTATACTCGCCATCTGTCATGTTGGCACTTAATATTCCTCTGGCGGAAAGTGGGTGTGTGTGTATTACCTATACACCTCTGCCTACCCCTTCGGGGACCCTTGTGGGAAGGCGTGAGGATATATTATTATCATCATTATTATTGAAGTTAAAACAGCAAAGTAACAAAAATATCTTAGGTTTAATTGCTTAAACGAAATTAAGTAAATACTAAAAACCAAAGGCCTCTATTGTTTCCTTCCATTAGCGTAGACAAAGGGACGATAGGGAGGAATATTCCGGCCCATTAGATCTTCACTATAGTCGGTTGATAGCTAGATAAAAAGGTAATTCTTGCTGTCTAATAGGTACTGCCTTTAAATTGTTTGTTGAGACATCAAAATTGGACGTTGTTGGATTGCCTTCATTCTGAATTTAAATTACTTAGTTCTCTTGCTATCTTAGATAAGATAAAGAAATATCAATGTTTTAACGAATAGCAGCCTCATACATTGAAATCCCCGAATTACTTAAGCGTGACACGATTTTGCGGTCCGCCTGATGGTAAGCGGTTACCGCCGCCTATGAACGCTAGCAATATCAGGGGTATTGCTCGCGCACTACCAACTCTGCAGGAATATTGTCACACCCTTCTTGTAGAACTCCATACTATACTCTTCAGGGAAAACTCAATCAGAGAGTATATAGCGGCAGCTCTCTCTAGACTGACATACCTCTTTCGCTTCGTCCACATTCACCAGTCTCATCATACAAGCTCGCGGTATCGAGTATTCTTGACGTTCCCATCTTTGAGTGTCCGATCGATTTAATCTAGGTAGTTGGAAAGTGTGATGTCATGAAATAAGGAATCTTTTATCTCGACTCGAGATATTATTACTATTATAAAGTTTCTCTAAAATTAGCTGTAAAGGTATTTTAAATTTTTCAATCTTAAACCACGCAAGTCCGTCGCATCTGTTGCTGAGCTTAGTGACCTAAATTTATTCCAGCAAGCCAGTTTGAACATCTGGTTGCGAGCGTGTGCCAAGCAAACTTGAACTGTATGCTTAATATACAAGAAATGAATCCGCTTAACATTGTTTTGGGACGCATTGTTTAACGTTAACACGATGGCAATGTTGTTCGATCGTAACAGAAATTTACTTTATTTACGTAAGGTTCTTGTGAAAACATAAGTTAATAAAAAATATACAATATTTTAAGATATATATAGTGATATAAAGAGCGGTATGTCGTAGGGTAGGTAAGCCTAGAGGGAACTGGCGCTCTATTCTCTCTGCCTACCCCTTGAGGAACTAGGCGTGATAAATAAATAACGACCTTGGGGCAAATTGACATAGCCCCAAATTAGTTAATAATAAGCAAATCTAGTGTTACGGTAACTAGACAACGGTATAATTATTTATATAGATAGATAGATAAATATATAAATACATAGGACATCCAAGACTAAAGTCTAAATACTCCATTAAATCACACAAAATCTGCCCTCAGCGGGAATCGAATCCGTGACCTCCAGATTCGCAGTCAGGAGCTCTAACCACTAGACCGTCAGTGATGACATGTATGTATTGATTTTTCAGTCAAATTTAACGTGATTGAAAAAAAAATACACTGCCAGGATGGTGCCATACACGAAGACGCGCCCCACCAAGTTCTAGTCGAGGGGGTCGCGGGATGCGAGTTTTATGACCCGAGTCTATTCATTGTTGTGTGCGTGTGCACTCATAGGCAATCATTGTGTACCGATAATACTCAAACTTTAGTGGAAGGTTGCACACTTACACTATTAACCACACTATCATAATACAGGTGCTTATTCATAGGCACCTATCAATACATATCTAAGCTTGATCAACATATGTAAAGGAATATTTTAAAAGCAATTCTCATGACGTTTACCTGACAATGGGTTCAGTGACCTGTCCTATGCAAACGAAGGCACTTAGGCCGCAACTTCACCCTTTTGTTATTCATCGATCGCATCGTAAATATAACGACCTGTGAATACCTGCCTCGACGATTCTCTATAGGCATGTCATATTCGGCAGTTGACATTTTCAAATTTAGATTTAGTTTTTTTTTATTTATTTATACATAACTTTTTATCCCCTATATAGCCGCCATACTTTTCTCTGCATCACCCAAAGGGTAACTGGTAGAGAATGCCTACGGCATTAAGTCCGCTTGGAAGCCAGGCGGACTTAATGCCGTTAATCCAGCCAAGAGGTTTTTATATAAATAAAAAAAATAAAAAAATAGTACGGCTAAAAACCAATTACACTTTAATTAGTAATTATAAGAACCTCATCTCACAATACTCCAGACATGCCGCCATGATAGTCTTTCATCCGTCCGCAAGCTGGAGGGTTGGACTCCAAGAGGGCATTTATCGCAGGGAGTGTGCATGCGGTACTGTGCGATTTGATGATATTTTACGATTTTTTTCGAGCAAAGAGTTTGTTGAGCAACATAAATATTTGACGAAACAGATATTCTATGAGAAGGTGTGTCGAAGAAGAGGCAAATATAGATAAATCTAGTGAAAAATTTGAATGCATATCTACGTTCCGTCGTCGCACTCTCGGAGAGAATTTAATCATGTAACTTTTCACATTTCGCGAGAGGCAACTTAACCGTTCTTACAGACGCCACTCAATTACGAACGATACGCTGTCAGTCACACACTCAATACACTTCCATGCAGACTTCATGAGCAAAGTGATGTTGTCACAGAACAGTAATAAATAAGATAAAAGAAAACTGAAGTGAGATATTTCAGTAAAAGTATAGTAATAGAATACGCTGTAGAAACGTAGTAGAAGGCCGGTAGCAAAGTGGGAGCTGAAGCGCTTGAACAAAATCCTACTGAGATTGACACTTTTGGAAGGATGTTTGTTACTATTCCCAAGTTTGCCAAGGCAGGCCGAAGAGGTAGGCAGAGGTAGTATAGTAACCCATACACCGTTGGCATTGGCAGTTAAATATAAGTACAACAAGAGACAATGCTCTTACACCACATCTTAAGCCTTCGGAAACGAACGAACGAAACGAAAAATACCGGGGTCTTAGCATTTTTTTTACAAATTTACCTATTTACGAACCGACGCCCTTACATCACAGTTTACAAAAGAATTAATCCATCTGGCGACGTTTAGCTGAAACTTCTTGACAGCCAATAATCGTGTTGCCGTTTATAATCTGAATTCCCTATTTAACGATTGAGTTGCTAGTTTTTGAGTAACAAACTTGATGTGGCAAATTACTGTATGAGGCCTGCGACACAAAGATCGCAAGTTCGAATCCCGACTTTACCAATAATTTTTCTGAACTGAAGTACAGTGATTAGTCACACGAGAAGGAAAACATAAAGAGGAAACCTGCGTCTGAGAAGGAATTCAAAGGCGTAAATATAGTCGTACTTAAGCTACGATGATGGACTTTCCATCTGTCCCGTTGGCATCAAAAATATATCTCTGGCGGAAAATGGGTGTGTGTACTATCTAAAAGGTGATATATAATATAAATATATGAATGATTTTATTAAAAACTGGCCCGGATGAGGCTGTGACTTGGACCATCTTATACAGTAAGCGACAAAGTCTGTAGCGTTTTTACACCGATTCCGTGATTTCCCTAGTGTGCGCTATCACACGATGGATCGATTGAGTGCACGTTCCACTGTATACCTGATGGCACCATTGCGGTAAGGAATATGCACTTACTAGGCATTACTGTGCAACTATTAATACAATCAAAACATGATATACACGAGGATTTTAACCTATATACTCGATGCGATCGAGATGCGATCTCTTCGAAAAATGTGCGAACGATATTAGATCGAATCCGCAATGAAGTGATTCGCAAATCAACTGGCGTGAATGAGGGCGTGATTGTAAAGATGAAGAAAGGCATGTTACGTTGGTTTGGACACATAGAAAGGATGAGTGAAGGAAGATTGACGAAACAGATATACAAAGCAAAAGTGTGTGCAAGAAGAGGCAGAGGAACGCCACGTTCCAACTACCTGGATCAAATAGGGCTCTCAAGGACGGGAACGTTAAGAGTACTCGAAACCGACGAGCATGTATGAAGAGACTGATGAATGTGGGCGCTCTATACTGTTACGACGGAAGGTCTAGAGGTCTTGCCGTGTGAAAATCATGCCAAACAACAACACTTAGACGGAACTATAGACAAAAGGAGGCAATTAAGAAAGGACGTAAACAAGATGTTTTCGTCGCCCGGCCATTGTTCTGCGGATGCATTCACACGGCAAATTCAACGAAAGTCTTAATGGCGGTCTCGAACCTTCCACCGATATCTAGTATATCGTGCCGGTGCCATATATAAGGCGGTACCCGATGGGCACGGGCAGTCAGTCAGAGTTTAGTTAGTTTAGTGAGTCAGTTCAGTCAGAGAGATCACAAGTGTTTTATCGGTGACTATAGTGAGTGTTACAGTGTTAGTAAAGTGTTTCAGTGCCTAGTGTTTACTGTGTTCTACAGTTACTGTGTTGTAGTGTAAACAGAGTAGAAGTGTATCAGTGTCTAGTGTTTACTGTGTTCTACTGTTACTGTGTTGTAGTGTACACAGAGTAGAAGTGTTTCAGTACCTAGGGTTTACTGTGTTTTACTAGTACTGTGTTGTAGTGATCAGTGTTATAGTGAATAGAATTGTAGCGAATAGTGTAAGGATTTATCGTACAAGTCTCCGGAGTTATTCTGTGTATAGAATAAAGTGTCGTTTAAGTGTAACAACCGGCTATCATTAAATTATCCCGAACCCCAGCTCGTAACAATACTCTCTGCCTACCCCGTTAGGGACTTGGCGTGATGATATTAATAATAATTATGATAATAAATAATAATAATAATATATCCTCACGCCTTCCCACAAGGGTCCCCGAAGGGGTAGGCAGAGGTGTATAGGTAATACCCACGCACCCACTTTCCGCCAAAGGTATATTAGGTGCCAACGTGACAGATGGCGAGTCCATCGCCGTTACTCAAGCACGACTATACATATTTACCTAGATAATAAATTATTACTTTATTAAATCATAATTATCATCCTGAGACCTGCCATATCACTCTTACGTTGCTGCCAACGCTTTACCATTGATAATAAATAAATAAATAAATATGTATGTATGTATGTACTCGTATAAATCCCCACATCTTCCCATAAGGGTCCTCGGGGGTATAGACAGAGGTGTGATACCCACATATCCACTTTCCGCCAGAGATATATTTTAGGTGCCAACGTGACAGATGGCTAATCTATCGCCGTTACTCAAGCACGACTATACGCCTTTGAATTGCTTCTCAGACGTATGCAGGTTTCCTTTTTATGTTTTCCTTCACCGTAAAGCAGGTTCCAAGGTAGGGTACCAAGAAGGCTGGCAGCATTGCCACACTGTTTGACAAAAACACCATAAATTGTGAGAACACGATATTCGAAGATCGGCAATAGTACAAAAATTTTTTTTACGAAATACTTTTACGTAAGGCTAGTAGAATTGACGTACAAACCTCTTTCGTTTCGTCAACATTCATCAGTCTCTTCATACTGTTACGATGGAAGGTTCTCGCGGTCTCACCGTAAGAACCCCAGCTCGTAACAATACTCATTTGACGGTTTCGAATATTCTTAACGTCCCCATCCGTGTACGGTCGAATAAAATAAATGATTCATTGCGATTTTCTTGTCTTCTGAGAATCCAGATGAAGCGATACTTATTACACAGGATAAAGCCTTATCGCACAAAGAGCGAGGCTATACTAATATTGTCGTACAGGTCTATTACTTCACAAACTCATAAACATAATGTTTGACAATGGCAGCCAGGCTTTATGCCCACAATAAACAGTCCTTTATCTACCCGTAATAAATTGTGTGCTCGTAGGATCAGCTAAGCTGTTTTATGGCTTTCTAGAGCCTATTTGTCAGGAATAAGGCGTGCCACTTTTCTTTATAAAAAATACGTGGGAAAGATGTTTATTGCTATCTTAAGAGTATGGAAAAACCAACTTGATGGAATGTGGTCACCGCAGGGGATAAGCACTTGCATTACTAAGAATTGCAGGGCGGAGCAGCCTTTTTAAAAAAATCTTTACACCTTTACTTAAGGGTCCGCGATTGGGTAGGCAGAGGTGCGTACCCACTCACCCACTTTCCGCAAGAAATATATTTTACGTACTATCGTGACAGATGGCGATGCCATCGCCGTGACTCAATCACGACTATATATACGCCTTTGAATTTAATGAATGAAATGAAATATTTTATTCTCCAGAACACGGTTAGTTACAATATGATGGGATGTTTAAATGAGTGAATCGCGGAATCGGCCACATAATATTGGCATGAGATTTTTACGTGTTATAGTTCATTTCCATAAGGGAACGTTAAATACAAGATTTGAAACAACATTTTTACGATTTGCTGTTAAATGCCAAAACAAAAACCCTATATAAATTATAATAATATGCGAATAAAGTCACAGGAGATAGCTGGTTCTATGTATGAAGCAATTGCGAGGCTTTATTGCGAGAATTACATCGTAAAGTTAGTCCGATAACGAAACTCAGAAGTTACATAAATAAGTCTACGAATATCTGCTACGAGTTGCCGTAGGCGCTACGACATTTGCTATGCATGTTACGATTGTGTAGACAATAGCTACACTGTTAACGTATTATTCTTTCTAACGGAAAATAATATATAAATAATTAAAAATAAACAGAGTAGTAGGGTATAGCGGGTTTCCCGTTCGAATTTGGAGCTGCCCGACTGGGCCAGGACCTCCACCTTATAGAAATCCGTAACATAATACCACATTTTTTGGTTGTGTTCCTGCGTGATAAATAAGGTTTCCAATAATGAGCAGCTTGGAGGGGGGGAGTATTGTTATACTGTGTCTCTTTGTCTCTGACTTGACTACTAGTTTCATTGTCATATTGTGGACAAATTTAATGTGGGATTAGTCCCATTATGCTGCCAACACACTATAACCCTCCGAACACAGAGTGGCAACGCGCAAGTGATACTTTGGTATCGTGAGCGTAAATAGGCTGCGGTAACCGTTTCCCATCAGGTGGGCCGTATGCTTGTTTGCCACTCTTGTTGTATAAAAAAAAAAAATGCGATGTGCATTGTTTGCTTAAAAAATCAAGTAAAATAAATTCTAATTAAAAAAGACCTTGGTAGCAGTGTGGGTAGTACGTATAGATCTCTGCCTAGTCTTTCGGGGACCCTTGTGTAAAAGCGTAAAGACATAATATTGTTAAACATTACATTATATTTATAAATAGGGTCTCCAGGCTTATCTTTAAGTACACTATAGTACAATTTCGTTGGTAGCCTTACTCGTAGCTTGTGCAGACAAAGTGGCTTTCAAGGTAGATTTTTTTTTTTATACAACAAGAGTGGCAAACAAGCATACGGCCCATCTGATGGGAAACGGTTACCGTAGCCTATTTACGCTCACGATACCGAAGTATCACTTGCATGTTGCCACTCTGTCAGACTTGAAAAATTCATAAAACATTTACATTTTAGCGCCCTCAGCGTTCGAACAAAACGAGCTAGGGCAAAGCAATCGCTTTACACGAAAATTCGCCTCCCCGGATAATCCGATTCGTTAAAACAACAAAAGGTGAAGACTCGCCGTTTTGCATATATTTATGTATGGAAGACCGGTTTCACAAATATTCTTGTTAAACCCGACTTCCATGCATTGGAATGCAAGTTCGTTAATCAATAATTAGAGTAAAAAGTGCGATTGATTATTATGCGATAGATTGATGCGAAATATTTTTTTAAGCTACAATAATATAAATAATTTCGGAAGAGTCTCCGTCAAATCAGAGCTGTTAATAGCACCCAAACTTCGCTGGATATGGCGAGCAACCAAAAGTTGGCACCTTATTATATGTCCGGTGAAAAAAGGGTAATGCTATACCCTGCTTACCCTTTCAGGGACCCTTGTGGTAGGGCGTAAAGAGACAACAACTTCTAAGGGCGTGATATGTTTGGTATGTGTCAAGTATATTCCACTAACTTGTATCATATCAAATTAAATATAAACAATTTTAATAAAATACAAAAAAAAGCCGTGGAGGCCGGGTTGCCTGCGACACAATGATCGCAAGTTCGAATCTCGACTAATGAGTTTTTCTGAACTGAAGCACAGTGATTAGTAGACACTACGAGCCTTACGGTGAAGGAAAACATCGAGAGGAAAGGAAAGGCGTGTGTATACCTAGTCATGCTTGAGTAACGGCGAAGGATTCGCCGTCTGTCACGTGGGCACCTAATATATATCTCTAGCGGAAAGTGGTGGTGTGGGTATATTAGCAATACCCACACTACCACTTTTCACACCTTACTTTACCTCCTTACACCTCTGCTTACCCCTTCGGGGACACTTATGGGAAGGCGTGAGGATATATATATTTTAATTCTTATTACAAATAAATTATATAATAATATAACTGACTATAAATAAAATCGCTGTCACCCGGAGGGTTGGCGACTTAAATCAGTTGATCGGAATGGTGTAACTGTGCCTGAATATAAATGTTTTGTTAAGGAAAGAAGATAAATATGGATTATTGCCACGCCTCACCTTTCCAAGGACCGTTGTTTTTATTGTTCCTTTGCAATTCGTACACAAGTACAGACGAGAGCCTAGAATAACATTATTCTTGGCCGATCGTATGGGACTTATATTTCCGTTACAAGTATCATTCACGCAAAATACTTAATTCACCTTTCTCTTATTGTCTTAGACCGCATCTATTAAGGACCAGCTAAACCCCATGGTTACGCTAAAATTAAATGTCATCCAGTCCATGGCTTTTAGTCAAGTACGACTATATACGTACTTCCAATTACTTACTGATGCTGCAAGCGTCCATAGGCGGCGGCAACCGCTTACTATCAGGCGGACCGTATGCTTGTTTGCGTAAAAAAAAACATTTGCAGTAGATATACCATGAAGATACACAGAATGCAATATACCATAACCATTAACATTTAAAGAAACCCAATATTTAAGGAAACCTTAAGTATAGTTAAGAAGAAATCACTGACGTGTTCAGAACAGGTGTTCCAACTAACCAACAGGCCCGATGGCTCCTGAATATATCCCCACATGTTCCACCGGGGACCCTTCTTGAAGGCCTCAACATATATTAATAAAATTTCAGCATCACATTCTTATTTATATGAAATTTGGATGAAGCAACAACCTACCTTAAGATGATAGAAAAAGCTAGCTCTAATAAAAAAAGTTTGGTTACACACTGGAGCTGAGAAAATATTTCGTTTTGGTAATAAGATTTAATATCCTATCTTTACAATTTACAGGCCACTTTGTCGTAAACAAATGTTAACTGTATCCACGAAGCAATAGATTTAAAATAAAACGCCCGTTTAAGTGTTATTATAGTCAAAGGCTGCCTATAAATGACCTCAAAGGTCAAGAATGGTTCCTTTGACCTTGAGCATGCGTGACCCGCGGCCGGTCACGAAACCTGGAGTGCCTTATTATTTTTACCGCTTGGGTCAATGGATACATAGAGCTAATAATACAATGGAGGCGGTTGTTCCTAATTTTTTTTATTCGCTAAGCATACCGGTTGTTTTGGTTTGAGTTGTCTGCAACACAAACATTGTAAACTCGCAACCCGACTGAACTATTGAGTTCTTCTGTACTTATGTCAATACGGTGATTCGTCACACTACGAGCTTTACAGTGAAGTAAAAAATCGAGAGGAAGCCTGCATACGTTTGAGAAATAATTCAAAGTCGTGTATAAGCGTAAGTTGAAGAGGGTCACGGCAATGGACTCGCCATCTATCACGTTGGCACATTAAATATAAGTGGAACTACACATCACTGCATACACTTTCAGAGATATAGTTTAAGCGTAGGCATATTGTGTTAAAGTAAATTGACTTAACAGGTGACACGAAGCCAATTGCAAATCTGCCAAGACACGTCCTAAATAATGCCACATCTGCTGTTAATTTCAATCTTCGCACATCCATGACTAACCCGACTAAAAAGTTGGCCATAAAAGCGGCTCTTAGAATCGTTATGGCAGCAGTTTTCTCAACACTCGGCCGTAATATCCTCGTATTTTACAGTAAATCCGACATTCAAGCTTTGAATTATGATAACCATTGATATATTATTATTATTACTTTTATGTTTTTATACTAAACACAAACATCAGACGCCGTTGCTAACAAATGGGTTTCTTATACCTAGATTTTAGATCGAATCCGCAATGTAGAGATTTGCAAAGTAACTGGCGTGAATTTGGGTGTGATTGTTAAGAGGAAGAAAGGCATGTTACGTCACCGTTACTCAAGCACGACTATACATACGCCTTTGAATTTCTTCTCAAGCGTATGCAGGTTTCCTCTCGATGTTTTCCTTCACCGTAAAGCTTTTGGTATACCTAATCACTGTACTTAACGTACAAAATACTCACTGGTACAGTCGAGATTCGAACCACTCGGCCACCCCGGCTGAAATATATGAAAATATTACAAAATATTAATTCTCTCCTCGTTTCAAAGAACTACTTTTCGACCGATCCTTTTAAAAATACTTTAAAATTCTGGATCCATTAAGGCTTTACGCGAACTGAATATTAAAAATCAGGCTTTGCGGTCACGGGGGTTGTGCGGTGTAAAGCAAAATACACGATCTTTCAATTTCTTACATTAAAATATTCCCAAAATTTACATTTACGTATTAATTTATTGAATACTCAGTCACTTTACTTAGGTCAAATTGATCGGACACTCACGGATTGGAACATCAAGAGTACTCGGAATTGATCGTTCCTCATTCATACATAATTATGAAGAGACAAACATAAATTTGAGAAGAAATTCAAAGTACATGATTATTTATTTTTTTAACAAAAACGAACACCAATTACATTTTTTAAAAAAGACACACAAAGACAAAACACAAGCTACGAAAGAAAAAACTACTAACGCCTAAACGCTGGCAAGACTAAGGTTCTGGTATTCGAAAGAGATGAACAAATGACCGAGTGTGCTATATCGGTAAATGGGCAAATTCTAGAGCAAGTGAATGAATTTGTATATCTTGGAAGCATGTTCACACGAGATGGAAAGTATGATAAAGATATTGAAAGAAGGATAACTGCCGGAAATAAGGTGAATGGGGCCATGTCGGCGTTGATGGGCAGTAAAAGTCTGAGCAAGAATGCTCGAGTTGCTGTCCACAACGCGATATTGAGACGATATTGCGCGATATTGGTTTGGACACATAGAAAGGATGAGTGAAGAAAGATTGACGAAACAGATATACAAAGCAAAAGTGTGTGCAAGAAGAGGCAGAGGAAGGCCACGTTCCAACTACCTGGATCAAATCGATCGGACTCTCAAGGACGGGAACGTTAAGAGTACTCGAAACCGACGAGCATGTATGAAGAGACTGATGAATGTGGACGAAGCGAAAGAGGTATGTAAGTCTAGAGAGAACTGGCGCTCTATACTCTCTGCCTACCCCGATAGGGACTTGGCGTGATGATATGTTTGTATGTATGTAAGAGAACTAAAATCAAAATATCAATAAAATTATTTTATCCCCCATCCCTTTCACAAAATCTCAGGCACTCGAGTAATATATAATGTATGTACCTACATGTATAGTCGTGCTTGAGAAACGGCGATGGACACGCCATATGTCACATTGGTCCCTTAACAATATCTCCGGCTAAAACAAACCTCTGCCTTCCCTATTGGACACTTTTGGGAAGGGGTGAAGATATATGCATTTATCATGACTGCTGAAAAGGCTAAGTGAATTTTAGGAAAGCAGGCAATGTATATCATATCATATCATCACGCCGAGTCCCTAACGGGGTAGGCAGACAGTATAGAGTGCCAGTTCTCTCCAGACTTAACATTCATCAGTCTTTTCATTTTTTGGATTTTATCTAGGTATAAACCTAATTATCTCCTGATGCTTGTTTCGTGTTGTTACGGTGAAATGGGAAAAGTTTAATGAATGATATCGTGTATCTCAGTTGAGTACGTGCGGGTAGTATTTTACGGCACTTCATGGCCAAAGTGTTGGGTAAAGTTCTCGCTTCTTTATCTATATATAAAAATGTTATGTTGGTTTGTGTACCCTTCAAAAACTCAAAAAGTTCTGCACCGATCGAGCTGAAATTTTAGCATGATGTATAATCCGCATCAAGGATTGTATAATATATATAAATGTACGGTGAAGGAAAACATCGAGAGGAAACCTGCATACGTCTGAGAAGAAATTCAAAGGCGTTTGTATAGTTGTGCTGGAGTAACGGCGATGGACTCGCCATCTGTCACGTTGGCACCTAATATACCTCTGGCGGAAAGTGGGTGTGTGGGTATTACCTATACACCTCTGCCTACCCCTTCGGGGACCTTTGCGGGAAGGCGTGAGGATATATTATATTATATTTATTATTATATAAATAATAACGAACGACGAAGCGAAAGAGGTATGTAAGTCTAGAGAGAACTGGCGCTCTATACTCTCTGCCTACCCCGTTAGGGACTCGGCGTGATGATATGTATGATGTATGTATTATATAAATGTATAAATTATATAATATATAATCAAGGATTGTTTTTATCTATTTTTTGCATCAGTCACATGTCCACAGCGAAGCGTGGCAGGTTACAGCGAGTATGAATATAAACCACATACATTACCTGACATTGACAAGTCTTTAATTCCTATTAATCCTACTTAATATAATGCGAAATTTTGTGAGTATCTTTATTACTCAATCACGCCAGAACGGCTGAACGGAATTGAATAAGTTTTGGTAAAGAGATAGATTATTAGCTCGATTAAAACATAGGATATTTTGTTCCAAAAATAAATGTGGATTAATTTATACCAACGTAATCGATTTTCACACGGTTGAAACCGCGGGACACATCTATGACTTTGTCGTTTCTTTTTTCTAATATACCCTTGTAATGCAGTAGCAGTTCACTTGTATATAATACTAGCGTTTGCCTGAGGTTTCGCCCGCGTGGAGGTCGAAATAGTAACTTATGAATTTTTCGCGATTAAAATGTAGTCTATGTCCTAATCTTAGGTATAAACCACCTTACAGCCAAATCGGTCCAGACGTTTCGCCGTCAAGAGCAACAAACATCTAAACTTACAAACTTTCGCCTTTATAATATTAGTAAGATAATCATGTATTACATAATTATTCAATTGGTAATTAACGAAAATACCCTCGTTCATCATTCAACAGTCTGCCACTGAACTGTCATAACTTTCAGTGACATGTCTGCTTGGTAATTTTAATGTATTTTATCTTTTAATTTGAAGTATTATTTATCTTGCCCCAATGAATACTATATTATTATAAATATCTTTACGCCTTTCCACAGATAGGCCGGCGGGGTGTAACACCCACATTTTCCTGGAGATATATTTAGGTGCCAACGTGACAGATGGTTCATCTACGTTTCTCATGCACAACTTTACTATACGCTTACGGATTTGTTTTCAAATGTATATTTGTATGCAGGTTTCCTTACAATTTTTACCGTAAATCTTATGGTGTGTCTAATCACTGTACTTAAATTCAGGAAAACTCTTTGGTTCAACCGGGGCTGTTCTTATATCGATCACCACCGCCAATTTAATGTCATTAGACAAATTCAATTCAATTTTCGTACCAGTAATTACCTTTTTGTTCAAATATACATTAGAACTAATCCAATGTCACTAAAAGCGGCAACTTTTCGGTCGAATACAGCCGAGGCCTGTCGTTAAAGGGAAGCTAATTATCCCTTGGAATCCTTATCATTGTACTATTTGGAATAGCGAATGATGTCCACATGCTATCGATATAAATTAACTCGACTCGACTCGAACGGCCCTGCAGGAATCTTTAAACACCCTTCTTGAAGAACTCCATGCTGTACTCTCCAGGGAAAAGCTCAAAACATACGGCCCGCCTGATAGTATGCGGTTACCAGTGTCTTTGCGTGTTTTTCTGTTGCGTCACCTGCGGTCCGCCTAATCGTAAGCGGTTACCGCCGCCTATGGACGCTTTCAACACCAGCGGTATCACTCGCGCGTTGCCGACCCTGCAGGAATCTTTTCACACTCTTGTTGAAGAATACCATACTGTACTGTATAGGGAACACCTCAACCTCTCTTGAATCTCATTTACTTGTTATCAGAGTTAAATAAAGAGTATTGATCTCACTTCTTGCTTGTCATTAGACTTGAATAAAAGTGTGTTTTGTTTTCATCAAAGCCTAATATTTCGACATGTCGATATGACCGATTGAAATGTCTACAAAAATACCTTTCAAAACAAAATTACTGCGGCAGATCCGTTTAATCCAGAGCAATAAAGTTTAAGTCCTACAATAAATTGACATAAAGCCATCTGTTGTTCATCCAGTTTTTTAATTAATAATAATTATTCGCATTCCATGCCAGGGTTCAATGACTTGTTTATATGAGTATTTAGCACATACTTTTCACCCGATGTTCAGCATTACAACTACCACTGAAGTGAAATTATTATACCCCATAGTTAATCGATGGTTTCCCCAAATTTCTGAATAGCCCAGCTTTTTTTAGAATCCTACATGGACATCGGACAAATAGCCAGTTTGCATGACGGTAAGCAGTTCCGGTAGGCAGGCAGGCATGTTAATGACAAAGAAATCTAAGCTTTAGTATAAGCAAAACCATCAGTCATAGTAGAATTCTTTGACAAAACTCTATCTTATACGGAAATTTATACTTTGAGGACTGGTATAGGCAAAATAATAATATAATATATCCTCATGCCTTCCCATAAGGGTCCCCGAAGGGGTAGGCAGAGGTGTATAGGTAATACCAACACACCCACTTTCCGCCAGAGATATATATTATGTGCCAACGTGACAGACGCCGAGTCCGGCGCCGTTAATCAGGTACGACTATGAACTTCTTCTCAGACGTATGCAGGTTTCCTCTTGACGTTTTCCTTCACCTTAAAGCTCGTGGTGTGACTAATCACTGTACTTAAGTTCAGAAAAACTCATCCGAATTTGCAATCTTTATGTTGCAGGTGACTGCTCCAACCATTCGGAGAGCACGATTGAAGTCTTTTTAAAAAAAAAAATTCTAACACTATGAAGATTTCAGTATCAGGGTTATTAATAAAATTACTACCCGTTCAATCTAAGGTACAAATTGAATCAAATCCCACAAGCTTTGTATAAACCCAGCTCTGTTACAACGAGTGTTTCATGCTGCGCTTAGTGTGGACGGGCACACGATGCACGCGCCAGATAGGCTATCTGCAAATTTTACAGCGTTTATTTCGCTCTTGAAAACCTTGCCCTGAAAAAGTACATTTTCATGACTAATATTACCTACATATTAATTTGAGTAAATTTTTATGGCTTCCCACAAAACTTGGCACCTAAAATATATCTCTGGTAGAAAGTGGGTGTGTGGGAATTACCTATATACCTCTGCCTACCCTTTGGGGAACCTTGTGAAGGCGTGAGTATGTGAGAAAACTATAAAACTAAAAAAGAAAAAAGCCATCCACTAAGACGCGCTGCAACAATTTCTAGTCGAAGAAGTCGCGGGATGCGGGGAGTATAACCCAATCATAGGTAATCAATGTGTACGGATAATACTCAAACATTAGTGGAAGGTTGCACACTTACACTATAAACTATAGGAAATTATAGTGGGGCGCGTCTTCGTGGAAGGCGCTATCTCTAACTATTTTCCACTCTACTAGCACGACGATGTAAACAGACCACGGGTGTTATAGGAATATTACGAGATTCACACAATACGTACAAATACTGAATAATTGAGTCACGATTCCAATTATCTTACTCCATCCCTTCCATCGGGAACAATGGCTGAGTATGCACAATGGAAATACGACTTTCATTTCGGTGAATTAAGACACGTTTTCCTATTTGCCTTATTATTTAGTAACGAGCTTTACGGTGAAAGAAACCTGCATACGTCTGAGAAGCAATTCAAAGACATATGTATAGTCGTGCTTGAGTAACGGCGATAGACTCCCCCCATCTATCACATTGGCACCTAATATATATCTGGCGGAAAGTGGGTGTGTGGGTATTACCTATACACCTCTGCCTACCCCTTCGGGGACCCTTATGGAAAGGCATGAGGATATATTATTTTATTATTATGTAGTAACTTTTTTTATGAGACATTTATTTACAATAACAACAATTAATAATATTTACAAAGACCAGTTAAAACTAACTACTTACAGATAAAATATTTGTCCCAAATCGGTATTACTTTTTTTATTAACTCTGCTAAAGAGTTTTACTGGCTGTAAGTCACAGTGATACTGTGCCTGAAAGTGAGATTTTTCTAATACTCCGAAGGTGGCGTTTTCTCATAACTAGATGACCAATGCATGCATAGGTCATTAGCCTTCGTAACTGTCAAGCGGATGTTAATCGTTTTTTTTTATACTACAAGAGTGGAAAACAAGCTATTTATGCTTACAATACCGAAGTATCACTTGCGCGTTGCCACTCTGTGTTCGGAGAGTTATACTATGTTTGCAGCATAATGGGACTAATCCTCTGCTGCCAACACAATATAACAATCCTCCCCCTCCCCAAGGAGCTCATAACTGGAAACCGTAATCACCGCGTAGGCACACAACATGAACAATTGTGTTATTTGGCTACGGACTTCTATAAGATGGAGGTCCTGCCCCAGTCGGGCAGCTCCAAATTCGAACGGGAAACTCGTTATGCCCTACCTCTCTGAACACTTTTAATTCAATTCTCACCATGTGAAATTTAAATTAACATCAACTTATGTATTGAAGTAAACGAGCAAGTGTCAAAGTGCAGAAATATTCAAATAATTAGCTTCGCGTGTTTTTCACCCTTCATAAGAAACATAACCTTCAAAATAGGTACTTATTTACATTAGTATCTATAACGAAATCTCTAAAGGACCGAAATACACGGATTGCTTACGAAACAATTTCCTTTTTCCGAAGGCCAAGGTCGGAGGTTAGTTAGCGGGATGAAGTCGGAAAGTTGAATTAGCTTTGATTTATGACCGGGTAAATAAGCATAAAAATAATTAAGTAATTATTATAATGTAGGAATAAGTTGAGCCGTGGTGGCCGAGTGGTTCGAGCAGTTGCCTGCGACAAAATAATAATAATAAATACTTGGGACAATTCCACACAAATTGACCCAGTCCCAAATTAAGCAAAGCTTGTGTTATGGTAACTAGACAACGATATATTTACTGAAATAGATAGATATATACTTAAATACTTAGGACATCCAAGACTAAGGTACAAATATTCGTGTTCATCACACAAATATCTGCCCTCAGCGGGATTCGAACCCGCGACCTCAAGTTTCGCAGTCAGGTGCTGTAACCACTAGACCAGACGGTCGTCTGACCGTCACACAAAGATCGCAAGTTCGAATCCCGACTGTACCAATGAGTTTTTCTGAACTTAAGTACAGTGATTACTCACACCACGAGCTTTACGGTGAAGGAAAACATCGTGAGGAAACCTGCATACGTCTGAGATGAAATTCAAAGGCGTATGTATAGTCGTGCTTGAGTAACGGCGATGGACTCGCCATCTGTCACGTTGGCACCTAATATACCTCGGCGGAAGGTGGGTGTGTGGGTATTACCCATACACCTCTGCCTACCCCTTCGGGGACCCTTGTGGGAAGGCGTGAGGATATTATTATTATTATGATTAGCCAGTCTAGAGAGAACTGGCGCTCTATACACTCTGCCTACCCCGTTAGGGAGTCGACGTGATGATATGTATGTATGTAAAGTTACATAATATGCTCATAATACGTATCTGTTACAATGAGCACCAAAAACCACTATCAATATATTTGTATCAAACCTTCTACCAACATAAAAAACAAGGTAGAAATTTTCCCATGAAAATCTAGTAAAAAAAACTTTCCTTAAAAATCGCAAATAAAGTCAAATCAAATCCACCCCAACTCGATTTTTCCACCTTTAACCGGTTCAGAGCACACGCAACTGGTTAAAGCTAGTTTTCCACAAAATTGGCGGGCGATGTTTTTGTCGATTCCCCGTCGTTGTGCCTAAAATTCCGTGAAATATTAGCACATTATTCATTTTATGATGCGGTCACCGCACTGCCACCGCGTTCGCATATTGCTAAAGTTGTGGCTACATGGATTGTATTCCAAAGTATTTTTATTATTTACGCTAGATTTTATTCCAAAGTTAAAGCCCCTAACAAATTTTGAAGAACCTTTTTTTTTATACAACAAGGTGGCAAGCAAGCATAGGGCCCACCTGATAGAGAACGGCTACCGCAGCCTATTTACTCTCACGATACCGAAGTATCACTTGCGCGTTGCTACTCTGTGTTCGGAGAGTTATACTGTGTTGGCAGCATAATGGGACTAATCCCTCTGCTGCCAACAAAATAAAATAATCATCCCCCCTCCCCGAGGAGCTCATTACTGGAAACCTTATTCACCACGAAGATACACAACGCAAAAAAAAAAATGTTATTTGTCTATATATCCTACTATATGCCCTACTTGTCTTCCTTAACCTTAGCCCAAGTGCCTTGTTTTTCTTCTTGGATATAATTTCCGGATCTGAACTACTGCCCTGGTTACAAGGACCAAAAAGGCATTCCGATTCACGGCTATAAGAAAATCAATAAGTTGGCATAGATACAAATGTTCCATTGGTTGAAAATGTTCGTCATAGTATCATTACTTTGTCGTCAGTGAAAGTTACTAACATTCTGACAATTAAAACAATTAGAAAATAACAATAGCAATTAGAATAACAGTTTGTTTAAAAGTATAAGAAAATAATAGCCGTCGAAATTTCCACACAATTAAAGTAGTTTTATAATAGACAAATGAGCTCCTTGGGGAGGGGGGGAGGATTGTTACATTGTGTTGGAAGCAGAGGGATTAAACCCATTATGCTGCCAACACACTGTAACTCTCCGAACACAGAGTGGCAACGCGCAAGTGATACTTCGGTATCGTGAGCGTAAATAGGCTACGGTAACCGTTTCCCATCAGGTGGGCCGTATGCTTGTTTGCCACTCTTGTTGTATAAAAAAAAATATGTATATATTTATTGATATACTTACATCTTATCAAGCCGATGCAGGTAGGCCGGCCTATCAAGGTAAGCAGAGAGAGTAGAGCGGCATTTCTCTCCAGATTTAGGACATACCTTTCTTTCGCTTCGTCCACATTCATCAGTCTCTTCAAACATGTTCGCCGATTTCAAAGAAGTATTCAAAGACGTATGTATAAGATTCTAGAGTAACGGTGATGGACTCTTGATCTGTCACGTTGGCACCTAAAACATTTCTCTGGCGGAAAGTGGGTGTGTGGGTACTAATCCTTAACTATCTCTTCGGGGACCCTTGTGGGAAGGCGTGAGGATATGTTATTATTATATGTATTATAATAATAACATATAATCTTCAGTCGCACAAAGAAAGTTCTAAGTCAAGTCTCTAAGTACTGAGTAAAGTCTCACCTTTGTGGTAAAAATAAATACTTATCACAAAGTCATGGTTGCCGAGTGGTTCAAGCCGTCGCATGCAACGCTAATATTAATTGATAAATATGAATGTTATCCGAACTTATGTACAGTGATTAGTCACACCACTAGCTTTGCGGCAAAGGAAAACATCGAGTCACGCTTACGCTAGTCAAATCACTACATAGTATAAAACTAAGTGGCTGTCGCTGCCTGTCCGTCCCTATGTATGCTTAAATCCTTAAAACTACACACCGGATTTTGAAGCGGTGTCTTTTAATAGATAGAGTGTTTCAAGAGGAAGGTTTATATGTATAATACATGCATAGCATTATAGAAAAACACTGATAAATTTAGAGGTTTCTAATGTGATGTCGTAAATAAACACATTTTCACACAAAAAAGCTGTAAACGTTGTTTATAAGGACATTCTGTAGTAGGTAGGTATATTTAGTCTCAGCATTGCACCGGAGCCGGGGCGGCTCGCTAGTATATTATATTTCATTCTATTCCAATACCTTATATCTTTGATATAAAGCTGAATTTTGCAGTATTTTTTATTATTATTTTTATACCACTTGGGTGGCAAACAAGCATGCGGTCTGCCTGATGATAAGCAGTTACCGTTACAGTTACCGCCTATGGACGCTTGCAACACCAGGGGTATCACTCGCGCGTTGCCGACCCTGCAGGAATCTTTTCACACCCTTCTTGAAGAACTCCATGCTGTACTCTCCAGGGCAAACCTCAACGGGGAGCTCATTCCACAGCCTGAGCGTTCGCGGAAGGAAAAGAAGAAGTTTATATTAGTGTGGACCTTTGAAAGATGTCTGAGTAGGGCACATCAGATCTACTATTCGTGTTTTCTGTGCCACTGTGCTATCTTAACTGGGTCACTTCATATAGATTAATATAAGTATACCTGTAGATATATATAAATTGTGTATTTGCCTACACTCAAGAGAGATCTCGGAGGAAGATAATTATGATGCTTTCGTCACACCGTTCTACTACCTGTTGTCACTTTATATTTACGGTCCTGCACAGTACGAAATATGAAGGAAGTGTAATAAAAAATTTAACATCTAATACAGCCATATTAGCTGAGTGGTTTAAGTAGTTGCAACACGAAGATTACAAATTCGAATGCCGATTGAGCAATGTTTTTTTTCTGAACTTCAACACAGTGATAAGGTCACACCACGAGTTTAATGGTGAATGAAAACATTAAAAAGAAACCTGCATACGAAATTAAGTCGCATTTCTAGTTGTGCTTGAGAAACGACGATAGACTCGCCTATTTATGTATGTATGTATATACATATTTTCGGTGTAACCGTCGCCTCTGCGGAATAATCTGTGACCATGCACGGCTGGTTAAAAAATCAATACTGCGGTGAATGACCCCGCTTCGCCCGGGATGCAGTGGCTGGCCTTGGCACTGCTGGCACCGCGGAACTGGCGACTCTATGTCTCAAGGAACAAGGTCCAAGGTCGCCATTACTCATGGTGTTTACACACTTTTGCTGTAATATAGATGTAGCTCAAAGAGGTTTTGGTGGTGTTAAGATACAAATATATAATATCAATATTAAGGTTTAAGAGAGGTAGGGCATAACGGGTTTCCCGTTCGAATTTGGAGCTGCCCGACTGGGGCAGGACCTCTACCTTATAGAAGTCCGTAGCCAAATAACACAATTTCTTGTGTTGTGTTCCTACTATGCGGTGAATAAGGTTTCCAGTAATGAGCTCCTTGGGGTGGGGGGAGGTTGTTATATTGTGTTGGAAGCAGAGGGATTAAACCCATTATGCTGCCAACACACTATAACTCTCCGAACACAGAGTAGCAACGCGCAAGTGATACTTCGTGAGCGTAAATAGGCTGCGGTAACCGTTTTCCATCGGGTGGGCCGAATGCTTGTTTGCCACTCTTGTTGTATAATATATATATATATATATATATATATATATATATCGAGCATGTATGAAGAGACTGATGAATGTGGACGAAGCGAAAGAGGTATGTAAGTCTAGAGAGAACTGGCGCTCTATACTCTCTGCCTACCCCGTTAGGGACTTGGCGTGATGATATGTATGTATGTATATATATATATATATATATACTAGTGGTCCCGCCCAGCTTCGCTCGGGTGGAAAAAAAAGATGGTGGCGCCACCTATCGGGTCCAATTGTGAATCTAAACAATTCCCAGATCCCATCAATCAGAGATTCATCAAAATCGGTCCAGTCGTTTGAGAGGAGTTCAGTGACATACACACTCACAGAAGAATTATATATATAAAGATATATATATATATATATATATATATATATAAAGGTGCAAAGTAATCAACCATCACGTGGTTGTCCGTCTAGTAGTCAGGATAACTGACTGCGAAAGTTAAGGTCGCGGGTGCTATTCCCAATAAGGGTCAATATATTTTAAATAAACACGAATATTTGTAGCAAGGTCTCGGACGTCGTTTACGCTTCACGTTTTCTTAAAGGTTCTTCCAGAAGTATATCATCCATTTCTCTCCACAGACATATTTAGGTAGCAACGTTACAGACGAGACATCATCATCATCATATCATTACGCCGAGTCTCTAACGGGGTAGGCAGAGAGTATAGAGCACCAGTTCTCTCTAGACTTACATACCTCTTTCGCTTCGTCCCCATTCATACATACTCGCCGGTTTCGAGTACTCTTGACATGTTCCCGTCCTTGAGCATGAGATGTATGTATAATTAGGTTTACAGTTCAGGGTTTTGAGTCTCCTTTTAAGCAAGCAATTGCTTGTATTAGAAAATTCAGTTCTTCTGCAGTAGTAACGTGTTTTTATAGTGTTCTAGGGATTACAGTATTCTATGTTAAAGATAAGTTTTTTTTTCTTTTTACAATCTTTCTTTTTCTTATTATATTATTTTAATCTTCTTCCGATCTTATTTCCAACGACATAAAGCAGAAACTTATATGTCCGAAGTTATTGATTATTGTGATGTGAAAAGCAGCCTCTTGGTCGACAAAAGCATTTCTTCAAAGGGAATGGTGTATCGGAGGTTTCGACCCGTAATGACGTTGGATATTCCGTTCACGTCGGTTTTATTCAGCCATCTTTGGACTAAAGTTCCCTTTGTGACGTTTATTTTTAGAGCTTTTTGTTTGCTTTCCATTCAACTTGAATGGATTAATCGACACGAAGTTTCTCTGGGCTTTTCAGTGTCCATTAGTTTCATTTATTTGTCACAGATTAAATCTTCTTCTTTCTCCCATCTAATATTATAAAAGTGAAAGTTTGAAGGATGTCTGTTACTCTTTCAAGCAATATGTACTGATTTGAAAAAAACAATTGTACAGAGTTGGATGAAATGTAGCATAGAGTTATTGAAGTGAAAAAAAATGTAGTTCTTGAAACGCGATCGCAGCGCACCGCGATTCCCTTCGATTAATCTTAGACACGAACGAAGCAGAATGTCAAAAGTAGTGGTTGTAAAATTCTGCTATAAGAACCGTGGTGGCCAAGTGGTTGGAGCAGATTCCTGCAACACAAGGATTGCTAGTTCGAATCCCGACTATGCTAGTGAGTTTATCTGAAATTATGTACAGTGATTAGACACACCACGAGCTTTACGGTGAAGAAAAACATTGATAGGGAACCTGCATACACTTGAGAAGAAATTCAAAGGCGTACGAATAGTCGTGCTTAAGTAATGGCGACGGACTCGCCGTCTGCCACGTTAGGACACAAAATATATCTCAAGCGGAAAGTAGGTATGCTGGTACTACCTATAACACTCTGCCTACCCTTAAGGCGGCGTGCGTAAGGCGTGAAGAATCCCGGAACCTTAGTTACTTAACCACCCGAACCGAGATCATGAGACAGTGAGTTATTACAGGATATTAATTACACCTAATAATAATAATATAATATATCCTCACGCCTTCCCACAAGGGTCCCCGAAGGAGTAGGCAGAGGTGTATTAGGTAATACCCACACACCCACTTTCCGCCAGAGGTATATTAGGTGCCAACGTGACAGATGGCGAGTCCATCGCCACTACTCAAGCACTACTAAACATACGAGTTTGAACTTCTCAAACGAATGCAGGTTTCTTCTCGACATTTTCCTACACCGTAAAGCTCCTGGTGTGATTAATCACTTATCTTAAGTTCAGAAAAACTCATTGGCACTGTCGGGATTGAAACTTGCATTCTTTGCATCGCAAGCGACTTGAACCACTTGAATATTATTCTCGGTTAATTTGATACAATCTAAGTCGACTTAGTACCAGTAACGCTTTGATCCGGCATCCCTTATTTTGCCTTCAGTGTATATAGCTTCGGCAGCGAAATACACGAAACGTGAATTCCCCAAGCCGCTGCCCTGCGTATCAACCCTCGCATAATCGGCCGAAGTGCGTCATTTGATATAAAATATTTAGCTATATTGCAAATTCTTACCCAACTTCCTACTAATATCATAAATGCGAAAGTTTGTGTGGATGTTCGTGCTTCGTTCACGTAAGAAACTATTAACCGGAATTGGATTAATTTTAACTCATATATAGATTTTTAGTTGGATTAACACATAAAATATTATATATTTGGCGGAAAGTGGGTGTGTACTACCTATACACCTCTGCCTAACCCTTCGGGAACCCTTGTGTGAAGTCGTGAGGATATTAATATTATTATATTTATTGACGGCCGTCTGGTCTAGTGGTTTGACTCCTGACTGCGAAACCTTAGGTCGCAGTTTCAATTCCCGTTGAGGGCATATATATATATATGTGAATGTTGATACAGAGTAAACACAATATTTGTAATACGTCAATATCAAGTAAATGTCACTGTCAGTTTTCTTTCAAAAACGTTATCTGTCACTTAGGTATCTCTCTCTTTGATTCATGCCTCTGATATTGTTCCATGTGCTCCTTAATAAATCCCAGTTTATCCTGTTTTTGTCTCGTTATTTATGGCCTAAATCCATCAGGTTATGGGCCCAGAGTACGCGAAATAATAAAATCTATGTTTATTTTCACGCTTATGCGCAATAATTATTTTCTACAAAACATAACCAAAACGCGGCCGGCGAAACGTGATTTCGAGATCGAGACAAGATGGGATCTCAACATCTGTACGGAATAGAGAAGCTGAAAGGTATCGATAACTACAGCTCATGGAAATTCATGGCGAAAATGATTTTGGTACAGGAAGAGCTCTGGGAATGTGTGGAGGATCAAAGTTGCGCTGATACCAAAAGGCAACAGAAGGCCTTAGCCAAGATAGCGCTGTCTGTGGAACCATCAGCTATTCCTCACATACGCAATGCTACAACAGCGTATGAAGCCTGGAATAATCTTGAAAAAGCATACCAGGACAAAGGATTATGTCGCAGACTCGGTCTTCTAAGAGCGCTTTTTGCAACTAAGCTGGACGAGAACGAGAGCATGGAGAGCTACATCAACAAAATCACCGAGATGTCTCAACAGCTCAGTGAAATAGGTTCGCCCCTGGACGACGACTTCATAGCAGTGATCATGCTTAGCGGGCTGTCAACGGATTATGATCCGCTCATAATGGCAATGGAAAATTCTAATGTGAAGCTTTCTAGTCAAAATGTTAAAGGAAAGCTACTTCAGGAAAACATCCGGAGAAATGAATCACAGAAGAATGAAACTGCCACGGCCCTGTTCGTCAAGAAACAACCAAGATGTTTTCGATGCAAGAAGATAGGACACTACATTAAGGACTGCCCTAAACCTGGTAATAAATCTAGGAAGAATACGGACAATTCAAAAGCTCTATTAGTTGCATTGTCGGCAAACATCAAGGAAGGCGAGTGGTACATCGATAGCGGTGCTACAGGACATATGTGCGGGGAAAGAAACCTTATGAGTGATTTTGTGAGTGACAATAAATCATTAGAAGTGAATGTAGCTAATGGTAATAAGTTGTACACTGCTGGTAAAGGTTCTGTTAATGTATTCATGAAAAATGGTGATACAAAAACGATTAATAATGTTTTTTATGTGCCAAAATTAACAACAAACCTGTTGTCTGTTAGTGCCATGACCAACAAAGGATATAAAGTAGTGTTCAGTTCTAGCGTGTGTCAGATTTATAGTGAAGGCTCTGTAATAGCAACTGCCACGTTATGTAATGGAATCTATCAGCTAGATACGGTGAAAAAACCTACATTAGATTGTAACTTTACTATGAAATGCAATACTTTACCTCAATCCACAGATACAGGTATCCCTGAAAAGGTTTGTATGGTGAGTACGTCGACTGTTAAAAAAAGAGAAAATGCTACACAGCAGGTATGGCATCGTCGACTTGCACACCTGAACCATCGTAGCATGGAGCTTCTTAAAAAAGGTATGGTTTCTGGCATTTCTTATAACAATAGTAAGTTCCAAAACTGTGTATCATGTATAGAGGGTAAGCAAACCCGTATATCTTTTCCAAAAAAGTCTTCTAGTCGAGCTGCTGATATCTTAGAATTAGTTCATAGTGATTTATGTGGACCAATGAGTACAAAATCCTTCAGTGGGGCAAGATATTTTGTGACTTTCATAGACGATTACTCGAGAAAGACTTTCGTTTATTTTTTAAAGAGAAAAGATGAAGTTTATGATACTTTTATATCCTGGAAAACCATGGTAGAGAAACAGATGAATAAGAAATTGAAAATTTTACGCAGTGATAATGGTACAGAGTATTGTAACTTTAAATTTCAGAAATACTTTAAAGAGAATGGCTTGCTACACCATACAACGGTACCGCATTCTCCGAATCAAAACGGGGTTTCTGAAAGGGCCAACCGGAGCATCATGGACAAGACACGCTGCATGCTGAGTGAAGCGGGTCTTGGAGAGGAATATTGGGCTGAAGCAGTCAACACAGCTGTCTATCTCAAGAATAGATCTCCTACAATGGCAGTCAAAGGCGTGACTCCTGAAGAAAAATGGACCAATAAAAAGGTATCTATAACACATTTAAGAGTTTTTGGGTGTGATGCATATGCACATTCAAATATCAGAAAGAAACTTGAACCCAAAGCTAAGAAATATATTTTCGTTGGTTATTGTGTAAATACCAAGGGTTACAGATTATTAGACCCTGAGTGTCCAGGAAAATGTATAAAAGCACGTGATGTGACTTTTATTGAAGACAAATTTCAAAATAAAATTGTGTCAAATGATGATAAGAGTAATAAAGACTTGGTTTCATATTTAGAAATAGAAGAAACTATACCTCCTACAGAATCATCTACTGAGGAAAACAATATCTCGGAGGTCACTCATTCTGATGACATAAGTTTAAATCAGGATAATGGGAGATATAGTGTGATATCAGTACATGATTCTGAGGGCGAGGAAAGCTTTTATTCAAACAACCATACTTCGGATGAGTCATACATTCCAGATGGAGAGGAAGAGGATTCCTCTCATTCGAGTCTTAGCAATCTTGACGACGACTCGTTGATAGCCCAACTTGCAAAAGGAACATCTTGCACCAGTGACTTAGATGACCCACAAACAGTAAAAGAGGCGCTGAGTTCTCCCGAGGCAGACTTCTGGAAAGGTGCTATGAAAGATGAGTATAATTCCTTTACTGTCAATAATTGTTGGACACTTGTTGATAAAGTTGATGGTCAGGCACCAGTCAAATGCAAGTGGGTGTTTAAGAAAAAATTAGGTGTCAATGGGGAACTCCTGAAACACAAAGCCAGATTAGTAGCAAAAGGTTACACACAGCGATATGGGATAGATTACACTGAAACATTTTCTCCCGTTGTTAGATACTCAAGTATACGAACTCTTTTTGCCCTAGCTTCTGAATATAGCATGGATATACACCACCTTGATGTTAAAACAGCTTTTCTGAACGGAGACCTTCAGGAATCCGTTTATATGGAACAACCAGAGGGTTTTATATTAAAAGGAAATGAAAACAAAGTTTTTAAACTTAATAAGGCAGTATACGGCTTAAAACAAGCAGCGAAAGCTTGGTATGAAAAGATAAACACTGTACTGTGTGATAAACTGAACTTTGCCAAGTCATCATTAGAGGCATGTGTATATTTTAAAGTCAGTAATGATAAACTCATTCTCATTGCTCTATATGTTGATGATATTTTGTTACTGTCAACCCCTAATGCACAGAGTGAAATAAATAATATAAAGAATCAACTCAAAACTGAGTTTGAAATAACAGATTTAGGGCCAGCAAAATATACCTTAGGAATGAGAATCTGTAAATATAAGGATAAAATAACTCTTGATCAAACAAATTATATTGAGAAAATATTGCAGAGATACAAAATGGAAGATTGCAAACCTGCTGCAACTCCCATGGAAGTAGGCATGAAACTTGAAAAATCAGACTCTAAAAATAGCCCAGACTTTGATTATAGAAGTCTCTTAGGATCATTAATGTATATAGCAGTTTGTTCAAGGCCAGACATTGCCCACGCAGTTGGATTTTTAAGCCAGTTTAATAACTGCTATAATGAAACGCACTGGAAATCTGCAAAGCGAGTCCTCCGCTATCTGAAAGGTACTAAAAACTTGTGTTTAAACTTTCAGAAGGGTGGTACAACTATTACAGGTTATGCAGATGCAGACTGGGGGAGGAACGAAACTGACAGGAGATCCTATACAGGCTATGTGTTTCAAGTCGGTAAGTCTATTGTCTCTTGGGAGAGCAGAAAACAGAGAACAGTTGCTTTATCAAGCACAGAGGCAGAGTACATGTCCCTCTCTGATGCTTGTAAAGAGGCTCTGTTTCTGCAGAATTTCATAAATGAAATTTTAGGGATATCATGTAAAGTTACAATCCTCAATGACAACCAGTCTGCTCAGAAACTTTGTAAAAACATAATGTTTCATGCTAGAACTAAACACATTGACATAAGGCACCATTTCATAAGAGAACATGTGTATAATGGTAATATTGATGTTAAGTATTTATGTACTAAAGAAATGTTAGCAGACTTATTAACAAAACCTTTAAGTAGGGAAATGCACAATAAATTTGTTGCAGGTTTAAAATTAATTTAGTTTATTTGTAAAAGATACATTAAACACATTGTTTGGAAGGGTTTCAATTAAAGGATTTAATTTTTGTTATTATGCATTAAGTGTATTATGTGCTTAGTATTAAGTGTTTATTGCATGTAACATGTAAGTTTAAATGTAATATTGGTTTAAGGGCCAGTGTTGATACAGAGTAAACACAATATTTGTAATACGTCAATATCAAGTAAATGTCACTGTCAGTTTTCTTTCAAAAACGTTATCTGTCACTTAGGTATCTCTCTCTTTGATTCATGCCTCTGATATTGTTCCATGTGCTCCTTAATAAATCCCAGTTTATCCTGTTTTTGTCTCGTTATTTATGGCCTAAATCCATCAGTGAAGAACACGAGTATTTGTAGCGGTGTCTTGGATGTCCTATGTATTTATGTATCTATATAAGCTTCGGGGCAATGTCAGATGCTGTGGAATGGTCCCAAAGTATTTATTATTATTAATCCAGAAACAAATGCCTACCCCTTTGTGGACTCCAGTGGGAAAACGTTAATGTTAGAAAAATATATTTTTCGTCATTAGAGGGAAAGATAATCTACAAAATGGCTTATGAAACATTAAGTTTGATAAAGTATTAGGGGAGATATTTCGTACCGACAAAAAAACACTTTTGTGAAATAACATGTATATTTTATAGACATTAGTTTGACTAAAGAAAACATTAGCTTGCTGTTCTCATAATGTGCATTTCAACAGTGACCTGGACATGTTTGACAGAACCAGTTTGGGTAAATTTAAATATCATATCCTTAAAATATTGTCAGCATCATGAAATGTACATCTTGCATAATTTAGAAATATTGTTAAACAAACTGTTCTTCTTCTTCTGTTTACTGCTCTTTCGACCACATGCTCCACAGGAATTGTGTTATCTGTGGACACTGTTTGTCTATGTATTAACTTTATTTTTAATTTATGTTCTTTTTTTTATGTGAGACTGTTTGTGTTCCTAAATAAAGTAAAATAAAAAAAAAAATTATAGAGCATCAAAATTTATATATAGTAATATATATAGTAATATAAGAAAATAATTTATATATAGTAATATAAGAAAATAAAACGTTCTTCTTTCCTTATATCGAATCTACTTAAGCGCCATACAAAAGAGATTTGCCGTTTACTATGGATATTGGATTCGCTGTGCAGTAATATCGGAGTTAAGTTACTAATGGCGTAATGGAATTGTATTTAGGGACAAATATATTTTGAACATTTTTGTGCGTATACAAATAAAGTAGCACCGCAGTGGTTCAAGTCATATCATATCATCACGCCTAGTGCCTAACTGGGTAGGCAGATAGTATTACTTACTTCCTCAAAATACATACATACATATCATCACGCCAAGTCCCTAACGGGGTAGGCAGAGAGTATAGAGCGCCAGTTCTCTCTAGACTTACATACCTCTTTCGCTTCATCCACATTCATCAGTCTCTTCATACATGCTCGTCGGTTTCGAGTACTCTTAACGTTCCCGTTCTTGAGTGTCCGATCGATTTGATCCAGGTAGTTGGAACGTGGCCTTCCTCTGCCTCTTCTTGCACACACTTTTGCTTTGTATATCTGTTTCGTCAATCTTTCTTCTGTCATCCTTTCTATGTGTCCAAACCAACGTAACATGCCATTCTTCATCTTTACAATCACGCCCTCATTCACGCCAGTTGATTTGCGAATCTCTTCATTGCGGATTCGATCTAATATCGTTACTCCGCACATTTTTCGAAGAGATCGCATCTCAACTGCATTCAAGCTATTTTCATACTTCCTCTGACATACCCAGGATTCGCTGCCATACAATAAGGTAGGTACCAATATCGCGTCACAATAAAAGTTCTTGGTAAAAGGCTGTAAAGACTGCAAACCTGAGAAATATAATTTAATTTGCTGCGCACATACTTGAAAAATGCCAACATCCCGAAAATACACACACTTCTCATCAGAATAATCGAAACACCTTGCAAGTTTATGTTTTGTAAGGATTATCAGAAAAATGAGATATTTTGGAATATAATTATGTCAAATGTCGTTTTATATTGTGTTAAGATTTTTCTAAAGAGAAGCATTATATAACTTGCCTGCCTTTGCGGCGTAACCAAAACACTTGTGGCAAAATCAAACTCAAATTTTCTGGATTGAAACTCGAGTGGTGTGAGTTAACGTATGGTACGTTACTACAAACTTTTACAGTAAGTTTTCATATTTATAAAACACGACCAAATTAAAAACAACGGTATTCATCCGAATATAAGGCCATCCCATTTGTTTTTATTTTGGCCATGCAAAGAGTGCGATGTCATCCTGTCGGCATAATTGGAAGGGCACTTATAACTCCTGCGCGCGACACCCATTCTACTTGTCATTCGCATTTTTAGGCACAATACATTATGGATCATGACGGATGTTATTCTGAAATTAAAAAAAAATATATATATAATAGGGCATCTTTACACCTCTGCCTGCCCCTTCGGGGACCATTGTGGGATGGCACCACATATGTATAAAAGACAAATCCTACTAATATTACAAATGCGAAAGTATGTATGTTTCATTCATTTCATTTTTTTAATTTCATTTAATAAAAAAATTAATATCTCTAGATAAAATTATTGTACGAAAAAAGTGCAAAACCGAATATACAGGGCACGTCTCAGGCTGCGCCATGACAGATATCAGCTGCTTCAACTATTATTCATGGGCAAAATACAAGGAACACGGCGCTCTGGAAGGTGGAAGAAATCATGACTGCAGAACATTAGGGAGTGGACCGGAACAGCAGTGCAGAGCCACTATTCCGGATGGCTCAAGACAAGGTGAAGTTTCCAGAGCTAACGGTCAAACTACAGTAATTTAGTGGCACCTTCAGAAGAGCTGATAAAATTATATTAATGAAATAGAACAGTACAGTGATTAGTCACACCACGAGCTTTACGGTGAAGGAAAACATCGAGAGGAAACCTGCATACGTCTGAGAAGAAATTCAAAGGCGTATGTATAGTCGTGCTTGAGTAGCGGCGATGGACTCGCCATCTGTCACGTTGGCACCTAATATACCTCTGGCGGAAAGTGGGTGTGTGGGTATTACCTATACACCTCTGCCTACCCCTTCGGGGACCCTTGTGGGAAGGCATGAGGATATTATTATATTATTATTATATTTTTCCAATGAAATTGATATTTTCTTACGGTACAGTCCTGTCAGTATAATATACACATTTCTTACACGTTATCTATATACACAGTAACTATTACGCAGAGAGGAGATTCGCATAATATCAGGCGTGCACGAAAGTGTGATTGTAAAGCTGAAGAAAAGCATGTTACGATGGTTTGGACATATAACAAGGATGAGTGAACAAAGGTTGACAAAGACTGCAAAATTTTGTAAAAGAAAGAGCAGAAATACCACGCTACAGCTATTAAATCGATTGGACACTCAAGGATGGGAACGTCAATAGTGCAGTGAAAGACTGTGACAATATTAATTGGTTTCATCGTAGGCTTCATATTAAACAATCCATAGAAAAAAAAACAGCCTGAAATGTTACTTTCCTGAAACATTAAGTTAATTCTCATTATAAATTAACTTAATGTTTTTATCTTTACTAATATTATAAAGAGGAAAGATTTGATTGTTTGTTTGTATTGAATAGGCTCCGAAACTACTGGAGTGACTTGAAAATTTATTTCAATATTGGAAAGCTACATTCACCATGAGTGACGTAAGCAAAATTTATTTCAATATTGGAAAGCTACATTCACCATGAGTGACGTAAGCAAAATATAGCTTTTATGAAAAAAAAATGTCCACCCGTGCGAAGCCGGGACGGACCGCTAGTATTAGTAGTTTATTTATTTATAAATATAATTAAACCTAATAGTACCAACTTGACATCGGGAAGTAAGATGAGCCTGATGTTGATGAAGCAAAAAATTTCTGAACGTCTAGAGAGCACTGGCGCTGGTAGGCAGAGAGAGAGTAGAGGCTCTGCCTCCAGAGGGTCTATTTACAGAATGAATCACTTAATCTCTTAAATTGTACACACAGCCACTGCTATGATAAACGTTTCGGTTGCCATAGCAACTAGCCGACTGGTTTGAACTATCAACCTTGACTTTGCAGGTTAATATCAAGCCACTCATCTACCACGTCTCAACATTACTCATCCAGTCATCCTCAATCAGTAGAAGACATATTAAGTGTCTACAATAATTTATAACGAATAATTTAATATCGTCTTGAAATGCTCGCAATATTGAGTTAATTTACAAGTAAATATCAAAAATGAAGCTGTAACAAAATTATGTAAACATTTTTTAATAAGACTTTGATGAAACGAAATTTGATTATTTACGAAATTAGAACAGATGTGCTGCTATTCAATATTTTTGTTTTTTTACATACATATCTTTACGCCGAGACCTTCGCCGAGACTTTCAGACATCTTTCACTTGGTGAATCAAGAGAGGTCTGTAAGTCTAGAGTGAACTAAACTTATATATGTATTTCGCTTCACCCTACTTCATCAGTCGAAGGTGTTTAATTCTGCTGAAGTGGAACATTATAATCAAAGATTACAATGTATTGATTATAATCGTGGATATCTTAATATACATAAATTACGCGTCACGTTGTTTGCTCCTAAACTACTTAACCGATTTCAATCAAATTTGCACACCATGTGCAGTTAGATCCAACTTAAAAGATAGTATAGTTTATATGACAATTGGATCCGATAGGTGGCGCTGCGATCGTGTTTCAGAAAGTTTCCCTTTTTCACCCGGGCGAAGCTGGGTGGCACAGCTAGTGTAAATAATATATTTTATTAACATTATACGCGTGGAAGTTTTTAAGAGGATGTCCGTTGCTTTTGTACGCAAAAGTTATTGAACGGAGTGAAATGAAATATAAAATAGGCACTGACACTTTAAAATTAGATTTTATATATATATATATATATATATATATATATAAAATAATATATCCTCACGCCTTCCCACAAGGGTCCCCGAAGGGGTAGGCAGAGGTGTATAGGTAATACCCACACACCCACTTTCCGCTAGAGGTATATATAAAATTAGATTAGATTAAAAACTTCAATTACTATTGTATAATGCAAGGTGAATACATGAACAGTTTATGTGGTTTTGATACCTGATTTGAAACCTTACGTCTTGTAGGTTTGCTCAAGACACAGATAGCTGTTTGGCATCTACCACCCTCGTCAACGTCCGGTGTCGGTTGTTCCAATTAATTATTAACCTGGCAACTTCAGACCTTGACTAATTAAATATCTTGTATTTTCGGAATATCGGATGGCAAAATTTAAGTTATGGATATACACAAATGCCTTAGCACCTACGTTTAAGTAGTTAAGTAGTTTCACACCAGAACAAACGCTGCGAGTTAATAGTCTCAAATTCGGCCTCATATGGAGTAGGCTGGAGCCTTTGGATACCAGCTAAGACCTTTTGATGCGGTCCAGAAACGCGCCGCCACAATACACACATTTTCTGCACTTTTTTTTCTTTTTTTATACAACAAGAGTGGCAAACAAGCATACGGCCCACCCGATGGAAAACGTTTACCGCAGCCTATTTACGCTTACAATACCAAAGTATCACTTGCGCGTTGCTACTCTGTGTTCGGAGAGTTGTACTGTGTTGGCAGCATAATGAGACTAATCCTCTGCTGCCATCACAATACAGCAATCCTCCCCCCACCCCAAGGAGCTCATCACTGGAAACCTTATTCACCGCGTAGGAACACAACACAATAAATTGGGTTATTTGGCTACGGACTTCTATAAGGTAGAGGTCCTGCCCCAGTCGGGCAGCTCCAACTTCGAACGGGAAACCCGTTATGCCCTACCTCTCTTAAAAAACAACTTCTTACAGATGTTGACCTTGGCTTTAGTAAAATTGGCACAGCTATTTCTCTGCCCACATAACCATTTGTCAGGAGCCAAGTCTATTGAATAAACTCTATATTTGGCAAAAACGTAACCCCGTTTCGTCAAACCTCCGGCGTCATGTTGTCTGTAATCTTGACCTTCCTTCTTCCTGGCAACACACGCCGACATTGAACGAAACTTTATTTATATGTATTTGTGAGGCGGTTCAATGTTATTTGGTTCATTTATCAGGCTTATTTTCTTGAAAACTGTGGTAATGTTAATTTTATCGCGGACTTTTTTATCGATCTTTTTAAGATATACAATTCCGTAGTACATTAATTTGACCTATCTGGTAAGGTTTAGTAAGCGTTTGCCATTAAATCGCACAAAAATATTTTTGTTACGACATCACATTACAAATCTCTGAATTGTTCGGTTTTTCTTCTCTATATCATGTGTATATAGATATAAATCTTTCTCTTGAATCACTGTACTGCTGAAAACTGCTTTAAAATCCGTTGAATAGTTTAAAAGATATAACATATTTACATGTATAAAAAGCAACCAACAAATTTTGTCCGCCAGCAAAACAGCCTTGCAGTGGCCGTGATGAAAATCTTGTATGAAACCATGTAGTATTCACGGCGCCGTCGCCCATTGCCAAGTCAAGAACCTTGCATGAAACGTAGCTGCAACAAAACTTTGTAAGCACTTCATGACGTCATAGGGAAAGTATAGCATAACAAATATATATACCGTGCAACCCGCAGTGTTACTCGCTGTCTATCAATATGATGATTCGTATGATGATAATTTTTTAGGCTAATAAAAATTTTATAGGAGTAAATATATCCTGATATAATATATAAGCCGTGGTGGCCGAGTGGTACGAACAGTTGCCTGCGACGCAAAGGTCGCAAGTTCGAATCCCGACTGTACCAATGAGTTTTTCTAAACTTAAGTACAGTGATTAGTCACACCACGAGTTTTACGGTGAAGGAAAACATCGAGAGGAAACCTGCATATGTGTGAGAAGAAATTCAAAGGCGTATGTATAGTCGTGCTTGAGTAGCGGCGATGGACTCGCCATCTGTCACGTTGGCACCTAATATACCTCTGGCGGAAAGTGGGTGTGTGGGTATTACCTATACACCTCTGCCTACCCCTTCGGGGACCCTTGTGGAAATGCGTGAGGATATATTATATTATTATTATATAAATATATCCTCACGCCTTCCTATTAGGGTTCCTGAAGTGGTAGACAATGGTCTTTAGGTAAATAGTACCCACTACAATTTATTTCAGACATATGCAAATTTTCTCTCAATGTCTTCTATCACCGTAAAGGTCGTAGTGTGACTAAATTACTGTCGGGATTCGAACTAGCAATCTTTGTGTTGCAGGCAACTACTTGAAGCACTACCACGGATGTTAATAATACTATAATAAACGGCATTTAAACCAGACATTCATATTCAATATATCCTATATTAGCACATCACTATCGCTGTTACTCAAGCTCGACTATTCATACGTCTTTGAATTTCTTCTAAAACGTATGTTTCCTCTCGATGTTCGATCACTGTATTTAAATTATCCAAAATAATATAAAATAAATAAATAAATAAATAAATATCCTCACACAAGGGTCCCCGAAGGGGTAGGCAGAGGTGTATGGGTAATACCCACACACCCACTTTCCGCCAAAGGTATATTAGGTGCCAACGTGACAGATGGCGAGTCCATCGCCGTTACTCAAGCACGACTATACAGACGCCTTTGAATTTCTTCTCAGACGTATGCAGGTTTCCTCACGATGTTTTCCTTCACCGTAAAGCTCGTGGTGTGACTAATAACTGTACTTAAGTTCAGAAAAACTCATTGGTACAGTCGGGATTCGAACTTGCGACCTTTGCGTCGCAGGCAACTGCTCGAACCACTCGGCCACAACGGCTTTTTTTAATAATATGTTATATTAAAATCTATACTAAGCTTAATAAAATACAGCATAACACATGTCAATTTGTTTTAAAGAACATCTTCTTTATTTAAATACCTACCACTCGCGTTTTTGTCAAAATTATCCCCCATCCATCTAGAGAGTGCTATTGAAACATATCACTTTGTAAACAATAAATAAGACAAAGAACTTGTTATCGAATACAGAGTGTGTCAATATTACTGAAACAAAGTATCCCCAAGCGAGAGCATGTCGCAAAAAGTTTGCAAGAAATGGGGAGGAAACTTATCTACTGTCTCAGTTAGTTAGGAGTTCCATTAAGAATCATATTTATCTCCGATTTCATAGATATATCATTGGCGCAGATATTTCTTTTTATATGTATATTAATGAAGAGGAAGATCACGTTCCAACAGCCTAGATAAAATCGATCGGACACTCAAGGATGCGAACGTCAAGAGTACTCGAAACCGGCGTGCATGTATGAAGAGACTGATGAATGTGGACGTTTGAATTGATGAATTTACGTCGCCCGGCCATTGTTCTGCGGATGCATTCACACGGCAATTCAACGAACATCTTAATGGCAGTCTAGAGCCTTCCACTGAATTCTAGTATATCGTGCCGGTGCCATATATAAGGCGGTACCCGATGGGCACGGGCAGTCAGAGTCAGAGTTAGTTAGTGAGTTAGTTTAGTATAGTCAGTCAATCAGTTGAGTTCAGTGCGAGTGATCACAAGTGTTTTATCAGTGACTATAGTGAGTGTACAATGTTAGTGAAGTGTTTCAGTGTCTAGTGTTTACTGTGTTCTACTGTTACTGTGTTGTAGTGTACACAGAGTAGAAGTGTTTCAGTACCTAGGGTTTACTGTGTTTTACTAGTACTGTGTTATAGTGAATAGTGCTATAGTGATAGTGTACTGATTTATCGTACAAGTTTCCGGAATTATTCAGTGTAATAGAATAAAGTGTCGTTTAAGTGCATCAACCGGCTATCATTAAATTATCCCGAACCCCAGCTCGTAACAATTGGTGTCAGAAGTGAGGGATAATTATGCCGGTTCTACCAAAAGACGACACTCCGGGTCCAAACCAAGCAATGCAGCAAGAGCAGCAGGCTGCGGAGCCGACGGCCACTGGCGATGCTGGGAATGCACCGCCAATGAATCCTCAAGTTCCGGCTACCATGGACGTAGCTGCAGTCATAGCCTTGCTGCAGAAGATGGCTCGACGTCAGGAAGAGTATTGGCGGCGTCAGGAAGAGCAGACACAACAGCTTCTAGAGCTGCTGAAGTGCGATAAGGAAGTGCAAGTGCGACGTCAGGAAGAGCAAGTGCGACTTCAGGAAGAGCAAGTACAACTTCGGGAAGATCAATCAACCACTCGGCCACCATACCTTAATTTTTTTACTTTGTGGTTGCAGCTTTTTATTCTATATTCTATATTCAATACCTGTATGTATACGTCAGTATATCTTTTATTTACGAGCGCGCCCATCTACAACCTTTTCCGTACCTAAGCCCGCACAAAGCCAATTATTTCGCTAAATAAACAAGACACGTTTATGCGATTCGGGCTACAACCGCTATTCACCTACCTGGGGTCGAGCAAATTAATTTTTATTAAGGTTACAATTGTAACGGAAGGTCCTGCTTTGAGATAAGGAATGGTGTTATAGGATAAATTTGTTTGCTTATTGTTTCTCACAATTGTCATAACAACGTATCATCTTTTTTTAGGGTTCCTTGTAGACCTTATTCACTGTGTCCGTCCGTATTTTTGTCTCAACTTACGTTGTCCGAAGAGATTGAGGTCTGAATTTTGCGAGAGCTGGCTCTTAACTCTTTCAACCTACTTCGTAAGGAAATTTGCGTGGTGATATGTATGTACGAACAAATAAAATCAGCAAGGATGCTTGAAAACGTGTTTGTAAGCTAGTGCTGGGAGCACGTTGTATGGCAACGTGGTGGGATAGAATGATTAGTCTCACTGCGAGCTTTACAGTGAGGAAAACGTCGAGAAAAAACCTGCATTCGGTTGAGAAGCATTTTTAAGACGTATCTAGCAGTAGACATTGCGTTGGACACGCCATCTGTCACTATTGTACAACTCAGACGAACTATGTTGTCTTACACTTCTGCCTACTTATTTGGATCCCGTGTGAGAAAACGTGAATATACAAAAATTATATGAAAATAAAATTTTATACATGCGCATGCATCGATGCGCATTGGCCGGACAGCTGTTAGGGCGTGCCCCCGAGGCGACGCGCACCAGTCCGTCCCCGCTGGTGCGAAAAATCCAGCACAGTGCGGCGATGGGGACCGCCACCCATCACGCGGAGTGCCTCACGGCGGGAAGTGGAGTGTGGAGTGTAGGATGGGTGTATGGAATGTAAGAGGAGGTATGGCTGATAAGATGAACGAATTGATCGATGTTATGACAGAGAGCGAGTTAGATGTTGTGTGCTTGTCTGAAACCAAGCGGAGGGGTAGTGGAGTAGATGAGCTCCCGGGCGGGAGTCTAGTGCTGTGGTCAGGAGTGGCAAACACCGAGCACGCCTGCCAGGGAGTGGGAATCCTACTATCCGGCCGCTTGGCAGAATGTATGATAAGATATGATGCGGTGAGCCCCAGACTTATTTGGGCTCGCTTTAAAATAGGCCTGACCAGACTATTTTTGGTCGCGGTGTATGCTCCGGTGGCCTCAGCGGACACTTGCGACCTGAATAAGTTCTGGGAATGTGTGAGTAATGTTCTAGAACGAAAGAAAGGAATGAAAAGCTGATTATTTGTGGTGATCTGAATGGATGGGTCGGGACAGCCCGTAAGGATTACGAGGCAAGTATGGTGATAAGAGAGTGAACGAGGCAGGCAAGCTGATATTAGATTTATGTGTGGAGAGAGACCTTTTTGTGGCGAACACCATGTTCGACCACAAAAGAATTCATCAGTATACATGGGAACGGAAAAATGAGCGAAGCATGATAGATCTGTTTCTAATAGATCACCGACTCAGAACACAGGTGATGGACACCAGGGTGTATAGGGGAGCTGACCTGGGAACGGACCACTTCCTAGTTATAACTAGGATAAGGGGTCTGTTCGCGGGCTGGCGATCCCGCGCTGGGGGTCCCTGTTCTGCAGTCGCAGACCGCATCAAAAGCTGGAGGCTTCAAGATGCGGCTATTAGAGACAGATATCAAGAAAGGGTATCTGAACAGCTAGCCTGCCCACCGAAAGATGTGTTTGAGAGTGTCGATGTTTGCTGGCAGTTCCTTAAGTCCAGCATATTACGCGCCGCGAAAGAGGTTTGTGGCATTTCGAAAGGGCGGACAACCAAAAATGGCGATGGTTGGTGGGACGATGAAGTGAAAGAAGAAGTTAAAAAGAAGAAGGATGCAGGCAAGACATTTTGGCTATGTCCAGCTCAAGTGAAAGTATGAAAGAAAAGATGCAAGAAAAATATCGCCTGCAAAAAAATCGTACGAAAGAGATAATAGCTCAGAAGCGTGAGAGGTTCCAAATGTCTGTAGATGAAAAACTGTCACATAATTTCAAGGACAATGCAAAACTTTTTTGGAGGGAAGTTAAGAAGTCCAGAAATTGTGTTACAGCTAGTAGTAGGATGAATGTGATTATTTCGAAGGACAAGGAGATACTGACTGACAAGACAGACGTCCTCGGACGATGGAGTGAATTCTACAAAGATATGTATGATGATGATGCCGCTGATCTACTCATAGAGCTGCCTCCAACAGAATCTGTCGAGCATCCTATAGCGGATAAAATAAGTATGGGAGAGATTCTAAGAGCGATTAGAAGTCTGAAATGTGGAAAAGCTGCGGGAATAGATGGGATTACGGCTGAGATGATCAAGTACGGTGGACCAGCGGTCTGGGACGTCATCTATTTGCTATGCAATCTTTGCTGGGAAAAGGGTGATGTTCCGGACGACTGGAGGCGAGCAATCATCGTGCCTTTCTATAAAGGAAAGGGATCACGATTGGACTGCTCCAACTACAGAGCCATCAGCTTGGTCAGCTTAGCTAGTAAAGTGTACACGAAGATCCTGACGATAAGAATGCAAGAGCGATCCGAAAGGTTTCTCTGGGAATCCCAAGGTGGATTTAGACCAGGAAGAGGATGTATGGATCGAACCTTCTCGCTTCGCGGAATCGTGGAAAAGTTTTTGGATATTAACCAAAAGGTTTTCTGCGCTTTCGTCGACTTAGAGAAGGCATTTGATAGAGTCGTACGAAAGGAACTCTGGGACGTTTTGCCTGGATATGGAGTGAGCAGTTCCCTACTGCATGCCGTGCAATCACTCTATAGTGATAGCGAGGCGTGCGTTAGGGTTAACGGTGAGATGTCACCCTGGTTTGATGTGAAGTCGGGGGTCAAACAAGGGTGTATCATGTCTGCCTGGCTGTTCATTATATATCTAGATAACTGTCTGAGAGCACTAAGAACGAACGGATGTGGAGTGAAAATGGGAAACTTAGTGGTCAACTGCCTACTTTACGCCGATGATGCGGTTTTACTGGCGTCATCAGAGGGCGAACTGCAGTCACTAGTTACCATAATGAAAGAAGAATGTGAAAAGAAGGGGCTGCGCCTAAGCGCTGGCAAGACTAAGGTTCTGGTATTCGAAAGAGATGAACAAGTGACCGAGTGTGCTATATCGGTAAATGGGCAAATTCTAGAGCAAGTGAATGAATTTGTATATCTTGGAAGCATGTTCACACGAGATGGAAAGTATGAAAAAGATATTGAAAGAAGGATAACTGCCGGAAATAAGGTGAATGGAGCCATGTCGGCGTTGATGGGCAGTAAATGACTGAGCAAGAATGCTCGAGTTGCTGTCCACAACGCGATATTGGTACCTACCTTATTGTCCTGGGTATGTCAGAGGAAGTATGAAAATAGCTTGACTGCAGTTGAGATGCGATCTCTTCGAAAAATGTGCGGAGTAACGATTTTAGATCGAATCCGCAATGAAGAGATTCACAAATCAACTGGCGTGAAAGAGGGCGTGATTGTAAAGATGAAGAAAGGAATGTTACGTTGGTTTGGACACATAGAAAGGATGACTGAAGAAAGATTGACGAAACAGATATACAAAGCAAAAGTGTGTGCAAGAAGAGTCAGAGGAAGGCCACGTTCCAACTACCTGGATCAAATCGATCGGACTCTCAAGGACGGGAACGTTAAGAGTACTCGAAACCGACGAGCATGTATGAAGAGACTGATGAATGTGGACGAAGCGAAAGAGGTACGTAAATCTAGAGAGAACTGGCGCTCTATACTCTCTGCCTACCCCGTTAGGGACTTGGCGTGATGATATGTATGTATGTAAAATTTTAATTAAAACGACGGGAATTCTGTTAATATTATAGCAATAAAATATTTCGTTCAATTCATTTACTCGCTTAACACGGCTTAAACGCATTTATTTTCTCTTTCGAAACTTACTTAGTTTAAAACTTCAATTCTGTATTTTATTGATAGCCACAAAACACTTAGTTGAAACAAAACACTTTGACTAAGTTTAAACGAACTTTTTATTCAAACACCTGTCCCTTAAGTTTTAAGCTATTTACATAGGCAAGGACAAAACATTGTAATGTAGGAGAGCCCTTTCAGTTTAAGTTATAAACTAATTAGTGTAATCCTTAGTTCTCCTTAAATTGCAATTAAAGAGTTTAAACTGAAATTAGACAGTTCACGGCTGCGCCAAGTTTCTGCCAGGTAACTTGGGATTTGAAGACGCGTTTTTAAACTAACATACTAGCTACAAGCATACTAGGATGGTCAATGATATTGCGCTGGACGGAAGCAAACGGAAGAGACTGCATCAGAGCCGTCGACAATAGCCCAGCTTTTAATTTCTTCTCAAACGTATACAAGTTTCCTGTCGAGGTTTTCTTTCACCGTAAAGCTCGGGGTGTGGCTTCGATTGGAATTGCAGGTGATTTTTATAATCACTCTCAATCACATGGCTTTTAAAATAAAGTAATATCAGTGGAAACCTGTTGAACTATCGATATATGAATATAATATAAATATTTGGTAGATGAACGACCGAAAAATAAAGCGTTGTTTGTAAGTCTAGAGAAAACTTGCGCTCTACTTCCTCTGGCTACCCCCCGAAGAAATCAGCGTGATTTTATTATAATGACATTTTGACTAGGGAATTATGCATGTTTTTTTCCATCACTACTTAATTTAATTATTTATTAGAGTTTATTTACGTAATGTTGTAATTTTATATGTAAAACGATCATTGTGATCTGAGGAATAAATAAATATATTAAAATAATAACTAAGACGCCAAAAGACCTTGAATAAAGTCTATAAGACACGATGTAATGGATCGTGAAAAGTTGCTTGAAAAGTCAATACCCATTTCGCTCGTATATTATGAGGCGTGAATTTTATCATATCGGAGGTTCCTTGCGAGCAATTTATGAGGAAAGCGTCGACACTTTGACACGTCAGCTTTATTTTGCCTTCTGCTGTTAGCATATGAACACTGCGATTAGTTAAAACGTTACTTGTCAACTTATTATTATTAATAACTTGTACGTTCTATTTTTCTTAAAAAAATGTGTGGCGTAACGATTTTAGATCGAATCGGCAATGAAGAGATTCGCAAAACAACTGGCGTGAACGATGGTGTCATTGTAAAGATGAAGAAAGGCATGTTAATTTGGTTTGGACATATAGAAAGGAAGAAAGATTAATGACACAGATATACAAAATGAAAGTGTGTACAAGACGAGGCAGATGAAGACCACTTTCCAACAACCTAGATCAAATCGAACAGATACTTAAAGACGGGAATGTCAGTACTCGAAACCAGCGAGCGTGTATGAAAAGACTGATGAACGTGGTCGAAGCGAAAGAGGTATGCAAGTCTAGAGAGAGCTGGCGCTCTATTGCCTCTACCTACCCCGTTAGGGTCTCGGCGTGATGATAAGTATGTATGTAGGTAATAACTTATAGTTATTTGTCAACACGAGTGCGATGTATGACTGATTGTTATATATTAATTTTATTTTATATTATATTAGCCTTGTTGGCCGAGTGGTTTGAGTACGCTAGTACGAATGAGTTTTTCTGAACTTAAGTACAGTGATGAGTCGCCGTAAAGGCAAAGGAAAACATCGTGAGGAAACTTGTATACATTTGAGATGAAATTCAATGGCGAATATAGAGTCGTGCGGACAGAGCAGAAGCGCCAGCTCTTTCTCAGCTAGACTTACAGACTTCTTTAGCTACGTCCACAGTCATCAGTCTCTACTTACAAATCGCACTTTACTCACGTTGCCTGCCTACTCCGTTGCACAAAGGTGGCAAACAAACAGTCCGCTCGATGGTCAGCGGTTACCGCCGCTTTAGGTCGCTTGCAACGCCAGGTATATCGCTAGCGCATATTATATATATTATAACACACTACTTCAGAATAAATGTTTAGTGAAAAATAATTCAAGTATATTCTTCCTTAAGCTCTATTTTCCTCTGTTGAGAGTAATTTCAACAATCACTTGATATATTTATAGAGCGGTTCCGCTGTCAATGCCCTTTGCTCTTGTGTGAAGGTGATATTCCGTTCAGCACGCAAGAGAGATGCTGAGGCCGGAAATTAGGAGGAATTTGACTATATTACGTTATTACGCGCGTTTGATCGTACTCCTGTACTATATTTTTTTATACACCGGGCAGCTTGTGGCGAGCCGAGTAGAGTTGCCTACCCGAAGTGTTTATTTGGTCATACCCGCCTATTGTAAGGGTAGGCAGGGACTACTGTTTGCCACGTGCTACGACTCTTACATGTCACTCTTCCAATTTTGACTCTTCCAGGTCCGACTTTTCTTTTTATACAACAAGAGTGGCAAAAAAGCATACGGCCCACCTGATGGGAAACGGTTACCGTAGCCTATTTACGCTCACGATACCGAAGTATCACTTGCGTGTTGCCACTCTGTGTTTGGAGAGTTATAGTGTGTTGGCAGCATAATGGGTTTAATCCCTCTGCTTCCAACACAATGTAACAATCCTCCCCCCTCCCCAAGGAGCTCATTACTGGAAATCTTATTCACCACGTAGGAACACAACACAATAAATTGTGTTATTTGGCTACGGACTTCTATAAGGTGGAGGTCCTGCCCCAGTCGGGCAGCTCCAAATTCGAACGGGAAACCCGTTATGCCCTACCTCGACTTGCAATCTTAGCGTTGCAGTCTTAAACCACTCGGCCACTACGGCTTCCGGTTGAGCTATGGTAAGTAACTAAACATACTCAATCCATCCACAAGTAGCAATAAGGTTAAATTAGTCGGGTTATAACCAAAGAGCTGAACGTGAGTAAATACTACTGTTGTAGTTAAGCCGCGGTTACGGTAAGTTCAACTTATGCACAACTATGGTAACAATGCATCCGAAGTTGTGCGTATTTCGTGCCTTGCAACTGCTTTGTAAGTTAAATTAGAATTCTGAACACTAGAGCTCAATATAACACAGACACGAAATTGAAATACAATCAATATTGAACTGAAATTGGTTACTCACTACATAAAGAAAATATGTAGGTAACTACGAATTTTTTTTATAAAGTGTCAAACGACCCACTTGATGGGAAACGGTTACCGTAGGCTAATTATACTCACGATACCCATGAACCAGTTGAGCATTACCACTTTGTGTTCGGGAGAGTTATGCTGCTTATATGTTATATCGCTTAAAGCTGTGGAGCCTCCAAAACACTTACATCTTTGGAATATGGAGTCTAACGCTGATGAAATCCAAGAATACCTTAGGCATATATGTAAGACCGGCAACTGTACTGTAGAAGCCTTAACACCAAAAGGCAACTACAAATCTTACAAAATTGGTGTTCCAGTCGATTTTTACGGTGCCTGCCTATCAGCAGATATCTGGCCTATTAATGCAAAAATAAAGAGTTGGATCAATTATAAAAGGCCTCAGGGCTCCTGGAAGAACGATCTGCACCAGTCGCAGCCATTTCGTGACCCCATTGCAGCGTAACAATATTTCGAACATAAGTATTTTATACCAAAACGTCCGTGGTTTAAAAACGAAGCTTAAAGTATGGCGAAGCACTCTCAGTGCCCTTGAGCATGACCTTGTTGCTGTTACCGAGAGTTTCTTAGATAAGTCTGTTCTGGACTCAGAGCTGACAAGTGAAGGATGGACTGTCCTGCGGCGAGATAGAGAAACTCCATGCGGAGGTGTCCTACTTGCTGCACAATCTCCCGTGATCATGCGACGACGCCACGATTTCGAGACAATTACTGGAGAAGATATGTGGGTCGAATTTACTTGGCACGGCCGTTCTTTTTACGTATGCGTGATTTATATTAAGCCTAGTGCCACAGATAGTGCTTATATGGATTGGTTTTGCAAAACTGAAAGTTTCATTCATAAATTAAAGGGCACAGTGATTATTTTGGGAGACCTGAACCTTAACAGTGCGTCTTTAAATGTAAATAATTATTTCTGTTATTTCATGTCATATTGTAGCCTGTGTGAGAAGAATGTAGTGAAGAATATGCATGGAGGAATGTTAGATGTGGTTCTGGTTCGAGAGAGTGTTGACACGCGAGAAGTGTCCGTTGCTGAAACAGAGGGCATAGTTCATCCCGATAAGTACCACCCCCCACTCGATGTTCAGGTAAATATAAGTATATCTCGTTATTCTGATAGCATAGAGCCTAGTAACGTTGACCCAGTTAAAGACTGGAATTTTAAGAAAATTGACCTTGAACTATTTCATGCCATACTGTCTGATAATTCTTGGGAACCTGTCCTACAAGCTCAAGATGTATGTAATGCTAGTGACATCCTATACAATATTATATATAACGCTTTTGATCTGTGTATGCCTAGGAAGCGGCGATCTAGAGGCGTCAGCAGGCGCTTTCCTGTCTGGTTTTCGTGCGACATTATAAAAGACATTAGGCGGAAGAAAAAACTTCACAAGACTTGGAAACGTACCTACTCTAACGTAGCTTATAGTTCTTTTTCGATACTGAGATCAGACTTAAAACTTCGTATTGAATCCGCCTATCGTGCTTATATCGGTCAAATTGAGAATAATCTGAAACTCAACCCTCGCCAATTTTGGAGCCACATATCAAGTCTCCGATCGAAAGGTGGGTTTGAGCCTACTGTCACATATAAAGGTGCAACATTTTCCGGCATAGAAGCGGCACAAGCATTTGCAAACTTCTTTGCAAGTGTTTTTCTACCTGATGTGCCTCACTTAAACATAGCTTCGATAGGTAACACCAAAAATGTCAATATCGGGCACACTGTTAGCATAACAGAAATCACTACCAAGGACGTCTTCGTTGCTATGGATAAACTGAAATTGCATAGTTCCGTTGGGCCTGACAATATACCACCTTTCATCCTAAAAAATAATAAAACACTATTTTGCAAGCCGTTATGTCATATATATAACCTGGCGATAAGGGAAGGAGTGTACCCGCCTCAATGGAAAATATCAAGAGTTACTCCGATACCCAAAACCATTAATAAATCCGTGGTTGAAGAGCAACGACCTATAGCAAATCTGCCTGCTCCAGGTAAAATATTCGAGAGCATTTTGCATAAGCATATTTACACACAAATAAGTGCATACTTGTGTATGGAGCAGCATGGCTTTACAGCAAAAAAGTCAGTTAACACAAATTTGCTGTCCCTTGTTGATTTCATATCTTCTCGACTCGATAAAGGGTCCCAGGTGGACGTTTTGTATTTCGACTTTCGGAAGGCGTTTGATAGGGTCAACAATGACATATTGCTTGAGAAACTTGCTGCCATGGGCTTTGTGCCGAGACTCCTTCAATTACTTGCAGATTATTTGCGCGACCGCCAGCAGTTTGTCAAGCTTGGCCCATTCGAATCCCGGCCCTATCACACGCGTTCCGGAGTAAGTCAGGGATCCATTCTTGGGCCTCTGTTATTTCTGTTAATGATAAACGATATACCAACAGTATTAAGCCATGCAAGCATGCTGCTCTATGCAGATGACCTTAAGCTTTTTGCAGAAATAAGATCAGAAGCTGACTGTGTAGCGCTGCAGAGTGATGTCAATTCGATCTTGGAATGGAGTATTGCTAATAAATTGGAGTTTAATCCCGTTAAGTGTTTTACAATGTCCTTCTATCGTAAGAAATATCCCATGATATTTGAATATAAGCTGAGTACTAATCCCATTGCCAGGGTTAATACGATGAAGGATCTAGGTGTCACTTTCGATCGGAAGTTAACATTCCATGAGCATATAATTGCACTTGCTAAGGAATCATTTAGGCAACTGGGATTTGTATTACGGAATACACGAGATTTTCACAACCTTCATGTGGTTCGCTTATTATACAGTGCCCTTGTTCGAACTAAGTTAGAAACCAGTGCTTGCGTTTGGAATACGCACGAAGTGACCTACACTCTTGCACTGGAGAAGGTTCAGAAGGCATTTCTGCGATACATGTACAAACGCTATTACGGATACTACCCATACCTGTACCCCACTAAGTTCCTGATGGGGTGTCTTGGTTACAACTCGTTGGAAGTTCGAAGAGCGTATGTCCAGATTGTTACGGCTTGTAAGGTATTTCGTGGGCTAATAGACGCCCCAAACCTGAACAACGAGCTTTGTCGTTTTTTCGTGCCTAATAATTACCTTCGGGGGCGGAAACACAATTTATTTGATGTACCGCTCTCACGCACTGTGGCGCGAGCCCAATCTCCCATTCCGCGAGTCCTTACCGCGCTCAACGCTCTCTTAAACCACAATCCTGAGTGCGATCTGTTTGCGGATGAATGGATGAAAATACTGTCGGAATGTATGAAGTTTTGTGAGCGCGAAGCATGTTAGGATCCTAGATAAGTTATTTGTTATGTATTGTTAATTAGATAGTCCTTTAGTTAATGTGATTGGTGTATACCGTTTTAACTAAAGTAAAATAAATAAATAAATAAATAAATGCTGTGTTGGCAGCATTATGGAACTAATCCCTCTGCTGCCAGCACAATATAACAATCCTCCCCCTCACCAATACTCATATTTGGAGACCTTATTCATCAAGCAGGAATACAACACAAAAATAGTATTACCTACGGACTTCAGGCAGCTCCAAATTCGAACGAGAAACCCGTTATGCCCTACCTATTTTTGCAAATTCGCGTTCCATATAGAGTGTGAAAAGACACCTGTCAAGGTACGAGCGATACCCTTGGTGTCGCCAACGTCCATAGGTGATAGCCACATGCTAGCTTACCACTTAAGTGGTATAAATGATTTTGTGTGAGTTTTATAAGGAGAAGAGTAATTATGAAATACAAAATTTTCGTAAAAAGTGGGGGTGATTTTTGAGATATTGTACAATGTCTATCAACAAAATATTTAAGTGTTTGGATACTATCTACACACCCCTGTCTACCCATTCGGCATAATAACTGGGACAGTAACATTAAGATTTTTAAAGTGGAATTTAAAACATCGGAAAAACACGATTCATTGATCGTCCAAGACATGCCGTCATCGAACCGGATGACGACATAACGGTCCTCCAGGACGCACGACAAAAACGTACGAACACTACACACAACCGACCACTGTTCCGTCCTCGCGAGGCTCGACGCTCGACGCTCGTCGAGGCGAGGCTCGACGCGAATAAGCCGTAATGTTCCCCCCCGACCCCCGCCGCAAACGCCGGCCCGCGCCGAGCCAGACGCGCAAATTCCGTCCCCAAATAATATTTAAATAAAATTACCAGTCCAGCCACGCTACGAGAGACGATACAAAAAAAAAAAAAAAACGATTCATTGATCGAGTTTTTCCGATGTTTTAAATTCCATTACATAGATACAGACCAAGCTAGGAAAATAGTTCTAAAAGGTCAAGAAAACAGACGCGAACACTACCAATCTCTATGCTTTGTTAAAATAGAAGAGACCTCGAACGTCAAATCAACTATTACCTTCCTTACCTTACCTTACCTTAATACTAGCCTTCGTACAGTATCTGGGTTATAGTTAAAATTACTCTGAGTTTCCTTCTGAAATATTCACAACACTACAAAGCGTAACTATACAAGACACGAGTGTATGTAATCAATACTCTTGGGTTTGGAAATAGCTGTTAGAGTTTCCAACTATCTATCAGCTGAAGTGGGAACGATCAGTCCACTTGAAAACGTACATATAGTAATATTATAAAGAGGCAGAGTTTGTCTGTTTCAACCGCAAATCTTAGGAACTTTAAACTCAATTTGTTTAATATTTTTTGCATTATATATCGTGCTACTTTTCATTGGAGACCAAGGTTCTATATAACAAATATAGGTTCTTTATAAATAATATATATGTACATATTATAGAAAAAAAAAATTTGAGTGATGAATACGAGTCGTCACACAAATATCTGCCCTCAGCGGGAATCGAGCCCGCGACCTCAAGTTTTGTAATTAGAATAAAAGAGAATGAAGAAACATGTACGAAACAAATCAAATCAAATCAAAATCTTTTTATTTCACATAGGCCCAGATGGGCACTTATAAAACGTCGAAAAAGAAGCACGGTTCGGGTGGTCGCTTCCATGGAGAAGAACCGGCAAGAAACTCCATGGTTACTCTTTTGAAATCATATAAATCAATAACAATATTTTTTCGTTACAGCAATAGTACCCAAGTATGGGGGAACAACGTAGGCCCGACAATAGGTCGTTGCTTACTATACAAAGCATATATAAAACAAGATAATTATAACAATGTTAGCAAGATCTAAGAATCTACAAAGCCTACAATGTTCTCACATTCACAAATTAGACAAATTAAACAAATTAAACAAGTGACACAAATATTGTCATCAGTACTGTAACTACTTCTGGGCAAGATATGGAATAAATAAAAAAAGTAAAATATTAGATTATTATTCTAAAAAAACCCGAATTGAGAAAAGAACAGATATACAATACGATCGTGAGGCACTTTATTTTGCATACTAATAACGACACGAAAATAAACATATTTTAACCTACAATGAAAATACCGGCCAGTGAATACGAATAAATAGTTAATTAAAGAAATAATTACCTTTTTCAAATGTAGAATCGAACCGAAAGTAAACAAAAAACACGCTATGATAAGATACATTGAACAAACGTTATCAAAGTATATGCCACAGTGTCCTAATTAGATGTAAGTGCCCGTCTTAATGAGCTCATTAGCAAAGCATCCATACTTATTTTTACTTTTAATTTTTTTATTTTATATACATTGTTAACAAATAATATTTTAAAAGAGTACAGCATGAAGTTCTTTTAAAAAGGTGATTCTTTGATTTTCGCAGGAGCGGCAACTCATTAGCGATACTCAGTAGCACAGTAAGATAGTTTGAAGCCTTAGCAATGAAGCGAAGTACATATTTACTGAGATCAAGAATAACACCTTTGCAGTACTAACCAGTATCTCTCCGGTAGGTATAGCACTTTTTGATCGCTTATCTCTTAAGTAGGTATGATGACGGCCTGCTGAAGTCGTTCCTGCTGAGGGCAGATATTTGTGTGATGTACACGAGTATTTGTACCTTAGTCTTGGATGTCATGTGTATATGTGTACATTTATCTATATAAATAAATATATTGTTGTCTAGTAATCATAACACAAGCTTTGCTTAATTTGGGGCTATGTTCCCCCTCCCCAAGGAGCTCATTACTGGAGACCTTATTCACCGCGTAGGAACATAGGGTAACATTCTATAAGGTGGAGGTCCTGCCCCAGTCGGGCAGCTCCAAACTCTAACGGGAAGCTCGTTATGCCCTACCTTCCTCAGTTACGGTCAACACAACATTAACATTTTAGCCATCATATCGATTCGATAGATTTCACTTCACCCCTCTACCACTCAATCACTGCTCAACTCAACTCTTCGGTGGGATGAAAAATAAACAATCCAAACATGCATGCCATCACGCCGAGTCCCTAACGGGGTAGGGCGACAGTGACAATAGAGCGCTAGTTCTCTCTAGACTTACAGCCCAGTTTCGCTTCGTCAACATTTATCAGTCTCTTCATACATGCTCGTAGGTTTCGAGTACTCTTGACGTTCCCGTCCTTGTATAAAAATTGCAAAATGCATTTGTCATTTAATTCGCATGTAATCAGCTGAGCTGCAAAAAGGTTTTCAATTTGAAAGTAGACGCAGACTAAGACAGACGTTAAAACTAGTTTAATTTATTCCAAAAGTCTAGACTGAAATCACTCCGCATTCAAAAATTGAAAATATTCACACGTTTAAACCTCTTATTGTGAAGTCTTCAATTACTAAGCTTTATACAAAAATACTGCACAAAACAATTTACAAGCTTAAATTCCCTATATAAAAGCACTTCTGAGTTTATCACTAAGTCCTTAATTGGTCCAAAAGTGAATTTCAATAAGTTTTTAATGTATCAATATTTAAAGCTGTATTTTGAATAAATAGACGAATCACGGTTCTCAAAATTCAGAGTTCCTTCGTCAAATAACAAAAATGAAACCGTTTGTAGTCTCATCATACTATCTTGTGTATATTCTGAAAATAAGTGAAAGATTAGAAAATATATTTTTTTAGAAATTTGAAAATATATTCAGAAATTAAAAAATATATTTTTGGAAGTATTGTACCAAACATTCTAGGAGACTCAGTAACGGTAGCCACCGCTCAAATTTTGACCGTGAACAAGGCAGCTTAACTTATTAGATTGAGTTATGGAAACGGCCGTGAGCTCAGCTTAATTTTATGTTGATTTGATGATTTCCTATTGTACTAAAATACGTCTAAAACAGTCGTAGCAATTAGTGCTACGAGCGTCGTAGCCACGTAGCAATTATGAGCGTAGCGTGTTTGCTACGAGAATGTGCGGTCTCGACAAAAATCTACAGCTTATACAATATATTTTTGATTAAACAGACACATTTATATGAAAAATGTTATTACTATAGTAGTTTAATGCTTGCACAGACCATGAAGACATATAAAACCCGCTGTGGCCGAGTGTTCCGAGAAGTTGTCTGCAAAACCTGCATACGTCTGGGAAGAAATTCAGAGTCGTGCTTAAGATATTTAAAATATATCTTCGGCGCAAGGTGGTGTGTGTTGGTACTACTTACACACCTCTGCCTGCCCCTTTGGAGACCCATGTAGGATGACGTGAAGGCATTAAAAGGGGACTGTTACAAGATTATTGCTAGTCGCAATTCATTATATTCAATCATCAATACAATCAAGAGACTGATGAATGTGGACGAAGCGAAAGAGGTATGTAAGTCTAGAGAGAACTGGCGCTCTATACTCATTGCCTATACCGTTAGAGACTCGGCGTGATGATATGATGATGATGATCAATACATATAGATAATAGATATATACCACGAATCCTTTGTTAAAAAGCGGTCAAAACTTAAAAGTCTGTCTATTATATAATAATATGTCCTCACGCCTTCCCACAAGGGTCCCCGAAGGGGTAGGCAGAAGTGTATAGGTAATACCCACACACCCACTTTCCGCCAGAGGTATATTAGGTGCCAACGTGACAGATGGCGAGGCCATCGCCGTTACTCAAGCACGACTATACATACGCCTTTGAATTGCTTCTCAGACGTATGCAGGTTTCCTCTCGATGTTTTCCTTCACCCTAAAGCTCGTGGTGTGACTAATCACTGTACTTAAGTTCAGAAAAACTCATTGGTAAGTCTGTCTAGTTTAGAAATATAATTTGTAACCTAAGTAACTGTAAGTACTTACTTAGTAGATGATTATTGTACATGTTTTATTTTCATTCTAAATCAGCTGCATCTATTTAAGTACATGAGGTGTTTACCTATAAGTAATTTTTACACTTTTTTTAATAGATTTTAGTTTGGCATATACAATTGTTGGTGAACCTAATAATATTTTGTTTTTATTCATGTAAAAATTTATTCAGAATAAAATCTACAAATGTTATCCACGTCGCAGGTTGAACATAAAACGTATTTGCAACAAGCTTCGTCATATTTTTATTTTATTTGATGGGAACATCTTCACATTTGGTAAAGATATCTTCACATTTGTGGGGATTTTCGTATATACAGTTACTATCAAGAAGGTTTGAGACGAACAATCTCAGCTCACTACCAATCATTCAAGTAACGCATACATCAATTATAGCGTCGACTCGAACTCGTACGACATTGTACCTACATCAGAAATCATTACTCCTCATGAATATTGCCACCCACTTCTCGCGATCCCTGAATGGCGACCCTTATCATGCAGATAAAACGTCTGCCCACCTGTCACCAACCATTTATAATGGCATACGTACTGCGGTGACATAAAAATGGCTTGGCCATGAAATTGTTTGGGCGAGTTCGATGACATTTTCATCTTGAGTGGTTACGTCGTGTTTTCCGATCTAGTACAAGAATGATGTATTGGGGAACTAGCTTCGCCCGGCGGTATTACCAGCGTAAAATTTTATTTTATTTAATTTTTTTGGAATAAAGAGTTTCCTGAGTGTTATAAAATATATCTTAATGCTGTCCCACAACGGCCCCCGGAAAGGAAAGAGTAGGCAGAGGTATGCAGGTACTTCCAACACGCCCACTCGCCGGAAATATATTTAGCTGCCAACGTGACAAATAGCGATCTATCGATCGAAATAGACCATCGCCGTTTCTCAAGCACACTTGTTGTTGAATTTCTCAAACGTTAGCTTTTGTCTCAATGTTTTCCTTCATCTTAAAGCTCTAGGTGTGACCAAACACTGCACTTATATAGTTATAATCGGTATTCGAGCTTGCAATCTTAATATTTATCCCACTTTTAATCTATCTCTGTGTCGAATTTCATTCAATATCGTTCAGTAGTATTTTCGTGAAAGAGGAACAGACATCCTTGTAGAATTTGAGTTTCATTAAAAACTAAGAGTAAGTTTTAAAGAGACTTGATTAAAACCAGAAAAAAATAAAAGTTGTTCTGTAAACTTGGAAACTACTAAGCTTTTCCTCCGAGGCACGGAAAGTTTTTTTTTACTGTATCCATCTATTGAAACAGTAAGTAAATTTAATGCTTAATATACTTTTTTCTGATAGCTAAGTTAAAACATTTTAAAAGTATATTTTTATATGAATAAGTTTGTTTGTAATATCCTCACGCCTTCCCACAAGGGTCCCCGAAGGGGTAGGCAGAGGTGTATGGGTAATACCCACACACCCACTTCCCGCCAGAGGTATATTAAGTGCCAACGTGACCGATGGCGCGTCCATCGCCGTTACTCAAGCACGACTATACATACGCCTTTGAATTTCTTCTCAGACGTATGCAGGTTTCCTCACGATGTTTTCCTTCATCGTAAAGCTCGTGGTCTGACTAATCACTGTACTTAAATTCAGAAAACTCATTGGTACAGTCGGGATTCGAACTTGCGATCTTTGTGTCGCAGGTAACTGCTCGAACTCTAAGCCGCGGGATACCGGCTTGTGTTAAATATTTTATCTGTAAGTAGTTAGTTATACAACAGTCCTTTGTAAATGTTGTTAATTGTTACAAATACATACATGAGTCTCTAACGGGGTAGGCAGACAGAGTAGACCTCTTTCGCTTTAGTCTTCATCAGTCTCTTTTATATGCCCGCCGGCTTCGAGTACTCCTGAGGGAACGTCAGGAGTACTCGAAGTACTTCCAACCGTGATCTTCCTCTTGTTCTGGTTAATAATAATGTTTGAAATGAGGATAAATATATATATATATTTATCCTATTATATTTATTATTATATATATGTAATATATTCCTACATTTATATATATATTACGATGAAAAACAATAATACACGAATCGTTATCCGCAAAATTTTTCGTCAAATACAAAGACTGTCCTTAAGGCCCATACGTAACCAGATCGAAAGTTCCCAGGATGCCAGCCACGCCAGCTGCCCAAATATGACCAGACCTTGGACCACCTCCTTTGTCTTAGGCTCACTTAAACCTACACAAAGAGTCATGCAAGGCAGTATCCTCTCGAAATTCTCGTTAATCATATTCGTATTCTACATTTTGCATTAAACAGTTGGCTATCTTTACTTGTCATGATTTCGCGCTCCAAAGCTTATACTAACAACTCTACAAATGTTTGAAATCCAATTTGGAACACACGCAGCTCGCTTATAAGAAAATAATTCAGCTATTATTTTAAATCCAATTTCAAATCTTCTCATGCGTTGCGTTCATTTTGCCGTTTAATCGTCAAGTCATTAAGTTTATGCAGCCGTTTTCAATTCCCCGCCTGTATTTACGCAAAGACTTGGTCTTACTCTGATTACGGACTCAACTCTTCTATTTAACGACTGAAGATGGTACTACACTGATGAGTTCTTACGTCTTAGGACTTCAATATTTTTTTTGTTTGGCAAACAACCACTCGGCCACCACGGCTGGTAGCAATATGGATTGCTTTGACTTGTTTTTTTATCTCCTTTTGAGCAATGCCAAGCGTTTCACTGTTAAGCCAAAAGGATTATAAGAGAAACGTCAAGGAAAATATGCGACCGACGTAAGCTTTGTAAACAATAAATTTTGTCAGTTGAAAACCTATGGATATTATTGAGATTATATTTGCGTGTATTTTCAAGTTTTTCAGGTGAAAATTTAACATTCTAGGACAACCTCAGTCACGTGACCATGTCAAGGTTACCCATTCGAGTTTTTCATGAATCACCAGGCCGGCACATTATGAATAATTTAGCTGTTTCACTTTTCAGTATGAAAGTATTTTCAGTTTAATGTAAATTGAGCCTTCGTGAGGTTGTCAATACATCAATAGCGGCTGGTAATAATAGTTCACATGGATATTAAGTACTATTGCCCGCAGTTTACCCGCGTCAAATTCGATTTTTTTTTTAATAACCATACATATAAATCCAGCTAATAATAATAATAATCCATCCAAGTACCAAATTATAATCCAACTTGGCCATTCTGGCGTGAACGTTTCTGCATACATGTTAACACGCCAAATCACTCATGCGGTAGGCAGAGACAGTGGAGCGCCAGATCTTTAGACTTTTAAGCCTCTTTCACTTCATCTACATTAATACCCTTCATATGCTCGCCGGTTTCGAGTACTCATACATGCTCGTATGAAGCGAGTATCCAATGAGAAATATTAATGAGAATCATTTGCCAGTATTAGGCCTCATATTCGTGTAGGCTTACAAGAATCCGAACTCGCTTAAACGATAGCAATATATTTTATCGCGTGAAAAACCTCTATTTTACATGTAATGTACATTAAGCCTTTTACTTTCCCCTTCGAACTGTCAATTTACATATCCCATTTCAGCAAAATCAAATCCAAACAAAGGAAAAACTCTACCGTAAAAATGGCAACAATGGTTCTAGTTTAAGCCTTCTGTAAACAGAATCTACATCCACTCATTCGAGATACAGCATTTTAAGAAAGAGATGCGAGACGTCATACTCTAACGAGTGGGACAGAGACGGAATTCGGTCATACTATATGCGAGATCTCGTAGCCTCGTAGCCACGTAGCTGATGCTACGGCAGTCGTTTCGCATACGCCGTCCGTAGCGCTACGAGTTCGTAGCTCGTCGAGTGCACGGATTGATATAAATTTCGCTTTAACAAATTAATCATGTATTTAAGTGACTTTGGATCGGCGAAGCACGGATTTTTGTGAACTTTGTTATGTAAACAAAAAAGTGGATAAGTTTTTATCAGCTGGTTACCCGACGTATAATACCATTGAGAGAGGTAATGGTACCAGTCTCTTTGGATTTAATGGAGGTAGGTGCGAAGTCTTTTATTTAACTTTCACGCCGACTTCTGCGGCTGAAAAACCAGTATTTGGTTCAATTAATCAATTTTATTACCTGGCTTTTCTCTCAAATAGGCATTTCACGAATCCACCGGCATTAAAGAAATATATATACAATGTAAAATATTCTCAAAACTTTACACTTTAAAGTTTGTTTTAGTTTAAAATTATATATATTTAAACTGAGAATAATTTTAAGACTAATATGAGAAATGGTATTTTTGTGATGACGTAATTGAGTTTTCGTGGTCTAAAAATATATCGCTGCGTATTGCAATATATAGTCATATATCTTCACAACTTCTCACAAGGCACTTCCGAAGTTGTAGGCTCAGGTGTTAGAACACCCTCTTTTCGCTGGTATATAATTTAGGTGCCAACGTGGTAGCTGCATGAATATGTTTATGACCAGATTCTCATTTAAGCAAAGTTATGTCTATACTAAGAGTATCAATCCGAGATACTCTTAGCCTAGAATTTATATTAAAATATATATCTTCACGCCTTTCCGCAAGGGTTCCCGCAGGAGTAGGCAGAGGTGTGTAGGTGTGCGTGTGTACCCACATACCCACATTCCACCGGAGATATATTTTAGATTATTTTATTTATTTTAGATAGATATATTTAGATACATTTCAGATGTATGCAGGTTTCCTCTCGATGTTTTCCTTCACCGTAAAGCTGTGTGAATGATCACCACTCAAGTTAAAAAAGTCATTAGTACAGTCTAGATTCGTACTTGCAATCTTTGTGATCCAGGCAACTACTCTCAGATGATTATGTAACAGACAGAAAATATGCCTAAAGTTATTATTACACTAAATCGCTTTCGCTAATGTTGCCATTAACGGCTCTGAACAAAGGATATATATTTGTTCTGTAACACTAGTTCCAGATTAATTATATTTTTTGCGCGAGGCCGTAATTTCCTCCGGGAATAAGAAGTTTTTATTATCAACACTTATCCTCATTTCGTTAACTAAAGTTTGCAGACTAGGTATATACATAATTTGTATTACTATGACGATAAAATACCAAATAATTATTTCAAACTACATTGTTACAACGTTATTACAATGACGGTTACGTTGACATAATAAGAACACAGCAAGAAAGTATGTGCAAGTTAATGCTGAGGAAGAATACGTTTCAACTACCTAGGTCAAATCGATCGAAAACTTCCAACTACCATTCAAATCAATTGAAAACCAAAGGATAGGAACGTCAAGAAAAGTCGAAACCTGTACGTCGGGTACGTGTGTGATTTTATGTAATAAAAGATAAAATATATCTTTACGCCTTCCCTCAAGGGTTTCCAAAGAACTAGGCAGATGTGCATTGTACCCACCCACTTTTCGCCGAAAATATATTTAAACTTGACAAAAACTTGCTGTCAAGTTGGCACTTAAAATATGGAGAGATAGATAAAATATTTTGCCAAAAACGGAAACGTACCAGGAGACTAGGAGGATAGCAAGATTTATATAGTCGTAAATACTAGACCGCGGGCTGGCTCGATTAGACAACGTGAATTAAGTTTTTATTTAATTTAAGTTTTCTCTTTCGACTTGATCTGAACAACATATTAAAACAGACACATCAAGTGTTACGTTTACTGATATATTAAGTATGTATATATATCTTAAGCTACCCTCTAACTTGAACTATGTTGTTCATTTATACTTGAGTTTAAATGTATTTGTATTTGTGTCATTGGAAGGAAGCTGGTACTTATAGCACAGGGTTTTCCTATTTTAAGTACCAGCTGTACATATTAAAGTTAACAATAGTAATGTAAGTAATACTCAATGCTTCTCAAAGGTGTTACATTTATTCTGTTCAAATTACTTACCCGAGTTATACTGTGATACATTTCATTTTCAGAAAATTTTTGGATGCTAATAAATGAATTTGAATTGAATTTTTAATCTATATATATAAAAATGTTATGTTGGTTTGTGTACGCTTAAAAAACTCAAAAAGTTCTGCACCGATCGAACTGAAATTTTAGCATGATGTATAATCCGCATCAAGGATTGTTTTTATCTATTTTTGCATCAATCACATATCCACAGCGAAGCGTGGCAGGGTACAGCTAGTAATGACATATAATATGTTCGCAGCATATATTAAGTGTTTCACGAGTCCCTTACGTTGAATAAAAGATTTTTGATTTGATTTGCACCGCGCCCTTCTCTGTCGATAACCCTCTGTATAGGATGGCAAAAATATTTTTACTTAAACTATGCCTACCTTGTGAGGGAGGGAGGGATGATGTATAATAAATTGATATACTAAAGGCTAAAGCAGTATTAGAAAGTAAACTGACGGAAATCTAACAAAAGATGCAATGCAATGAGGGGAAAGAACCTGCTACCAGAAAGTACCAAAGAAGGAAGTTGCGTGACTATGCCAAATGGTGGTCAAACGAAAACAACTCTGACGATTTCAACATAAATACAAAGCATTTTATTCGCTTGAAAGCAGTTAATTTAACGTTTAAAATTATGACCGTGTAACAAAAATTTAGTTAATTAATGCGAATTTAACTTTGGTGAGTGAAAGGGTACAGTTAAACAGCTTTATGAATATTTACAAGTTCAACATGTTTTGTTACGTGTTAAGCGACGCATTTAAATGACATTTAAAAGATTTCGTTTGGTTTGAAAAAGGAATCTTGTAAAAATTTGTAAAAGTTTATTCTGCATTATTGTATAATTACACAAAGCCTCTCTTGGGGTTCAGAAGTGAGAGTAGTGTGCCAGTTATTTCTGGAATTACAGACCTATTTCGATTCATCTACATTTATGTATTTTCCAAATATATATTTGACGTTCACAGTCGTATCACACTTGACGTTCCTATTATTAATCATTCAATGATCCAGGTAGTTGAATCGTGGTTGTCGTTTGTCACTTTGTCCAGCCTGCTTTGCACAAGAAGACCTGGTTACAGTCAAGTACTTATCCCTTTAACTGCCGCTCTACCCGGGTATCTACCACGTGAGGTACTCATATTTATTTCAACTCTGTCACAGTAGAGGTCACGAGGTCATTCCGCATAGAAAATACATCCCTCGCACCGAAACGCACGGATATGACTTACAGTTTTGATAACAAAAAAAAACTTGATGACCGAGTGGTTCGAGCTGCCTGCAACACAAAGATTGCAAATTCGAATCCTGAATTTTTATTTCAGAATTTATTATTAATCACACCATAAGCTTTACAGTGAAGGAAAGATCGAAAGGAATTCTATCTATATTGGTATATAACAATAAACATTCAAACAGTTGTGCTTGAGAATCGGCGATGGACTCAACATCTGTCATCAACAACATTAGCTTCTAAAAAATAGGCCTGTTAGTGTGGTTAGTGTGCCGCTATAAAATATAAGTGCCTATTGAAAAATAAAATAACGGGTAAGTTAGTGAAGTAGTTGCGTATTCGCTCAGAAATAAATAAGAATGATTGAAATCTTGTCTAAGCAATAAGAACTCCGTAATAGCTCGTTTAAAAATATGACAGCGACATCTATTGAGACCAGACAAAAACATTTGTTATTAGAATTAACAATTTACCACAACCACAATAATTAGAGCTAACGACCCAAATTAGTAATGTAACCATAAAAAACACCATTGAGTTAAAAACAAAAAAATACTCGTAAAAATGTTGAATTATGGTCACTAATTAGAGAAACACGATTTTGAGGAAATTAAATAAAGGCACAATTGAACAGGTGATTCTCTGGAAGTGGGGCAATTAAGTAGAAGTAAGACATACTTTTTCCTTTTTATTAGGCGTGCCCCGCGGTTTAACATGATTCTAAAGCAGTTGCCTGCGACACAAAGATCGCAAGTTCGAATGCCGACTGTACCAATATGTTGTCATACACCGTCATATGCTATTATTACTATCTTAAGAATATTGTAATTTTTTTATTGTATGTTATATTAAATTTTATATAGTATTATTGTATGTCTATGGGCCTCGTTGCATGAAATAAATAAATAAAAATAAAAAAATTCAATATAAAAAAGAGCCGTGGTGGCCGGGTGGTTTGAGCAGTTGCCTGCGACGCAAAGGACGCAAGTTCGAATCCCGACTGTACCAATCAGTTTTTCTGAACTTAAGTACAGTGATTAGTCACACCACGAGCTTTACGGTGAAGGAAAACATCGAGAGGAAACCTGCATACGTCTGAGAAGAAATTCAAAGGCGTATGTATAGTCGTGCTGGAGTAACGGCGATGGACTCGCCATCTGTAACGTTGGCACCTAATTTACCTCTGGCGGAAAGTGGGTGTGTGGTTATTACCTATACACCTCTGCCTACCCCTTGACCTACCGGGGACCCTTGTGGGAAGGCATGGGGATATATAAAATTATAACAGTAATAATCTCACTTAGTAAATTGCGTAACGATATCAGAATCCGCAATGTAACGCTGTCTTTCTACGTAGATACATTAAGATGTCAACGTGACAGAAAGCGAGTCCATCGCCGTTTGTCAAGCATAGTGCTAGACAAACGGCGATGGACTCGCAATGTATAGACCTTGCATTAGAAGATTTGAATGTAAATTTTATTAGGCATAATAACCAGGAGCCATTTGTCTATCTGCGCCACTAGGCTTATCAGGAACGCCACGAGACATTCCAAGTTGTCTGGAAATTGGCCCAAATTAAACTTTAAAGATAAGATTATTCAACCATTATTCATCCGCTTACACGAAGAAATTACGCCCATTTGGTCGAGAAATTTAGACGTTCAGAATTTGGGACACAGTTACAGATTCATGCTTATATGCATATCATATATGTATATATATGACTAGCTTTTGCCCGCGGCTTCGCCCGTGTGGAGTTCGAAAAATAAGCTTAAGTATTTTCCTGCTAGAATCGGTTCAGCCGCTATGCCGTGAAAGAGCATCATACTTTATAATATTTGAACTTAGAATTTTCGGGATTCAAATGTATCCTGTCCTATTCCTAGGTGTAAGCTATCACCATTTCAACTTTCAGCCAAATCGGTTCAGCCGTTTGGCCGTGAAAGAACCGCAAACATCCAAACATCCAAACTTACAAACTTACTTTCACATTTATAATATTAGTAAGATATGCGACCTGTTCATCATTCTGAGGACAGAATTTTCGTTAGCCCTGATATAGCCCTTATGGCCATCATAGGTGAAAAAAAATGCACGATTTCTTTATGACTCACAAACACAAACATTACACGAACACTGATACAAACTCAAATACTTGACAAGACAACAAATGACAAGACCCTTAAGATCCTTTGATAGAAATATATAATACCAATTTTTATCTGGTCTAGATAACAAAGGGAGATTGTTTTCGTTCCTCAAACGGACAGATATTCATCTCTCGATATTTTATTGCAAACATACAATATTACAAGAGACGTTTTCGTGTTGATCGTATTGATCGCACTTACAATGTTCCAAACACATTGTCATTCCTTTGGGATATAAATACATATATTCTTCTAGTTGAGAAAAGAAGAGCCGTGATGGCCGCGTGGTGTCAGTAGTTGCAAGTTCGAATCCTGTACCAATTATTTTTTCTGCACTTGTACAGTGCTTAGTCACATCACGAGCTTTACGGTAAGGAAAACATTGGGAGGAAACCTGCATACGTCTGAGAACACATTCAAAGGCGTATTTATAGTCGTGCTTGAGTAACAGCGATGGACTGGCCATCTGTCACATTGGCACCTGGTTCTACCTATAAACACACAGTGATGCAGCTCTGGAGCATCTGATAATCAATATTCTTCCTATTAATAGTCTTGTCATATTTTGGAGCTATTTATTTCACTGCATTGTCATTCACAACACCTTATAACTGTAAAAGCCAAATTATCTTTTCCCGAGAATTATTCCCTCTATGAGAGCTTGCAAACATCCCAATCGTCAATTACTGGCTTGAATGAATCAGTCAATTACCAGTTTGCAGTTCTATCACGGATCAATCGAATGTGTTTGTGTGCACGGCCAATAGACATTCATGCTTTGCCGATGTTATCATGACCTGGAATGCATCATAACAATTCAATTAAGATTATAAATGGGAAAGTTTCCTCATGGATGGAAGTGGCGTGAATGAGGGCGTGATTGTAAAGATGAAGAAAGGCATGTTACGTTGGTTTGGACATATAGAAACGATGAGTGATGAAAGATTGACGACACAGATATACAAAGCAAAAGTGTGTACAAGAAGAGGCAGAGGAAGGCCACGTTCCAACTACCTGGATCAAATCGATCGGACGCTCAAGGGCGGGAACGTTAAGAGTACTCGAAACCGACGAGCATGTATGAAGAGACTGATGAATGTGGACGAAGCCAAAGAGGTATGTAAGTCTAGAGAGAACTGGCGCTCTATATACTCTCTGCCGTTAGGGACATGGCGTAATGATTTGTATGTATGTATGTATGTATGTATGTAAGTTTCCTCATTTGTCTAAGAACTACAGAACGGAATTGTATGAAGTTCGGCACAGAGATAGATTATGAATGAGATCCATAGGTATTGTTACGAGCTGGGGTTCGGGATAATTTAATGATAGCCGGTTGTTACACTTAAACGACACTTTATTCTCTAACACAGAATAATTCCGGAGACTTGTACGATAAATCCGTACACTATTACTATAATTCTATTCACTATAACACTGATCACTACAACACAGTACTAGTAAAACACAGTAAACCCTAGGCACTGAAACACTTCTACTCTGTGTACACTACAACACAGTAACAGTAGAACACAGTAAACACTAGGCACTGAAACACTTCACTAACACTGTAACACTCACTATAATCACCGATAGAACACTTGTGATCACTCGCACTGAACTCTACTCCGGAATCAACTGACTGACTAACTAAACTAACTCACTAACTAACTCTGACTAACTGACTCTCTAAACTGACTGACTAAAACTGACTAACTCAACTGACTAAACTAAGTCACTAACTAACTAAATATCTCAACTCACTCACTAAACTAACTCAGACTCTCTAAACTGACTGACTAAAACTGACTACCTGCGCCTTTTTTTTTTTTTTTTTTTTTTTTTTTTTTGTATTGTCTCTCGTAGCGTGAGTTCCGGGAACTTTTGCTACTTAACCGGTCAATGGCGAGACCTAGGCCTCCAGCCAGGCACTTTAGTACTAAGCAACACAGCTAAGGGCACCCCCTGTGGGGTACGAACCTCGGCTTAGGGCGTTGCTGGATCGCGAGCTAGGGAGCTGGGCTGGACTGTAAATTTTATTTATATATTATTTGGGGGCGGGATTTGCGCGTCAGGCTCGGCGCGGGCCGGCGTTTGCGGACGGAACAGTGGTCGGTTTTGTGTAGTGTTGGTATGTTTTTGTCGGGCGTCCTGGAGGACCGTTATGTCGTCATCCGGTTCGATGACGGCGTGTCTTGGACGCCTTATCTTCGAGATAAGGGAAGGAGTGTATCGGGCGGCCGATACGACGAGGGGGTTGGGGTGATTTACAGCAGAATCGAAATGACGTTTGGACAGTTTTTTCAAAAACTGTTTTATAGTGGGGACTTTGAGGTCAACGTGGAGTTGACTATTACGCATGTACCACGGGGCACCTGTGGCTCTCCGGAGAAACCGGCTTTGGAGCACTTGCAGGGGGTTAAGTGTTGACTTGCTAGTGTGTGCGAACACTACACCCGCATATGTCATGATTGGTCGAATGCACGTCGTGTAAATCCTCACCTTGGATTTCAATGAGAGTTTACTTCGCGCATTCAACATGCTGTGAAGTCCACCGAGCGCGAAGGCGGCTCGCGCGCGTACCGCCTTTACGTGGTGACGGAAAGAAAGGCGTTGATCGAGGATCACACCCAGGTATTTGGCTTTTTCTTCCCATGGAATGGGTTTGCCGAAGAGGGTGATGGGGGCTACCCGTGGGCGTTCGAGGCCTTTCCAGAATAGAATGGCTGACTACCTGCGCCCATCGGGTACCGCCTTATATATGGCACCGGCACGATATACTAGATATCGGTGGAAGGTTCTAGACCGCCATTAAGACTTTCGTAGAATCGCTGGTGAATGCATCCGCGGAACAATGGCCGGACGACGTAAACAAGTTGTTTACGTCTTTTCTTAATTGCATCCTTTTGTCTATATTTCCGGCTAAGTGCTGTTGTTTGGCATGGTTTTCACACGGCAAGACCTCCAGAACCTTCCATCGTAACAATATGTTTAATTCCAGATAAAATCTTCGAATTTATTACTAACGCACAGCTAATATTAGAAATGCAAAAGTATGTATGGTTGTTTGTTAGTCGCCAAACGATAGAACAGAATTGTATGAAATTTGGCATAGAGATTTTATATTAGCTGGATTAACACAACTTTAATCAAAATATAAAATCTTATTACAATGTTACGAGACACCAGGAACACGTATTGAACGGCACACAATATAAAACATCTAGAGGAAACCTGCATACGTCTGAGAAGCAATTCAAAGGCGTATGTATAGTCGTGCTTGAGTAACGGCCGTACCTAAAATATATCTCTGGCGGAAAGTGGGTGTGTGGGTACTACTTATACACCTCTGTCTACCCCTTCGGGGACCCTTGTGGGAAGGCGTCAGGATATATATATATATATTCCTTTTTAACATTGATTCCCTTTTATGCAGTAGTAGAAATAGGTATACATTCTCTGCAAGACGATCAATTCATTGCCATGCGGGTTATCATTTAAATATTCGGATGTTGTATAATAAGCTTTTTGAATGAAACGTTTAATGGCAGCCTGAAACTCTTCAGAAGGTAAATCATTTATTTTCTGAGGAGAAAATACATACAAAGCCTAAGCTCCTTCCTGCAACGCTAGCAATCTTTACGCGGTAAGCCGCGAGGTACTGTACCGTAGTTGGCCCACTGGACCGAATAGTCGCCTACAAAACAAATATTACTGGATTGAAGGCCCGACTATACCAACCAATAGATTTTTCTACACCTTTATTCTAGCTGGTACAGGCTGGATTAAAACTTGTAATGCTTGCGTTGCAGCCGACTACTTGTAGCACTCGGCCAACATGGTACTGTAGAATATATTTTTCATGTAATTTGAGTAACGGCGATGGACTCGCCATCTATAACGTTGGCACCTAATATATCTCTGGCGGAAAGTGGGTGTGTGGGTATTACCTACACCTCTGCCTACCCCTTTGGGGACCCTTCAGAGTCACCTTAAATGGTAATAATTACAATAATGAACCGTTTAAAGGACGTTATAATTCGTAACTCTTAGGTATAATATTTAGAGCTAAAAGAAGCGAAAAAACATCGGATGTGGTCCAGAGCCCCATAAAGCAACTTCCTGTTTGTAAAAAATGTCACGCTGGGTTCGTGTGATCCGAAATTTAAAAATGTGTATACGCCCAAGTGAGAAAATACAAAGCGTTGATTCGCTTTCATATTATCGAATGTAAGCATGTCTGGTCGTCCTGTTTTATGGATCTTTAATATCTTCGTCTAAATAATAAATTTATGGACTCCCTGTGTATTGGACATAGGGAGTCCATAAATTTATTTTATATTAAGATGTTTTTTTTAGCTTTATTGCTGGCGAAATTATTATTTATACTTGTTGACAAGATCAGCCAATTTGTGGCCATTGTATTGACCTCAATATTCCATATTGATTGTTAGGTAAGGGATCGGGTTGGTAATGAAACGACAGTAAAAAGGATAATAGGGATATCCCCCAAAGGATAAGCTAGGTTAGGTAAGACATAGACTACATTCTAATTCCGAAAAAATTATTAAATTTTTTAATTTAAATTTTTTATTAAACATTTTCAAAGTTCTTAAATTTTAAAACACAAAGGTTGCTCATTCACGGCAAAATTGGTGAGCCGATTTGGCTGAAAGTTGCAATGGTGATGGCTTATGCCTAGCATTAGGACATAGGATACATTTGAATCCTGAAAAATTCAAAGCTCTAATATATTATAAAGTATGTTGCGGCCGAACCGATTCTAGCAGGAAATATATAAGCTACTTTTTCGAACTCCACGCGGGCGAAGTCGCGGGCATAAGCTAGTATAGATATTAATGGATTGTACAGTAGGTATAACGCCAGTATAGAGTTACAAACGTCTCGCTTCATCCATATCTATTAGTGTTCATAAGGCTTACCGTCCATCTTTGAATTTATTGAAAATGTTCAAACGATCTATATCTATCTATAGGTGTTTTTATTGTATATGTTAAGCATACCGTTAGAAGCATATTTAGAATATTTATCATCTCGCCTTCCAGTGAGGCTCCCCGAAGTGATAGGCAGAGGTGTAACACCCACTTCTCATCGGCAATATGTATATCGGTGCTAACGTGACAGATGGCGAGTCCATCTCCATTTAACATGCGCGAATATCTATCGTCACGTCATCGAATGTCGATGATGGTTGTCGATGTTTTCCTTCACCGTAAAGCTCGTAATATGACTAATCTCTGAAGTTCAGAAAAACTCATTGTAAGAGTCGGGTATTTGAACATACAATCTTTATGTTGCAGGCAACTACTCGAACCACTCGGCCACCGCGATCTTTAGTATCGAGGTCCTTTGTATATTTCTTCTCGTTAATATCCATTAATAGAAATATATAACAGAACTCGTAAACCACTTGCAATATATCAAATTAGATTTCACGCTTGCCCGTCCAATAATATCGCGGGTACCCACTCCGACCTCGCAGTTACACCATAACCCAACTCATTCACACTTGGCTTATTTCGAACATAATAAATCATTCCTTTTTACACACATAACTCACTGGCAAGCCAATGTATACTGTAACACAACGACATAAGGATCAAGCTGTGCGTACAGTATTCTTGTCGAATGATGAGTGTCAAGCCAGAAAATTAATATACTTTCTATTTGATTCGGCGGGTAGACAGTTACATAAGTCGATGTAATATAATGTCAATACACTCGCTGTACCCTCGTTTTCATCTACGTCATATCATCACGCCGAGTCCCCAACGGGGTAGGCAGAGACTATAGAGTGCCAGTTATTTCTAGACTTACATACCTCTTACGCTTCGTCCACATTCATCAGTCTCTTCATACATGCTCGTCGGTTTCGAGTACTCTTCACGTTCCCGTCCTTGAGCGTCCGATCGATTTGATCCAGGTAGCTGGAACGTGACCTTCCTCTGCCTCTTCTCCTTCGTAACATTCCAATGTACTAGAATTATATTATACATTGGAGGTCAAAGTGGCTGAGTGGTTCGAGTAGTTGCCTGCAAGGCAAAGATTGCAAGTTCGATTCCCGACTGTACCAAAGAGTCTGTGAACTTAAGAACAGTGATAAGTCACACTACGGCTTCAGCTTTACGGTGAAGAAAAACATCGAGAGGACATACTTTTGAGGAGATATTCAAACGCGTATAGCCAGGCTTGAGTAACGCCGATGGACTTGCAATCATATTATACATATATCTACATGCCTTCCAAGAAGGGTCCCCGAAGAGGTAGGCAGGGGTATGTAGGTAGTGCCAATACTGCTACTTTCCGCCAGAGATATATTTTAGGTGCTAACATGACAGATGGCGAGTCCCATCGCCGTTAGTCAAGCACGTCTATACATAAGTCACGCCTTAGAATTTTTCGTTATTATTTTTAGCAGATCTTTTTATTAACTTTAATTTTTTATTTAATACGGTTAGGCTCACCGCACAAGAACAGCCACGACCACTCTGCCAAGAGTGTAACGACGAAGAAGAAGAATTATTGTCCGTGGATTGGGGTTTGGTGTCCTGGGAGAGATTTTAACAAACCTCCTTCAGGCACCAGCTATCACAAAGCAGTTTATAAATAGCTTAGTCTTAGTTTTTAGCTTAAGAAACTAAACTTGACATCTTTGTGTTTTAAGTAACTTAACCACTGGTACTTTAGCCACTCGAAAATTATGAGAATAAAAGAAATTATAAATAAATAATAATAATATAATATATAATAATATAATATATCCTCACGCCTTCCCGCAAGGGTCCCCGAAGGGGTAGGCAGAGGTGTATAGGTAATACCCAAACACCCACTTTCCGCCAGAGGTATATTAGGTGCCAACGTGGCGATGGCGAGTCCATCGCCGTTACTCCAGCACAACTATACAAACGCCTTTGAATTTCTTCTCAGACGTATGCAGGTTTCCTCTCGATGTTTTCCTTCACCGTAAAGCTCGTGGTGTGACTAATCACTGTACTTAAGTTCAGAAAAAAACTCATTGGTACAGTCGGGATTCGAACTTGCGACCTTTGCGTCGCAGGCAACTGCTCGAACCACTCGACCACCATGGCTTCACAATTGGATGATACCTGATAGGTGGCGCTGCGATCGTGTTTCAGGGAATTTTACTTTTTCACCCGGGGAAGCTGGGCGGGAGAGCTAGTAAAGACAAGCATGTCTCAGAAATAGTATATAATTAACAATTCTAAATTCCCAAACGGAAGCCGTTAACAATTTCCTTCGTGAATAATTGCTCATTATCCGTTTAAGTTTCATTAAATATTCAACGGAGATTAATTCAAATGTTATTCACACCTAATTAAGTGAATTGTACGCTCATAATTCAAGATAATTGTTAACAGTCAGTATTTACGAGTATGGTCGATTCAAACGCTTTTGCGACGTAAGATACTCTGTTCAATAAACAGGAGGTAAAATAAACTCGCCGTGGTGAGTAGTTCGACTAATTGCCTGCGACGCAATGATTGCTAGTCCAAACCCCTTTACTATACAGTACTGTACTGTACTTACAAATTGTATCTATTGGTGGCTCCTGATTGATCACGCCACAAACGTCACAGTGAAGAAAACGTCAAGATTAAACCTGCATACGTTTGAGAAGCAATTCAATGATCCTTGTGGAACGTTATGTTCGTCGAAATTTATAAAAATGATCATACATAATTACATATATCCCGCGTGCTGTAAATATCGTGAGAAAATTCGCATACGTCTTTGAAGAAAATCAAACACATTTGTTCAATGGAGCCTGCGATTCCGTGAGATACTTGCTAGCTGTGATGTCGCCACATAAATTTATAACCAGAAACGTGGGAGCTATTACTACAACTCTGCCTACAACCACTTTGGGCATCTTTGTGATAGTCCTTAAGATCTCATAACAATAATTACCAATATTAACAAAAAACAGTTGTATAAATAACTACTTAATATATAGTAACTAACTACTAATTATGAAATATTTTAGGTCCAATATTTTATCTGTAAGTAATTAGTCGTTAAGATTAATTTCTTTCAAAATTTACATAAGCATAAGCACTTATAAAACGTTGAAAAAGGTGCACGGTTCGGGTTGGTCGTTTCCATGGAGAAAAACCGGACAGAACCTCCATGGTTACTCTTTTCAAATCATTTGATGTACGATCTTCACCTCAACCACATTCATACACACGCATACACACTAGGAACTCTGTAACATCTCTTTCTAGAGATGAATGTTAATGTCTGCGACAAAAGTTTTATACTACTACTGCAGGCATTATCACACATTTATATCATATCAAGTCTGTCTATTAGAAGAGCTTGTAGAAAACCACGTTCAAACTACCTAGATCATATCAGATGAGTACGCAAGGATGGGAGCGCCAAGAGAACTTTAAGCCGGCGAGTATGTATGAAGAGAGTAGTGAATGAGAATGAAGCAAAATACTATGTACGTCTAGAGAGAACTGGCGCTCTCTGCCTACATACATACATATCATCACGCCAAGTCCCTAACGGGGTAGGCAGAGAGTATAGAGCGCCAGTTCTCTCTAGACTTACATACCTCTTTCGCTTCGTCCACATTCATCAGTCTCTTCATACATGCTCGTCGGTTTCGAGTACTCTTAACGTTCCCGTCCTTGAGAGTCCGATCTATTTGATCCAGGTAGTTGGAACGTGGCCTTCCTCTGCCTCTTCTTGCACACACTATTGCTTCGTATATCTGTTTCGTCAATCTTTCTTCACTCATCCTTTCTATGTGTCCAAACCAACGTAACATGCCTTTCTTCATCTTTACAATCACGCCCTCATTCACGCCAGTTGATTTGCGAATCTCTTCAATGCGGATTCGATCTAATATCGTTACGCCGCACATTGCATTCAAGCTATTTTCATACTTCCTCTGACATACCCAGGGTAGGCTCTCTGCCTACCCCGATGATATGTGTATGGTGTGTGTGTGAAAGTGTGTGAGTGTGTGTAATTTATAGCAAGATGTGAGTTAAACATTAGTGTTATATCCTCACGCCTTCCCACAAGGGTCCCCGAAGGGGTAGGCAGAGGTGTATAGGTAATACCCACACACCTACTTTCCGCCAGAGGTATATTAGGTGCCAACGTGACAGATGGCGAGTCCATCGCCGTTACTCCAGCACAACTATACATACACCTTTGAATTTCTTCTCAGACGTATGCAGGTTTCCTCTCGATGTTTTCCTTCACCGTAAAGCTCGTGGTATGACTAATCACTGTACTTAAGTTCAGAAAAAACTCATTGGTACAGTCGGGATTGGAACTTGCGACCTTTGCGTCGCAGGCAACTGCTCGAACCACTCGGCCACCACGGCTTACATTAGTGTTATTATTGCAAAAGGTTCACAGTATTGTTAAAGCTAAGGTTTGGAGTCCTCTTATGTCATACAAACTGATCAATAAACGGCACGCCATTTGACTAGAAAAATTCACCATCATTGATGAATCCACGATGTAAACATTAACTTAATTTTATCAATGGCAACGATAAAATGAATAGTATCGCTATTCATTTTATCGTTGCCATTGATAAAATCCACGATATAAACAAACTAAAATATACAATATTTTATCGTTACCTAGGCCTTAAGACTAGAAACATCGCATGATCCTAAAGCGCTGGTTTAGAAAATATTAAAGTAGTGGTTTGTTGGCAAATATTTGTGTTATGAACACTATTTGTACCGGAGTATGTGTATTTATGTATATATCTATCTATATAAGTAAATATGTCGTTGTCTAGTTACCATCTTAGTTCAATCATCATCATCATCATCATATCATCACGCCGAGTCCCTAACGGGGTAGGCAGAGAATATAGAGCGACAGTTCTCTCCAGACTTACATACCTCTGTTTCGCTTCGTACACATTCACCAGTCTCTTCATACATGCTCGTCGATTTCCAGTTCTCTTGACGTTCCCGTCCTTGAGCGTTTGATCGTACAAGCTTTGCTTAATTTGGGACTATGTCAATTTATTGGTCATGTCAATATATAGTGGAATTATCCTCAGGTATTTATCTATTTTCATTCCCATTAAATTTAAGAGCCTCTTATTGGCATTTCTGGTCTCATCTCTGGTCAGTCTCATCCATTTGCTTTTGTCCAGCGTAACCTCTTTGACCTAATTATACGTCATGAAAGACTCTACTCTTTGTTCTGACTCATGTATGTCAATCTTAGTCTTCCCCTTCCTCTCTCCTTTTCCATCTAAGATTTCTAAATAAGCTGTCATGTCCTTTAATGTGGCCTGCAATCTTGCCAATTATCTATCACTGTGCCATATTTCATCCAATTCCGTCGGCTGTTTTGGTGCAATTCAGTAACAACCTCACAAGCTTTGCCATTAATAATATTAGGACTAGTAAATAAGCAAATGTTGCTTCCAAGTGTTTGCTTCCACGCGGACCGAAGTATTCTGAGTACTCTCGTGCTCTTTGCTCCCTCTTCAGTAGCTAAGAGCCTTATTTGCTTTCAGTCTGTGACACAGTAAGTACTGCTCCGTAACTAGGACGAAGCTTTGAAATATTCATCAGTAGGTTTGCTAAGGATTAGAGCAGGTACGTTTCGGACTTTTCGACCGTTTTATATAGCCGTGGTGGCCGAGTGGTTCGAGCAGTTGCCTGCGACGCAAAGTTCGCAAGTTCGAATCCCGACTGTACCAATGTTTTTCTGAACTTAAGTACAGTGATTAGTCACACCACGACCTTTACGGCGAAGGAAAACATCGAGAGGAAACCTACATACGTCTGAGAAGAAATTCAAAGGCGTATGTACAGTCTACCCCTTCGGGGACCCTTGGTGGAAGGCGTGAGGATATATTTTTTTTATATATATATACTAGTAGTATCTATCATAGCGCCTACTATCGGGTCCAATTGTGAATCTAAGCTATTCTCGAATCCACCTGAAGACACACAGAAAATATGATACTTACATTCAGAAAACTCATTGGTACAGTCGGAATTCGAACTTGCAATCTTTGTGTTACACGCAACTAAAACCACTCGGCCACCACGGCTAAAAATAAGTTTCCTACATTAAAAAGGATGATATCTGTCTCATCATTACGCCTAGGCCCACTGGTAAGCAGGGAGAGTAGAGCGCCAGTTTTTCAAACCAACAGTCCTTCGCTGCATATATATATATATATTTTTTTTTTTTGACATGGTCTACAATTCTATTTTAAGGGTTGATTAAAAGCCACTGGCTTGGTAAGGGCCGTCGCTTCAAGGGACGGGGGGTTCGGTTCATTTACATACATGCTCGCCGGTTTCGAGCACACTTAACGTCCCATCCTTGAGTGTTAGATCTATTTGATCAAATTTGCTGGTTCTTTTGTCCCATCTTTTGTAATGTATACATATTTTGTTATTATTTCTTCAGTCATCTTTTGAATGTATCCAAACGTAGCGTACCTTTCTTCATCTTTATAATTACAACCTCATTCAGATGTTTCGTTTTTCTCTTGTTAACAATTCAGCATCACGCCGGACGCTAACTTGTTTCCTTTTGCTTGCAACTCATAGGCTTCTCAGTAAGTCTAGAGAGAACGGGCGCTCCTCAGTCCCTGCCTACCTCATAAGAGACGGCGTGATGTTCAATTGTTAACAAGGCGAATCCTACATGTATTACCGGCCATTACAGCAAGCCACCCAAGTGGTATAAAAAAAAAAAGTTATGAAATGGGAGTCGGCATTCATTGTCACTGATTTAGTCAAATTTAAATAGTTCTGACTAATTGCGTCAGACAAAATTCAGACAATTTTCCATTCATTAAAACGGAAGTGTAATTAAATTATTGCTATATCGTTTTATATTCGGAGTCAATGAGATTGATGAGGAATCTGGCGTCGTTTTTCAAGCAATGTTTTTTTTTCTCAAAATCTCTTTATAAAATGTTCGAAATCCGTGATCACCAGTGCTGGCTCTGGTAAATCAAATACAAACGATATTTTACAGAGTGTGACGACACGTTTAATTTACAATAACAATAATTAACAATATTTTACAAAAAACAGTTGATAGCTAACTACTTACAGATTGGTAACTTTAGTTTATATTAAATATGTGACGTTCAATAAGTGTTCCCTGTGTCCCTTACGTTGAATAAAATATTTTGATTTAGATTTTTGTACAGTCCATCGCCGTTACGCAAGCACGAGTATACATAAGCCTTTGAATTTCTTCTCAAACATCATCAGCTTTCCTCTCAATGTTTTCCTTCACCGTAAAGCTAGTGGTGTCAGCAATCACTGTACTTCAGAAAAACTCATTGATTCAGTCGGGATTCAAACTTGCAATCTTTGTGTCTTATGCAACTACTCGGACCACTCGGCTCGCGACATAAGGCTCAAAATTATAAATTTCAACATTAAAATATATGCATAGACAAAATCGATTCAGACTGAAACTAAGCAATGTAATCTAAAATCTGACATTTCCTATGTACTTATATCAAGAACTATTTTAAAAGGATCAAAAATCTTCTATAGCGCGCCACATTTTCCTAGCCTACTAAAAACCCTGGCTACTACGTCAGCGGCTCACGCCATGGCTGCCCTTGGACCTTGATTGCAGGCCTCGATGGGGCCACGGCCTTTATATTGATTTCTTTGATGGCTCTTTAATAGGCTACTATTATTTACTCAGTCGATGTCACCCTTGAGTTCTCGCTCAACTTTAACTATTTATGTAGCCTTTCTATCATTATGAGTATGATACTACCATCGCCTGGTCTAGTGGTGGTAAATAGAGCTCCTGACTGCGAAATGTGGTCGCGGGTTCGATTCCCGCTGAGGACAGTAATTTATGTGATGAGCACGAAGAACGAGTATTTGTACCTTAGTCTTGAATGTCCTTTGTATTAATGTATATACATATATATATATCTACATAAGTAAATATATTGTTGTCTAGTTACCATAACACAAGCTTTACATAATTTGGGGCTAGGTTAAATTGTGTGGAATTGTCCCAAGGTATTTCTTTATTTATTTACTAGCAACTGTTTTATATAACTAGAGATGCAAACAAATATGCACTTCGTCTAATGGACGCTTGTAACACCAGTGGTATCGTTTGCATATTGCCGACCTTGCAAACATCGTTTCATACCCTTCGTGAGAAACTTCAAGCTGTTCCCTCTAGGAAAAACCTCCACGGAGAATTAACTCCACAGCCTAAGCGTTTGCGGAAGGAACCTTATTTGAAACCACTTAGTGCGATGCCCCGTCAACGCCCAAGGGAATACTGAAATTTAAATAGTAAAAATTTCACACACTACATACATACATATAATCACGCCTCTTTCCCGTAGGGGTAGGCAGAGACCACTTCTTTCCACTTGCTACGATCCTTACATACTTGTTTCGCTTCGTCCACTTACATTATTCCCTTCATACATGCTCTTCGGTACTCCTGACCTGGCCTTTTTTCGAGACGTCCCTGATTTGGTCTGGAAACGTCCGCCTAGGTCTACCCCTTCCAACACTTTCATTTACACTCACCTTATACACTCTTTTCGTCAATCGCTCTTCATTCATTCTATCGACATGGCCAAGCATCTCAGCATACCTTTCTAATTTTTTGTCTCTACATCTTCTTTCTACTAACTCCACGGTGAAGGAATTTTACTTACGTTTGAGAAGAAATTCAAAGACATTGATAAATTGGTACCTTAAATGCGACCGACTTGTCATGTAGTATTTTTTTTGTGTTGTGTTCCTACGTGGTGAATAAGGTTTCCAGTAATGAGCTCCTTGGGGAGGGGGGAGGATTGTTATATTGTGTTGGCAACCGAGGGATTAGACCTATTATGTTGCCAACACAGTATAACTCTCTGAACACAGAGTGGCAACGCGCAAGTGATACTTAGGTATCGTGATCGTAAATAGGCTACCGTAACCGTTTCCCATCAGGTGGGCCGTATGCTTGTTTGCCACTCTTGCTGTATAAAAAAAATGTAGGCGAACACCTTTCTAGGGGATCTTTAAGGGAAGGCGCGAATATACATTTTCAAGTACCCGATGACAAAGCCAATCAACCGGCTGAAGTAATTGTATAATTTGTTATAAATTGGAACATACGTATGTATATAGGGGCAACAAGGGACCAATCGGTTTGGTTTTACCCGTGGCATGAACGCAACCTTTGTCAAAATGCCGGCTGCTCGTTACCGACTGACCACAAATTACTTGGATTTTGTCTCTAGAGCTTGTTTACTGATGTACGGTTTATATGTTTTGCCGGCAACTGGCGTTAGACAACTTCTGTTAAGCTAGATTAGATCGTATATCCACCATGTAAGGCACACAGTCGGTGTACTAATCTCTTCAAGTCGTTCGCTCCGAGTACATACACACATACATACATATCATCACGCCGAGTAGGCAGAGAGTATAGAGCGCCAGTTCTCTCTAGACTTACATACCTCTTTCGCTTCGTCCACATTAATCAGTCACTTCATACATGCTCGTCGGTTTTGAGTACTCTTGACATTCCCGTCCTTGAGCGTTCGATCGATTTGATCCAGGTAGTTGTAACCATCTAATTATCTGTACTTTTATATTAAGAAATAGCTCATTGGTTTGATTTATATACAATTATTTATTATCATTCCCCTTATATCTAAGTCATAATTTGAATTATTACACATTACACTCTCGGCGACAATGTTATAATTATTGATCTATTATAGATAAGAATATCATAACAATATTCCTTAGGTGAATGTTGAAAAGAGTCAGTTTGTTCTTCGATAAAATACCACATAGTATGGACCTAACCAATTTTGGTCAATATTTACTAGCCGTGAAATGGCTCGCACAGTTACGGGATCTTTTGCATGCATAATGGAATGGAATTATCTCAGCAACCGCAGGTGTGCTAAGGCTGTTATCCCATACCACTATGTAGAGTTACGTCAAACGCCTTTCCCCAAATTATATATATTGCGATAGGCTCTCATAAATACAACGACCCGCAATTTGCATATTAATATGTTAAAATAGAAAGCAATAGAAAGGCCAAAGAAGATGTTTGATGGTCTGTCTCACTCTCTACTCGAATACTCTCATCTATACATATAAACAAAATTGTAGTGTCTCTTTGTTATATTAAAACAACCGCTTTTTACTTAATGCTTGTGGATGTATATACACGGTACATATACCTAGAATTTTATTTTTATTTTTGTCTTTCTTTTGTTCCGGCTAATCTCTAAAACGGCTGGACGGATTTTGATGGGACTTTCACTAGCAGTAAACTGATGTAGCCGAAGAAGGAGTAACTACTTTTTTTAAAACTGAAAAATATGATACTAACGGATGAAGTCGCGGACATAGCTAGTACATTATAGTTATAGTTTAAAAGGGCGCACATGAAAGGTTCAGGATCAACCTTCAGCTGCACCTGCGCAGTAATATTAAAATATCACAGAACTTGACTAGTCTTTGAAAATTCATACATAAATAATGCAAAGCTATTGAAAAGCTGCAATATCGATTCAGATGCCAAGGCGACTGAAGCCTTGATTTAAAAATATTTATTTCAAGGAATATTAGGATTTGCGTGTAACAATGCTACTTAGTAACAAGCGATTCTAGTCGGATAAAAAATGTCCCGTCCCTTAAAATTCGATACCTGCAAGTCGTCACGCCGACACCCCCACGCAGGCAGGGACAGGAGAGTGCCATCTCTTGAATTACAGACCATTCTGAAAAAGTCTCTGGATATATCACAGTAGCACTAACATTACTGGCGGTAAAAAAACCAACTGCTTACCATCAGCCGGACCGCATGCTTGTATGTCCTCTTGGGTAAATCAGGCACTGTTTTCAAAGATTTTTGAGAAGCGGTTTTTTTTAATATCCTTTCTTGCCATTATGTTAAAAGATAAAAATAAATTATAGTTAGTAAGTAGTTAGTTTCAACTGTTCTTTGTAAATATTGTTATTATGCATATATATTATAAAATTACATGGTTGACATAACATGAAAAACTTACTTACTACTAAAAAGAAGAAAAATAAATAAATAATAATAATAATAATAATAATAATATTGTTATTTGTTGTTATTGTAAATAAATGAAATATTTAATTATAGTTAAAAAACTAAAAAATACGCTTTTCATAGAAAATCCAACTAAAGACTAGAAAAAAATATTCAAGTTGTTTTGATTTAGATTAGATTGACAGCGTAAATATGTCAATACTGTCATAACCAAAGACTACTATTTAATACTTGAAAGTCATAACTTGTAAAGCGGAGTGCGTTCAGAAACACTATGATGCTACTTTCGATTTAATATTAACACGGTTTTATTTTTATATTAATTTATCTTAGACGCCATCGCTAATTCTGATTATCCTATTATGGATTGTCATCGGACTTTGAAAAGTATGCAAAATTTCGATTTAGTCCGACGTTTTTAAGGATATCAAAATCATGTTCAAAGTTTCCGTTACATACTAACATACATATGAAGCTAATAAAAGCATGTTAATAATAATAATAATTAATTGTAATTAAATAAAAGTGATTAGTCACACCACGAGCTGAACGGTGAAGGAAAACATCGAGAGGAAACCTGCATACGTCTGAGAAGAAATTCAAAGGCGTATGTATAGTCGTGCTGGAGTCGTGCACGTTGGCACCTAATATACCTCTGGCGGAAAGTGGGTGTGTGGGTATTACCTATACACCTCTGCCTACCCCTTCGGGGAGCCTTGATGGAAGGCGTGAGGATATCTATACTAATATTATAAAGCTGAAGAGTTTGTTTGTTTGTTTGAACGCGCTAATCTCAGGAACTACTGGTTGGAATTGAAAAATTCTTTTTGTGTTGGATAGTCCATGATTCTAGAAAGGCTTTAGGCTATATAAAATATAAATAAATAATAGTTAATATTAAAAAAATCTCTGAAAACTGAGTGTGCGAAAGAGACAGACAACAAGATTCTGAGACGTTTTCAATATATTCACAAATACTCTGTCAGAGTGACGTGTAAATATTGACGGTAAAGGTGCGTTCCACTAAGCGCCCACAACAATGAAAATTCTCCTATACCCAATCGATCCACATAACGACCGCGGTCGTTGTGGTCGCGGCGAAAACGTCAATTATAATGTCATAACTTACGCTCACGACGACCCATCTAAAAAGGTGGGTCGAAGTGATCGTTGAATCGAAGAAAATTTGCGTCATTTTCAAAACTCAAAGCATATAAAATGGCGACTGTACCTCTTACCAAATATCCAAGTGTCGCAAGACATTTTAATTCCATTTGAACGTAAATTAATTTAAAACACCAATAATATTAAATATAAAAAAAACATTATATTTTTTTTCAATATAAATCTATTTAAATTAATCAAGTTTATTTTCAAGGCTTACAGATTATAAACTAACATCTTAAATCTTTTGCTTTTTTTTTACTAACTCGCCGTTTGTATTATTTACCTGCACGCTCAAAACGCTCTGTAATCCATTCCATTTGAGGTTACGACAGTAACGCTTGATGTAACGCACAAGCAAACTGTGGTCGTGAGCGTGATCATTGTGAACGCTTAGTGGAACGCACCCTATATATAGCTAGACTGACATTTCATTCAAGTCCTGGCTGGAGGCCTAGGTCTCGCCATTGACCGGTTAAGTAGCAAAAGTTCCCGGAACTCACGCTACGAGAGACAATACAAAAAAAGAAAAAAAAAAAAATTCATTCAAGTAGTAGTTTGGACAAACCTCAAATTACAGTTTCTTTCATAACAACAAAAGCAAAAAGATGTTTGTTGTGTTTTAGTGTGAGTTTCATAATTAATCGTCGTATTTTATTAGTAATACCACCCGTAAGGCGTCAAAATATCCGTTGGCGCACACCAGTTCGATCGCAGTGTAACGCAAGTCCTATTCAATCGCAGTGTAACGCAAGCCCAGTTCAATCTTCGAGCCAATGAGACTGAAGAACAGCGTAGGCAATGGTAAATACAAATTTCTCCAGATTTATTTCCTGGGGAATTCTGAAGAAGAAGTAAATGAACGCTGTTCGCAGATATCATTTAGCAGTTACAACAACTTTTGCACGAACATAATCAGTTGATCCAATTGTTCAAAACTGTCTTACAAGTAATGTGATGCCATCGGACAACCAGAAAATAGTGATCACAGCAGACAAGCGGACATGTCATGAGAGAGGCATCAATGCACCAATGTTAAATGATGTTACCTTAATCGTGATTGGGGAGAATATGGAGTCTCGCGATATTGTAATGTAACCAAGAAATGATGCCATCATCCTTCAGCGTATTAGGGCAAATTCTCACCTCTTATCAAAATAATCTAATATCCATGTAACAATAAACGAATATAAACTACACCTAAACAATACTTTTAATGCCTAACTTTTTAACATAATAGTAATGTTTCAAACTACTTAACCCTTTCGTTAACAAGTCAGCAGGCATTTCAGTAGTTGGCAAATTGCCTTGGCATTGAAATTTTGACATTGAAAAAATGCCATTGCCATGTACTCAGCCTCAGTACTGGACAATGCCACTGTCGGTTGTTTTCTGCATTCATATGATATTACAGTACCAGACAATTTAAAACAGAAACCTGTATAAGACCTCCTGTCAATAGTATTTGATGTCCAATCTGAGTCTACAAATCCTTCTAAGTTTTTATTATCATTTGTAAACATTAAACCATAAGATTTTGTTTTATTTAAATATTCTAACACTCTCTTTGCGTTTTTCCAGTGAACTGCAGTAAAACAATTGTTAAATTGGCTTAAATAGCTGACACTGTAACTGATATCTGGGTGTGTAAGTATAGACAAATACATAAGACTTCCTATCAGTTGCTGATAAGGATATTATTTACAAACATTTTCTGACTTATCCAACTTCAAATTACATTCAATAGGAGTATCAACAACATTACAGTTTGACATCTTAAACTTATTTAAAATATGTTCGACAAAATGCTCCTGATCTAATGATATACAACCATTTTTATATACTTTTACTCTCATACCTAAGCATTCTTTCACTTGCCCTGAATCTTTAGTTTTGAAATTAGACATTAAAACTATGTTTCAGTTCATCTGTCAATGCCTTGCTACTGGAAAATATGAAAAAATCTTCGACAAACACAGTTTTTAAAATTTGTTCCTTATTTACCTTTTACTATATAAACATGGTTCCAATTTAGACTTAATATAACCCTGGCTTAACAAACAATCATCTACTCTCTTATTCCACTGCCTTGCTGATTGTTTAAGTCCATAAATTGCACTTTTTAGTTTGAGTACACTGTTACTCTGACATTCTAAATTAGGTGGTACTTGCATGTATACTGTTTCATCAAGGTACCTAGCCATTTAAAAATGCAGTGTTAACATCAAGATGAGTAATTTCTAAATTTAACTTTACACTTAAAGAAAATAACATTCTCAAAGTTGAGTGTGTTAATACAGGTGAATATGTTTCTTTATAGTCCACACCTTCTACTTGGGTAGAGCCCTTAGTGACTAAACAAGCCCTATATCTCACTTTATTATCACTTTAAAACTTTCTTTTGAAAACCCAAATTTTAAATTCTTTTCACAAATTCTAGAGCAAGTGAATGAATTTGTATATCTAGGAAGCATGTTCACACGAGATGGAAAGTATGAAAAAGATATTGAAAGAAGGCTAACTGCCGGTATTAAGGTGATGTCGTGTCGTGTCGTGATGGGGCCATGTCGGTTTTGATGGCCAGCAACGGTTGCTGTCCACAGCGTGATATTTGTGCCTACTTTATTGTATGGCAGCGAACCCTGGGTATTTCAGAGGAACTATGAAGATAGCTTAAATGCAGCTGAGATGCGATATCAGCTGCGAAAAACGTGCGAAAATCTTAGTTCGAGTCCGGAATCAAGAGATTCGCAAATCAACTGGCGTGAATCAGGGCGAGATTGAAAGGATGAAGAAAGGCATGCTACGCTGACTTGGACATATAGTAAGGTTGAGTGAAGAAAGATTGACGATACAGATATACAAAGCAAAAGTGTGTGCAAGAAGACGCAGAGGAAGGCCACGTTCCAACTACCTGGATCAAATCGATCGGACGCTCAAGGACGGGAACGAAAAGAGTACTCGAAACCGACGATCATGTATGAAGAGACTGATGAATGTGGACGAAGCAAAAGAAGTATAAAGTCTAGAGAGAACTGGCGCTTTATACTCCCTGCCTACCCCCTTAGGGACTTGGTGTGATGATATGTATGTATGTAAATTATCACCCATGCGAAGCTGGGCGGGTCAGCTAGTATATTATATAAATTATAACTTATCTTTCTGTCAGTTAAGATTTGAAAATACTTATATATTTGAAATTAATATTTTTTTTCAAATATGAAGTAAGCCCATAACCTGGCCTGGTTTTTGCTGTCCTTGAAATATCCTATGTATACAGTATCCTATGTTATCCTATTAATCCAGTTGATAAACCACCTCAGTGCCAAATTTCATCCAATATCGTTCAGTGGTTTTCAGAACAAACATCCGCACTAACTTTGGCATTTATAATATGACTAAGTAGGGTTCTGAACTTAAGTACAGTAGCCACCAATAATGAACAATAAGACATGTTGAAATACTAACACCATTTGTTCGACTCTAACGAAATATATTAAACTTATCCTGCTCACGCGACTCAGGGATCCATTAACGAAGTCTCTTAAATTGCTTAAGTTCCATCACAGGCATTTAAACTAATTACGCGCATTAATTGACTGCTATTACAGACGGTAATTGAAAAATGTACTTCTATAGTTCTTATCAAGAGTGTGAAAGGGATAGCTATATAGACATCATATACGTTCAGACGCCCGTCAGGTCTAGTGGTCAGCGCTCCTGTCTGCGAAGCTTGAGGTCGGGGTTTCAATTCTTCCCTTTCACGCAAAAAATACTAAACAGAATCAGATGAAATTTGGCGAAGAGATAGATTATTAGCTGAACTAAATATTAGACGCTAGATTTTCTCTAGAAAAAAAATTACGCAGACTTAAAACAGATTTACCCGGGTGAAATCGCGCGGCAAGGCAGTAGTTAAGACCTTGGTTGTATTACTGCGAGCTTAGATGTTGTTCATGCCTCTCCCTCGCCTCCCCCGATAAGGATCCCCTTGACGGATTAGGCAGAGGTGGGACTCACACACCTTCATTCCGCCAGAGAAACATTTTAGGTGCCAACGTGACAGATGGCGAGTCAATCGCCGTTACTCAAGCACGACTATACGCCTTTGAATTTCCTCTCAAATATATGCAGGTTTCTTTTCCATGTTTTTCTTCACCGTAAGGCTCGTGGTGTGCCTAATCACTGTACTTAAAGGAATGAAAACTCATTGGTACAACAACTCCAACCACGCGGCCACCACGGCACATGTTGTTAAATAAATTAATTAATATCTACAGTCATATTATAAAGAGCTTGTTTGCTTGTGTGTTTGAACGCATCAATCTTAGGAATTATTAAAAAGATTTGAAAAATATATTTATGAACCCGTAATCGTTGGTTGAGGAAGGCTATAATATTTATTGGTTATTATATTACCCCAAGGGGAGCAGTAAAATTTGATGGGTTAAGCCTCGGGGAAGTTAAGAAGGTTGGACGCCGTTTCTCATAAGTATTTCATACAAGATTATAAGGATTAGAGCCGTGGTAGCCAAATGGTTCGGTTAGTTGCCTGCGACACAAAGATTGCAAGTTCGAATCCCGATTGTACCAACGAGTTTTTCTGAACTTAAGTTTTTTTTTTTTTTTTTTTTTTTTTTTTATACAACAAGAGTGGCAAACAAGCATACGGCCCACCTGATGGGAAACGGTTACCGCCGTAGCCTATTTACGCTCACGATACCGAAGTATAACTTGCGCGTTGTCACTCGGAGTTGTGTTGGTGTTCGTGAGAGTTATAGTGTGTTGGCAGCATAATGGGTTTAATCCCTCTGCTTCCAACACAATGTAACAATCCTCCCCCCTCCCCAAGGAGCTCATTAGTCACGCCACGAGCTTTACGATGAAGGAAAACGTCGAGAGGAAACCTGCATACGTTTGAGAAGAATTTCAAAGTATGTATTGTCGTGCTTGAGCAACGGCGATGGATCGCCATCTGACACGTTGGCACCTAAAACATATTGCTGGACGAAAGTGGGTGTGCGGCATCTACATATGCACCTCTGCCTACCCCTTCGGGGACCCTTGAGAGGGGAGGCGTGAGAATGTCTTATCTTATCTTACTAATATTATAAATGTGAAAGTTTGTAAGTTTGGATGTTTCGGTTCTTTCACGGCCAAACGACTGAACCGATTTGGCTGAAAGTTGAAATAGTGATAGCTTATATCTAGGAACAGGACATAGGCTACTTTTTTTTAATCCTTAAAAATTCAAAGTTCTTATATTATAATGTATGATGCTCTTTCTCAGCATAACGGTTGAACCGATTCTAGCAGGAAAATTTCCAAAGCTACTTTTTCGAACTCCACGCGGGCGAAGCCGCGGGCATAAGCTAGTATATATATAAGATTATGAGGACGTAAAGTGATACTGTAATTGCGCGACGCTGGGCAGGACGGCTTGTTTAATAACGACTGAGATTTAACGAAGCCCCAAGAGGTTTCTCTGCAAAAAATCGTTTATCGTTAATGAATAACAAAATACTTGATAAGATGTTGACTTGCTTAATTAATGTTACGTCAAGTCAATTGGTGTAAGTATTTGTATCAAAATTTTCTAAGTATAGGTTCAAGCCCCGGTTTTTATTATACAGTAATTAGTAGACGCCTAAATTTGATGTCTCTCTCTCCATACTTTCGTTAATATGTTTATGTACCCTGAATGGGATTTGTTTGTGAATCAATGAATGGATATTATTTTTGTATGTTTGGAGTTCTACTACAAGACTATATAAACACTTTTTCTCATTCTCTGTGTATTTAATATAAGAGGTTTGTAGCCGTATTCATTACGATCCTCACGCCTTCCTACAAGGGTACCCAAAGGGGTAGGCAGAGGTGTGTAGATAGTACCCACACACGAACTTTCTGCTAGAGATTTATTTCAGATGCCAACGTGACAGATGGAGAGTCCATCGCCTTTACTCAAGCACGACTATACATATGCCCTACCTAATTAAGTTCAGAAAAACTCATTTGTGCAGTCGGAATTCAAACATGCAATCTTTATGTTGCCGGCAATTACCCAAACCCTGGCCACCAGGGTTTCCTCATTTACTAATTATGATCAATAAATATAAAAAAAATATACAGTGTGATCCGGATAATAATCAAGTGCTGAATTTCATTCTATTCCGTTCGACCTACTGTGGTTGAATAACACACACACACACAATCTGTTATTTTCTGTACCTCCTGTATCTATAGGACCACCATCTCTACCCGGGGATGAGTGTTAATGTCTGCGACACAGGTTATAATTACTGCAGGCCTTATCGCATACAATATTTATTTTGTACTCTATATTTTTGTTCCATTTATAAAAAAAAAATTAAAAAATCCACGGGAACTTTCACATAATATACATATAAGTAGGATACTATATGTATTAAGTCGGAATGAGGATAATAAAATTCAACAACATAATATTACAATAAAGTGCGCAATGAATCTAGACAAGATGTTACCTTACCCATAGAGCCCGTATTTTGGCTGGGGTCCAACAAACAGCTGCCAAGAGGTCAGAAAATGACCTTCAGAACTGGTCGATACCGGATTTAGACGGCTTTGGCTGGTTCAGATCGGATTACTCTTATAAATCCAGTTTTATATATATATATATATAAAAATAAATGTTTATCTGCACGTCCTTTATAGAATCGTACACGGCTGGACCGATTTTTATGAAATTTTCTGTTTCTTCAGGTAGATTCGAGAATGGTTTAGATTCACAATTGGACCCTATAGATAGCGCCACTGGGTCATGGCTTTTACTTTTTTACCCAAGCGAAGCTGGGCGGGCCAACTAGTATTATACATAAGTGTGATGCGTATAAATGTATCTAAGCTCTTCTAGAAAAGTAAATGATATATAGTGAATATACATAATATCACGCCAAGTTCCTTTCCGGGTAGGCAGAGTCTCACATACCTCTTTCGCTTCGTTGAAATTGATCAGTCTCTTCACTCGAGACATTTTCGCATCTTGACATTCTCACCTTCGAGCGTCCGATCGATTTGATCTAGGTAGTCGGAATATAGGCTTACAAATCATTCCATCCAGACGTTTTACATTAAAGAATATTAAATAGAGCTGGTGTTAAGTATCGTAACGTTTAAGAGACTAAACGAAGTCCCCGAGTGAGGATTTTCAGCTTACTCGGTCAAGCTGCGGACTTTGTCGAACCGACGGAACGTTGCGGTCGCTAGCTTTGTTTGAAACATTTTGCCCAAATGCCTCGGAAAAGGCTGAAGTGTTTATTTTATTAGTAATAGATTCGTTTTCTGATTTGATGAAGAGAGCCGTAGTGGTTAACTCGCCCGAATAGTTGCCCGCAATGCAGCTATTGGAAAATTCGAATCCAGACTGTTAAATTTTTCTGAACTTATGTGCAGTGGGTCTCAACACGAGCTTTAAGAAGAAGGGTTTTCCTTCAATTCGAGAGTAAGCGTACGTTACTGAGAGGTTCGAGTAGTGACCCGCAACGCAAAGATTACAAGTTCCAATTCCCGACTGAACCAATGAGTTTTTCTGAAGTACAGTGATTATCACAGCACGAACTTTAAACAATTTTGTCATAATCTGAACCGTAATCCTATGCATATATATATATGCGTATACATCTGCATCGGATATAGGATAGAAATAGAACACATATACGTTTAATTTACATTAGCCGGATATATATATCTTCACACCATCCCAGAATGCTCCTTAAAGGGGCCAAAGGCAAAACCCACTTCTCCGCAGGGATATTAAGGCGCCAACGTCAAATGTACATTGAATTTCACCAACATATATACAGGTTATTACCAGCTCAGTCAAACTACTGTAAGTAAACGTGAAATATTTTGTCGACAGATGGAGCTATCCGAGGCGAGGTAGAGCTGCGCGGGCGCGGTACGGAGACAGCGTTGCTACCCGAACTGCACGCGACGCTTTCGCCCGCTGCCGCGCCCGACCTGTGGCACACCCTCGCGCTCGTACTCAAAGGACTCGTCTTCATCACTATTATCCTTGGCGCACTCTTTGGAAACGCTCTGGTCATCATCTCCGTACACCGCCATAGAAAACTGCGTGTTCTTACCAACTACTACGTCGTCAGCCTTGCCGTGGCGGACATGCTTGTCGCTTTATGTGCGATGACATTCAACGCAAGCTCCGAACTCACAGATGCCTGGCTCTTTGGCCCGTTAGTTTGCGATATCTTCAACTCTTTAGACGTCTACTTCTCCAGTGCTTCGATTCTCCATCTCTGCTGCATTTCCGTCGATAGATACTATGCAATAGTCCGCCCTTTGGAGTATCCTGTGACAATGACGCATAGAGCTGTCTGTTTCATGTTAGCCAACGTGTGGCTTTGGCCTGCCTTCATCAGCTTCGTCCCGATATTCATGGGCTGGTACACAACGGAACAACAGCGACAATACCGAAAAACTCATCCTGATGTGTGCACATTCCAAGTTAACATGGTATATGCTATCGTGTCTTCAAGCGTGTCGTTCTGGATACCTAGCGTGGTGATGATATCGATGTACTGTCGAATATTCAGAGAAGCAATCCGTCAAAGGGAAGCTCTCACCAGAACTTCCTCCAATATTCTTTTGAACTCAGTCCATATAAAGCACACGTCGCATTCAGCTCATCACTCCCACTATTTGCACCCTGATAGAAGACCATCAGATATCAGCCCAAATTACAGTACTTTCACTGATGTGGGTCCGGAGGAAACGGAGTTTGGTGGCGAGGTCGTGATGTCTATTGGGGATATTTGTCCCAGCAAAGAAGCGAGTCCTAGAAAATCTGTGAACGTGAGTTGTGATACTGCAAGTTCCGGGTACTGTTCTGGAGGGTCGAACAAGCGTTCCTCGAGTGGTCAGCCGATTGCTGGATGGAGACCAAGCTGCTCCTCAGCGGTAGCGACCAGAGACTTGGCTAAGGCGGCCACTGAACTTAATGCACAAGGTTAGTGAAAGCATCTTTGGAAATACCAGGTTTCTTCTAAAAACAAGAAAACTAAACGTTTTACTTATTAAGAATAAAAATGTGTATTATAGTATAAAAATGTGTATTGTATGTATATTATAAATGGGTATTGAATTGAGAATGTAAAAAGCTACTGGTGAAGTTATGAATCTAACATAGCAGTATGTAAGTCTAGAGAGAGCTGGCGTTCCACTCTCACTGCCTGCCTGAACAAGGCTATTAATAGCATGCCTGTAACTATTCAAGTGCTGTGGTATGGATGCCAAGTGCAGTCTAGGTTCTAGACATCTAGCCTGAGATATAAGAAATCATCGATTGGACTCACCACAAGCTTTTTGAGAAACGTGTTATCTCGCATGTATAAGTTATGAGGTAGAATATGAATTACATGAGTTCAAATATAAGGTGTTAAAAGTTTCTGGAAATTCAAAAAGGGATCAAACATTGTAAGCATCGCACAAGGTCCCGCCTGTAAAGGCAAACTTCTCTTAAGTTCCAACTTTATTCTGAGCAAATGTGAATAATTGCATGTGGCGTCTTTATAAAAGAATAACTTTTATAACATCTTTGTAGAAATTATTTATGTTGAAACGAATTCTTTAAATCTATACAAATAATTTAAAGTGGCTGTTAGATCTTATGAGTACATATCATCACGTCGAGTCCCTACAGCAAAATTTTGTGCAAGAAGAGGCAGAAGAAGATCAAGTTCCAACTACGTAGATTAAATCGATCGGGTGCTTAAGGACGGGAACGTCAGGAGTACTTGAAACCGACGGGCATGTTTGAAGAGACTGATGCATGTAGACGAAGCGAAAGAGGTATGTAAGTTTAGAGAGAACTAGCGCACTATTCTCTCTGCCTACCCCGTTAGAGGCTTGACATGAAGATATGTGTTCACGTACACATATCGTGTGGTACGTGTTTAGTTAGATATGTTACGTTGGTTTGGACATATAGAAAGGATGAGTGAAGATTGACGAAACAGAGTACAAAGTATAGAGTATAAAGTATAGAGTACAGAGTATACAAAGCGAAAGTGTGGGCAAGAAGAGGCAGAGAGAGACCACGTTCCAACTTCCTAGACCAGAGTGTACGACAAGAGTACTTGACACCGGCGAGCATTTCTGAATGCACTAATGAATATGGATGAAGCGACAGAGGTATGAAATTCTAGAGAGAACTGGCTTTCCTACTTTTTCTACCTACCCTTTAAATTAACCTTTAACTAAGAACAGCATCGAACCCGCAACCCACAGAACGCGTACAAGTTCATAGACATTTGAGTCAGGTGTAATAAGCCTTGGCTTAGTAAAAATACTTGTGTAAATGTGTCCAACCTTAAAAGCGAACATAAATCTGCCTGTCTCTCATGATTGATGGTGAATTTGTTGAAGTTGCAATATTGGACTTGCTTTGATGGCAGTTACAAATATTTTATTGTGATTGATGACTAAATCCTCCTTGCGTTTGAAATAATAATTTATTGATTTATGAAAAGTAATAGATGTATAGACTGTATGGAACTAATTGGCCGAGCTTTAAGTGGGGATGTGGTGGTGACGATATCGATGATGCGATCAATCAATAACCCAAGATAAGTCTCGAGATATCGCACTTACTAAAGTAGTAAACAGATGTATGAGGCATCAGATAGTAAGTGAATAATTAAAAAACAGTTAAAGTTAAAAAAAGCTTGTAAGTTAATTTAAAATATTAAACCAGAAACGAACTATTTGAAATTATTCTGATATAAATAATAATAATAAATAATATATCCTCACGCCTTCCCACAAGGGTCCCCGAAGGGGTAGGCAGAGGTGTATAGGTAATACCCATACATTCTGATATAGCCTCTAAATATTTCTGACTTTCTAAATTTCAATATTGAATATTCTAAACAATCAAATTAGGGTTTCCATTTTATAATAAAAATTATCTACACCCAGCTGATAAGTCTATCTCCGTGCGAAAGATCATCCCATTCCGCTCTGCCGTTCCTTCATGATTGAGTAAGAAACATATGTATCTGTAAATTATAATAAAATATCTCTGGGTAGACTGTTTAAACTATTTAACGACAACCTAGTACAATCAGTATAAAAATACTCCACTTTAGGTTTACGATCAAACCATAGTTTATGACATAACGAAGGTTGCCCTCTTAAAGACACCTGTCAAATAGTTTAACGCAAATATATCTTTTATGTTTTCACGACTTTACTCAAGGGTCCCCAACGCAATAGTCAGATGTGTAACGTTTCGACGGAGATATATTGAAGTGCCAAAGTGTCACATGGGTCGGTCGCCGTTTCTCTACATGACAATGTATAAGTCGTTTTAATATTTTGTCAAAATATGCAATTTTCTTTCTTCGTTCTTTCTTTCTTCCATTATTTCTTTCCTTAACAGTAGCTAGCTCGTTGTATGATTGCATCCCTGTAATTATGTACTAAAAAAAATCACATTAACGATCTGTACAAAGTGTCTTGAGTTTGAATTAGCAATCTTAATCTTTTAAGAGGCAATAATGAGAAAAATTGATGTCTAAGTTTTTTTTTACCACACGTGTGGTAAACAAGCATGCGGTCCGCCTGATGGTAAGTGGTAACTGCCGCCTATGGACGCTTGCTACACCAGGGGTATCACTCGTGCGCTGCTGACCCAGTAGGAATCTTTTCACATCCTTCTTGAAGAACTCCATGCTGTACTCTCCGGGGAAAACTCAACGGGGAGCTCATTACACAGCAGGAAATATCTCGATGCTATGATAAAGAATAAAATAAATAATAATATAATATCCTCACGCCTTCCCACAAGGGTCCCCGAAGGGGTAGGCAGAGGTGTATAGGTAATACCCACACACCCACTTTCCGCCAGAGGTATATTAGGTGCCAACGTGACAGATGGCGAGTCCATCGCCGTTACTCAAGCACGACTATACATACGCCTTTGAATTTCTTCTCAGACATATGCAGGTTTCCTCTCGATGTTTTCCTTCACCGTAAAGCTCGTGGTGTGCCTAATCACTGTACTTAAGTTCAGAAAAACTCATTGGTACAGTCGGGATTCGAACTTGCGACCTTTGCGTCGCAGGCAACTGTTCGAACCACTCGGCCACCACGGCTCTTTTAGAAGAATAACCATACTTATAGCCCTCTCGGTAACAATTGTGACGTTTCTTTAGAACAATATTTAAAATGACCTAGGGCTACACTATTATCTCGTATGCTCAACCCACAATGGTGAGCGAGATGGGGAGCTAACGTGCCACTGATCATTAAGCTCTTCTTATTTCGAAACAGGAAGCTTCCTTTCTAAAAATATTCCATCATTTTAATTATGGAATAAGATCAAGCCAATGTTTACACAATCCGTACCAAATTTGTCCGTCGAGAATTTGGGCTGAAATCAAATTAATTTAATCAGATTCGAGTTAAAGTTGGTAGGACGAAATGGAGTTATCTACTTTAAGTAAGATTTATTATATAGATATTGTGAACTTGGCTTCAATTTGTTTGACTTATACGTTAGTCTGTGGCTTAACTAAGCTTAGACTTCTCGTCGTGAAACAGCGTGCAAATTGCGACTCTAAGATACATACATACATACATATAATCACGCCAAGTCCCTAACGGGGTAGGCAGAGAGTATAGAGCGCCAGTTCTCTCTAGACTTACATACCTCTTTCGCTTCGTCCACATTCATCAGTCTCTTCATACATGCTCGTCGGTTTCGAGTACTCTTAACGTTCCCGTCCTTGAGAGTCCGATCTATTTGATCCAGGTAGTTGGAACGTGGCCTTCCTCTGCCTCTTCTTGCACACACTCTTGCTTTGTATATCTGTTTCGTCAATCTTTCTTCACTCATCCTTTCTATGTGTCCAAACCAACGTAACATGCCTTTCTTCATCTTTACAATCACGCCCTCATTCACGCCAGTTGATTTGCGAATCTCTTCATTGCGGATTCGATCTAATATCGTTACGCCGCACATTTTTCGAAGAGATCTCATCTCGACTGCATTCAAGCTATTTTCATACTTCCTCTGACATACCCAGGATTCGCTGCCATACAATAAGGTAGGTACCAATATCGCGTTGTGGACAGCAACTCGAGCATTCTTGCTCAGACTTTTACTGCCCATCAACGCCGACATGGCTCCATTCACCTTATTTCCGGCAGTTATCCTTCTTTCAATATCTTTTTCATACTTTCCATCTCGTGTGAACATGCTTCCAAGATATACAAATTCATTCACTTGCTCTAGAATTTGCCCATTTACCGATATTGCACACTCGGTCACTTGTTCATCTCTTTCGAATACCAGAACCTTAGTCTTGCCAGCGTTTAGGCGCAGCCCCTTCTTTTCACATTCTTCTTTCATTATGGTAACTAGTGACTGCAGTTCGCCCTCTGATGACGCCAGTAAAACCGCGTCATCGGCGTATAGTAGGCAGTTGACCACTAAGTTTCCCATTTTCACTCCACATCCGTTCGTTCTTAGTGCTCTCAGACAGTTATCTAGATATATAATGAACAGCCAGGCAGACATGATACACCCTTGTTTGACCCCCGACTTCACATCAAACCAGGGTGACATCCCACCGTTAACCCTAACGCACGCCTCGCTATCACTATAGAGTGATTTCACGGCATGCAGTAGGGAACTGCTCACTCCATATCCAGGCAACACGTCCCAGAGTTCCTTTCGTACGACTCTATCAAATGCCTTCTCTAAGTCGACGAAAGCGCAGAAAACCCTTTGGTTAATATCCAAAAACTTTTCCGCGATTCCGCGAAGCGAGAAGGTTTGATCCATACATCCTCTTCCTGGTCTAAATCCACCTTGGGATTCCCAGAGAAACCTTTCGGATCGCTCTTGCATTCTTATCGTCAGGATCTTCGTGTATACTTTACTAGCTAAGCTGACCAAGCTGATGGCTCTGTAGTTGGAGCAGTCCAATCGTGATCCCTTTCCTTTATAGAAAGGCACGATGACTGCTCGCCTCCAGTCGTCCGGAACATCACCCTTTTCCCAGCAAAGATTGCATAGCAAATAGATGACGTCCCAGACCGCTGGTCCACCGTACTTGATCATCTCAGCCGTAATCCCATCTATTCCCGCAGCTTTTCCACATGTCAGACTTCTTATCGCACTTACAATCTCTCCCATACTTATTTTATCCGCTATAGGATCCTCGACAGATTCTGTTGGAGGCAGCTCTATGAGTAGATCAGCGGCATCATCATCATACATATCTTTGTAGAATTCACTCCATCGCCTGAGGACGTCAGTTTTGTCAGTAAGTATGTCATTGTCCTTCGAAATAATCACATTCATCCTACTACTGGCTGTAACACAATTTCTGGACTTCTTAACTTCTCTCCAAAAAAGTTTTGCATTGTCCTTGAAATTATGCGACAGTTTTTCGTCTACAGTCATTTGGAACCTCTCACGCTTCTGAGCTATTATCTCTTTCGTACGATTTTTTTGCAGGCGATATTTTTCTTTCATCTTTTCTTTCATACTTTCACTTGAGCTGGACATAGCCAAAATGTCTTGCCTTGCATCCTTCTTCTTTTTAACTTCTTCTTTCACTTCATCATCCCACCAACCATCGCCATTTTTGGTTGTCCGCCCTTTCGAAATGCCACAAACCTCTTTCGCGGCGCATAAAATGCTGGACTTAAGGAACTGCCAACAAACATCGACACTCTCAAACACATCTTACGGGGGACAGGCTAGCTGTTCAGATACCCTTTCTTGATATCTGTCTCTAATAGCCGCATCTTGAAGCCTCCAGCTTTTGATGCGGTCTGCGACTGCAGAACAGGGACCCCCAGCACGGGATCGCCAGCCCGCGAACAGACCTCTTATTCTAGTTATAACCAGAAAGTGGTCCGTTCCCAGGTCGGCTCCCCTATACACCCTGGTGTCCATCACCTGTGTTCTGAGTCGCTGATCTATTAGAAACAGATCTATCATGCTTCGCTCATTTTTCCGTTCCCATGTATACTGATGAATCCTCTTGTGGTCGAACATGGTGTTCGCCACAAAAAGGTCTCTCTCCATGCATACATCTAATATCAGCTTGCCTGCCTCGTTCACTCTCTTATCACCATACTTGCCGAGTACTGCCTCGTAATCCTTACGGGCTGTCCCGACCCATCCATTCAGATCACCACAAATAATCAGCTTTTCATTCCCTTCTTTCGTCTCTAGAACATTACTCACACATTCCCAGAACTTATTCAGGTCGCAAGTGTCCGCTGAGGCCACCGGAGCATACACCGCGACTAAAAATAGTCGGGTAAGGCCTATTTTAAAGCGAGCCCAAATAAGTCTGGGGCTCACCGCATCATAACTTATCATACATTCTGCCAAGCGGCTGGATAGTAGAATTCCCACTCCCTGGCAGGCGTGCTCGGTGTTTGCCACTCCTGACCACAGCACTAAACTCCCGCCCAGGAGCTCGTCTACTCCACTACCCTTCCGCTTGGTTTCAGACAAGCACACAACATCTAACTCGCTCTCTGTCATAACATCGATCAATTCGTTCATCTTATCAGCCATACCTCCTCTTACATTCCATACACCCATCCTACACTCCACACTCCACTTCCCGCCGTTAGGCACTCCGCGTGATGGGTGGCGGTCCCCATCGCCGCACTGTGCTGAATTTTTCGCACCAGCGGGGACGGACTGGTGCGCGTCGCCTCGGGGGCACGCCCTAACAGCCGTCCGGCCAATGCGCATCGAGTGGAATTGCAGCCCTCTGGGCTGGCAGGAATCGCGACGTGCACGCTTCCACTGTGATCCCCTCTAAGATGTTATGTTTAAAACTGATTATTGCTTGATTGTAGCATGTGGATGTTTTAATACAAATTTATCTGATACCCGGAACGCTCGGCTTGAAATCAAACAAACCTTACTATTGAACAGGAATCGAAGCCCTAAGTGGGAATCGAACCAGGCATCACACGTTTAGCAGTCAGGAGCTCTAACCACTAGACCCACGAGACGGCCGTCAAAACATTCTTACAAACTTTCGCTTTGCAAACATTATAAATGTTGTTTATAGAGTACGATGCGACGAGTAGCTTACAATGGAATAAATCCTGAACTAGTCGACTGATTATTCTGCCTACCCTTTAATAACTTTTATCACATGGAGGTCAATATTTCTTTACAAAGCCTGTTTTAAATACAAAACGTAGGTACTCGACCCCCGCACATTATTTCCAAGTCACGTGACATCGTTCGTGGTAGAGATTGGGCCATTTGTATCATTTTTTATTTACTACAGTCATAAAACATGAGATAAACGGTTTTATGATGATATTTATTTTATGGCATTTAAGCTATATAGCAGAGTATTTGGAAAAAGTAATATTTAAAGAAGCCGTGGTGGCCGAGTGGTTCGAGCAGTTGCCTGCGACGCAAAGGTCGCAAGTTCTAATCCCGACTGTACCAATGAGTTTTTTCTGAACTTAAGTACAGTGATTAGTCACACCACGAGCTTTACGGTGAAGGAAACCTGCATACGTCTGAGAAGAAATTCAAAGGCGTATGTATAGTCGTGCTTGAGTAACGGCGATGGACTCGCCATCTGTCACGTTGGCACCTAATATACCTCTGGCGGAAAGTGGGTGTGTGGGTATTACCTATACACCTCTGCCTACCCCTTCGGGGACCCTTGTGGGAAGGCGTGAGGATATATTATAATATTTAAAGAAGATCCACAGGATTTTGTCTGATCGTTAGTCCCTCCAAGATAAATCCAAAAACTATTTATTGAGCATATTTCCATTTTCACTTTCAGAGAGATATATTTCCAATTGATTTTAAAAGAGTAACCATGGCGTTTCTTTCCATTTCTTCTCCATGGAAGCAACTAACCCGAACCGTGCACCTTTTTCGACGTTTTGTAAGTGCCCATTTAGGCCTATGTGAAATAAAATATTTAGATTTTGTTATATTTAATATATCTTTATGAAGTAATATACAATGCGAAAGTGTGTGCAAGAAGAGGCAGAGGAAGACCACGTTCCAACTACCTAGATCAAATCGATCGGACGCTCAAGGACGGGAACGTCAAGAATCCTTGAAACCGGCGAGCATGTATTAGGAGACTGATGAATGTGGACGAAGCGAAGGAGGTTAGGCTAGAGAGCACCGGCGCTCTACTCGCTCTCTCTACCCCGTTAGGAACGTGGAGATGATATGAGTAGGGATGATATGTATGTATACATGTATGTATGTAGCTTTATGAAGTGTATGTGATATTAGAACCACGTCCCGCACTCGCGTCAACAACGGAGCCGCCTTTTCCGTTTTAAGGGCTAGAAGTCGTCCATTATACTTTCAGATCGGAGAGAAAATTTACGAGACAATACTCGCACCTAGAATAGCTCCTCCACATTAATATTAGTTAAATTATGTAAGTTTAAGCATGCATAAATCATCGCAGATGCCTTCAGGGGTACCAACTTAAACCGGAAACTTTATCGCTTCTCCCGGAAGTGATTATACGCATCCTCTGTGGCTGCGAGCATTATGAAAGGTAATAGGTAGACAATTTAAGTTTTTACTTAATGTAAGTTAAATTAAATGTTCAGAATTACGTTCCTCCCGACTTTCCCTCGAGGGTCCCTGAAGCGGTAGGCAGAGCCACTTTCCGCCAGAGATATTTTAGGTGTCGACGTGACAGCCGATACACGATAAACTCCATGTTCCTACAGCTAGATTACACAAAACTAGCAACTCATTTGTCGGGCAAGGTATACGCTTTTTTTAGAATTTACCTCGGAAAATAATTGAATTACCTTTTGTAGAATTTAAAGCTGTCGTTAAAAGTAAATTAATTCAAAAGGCTTATTATAAAACATCAGATTATTTGAATGATGGCCATGCATGGCAATGAATTGCTCCTCTGGTACAGAGTTTATATATGTAATCTTTTCTCCCCCCACGTAAAAGGGAACAAATGTTAAAAAAAAAACCGGGGAGCTTGTTTCGCCGTTTCTTCTCCTGGCAGGTACTTTTTTGTTCTTGGAAACGGTGGTAACTTTAGTTTATATTAAATATGTGACGTTCAATAAGTGTTCCCTGTGTCCCTTACATTGAATAAAATATTTTGATTTTGATTTTGATTTTGCAGGCAACTACTCGAACCACTCGGCCACCACGGCTTATTATATTATTATTATTTATATGACTATATTTTCGTCGTAGGTGCAACATTGAGAGCCGCGGGCAAGTCTTGGCGAGCGGAGCATAAGGCGGCGCGCACGCTGGGTATTATCGTTGGCGCTTTTCTACTATGTTGGCTGCCATTTTTCATTTGGTAAGTTTGTATCATCAATCAAATAACAATTGAAATGCTTTTTAACACACTGTACAGCATAGGCCTTTATAGCACGCCGCCGATTCCTGTTTCAATCGCAATATTTTCCCTCTAGCCATCGCCACCATATAACGCAATATGATTTTAATCCTTACAAAAAATATATTTGTAGCTAATAAAGTAAAACTTGTAAATATATACATATCTATACATTATGTATGTCCGGAAAAAGACGTATTTTTTTATCAGACAATGGCGAGTTCTAGCTGTCCCGCCCAGCTTCGCATGGGTGAAAATTAACACCATAACATCACGAGTCCCTAACGGGGTAGACAGAGAGTATAGAGCACCAGTTCTCTCTAGACTTACATACCTCTTTCGCTTCGTCCACATTCATCAGTCTCTTCATACATGCTCGTCGGTTTCGAGTACTCTTAACGTTCCCGTCCTTGAGCGTCCGATCGATTTGATCTAGGTAGTTGGAACGTGGCCTTTCTCTGCCTCCAGCCAGTGGCGAAACAAACTCCCCGGTTTCCTTTTTTAACATTTACACCCTTTTACGTCATGTATACTCGAAACGGGCGAGCTTGTACAATGCGACTAATGAATGTAGGTAGATAATGTGGGATCAGCAGTTCTCTTTAGACTTACAGACCTCTTTCGCTACATCTACATTAATCAGTCACTTCATACTGGCTAGTTTGAAAATACATATTTACTCGAATGTTAATAAAAGAGTACATCTATTTAAAACAAAAATGGTAACGCTAGCTAAACTTTTTCTCCTGCTGAAACGAATGGCGTCTAAAAGAAATAGATTTGATTCTGGAACAGCCTGTATTTTGTCAAGTTGTCTCAAATTGCACGAAATATCTCTGTTATTACGGTAATTCCAGCCGGTACTAATTTACTTATAAATCTGATACCTTCATAAATTTATTTTCAGGCCAATTAAACTACCCTTGTTTCCACAGGATGGCGTACACAAAGACCTAGTTTAATTAGCTTTAAGACACCACGAGCAGCTCAAATAAGTTTACATTAGGCATATATTTGAACACTTAAGAGAGGTAGGGCATAACGGATTCTCCGTTCGAATTTGGAGCTGCCCGACTGGGGCAGGACCTCCACCTTATAGAAGTCCGTAGCCAAATAACTCAATTTTTTTGTGTTGTGTTCCTACGTGGTGAATAAGGTTTCCAGTAATGAGCTCCTTGGGGAGGGGGGAGGATTGTTATATTGTGTTGGCAACCGAGGGATTAGACCTATTTATGTTGCCAACACAGTATAACTCTCTGAACACAGAGTGGCAACGCGCAAGTGATACTTAGGTATCGTGAGCGTAAATAGGCTATGGTAACCGTTTCCCGTATGCTTGTTTGCCACTCTTGTTGTATAAAAAAAATTATAAAAAAAAAACAATCATATCTTTACGGGATCTTTACTCCGTTCACAAAAATAACTATATTATAAGCTCGTTTATTCAGAAGGGCTATAAGGTATCAGTAAATTTTTGGAGTTTACTCCTTAAGAATAGATTTTCATATATAAAGCGCCCGGTATGAGAAAAATATGAGAGGTAAAATCTACTGATGAATGACCCCGTTACGTTTTTGGTGCGCATGCACCTATGGTGCGCAACTTTCTAATTTGGTTGTGACCAACCGCGCTCAGTACGCCGCCGCCGCTTGTGTGTGACAGTTGTACAATCCGCTTCCAATAAGTTTGAAAAATAAGTGCAGATATGCCGTATTGCTCCATTCTTGAGTGCAGGAATGCTAGCCGGACATAAATCTAGCTAATAGTGGCATTTCCTATCATCGGGAAGTGTTATTTAATTAAATTTTATTTTATTACCTTAATTTTGTTTTATGTTCAATTTTTTTTAATTGTACAATATAAAAATCAATCGTATGTAAGGGCAATAAGATCGAATTTTATCTGTAATAATAGTTAAAGAACTTTCTAGAAAATTGCATCAGTTTCGCGCTATTCAACCAGTGCGAGGGTGTAGTCAATAAAGTATCGATATCGATAATCCGATTTTTAAGATAGTTTTACTACTTATTTATCAACATTCCTAATGAAATATTTGTGCACATCTGAAATTGACTATTCTGAAAAGTTTAATGTAAAATATTTCGCCGATTAGTTATAATAAATGTATATAAAATGAATAAATATACATTTATATATGTATATTATTTTCATTAATTTGTTAATTTACCCTTTCATATGGTATTAATCTTATTTTCAGTTGGATAAACTCTTTTTGCGTATGTTTAGACAATCGTACTTAAGGAGTAAACTCCAGTCGTGCGTCGGAGCTGACACAAACAATTTTTTTTATACCTCTTGGGTGGCAAACAAACATGTGGCCTCGCCTGATGGTAAGCGGTTCCCGCCGCCTATGGACGCTTGCAACACCAGGAATCTCTTCACACCATTCTTGAAGAACTCCATGCTGTAGACTCCAGGGGAAATCCCAACCGGGGGCTAATTCCACAGCCTGAGCGTTTGGGGAAGTAAACTCCTTTGGAACCGCGCAGTAGAACTTTGTGGTTCCAAGGTATGGGGATGAATTCCCCGTCGATGGCGAGAGGTGTGGTGGTAGAAGGTATAAGTGAGAAAGAATTTATCAACATGCTACTGCCCAAGGGAGCGAAGAAGTAAATTTAATCGCACGGCTAGTACATTATATATTTTTGTTATCAGGTATCTATCATGTTGCAATTAATTCATATCTGTAGGCCGATTTGTTATGCCCTAAAAAGTTGTCTCTCCCTCAGAAACAGTAGTCTCTTCTGAATGAAAAATGTGTCTTTACCTGCCTTTGATCTCTGAGAAAACTTTTGCAGTGACAGTGGCTAGTCCATAAAATGATGTTTGTTTTTTTACAGGTATGTCACAACAAACGTCTGCGGTGAACCTTGCAAGACTCCACCAGTGGTAGTGGGTGTCTTATTCTGGATAGGCTACCTCAATTCAGCATTAAATCCCCTAATCTATGCGTATTTTAACCGCGACTTCCGAGACGCCTTTAAGAATACGCTCAAGTGTGCGCTACCTTGTTGCTTCAACTGCTGGAAAGACGCTGGGACGGCACAGTTCGTGTAGTAATTACAAACGTGCGACTAAAAATCGCAAGGATATTGGTGTTTTGTGAGCAACGAAGCGTTCGTGTTTTATGTGATTGTGAGAACGTCATTAGCGTGAACGTCAACGACATTGTACTGGGAGATCGGGATGGGAAGTGAATTCGTGTGATTTAATTTCGGTGTCTGTTCGTAAAGGTGTATGAGTAAGGAAAGTTAAAATCATGTAATGTATTTATTTCTAGATAAAACTGGTTTTGTGCATAGTTTAGTTTAACATATTTCAGTAACGTACTTTTAATTAAGAACATTAATTGTATTGCTATGTTTTAATGTGTATTACTTAGTAAAGAAATATACTTTAAAAGGGTTTTTACGTATAGCAATGTTTAGAAAACAAGTGTTCGTTTGCAATAATAATTTTTAGTAGCGCGACTTAAACTAACTCAATCTTTAGTCGCAAGTCTAATGTGTACGTCATTAAATTGTAATAGAATATATATTTTTCACGTGATGTTTAGACATTGTATTAGACATATATACTATATATACTGGGGTTATTGTGTAAATAAGTTAAAATTATTACGAAGGTTAGTCTTGTCTATTCTAGGCGGCGTACGCTTTAAGCTTAAAGAAAATAAGTCTCAAGATTCATATGTCAATGTTGAGTTTGACACTAATAGTTAACATTTATAGCAAGGAAACTATATACATACATACATAATCACGCTGGGAACGTTAAGAGTACTTGAAACCGGCGAGCATGTATGAAGAGACTGATGAAAAGAGGTTAGTCAAGAGAGTCTAGAGAGAACTGGCGCTCTCAGAGAGAGCTCTAACGTTGCAGATGAAGCGAAAGAGGTATGTAAGTCTTGAGAGAACTAGCGCTCCACTCTGCCTACCCCGTTGGGGATGCGACGTATATATGTATGTATGTATGTATTTACGTGTTTTACAAATAAATATTTTTGACGTGATAACATCTTATAAATTGATGAACGCCGGCTGCACTCACGAAAAAGCATGACTCTTTGTAACGTTCCCCCTGAGCCCAGGGTGCAAGCGAGAGCGCGGAACAAGCGATAGAGAGGCACGATCGTAAGCGCTCGGCTTGTAATGCATCTACCTCTCTTTCACTCTATCGGTCGGTGCGTCCGAGTAGAAGATGACGTTAATACGTAAATTTATCTGTCACGTTGGCACCTAATATACCTCTGGCGGAAAGTGGGTGTGTGGGTATTGCCTATACACCTCATACTACTGAGACATTCCTCTGCCTACCCCTTCGGGGACCCTTGTGGGAAGGCGTGAGGATATATTATTATTATTATTAGTAAACCGACTTTACAGAGAACCAATTTTTTGTTCTATTTTTAATTCCAAAATCACGTCACATCGCATGTTATTTCGAAGTAACGAAAAGTATATTAAAAATATGAATTCATTCCGTGACCATAGTGTAATTAAGTATCGCAATGAAATCCCGACTTTATGTGTAAGCATAAAAACGAATGTGTCATGTTGTATGTATTCAAGGAATTCTGACAAAAACATTTATGCGTATTTTCCACGATATTATTATACACTGGATTTAAAAACAATAAAAATATAAATCTCCGTAAGGGTAGGCAGGGGTATATCATCGCTATCTCTTCGCCGCTATCGTTTCTCGATATGATTTTGGTGCCAAAGTGACAGATGGCGGGTCTATCGCCGTTACTCATGCACGAATTTGAATTTCTTCATAAACGATATTTTCCTTCACTGTAAAGTTGGATTTTTAATTATTACAAGTATTCCTGATGAATTCATCAGGAAATGAATCAGGAAAAATCAGGAAATCGGTAGAATTTAAGTTTTAGACTTCGCTAATGAATGGCTTCGTTCTCACCATAATTAACGTTACTACTCTAAATACAGAAGACTTAAAGACGGGATCAAATTGATCGGACTCTCAAGGACGGGAACGTTAAGAGTACTCGAAACCGACGAGCATTTATGAAGAGACTGATGAATGTGGACGAAGCGAAAGAGGTATGTAAGTCTAGAGAGAACTGGCGCTCTATTCACTCTGCCTACCCCGTTAGGGACTCGGCGTGTTGATATGTAAGTATGATCAGAATTACACTGAAATACAAAATCACAGAAGCATAATATACAAATTTAACCAACCACGCAAGGCGGTAAATTACATCCCAATGTTAATCTAGCCTCAAAGCTATGCTAAATAGGCCTATTTCCAGCTCAGGTCAAGTGGATTAACTGGTTCATTAACCAATATCCGGTTGACGGAATCAAACTAGGCTAAATGCCTATGTGTTCATCTACCAGATCGTCGAGCTATGCCTTGCAGGAACTCGACGAAGTATTAGGTTAACGCATTTCGCTAATTTGTAACTGTATTCATTCTATTTGCGAAATATGCGGCGTCACATACCGAGTTCACAATTAGTTCGAGAGCTGGCACCAATTTTTGGGTAGATATTTGAGGCAAGTTGAAAACTTACATACCTCTCCTATTATACCCCAATACGGAACTGCAGACCTGGCTGGTAAATACCGCTAGCTCTCCTACTAAATGAAGACATTCGCAAAACAACAGGTATTAACAATTGTATGATTGTAAAGATGAAGAAATAATGTAATATAGTTGTAGAAAGGATGAGGGACAGAAGGTTGAAAAAAGATGTAATGAGACTGTGTCTGGAAAAGAACAAAAAAAGATCAATTCCATTGGACATTCAAGGATAGGAACGATAGGAGTAGTCTTAACCGGTGAACATGTATGAAAAGAAGATTGTGGATGAAGTGAAAGAAGTCTATTTAGTCTACTAGAGAACTGGCGCTTTGCTCTCTCTACAAACGTGATTGTGTAGTTTTTAAACTAGTTGCGCCTCATGGTTTTTCTTGCATGTAATAGAATCGTATTACATGCAAGTTAACAAAACATCGTATGTGATAATCCAGCTATCGATCTATCTCGGTTTCAAATTTTATCAAATTCTGTGTAGTTATGTTTACCTGAAAGCGGGAGAAATATCCTCTCGAATTATTCTCCTGTATAATACAAGGACATATTATATCGATTCAAAAGCAACTCTAACTATCTGTATATAAGTCTTAAAATGTTATTTCCTAATCAATATTACGTAGGTACTTCAACGTAATAGTGTAATTGCTTCAATTGTAAAAAAAAATAGAACCTGTAGCTGTTGCTCTAATCGAATACTTTAAGTTACTAAGTAATATTATTGTATAAAAAGTTATAAAACATATAAAATTATATACTTAATAATTTTATTAATTAGTGTTTAGAAAAACGTAGTGTAAACTTTTTCATTGTGATATTATAAGTAAACTGTTATAACTTATTAAAAACAATGTTGTTTGTACTAAATCCTTAGCACAATATATGCTTGATTTAATCTTAAATCATTGATACTAAATTACTGTAAATAGGTGAATGAAGGTGTGTTTGTAAAGATGAAGGAACGCATATAATATAGAAAATGTGAGCGAAGAAAGATTAACGAAACAGATATACAATGCTAAAGTGTGTACAAGAAGAGGCAGAGGAAGACAATGTTTAACTACCTAGATCAAAGCGATTGGACATTCAGGGACGAGAACGTCAAGAGTACTCGAAACCAACGAGTATGTTTGAAGAGACTGATGAATGTGGATGAAGCGCAAAAGGTTTGGCCCTCTACTCTGCTAACCTGTTGACAGACTCAAAATCAAAATCAAAATCAAAATCTTTTTATTTCACATAGGCCGAGGTGGGCACTTATAAAATGTCGAAAAAGAAGCACGGTTCGGGTTGGTCGCTTCCATGGAGAAGAACCGGCAAGAAACTCCATGGTTAATCTTTTCAAATCATTAGGTATATACAATAATAATATTTTTTCGTTACAGCAATAGTACCCAGTAGTAGGTAGTGACTCGGCATGATGATAGTAATGTAATGTTGCATGTAGGTTATTTAAAGTGCACTGTGCTAATTGGGTAGCGAATTCGATTCTTGTCCGTTACAAAGGTTATTTAGCATAAGGTGATCATCATCATCATATCTGAAAATAAATTCATTTATAAAACTTTGTATGTAAATTGTTACATTTATTACAATTGTTACAATTGTTTTTAATAGAGATATTGTTAAGATGTCCAGAATATAATTTAGCGAATTATGTAAAATGATGTTTATTTATTGGGTGCGTGCAATACTTCATGCAAGTATAAAATATAGTGCATGCAAGGCAAGCCACTATGAATTCTTAAATAATGCATGCTTATATCTCTAGCGAAAGACCCTTCTATGTGTGTTACTGACCTCCTACCCTTTTGGGGACCCTTGTCGCAAGGCCTGAAGGCATATATAACAACAGTAGAGGGATTTATCGGTGTTTGTGTGTTAAATGTATGTTAAGTTTTATATATTAGATGGCAAGTAATTTAAATAAATATTTTTCTGTTCTATTTGTATAACAAACTTTTATTTATTATTTGCAAAGGGGAAAACAAATACGTAATTATTAAGTGTTATATAGAATAATTGATAGGTAATTATTATAATTGTAAATTGATAAGTCTATCTTTATATAAATCAATGTTATTAAAATGTTAAGTGAGATAAGTTCGAGATGTATGATGCAGTTTCTAAAAATTAGTTTAGTAAGAATGAATCATTATTACTGCTTTTTAAGCCACGTGATAGCAAGAAACTTCTTTCGTAAACTACTTTGTAAATTCGACAAAGGTCGACAAAGGTAGTATAAGTGATTATATAGATAGATATATATATATATATACATACATACTTACATATTTACATCCGATATGTATGTAGGTACGTATATGTTTCGAATTGTGTGTTAAAACTTTTTGAGTGAACAAGTTTGGCTTTTTTTTTTATTTTTTTTTTTTCAGAATTAAATTGCAAATAGGTCTCGTATATTTTGTATATAGTGTATATTAAAGTCAAAACTATGAGCAATAATAGGCTAAGTAGAATACATACATACATAATTATAATATGTAAATTTATAGGCGAAAAAACAGTTTTAATGTAATTCCTTGTTGCTATCTGTCGTATTTTTAATTATTAATTAAAGAACGTATTAATAAATTATGAAAATGTAACTATTGTTTTTTATTTTTATATAAAACTAGCTGTCCCACCCAGCTTCCTTTGGATGAAAATATTAAAAATTAGGACGGTCGCAGCGCCACCTATCGCGTCAAATCGTGAATCTTTATCATCCTTGGGTCCATGTTAATACAAAAAAAACAGTGGTGCCATCCTAGTTTTTGAGAGAGTATGAAGAGACTGATAAATGAGAACGAACCGAAAGAGTTATGTAAGTCTAGAGAGAACTGGCGCGCTTTTCTCTCTGCCTACCCCGTTAGGGATTTGGCTTGATGATATGTATGTAAAAAAGCCATACCATATCAATGTATGTAGAACATATTAAATAACCTTGGGACAATTCCAAGTCCAATTCTGAGTACAGCATGGAGTTCTTCGAGAAGGGTGTGATAAGATTCCTGCAGGGTCGGCAACGCGCGAGTGATCCCCTGGTGTTGCAAGCGTCCATAGGCGGCGCTAACCGCTTACCATCAGGCGGACCGCATGCTTGTTTGCCACCCAAGTCGTATAAAAAAAAAAACCGCACAAATTGATATATATATATTACGAAACAATATATTTGCTTATATATTACAGATATATACATAAATACATAGGATATTCTCGCGTAGATTTTTTATACCGGTTTGGTAACATTTAAAGAGTTAGTGATATTCGGAGGGGTTACTAAAGCGCTTATTTAAAATAAATATTTGCCCTCGGGATCATCCTAAGACCACAGCCTACAAGATTACCCCTTGTTTTTAATACTCATCTTATATTTTAAAAGCAAAGGGTACGAGAGTATTTTGTTAGGACGAGTTGAATAGATCAAGGAATTTGTAATTTTCTTATTTTCTATTTGATTAAATGTCCACTTGAAAAGGATAGAATTCGCGAAAGACATTTCGCATTTGACACACACAATGTGACACGGGGTCCAACTGAGATATTATGAAAAGTCCTCCAGCCTTTTCAGCATAATGGTAAATCTGCCACTGGTTCTAAGCATACAAATACCAATAAAGAGATCAAAAGAAAACTTGAAACCAATTTAACCCGTCATGCAAAGTCTCAAAGTTGATAATTGAATGATCAGAGGCCCATGTGAGTAGGGCGGAGTTTTGAAGAGCTAATCTTTGCAATAATGACTCAAAGTCGGGACAAGCATTCACTAATGGGGTCGTAAAAGTTTGAGATAGGGTTCATCTTAAGGAGACGAGTTGCGACACAAATATGAGCATCTTATATTCACATATTAACATCGATATCGTATAGAAAACGGTATTTCGCGATACCTGCTCTAAAATCACCAGAAATCGCTTCACAATTAAAATAGTGAACTGCCGTAAAGATTAGCTTAGGAGCCATAAATAGCCGTGGTGGTCGAGTAGTTGCCTGCAACAGCAAGATAGCAAGTTCGAATCCTGACTGTACCGATGAGTTTTTCTGAGCTGAAAGCTGAAAGCTGAGTACAGTGATTAGTCACACCAACAGCTTTTCAGTGAATGAAAACATCAAGAGGAAACCTGCATACGCTTGCCTGCTACGCTATGTTCGCACTAGAGTTGCGTAACTCTTTCGCTTCTTTCACATAGCTATAACTAGCTGTCCCGCCAAGCTTCGCTCGGGTGAAAAAATTACATTTCCTGAAAAACGATCGCAGCGCCACCTATCGGGTCCAAATGTGAGTCCAAACTATTCTCGTATCCACCCTCGTACACACATAAAATTTCATTAAAATCATTCATTTAGGAGGAGTTCAGTGACAAACACAGGCACAGAAGAAATATGTCCCGCCCAGCTTCGCTTGGATGAAAAATTAAATTTCCTGAAACACGATCGCAGCGCCACCTATCGGGTCCAATTGCGAATCTAAACCATTCCCAGATCCCCTTGAACACACACAAAAAATTTCATCAAAATCGGTCCAGTCGCTTGAGAGAAGTTCAGTGACATACACACTCACAGAAGAATTATATATATAAAGATAAAGATAATAAATAAATAAATTTTGTTACATAGATACTCCTTGTAAGAAATCGTCGGAGTGAGTAGCAAGTATAAGATATTGGAGGCTCTGTGGGAACCTGCCCTGCCGTTAATTGGAGCAGGAAATACGATTGTGGGCTTCCATCGTACTAATGGACATAAATGTTGCGGTTAAAGGGCTCAGGTATGAGATGGAGGTAACAGCGATATCGTGTAATATTATCTACTACAGCGTTCATACATGTTAGTCACTTTAAGGTCGAGATTTGCTTGACATTTCATTTGAAACGAAACAGAATGTCGCGATCTTTGTGTCGCAGGCAACTACTCGAAACACTCGGCCAACACGGCTCTTGAATAAAATGCCGCCAATATTTCGTTATTGGTCGGCTTACGTTGTTTTCGTTTGAACTTTTAATATTTTGCAGTTATGGTGAGGCCACACCGCAGACAATGGGAGGCGAATTCGTTTACGGTACATTCACGGGTTTGTTGTGGTTTACATTGTCACTTGAATTTAACGGTTTAAGACCCATAAAAGCTGAAAATCTGTGTTTCCCTACATATGTATTGTAGCAATGTCACACTGAGCTATTTACCAATGTCTAACACACTATGTAGATAATAATAAACATAGCTGTTTGTTAATTAATGTTACTAACACATGAGTCTTACATTTTACATATCATCGCTTCTCATCATCAATTCTCATCAATTCTTTCTAGACTTGAATACATCTAATCTAATCATAAGTTACTTAAACAAGATCGTAGCGTCACCCCGCGGGTCCGTTCCAAACCATTCTCGAGTCCACATGAACACACAAAAAAAAAAATTCTAAAACAGTCTCATACACACGCTAACAAAATTATACAAAATGTATATCTACATTTGATATTTCGATGCTATTTTTGTGTGTATCAGCATGGATCCCTAGATGGTAATAAGTATTAAAATATTTACTACTAGCTTATGCCCGCGGCTTCGCCCGCGTGGAAAGAGCAACATACATATTTTGCCTTTATAATATTAGAGCTTTGAATCTTTCGGGATTCAAATGTAGCCTATGTCTTAATCCTGGGTATAAGCCATCACCATAAAAAAAAGATCAGTAAACCGACTTTTTTCAGTCGTAAAAAAGTTTTTTTTTTTTCAATAAAAAGTATCCTATGTTACTTCTTATACCTCCAGGAATATGTGTACAAACTTTCATGATAATCGGTTATGTAGTTTTTACGTGAAAGCGTAACAAACGAACTTACATTCACATTTATAATATTAGTAAGGATACGCGAACGTCAAATGTTCCAGAATATCCAGCAATACAACCAATTAAACCGTATTACATTGAGCCAAGGTCTGATATTGGTTGACAGCAGCATTGCGTATATAACGTACGTAAATCTTTTGTTTGCAAACCTCATTATCGCACGATGCGTGTCAATAATTAATACAAAAGATATTATTATTAAACGCTCCCTATTACGTTCACCTGCTTTGAATTTAATAACGGATTGATTGGCACATTACACCAATGATTGGTTTAACAGAGCTATAACAAGATACCGAACAAGCAACAAGCCCTTTGGATGTGGTAATTTAATACATATTATTAAATACAATAAATACATATATATTAAATACAAGAGCCGTGGTGGCCGGGTGGTTCAAATCCCGACTATACCAATGAGTTTTTCTGAAGTTAAGTACAGTGTTTAGTGCCACCACGAGCTTTACGGTGAAGGAAAACATTGAAAGGAATCCAGCATACGATTGAGAAGAAATTCAAAGTATGTGTAGGTATAGTTGTGCTTGAGTAACGGCGATGGACTCGCCATCTGTAACGATAGCACCTTAAATATATCTCTGGCGGAATGTGGGTGTATGGCTGTACACCTCTACTACCCCTTCGGGAACCGTTCTGGGAAGGCGTGAGGATAAAATATAATAGTTCATTTATTTATTTATTGATTCATTTTGGTATTTTATAATTTTTTAGGATTTAGAAACCACAAATAAAGACTAGCGCCCTCTATCGGCAAACAAATAAATCAATATATATAAAACTAGCTGTCCCGCCCAGCTTTGCTCGGGTGAAAAAGTTAAATTGCCCGTAACACGATCGCAGCGCCACCTATCGGGTCCAATTGTCAATCTAAACCATTCTCGAATCCACCTTAAGACACACAGAAAGGGATAGCTTCGCACGGGTGAAAAAGTTAAAATTCCTAAAACTCGATCGCAGCGCCACCTATCGGGTCCAATTTAATATAGCCTATGTTATTCGGGGATAATGTAGCTTTCCAAAGGTGAAAGAATTTTTGAAATCGGTCCAGTAGTTTCGGAGCCTATTCATTACAAACAAACAAACAAATCTTTCCTCTTTATAATATTAGTATAGATAACAGCCAAAACGATTGTGTCAGAAATGAATTAAAGAGCATTTATTAGAAACATCGCAACACAGAGCCGGCGCCCTTTTCATAATATCTACATTCTTAATTTTGATATCGAATTTTTAAAACAATGTATTTTATTTAATTAGTTAATGAATTTATAGATTTTATATCTGAAATAAATGTTATCAATACATACATATAATCACGCCTCTTTCCCGTAGGGGTAGGCAGAGACCACTTCTTTCCACTTGCTACGATTCTTACATACTTCTTTCGCTTCGTCCACTTTCATTATTCTCTTCATACATGCTCTTCGTATTAGGGTACTCTTGACTTGACCTTTTTTATGTTATTAATGAAATTAATTATTACTTATTTTTATTTATTTAAAACAGATTACATAAAATTGCTATTAAAGTACATGTATAACATTGAAATAAACCACAGAGGTTTGACAACAATGCCGAATGGGGTCTGCGCTATGCTGGTAACTAAATATACTTAAATAAAGTTGGTAGGTAACCTGATGTTGACATATTAATTTAACATAAAGAAAAGATAATAGTATTATTAAATATATCCTCACGCCTTCCCAATAAGTATTATTATTTTCTCTTTATTATGAAGAGACTGATGAATATGGACGAAACGAAAGAGGTATGTAAGTCTAAAGACAACTGGCGCTCTATACCCTCTGCCTACCCCGTTAGGGACTCGGCGTGATGACATGTATATATATATAAGAGAGGTAGGGCAAAACGGGTTTCCCGTTCGAATTTGGAGCTGCCCGACTGGGGCAGGACCTCCACCTTATAGAAGTTCGTAGCCAAATAACACAATTTTTTGGGTTGTGTTCCTACGCGGTGAATAAGGTTTCCAGTAATGAGCTCCTTGGGGAGGGGGGAGGATTGTTACATTGTGTTGGAAGCAGAGGGATTGAACCCATTATGCTATCAACACACTATAACTCTCCGAACATAGAGTGGCAACGCGCAAGTGATGCTTCGGTATCGTGAGCGTAATAGGCTACGGTAACCGTTTTCCATCAGGTGGTCCGTATGCTTGTTTGCCGCTCTTGTTGTATAAATATATACCCTCACGCCTTCCCACAAGGGTCCCCGAAGGGGTAGGCAGAGGTGTATAGGTAATACCCACACACCCACTTTCCGCCAGAGGTATATTAGGTGCCAACGTGACAGATGGCGAGTCCATCGCCGTTACTCAAGCACGACTATACATACGCCTTTGAATTTCTTCTCAGACGTATGCAGGTTTCCTCTCGATGTTTTCCTTCACCGTAAAGCTCGTGGTGTGACTAATCACTGTACTTAAGTTCAGAAAAACTCATTGGTACAGTCGGGATTCGAACTTGCGACCTTTTGTATAAATAAAAAAATATATATCTTACAATGCATTGGCAAATACTAAGAGCTACACGTGGGAGGGAAACGTGCCTTCCTTCCCATTCACAATTCAAATAAGGTAGACAGTTTCCATTTACATTAACTGTGTATAGGCAACGTTTAGGTGGTCTGTATCCATGCGACTTTAGATACAAGAAGCTGCTGGCAGGAGTGGAAACAGTCCACATACTATCACAGTTACTCCAACATTGTCAGCAACGTGCGAGTGCTAACACAGGTATTGCTTCCGCGTAAAGGCTAAGGTAACCGCTTACCATCAGGCCTACCATGAACTCCTTTGCAGGGGGGGGATTGTTATATTGTGTTGCCAGTAGGGGGATTAGTCCCATTATGCTACCTCAGTATAACTCAGAGTGGCAACGCGCAAGTGATACTTCGGTATCGTGAATTTAAATAGCATAGCTAGGGTACTAGCTATGCACCTCTACCCTGCCTACCTCTTCGAGGACTCCAAATAGTCTCCAAAAAGACTCTACTGCCTACTTTCCTCAAGATATTCTAAATGCCAACGTGACAGATGGCGAGTCCATCGCCGTTACTCAAGCACGACTCTACATAGGTTCCCTTCTATACGATGTTTTCCTTCGCCGTAATGCTCGCGGTGTGACTAATCACTGTATTTAAGTTTAGAAAACCTCATTGGTACAGGTACAGGGGATTCGAGCTTGCAATCTGTGTGTTGACGGCAACTTGTAACACTCGGCCACCATTGCTATACTTTTTTTTTATCTATACATATAAATAAAATTGGAGTGTCTGTTTGTATAATAATATATCCTCACGCCTTCCCACAAGGGCCCCGAAGGGGTAGGCAGAAGTGTATAGGTAATTCCCACACACCTACTTTCCGCCAGAGGTATGTTAGGTGCCAACGTGATAGATGGCGAGTCCATCGCCGTTACTCCAGCACGACTATACATACGCCTTTGAATTTCTTCTCAGACGTATGCAGGTTTCCTCTGATGTTTTCCTTCACCGTTAAGCTCGTGGTGTGACTAATCACTGTACTTAAGTTCAGAAAAACTCATTGGTACAGTCGGGATTCGAACTTGCGACCTTTGCGTCGCAGGCAGCTGTTCGAACCACTCGGCCACCACGGCTTTCACGGTGTCTGTTTGTAATATTGAAATAACCGCTCTTTACTATGTACATGCAAATGAATATATATACGGTACATACACCAAAATATCATTTTTAAAATTTTTTGTTGTCTGTCTGTTTGTTCTGGCTAATCTCTGAAACGGTCCGATTTTGACGGGACTTTCACTGGCAGATAGCTGATATAAAAAGGAGAGACTTAGGCTACTTTTATTTTAGAAACAGAACTTAATTTTTTATATTTCCAAACTATTTATTTCTTTTATAGCCTGCCATGCCTATCTCTGCATCACCCAAAGGTTAACTGGTAGAGAATGCCTTTGGCATTAAGTTCGCCTTAGCAAAATGTTTTGCAGGAAGTATTAATAAATGTAACAATGAAGTTGCCAATAAAGTAACTTAACTTAATTTTTTTGTTAAATTCCACGCGGACGAAGTCGCGGGCATCACGGGCTAGTTACACATAAGTGGCAAACAAACATATGGCCCACCTGATGGGAGGCGGTTACCGTAGCCTATTTACGCTCACGATACCGAAGTATCTAAAATATATATCTAACATCTACTCAATATTTTGTGAGCGTGCGAGCAACCTAACGCCAGGTATTGCTTTCAGTGTGTGTAAAGCAAAACGTGTGATGAATGCGTAATTTACCTCCCCGTATCTATTATTAAGACTCGCTTCATTGTAAAATCAATCTTAAAATTAAACCATTAAGGTCCTAAGGTGAATATGTCACCATTCAGTTATCCCTTTGTTAATTCCCGCAGAGCTGGTGTTTCTAAATAGGGTACAAATATTATCGTTATTTGATACTAGCATTCGACTGATTATACATACTAATTTTACTTTAATATATTTGAGCCGTGGTGGCCGAGTGGCTCGAGCCTCATTGGTAGAGGCGGCATTCGAACTTGCAATTATTGTGTTACAGGCAACTTCTCGAACATCTCGACCAATACGGTCACAAAAAAATCCAGAAAGTGAGAAAAAAAACCAGAAGAACAATATTCCTATTAGCACGCTCACTGCGTAACAGGCCGATATCGGCCTACCGCGGTACTTCAGCTGGTGCGGACGAAGAAACCTTTGTCCCTCTCGCTTGTGCGAAACGATTAACTCAGGTGTTTGTAAAAATTCGACAGAGACAAATATATATTTCATCTTGCGGTCAAAATTGTAGGTATTCCCAATAAAAACATAACGGCAGGCTTTTATCAACCCACCATCGCACTGACGGTGAAAAACATCCGCTGAGTACGGCAGTGGGCCTATTTCGGCCCGCCCTCCCAACAGGCAGCTAGCGGCCCGATGCCGCACAGAGCGCGCGCCCCGCTAGTTAGTGTTGTATTTGTATGTTAACTGATCTGACGTAGCGTTCGATATAATCAACTATGGCAAGCAATAAAAGAAAAATACAAATTTTGGAAAACAGAGAAATTCGTCCTGCAGTTATTGACATTGATAGTGACAGCAGTGAAGAAATATTTTCCACTAAGAAAAATAAAAAGAATTTGAAAACAATTGTGCACGGAAAACGAAGCACAAGAGGTAAGTTTTGTTTACTACCTACATATATCAACATATCAGCCTTAGACTCATAATGACGTGGGGATTTTTTATTTCATATTTCGACCTATGTTCTCTGGGGAAAGTTGTTCAGTTTCGCGAGTTCTGTGGTAAAACTCATAAATGGTTAAAAATCACACGGAATTAAGAAAAAAAAAATCATTTCAGAAAATCAAGTAAAACCTAAGGACAATGACCATGTCCTTGAGATGATCGCTAAACGAAGAAATTGTGCAGGGTGCTACGACGGACTGCGTAAAACCTTTAATAGTACCCAAGCAAAAAAAAAGTTTATAAAATTGCAGGAAATGCAACCAAAACCTTTGCGTAACATGTTTTCAAGACAGGCGTTACATGTTTTCAAGACAGGATAAGTAAATAAAAACATTTTTCAGTTCTTTTACGATAATTCTGTTTTATTTTCGATATCCCCTTATTTTTCTCTGTCCCATCTCTACTAAAAATACTTTCTAGTGCGGATCAGGTCGATATCGGCCTGCTGCTTTTCCTGCTTTATCTCTCATTTCCTGTTTGGCAGATCCCTGGGCGAATCAAACTTAAGGAAGTTGGGATCAAGGTAATTTCTAACAATATAAAAAAAAATTATACATTATGTTTCCACATAGTTATAGCAATGTTTAATCTATCCTAGTGCTGGTGGGTCTAGAAAGACCTGCCACGCACTGGCGGAAATATCATTGGGGGCGCATTTTGGCCCACCGCCGCACCAGATGCAGAATTATTATTTTACTTGCCGCAGTAAACGTGTTAAATAAAAAAGTTCGAACGAAAATGAAGAAACCGCGGGCAAGTAACATTATAATTATATACATCGCAAAACATTCGAAAACCAACTTTAAGTAAGGATATGTAGAGTTCAAATTGTAGTGTATTACTTAAATAGTGATTATATAGATTTCATTAGAATATATTCCGACAGCTAAGTGCTTTGAGGCTTCGATGAAAGCAATGGTACCAGTGGCCACAAATTGACCTAAAACACGACGCTTACAAATTGTCTCAGTCCTCGCAGCGGGGTTAGTGAGCATAAAATCAAAGGCAATAGGGAAAGCAATAGGGAAGGAATCTTCAAATAAAATTGACGCACAACCAATTGATTAGTCACACCACGAGCTTTGCGGGGAAGGAAAACATCGCGAGGAAAAGTTTCAGGAGAAATTATAGTACTTGACAAACGGCGATGGACTCGCCATCTATCGCGTTGGTACATAAATATATATATATATACTAGCTGTCCCGCCCAGCTTCGCTCGGGTGAAAAAGTTAAATTGCCCGTAACACGATCGCAGCGCCACCTATTGGGTCCAATTGTAAATCTAAAGCATTCTCGAATCTAGCTTAAGACACACAGAAACACACAGAAAGTTTCGCCCGGGTAAAAAGGTAAAATTCTTGAAACTCGATCGCAGCGTCACCTATCGGGTCCAATTTAATATAGCCTATGTTACTCGGGGATAATGTAGCATTCCAAAGGTGAAAGAATTTTTGAAATCGATCCAGTAGTTTCGGAGCCTATTCATTACAAACAAACAAACAAACAAATCTTTCCTCTTTATAATATTATTATTATAGTATTTTATTTTTTATACAACAAGAGTGGCAAACAAGCACACGGCCCACCTGATGGGAAATGGTTACCGTAACCTATTTACCGAATTTACCGAAGCTTCACTTGCGTGTTACTTAATTACTGGAAACCTTATTCACCACGTAGGAACATAACACAATAAATTGTGTTATTTGGCTACGGATTCTATAAGGTGGAGGTCCTGCCCCAGTCGGGCAGCTCCGAATTCGAACGGGAAACCCGTTATGCCCTACCTCTCTTAATTTTTTAAGTGACAATACGGTTTTAAGTTACAAATTTGTGTACCCCTCCGGGGACTCTCGTCCGTAGTTCAAATGTTCCTTCTAGTTGCGATACATCTTTGAAATCTTCTCAAACGTATGCAAGTTACCTCTCGATGGTTTCCTTGCACCGTGGTGTTGTAAATTTACTTAAGTTCGTAAATACGTGTGTGGGTATTACCTATACACCTCTGCCTACCCCTTCGGGGACCCTTGTGGGAAGGCGTGAGGATATATCGTAAATACTCATTGGTATTGTCAGAATTTGAACTTGCAGTCTTTTGTTCCAGGCGGCCACTCGACCCACTCGGCCACGGTTCCGTTGTATTTTGTAATAATAAGTTAAAAAAATTAAAAAAAAATATATCTAAAGCCGAATTGCATAAAGGATTCAAATGAGCAAGAAGATTAAGAATTTTTAATTTATTTATTCACACGATATACCTGTACACCTCTGCCTACCCTTTCAGGGATCATTGTGGGAAGGTGTGAAAATATATATGAGGATTTGTTTGTTCGTTTCACTGCATCTCAGGAACCGTTAATCAGATTTGTAATTAATAGCCCGTTTATAAGGAAGTTTCTATGTCATAATGCTACTATATAAAGGAGCTCAGCTATTTAGTTGTGCCATCCACGAAGACGCGCTCCACTATTATTTCCTATGGTTTATATGGTAAGTGCGCTTCCAAAGGAGTTTTCTTCCGCGAACGCTCAGGCTGTGGAATGAGCTCCCCGTTGAGGTTTTCCCTGGAGAGTACAGCATGGAGTTCTTCAAGAAGGGTGTGAAAAGATTCCTGCAGGGTTAGAAACGCGCGCGTATTACCCCTGGTGTTGCAAGCGTCCATAGGCGGCGGTAACCGCTTACCATCAGGCGCACCGCATGCTTGTTTGCCACCCTTGTGGTATAAAAAAAAATAATTTTTTTTTTTACTAATATTTGAGTATTGTCGGTACACACTGATTACCTATGAGTGCACACGCAGACTACAATAAATAGACTCGGGTCATACTGTCCGCATCCCTCGGCCCCTTCGATTAGAAACTGGTGGGGCTCGTCTACGCGGATGGCACTCTATATCGCTATCTATAACCATATTATAGATAGAGATAGTAGATATAGACCTTTATCTATATAATAATAATAATAATTTAATAATAATAATAAGGCAAAGAGCCTCGACCAACACCTAAAGAGGCTCTCGTTAGACAGTTGGATCAAGTGCCTGATGCAGAAAGCAGTACTGCTCGAAACGGCACGTATTGTGAGGAGATTTCTTTCTCTGGGACCCTAACCAGCGGTACCTTGGACCCTGATCCCGATACCGGTGGGCCCCTATATTTTATATTTTTAAATATGTTTTTATATATATATATATATTTAAAAATTTAATCTATAAGATGTATTTCAAATAAAGAATAATAATAAGTAATTTATTTCAGATACCAAAATCCATACATTAAAAATTCCAAATCAAATCAACATACCTGTCCCAAAATATCCCAAATATACCTATCCCAGTTTTTGAAATAAATAAATGCGGTTTTGTCCTTACGGAACGCTTCTATCCTTTCTGTGAGCATCTTTAAGCTGTGACAGATCCAGACGAAAAGTGCCTTGCCTGTGACCACAGAGCGATGATTTTCTTACTGCAGGACGATTACAGGATTTACCTTTAACTGGCATCACGTGATCGTATACGTAGGAGTATTCCTGACTAAAAGATACGACCAGTTGCGAGTTGTAGTCCAAACTGACATTTATTAATAAAATTATAAATATACCCTCATCCAATTATTATAACAAATCAACCTTCAGAACCAATATATAACATACCTTTCCATCATAAACAATAGGAACAAATTATATCAGAAAAATCATAAATTAACCGAAATAGCATTATGCAAAACATGTTATCAAAAGGTTACTTAATCACACAGTGTTATTCATATCTATTAGGGACTCCGATAATATCCGGCCACAGTTCTGGAGGTGGTATCACAATTGGTTGTTCTTGAGATGATTGTGATTCAGAGCTTTCCACTGGACTGCTTCTTGGTGGTGACAGATCGGAGCGCAAATGCTCAGCAGTACGGGTTATCATTTGATCAGCATGGCGCCGATGCAATTCGCCATCTTCCGTTCTCACCATGTAAGAGCTTGGACCCTCCACCATCTCCACTCTGGCTCTCTTCCACTTTTCACCGGGTCCATACATTCGAATTAGCACCGACTGACGCGCTTTGAAGCTCCTAGCCGGCGTACGATGCGCCGCCATCTCCAACTGGCGATTTGCTTGACTGCGTATTGAAGCAGGGTGTAGCACTGATACTGCTGTTTTAAACTTTCGCCCATTAAGCATTTCCGCCGGGGTTTTGTTAGTGCAACTATTTGGTACAGTGCGGAGTGCGAACAGCGCTTTAGGCAGCTTTTCATTCCATGGCTTATCTGAATTGGACATCCTCTTCAATTTATTCTTAAAAGTCTGTATGGCCCGTTCAATTTGCCCATTCGAGGCAGGGTGGTACGGAGGCGAATACAAGTGTTTAATTCCGTAATTTTTCAGGAAGGTGTTAAATTCACTTGAGCTAAACGACCGTCCATTATCAGATACAAGTACGTCGGGCAGGCCCTGTGAAGCAAATATCTTCCGAAGTATAGCAATAATCGTACCACTACTCATGGATGGCACTATCTCTGCCTCGAACCATTTACTGTAGCTGTCTATAAGTACTAAAAACACCTTTCCCTGAAAGGGGCCTGCAAAGTCAACATGTAGCCGACTCCATGGTTTCTCGGGAACCACCCACGCTTGAGGGTCTTTTGGGGGATTATTTCTCACTGCCTGGCAAGATACGCATTCGGCAACAATCCTTTCAATTTGCCGATCCATACCGGGCCACCACACATAACCTCTCGCATAAGCCTTGGTTTGGACAATGCCAGCATGCGGTGCATGCAATAATCTAAGTACCTTATCTTGTAAGGATACAGGTATAATGACTCTGTTGCTCCACAATAAACACTCGCTATCGTGTGAAAGAGCCTCGCGGCGAATCCAAAATGGCTGTATTTCTGGGTCAGTGTTAGATTGCGGCCAGCCATGAAGAACGTAATACAAAACTCTTTGTAGTAACTGATCGGTCTTAGTTTCAGCTGCGATCCTATTTGCATCCAGATTCCAACCCTCCGGCTGTTCCTCCAGTAGTAGTACTTCTCTGACCGACTCTGTGCACGTTTCAGCTGTGTCAACTGCAGTCCATCGGCTAAGTGCGTCCGCATTGCCAATTAACTTTCCGGATCTGTATTCAATAGAATATTCGTAACAGCTTAATTTCAGACACCATCTTAGCATCCTGGGGGAAATCTGCTCTGGTATTGGCTTAACAGGGTTAAATAACCCAACTAATGGCTTGTGGTCGGTGACGATACGGAACTTACGACCTGCTAAAAACTCATGAAATTTGGTAAGACCAAACACTATTGCTAGCGCCTCCTTGTCAATTTGTCCATATCTTCTTTCATGGCGTTGCAGCGTCCTTGATGCCATCATTATTGGCTTTTCTACTCCATCGTCCATCACATGTGCTATAATTGCACCCAAGCCATATTCCGATGAGTCGCAGATTAGCAGTAATTCTCTATTTAAATCGTAGCCCACCAATGTTAAGTCTGACGATAGTATTTCTTTAGCCTTATCAAATGAATTCTGTTCCACGTCACCCCACATCCATGGTCTTTTCGCTTCTAGTAGACGATGCAATGGCTCCAACAAAGTTGCTTTATCGGGTAGGAATTTTTCATAGAAATTATATAACCCTAGAAAAGCACGCAACGTTTCCCTGTTAGTAGGTGCCGGTTTCTCTTTAATCTCTTTGACTTTTAAGGGTGATGGGTGCAATCCTTCGGCATCGATCATGTGTCCTAAGAAATTAAGACTATTGGAAGCAAAAACACATTTTTTTACATTCAAACGAAAACCCATTTCATTCAATTTCTGTAAGACTTCACGTAGCCTCAGATCATGTTCCTCTGCGTTTCTTCCCATCACAGCAATATCATCAAGCAGGCATGCTACGCCTTCCATACCAGCGAGAGCTGACGACATCACTCTCTGAAATATTCCCGGTGCCGCATTAACACCAAACGCTAAGCGATTCATTTGCATCAAACCAAGCGGGGTATTGAGGGTTAGTAGTTTAGCTGTCTCCTCATCTACCTTCAACTGTAGGTAAGCTAATTTAAGGTCTACTTTACTAAACAATCTGCCTCCACTCAGCTTGGTAAAAGCTTCGACAGCTGCTGGAAGTGGGTAAGTATCAACATCAATCGCTGTATTAACAGTGGAACGGTAATCACCACATATCCGCAGCGACCCGTCCTCCTTCTTAACGAGCCTCAACGGAGTAGCCCAATTCGAATACCTAACCGGAGTAAGGACACCTGCGTTAACCATCCGATTCAACTCCTCTTCAACTTGCTTCTTCATTGGAAAAGGCACCGGACGAGCCTTCAAAAAGCGAGGTTTAACTTCCGGTCGTACATGTAACGAAACTCTAGGGCCCTTATATTCCCCGAGCTCTTCCTTAAACAAGTCTGGAAACTCGTTTATTAACATCGAGACTCTGTCATCAGACCAGCAAATTCCTGTTACTCCAAGACTCAAGGGTTGAAACCAGTTCCTACCAAGCAAACTTGGACCCTTGCCAGATACCACTATCAGTTCACACTGTGCCTCTTTACTACCGAGGACAACACGGACGTTAATGACACCTAACACCTTTAAAGCATCACGAGTCCATGTCACTAGTCGCACATTTGTAGCCAGTAGAGGTGGAGGGGATAACCATAACTTGCGGTATGTTTCTTCAGAGATAATCGTCCTCGACGCGCCGGAGTCCACCTCCATGGTGAGCTTGGCGCCGTCAACTGTAACATCTGTTGTAATCGGCGGTTGATTATTATCTGAACAAACGTAAACTCCCATCATCTTCTCAGCAACCACGCTACTGGAACTGCTTCCTTCACCACCTTCGATTTGATGCACCTTACCAGATTTCTTTGTACACGCTGACGCGATATGTCCAATTTTCTTACAGTAGAAGCACCTTGCTTTAGCAAACGGACAACGCTCGCCTTCATTATGTCTCTGTGTACAATGTCGACATTCAATTGCCTTAATTCTACCGATTTCCATCGGTTCAATGACATTGAACGGAGTTTGCTTCTCTTCACTAGTGCCAGGGTACATGTCAGAAAATGTTGCTTGATATAGACATAACTGAACAGCCATCTCATAGGAGAGGTCTTTTGCCTTCAACATATCACGACGCAGGCGCTCATCGCGCACACCTAACACTAGTCGATCCCGCAACTGACGTTTTAAATCTATAAAGTTGCATTTTACGCCAAGTAAACCGATGGCTGCAACAAAATCTTGCACGCTTTCATGTGGTAATTGTAGGCGTTTATGGAATTTCCCAGCTTGTAGTATTTCGTTCACTTCAGGTTCATAAAATGTATCCAACACTTTGAGAAGTTCATTGAACCCTAGACTAGTCGGTCGTTGAGGTACCACCAGTGAAACTATCAAGGAATAGGTTTCTTTGCCACATTGGGACAAGAACAATGATCGCGCCTTGTTTTGATCACTATCACAGTTTGTCACACCCGCCGCGTCGAGAGCACAAAGTAAACGTTCCTTGTATTCACACCATTTATCCGTTTTAGGGTTAAACTGTCCGGGAAAAACAATATTTGTTGTATTTGACGCCATTATACACACAATTACTAATAATTATCCACAGTCGCCATTAAAAGATACGACCAGTTGCGAGTTGTAGTCCAAACTGACATTTATTAATAAAATTATAAATATACCCTCATCCAATTATTATAACAAATCAACCTTCAGAACCAATATATAACACTGACTGACCACAAATCTACATTGGGGAGGCGTTCTATGGTCGTAAACATATGAGTATATGCACTCCTGTGTAGCCTCCAGCTGTGGGCGGTGGTCAGGTTTATCATACCCAGCAATGACATCTGGATTATCAGACAATGCTCTGACTTCGGGCTGAAATATAACAATAAACGATTTAGTTCAAAGATAAACAAAGGCGACACAAAGATCGCAAGTTCGATTCCCGACTGTACCAATGAGTTTCTCTGAACTTAAGTACAGTGATTAGTCACACCAAGAGCTTTACGGTGAAGGAAAACATCGACAGGAAACCTATATACGTTTAAGAAGAAATTCAAAGGCGTATGTTTAGTCTTACTTGAGTAACGGCGCTGGGCTCACCATCTGTCACGTTGGCACCTAAATATATCTCTGGCGAAAAGTGAGTGTGTGGATACTACCTATACACTGCCTACCCCTTCAGGGACCCTTAAATGCTTAAATTGGCGAATCTGAACTTACCTTGTCGATAAATCTTCTATGGACTCTTTTCTTATAAACTTTTATCAGTATAGCCGCTATTACGGCACCAATTACTAATATCACGGATAAGATGACAATCCAATAATAGCAGAGCTTAGAAGATTCTGGAATAAAAAATACTACTGTTTAGTGGGCGAGTAGTTTAACAAACTTGGCAATTAGTTCTAAGCAGTTAGTAGCAGATTAAAATCTCGGCAGTTTCTACCAAGTTCTTTGTGAACTTAAGTTAATACAGTGATATTTTTATAGGGTATCCCAGTGGAAGTGGGCACGTCGCGATTCCTGCCAGCCCAGAGAGCTGCAATTCCACTCGATGCGCATAAGCCGGACGGCTGTTAGGGCGTGCCCCCGAGGCGACGCGCACCAGTCCGTCCCCGCTGGTGCGAAAAATACAGCACAGTGCGGCGATGGGGACCGCCACCCATCACGCGGAGTACCTCACGGCGGGAAGTGGAGTGTGGAGTGTAGGATGGGTGTATGGAATGTAAGAGGAGGTATGGCTGATATGATGAACGAATTGATCGATGTTATGACAGAGAGAGAGTTAGATGTTGTGTGCTTGTCTGAAACCAAGCAGAAGTGTAGTGAAATAGACGAGCTGGCACATCTCCCCGTGGTGAACTGTTATTTTTGAAATGTGTTATTATATTGTGTGAAGTGTAATTGTGATTTGAGTATTGTAAAGAAGTGAAGGATAACTGCCGGTAATAAGGTGAATGGGTCAATGTGAGGCAATGAGCAAGAATGCTCGAGTTGCTGTCCACAACGCGATATTGGTGCCTACTAAAAACAACGGCTAGTTAGCGAGCTAGCTGAATTAGTTTGTTTATTCAATGAAATTTATTACGACCGTCTGATCTAGGGGTTAAAGCTTCTTACTGCCAAAACTTGAGGTCACGGGTTCGATTCCCGCTGATGGCAGATATTTGTGTGATGGACACGAGTTTTTGTACACTAGTCTTGGATAAAATGTGCGGAGTATCGATCTTGGATCGAATCCTTGGCGTGATGATATGTATGTATGTAGTCTTGAATGTCCTATGAATACCGTTAAAAATACCGTTGTCTAGTTACCATAACACAAGCTTTGCTTTACGTCAATTGTTGTAATTGTAAAGATGAATAAAGGCATGTTACGTACTTTGGACATAAAGAAAGGACGAGTGAGGAAAGGAGATATACCATCTGAGTGTGAGCAATAAGAGGCAGAGGAAGACCACGTGCCAGCTATCTAGATCAAATCGATCGGACACTCAAAGATGGAAACGTTCAGAGTACTCGATACCGGCGAGCATGTTTAAAGAGACTGATGAATGTGGAAGAAGCGAAAGAGGTTTGTAAGTTTAGAGAGAACTGGCCCTCTACTCTTCTGCCTACCCCTGAGATACTCGGTGTGATGATATAAGTGTTAATTTGTTATAATATGAAAATAATACATTAAAAACCTGACCCACCTACACATTTTACCGTTGATCTATCTGGATTTATTTTTCGCAGCACCGTTAATAATCTTAGCCACATCCTTGATAGATCCATGTTAGTTAGGGTTGCCTTAGTTTCAGCTGAAATAATAAATACATATAAGAAATAATATATATAATAATATAATATATCCTCACGCCTTCCCACAAGGGTCCCCGAAGGGGTAGGCAGAGGTGTATGGGTAATACCCACACAACGTGACAGATGGCGAGTCCATCGCCGTTACTCAAGCACGACTATACATACACCTATGAATTTCTTCTCAGACGTATGCAGGTTGCCTCACGATGTTTTCCTTCACCGTAAAGCTCGTGGTGTGAGTAATCACTGTACTTAAGTTCAGAAAAACTCATTGGTACAGTCGGGATTCGAAATTGCGATCTTTGTGTCGCAGGCAACTGCTCGAACCACTCGGCCACCACGGCTATACATATAAGAAGAAGAACATAATATATAAACCCTGTTGACGTATGCAAAGGTCCCCTCTTTTGCCTGCACATCTTTGAAGGTAATTCGTGGTGATCGGGTGGTTCGAGTAGTCGCCTGCATCACACATTTTTCAAGTTCGAAGCCCGACTGTCCCAATGAGTTTTCCTGAAGTTAAGTTCAGTTATTAGTCACACCACGAGCCTTACAGCAAAGGAAACATCGAGCCTACATACGTCTGAGAAGGAAGAAGATAAAGGCGTATGTATAGTCGTGCTTGAGTAACGGTTGACTCGCCATCTGTCATGTTGTCACTTAAAATATATCTCTGGCGGAGAGTGACTGTGGGGCATTTCTTACACACCTGTGCCTACCCCTTCGGGGATCCTGGTGGGGAGGCGTGAAGATATAAATATAAAGAGTTATAAACTAATATAAGAAAAATACACCGTGAGCCATGGTGGCCGAGTGGTTCGAGACGTTACCTGCGACCCAAAGGTCGCAAGTTCGAATCCCGACTGTACCAATGAGTTTTTCTGAACTTAAGTACAGTGATTAGACACACCACGCGCTTTACGGTGAAGGAAAACACCGTTAGGAAACCTGCAGACGCTTGAGAAGTAATTCAAAGGCGTATGTAATAGTCGTGCTTGAGTAACGGCGATGGACTCGCCATCTGTCACGTTGGCACCTGAAATATATCTCTGGCGGAAAGTGGGTGTGTCGGTATTACCTATACACCTCTGCCTACCCCTTCGGGCACCCTTATGGGAAGGCGTGAGGATATATTATATTATTATAAAAATACACACTGTGATTGTTGTTAGCTTACCAGCAGCCGATGCAGATGATACAATCCAGATTAGTATAATTAAATATAAAATCATTCTCCACGGTGACAATGTTAATGACATGGAGGACATTACTTCAATGAATAAACGGGAAAATACATTTTAATTCGCCTAATCAGCGATTTCTGTATTTTAAACAGGAAAACATTTGTCCATTCAATTTACAATGAGCGCTGCGGCTAGTTCGATAAGCCCTTTTGCGATTCCCACAGCAAATCATTCTACGAGTCTTGGCCTGTTTATAGTTCTAGTATTAAACATTTTAACCCTCTCCCCGTTCACTCCTTCATCTGAAATTTGGCTCTCATGTTTAGTTCTGATGACTAAACAATCATTAATGTTAGGACTCGTCGTGAAAATAAGATGGCGGCCGCCACAAAATGGCGGCTGTAATTTTTCCCTTATCGTCGTATAACAATGATGATTTTAAAATTGTGATGAGTTCATACAAACCATTCTGTGTTAGAACCGGGACCTCATCGAGAACCTCGGCAAAGAAGACGACCCGCTGGAGGCCCGCTTCGGGAGGAGACCCACGCCTGTCTCGTGGTAACGCGGTTGTTTCTCCAAGTGTGGCGGTGCGTAGTCGAGGCTTAGGCGGTGCAAAGATCGTTGTCAATAGGTATATATATTACCAATATAAGTGGTTTACTGTGGATAGTAATTTGATAACTACCTCTAGTCAAGACAACGTAAGCACGACACGTAGGTGAGTCCTAATGTCAATACCAGTAAAGTCTACAGTCGATTGGAGGCCAGTGGAGCGTGAAGTATGCAAGTGGGTCGGAAATCACAGCCGATTACCTAACTGTTAACGGAGCACATATTTGCGGACTCCTAGACATTTTCATTTTATTAAATTGTCACCCTAAAGGTGTCATTTTGACCACTTTGACTTTGACGGCATAGCGCCCTATCTTCAGCTTGCCGCATCCAGCATCTGCCAGCAGTCCTTCGCAAATCGTCATCCCACCTGGTCGGAGGGCGTCCTACACTACGTTTGCCTAGTCGAGGTCTCCACTGAAGAACATGTTTACCCCAGCGGTTGTCGGTTTTTCGCGAGATATGGCCGGCCCACTGCCACTATATAATATTAATATACATAAATAAATAAATACATATATACATACTTTTGACGATATCTAAATATAAGTAACCATGGACGCCATGGAGCTTCTTGCCGGTTCTCTATGGAAACGACCAACCCGAACCGTGCACATTTCTCAACATATTATAAGTGTCCATCTAGACCTATGTGTAATAAAGTATTTTGAATAACGCGATCTAAAATGCAGCTAGCGCCATCTAGTGGGAGGTGGTGAACTACAATTGAACAATATTTTGTGAGATGGATAGCAATAAATCGTAGAGCTAGTAATAAAAAATATTACGAATTTCGAGTATTTTCATGTCCCATACAATCCAGCCACTCTTTGTTGTGACATGTTTATGGCAACGGTCGCGTGTTCACGACCCATCTGTGGAGTATCGTCAATTTGACTCGGAGTCCACTCAACAACAAATGAGTGTTTAGCCTTGGCATCGTGGAATTTGTTGCAATCTTCATCAATTTCCTAACCGCAAATAGAAATTCAGGTTTATTACTATGATAGGTAAGTGGCAGAATACATACGATATGAGTTAATTCCGGTTTAACGCTACCTAAGACCAAAATTCATAATTCTTTCGTTCCCTTGGCGCTTGTTTGAGTAACCAAAATAAACAGACAAATATTCGCATTTTTTATATAAATTAGAACAATGACTTTACGCTTAATACATTGACATTGCTGTAAATCAATAAGAATCGCTGTATTGTCCAGGAAATGAAAATGGTTGCTTGAACAATGGCATTTTCCCCTTTCAGTTCAAGCCCCCATAATCGATACATTCATACATATCCATGGAATTTTACACCTTATCATAAATGTGGTAGAGTTTGATTTGGCTACAGGCTTTAACTCTAGCCTCGGCTACCACTAAGAGATTGTCAGGGATGATCATTTGCTCAGTTCAACGGTATAAGTTTACCAATAATATTAAAGGTCTTAAGGCGATATTGAACCCGACCAACGGAACGCTTTCAGGTAATTTAAGTGCTGTTGTCGATGATATTAACTTCTTTCAGTATAAAGTCTGCAAAGTGACGCTTACTGTGTCAGCTTACCATCAGACAAGCCGTCAGCTGTCCACCAAAAGTGCACAAAAAAAATTGGCAACAAAACCAAAACCAAAAAAAATCTAAATATTTTATTTCAAATAGGCCTAGATGGGCACTTATAAAACGTCGAAAAAGGTGCACGGTTCGGGTTGGTCGTTTCCATGGAGAAGAACCGGCAAGAAACTCCATGGTTACTCTTTTCAAATCATTTGGTATACAATAACAATATTATTATGTTACAGCACTAGTACTTAAGTATGGGGGAACAGCTTAGGCCCGACAATAGGTCGATGCTTACTTTACAAAAAAAAGCGTAAAACAAAATAGAACTCGTATATAGGTATATGACTCGAAGGAAGAAGGAGGAGGAAGGATAAGAGGAGGATAATTTGTCTAATTTGTGAATGTGAGAACATTGTAGGCTTTGTAGATTCTTAGATCTTGCTAACATTGTTATAATTATCTTGTTTTATGTATGCTTTGTATAGTAAGCAACGACCTATTGTCGGACCTACGTTGTTCCCCCATACTTGGGTACTATTGCTGTAACGAAAAAAATATTGTATATGCCTAATGATTTGAAAAGAGTAACCATGGAGTTTCTTGCCGGTTCTTCTCCATGGAAGCGACCAACCCGAACCGTGCTTCTTTTTCGACGTTTTATAAGTGCCCATCTGGGCCTATGTGAAATAAAAAGATTTTGATTTGATTTGATTTGATAGGATCTAGCCAAATTTGATCCAATTCCAGAAGCGACTTTGGTTTATCCTATATAGATTGGCGATAATATTTTCATTTGTACTATTTGGAATAGCCAAACATATATCAAATGAATGAATAATTTTCTAACTTCATAAATCCTTTTCTGTCATGTTATACGAAAATGTTGTAAAACTCTTTTGAAACCGTCGGTTCTTTCACGAAACTCATGACAAATAAATACTTTGAGCCACGGCTGTTATTGGATCCATAATATTTCATTACTTTATAATCTTGTCAAAAGAGTTTTTATCCTATACGTTTGAAAATAACGCTTAAATTAATTTGGATACAGCAGGTCGTAACCCTTAATGCCAGGGCTAAATCAAAACAGAATGGAAGGAAAGCCATTGGCCGAAGATTTATTGCTCGCAACAAAGCCGCCGTTAGGATTAAATCAACATAATTCTAGTCAATACATACAAATGCACGGGCTTTTTGTAGGTTAATTTTAAATGATTTGGACTGAGTGTGGTGCAAAAACGAGCGAAAGGAGATTTTAGATTCGTAGCTATCTTCATGACTTGCCACAAGGCTCCCCGAAGGAATACGCAGAGGAGTATCTCCTTATTACGTGCAAACATGATTTATAGCAAATACGTCGCCGTTTCCCAAGCACGACCATAGATACAAAAATTTAAAATAAGTATTTTTTTGGTATATGTTACGTTATACATCCATATGCATTTAATAAAAAGCGATTATTTTAATATATAGTAAGATAGTAATATACTAGATTATATAATAGAGTAGATATGTAATATACAGACACCATTTTATTTATCTGTAGTATAGATTTTGACTTGGTTTTATTTCTGGAATAAAACACAACCGTTGTATTTTTTTTTTATTTATTTATTGATTTATTGGGACGGTAAGTACAAAGTAATAATAAATATAAACTAAAGCCTTTGTATTAAAACCAGATTATAAATCTATCTTACCAAATTTAATTAAATCAGTAAAAGAGGAACCTTAAACCTTAACCTTAAACCTTAACCTTAAACCTTAACCTTAAACTTCCGAATTTCAGTCTGAAGTTCAATTCAGACAGTCTGAATTCACAGAAGGAAACCCCTTTAAAACCGCGCAGTGCAAGCCTATTTGGTTCCCACGCTTATTTTCAAATCATAACATAGGATATAACAGACAAATCGTAAAATTCTAATATATTACGTATTAGAAAAAAAATAATCATCTTTATTTCCCCATTCTGGCGCCGCCCTTACTCTAGGCGGGACCAACTTTTTTATTATTTAGGTATATTAAAAAAGTTCGCTTCCTTGCTGAGAAGGTATCTTTAAAGTAAATTAAGGGGAAATTTCCTCAATAATATTGTGTGGCTTTTTTTATTATTAGGCAAAGGATTGAATAAAAAAAGGTGTGAGGAGAGTTAGCGAGCCGCATCCCTAGGAATACGCAGACGCAGCACAGCGGCGCAACTGACACCTTAGCTTAAGTTTCAGTTTAGGATTAGTAATTATGTTTTACATTATATTCAGTCCAATTTCAATTGTCAAACAGTAAACATCCTTTTGTAACAAATAAATATTTTTTTAATTGAAATACCGATCGCCGTAACGTAACTGGCGCAGTCGGTAGGATCGCGACACTCTCGTATAGAATAAAACTCTTCTTACGATTGAGTGACGGTTCTCAAATCGTTCCATCGCGATCTTATAGAACCACGACGCGCGATCGGTCTTCATTAACAAGGACTCGTCAGGAAATGCAGAAAATACTGGGGTGAGTACTCTCGCTGTTATCCAAGTGTTCCTGCTCTATTTCCTGTCCATTTTTTTTTTATCCATATTTCTATTGTGTGTATGTCTATAGGCTTGAATCGCATTAGACATTTCCTATTTTGTGTATACTTATAATAACTCTATTTGTTATCCAAATAATAAATTAGCCGTGCGCTTGTCCGATAGCTAAACTCGCTAGAGACATCCGACACGTTGAATGCGCTCTGACGTCATTCCATTGTCTTATTGCATCTAATACCTAGAATTGTAATATTATAACAATGTCCTTGAAATATTGCGATTCACACTTTAAGCTTATCGCGGACTTAATGCCGCGTTATGATGGGAATATTAGATTATTGAATTATTACATACGCGAAGTTGAAAATATTCTAAACCTTTTACCAAGCGATGCAGACCGCGTGCATCCAGCCCTTATGTGTCTTATTAAAAGTAGACTCAGTGGCACAGCCATTGACGCGTTAGCATATGAGGATCATTTAAACACGTGGGAATCTATTAGGAATGCCCTCATTAGACGACTACGCGAACCGCGTAACGAGATACAGGTGATGCAAGAGCTTACACGCACTCGCCGCACTAAGCACGAGGACGCTGAATCCTTCGGGAAACGGCTTAGGGAATTACTTGACACCTTGCTATCTATAGGCGAACATAATAACAAAACTTACTATGAGAAAATGGCCATAGAGCAATATATAAATCAACTTGATTTTCACGTTACCCTAGGAGTAAGGATAGCTAGACCAGAGACATTAGAATTGGCGATAACCGCAGCTAGACAGGAGGAGGCTAGGCTTGCATATAATCGAGCTACAAATTTTAATATGCCATCATCATCGCAAGCTAAGCCGAAAGAGTTAACGAAGAACAACTCAAACACAACGAATTTACCACCCTATCGTAATTTCCATAGCACATATATTCCAGCACAAATGTCGCATGCCCCATTTAGCTTTAACAATAGACAGCCAGAGCAACAGCAACAGTGGGTACAGCCGGCATTACCCTGGAAAAATCGACCAACATCAGGTAACTTTAGGGCAGGCGGTCCCGGAAACCACAGAAGCGGTAATTTCAGGAATCAACCGAACATACCAAGACAACAGATAAATCCCCCTCAAAGGTCTTCGGACGTTACCATGAGATCGGTAGACAAACCAGCGAGACCACAGTTTGTTCCTGAGGAGCTGTTCTACACCTCTAGCCAGCAGATGAGTAACCAGGCGCAGCCATGCGCTGACGAAGGTGAGTATTATATTGAACAACTATCAGATAACGCCGCCTTCGAACCAGATATGTACGGCAACGATCAAGAACCAAACCAGGATTTTCCCCTGGAGGACCATCGCAACGACCCGAATTAGTGGAAATAAACCTTCAGGACAAAGACCATCTTCCATACATTGAGCTTCCTGAATTTCAAGGTAGGTTCTTAGTAGACACAGGAGCAAGTCGCTCAACTATTTCACCCGGTGTTATTCGAGGCACTGTTTTCGAACAATATGTTAAATACGATCCATTTGAAATATCTACAGCACACAACGTTTCGCGTCACAACTATGTGGTATATCTACCATTGCCACCCGCATTTAATACCGAATTAACGCACAAATTTTTAATTTTCGATTTCGATCCAAAGTACAAAGGATTAATCGGTTTTGATTTGCTACGAAAATTAAAAAGTAATATTGATTTAAATAACAACTCGCTACGCACCGTTACAGCGAACATACCTATCTATTTTAACCACCCCTTCCAAAGAATCAAAGTTGAACCTAGATGTGAAAAATTAGTAACATTTAAAACACATTATATAGATGGACAGTATTTACACGAGGATTTTTATTGGTCTGACGGCTTAAAGTCACCCGCGGCCCTCGTGAACGTGAAAGAGGGAACGTTTCGAACATCCGTTATTAATTTCGATAACGACAAGAAATATATCCCTAATAAAGCCCCGATTCACTTAGAACATCTCCCCAGTAAGTTAAATGATGATGACACTTGTGAATTAAATCACATACAAGGAAAGTTAGACACTGACCGCGAATTACGCAACAATTTAAAGAAAATTCGGACGGAACACATGAACGATGAGGAAAAACGTGAGATTAATAGATTGTGTTTTCAGTATAGGAATTTATTCTACTCGGAAAATATACCGCTAACTTTCACGCACGCAGTTAAACACCAACTTAGACTGACAGACGAGACACCGATTTTTGTCAGAAGCTATAGACAAGCTCCACAGCAACGAAAAGAGATCCAGAGCCAAGTCGATGACTTGCTCAAACAGGGTATAATTAGAGAAAGCATTTCCCCATGGTCATGCCCGGTCCATATCGTTCCTAAAAAACCAGACTCGTCGGGAAAAGTTAAATGGAGACTTGTAATAGACTATAGGCGTTTGAACGATCGTATAGTAGAAGACAAGTACCCCCTCCCAAACATCCATGATATACTAGATAGACTAGGACGTGCTCAGTACTTCACAACGCTAGACTTAGCCAGCGGATACCATCAAGTCGAAATGCATCCCAACGATACTGAAAAAACCGCATTCACTACCGAAAGAGGGCACTATGAGTTTTTGCGAATGCCCTTCGGCTTAAAAAATGCCCCAAGTACTTTTCAACGTTTAATGGACCATATTCTTAGAGGCATAGATAATGTATATACGTACCTAGATGACGTAATTATTGTTTCTACGTCACTGCAGGAGCACACAGAAAAACTGAAGCAAGTCTTCGAGCGGTTCCAAACACATAATCTAAAAATCAAGTTAGAAAAGTCTGAATTCCTTCAGAAGCACGTCTCATTTTTAGGGCACGAACTGACTGACCAAGGACTTAAACCGAACCAGGATAAAATTAAAGCTGTCATAAATTTTCCGTTGCCAAGAACCCACAAAGAAATAAAGTCTTTTCTGGGTCTTGTAGGGTATTATAGAAAGTTCATCAAGGATTTCGCGAAACTTACCAAGCCGATTACATTTTGCCTTAAGAAAAACAATAAATTAGTGCATTCCCCAGAATTTTTAGAAGCTTTTAATAAGTGTAAACAAATTTTAACAAACGCTCCAATTTTGATATACCCCAATTTCGAGGAAACTTTCATAGTAACAACTGATGCATCCGATGTGGCGTTAGGCGCGGTTTTATCCCAAGGAAATGTAGGGTCGGATAAACCAGTCGCGTATGCTTCCCGAACCTTATCTGAAACAGAATCGCGATACTCTACTATAGAAAAAGAGTTACTTGCAATCATATGGGCCGTAAAATACTTCCGCCCATATCTCTATGGTAGAAAGTTCATTATATATACAGACCATAGGCCCCTTACATGGCTAATGTCCCTCAAAGACCCAAACTCTAAGCTTACTAGATGGCGACTTAAATTAGCCGAATACGATTACAAAGTTGTTTATAAAAAGGGACGCCAAAACACCAATGCTGACGCCCTTTCCCGCGCGAAAATTTTTCATAATAGTGTAGACTCATTGGCTGTTAACTTAGATGAAAATAATGAAAGTGACATAATAGACATAATCTTTGATAACACACGAAGAGTATCCGAAAGCGTAGCAGAAGCTGTTAATAACGCCGCAGCAGACTTTGACCCTGCAGAGGTCCTCGGACCAATAGCTAGCACCGAACCAATAAGCATAAATGAGCCATCTGCCGGTACTGTAGCAATGAGTTTAACGGAACCTATAGATAGTAATATACTAGAATCTCAAGCTGATTGTGTATCGGATAGCATGAGCGTAGTGACAGAAACCCCAGAACAGTTAATTTCTACAAACCACACTCAGACCGATAACGAGAATAACGGAATTCCTATTATACCAGACGCGATCGATAGACAACTCAAACAATTTCATGTACGATCCACCCCAGGTTCTACATTCAGAGTAGACGACAGGTCCACAAATTCACGAACTGTTATTAAAGATGTTTTTATACCAGTCAATAATACGGAAGCAGAAATAATTAAATTCCTCAAAGAACATACCATAGCAGATCGTACTTTTCATTGTTATTTTTATGATGAAAGTTTATATTTAGCCTTTTCAAGAGTATATACAACTGTTTTTAACGAGAGAGGCCCTAAACTCTTTAAGTGTACTTCTCGCGTAACATTCGTACAGAATAAAACCGAGCAGCAGGAAATTATTAAGAAATATCACGAGGGAAAAACAATGCATCGTGGTATTCAAGAGACCTACAAACAGGTTCACCGTAACTACCATTGGCCCCATATGTTATTGACGATCCAAAGGTACATAAACCAATGTGATGTATGCTTAAAATCTAAATACGAGCGGAATCCACTACGACCCCCATTAGCACTCACAGATACACCCCATAAACCCATGGAACATATGTTCATGGATTTGTACTCCACGGGTGGAGGAACCTTCCTCACTATCATTGACAACTTTTCAAAATATGCTCAGGCAATCCCGTTAAGCGCATGTAGTAGCGTTCATGTTACCGAGGCACTCCTACAAGCTTTATCCATCATTGGTCTTCCCCATAAAATAACCACCGATTCAGATAGTAAGTTTGACAACGATGTTATTAAAGAAATTTGTGCATCGCACAATATTAACATACACTTTACTACCCCTTACAACCCTAATTCTAACTCGCCCGTAGAACGACTACACTCCACATTAGGTGAGATTATACGCATACAGAGAATGACTAACAAAGACGACCCAATACAGTCTATTATGAGATACGCAATTATAGCATACAATAACGCAATACACTCCGCGACAGGCTATACTCCACATGAACTGTTGTTTGGTCACACAGCATCTCGAAACCCCCTAGAAATGTTTTACCCTAAAGAATTTTACCAGGATTACGTTCTCAAGCACCGTACTAATGCAGAAGCAGTGCAAGAGTGTGTTGCAGCATTCATGTCTGAGAATAAAGAACAGGTAATTGAGAGGCGAAATAGAGATGCCGAGAAAATATCATTCAAGGTAGGTGAAACTGTGTATAAACAGGTGGCGAAAACAGCACGGAACGACAAAACACAGCCGGAATTCAAAGGACCATATAAGGTAATACATCTACACCCAAATAACGTTGCTGAAATCATAGGAAACCACCCAAATTCGAAGTCAATTAGAGTCCACTTCAAGCTATTACGTAGGCCTCATCTTGTTCCAGGATCCTCGCCGCAGGAGCCATCGTGCTCTACGCAACCGCAAACGTAATATTAGATCCCATAAGTAATGACAACGGCATTCTATTACTAAAACAGGGTCAGTTACTAAGACAAATAGACTATTTCAGCCTAGCTTGTGTGTATAACATCACCAATATAAAGATTGCATCAAGCAAAGTAATGGCATTATATGCAAGCACTAAAAATGCTGAAACCTCCTTGACATCCAAATACTATACAGTCTAGGTCTAATTAATAAGAAACTATCATTTTTAGCCCCACCAGTTAGAGTTAAGCGTGGAATAATAAACGGTTTAGGATCTGTAGTTAAAGCTATAACAGGAAATTTAGACCATGAAGATGCTGTTAAGTTCGAGAAAGAAATCTCCGATATAAACAACAAGTTTATTAAAGTACAAAATTCCCAAAAGAAATCTTTAACTTTAGCAGAAAGCACAATTAATGAATTTGGTAGTCAGATAAGTAGATTGAACGAAAATCAGAAGAATTTAGGGAATTTATTGCAGAATATTACGCAGAACTCCAACGGAGTTATAGACAGTTTACATTTTCTAGATATATATATATACAAATTGATTTAAGTTTACAAATAATTTTGGAAAAGTTAATGTCATTAGAAGACGCCGTAAGTTTTGCTCAACTAGATGCCATGCATCCCAGCATTATTAGCCCGCAAAACCTTATAACAGAATTAGTAAATTTACGTAACGTATATTCAATAAACCCGGTAGCAGATATAAGTATTATGAACATACATAAAATAGAGAAATCTATTGGGGTTAAGGTATATAGTACACCACACTCAATAAACTTCATATTAGAAATCCCCTCTGCCGATTCAAAGATATATGACCTCATTCACCTATACTCCATCCCTGACCATAATGACCTTACAATAATCCCAAAATCCAAATACCTTGCACTTGGTAGCGATGAGTACGCGCACATTCAGGAGGAAGACTGCCAACCAATCACCGAGGATACGCGTCTATGCAAATCACTGGAAATTAGAAGAATGGAAACTAATGAAGACTGCATCGTGTCCCTGGTACAACAACAGAAAGCCAACTGCACGTACGCAAAGATGCACCTGAAAAAAGGAAAAATACAGAAGGTCCGAGATAACAGCTGGATACTGATCCTACAGGAAGATGAAGTAATCAAGACCCAATGCAATACTAAAACGGAATACAGAAGAGCGAAGGGAGTCTTCATAGCTACACTGACTGGAGATTGCCAGATGAATGTCTTAAATACAACGTTACAAACTCACCTAAGAATGGTATACAACGATGAAATCATCCCCCTCCCCGAGATACAGCAGACCACCGTAGAACACATAAAACTCGAAGTACACCTGGAAGACATCCCCCTGGACAACATCCATGAATTGGTTAACAGAGCCAAAGAGATATCCCTGCAAAGTGAAGACAGCTGGACAACCCCAATGCTAACCCCTAGTTGGATAACGTTAATACTGTACGTGTTGTTGATTGGAGCCATCGCCTGGAAACTATATAAGTGGAAAACTACACACAAGTTCCCGATGGAGACCAAGGGTAGCGAGGACGCTACAAGAAGCTCCAATTCTCGCTTCTATCTTAAGGAGGGAGGAGTTAGCGAGCCGCATCCCTAGGAATACGCAGACGCAGCACAGCGGCGCAACTGACACCTTAGCTTAAGTTTCATTTTAGGATTAGTAATTATGTTTTACATTATATTCAGTCCAATTTTAATTGTCAAACAGTAAACATCCTTTTGTAACAAATAAATATTTTTTTAATTGAAATACCGTTCGCCGTAACGTAACGAGTTGTTTATAATTTTACTAAAAAGTAAAATAGAAAGGTTTTATTTGGTTGCGAAAGTAGTTTTGGTGTAGTTTTACGAGGCCGTGTATTTTGCGGAGATATATTTAAATGCCAACGTGACAGATTCGTCGCCGACTATTCTTAAGCTTGACTACTATGTAATTACATCTTTTAATATCCTCTCAAATATATGCAGATTTCCTCTCGATGTTTCCCTTCACTGTACTCTTAGTGCGTTAGATAAAAAGTAAGCTGTATATAAATTTATATACTTTATATAACTCACAAGGGATAGGCAGAGGTGAAACGCCCTTTTTTTACCGTGGATATTTTATATATCTTCACAACTTTCCACAAGGGTCCCTGAAGGGATAGACAGAGGTATGTAAGTAGTACCCACGCACCCACTTTCCGCCGGAGATCACTCCACTTAAGTTCTAATAAACTCATTGGTAAAGTCGGGATTCGAACTCGCAATCTTTGTGTTGCAGGCAACTCAAACCGTTTGGCCACCACTCGTTGAATGCTATTATGTAGTAAATTGGTCTTCATTATAATAAGCAGCCTTTATCCTTCGCGACTCCAAGTTCCAAAGTCCAATCATCATTGAATAATACTTACCGCATCGAGTTCAATAAGTTTCAGTTGCACGAATTACCCTTAGGTCAACTTAAATCACTTGAAAAGTGCGCATTTGCGAAATGGCTCCGAAAGCCTTAAGTTGGCTCTACGGGTCTAAAGAAGATTTATTTACTTTCAACTTGAAGTATCTTTACTACGCGGGGCTATGGCCCGGAGATAATATGTCTAGGGAAGGAAAAATACTTTACAAACTCTACGAAGTGACGCTTCATATTTTCTCCGTGATGTTTTTAGCCGCAGTGGCTGTTGGGGCATACGAAAGGAGGGACAATATTACAGTGCTTTTGGCAAACTTGGATAAGGGTCTCGTTGGCTGCAATTTCGTTGGTAAAGTCGTGTTCTTTGTAAGCAAGAGGAGAGAGCTCAAATTACTGATTGATCAGATTTTAGACTCAGAAGATACGGTTTCGGAAAACTGTAAGATTCGAATGGTGAAGCACGCGCTCATTGTCACTGGACTTATGACAGCTGTCACGGGTGCTTTCAGCTGCTTAGCATTGTATCACGGTGAGATGACAATTGACGCCTGGATGCCGTTTGACCCTCACCGAAGCACAATGAATCTATTTCTAGCAGCGCAAGTATTAGTCGTGTTGTTCGTTGTACCTTGCGGCTATAGAGGCTTCGCGATGCAAGGAATTATCTGTAGCATTATCATGTATTTTTGCGAGCAATTAGATGGTTTAAGGATGAATTTAAAGGAATTGGAGTATACGGAGGAATATGATGCAGAGGTGAGGTGTGCGTTTAAGAAGATAGTTGACAAGCACGTGCGAATGATTAGGTGAGTTTAGTATGAGTTTTTTGTAGGTAATTAAGTTTGTTGTACGAACACATTTTTATATTTTCTCTACTAAGAGTGAATGGTAACTGATTATCGCGGCATATGGACTTGCAATACCAGGCTTATCTGCATGGCCTTTTCTATGTTATTTTGATTTTGATTTGTATAAAATCTGGAACGATTTTGAAAATTATCTCAAAGGCTTTTAATTTCAAAACGTAAGTAGGACCGTAAGTTTGGGTTTTTCATCATTACGCGCAAATCAAGTACACTTCGACGCATCCGACACCGGTTAGGCAGATATATATATATTATTAGTGTCAGGAAGAAGAGGCAACGGAACATGGCGATCCAACTACCTGATCACATTCACTGAACACTGTAAGATGGGAATGTCAAGAGTAAGTACTCGAAACAGGCAAGGGAAGACTTGTAAATGTGTATGAAACGAAAAAGATCTGCAGAGTCGTTTAGAGAGAACTGGCGCTCTACTTACTGTGCCTACCTTAAAATCATAGTGATGTATAGTATATGTATAACTCATTCTTTTTCAGGTATTCAAAGGCAATGAAAGGCATTTGCGAAGAATATTTCTTAATTCAAAACGTAGCAATAACCGTAGAATTGTGCCTCAATGCTATGATGGTAACACTAGTAAGTATTTATATTGAAAAGCAAGAAAAGCAAGTTCGAATCCCGACTGCACCAATGAGTTTTTCTGAACTTATGTACGGTGATTAGTAACACCACGAGCTTTACGGCTAAGGAAAATATCAAGAGGTAACCTGCATAAATATGAGATGAAATTTATAGGCGTGGCGGAAAGGCGTATTTATAGTCGTGCTTGAGCAAAGGCGATGGACTCGCCATTTGTCACGTTTGCACCTAAAATATGTCTCTGGCAATGTGAGTGTGTACTAACGTCACACCTCTGACTACCGGGACTACTTTCGGGAACTCTTGTCGTGTCGTGAAGATATTATTTATATTTATATAGCAAAAAGTTCCTAGGAAGAAGTGCAAGCAGAAATTATTTCCATTGATTTAAATTGTAGTCTACGTGAGACAGATTTATATATTTACTTATTCTCTTGCAGTACGGCTCAGAACAAAAATCTCTTCTCGCTAGTTTCATGGCATTCCTTAGTTGTGCGCTTCTGAACGCTTATACCTACTGCTATTTGGGAAACGAGCTTATTTTAAAGGTGACCACTTTCCATGTTTATCAAGTTTAAATGTACCTACTTCTATTATTATTCATATCTACTAAATTGGCACCTAATATACCTCTGGCGGAAAGTGGGTGTGTGGGTATTACCTATACACCTCTGCCTACCCCTTCGGGGACCCTTGTGGGAAGGCGTGAGGATATATATATATATATATATATATATATATCTACTAAATGTAACAAAAAGGTTGTTTTTGTTTGACTATAAACCTTTTACCAACATATTAAAATACAGCCAGTGGTTTCACCCACGAGGAATGTATTTATTGGTAGATATTTTTTAAGAAAAAACACATGTGAAAATCTAGCAAATTATCTATTTCTGGCCAAATTCCATTCAAAATAGCTCAGTCGTTTTTGCTTAAAAGAGAAACACATATCCTTCCAAACGATCGCATCCTACTTTGCATAATATTATTACATTACTTATGTTCAGTGATTAGTCACACCACGAACTTGACGGCGAAAGAAAACATCGCGAGTAAACCTGCATACGTCTGAAAAGAAATTCAAAGAAGTATAGTAGTGCTTGAGTAGCAGCGAAGAACTCGCCATTTGTCACGATGGCACCTAAAATATATATACGGCGAATAGCGGATGTTTGGGTGCCTCTGCCTACACTTCGGGGACTCTTGTCGGGAGGCGTGAGGATATACATATATGTTTTCAGAGCCAAGCTATAGCCGCTGCAGCATACGAGTCAAATTGGCCCACGTGGCCGGTAGACCTTCAGAAAAACCTGCTGACCGTTATCACGGTAGCGCAAAGACCATTGAAGTTGTCCGCCGGGGCGGTAGTTCCTATGTCTTTGCAGACTTTTGGCCAGGTAATTACGACGCGAAAAAAGTTCTAAGCATGACGCGGTGAATAAGGTTTCCAGTAATGAGCTCCTTGGGGAGAGAGGGGAGGATTGTTTCAATGTGTTAGAAGCAGAGGGATTATACCCATTATGCTGCCAACACACTATAACTCTCCGAACACAGAGTAGCAACGCGCAAGTGATACTTCAATATCGTGAGCGTAAATAGGCTACGGTAACCGTTTCCCATCAGGTGGGCCGTATGCTTGTTTGCCACTCTTGTTGTATTAAAATACTATAATATATTATAAAAAAAATAACACAATAATTTTTTTTTGTCATTTTGTCTGTCAAAAAACAGTAATGATTTGAATTTGGTTTCCCGATGTTCAATTAGGTAATGACCCAGAGTGGTTTGAGTAGTTAGTTGCTAGTTGCTAGTTAGTACAGTGATTAGTCACACCACGAATTTTACGGTGAAGGAAAACATCGAGAGGAAACCTGCATACGTCTGAGAAGAAATTCAAAGGCGTATGTATAGTCGTGCTTGAGTAACGGCGGCGGACTCACCTCTGTCTAGTTCCCATAGTACAACTTTTCTTAGTGTGGAATATTGTATATTGTTTGGAATTGTCCCAAGGTATTTATAAGGTCATTGGCCTCTTTCGTTTCATCCAAATTCATCAGTCTTAATACATGCTGGCGCTCAAATGTATGATTTAACTTTCAGGCACTGTACAATGGATACTCGATCTTCGCAGTTCTGAGCGACGCAGTCAATTAGTCTACTTAACTCTTTGTAGTTTTTCTATACCAGCAAACAAGAATGCGGCCTGATGGTAAGCGGTTACCGCCGTCCACAAACCACAGAAGTAGATCCACAGTAGTACAAACTTCGTGCTATGTACTTGACGATTTGGAGTTGTGTTATTATAGAATTACTTCATATATGTATGTATTTTATTCGTATGGAGATATACCATACAAATAAAATAAAAAAATCTAACTGCTGTTCATTAAAGAACGTGTTTTTTTTTCTTTTCATTGTATTTTTACAAGATATCCGCCGCGTTTGCACTCGTGTTACGCCAACACTCACGTTGGTGTGTCACGCCAACACATAGGTATCTACAGCGGAAAGTTGGCGAGTAAGAACTTTTACACACCTCTTGCCTACCCCTTCGGCGACCTTGTAGGAATGATTACTTATGTTATATATACATACAAATATATAGGCACTTGGCAAGGCCAAATATATCTCTACCGGAATGTGGGCGTGTGGGAACTACATACGTCTCTGTCTACCCCTTCAGAGACCCTTGGGTGGCGTGAAAATAAAAAAATATTACTTATCCTAGTTTGGAATCATAAAGCTTTCAAACGGACACAATTTTTTTTCGGATCTATCATACTTGTATTTGTATGAAGGATAAGTGAAAATAATTGGTTTAATATTACTCCTAAAAAGGTGAGTGAGTGAATGAAACAGTTCTTCAAATAGATCAATCACTATATTGACAGAGTGAAAAAAAATATGCTTGGATGATATGGTATAATTTTCTTCATTAGTCGGGGCGGGTTTATTAGTTATCGTTAGCGTGTGAGAGTAGATGAAATTAGCACCATTTACGCACATACATAACTCCAATTATTATTGTGTGAGTGCTTTGGACATAACGCACCTTCAAACCTTAATACTGTCGATTAACGGTTTATAGATGCCTAGTTTATCACACGAAATATTTCTTTATCATTCATATCTTAATGATAAAAATGATTACTTTCGCTATCATGAGAAATAACCGACGCAGTGAGTACGATCTCAGATCGCAGCGATTACACCAACATATGGTTGAACAAAATGTTACAATGAAACGTTTGTTGAAGTATATAAGGTTTATTTTGGCTTTCCAACGATACACTTATATCGTTTAGACCGGCGAACTATTCGCTTAGTGACATAGAGTTAGCACGAGTATATATGTATGTAACGTTGTCTTGGATACATAGTTTAGCGCGAATTTAAGTACCTATATATTTACATAGCATAAAATCACGTCACCTGGCACCTAAAATATATATCTGACGGAATGCGGGTGTGTGGGTAGTACCTATACACCTTTGCCTACCTCTTCGGGGACCCTTGTGGGAAGGTCGCTTCCGCTGTCTGTTCGCTTAGATCTTTTACACTATTCAACGGATTTGAATGCAGTAAGCAATCAGCGATAGATAGAGTGATTCAAGATGACGGTTTATATGGCCAATACATACATATACTTAAAAAGAGCCAAAATATTCAAAGATTTGTAATGTGATGTCGTAACATATAATAATAATAATAGATCCTCACGCCTTCCCACAAGGGTCCCTGAAGGGTTAGGCAGAGGTGTATAGGTACTACCCACACAGCCACTTTCCGCCAGAGGTATATTAGGTGCCAACGTGACAGGTGGCGAGTCCATCGTCGTTACTCAAGCACGACTATACATACGCCTTTGAATTTCTTCCCAGACGTATGCAGGTTTCCTCTCGATGTTTTCCTTCACCGTAAAGCTCGTGGTGTGACTATTCACTGTGCTTCAGTTCAGAAAAACTCATTAGTACAGTCGGGATTCGAACTTGCGACCTTTGAATCGCAGGCAACTGCTCGAACCACTCGGCCACCACGGCTCTAAGAATGGCCGGAGTACGGCCGAAAAATTCTTTTCTTTGTCTGAAAAATTCAAAGCTCTTATATATTACAATGTATATGCTCTTTCGCGGCATAGCGGCTGAACCGATTCTAGCAAGAAATTTTCCAAAGCTACTTTTCGAACTCCACGTGGGCGAAGCCGCGGGCATAAACTAGTGGTATATATTTCTCTAAAGGACCTTACAGTAACCATTTTTATCTTTTACATATTATTAGTATCTACATTTAATGGCGTTTTACTGTCTATGCCGACCCGGTAAGGTACTCAGTGTGATGGTACATATATATATGAACAAAGTGAGGAAAACAGTCATTTTCAACAACAAATTTTCATAGCTCGTAGTGAGTAAAGTGATATCGACTAAAATGCTTCTTCGAAATTACTACCCATAAATAATTCTAAGACCTTCACATTCTTTTCGGAAAAATAAAGGTTTATGTCGGCTAAAAGTTATTATTATTATTTATGTTTCATATAAGGAGCCGTAGTGGCCGAGTGGTTCGTGCAGTTGATTGATAGATTGCTATTTTGAATCCCGACTGTACCAATAAGTTTTTCTAATCTTAAGTACCTATAGTTACGAGAGATTAACGGCGATGGAAACCTGCTTACGTTTGAGAGGAAATTCAAAGGCGTATGTATAGGTAGTGCTTGAGTAGCGGCGACGGACTCGCCATCTGTCACGTTGGCACCTAAAATATATCTCTGGCGGAAAGTGGGTGTGTGTGGGTACTAACAGCACACCTCTGCCAACCCCTTCGGGACACTTGTGGGAAGGCGTGAAGATGTATTGTACCGGCCGTAGCAGACGGGTATTTCAACACAACATAACCCTAAGATTGCAAGTTTGAATCCCGACCGTACTAGTGAGTGAGTTTTTCTGAACTTAAGTACAGTGATAAATCACATCACATACTTTCAAGTAAAATAAATAATCTAGAAGAAACCAGCAGATGTAGGTATAGACAACAGTCGTGCTTGAGAAAAGGCAACGGACTCGTCATCTGTCACGTTGTCACCTAAATATATCTCCGGAAACGTTTTAGATATTACATACAATAGAATTGTATCAAACTAAAACGTGGCCTACGTTTACCATGCCATGTAGCCGCCATCACATTGCTGTGTCCTCAAACAGGGTGTAATTGTATCTTTAAGCAAGCATAGTATGTGGTGTAAATGATGTCTCTACTTACGTAATTTTACATGCAATTTATTTGATTTGATTTGGAAGAACCTGTTGTTTGACTTCTGCCTACCTCTTCTTACTCATTGTAAGAAGGTGTGAAGAAGCCCAGAGAAAACGTCACTTGCATTGCATTAGGAGTCCGATATTCGATTCCCCAACGGGCATTTGAACAAAAAAGACCAAAATAAACAATACCTTTAAATCTCTTTAACAAATCGTGACGTCACATGGGAAATCCCCTTTGGGAGTTCAAAACCAACCGGAGTGCTCGCTAAAGAAAAAAATGTCCTTCCAAAAACTCTCAATTTAATTTATCACTAGCTGTGCTTCGCGGCTCCACCCGCGTAAAATGGATGTCATTAGTATAATTTTATTTAGATTTATAAAAAAATAAATCCTATGGGCTACTCCAGCTAGTAATCTATCTCTGTGCCGAATTTCATCCAATTCCGTTCAGCCGGTCTGGCGTGAATACTAACGTAATATATTCGCATTTATAATATTAATATGATTACCTAAGATAAGACATAAAAAATCATATATATATATATATATATAATAGTAATAAGCCGTGGTGGCCGAGTGGTTCGAGCAGTTGCCTGCGACACAAAGATCGCAAGTTCGAATCCCGACTGTACCAATGAGTTTTTCTGAACTTAAGTACAATGATTAGTCACACCACGAGCTTTACGGTGAAGGAAAACATCGAGAGGAAACCTGCATACGTCTGAGAAGAAATTCAAAGGCGTATGTATAGTTGTGCTTGAGTAACGGCGATGGACTCGCCATCTGTCACGTTGGCACCTAATATACCTCTGGCGGAAAATGGGTGTGTGGGTATTACCTATACACCTCTGCCTACCCCTTCGGGGACCCTTGTGGGAAGGCGTGAGGATATATTATTTATAATAGTACATACAAGCCAAGTCCCTAACGGGGGAGGCAGAGAGTATAGAGCGCCAGTTCTCTCTAGACTTACATACCTCTTTCGCTTCGTCCACATTCATCAGTCTCTTCATACATGCTCGTCGGTTTCGAGTACTCTTAACGTTCCCGTCCTTGAGAGTCCGATCTATTTGATCCAGGTAGTTGGAACGTGGCCTTCCTCTGCCTCTTCTTGCACACACTTTTGCTTTGTATATCTGTTTCGTCAATCTTTCTTCACTCATCCTTTCTATGTGTCCAAACCAACGTAACATGCCTTTCTTCATCTTTACAATCACGCCCTCATTCACGCCAGTTGATTTGCGAATCTCTTCATGGCGGATTCGATCTAATATCGTTACGCCGCACATTTTTCGAAGAGATCGCATCTCGACTGCATTCAAGCTATTTTCATACTTCCTCTGACATACCCAGGATTCGCTGCCATACAATAAGGTAGGTACCAATATCGCGTTGTGGACAGCAACTCGAGCATTCTTGCTCAGACTTTTACTGCCCATCAACGCCGACATGGCTCCATTCACCTTATTTCCGGCAGTTATCCTTCTTTCAATATCTTTATAATAGTAATAATATAAGTATAATTTACCTGGTACATGAACCAGGTAAATACCCAATAGATGACTATTACGCTATAGAGAAACGCAATGAACGCGCCGTCTGTCACGTTGGCACCTCAATATATTTTTAGTGCAAATAGGGTGTGTTACGCACCTCTGCCTTTCTGGTGTATATATTACACCCACTTTCCGCCAGAGATATGTTTTAGGTGCTAACGTGGCAGATAGCGAGTCCATCGCCGTTATTCAACACGACTGTACATACGCCTTTGAATTTCTTCCCAAACGAGTTTAATTTCACCAATAAGCTGGTGGTGTGACTAATCACGGTTTAGAAAAACTCATTGGTACAGTCGGGATTCGAACATGCAATTTCTGTGCTGCAGACAGCTACTCGGCCAACAGGACGTCCACCACGGCTCTAAAACATAACACATATATATATATTACAGGCGATAGAACGATGTTGTGCCTACCATTTTGGGGTCTCTAAGAAGGGGAGATAGGACGAAGATAAGCTACTTTTAAACATATCTTTGCATTACACTTAATAAGCATTGAGCCTTGGCGGCTATATAGAACTAACTGGAAGAGTTAGAGATTTATATTCATAACTCAAAGTTACGGCCGGAGTAATCCGATTCGCGGCAAGTTTTAACGACCCCTCGCAGTAATCAGGTTTACGAATAAAATATACTTGCGGGAGTTCTTAGAAAAATTAAGCTGACACTGAAGTATGGATGGGCGTTTATAACTTTTGTATAGTTATAGGTCGGCCATTGTAAATATACTGGTTAGACCATTTCGAGAAATTTGACGTACCTTGTATAGCGTTTACATACGTTTTATATATAATATATCCTCACGCATTCCCACAAGGGTCCCCGAAGGGGTAGGCAGAGGTGTGTAGGTATTACCCACACACCCACTTTCCGCCAGAGGTATATAGGTGCCAACGTGACAGATGGCGAGTCCATCGCCGTTACTCAAGCACGACTATACATACGCCTTTGAATTTCTTCTCAGACGTATGCAGGTTTCCTCTCGTTGTTTTCCTTCACCGTTAAGCTCGTGGTGTGACTAATCACTGTACTTAACTTCAGAAAAACTCATTGGTATAGTCGGTATTCGAACTTGCGACCTTTGCGTCGCAGGCAACTGCTCAAACCACTCGGCCACCTCGGCTCCCACATATGTTTTTAGACAGTTATTTTTCTTTAAGAGCCGTTTCTGTTTTGATCGACCCTGTTTTGATTATTTTGATATTTTGATCTTATTTAAGAATGCGTGGGATAGATTATAAAGTGCACTAATTATAACTGACTTCGCACTAGTTGCCGTCTGGTCTAGTGGTTAGAGCTCCTGACTGCGAAACAAGAGATTGGGGTGCGATTACCACTGAGGGCAGATGTTTGTGATGAAATGTATTTGTATCTTAATTTTCGATATCCTATGTATTTATGTATATAAAGACGTGGTGGCCGAGTGGTTCGAGCAGTTGCCTGCGACGCAAAGGTCGCAAGTTCGAATCCCGATGTGTACCAATGAGTTTTTCTGAAGTTAAGTACAGTGATTAGTCACACCACGAGCTTTACATCGAAAACATCGAGAGGAAACCTGCATACGTCTGAGAAGAAATTCGAAGTATAGTCGTGCTTGAGTAACGGCGATGGACTCGCCATCTGTCACGTTGGCACCTAATATACCTCTAGCGGAAAGTGGGTGTGTAGGTATTACCTATACACCTCTGCCGACCCCTTCGGGGACCCTTGTGGGAAGGCGAGAGGATATACATTATTATAAAATAATTGAACCACCCAGTTGTAAGTAATATTGGTTGGGAATAATTCTTTAGATCCTGTAATGACAAAAAAGGGATAACTATAGCGGTTAAGAATAACGGTCGTGTGCCGAAGACAGACGCTCAAAAACTTTCATTAAAACAATCTGTCATTTACAGTAACGAGTAAAAAATACGTTTTGTTCTCCCCCCCCCCCCCCCCTTACCTCACCCCTCCCGTCTCCAGTCAAACAACATCCTAAAGTTCTGTTAGATCCCCACCCTTCATGAATTACGTCCTTCGCTGGCCATAACTCAAATAAAAGCAGAGTTTAAGGAATCGACCTCTTTCCAGAAACTTGGAGGATTATCGACGTTATGCGGTTTTTTTTATTCCCTAACTTAGTGATCCTATCTTTTACACGGAAAGTTAATTTACTTTGAAAGTTTATGCCAAAGAAAGTGCAGCGTAGTCCATAACACGATTCTTGAATCTACTTAACGAGGAAATATAATTATGATTTTGATAACTTCATGAAATGTATTTTAAAAGATTATAATAACAATAATAATATATCCTTACGCCTTCCCATAAGGGTCCCCGAAGGGGTAGGCTGAGGTGTAAAGGTAATACCCACACACCCACTTTTAAAGATTAATTTTAAACTAATTCTGTTTGAAATAAAGAAATATCTACATCTACCAATCTATCCTATCCAATCCCCGAGGGATTACATAGGGCAACACCCTCTTTTCACCAATTTAGGTGCCAACATGATGGATGGTCAATACGTCACTGATGCATAAGCCCGACTACATACATAAGTAAAATCTTAGATTAGAGAATATTTTTTTAATCATATGCTGGTTTTCTCACAGTGTTTACTTTCATTATAACGCATGTGGTTTCATATACATACATATACATATCATCACGCTGAGCGCCTAACGGGGTAGGCAGAGACTATAGAGCGCCAGTTCTCTCTTGACTTACATACCTCTTTCGCTTCGTCCACATTCATCAGTCTTATCATACATGCTCGTCAGTTCGAGTACTCTTTACGTTCCCGTCCTTGAGCATCCGATCGCTTTGATCTAGGGAGTTGGAACGTGGTCATCCTCTGCCTCTTCTTTTTCATATATCACTTGAAGTGATCTCACAAAAAACTTTGTCCCAACAATATCGAGTGTGCTTCTATACCTCCATACAATAGTCTTCGAAGGGTAGGCAGAGGCGTTAATGTTTAGTTTTTTTTTTTTTATTTATACAACAAGAGTGGCAAACAAGCAGATGGCCCACCTGATGGGAAACTAAGCATATTTACGCTCACGATACCGAAGTATCACTTGCGCGTTGCCACTCTGTGTTCGGAGAGTTATAGTGTGTTGGCAGCATAATGGGTTTAATCCCTCTGCTTCCAACACAATTTAACAATCCTCCCCCCAAGGAGCTCATTACTGGATACCTTATTCACCGCGTAGGAACACAACACAATAAATTGTGTTATTTGGCTACGGACTTCTGTAAGGTCCGAATTCGAACGGGAAACCCGTTATGCCCTACCTCTCTTAAGTTACGTAACTTAGTTAGTAAAGTTCTAATAAAATGCCAACGTGACAGCCGAGAAAACCTACTAAAGAAATTTCATTACAATATTTTATTCCCGATTCACCCCAGACGGAAAAGAAACGTGGCAATATTTTCACTGCAGTAAAGTTTCCCCTCATTCCTGAAGGGACCAACTATTCCGTTTACATTCTAGTCACCTTTCCTTCGAATCGGAAAATATTGATACAATTTTCAATAAGGGTGCGTGGCGAATAATAATTCCATCAGGGTGGTTGTAGTTGAGAATGTAGCCTATGTATTGAATAGTTAGATATTGAATCTCGAGACTATATGGTCAAAATATCGAGAGGTAACCTAAATAGGTTTAAGAAGAAATTCAAAGACGTATGTACAGTGTCTGAGTAACAGCGATGGACTCGCCATCTGTCACGTTAGCACCTATGATATATATCTAGCGGAGAGTGAGTATATGGGCTCTGGCTACCCCAGAACGTGACGTGAAGTTATTATATATCTTTAAATAAAAAAGTATAGTATAGTAGTAGGTGGAATTGCAAGCAGAGCTTATTTCCGTGAATTTCTATTGGTGCACTACTATTGTTGGTACTACCTATATATACATCTCAGCCTGCTCCTTCAGGGACCCTTATTGTAAGGCGTGAGAATATTATATAGATAGACTATTCGAGCGAGAGATACGAAAGCCATCAAATTACGTCACACACGAGGTCCAATCAAATGGAACACTCCCTCAGCCCTTAGGGTATATGAAATGCTCTTACTACAAATATGCTATTTCCTCACTTTTTTTATTAAACCTACTGACTATTTGTTAAATTGACATCTCCAAAACATTTCTTCTTTTTACACTAGTTATAATACTATTAAACAAGCATATGTTACACATATTTAAATTTATCGATTATTACTTTCATAATCTTCCTCTTATGATTGGTCGAGATACTGTCAATCTTCAACGACCAATCATAAGTGATTAAATTGGTTGGATGAAAACAGAAGAGCAGCCATTCGTTATCGGAGATAGAGAACAAGCTGGAGCGTCTTTGGTCACTGTTAAGCGGCAGAATTAAAAGTTGTATTGTAAAAACTAGCAATAAATCTGATGGTTGATACTACATTAAGTGTAAAGTCCCTGTTTCTGGTTGATGAACCAATACGGTTCACACATATGACTCGGCTGACGTTAAGCGGTCGTCGCATTCTATACAGATAAAAAATCACATCATTAAAGGTTTTTTGTTTAAAATTGTTTTAATCTATGAAAGGCGAAAGCTTATTGCTTTAATCTATGATAGCCTGCAGCTTATGGTTTTAATCTATGATAGCCTACAGCTTATGGTTTTTAATCTATGATAGCCTACAGCTTATGGTTTTAATCTATGATAGCCTGCAGCTTATGGTTTTAATCTATGATAGCCTACAGCTTATGGTTTTAATATATGATAGCCCACAGCTTATGGTTTTTAATCTATGATAGCCTACAGCTTATGGTTTTAATCTATGATAGCCTACAGCTTATGGTTTTAATCTATGATAGCCTACAGCTTATGGTTTTAATATATGATAGCCCGTCACTTCACTGTGTAACATCTCACGTCTAATCCAACGGTAAAATGAGCCATGTATACGTCGATGATACGAAGAAGTTTCAGCCTTCAGAGAGCCTTGGAACTTTTTGTTTTGCCTCAAGCGGGCTTGCATGAAGTCCTTGCTTGGTGATAGGAGTCAGCGATTTACTAAATTACAAAATGACCATTGACGGCCTAGTCTAGACTAGTAGGCAGATTCTCTGGCTAACTTGGCTTAAGTACGCATTAAATAAATAAATAAATAAATACCTAGGACAATTCCACACATTGACCTAGTCCCAAATTAAGCAAAGCTTGTGTTATGGTAACTAGACAACTATATAGATAGATATATACATAAATACATAGGACATCCAAGACTAAGGTACAAATACTTGTGTTCATCACACAAATATCTGCCCTCAGCGGGATTCAAACCTTCGACGGTTAGGAGCTCTAACCACTAGACCAGACGGTCGGTCGGCATTGTCGATTGTGTAATAAATATTTGTAGCTTATTCATGGTTATCCTAAATGTGATAACCTAAATGTGACCTAGTGGTTCGAGCAGTCGCCTGTTAACGCAAAGATTTCAAGTTCGTATCCCCACTTTACCAATGAGCTTTTTCTGAACAGTGATTAACTCACAAACAGCTTTACGGTGAAGGAAAACATCGTGAGGAATCCTGCATAGCTTTAAAAGTAAATTGAAAGATGCATGTATATTAAACGGCGAGGACTCTTTATCTGTCCCTAAATATATCTATGGTAAAAGGCAGAAGTGTATCTACTTATCGTTGCCCAGTTTCCATAGTCCATACAGCTTTGCATAGTTTGAAACAAGATCAATTTTGCTTTCATCAAAATGACAACTAGCACATAAATAAGAATATTGAGCGAGTCCCAAAAGAAATTAGCATTTCTGATCCCATTCCACCCACACCTAGCGCGCGGCCTATGTTTAGGGCGAGCTCAGAAGTAAGAATTATCGCACTCTCGGGAACAAAGTTTGGACGTTCCTAATTTGTCTTAATTGGACAAATAGTAGGTATCTGCCGGTACCTTGGTGAGTATCAACTGTATTTACTTCGTAAGACACATTTTTAATACGTTTTAAGATGTCTTTTATCTATAAGTAGTTAGTTATACAACTGTTTATTGTTAATATTGTTAATTGTTTTTTTTATTAAATTCCAAAAAAAGATATCTATAATGTGTATATATGACTCGTATAGCATATAGCGATTCATTGGAGTGTTTTTCTTTAATTTATCTTACTAATATTAAATTAATAATAATAAGATGTATTTTATTTATGAGGTATGTAAGTCTAGAGAGAACTGGCTCTCTATACCCTCTGCCTACCCCTTTAGGGACTCAGCGTGATGATATGATGATGATGAATAATATTTTAAATTCAAATATGAACGTTTATTTACAATAACAACAATTAACAGTATTTACAAAAGACAGTTGTAGAACAGAATATAATTGAAATTAAATATGGTAAACATAAATTGAATGCAATGCAATCAAGATTCAAGCTTATAACGTAAGTTTAATAATAATAATATATATCCTCACGCCTTCCCACAAGGGTCCCCGAAGGGGTAGGCAGAGGTGTCTAGGTAAAACCCACGCACCCACTTTCCGCCAGAGGTATATTAGGTGCCAACGTGACAGATGGCGAGTCCATCGCCGTTACTCAAGCACGACTATACATACGACACTATACGACATTGAATTTCTTCTCAGACGTATGCAGGTTTCCTCTCGATGTTTTCCTTCACCGTAAAGCTCGTGGTGTGACTAATCACTATACTTAAGTTCAGAAAAACTCATTGGTACAGTCGGGATTCGAACTTGCGACCTTTGCGTCGCAGGCAACTGCTCGAACCACTCGGCCACCACGGCTTATATATATATATTATATATATATCATAAATAATAAAAAAGCCATATATTTGCTCCAAATCTCCCTTTGGATATATGTTACAATGTTTGTTTGTAAATTGTTGTTAAATTTAAGAAACTTATAATTAATGTTAGTTTTATTTATGAGATTTGGAGCCCTATTTGGGTAAAGAGCTCCTCCATCCTTTTCCGTGACTCTCTGTCCTTGCCTGACTTTATCCAGTCGTTTCCTGCGACATGTGTTATGTCATCAGTCCACTGTCTTATTTGTCGACTTGTCTTAACGTAAGTTATAAGGGATAATTCTACGTATTGCCTGTCCTTTCCACTGGTGTGTCCGTTCTTTATAATTCAATATGACAACCGTCTTGAAGGTAAGGCACACAATGCCTTTTTTTATTAAGTACAGTATCTCTGTTCATTACAGTATTTGTACTACTTATACTCAAGTCTCGTGTACCCTAATTAATGGACGGCGTTAGGATGTCAGTACACCGCCATACGAAGCGTGTTAATAATCTTAATGCAAGTTAATGAGCCGCGGCGGCCGAGTGGTTAGAGCAATAGCCTGCAACACATAGATTACAGAATGCTGACTGTACTAATGAGTTTTTGAGAAAATCAAAGACATATGTAGTCGTGTTTGAATAATGTAGTACAGCAACAGTAACGGAGATTACAGCATGGAGTTCTTCAAGAAGGGTGTGAAAAGATTCCTGCAGGGTCGGCAACGCGCGAGTGATACCCCTGGTGTTGCAAGCGTCCATACGCGGCGGTAACCGCTTACCATCAGGCGGACCGCATGCTTGTTTGCCACCCATGAGGTATAAAAAAAAAACCGTAGATGGTCTTGACATTGCCGGCGAGACGTTTTCAAATTCTATTTAAATTACTTCGATAAGGCAGGAGACCTCTTTATCGCATCGCTTGTCGTACATATAGTCCTTAGGACCGATATCTCTATCACGTACGCGTCGGTGAGACAAACTTTCAGACTTTTTTCTCCGTCCTTTATCCCTCCCTTTATAGGATTACCCTTATTGGACTCAGTAATTCCGTATACAGGGGATTTCAGTAGGCTTATTGATTAGGTACAATTTATTACATGCCAATGTTATGTTACTTTGTTCTGAACTCTACAAAAAGGATTATCTCAGTTTGACCTTTAATGTATCCGATATCATACATACATACATATCATCACGCCAAGTCCCTAACGGGGTAGGCAGAGAGAATAGAGGCCAGTTCTCTCTAGACTTACATACCTCTTTCGCTTCGTCCACATTAATCAGTCTCTTCATACATGCCCGTCGGTTTCGAGTACTCCTAACGTTCCCGTCTTTGAGCGTCCGATCGATTTGACCCAGGTAGTTGGAACGTGGCCTTCCTCTGCCTCTTCTTGCACACACGTTTGCTTTGTATATCTGTTTCGTCAATCTTTCTTCACTCATCCTTTCTATGTGTCCAAACCAACCTAACATGCCTTTCTTTATCTTTCTTCATCTTTATCTTGTACGGTTATCATCACTAGCTATGTATCATTACTAACGCCTACACAATTCCATGGATTTTTATATGTATTTTAAGCGTTTTTTCTCCTTGCAGGATAATAAGGTAGTAATTTTATATAACACTAGTTGTCCCGCCCAGCTTCGCTTGGGTGAAAAAATAAGTGGCGCCAGCTATCGGGTTCAATTGTGAATCTAAACCATTCTCGAATCCACCTTAAGAAATACAAAATTTCATTAAAATCGGTCCAGACGATTGTATAAAAGACATACAGACATTCACTTTTATTTTTATACTAGCTTATGCCCGCGGCTTCACCCACGTGGAGTTTGTAAAAGTAGCTTTGGAAATGATATAATAATTATAATATAAGGAATATATAAAAAAAAATGTAGCCTATGTCCTATTCCTAGCTATAATAAGCTATCACCATTTCAACTTTCAGCCAAATCGGTTCAGCCGTTTTGCCGTGAAAGAACCGCAAACATCCAAACTTACAAACTTTCTCATTTATAATATTAGTAAGATGTAAGATATATAGATAATATATATGATGTTCTCTATGGCATTTACGTTTAGTAAAAGATTTAAAATTTTATTGAATTAAAATTAAATTACCCATATACATACAAATATATTCACCAAATAAGTTTTGAGTATCACGTTTCTACGCCACGCCAATCCCAACCTTATTACCAGGCGATTAACAGTCTAAGATAATGTAATTGCTTTCAAATAAATCCCTGCAAAAGGAGATTCTATTGTTCTTAAGCTCTCATTGATTTGTTGTTGTAGCATCTGGGGATTGCGTGTAGAGTAACCACGGAAGCGGATTTACTTAATACAAGTGAATAGGTAATTGTTGTTTGAAAGCTTTTATAAATCAATTTGAAGAGCGCAACAATTGAATTCTAGTTTTCCTTCAACGAAACTAGATAAAAACCTCATTAGTAATCCATTAGTAAAAAAGGACCAATCACGTAATAGATACAATGTGTCAAGTTTAAAAATTTGGATTTGAAATTGGAATACCATTGCGAAAGTGTCTACATCGACGGCGAGGTAGATAAATAAATACCTTGGAATAATTCCACTCAAGCTGACTTAGTTCCAAACTAAGTAAAGCTAGTACTATCGAAACTAGACAACGTATACCTACTTAAATAGATCGATAGATATATACATAATAACATAGAACATCCAAGACTAAGTACAAATACTCATCATTCGGGTTCGTCACACAGATATCTGCCCTCAGCGGGAATCGAACCCGTGACCACAAGCTTCGCAGTCAGGCGAGGTAATTAAAATATGTGTTTTGATCCTGTGCTGTAAGCGTATATATGTTTTTTATGAATAAATAAATAAATAATTTATAATAGTAATAAAATATCCCCACGCTATCCCGCATGGGTCCCCGAAGGGGTAGGCAGAAGTGTATAGGTAATACCCACACACCCACTTTCCGCCAGAGATATATTAAGCGCCAACGTAACAGATGTCGAATCCATCGCCGTTACTCAAAGCCTATACACGCCTTTGAATTGCTTCTCAGATTGCTTTGCAGGTTTCCTCTCGAGGTTTTTCTTCACTCTAAAGCTCGTCGTGTGTCTAATCACTGTAATGTAAAACTGTAAATAATAAACAGTGCCCTGAACCCAGGGTCATCGAACCTTTATTGTATTAAAAAAAAATTGGATCTCATACTTCACCAGAATAATCCGTCACTCAATCACTAATAAATAGCACTCCAAATTTCTATTTCAAATTCTCAATTGTTTAATTTACATTCCCGTCAAATCTATTAATTTTGTGTTTCAGAATTAATTTTGATTAAGTATCGTTGAAAATCCATTCCATGGAAGCTTTGAAGTTTAAAACTTCAGCGCAAAGGTAAAGCGCTTGATTACGTTCAATTTTAATTGATTGCAATAGGATTGACAGATTGGAAATTATGACAAATGGATGATTTATGTTATTACAAATTGATACTTTGGCACTCTCTGTGTTGGCTAAAGGCTTACTTAGCGTGTCGCGATATAATATTTAATGTCTTGTTTAAATATTTTCTTATGTATGAAGTGATTTATGAGTGTAGCGAAGGAGGTATGTAATTCTAGAGAGAACTGGCGCTCTCTCTGCCTACCCCGTGAGGCAACTTACAAATATTTATTTAGTTAGTTATTATGCTAACAAATAAACATTATTTCTATTTATTTTTTAATAAGCTATTTCTATTTATATTAAATTTGTTCAAGTAGTTGCGTTCGACACAAAAAAATCGTACAATCTAGGACGGGAACGTCAAGAGTAATCGAAGCTGGCGTACATATACATGCACTTACGACGCTGGACGCGGAAGAGGTATGTAAGTCAAGAGAGAACTAGCGCTCTATACCCTCTGCCTATCCCGTTAGGGACTCGGCGTGATGATAAGATGATGATGACATTGGCACCTAAAAATATCTCAGATGAAATGTCGGTGTTACATCTCTGCCTTCCCGTTCGGAAATTATTGTGTTAAAGCGCCAGGATAGGTACAATTAATCGAAATTTATGCAAAGTCACTTAGTACTATTTCATAATAGACGAGATGTATCCCGCGGTTTCTCCACATAAATTTAAAAATACATATCCAATATGCTAATCCGGGTATATGTAAAATGTAAATTCTACAAAAATATAATTGTTTCCGCTTTCATTGCGTGAACCTAGGCAGTAAAATATAACTATGGTTTCCGCTTGTAATTTAATCTTTTTAAACAAATACTCTTCTTCGTCAGTTTTAACACTGGACCCTTCAAAATAACCCAATCTTCTTATTTTGATCCCAGAAAATGCCACTCCATTACGCATAACGCCGAGCCCTGCTATTGTGATGTTAACGCTGGGCTTTTTGTAAAAGCAATCGACAGCTTGCGACCAAATTGGATTTGCACCTTTTTCAAGAACAACGTGAAAATATGGGTGCATTTATTGTTTTTCCAATAACTTGAAAGAAAGACATATAAGATACATAGCGACGGGCTGAGTTCTGTAATTGAATGGAAATCATTTTGAATGCCATAGATTTAAACCTATAAAAATCTAACCCTATAAAAATAAAACCCGTTTCACGATAAACTCAAAAAGTACTAAACTGTTTTTTATGCAGTCTTCACCAATTGACAGAGAAATTAATCAAAATGATTTAAGTGATGTGATTTGTTGAGGTTTTATGTGAATTGACTATAATTATTGAAAATGTCGGAAAAAGACATGCATCTTCCATCAAAAACCTTTTGAGATATAAAAAAAGGATGTGTAGTGCGACATGCAGTGCGTCTACACAGAAAAGTTTAAAAACTACCTATGCGAAGCCGCTAGTGTCTGAAATACAAAGCCAAACAACCTCACACAAACCCATTGTGCACTTGAGCGTATACAGTCATTTAGTTATTTCAATAATGGATGTACACCAGACACTCTCATCGCATCGGTTCGGAAAAGATACGAACTGATGCGGCGACAGGCAAACGACGCCGTACGCGCCTCGCGGTACTTTTGTCCACAATCAAGATAGCTATAAAGCAGCTATAAAATAAATATCCCCAAGCCTTTCTACAAGGGTCCCTGAAGCAGTAGGCAGAGGTGTATAGGTAGTACCCTCACACCCACTTTCCGCCAGAGATATAATTTTGGTGCGAGATAGCTGGCGAGCCCCTCGTCCTTACCCAAGCCCGACTTTATATGCCTTTGAATTTTTTTAATAATTTATTTTCAAACGTATGCAAGTTTCCTTCACCGTAAAGCTCGTGGTGTGACTAATCACTGTACTTAAGTTCGGAAAAGCTCATCGGTACAGTCGGAATCCTAACTTGCCATATTTGTGTTGCAGGCCACTCGAACCACTCGGCCACCACGGCTTCGTAAAAGAGACTTTAAATACTGTGAACACGATTTAATATCGCTTAAAGATAAAAATGAGAGAAAGTCCGTTCCGTTCCGATGCTATGCGAGTGGTTTGGTGGATGTCGTCCATAATACAGCCAAATTGATACGGCTAGTAAATTTCAGTTACTGTCAGCGGAATCTATAAATTTGGTCAGGCTGTCTGCTACTATCGCACATGGTCGGGTTCTGATTTATCTCACATCGTCAATGTAATGTGGTTGCGTAGGATATTGGGTATTTAATTAAAACTTAATTGATTAGAGAAGCTGTGTCCCGCATTTCCAGCCGCATTAAATTTGATTTAACATATATTTAGCCGTGATGGCTCTGGCTTGTGTAGTCGCTTGCAACAAAAAATTACAAGTTTGAATCCTGACTGCACCAATAAGCTTTTCTGATTTTAAGTACAGATTAGTCGCAGCACGAGCTTTGTTGTTATTAATACAATGTAAAGTAAATAAAACTAAAATAAATAAAAAACCTGTCCCAACCTGTCCCGGAGGAGGATGCCAAGAAGGATGGTGGCATTGCCACATCGTAGGTAATTTTCTTTTTATACCACATGAGTGTTATAAAAGCATGCGGTCTACCTGATGGTAAGCCGTTAAGGGTATTGCTCGCGCACTGCCGACCCTGCAGGAATCTTTACACAGCCTTCTTGAAGAACTCCATACTGTGCTCTCCAAGGAACACCTCAATTGGGGGGCTCATTCCACAGGCTGAGCATTCGCGGTAGGAAACTCCTTAGGAACCGTGCAAACGAGACCTTTGTGGCTCCAAGGTATGGGGATGAATTTCCCGTCGATGGCGAGAGGTGCGGTGGTTGGGCATCATGTTGAACAATTCTTCAGAAAAATGCAGAGCAAGATAAATACCAGTCTTCTGGCCTCTATCAAACGACGTAATACCTCTTTGTGCAGCAGGCGAGCGAGCGAGCAGGTGTGGGCCCCATGGCCCCATGGTCTGAACGGCAGAGGCATTCGAGGTTATCCTGCAGCTGCGCCAGCCGCACCTGAGGTGCTCGGAAGATGTCACAGTGCATAACACAGGTAGCTTCCCAAACTAAGGGCCACCCCAAGTCCAAGGCACCAGCGTCATACCATCTTCTCGAGCTTGGACAACTAGCTCCAAAGCTTATTAAATATACCAAAACGTAGTACTAATACTCGTTGAATCGTATTTTCCTTGGCTCTTGACGAGCGTGAACTTTCAATGCAATCCGTCGCTTTGAACTGGGTGAAAATCTTGAGCGTATGTACGCAACGTACAGACAAAGATCCGGTACAAAAAAACCGTTATATACAATTAAATCTCACGAGTGTGCGAAAAATCTCATATACATGTAAATGTAACGTACAGAGATTTCTAGAGAGAGATAATTACATGTAGACCAAGCTACTAAAAGCATGTTGAAATGTCAGTAATTTTGCATTGGGGTTTAAGAAATTGGCTTCAGACGGAACAAACCTTTTAAGTCCATTTCTGCGAATGTCCGTCCTGCGTCCATCACGAGCGACAACTTATTCCCTCGACACTCTTTTTTTTTTTTTTTTTTTTTTTTTTTTTTTTGTATTGTCTCTCGTAGCGTGAGTTCCGGGAACTTTTGCTACTTAACCGGTCAATGGCGAGACCTAGGCCTCCAGCCAGGCACTTTATTTCTAAGCAACACAGCTAAGGGCACCCCCTGTGGGGTACGAACCTCGGCTTAGGGCGTTGCTGGATCGCGAGCAAGGGAGCTGGGCTGGACTGGTAATTTTATTTAAATATTATTTGGGGGGCCTCGACACTCGACACTCATCGCAAATTTATACAGCCTCAGATGAACCTACTTTATTTGGAAATGATGAAATCACGAGCATTTTTCCATTCACCCACGTTCGAGTGGTTTTTTTTTTTCATTATGTTTCTGAGCCGATAACACATTGTACACGTTTTTACTTACTTTCCGCAGAAATAGTATGTAATTCTAGAGAGAACTGGTGTTCTACTCTCTGCCTACCCCGTAGGGAACTCGGCGTGATGATATGCATATAAAATACGCGACCATTTCCTCACGGTCACGTATAAATAGATATTCAAAGACGTATGTATATACGATTGAGACACGGCGAAGAATTCGCCATTTTGTCACGTAGGCACTTACATATCCGGCGAATAGAGGGTGTTGATCTCGGACAAAACCTTGGAGGACCCTGATCTCTGTTTTAATTTTGTCCAAAATACATTATGTATTATATAATACATACATATATAGAGATATCACAAGTGATCACAATGAATGTGAGTGTAGAGACCTAGCACTCTGCTACATAAATGTACCATAAGAGTTCCGAAGGATATGTATAAATGTGTGTGTGGAAGAAAGTAAAAATATTGACAGAAGTCCGCCTCCGTTTCTCAAGATTCACAAACGTCATTGAATTTGTTCAATGTTTTATTGTACTGTAAAGCTCGCGGTGTGATCAAAAATTATAGTTATACATAAAAGTTTAATTTTGAAAAAGGGGTTCCAAAATCATTGGTCGCTCTCCACAAACCAAACTATTCACTCGCGTATTACTTTTATTCACTTTTACTTCGCACTGATTGAACGAAATACAATTTGAGCTAATTGGATGAATTAAATTATCTACTAAAGTGGTTTTTAAAATCAAAACGTCCACGAAGCGATTTGCAAATTGACAATAAAAGATCTATTGTATGGAGAGCTATGCGCGTATACACAAAGGTGAACTTGCGTGAGGCAATTTTTACCAACGACCCGCACAAGGCCTCGGATTTATTGAGCTCCCTGCGCTGTCGTTGAGGTGGGGCTCAGTGTAAGCGCCAACACGTGTTTAAATTCTTTTTTTATGTCTACTATGCGTGAGAAACAAGGTTGTGGTCCCATGGATGCTTGAAACACTAGAGTCTTTGAAGGGATAGTGTAACACCACACATTCATTTCACGTGAGATATATTTAGGTGCTAACGTGACAAATAGAGAGCCAATCGCCGTTGCTCAAATAACTACGTATACGTGTTTCAATATTGTTCTCAAGCGTTTGCAGGTTTCTGCTCGATGTTTCATAGTAAAGCTCATGGTTTGATAGACTGCAATTATTTAAAAACTGGCTTTTGTTATATATACTGTTAATTGAACCTTATAGTTATATTTTAATTTAAAAAACACTATACGTAGATATATATTATAGAAAACCTATTTGTGTATTCACTATAGGTATCTCAATAAACGAAAATAAGTGTATAATTGCCGTGGTTTGAGTAGTTGCCTGCAACACAAAGGTTGAAAGTTCGAATCCCGTTTTACCAATGAGGTTTTCTGAACTTAAGTACAGTGATAAGTCGAAGCTCAAGACACCACGAGCTTTATGGTGCAGGAAAACATCGAGAGGAAACGCTTCAAAAGTATTAAACTACGGCGAAGGACTCGCTATCTATCTCGTTAGCACCTAAAATATACCTCTGGTGAGAGGTGGGCATGAGGGTACTAGTTACCTACCTATCCCTTCGGGGACCCTTGTGGGAAGGCGTGAGGATATATGTATATATATATATTTATATATACTAGCTACAGCAGCAGGGTACAACCCTGTCACGCTTCGCTGTGGATATGTGACTGATGCAAAAGATAGATAAAAACAATCCCTGATGCGGATTATATATCATGGTAAAATTTCAGTAGGTTCGGTGCAGAACTTTGACAGAGTTTTTGAAGCGTACACAAACCAACATAAAGTTTATATATATATATATATATATAGATAGATAATTGCACAGTCGTCGCTAACAGTGCCGCCACGCCCTACTTGACACACGGCGCGTAGTAATACGATGTACGGTGGAGTGTCGTCTATAATATATTGCAACAATTACCTGGAAGCACGCGGCTACTCCCCATAGTCGCGACGAGCCCGTATTTCACTCCAACGTCAATATTTTAAACTTGGTTAAGGAGGTATCTACATTAATCAAAGTACTTAAGACGTCAAAGATAAAATACTCAAAATTTACTGTAGTTTTTGTAAAAAAGATTTCAGAACGAACATAATTATCAACTCGGTTTTCGTCTGCTTAAAAAAAGTACCTTGAGCATAGATAGTGCCATCCATGAAGACGCGCCCCACTATTCTTCCCCATAGTTTATAGTGTTACTTTTGAACATAAATACGCTGCCGCACTATGGCTGATACAGGGATTACTTATTTATGTTATAGAGGTTGCGTATTTTAAGTTATAGAGGGTTTGGGCTCTGATGGGAAGGGAACATATATTTTTTTTGAAGTTATAGTGGTTTTTAAGTAACCGAGGTTTGAGTTATCGAGGTTCTACTGTATATAACTAATCTCACATGTTTGTCATAGGTTTATAGGATGAAATCCTGTCAACAGCTTACTTAGTGGCTAAAGGTATTGGGTTTACAAAAAAGTGTACCTTATTGGTTCCAATGGAATTGGAGATGAGTTAAAAGCTGTTGGTATCAGACATATAGGTATTGGTGTGAGTATATTATTTATACATTATTATTTGGCCGCACTCTTTCATATTATTGGGTAATTCATCAAAGCCGTGGTGGCCGAGTGGGTCGAGTAGTTGCCTGTGACACAAAGATCGCAGCCTCGAATCCCGACTGTACCAATGAGTTTTTTCTGAACATCAGTACAGTGATTACACCACGAACTTTCCGGTGAAGGAAAACATCAAGAGGAAACCGGCATACGTCTGAGAAGCAATTCAAAGGCGTATGTATAGTCGTGCTTGAGTAACGGCGATGGACTCGCCATCTATCAGTTGGCACCTAAAATATACCTCTGGCAGAATGTGGGTGTGTGGGTACTACCTATACCTTTGCCTACCCCTTCGGGGACCCTTTTGGGAAGGCGTGAGGATTTTTATACTACAAACAACGATGCGATCCGCCTGATGGTAAGCGGTTACCGCCGCCTATGGACGCTTGCAATACCAGGGGTGTGCTGCCGACCCTATCGCGCGTTGCTGACCCGAATTATTATTATTAGATATAATATTCCTTTAATTCGAAATTCTGGAATCCTTTCGTTACGCAGGAACACAACGCTTTTAACGGTATTTAATATGGAGGGTACCACCACCTAAACTAGTAGTGAAAATCAAATTTCGAACGTTGTTTTCATTGTGGCCGAGCTCAATTCAAATTTGGAGTATGTACCGTTACAGTGGCGGCACACGCAAAGGAAACTATGAATAGATTGTTTGTGTCAATAAGATCTCTAATCGCGTACCGCAAATAGATTTCTGGAGTGAAATACAAGCACTCGTGTAATCAGAAGAGCCTTAACGTAAACACGGTGAACCAATAAGCGGATACGTAGTAATTCCGTGTTGGATTAAGACGGACATACATATCTTCATTCGTATAGCCTGGCTATCGTGAAAGGCGAATGGTTGACGGGTTTACAGATAGTCAGGGTGGGGCTTTAGCTATAACGTGGAACCGGGGTTGATGGCAACGAGATTTGCAGTCGATGCCACAAGCTGCTATGGGGAAGTGCGCCGTGTGGAGAACCAATACATATGTTATAATGGCTGCGTGCACACATCCGTGACATTTGCTAAGCGAAAGTGTGCCAAGATAGTTGGCAGTTTTGCTAGCACGTTCTTTGATCCTATACGTCATGAGAGACGCTGTATCTTTGAACTGACTGATATCTTGATCTTCTTCTTTCACTCCTCCCTTCTACCTTTCTTATTATGTATATTTGCTTATACAAGTTGCCTCAGAAAAAAATATTTATAAAAAAATTGGTTGTCTGTAAAGTCGGTTTACGGACGATAAATTTACGTGATAACGTCATCTTCTACTCGTTCGCATCGACCGATGGAGTGAAAGAGAGGTAGATGCATTACAAAAAAATTACCCTTTTCGCATAAAAATTTACTGTAACGATAGAGTAATTCATGTAGAATCTCATAACGTTTTTATTTATTATGTAATAATGGGTTTTTGAAAAAAAAACCGAAAACAATGTGAATATTAATCCTTTTAATAATGTCGTCGTTTTGTTATCTTTTGAGCTATTTTGTTTTAATGCATCGTTTTAAGTATATATTCACGCCACTCTACTACTTCTAGAAGACAATTGTTAAATTTTATGAGACACCCGTATATATACTTGGCACGTTGCGTGTTACAGATGAATGTCCTACGTAATGTCATTAGTTCATCCCTAAGATCAATTTGGACAACTTCGTGTTCTTAATTGATCGTTTCAGATTTGTATCCAGTGAAACAGAGATTAATGAGCGTTTTATTTGGTCGAAGAGATGTCGCTCTAATAATGATTTGCTTGGATAATAATTTTTGAATAGACAATATTTTATATCCTCACGCCTTCCCACAAGGGTCCCCGAAAGGGTAGGCAGAGGTGTATAGGTAATACACATAAACCTACTACTATCCGCCAGAGATATATTTTAGGTGCCAACGTGACTGATGGCGAGTTCATCGCCGCTACCCAAGGACAACTATAATACATATATTGCCTCTGAATTGCTTCTCAGACGTATGCAGGTTTCCTCTCGATGTTTTCCTTCACCGTAAAGCTCGTGGTGTGACTAATCTAAATTACTTTAGTTCAAACCTTATTTTAATTATTCAAATCCGCAGTGGTCACGTGGTTTAGGTTATCGAGGGGGCAGGTTCGAAATTGATTTGTCACGTTTAGGAAAAAAAATTAATACGCTATACATGATCAAGGTATGACAGACTCTTCCTGTCACGTTGATACTAAAACATATACGCTACTTTTAACCGTAAATATATTTAAATGCCTCCCGCTATCGGAACTAACGGACGCTAACGGGAAATTCATTCCAATACTTTAGAAACTGGTTTACCACTGGGCGGTTTCAAAGGGTTATCTTCTGCGGACGCTCAGGCTGTGGAATAAACTCCCGGTAATAATATCGAACATGGAACTTCAAGAAGCAGGGAAGAGATTCCTGCAGGGTCGACAACGCGGGAGTTACATCTTTGGTGTTGCAAGCGTTCTTAAGCGGCGGTAAACGCTCACCATCACATGACCACTATCAGGCTTATTTACCACCTAACAAGTTCAAATAATGTGTGCTGTAGCGATAACCGCTTACCATCAGTGGTCGACATGCTTGTTAAACCACCTAATTAGCTTAAAAACGTACTTACTCTTGTGGGAGTTATGTTATTATAGGTATTTGATTGGTTCAGGTGTGACCGGAGCGTTATGTAATGAAAAAGTATTTTAAACCAGAATCCCTGATAATCCTTCGGCTATGAAATTTGCATAGAAATAAGAAATTTATCTTCGCCAAGTCCGAGCTAATTAAGAAAGGCAAACTTGATCTTATTTTCAGGGTTATTTCGAATAAAAAATTGCCAAATCAAAATTCACTGTTGAATTATAGAGTTCTATTTGGTGTCTACGAATATTAAGAAGTCCAAGTTAGTAGTTATGAAAAATAAGGAAAGCAATTTAAAAATTTTAATTTTAGCTTCGTTTGGGAAGGGATTGGTAGTGAAAGATCGTAAACCATCTATGGGAATTGTAAGACTAAGTGAACAATCTCCATGCAAAAAAATACATTTCAAATCTATTTTATGTTAAATTTGTAGATATCACTAACAGAAAGAACCGTGGTGGCCAAAAGGTTCGAGGAGTTTGAAAAGTAACTGAAAAGCAAGTTCGATTCACGTTGTACCAATGAGTTTTCGTTGAAAATATGTTATTAAACCATGAACGAAACCATGAGTGAAAACCGGCACACGTTTGAGAAGAAATTCAAAGTCCTTTTTCCAGTCGTCCTTGAGAAATGGCGATAGACATGTTTCATTTTGGCACCCAAATATTTCATGGCGAAAAAAATCTATTATCTAATACGTAAATTTGGTTACAGATTTAGTCAAAATCAAAATATCTTTTTCAACTTAAAGGACACAGAGAACACTAATTGAACGTCACATACTTAAGTACTAAAGTTACCACCGTTTCCAAGAAAAAAACCTGCCAGGAGAAGAAACGGCGAAACAAACTCACCGGTTTTCTATTTTCCCTTTAACGTAGGGGTAGAAAAAGATTCAATTACATATAAACTCTGTACAAGAGGAGCAATTCGTTGCCATGCATGGCCATCATTCAAATAATCTGATGTTGTACAATAAGTTTTTGAATTAATTTACTTTTAATGACAGCTATTACAGTACCTATAACTTAAATTGGGGGATATTTTTCTACGGCTCCGATACAATCAACCGGTTTCGGCACCAATTCATTACACAGTAGTGTTGGTAGGAATAACCATTACTTATTCGTACCGGTACAATATCCGCTTACATCAAAATGATTGTATGCAAATTGACGTTGGCAGGGGCTCGAGCGGCGTAGTGGTGCGAGCACGGAACTTTGCGAAAATCGTTTGTTCTTGTGATCTTGAAAATGTTATCGTAAATTGTGAAAGGTTTTTGTGAGCTTATTTAGATAGAAATTCTGCTGATTGAGTGAACAATGATTTTTTCTGACATTAAGTTCTCTAACTGCAACTCTTTCTTTCTTCACAGTTAAGCTCGTATTGTGACTAATCACTGTACTTAAGTTCAGAAAAACTCATTGATACAGTCAGGATTCGAACTTGCAATCTTTGTTTCAGGCAACTACTCGAACCACTCGGCCACCACGCCTCTATCACGTTGGTGCCTAAATATGTATTGTTGTCACACCGCCACCTTCTCGCTCTCTTTAACCTTCGGGAAGCTCTGTTGGACATCGTGTTTCAACAAAATGACGTGATCCCTAATACTCTGTAGCAGAACCAATTTGCACGCAATCCATCGCTTTCTATACACAATAGAGATGAAACATATATAATTTAAGTTAGAGGCGTTTTTCAATATCCTTGAAGCATTGTTTTTATTCATAGCACTAAGGTAGCAAGTAATAATGCCTCCACCTGGTGGAAAGCGCTAGCCGCCACCCGTGGACGCTTGCAGCACTGCAGTGATGAATACTTAGAACGTCCAAGACTAAGGTACTAGCACCTCGTAGCGTGAGTTCCGGGAACTTTTGCTACTTAACCGGTCAATGGCGAGACCTAGGCCTCCAGCCAGGCACTTTAGTACTAAGCAACACAGCTAAGGGCACCCCCTGTGGGGTACTAGCACTCGTGCTCATCACGCAGATATCTCCCTCAGCGGGAATCGAACACGCGACCTCAAGCTTCGCAGTCAGGAGCTCTGACCTGCACGGCACAAGGCCTTGAAATTTCTTAATAAACTATTTAATTAACATGAGGTCAAGCAGGAAAATCAAATTTTGGAGGGGTTTTTATTTTTTTTTCTTTTTTTATTATTATTCTGGCAGAAATGTCTGAACCGCTTGAACGCTTATGAGCGTATGCCGTCATCTCTTATAATCTGGCCCATTCGGTAGTAAAAAGATTTCAAAATTCTGCAGCGTCCCGCGGCACCGAGCAATTTGGCCTCTCCATCAATCATGCCGTCGGCCCGATACCGTGATGAAGTTGGCCCCATTGGAATAATATCAACGTCACGTTGTATCAATACATTGTAATGGGGAATTCATTAGCGGATGTTTTATCTGGTCGTTTCGATATATTCATACAGATCATTTATTTTATTTTACGAGAATAATAATTGAATTACGTTTTGAAGAGCCTAAAGCTGTCATTAAATGTAAATTAATCCAAAAAGCTTATTATACAACATCAGATTATTTGAATGATGGCCATGCATGGCAATAAATTGCTCCTCTTGTACAAATAAACATTGTTCTCTCTAGACTTACATACCTCTTTCGCTTCGTCCACATTCATCAGTCTCTTGATACATGCTCGTCGGTTTCGAGTACTCTTGACGTTCCCGTCCTTGACCGTCCGATCGATTTGATCCAGATTGTTGGAACGTGGTCTTCCTCTGCCTCTTCTTGCACACACTTTTGCTTTGTATATCTGTTTCGTCAATCTTTCTTCACTCATCCTTTCTATATGTCCAAACCAACATAAAATACCTTAATGATACATATAAATAAGTTTAGTTTTTTATACCTCTACGTAAAGGGGAATAAATGTTAGTAAAGAAGCTACCGCCGCCTATGGACGCTTGCAACACCAGAGTATTACTAGCGCATTGCCGACCCTAGCCGCTCTGGTGCCCGAGTGTCACGTGACACCCCGATCACGTGACGTCTCGTTAGTTGCGGCAAACATGCGGCCGGCCGGCACCCAGCGGCTCGGGTTTCACAAAAACATTTATTGCGCCTCAAGTTGTTATTGTAACGTGTTATTTATGTTAAGTTATGTTTAGTATGTATGAACCTATAGATTTAAGTGTTTTGTTTAGGTACATAAGAGTTTTTTTTATTTATTTATCATAATATAATCAAACATATAACATTAGGTGAACATAACACTAAATAACAAATAAGGTTTATACCAATAATGCTATGGAGTCGTCAACAACAATTTAAATCTATATTATGGTTAGTGGAGCGAGGTATATACTTGATTTAAGAATTCGTTTTCAAGATTCATAAAAAATAGTTTTAAATTTATGTTTAAGAATTTGTGGGGTAATGCTACAATGAAAAAGTGAGGGTAGATTATTAATTAGTCGAGGAATGAGATATCTGGCCGTTCTGGCTCCGTATGCATTGTTGGCGCTCTCTGTACAGAGTTGGTGTCGAGTATTCGATATAAGTATACGAGTACGGTGTCGAAATATGACACGCTGAACACAGAGATGGTGCGTTTGTGGGCACCTTTGTGTTTAAACAATTATATCTCAATAATTAAAGCTATGACATAGGGTCTTGATTTTAAATTACAATGTTTACAGTATGTAGATTAGGATAAAACCACACACCTGTCCATACTAAATAGTTTACTTACAGACCTTTAAATTAGGCACAAAAATCTGCCGACACGAGCCGTAACAGTAGGTAAACTTTATAAGTGCAAATATGCGCAAATACCAAAGTTAGGCCTACAAAAAAAATTACACAATATATGTAGACTAATATTCTCACGAAACAAACAAAATACATATCGAAAGCACTTACCTTTACTGCCAAAAACAAATAATTCGTGCACCGGTTCTCCTCCACACTTTACACTTTCACTTGCACTTTTTTTTTACACTTACCGCACTAAAAAGTTATTCAATACTAAAAACCAATTATTAAGCAATATAGTCTGTTAAACACACTTTCTAACAAGGTATAACACTTCTTTCGTTCTATTTAATTGGATTAATAGATTGGATTTTAAATCTGAACCGAAATAAGACCACGTGCGCACTGACCTTTTCACAACACACCTACTTTCAAAAATTTTTTTCTTTATTTTAATTTCTATGACGCATCTGTCAATTAGTATAGTTGATTGAACAGATAATTTAACAAAGAACACGTACAGATAAACGCAAAGCGACTAAAACATTCCTGCTAGCGCCAGCGTGAAGATGCGTGTGCCAACGTGACAGGTGGCGAATCTGTCGCCGATACTCGAGCACGCCTATACATAGGCCTTATATACGTATGTATGCCTATATTTTATACAATATCCATAAAAAAAAAACACATGCTCTCTTAAGTAGGTAACGATAAAATAAAAAAACTCCTTTCAATAAATATAATATTTAATACAAGAATATTGTTCCGTCAGAATGATTTTCCACTTTGATGGTTGGCGGAGGAGGGTCCCGTTCCAGGAGGTAAGCCCTCAACTGGATGAGGCCCACGTTGGAGAGGGAGCACAGGATCGCCGTTATAAGTATCCTAGGTAATTAATGACATATATGATAAATGAGGAGAATAACACTAAGGGACGTACCGACCTTCGCGAGGAAAGTTTTGATAATATTTTTGATAATTTCAATTCCTCTTCACTCCAACAAGAGTCCCCTAAGGAATAGGCAGAGGTAATAATAATAATAATAATATCCTCACGCCTTCCCACAAGGGTCCCCGAAGGGGTGGGCAGAGGTGTATAGGTACCCACACACCCACTTTCTGCCAGAGCTATATTAGGTGCCAACGTGACAGATGGCGAGTCCATCGCCGTTACTCAAGCACGACTATACATACGCCTTTGAATTCCTTCTCAGATGTATGCAGGTTTCCTCTCAATGTTTTCCTTCACCGTAAAGCTCGTGGTGTGACTAATCACTGTACTTAAGTTCAGGAAAACTCATTGGTACAGTCGGGATTCGAACTTGCGACCTTTGAGTCGCAGGCAACTGCTCGAACCACTCGGCCACAACGGCTCTAGGCAGAGGTGTGTAGTAGTTTCCACACACTCCCTATTCACCGGGTTAATGAATTAGGTGCCAAAGTGATAGATGGTGAGTCCATCGTCGAAACACTAACACTGGACATATGTCAAGTAACATCAGCTTTTATTTATGTTTTTTTTTTTACACAACAAGAGTAGCAAACAAGCATACGGCCCACCTGATGGGAAGCGGTTACCGTAGCCTATTTACGCTCACGATACCGAAGTATCACTTGCGTGTTGTCATTCTGTGTTCGGAGAGTTATAGTGTGTTGGCAGCATAATGGGTTTAATCCCTCTGCTTCCAACACAATGTAATAATCCTCCCCCCTCCCCAAGGAGCTCATGACTGGAAACCTTATTCACCGCGTAGGAACACAACACAATAAATTGTGTTATTTGGCTACGGACTTCTATAAGGTGGAGGTCCTGCCCCAGTCGGGCAGCTCCGAATTCGAACGGGAAACCCGTTATGCCCTACCTCTCTTAAGTTTATCGAGCAACCTTCCAATAACGTTGCGTATTATCAGTTCACACTGATTACCTATGAGTGCACACGCACACTACAATTAATAGACTCGGGACATAGTCCACGAATCCCGCGGCCCTCGTGTAGAAATTGGTGGGGCGCGTCTTCGTGGATAGCACTATATATATATAGGTTTATGTTTTTGAGACAGACAGACGAAGTGGACCTTGTATTATTATATGTATTACCAGTAAGAGTATCCTAAGGCGGGGCCAGGCTCGAATAGCTGCAGAGCTATGTAGGAGGTAGCCAGGTGCTCTTTCAACCCTGACGTGGCCCAGTATATGCCAAACATTAGCAATACTATAGTTCCCAGTACTGCTGTCACGACGTTAGTCCACATACAACCTGAATACAGAAAAAAGACCCATGATTTCTATGTTCTTCTTCTAACTCTTGCACTATTATAGGAAGTTGGAAATAGAAGAGAAGAGATATGACAGCTTCTTTGCGAAGGAAAGGTAGAGGGAAGGAGAGAGAAAACAAGACCAATATTAACATACAGATCAAAGAAAACGTGTATGTCGTTTACATATAAGGAGAACAAAGAGATTGTACTGGACAGAGACAAGTGGAAGAATTTTCTTAAATACGCCGTCTAGAATCCACGAATGAACTTGCGATTCGAACCCTTGCGAGTCGGGATCGAACTTCAAACATTGTGTCGCAGGCAACTCGAACCATGCTACGAGGATGATCACCACACTTTGCCTACTACGTAACGAGAGGGTATATAAAGAGAGATGTAAAGTAGTCCTCTCTTCCCTTACATACATATTTTTAACGAACACTATCGCATTGCTTTGCCATCCTTTCTTAACTAATCCTTCCTATTACGTTGACTTACCGGGTAGTCCAAATATCGGTTCCGTAGGGTTCTTAGTTGCATTCACAATGGCCAGCCCGGACGCAATCACGGCGAATATTAGCTGTATGAATAGTATTACAAGCACGCTTATGTAGAAAACGAACGAAATCACTGGGCGGATTGGCACTGAAATTAAAACAAATATTTGTTAATACAATAACTTGATATATTTTTACACGCATTGGTAAGTACTTACCAAAAGTGTAGGCACCACAAGTAAGTACACAGTAACAAAACTTGTTCTTTGAAAAGTACAAGTTCTGTCACAAAGCCATTTCCTTCTGCGAGCGCTCAGGTTTTTTTTTTGTTTTTTTTTATACAACAAGAGTGGCAAACAAGCATACGGTTCACCTGATGGGAAACGGTTACCGTAGCCTATTTACGCTCACGATACCGAAGTATCACTTGCGCGTTGCCACTCTGTGTTCGGAGAGTTATAGTGTGTTGGCAGCATAATGGGTTTAATCCCTCTGCTTCCAACACAATGTAACAATCCTCCCCCTCCCCAAGGAGCTCATTACTGGAAACCTCATTCACCGCGTAGGAACACAACACAAAAAAATGTGTTATTTGGCTACGGACTTCTGTAAGGTGGAGGTCCTGCCCCAGTCGGGCAGCTCCGAATTCGAACGGGAAACCCGTTATGCCCTACCTCTCTTAAAATGCCCTACCTCTCTCAGGTTGTGGAATAACCTCCCCGTTGAAGTTTTCTAGAGAGTGCAGCATGGAATTTACGCATCCACAGGCAGGGGTAACCGCTTAGCATCAGGTGTAACTAAGGGTTGTTTACCACCCTAGTGGTATAAGAACATTGGTGAAGAGGAACAGTGGTGGTTACAGCTCCTGACTGCGACACGTGAGGTCGCGGGTTCGAATCCCGCTGAGGGTAGATATTTGTGTGATGAGCACGAGTATTTGTACCTGAGTCTTGGATGTCCTATGTATCTATCTTTATAAGTAAACTAGTGGTCCCGCCCAGCTTCGCTTGGGTGAAAAAAGTAAATGCCCTAAAACAAGATCGCTGCGCCACCTATCGGGTCCAATTGTGAATCTAAACCATTCTCAAATCCATCTGAAGACACACAGAAAATTTCATCAAAATCGGTCCAGCCGTTTAGGAGGAGTTCAGTGACATACACACTCACAGAAGAATTATATATATAAAGATATATCGTTGTCTAGTTCCCATAACACAAGCGTTGCTTAATTTGGGACTAGGTCAATTTGTGTGGAATTGTCCTAATTTATTCATTTTGCCACATTCCACTCAACACTGAGTGGATTTTGATTATATTGGCCATAGACCTAAATTATTAGCTGGACTAATACGTACGATTATATGTTAGTCAGATAAAAGTATTTACGCTGGTAAAGGGATACAGCAAGTATAGCGTACGATTAAGGCGTTTATTGATAAAAAAAACTATTTATTTGTGATATAATTACATTTAAAAAACGGGAACTGAAAAATAATTACCGCTCATTTATATTCGAGAACGAGAAGACGGTGTTAATAAAGGAGTTGTGACAAATACCTTTCAATCCGTCTTCAAAGGTCAAAGCTAGGGTGTTGCTTGTAAAGTAAGTTGTTCTCGAACAATTAGATTACCTACCTCATGTATAATCTATTTAATTTTATTTTTCTTTATTATGGGAAAACAAACAGCAACATAATACACATCTCACGACCGATGACGACCGTCTGGTCTAGTGGTTAGAGCTCCTGACTGCGAAACTTGAGGTCGCGGGTTCGAATCCCGCTGAGGGCAGATATTTGTGTGATGAACACGAGTATTTGTACCTTAGTCTTGGATGTCCTATGTATTTATGTATATATCTATATATATAAGTAAATATATCGTTGTCTAGTTACCATAACACAAGCTTTGCTTACTTTGGGACTAGGTCAATTTGTATGCAATTGTCCCAGGTATAAAAAAAAATATCTCAATCTAGATCTAGAAATAAGGTTTAGAGAAAAGGACCGTTAGCCACCATATTCTATTACTTCATTACTTAAGTGGCCTTAAATAAATAAATAAATAAATTACCGTGATGTGTTTGTCATCTAACTCTTTCTAAACAGGTATTTCTCAATGGGTTCCTGGATGGCTTGAAAACACTATTTTGACGATATATGTGGAACAGGTTTTTTTTTTCACTAAAGTGAAGCGAAAATACTAGATGTTCTAAGCTAGTATTTTACAGATGTGAGCCGTCGTGGCCCAGGGGTTCGAGTTACCTAAAACAGATTGCACGTCCGAATCCCGACTGTACTACTTATGTTTTTCTGGACTTAAGTTCAGTGATTGATCATACCACAAGGCTTAGGCCGAAAGAAAACATCGAGACGAAACCTGCATCCCGTTTGATTTTGGAGCTGCCCGACTGGAGCAGGATCTTCACCCTAAGTCCGTAGCTAAATAATAAATTTCTCGTGTTGTGTTCCTACGCGATGAATAAGGTTTCCTGTTAACAACTCCTCGGGGAGGAGGAGGATTGTTATATTGTGTTGTCAGCAGAGGGATTAGTCCCATTATGTTGCGAACACAGTATAACTTTCTAACACAGACTGGCAACGCGCAAGTGATACCTCGGTATCGTGAGCGTAAATAGGCTACGGCAACCTGTTTCCATCAGGTGGGCCGTATGCTTGTTTGCCTCTGATGTAGTATAAAAAGTAAAACATATTCGTGTTTCAGAAACGGCGAGGAACTCGCTATCTTTCATCTACACGTTGGCACCTCTAGTCCCTTATGAAGAGGCGTGAAGATGTCTAGTGATTATCTAAAACAGGCTTCATACTCACATCTTGTGTTTGTGTCGACATCTGTCACCGACGCACACGCCGCTGTCGGCGCAAATCCCTCCGCTAGTGCTCTCACCTGGGATAACATTCTCAATGTCAATTCCCATATGATAATAATGTATCTTCGTACGCCGTACCAAAAGGGTACGGCGTGAAGATACATTCCCCGAAAGGGTACGAAGGTGTTTGTTTGTTTGAGTGCGCTTATCTCGGGGAATACTAATCTTCACATCTTCTTATAAGGGAAGGGGTATGCTGCAGTATGCAGGCAGTAGCCACACACCCACTTTCCGCCGAAGATATATTTTAGGTGCCAACGTGACACATGGCGAGTCCATCGCCTTTACTCAAGCACGACTTACCCCTTTGAATTTCTTCTCAAATATATGCAGGTTTCATCTCGATGTTTTCCTTCACAATAAAGCTCGTAGTATATGTTGGCTATTTACCTCAATGATTCTTGCCTCCTCCTCTGTCTTGCAGCTCAATGCGCATGCATTCAACTCTGTCACACACGTCACTGAAAAATTAATAAAAAATAAAATAATGGTCTGTCTGTGACACCCAAAAAAACAGTTCATTTCTTAGTACATATATATAAAAATAATTGAACGAAGCTAATAAGGGGCCTACAATTGTTCGGGCTGTGTCAACATACATACATACATATATATATATGTATGTATGTAATTACGCAGAAACCCTCAATGGTCGTAATCCGATTTATCAATCGGCTTTTGGAGATAAACATGTATGGACCAACATATTAACCAAAATTTTGTACAATTGTTTTGGAGCCCGAATGGATTATCATATGTGAATATATTGTAATATATTTACGCTCCGAAGGGGTGGGCAGAGGTATTTAGGTAGAAGGCGGGTCAATCGACTAAACGTTACTCAAGCATGACTATACATACTCTCAAACGTATGTAGGTTTCCTCTCGATGTTTCCCTTCACCGTAAGCTCGTGGTGTGACTAATCACTGTTGAGATTCGAACTTGCAATCTGTGTTGTTGACAGCTACTCGACCACAAGACCATCGAATACATTTTTGTAGTTCCAACCATATTGAACATAAACGTAAATTATTGGACATAATACATTCATGTCATCACAGAGAGTCCCTAACGGGGTAGGCAGTGTGAGTAGAGCGCCAGTTCCCTCTAGATTTATATATCTCTTTCGCTTCGCTCAAATTCGACATAAACTATTGTAGTTATTATAATAATAATTACCTAGACACATACGTATCCAATTGACTACCAATTTTTTTTATAAAATAATAATAATATCCTCACGCCTATCCACAAGGGTCCCCGAAGGGGTAGGCAGAGGTGTATGGGTAATACCCACACACCCACTTTCCGCCGAGGTAAAGTTTTTAAGTTAGCTATTATAGATGGCATTATGCCAGATTTTTTATTCAATGTTTATGACAACCCTACTCGAGACCTGCAAATGATAATCTTCAATAGGCGTCACAGCTTATTTTTCACCCATTCAAGGCTAGGGGTGAGAACCCAATTTTCCCAGACGACAACATAATTAATAGTTTCTTCAATTAACACTTGAGATTTGATTAAAATTCCACAGTGCTGTATTATAGAGTCATGAATATTGTTTGATCTTCTTTATTGGACAAGCTGTGCCCTGCGCTAAATTTGAATATACATAGGTACATATATATGATCACTTCAGTCTCCACTCCCTAGGGGAGTAGTAATAATAATAATATAATATATCCAGTAACAAAGTTGAGCCGTGGTGGCCGAGTGGTTCGAGTAGTTACCCGCAACACAAATATTGCAAGTTCGAATCCAAACCATTTTTCTGATCTTAAGTACAGTGATTACTCACACCACGAGCTTTGCAGTGAAGGAAAACATCGAGAGGAAACCTGCATACGTCTGAGAAAAATTATGTTTAGTCGTGCTTGAGTAACAGCGATGGACTCGCCATCTGTCATGTTGGCATCTAAAATATATCTCCGAAGGAAAGAAGAGTACTACCAACACACATCAGCATACCCGTTCGGGAACGGGGACGGGGTATTTCCCGAAGATAACGTGTTCAAACCAACATTGCGATCTTTGTACTGGCATTATGTAATTATCTGAAGTGCCCAATACACGAACTTATATAATGTCCCGTTCGGAGGAGTGAGGACCCTCTTAAAGAGGTCAAAAGGGCCTTAGAGTGTAGTTTATTTCTGACAAAAGGAACGTATCACACCGAGTCCCTAATAATATATTGAATGACAAACTAAGTCTATCCTAGGGATCGAGATAACGATTAACATACATTCGTTTTCATCACAACTATTCCTGCTCCCGGAAGTAATCAATGCCATACCAGATGGCCGTCATTATACATGCAAAGGTTTTGAGAATTATTGTTCCTCTTTCACGCAACAGCTATAGAACTAAATTGGATGATATTTTGTACAATGATAGATTATTAGCTGGGTTAACAGAAAGAATATGATTTATCTGTGTGGTTCGAGCAGTTGCCTGCAACACTATTATTGCAAGCTTGGATCCCGACTGTATCAATGACACTTCTGAACTTAAGTACTGTGATTAGTTGCACCACGAGCTTCCCCACCTTAGTAGTATAAAAAAGAAAAGAAAATATCGACACTGAATCGTACGCCTCAATCGCTCCCATTCATCTTTCAGCCCTTACGTAGAAAAACATCAATTTCGGCTTTAGAACCGCGAAAATCGGTGAAAAAGGAAAAATTGCAGCCCCATTGACAAATTGCCACTATTTCGGGAACACGTTTTTTATACTACCAAAACATGGGGCCGACAAGATTCATGTGTGGACATTTATACTGATTATGGGGTACTATATTGTATATTGGCTGATACGGTATTTATTCGGCGTGGAACAGTAACTTTTTTTCAAAGGAGTAGTTGAATGGTTGGTAACCAGCTCGTAAAAATTATCCCTATCTTGCGTAGGGGATAGCCAACCTTCACTAGTTGGAGAGACACCTAAAGATGAAGTTTTGTGGTCGAGAAGCCAATTGCAAGTGCGAATCCCGACTATAGCAATGAGATTGTTCTTAGCTTAAATATTCATCTTTCTTCACGCCATCTCAAAGAATTCCTTCCGCTCGCACCGTGGAACTAATTCCCCGTTAAGGTTTATAGGCATTCTTCAAGATGGGTGTGTAAAGATTCCTCCAAGGTCGACCTCGTGCAACCATTCTGTTGCAATACGACGGTAACCGCTTACCATATCCCTTCATACCTTCTTGCAACTTTCTTACATACTTTTGTTACTGATGTGGCGCTTACCATCTGCCTACCTAAATAATAACAACAACAACAAAGGATAGAGCTACTGACTGTGGAGTGGACTCGCGGATTCGATTACCACTGAGGGCGGATATTTGTGTGGTGAACACAAGTATTTCTACTTATACTTGGATGTCTATATAAATAAGTATGTAGGTATATATGTATATCGATGCCAAGTTACCATATCACAAGCTTTGCTTACTTTGGAGCTCAATTTGTGTGGATTTGTCCAAAAGTATTCATTATTATAAATATGAAAGTTTGTGAGGACGTGTGCGTTCCTTTTTTATGAAAAACTGGAGTTGAATTAAATTTGTCAGAGACATATTATTAGCTGGATTAACACATAGTATTTTTTTTATTCCAGAACAATCTTCCTTTGAAACTTTACGCGGCTGTAACCGCGGCCACATTAGTACAAAACTTACTAAAGAGTGTGTTGTATGTAGGTGTAGCGAGGTTGTGCAGCACCAATTCCCCTCTGAACAAGCCATATCGCAGGTTGCTATCGGTCACCTGGACGTCTGCCGTCGCCGTGGATACCACCTACAACAGGAGACTATAAATCTTCACGACTTTCCACAAGGACCCTTAGGCAGAGGTAATAGAACCTCTTTTCGTAGACCTCTTCACGATGTTTATCTCACCAGCTTGAATATACATACGTTTTTGAATATCTTCTAAAACGTATGCAGGTTTCCTCTCGATGTTTTCCTTTACCGTAAAATCATGATACTGTACTTAAGTTCAGAAAAAACTCGTTGGTACAGTCGGGATTCGAACTTGCAATCTTTGTGTTGCAGGCAACTTCTCGAACCACTCGGCCACCACAGCTCATTAACCTAGAATGTTTTTTTTATTAATCTGCTTCCCTTCATTATGTCGTATCATATATTTGACTCAACTATCCCAATAACTAGACCAATCTTATTTTATAAAAATGAATGTTTGTCTGTATGTCTTTTATACAATCGTAACGGCTGGACCGATTTGAATGATTTTTTTTTTGTTTCTTCAGGTGGATTCGAGAATGGTTCAGATTCACAATTGAACCCGATATGTAGCGCTGCGATCGTGTTTGAGGAAATTTTATTTACATATTCATAAGCGTACCTGGGCGGGACAGCTAGTATTCAATAATATATTGCATGGTGGTGGTTGTCAAAGTGTTCGCTAATATCAGCTGACGTCTGAAGTCGCGTGCAGTACCTACCTAGAAAGATAACGACGTATCCTTCGTACACACCAATGCGAGGTGACTGTCAAATTTGTTTCAAACAAAAGAACTCTAGGTATGTAATATGTATTGCTATTTTCGCTCTGTAGAATAATTGTTTACATACTTAGGTTCACGATTTTGGAAAAGGGAAGTTCCTGAAGGGCAACAATAGGTACGTATACATCTTTGAACTTCTGTTCAAACTTAAGTATGCTAGTTTCCCCTCGATGTTTTCCTTCAGCTCATGGTGTAATTAACCAATAATACCGGAGTTCAGAAAAAATCACTGGTACAGTCGGGATTTGACCTCGCAATATTTGCGTCACAAGCGACTAACAGCCGGTTTCTCGTACGCATTTCTATCCATCAAATTACGTGACAGATTGTTAATCTCTAATTAGACGTAGTTTGGGTTGCTAGAAGCTTCAACTGACAAACTGTTGGCAGTTTGTCAACGGTATGTCAAATCCCAAATCAATTGCCGATTGGAGCCATTTTGAGTTTCTGAACGCATTTTCTCTTTGTTAACAGATTGTTGACATACAATTTTTAATTGTAGATTATCGAGGAATTATCGACGTGTACGTAACGCAAGTATTCCGATTTGAACTCCAATTTCTAAGCGGATTTAATAGGATATAGGGATGTTACCAAATAATCGATTTTAATTTTTCGTTTTTTATAGCAATATTAATATAAAACTTAATTTCTATCAATAATGCTATTTGGTTTCCTAATTCCTTACGTTGAAATATTAATAGAACATTGCCTTTGATTTTTAGTTTTGAATTGGTTATATTTTTATTTATATAATTTTATTTGATTTTTAATCTGATATTCTTTTAATATGAATCTCTTTATACAAACCCTAAGACATAAGTGTGTAAAGTTACAGAAATCGAAATAATCTTTTAATAATAGCAAAAATATTAGAAATTGGCAAGTTTCAAATCATCATCATCAGCCCTGTCGGGAACCTACCTATATGTTGAATTACTATAAATTATATAATATAAGTATTAGAATAAAATATAAGTAGATAGATCGCGTTCTGTGTAATTTTTACGCGACAGCGGCGGCATTTTAACATTTACACTTTATTTATTTATATTCTTTACACTTGTTTATCACACGATAACTGAAGTACCTAAACAAACAAGATAAACAACAACAAATAAACTTTTGTCCAACTAACGAAACTTCAGCTCACGGCGGGAATACGTTGACATTGCAAGACAAAGACGAAGCTATAAGCTAGAGGGAAATAGACATACTTTAAAAAATAATTCGGCTGTCAACAGTAGATTAGTTAATTTTTCGATGATTTGCGTTCTAGAAACTCAAAGCTCGATGACAGATTGTTAACAAATTGTTATTGTGACAAAGTGTTGACTAATTCATCGTGCTAAAATTGTACCAGAAACCGGCGGTAATAGAACCACACACTTACCACGGTTAAATTTGTTTATAGATATTTCAGTCAATGTTGTGATCGGCTACTATTTATAGACCTTGATCGCAACGGTCCTTCGAGGAGTAACTAACGAATAAAAGTAACTCGTCATACACAATGGTGTGTGCCATACGCCATCCTAACGCAAGACCGAAGATCAATGACGGTAGTAATAGCATCATACCAGTTAGAACTGGAAGCGATCCACAAAAATATTTTTAGCATAATAGACACCGCCAGGATTTCACACACACTGTCACCTATAACTAGCAGGATAACACTATTACCTACATTACGATCCTGATCAGATTTTATAGATCGGAAGCTTAATTAAAAAAACAACTGTGGGGCAAAATTATCCGGCTTGTAGATATTGAATCTAAGAACTTCGAACAACTATCATATTCAAAATAAATTGAAATAAGATGGGGCCTCACAATAATTCGCGAAGAATTTGTTTTATTTTTGAAGTTTCTTAATTTATAATTCGGCGTGAATTAAGGAAATGAAAACCAACTCTATACATGGCAGGTCATCAACATCTATATTGCAGGCTTCAACTTTATCAAGACATCTAGCATGATATCAATTATTACTGCATCTACTAGTAAACGGTTACCTTCGCCTATGGACATTTGCAACACCAGAATATCTCTCGCACGTTGGCAACCTTGCAGGTCTTTCCCACACGTGAAGAATGCCATGCTCTCTCGGGAATTCCTTAACGGGTTAATTGCACAGCCTAAGCGTACGCGGAAGGAATTTCCTTAAGTCATGTCACATTCGGATTGCAAATTGCTGATTGTCGGTTGATGATAGGAATGTATTTCTCTCACTGTAATATATAAGAAGTTGGTTTTAAAGTAAACTTACCCAACTATCGCTTGATATCGCCACTAGAATCAACAACACACACACTACACTAAGAAGAAATGTAGTGAAAATATACCCACGCCTAGTCACTGCCATATTGAAATAACACTGAATCGTGACGATAATTATCGTAAAGTAGATAGTCTGTAATCGCCGATAACATATTTCGTTTATTAGTTATTCGTTCTAATATATTTGAAGTTACGCCAGTCTGTGCATCGTCTGAATTTCCTCATACCATCGAATTGCTTGTTGGAAATTCTGATAATAATCATTGTAAGTATATTTATTTGCTGTTTGGATAATCAGTGTATGTATCACTGATTATCCAAACAGCAAATAAATATACTTACAATGATTAGTCGATACACTGGAATATAAAATATTCATACAAACCTATGACCGATAAAAGTTGGCCGGCCGTCTGGTCGTGGTTAGAGCTCCTCACTGCGAAGCTTGAGGTCACGGGTTCGATTCCCGCGGAGGGCAGATATTTGTGTGATGAACACGAGTATTTGTACATTCAATTCATGAATTCAATTGCTATAAGCTTGAAAATGTCAATGAAAACTAATGCACGATACCAATAACCATAAATATTGCTACACATAGGTAAGTACCTAAAGGGAAATAAATAAAGAAATTGCATTGCAGTTCGATTTATTTCTGACTTAACTAGCCTGCGACACCGTAAGTTCAAACTACCTAATAATAAATAATGGTATATTAACATATCACTTTTGAATTTCATTCATGTCACATAAGGGAATGTTTTACAGCTTTTGAGAAAAATATAGCGTCAATATGTTTGTGTTCACAATAATATATGATAAAATATATATTTAAGTAATTAAAACACTTACAAATGTGTATGTACTAGGGATAAGAGGTATTTACGCGTACAGGGTACAATACTAAAGCCTTTGTTTGTTTGAACGCAACTCAAAAACTGCTGAACGGATTGCGATGCTGTTTACACTGTAAGATAGATACTTCTCCAAGAAAATATATATATATACAACATTTTACAAAGCTGTTTAAAGCCGGAGGGAGTCACTAGTAAATATTGCGCCGACTGTTAAAATTTATTCCGAATTAGTAATTAAAGAAAATGTGTCTTAATCCAGCTAAAAATCCTTCTCTTTACAAAACGTCATCTAGTTCCGTTCAGCCGTTCTAGCGTGATTGCGTAACAAACAACCACACAAACTCGCATTTATAATATTAGTAGAAACATTTAATGACTACACAACTTGCTTATAAGCTTCAGCGTGCTTATAAATCTAGAATCTTGCTTATCTACTTGTAACCAAATAGTGCTATTATCTAGGTCATAGGAGCCCCACTATTTTAATGTACATAGAACCTGTGGTATATTTGTATATTTGCGTTTTTCAAATATTGCGCGATTGCAACTAACGCGTGGTGCCCGGTGTTGCAAGCTCCCATAGGCTGCGGTAACCGCTTACCGTCAGGCAGAAAACACGCAACTTTAGCGATATAAAAAACTGTGAAGCACTTTGTAGAAATACGACCATGGCTATTGCAATAGTTCAATAATGTTTGAGCCATAGATGTGTATGCATGCCCCTTCCGGGACCCTTGTGAAACGAGAATGAGTTATAATCGTTATATAGATAGTGCCATCCACGAAGACGCGCCCCACCAATTTCTAGTCGAGGGGGTCACAGGATGCGGGAAGTATGACCCGACTATTAATTGTAGTGCGTGTGCACTCATAGGTAATCAGTGTGTACCGACAATACTCAAACATTAGTGGATAGTTGCATAATTATTACAATAAACTATGAGGAAGAATAGTGGTGAATCTTGAAAAAAGGCCAGGTCAAGAGAAACCTAAACCGAAGAGAATAATGAAAGTGGACGAAGCGAAAGAAGTATGTAAGGATCAAAGTGGAAAGAAGTGGTCTCTGCCTACCCCTACGGGAAAGAGGCGTGATTATATGTATGTATGTAAATTAATATGCGGCGGTAACCACTAAGCTGCTTTAGCAGCTTTCTTGTCTAACACACTAAGCAGCCAAACATTGCATTAAATCTTGCAAGCACTCATTATTCTCACAAAGCTCCTTCAACCTCTCCATCTGAGATCCACTAAAGCTCGACTTGAGAGCCACAACACATAACAACCTTCTATCAGAGAACGGCATAGACACTGAATTACTTAAAAACTCTGCGAAATCCCCCCACGATTTGTCCACCTCTGCACACTTGTGGAAGCCAAGTCTCAAGATATGGTAACAGAGCGGAGACATTTTTCTTACAAACTGGTTTGAACTGGCTGAAACCAGTAATGTTAGCACGCAGTACGGTAGTAGATCGTGCGACACCTTTCCGCTGAGCAAGTGGCATAGGGCTTCGAAAATCCAGCCGCTCAATAGCGGCAATTGGTCCTGGGGTATTGAGGCTTCAAACACCTGGAAAATACAAGGGAAAAAATATTTTTTTATATCTGCATCACCCATAGGGTGACACACACACACACATCCACAAGGGTCCCCGAAGGGGTAGGCAGAGGTGTATAGGTAATACCCACACACCCACTTTCCGCCAGAGGTATATTAGGTGCCAACGTGACAGATGGCGAGTCCATCGCCGTTACTCAAGCACGACTATACATACGCCTTTGAATTGCTTCTCAGACGTATGCAGGTTTCCTCTCGATGTTTTCCTTCACCGTAAAGCTCGTGGTGTGACTAATCACTGTACTTAAGATCAGAAAAACTCATTGGTACAGTCGGGATTCGATCTTGCGACCTTTGCGTTGCAGGCAACTGCTCGAACCACTCGGCCAAATATAAAATTGAAATAATAAAAGCTTCTGAAACACGATCGCAGCGCCACCTGTCTGGTCCAATTGTTAATCTAAACCATTCTCGAATCCACCATAAGACACACAGAAAATTACATTAAAATCGGTCCAGCCGTTTAGGAGTTCAGTGACAAACACACACACAAAAGGAAGATATATCCGGCGATATATATTGATGTCATTACACCACTGCCTACCCTTTGTAATGTAAATTCAGGCTAGTCAATGCTTAAAGCTTAAAACAAATAAGCGCCGGTGGGCGATTTCTTCGAATAGCCTCTAACGCTATGATTGCAAGTTCGAATACCGCCTGTACCAATGATTTTTCTGAACTTAAGTACAGTGATTAGTCACACCACGAGCTTTACGGTGAAGTTAAACATCTAGGAAACCTGCATACGTTCGAAAATAATTTCATATACGTAAGTGCTTGAAAGTCGCCATCGGTCATGTTGGCATCCCTTGCCTACCCCTTCATGTGACTTGTGGGAAGGCGTGTATCACCGTCATCCGTATTGCTACAGTTTTAGTTTAACCCACACATGCAACAGAACAAGCTAGACTTACCTGAAAAACGACCTGGGCGTTCATGACCGCACACTCGATCCACCTATCCCTCTCACTCACTATACCCGTCCTTATCATCTCTGTCTCCTTACAGCATTCGAGGAACTCTATGACTACTCTGCTCAGTGTCGCCGCCGGGGGGAGAGTTTCCCTCAGAAAGTACTTTAGAGTGTTCGTTATGATGATCTTACTCTCCCTCAATTTGGAGCCGCGCAACACTTTGTAGAGAAGAGTGATCCGCTCCATCGAACTCATTAGGATATCTGGGTCCATGTTGGATACGTCGGAGGTCAGTTTGGGGCTGAGCAGTCTGTTGTCGGCTGCAAAGGACAAAGTGTCACTCGTAAAAGCCTACAAGCTTAAAAAGGCACAAGGATATCTTGCTTACGTGTCACGTTGTTTGTCCGCGATGGGCTCCTAAACTACTAAACCGATTTCAATCAAATTTGCACACCGTATGCAGTTTGATCCAACTTAAATAAATAAAACCGTTTAAAAATAGGATAGCATACATCACAATTGGACCTTGATAGGTGGCGCTGCGATCGTGTTTCAGGAATTTTAACTTTCACCCGGGCGGAGCTGGGCAGGACAGCTAGTCGTATATATAAATTACGCGTCAGGTTGTTTGTTCGCGATGGACTCCTAAACTACTTAACGGATGTTAATCAAATTTGCACACCGTGTGCAGTTTGATACAACTTGAAAGATAGGATAGCTTACATGTCAATTTATAGTAGCAATATTATTTTATTGCAAATTATTTGTCTATTATTTGACAGTCACAATTATCTGTTAGCTCCAAACGATTCTAACAGATGGCGATATCTGTTGACGGGTCTGCTAGTATTGCATAATACTTAAAAGTACGCTGCTCTTTCTATCCATGTTTTTTCCTTTCTTATCCAATCCAAATCCAACGCTTACCTGAAAACAAATGCACCATCATAATCTGCACAGCATGGTGCTCCGAGTAACTCTTCATATTGTTGTCTAGAAGCTTCTCTATAATGGAGTTCTTCAAATCCTTTGGCAATAATTGTTGGCGGATTGTCACTGTTATTCCCTGCGAAAATATACCTTATGTATTAGAGGTAAACGAAATGAACCGTTAAAAACGTTAGGTACACGGATTGATCAATCATTTTAAATACTAGTTTAATTACACTTTTTTTTTTTTAACTTACGAACTAGCCAATAATTAAGTGATGCGAGAGATCGTGTCTTGTCCTGCCACAAGGATCTCCAAAAAGTTAGGTAGGTACACTAATACACTTACTAAATATATCTCCGATGAAAAGAGATTGCTACCTACCTCTGTCTACCCTTTCGGGGTCTCTTTTGTTAAATCGCGGGTAGGCGGCTAGGTGCAATGAGTGTATGAATACAATCTACGCACAAACCAACCATCGTATAATATAATTTAGCGTTAATATTCAAGCGAACTTCGCCTTATTGAAGTAAATACACACCCTAACGACCAGATCTACGCAGTAATGTCTGGGGTTCTTTAGAATGAAATCCATGGCGATGGTGATCAGGTCTGGATGGCCGAGCTCCACCAGTGTGAAGAGAACGGTCCAGTACAGACTTTGTTCGTACAGCGATATCCTGCGAAAATTAACAAAGCTAAAATAATGTTCCCAATTCTGCTAATATACTACTATTATTATAAATTAGAGCCGTAGTGGCCGAGTAGACTGCAACACAAAGATTGCAAGTTCGAACCCGGAATGTATCAATGAGTTTTTCTGAATCTAAGTACAGTGATTAGTTACACTACCCTTCGATATTCTGAACATCGAGAGGAACCCTGCATGAGGAGACATTCAAAGACGTATGTATGTTATTGTTGAGCTTAATATACAGAAGAGTCGATATCTAAAGTTTCCAACAACAAAGATGAGAGCGCTCATATTAAATAGAAGAACGGGGGTTCTTTTTCCGAAGATTCAAGCGTGCGAAAGAGACGGCATATACATACATCTACGAACATTTCTCATTCGCACACATGAGCAGACATTATACCTAGTCCCAAACCAAGCAAAGCTCGTACAATGGGAACCAGACAACGATATACGACATCTGAGACTAATGTACAAATTTTCGTGTTCGTCACACAAATATTTGCCCTCAGCGGGATCTAACCCGCGACCTCAAGTTTTGCAGCCAGGATTTTAACCACTAGACCAGATTAGGACAAAGACTACATTTTAATTCCGAAAAATTCTAAGTTCTAATATAAAAAAGGCGAAAATTTGTTTGTTGCACTTTCACGGCAGAAGCCAAATCGGCTGAGCCTTTCTGCCGTGAAAGTGTAACAAACAAACTTTCGTTTATCCAGTCGAATAATTCTAGGGATTAGGACATTAAAAACATTTTAAATCTGAAGTATTCAATGTTGTATCATGGTGTCGAGGTCTACCTGCTATTGGGAGCCAAGTACTGTCGCACAGCGACGTTGAGTTGCGACACCAGCTCTTGATAGGGGTTAGGAGCCGACTGCTGGCTCACGAGGTGTTTCTTCCCCGACAGCTGCAAGAGGCAGCCGTGCAGAGCTGCTTGCCGCAACGGGGCATAGCTCGATGTGAGAGACTTCAGCAGTTTCTGATGCACGGTGGACAGCTCCTGATAATATATCAATAAATCAACATCAGATTATTTGAATAATGGCCATGCATGGCAATGATTTGCTCCTCTTGTACAGAGTTTATATGTAAATTAATCTTTTTACACCCCTACGTAAAAGGGAACACATGTTAAAAGAGAAAACCGGGGAGTTTGTTTCGCCGTTTCTTCTCCTGGCAGGTCTTTTTTCTTGGAAACGGTTGTAACTTTAGGTTTTATTAAGTATATGAGTATATGACGTTCAATAAGTGTTCCCTGTGTCCTTTACGTTCTATTAAATATTTTGATTTTTGAAAATAACGAATCATTCTAATTGTGTAGGAATTAAGCTTTATTTTATTAAGCTTATAACTGGGGTTGAGGTCCCAGACGGGGCTAAGAAGGGTAATAACAAAACGCCCCAGCGTCGCACGGGTTCATTGTAGATACTAAAATTAAGTTTTATATGTATTATACATATAAACCTTCCTCTTTAATCACTCTATCTATTACTGGAAATTGCATAAAAATCCGTGGAATAGTTATCTCATGACGTATAAGGTCAAGGAGGTTGCACTGGACAGAAGCGAATGGAGGGGACTGCATCAGAGACGCCGACAAGAGCCAAGCTCTTAAATTTGTAATGAAATGAAGTCGCTTCCGCTGTTAAGGTTATGTCATATTTTGGTCTCCCCGTCGTTCGGTGAATTAGGACAAGTTTCCGGATATCAGGCTACAAGAAAGATTAAGAAGACAAAATAACCTGCAGGCCGTCGAAGCCGTCGAGCACGGCGAGGCAGTGCGAGAGCGCGAGCAGCAGCGCGCGGGCGGCGGCGCTGTAGTGCGCCAGCGGCGCGGCCGACGCAGCCGTCAGCGCGATCAGCTGCGCCGCCGCCCAGCACCAGTGGCCGGGCTCGCCGAACGCGCAGCCCACCTCCACCACGCACGACACCAGCGCCACGCGCGCCGCGAGCCCCGTGCGGGCCTGACACCACCACGCACATGACATGAGACACACACACACACGCACACACGCACGCATACACGCACGCACGCACACACACACACACACACACACACATACACACACACACACACACGCACGCACACACGCACGCACGCACACATCATGAGACTGGGCCGACTACCAGCACACACACATCATTCCTGCAAGGTCGGCAGCACGCAAGCTATACTTCGGAAGCGAAAGATGTATGCAAGTCTGGGGAAAACTACCGCTCTATCTCGCTCTATCTGTGCTACCCCGTTAGGGACTCGGCGTGACATTAATTGGTTCAATAAATAAATACATGGTCGGTGCAGGTCGGTAGCACGCAAGCGATACTTTGGGTGCTGACGAAGCGAAAGATGTATTCAAGTCTGGAGAAAACTGCCGCTCTATCCCGCTCTCCCTCTGATAACCCGTTAGGGACTCGGCGTGACATTAATTGGTTCAATAAATAAATACCGCTCGTGAACAACTCGCGAACATAACGGTCGCAGATGCATACATCTTGTACTGAGATCTACATTACTTACCTTCGGCTCCAGCATCTCTGACGTCACATCCATCAAGATCTGCAAACAGCTGTTCACGTCCAGGTGTTTATTCTTCTTAGCCCTCTTAAGTTCCCTCTTCACTCTGTAAGAGCCGTCGTCCGTTATATCTGTAAAATGTAGATTAAATTGAACTGGACATAATAACAAATTATCGATTTTATCTAATCTACCTGCTAATTAAAAAAAAAAGTGGGTGTCAGCTCCGACGCACGACTGGAGTTTACTCCTTACGAACGATTATAAAATAAATAGATTAGTTAATAAGGGTAAATGAATGTATTTCTTATATTACTTAGAGTATGCATGACACATCTATATATTGATTTTTATTCATTGAGTAATTTTCTCAATTTTGAAATAAATATTAATTGATATAAATTTATATTTATATCAATTATAAATAAAATATAAAATTTACGATAAAACCTCCGCAAGTTTACAGTTGTTGTAGGTTAATATCAGGTTAATACAATATGCTATTATATATATGCTATATATATTGAAAGTAAATATTAACATTAATTACATCGCCATTCTGTTATTCTCGTTGCCATGGAGAGTACAAGAGCACCAAAAACGTAACGCTGTCATTCATCAGTAGATTTTACCTCTCATATTTTTCTCATACCGGGCGCCTTATATATGAAAATTGATTCTTAAGGAGTAAACTCCAATATAAAAACAAAAATATTTTATTTCAGACATCAATAGATCAATACTTTGATTAGTAAAACAAAATGACTTAAAAAAAGTAATAGTAGAAAAGATATAGGAATAAAAAAAATTGTTAATTTAATTAATTCACACTTTTTAAATTATATCGATCAAACCTGCAAGGAATCATAGCGAAAATGAGATACATAAAACTCACTTGTAAAACAGAGAGAAGAGAAAGAGAGCGAGAGAGAAGGGAACCGTTATTTGAAAGTAACTAAGCATAGTTCTTATCAAAGCACAACCTGTTAATGGAAAAAGTGTTTTATAAAAAAAGCAATAAAGTCCAAACTCACCTGATGCTAACTTCAAGTACTCCGTACTGAACTGGGCGCAGTGATACCCGTCAAAGCCGTCGTTGAGAAAGGGTATACGCTCCAAGTTGACGTCGACAAACAGTTCGTACGCTGATGTACCTACAAGTAGGCTGCGCAGGCGTTGCATTCTATAGGTAAGCGAAAATATACCCTATTAGTAGTAGGCACAAGGCCCATCACACTCGAGTAACGTCAAGATTGAATATTCAAATCCCGACCTTCTGTACAAATGACTCTTCTCTAAACTTAAGTAAAGATTATATTTAAAATTATAAAAAATAATATCCTTCCGCCGTCCCACAAGGGTCCGCGAAGGGGAAGGCAGAGATATTTTAGGTTACTCAAGCGCGACAATACATACGCATTTGCTTCTCAAACGTATGCAGGTTTCCTTTCAATGTTTTCCTTCACGGTAAAGCTCTTGGTGTGACTAAACACTGCACTCAAGTTGAGGAAACTCAATAGTAATAATAATACCCCGCGTTGAGAGGGGGCGTGTCCCTTGGCACGTGTAGCGCGCGGCGCGTGCGCAGGCGCGGCGCCGTGGCCACCAGCAGCTGCGTGACGCCGCGCACCGCCCAGTGGGTGCCGTTGCCCTGCAGCGCGCCCAGCAGGCCCACCCACACCTCCTCGAACTGCTTCTTGGACGACCAGCCTATCAGGTTCACCCTAAAAGTCACAAGTCAGTGGACACATAGAAAGGATGAGTGAACACAGATTGACGAAACAGATATACAAAGCAAAAGTGTGTGCAAGAAGAGGTAGAGGAAGACCACTTTCCGACTACCTGGATCGAATCGATCGGACGCTCAAGGACGGGAACGTCAAGAGTACTCGAAACCGACGAGCATGTACGAAGAGACTGATGAATGTGGACGAAGCGAAAGAGGTGTGCAAGTCTAGAGAGAACTGGCGCTCTATACTCTCTGCCTACCCCGTTAGGGACTTGGCGTGATGATATGTATGTATGTAAAAGTCGTTGCGGCTGCCTAGATCAAAATTGCAAATGCGCGCGGGAGTGGCAGAGAAAGACCACGTTCCCAATAGGTAAATCAAAATTGCGAATGTGTCTGATAGGCAGAGGCAGACCGCGTTACAACTGCGTATATGGAATCAATCGAAATGCAAGAATCAGGTCAAGAGACTGATGAATGTGGATGAAGCGAAAGAGGTGTGTAAGTCTACAGAGAACTGGCACTTTACACTCTATGCTTATCTCGCGAGGGACTCGGCACAATTCGGTATCGGCACAAGGACTCGGTGACAATTAATAAATCTTTGCAGGCAACACTCGAACCTGCAAAAATTGCGAAGGCGGATGTATGTCATAATTGTCGTATCAGTACGCCGAATCCCTCACACGGTAAGCAGAGTGTGAAGTGCTAGTACTCTATCCCACTCTTAAATAATGATATTACATACATCCATCTCTTTCGCACTTTAGATAACGATATCGAGCTATGTCGAAGGTCTGACCTGAACAAGAATCCCTCCAACACGTCCATATCGAGCAGAGCTTGAAGGGGCAAATCGATTTTCTGCAACTGATCGCTTTTAGCGATGACGTCAACTGAAGACCACGCCATTGGTGGTATCAAGGCTATGTTGCTAACTACGTCCAACCTGAAACCATATAGTAAGCCTTAGTTACTTATTTTAGCGTAACTAATTTTAACCCACTTAGTTAGTAATGTTTAAGATTAAAACCCAACAAAAAAGCCTAAGCCAAATTAGTAAAGAAATAAATACCTGGGACAATTCCACACAAATTGACCTAGTCCTGAGTTAAGCAAAGCTTGTGTTATGGTAACTAGACAACGATATATTTACTTGTATAGATAGATATATACATAAATATATAGGACATCCAAGACTAAGGTTCAAATACTCGTGTTCATCACACAAATATCTGCCCTCAGCGGGGTCCGAACCCGCGACCTCAAGTTTCGCAGTCAGGAGCTCTAACTACTAGACCAGACGGTCGTCAGTAAGTAAGCAGAATGTACGGTATACTGGACAAACCTCAGTGGTTTTTCGTGTCCTCCAGTGTAATTATTGTTATGTGTGTGTAAGTATATATTTAAATGTACTAATAGTTCAAAGTTTAAATATTATAACTTTAAGTGAGACTGTTTGGAACACAAACAGTAAATAAAGTAAAAATACAATAAGAATAGTATATAGCTACTGTACTTAGTATTTTAATGTACAAACAGTTTAAATATTTTTACTTTATGTCGGTTGCGACGGTATGAAAACGACTGTATACAGTACATCCTTCCCATTGACATATAAAGAGTCCATCTTCGTTACTCAAGCACGACGATACATATACATGATCAAAATCAAAATCAAAAATAAAATATTTTTATTTCACATAGGCCCAGGTGGGCACTTATAAAACGTCGAAAAATAAGCAGAAGCACGGTTCGGGTTGGTCGCTTCCATGGAGAAGAACCGGCAAGAAACTCCATGGTTACTCTTTTCAAATCATTAGGCATATACAATAACAATATTTTTTCGTTAGAGCAATAGTACCCAAGTATGGGGGAACAAAGTAGGCCCGACAATAGGTCGTTGCTTACTATACAAAGCATACATAAAACAAGATACGTAATACTGCCCTTACCTTGACAAAGACTGTAGCAAAGTTTCAATAGGCTCCCTATATCTTTTCCCGAGGTAGAGATTCACATCTTTACCATAGAAATTCTGTTCCCAGTAATCTAACAGCGTCACAAGCTTGTCGCCGATTATCGCCATTTCCGGCTTTGGACCGCCATCTTGGATTTGTAGGTAGTGTTTTAGGATCAATGGCTTTGTGTCCTAGAAATAAGATTTGAATTATAGGAGCTGAGATGATATTACAGAAAATATAAATTATTAGAACTAACTGTATGACGGAGTTGCTAATTAACAATTAACAATTTATATATCCTCACGCCTTCCCACAAGGGTCCCCGAAGGGGTAGGCAGAGGTGTATAGGTAATACCCACACACCCACTTTCCGCCAGAGGTATATTAGGTGCCAACGTGACAGATGGCGAGTCCATCGCCGTTACTCAAGCACGACTATACATACGCCTTTTTGAATTTCTTCTTAGACGTATGCAGGTTTCCTCTCGATGTTTTCCTTCACCGTAAAGCTCGTGGTGTGACTAATCACTGTACTTAAGTTCAGAAAAACTCATTGGTACAGTCGGGATTCGAACTTGCGACCTTTGCGTCGCAGGCAACTGCTCGAACCACTCGGCCACCACGGCAACAATTTAATTCTTAAAATTGTTAATTGTTAATTAGCAACTCCGTCATACAGTTAGTGCCATCCACGAAGATGCGCCCCCAAAAATTCTCGTCGATGGGGTCGCGGTATTTGTGGAGCCGACTCTATTAAATGTAGTGTGCGTGGCAATAGGCTCATAGGCAATCATTGTGTACCGATACTCAAAACATTAGTGGAAGGTTGATCACTTACACTATAAACTATAGGGAAGAATAGTGGGGCACTATCTATAACCGAGGAGAGTCATTAAAACCGTTGTTTGTTTAAAACCGCGAAAGCGGTTTATACATTTCTAGACAACTGGCACTCTACTGTATATGCCTATCACGTGATAGATTCAGTGTGATTGATATCTAAGAGTAATATACCGTCACGCCTTCCTTACACGATCCGTTACTGTTACATTTATAACGATATTAACTGGCTTTGAAGTAAATCACCTATACATACAAAGATATTTAAGTTTTAAGTACGGCTTTAATTAATACAGGTTTGTATGTAGTGTTCCACAGGTATATTTTGAGTTTACCGACTACAAACAATTTTACAAACCTGCAAAATCTTTCCTCTTTATAATATTATACTGTTTGTATATTACCTTAACCAAATGCTTGACTACAGCATACAAGCAACTGATTGCCGACTGTGTGCGATTCAAATTGCTGTCCACGTTCATCTCCAGCCAAATCTCATCGACGCTCAGCGCTTTTGACACATTCTCAACTGTCGCCAGGATGACGTTGTCAATTATGACGTTATCTGTCACTGACACTGTCACTCTGAACGAGACGTCAGCGTGTACTGGACTTTCCACCATTTTTTTGTTTTTGATCAAAAACGACAGGTACTGCAAAGAGATCACAGAAAATATTGCTATGTTCTTTGCTAATGAAGCGGGTATTATGTTTTCTATACATTTTTCGAGTAAGTCACAATCGGCCTCGTCGATAAAGGCTACAATCGTGTGCAGAGATTCTAGAAAACCAGTCATAATCGTTTGCATAATGACAAACTCTTGATAGAACACTTTATCTTGAAACACTTGGTGACACCGTCTTGTGTATCTGTCAATGGTTTGTTCTATGTGCAAATTGAAATTCTCCGACTGACTCAGCGGTCGATTTTGCTTCGGGAACAGCCTTATCAAATCTGTCAGAGACTTGTCAAATGTTTTGACAGACGTCATGTACAGAGCTGACAGCTCCGGTGGTGTCAGTTCGAGGTCCTCGTCTGTCAATTTTAAATTACCGAAACTCTCTCTCATGTCGTCGTTATCAGTAATGGGAATAAAGAATTGGGATTTCGACTCTCTACTATCACTCCTTTTGAACACATGTAGAGAATTGACCACGTTCAATTTGTTACTGTCAAAGGTCGTCATCTCCTCCTTGACTCTCATCTCTCTCTGCTCTCTAGTCGACTCCACTTCGTTCTCTTTCGTTTCTCTTACAGACAGAACATTGAGGAATTCCTTTATGTAAATAGCGCATGACGTTTTAAAGCATGCACTCAAAATTCTCCTGTCAAACTCTGGGCATGTCATGACAGACGTCAAGTCCTCTAGCGAGAGGTTTGTCAGCAGGTGTGCTAGTTCGTTATGCTTGGCTACTTTTGGTAATGTGCAATCGGTTTGACAACACCTGAAAAAGATGAAAATCATAAGGTTGTTTATTGCCTGCTTTATACTTACTTTGCTATAGAAACAACTTCCTGAAAATATATATGTCTTGAAATCTATCTCTAATAATTTAACTACTGCTAGATAAAAATAAAAATAAATTATATATCCTCACGCCTTCCCACAAGGGTCCCGGAAGGGGTAAGCAGAGGTGTATAGGTAATACCCATACACCCACTTTCCACCAGAGATATATTTTAGGTGCCAACGTGACAGATAGCGAGTCCATCGCCGTTACTCACGACACGACTACAGCACGACTATACATACGCCTTTGAATTTCTTCTCAGACGTATGAAGGTTTCCTCTCGATCTCTTCACCGTAAAGCTCGTGGTGTGACTAATCACTAATCACTGTACTTAAGTTCAGAAAAACTCATTGGTACAGTCGGGATTCGAACTTGCGACCTTTGCATCGCAGGCAACTGTTCGAACCACTCGGCCACCACGGCAAGATACTGCTAGATATTCACACAAAATATACCAGAATGTACACACTGGATAAAGCTACCAATATTATCAGAATTATACCTTACTTTAACAAATATGGTTCAATTTACCTGTTCTTGACCTGATTCAAAAACCATTTCTCATCAATATTTGTTGTGATAATATACTGAGGGTTGATCGCTCGATCCTGTGACAAATCCAGAGGCGATAGGTCAAATACACTGGACGCTAGAGTATTCAATTCCATTACTAGAGCCGGATAGCTGAAAATATAAATATTTATGATAAACAAGGGTCCATAGGCGGGGATAACCGCTTACCATAAGGCGGACCGCATGCTGGTTTGCCACCCATATGGTATTAAAAAAAAAAGTGTGGCACTCGGGGACTGCCGCGGTAAAGCTATTGCATAGCATTTTTATCAACTTATGCAATACACCTACCTATATACTTTCTCACAAACAGCTGCTTACGTACTAGGCATGCCTTTTAAGTTCTGTCGTTTCCATATTTTTCCGGCAATTTTGAATTTGGAACTGTTCTATATTCGAATGTGTTTAATTTGGAAGGTGTAATTTACGTGTTAGGTTTTATTTTCGTTACGGAATTTCTTGATTCGGTCGCCGCGCTCAAAGCCCGCGATAAAAGCTATGCAATAGCTTAAAAGTCGCGAGGCAGAGTGGTCCAAGTAATCGCATGCAATACAAATACAGTTCGATGAAGCAATTACCTTTTTCTGAACTGAGGTAAAATGTTTAACGATCAAAGAAAGCACTGAGGGGACACTGCATACTTTTGAGAAGAAATTAAAAGACGTGTGTGTAGTCGTACTTGTGAAAGAACGATGGGCTCGCCATCTGTCATGTTGGCAGCAGAATATATTTGTGGCGAAAAGAGGGTGATGTCACACCCCTGCTTACCCCTTCGGGGACTATTGAGGAAATGCGAGAAGAGAAAGAAGAAAAAATCTACTAATGTCACCTACCGTAAATGAACCTTGTCCCTTTGTAGCAGTTCCAGTGCAATTTGAATATCTTCTTTAGAAAGTTGCGCACTTATATTGTCAAGAGACATATCTTTTAACGTTCTACATCTCCCGATCGCCAGCTTCGCGAATCTTAAATAAGAATAATAATATTAATTACATACATACATACATATCATCACGCCAAGTCCCTAACGGGGTAGGCAGAGAGTGTAGAGCGCCAGTTCTCTCTAGACTTACATACCTCTTTCGCTTCGTCCACGCTCACGTTACACGCTCGTCGGTTTCGAGTACTCTTAACGTTCCCGTCCTTGAGAGTCCGATCTATTTGATCCAGGTAGTTGGAACGTGGCCTTCCTCTGCCTCTTTTTGCACACACTTTTGCTTTGTATATCTGTTTCGTCAATCTTTCTTCGCTCATCCTTTCTATGTGTCCATATTAATTAATATTAATTAATCTCTAAATAAATATTAGACAACGAATAACAAGGAGTACCTTATTGCGATGGCCGGTTCCAACTTGCCAATGATACGACACACGAAGAACACCAGTGCCCCAGACTGACTCTCGTGAACGAGCGACAGTATCTCGAGCGTATTCAATGCAAATTCGTCCTTAAAACAACAACACAGAAGTCATTTCAGCCAATTCAATTCTTTGCAATAAATCTGCGATACAATTTTCGCCATACAATTTATTTTTTTAATTTGTCATATCTGTCGAATAGAAGATTACTTCTTTATGGTTACCTTGGCTTATAGATAATGCCATCCACGAAGACGCGCCCCACTATTCTTCCCTATATATAGTTCATATTGAAGGTGAAACCTTCTACTAATGTTTGAGTATTATCGGTACACACAGATTTTTTTTTTTATACAACAGTAGTGGCAAACAAGCATACGGCCCACCTGATGGGAAACGGTTACCGTAGCCGTACCGTAGCGCAAGTGATACTTCGGTATTTTAAGCGTAAATAGGCTGCGGTAACTGTTTTCCATCGGGTGGGCCGTATGATTGTTTGCCACTCTTGTTGTATAAAAAAGGGGGTGTATCACCTGCAGGCAGGTCTGGCAGCGAGCAGCGAGGGCCTGCAGCAGCAGGGCAGCAGGCCCGGGCGCGCGGGCCAGGCTAGCCAACAGAGTCCGGACCACGCCCTCCCTCAGCTGCCCCACCAAGATATGCACGCGGTTGACCACCAGCCACGACAGGTGCACCGCTTCCGACAGCCCGTTGTCCAACTATACAAGGGAATAATTTATTGATACGTGGATGGAGTTGTCTCTTGTCATTTTTGGGTCTATAACTCTAGAGAACTTTGGCTCTTTAAGGAAGGCAAGGGTTGCGATTGGCACAGGGCGGAAAACTGGCGTGTTAAAGAGGAGTCTTGTACCCATAGCGGGTAGATAAAAAAATAATTGATTTATTTATAGTTCGTTAATATATATCATGGGTTATTCTTTAGACTATGGACTATGTAATAAATGTACTCACGAAATACTCGCAATATGCCAGTACGCACGCTATCTGGAGGACGTCGACTCTCAGCAGTTGAGCATCAGCACTGCTGCCGCTCAGCGGGAGGTTACGTGCGAATCCTACCAGCTTCTGCCAGTACTTGTGCGACAGGAAGTTGAGCCTGCGAATATTGGAGTGCTTTAAGGGTATCAAAAGACAACTGCAGGATCGGCAACGCGCGAGAGATACTGATGGTATTACAAGCGTCTATATGCGGCGGTAACCGCTTACCATCAGGTGGAACTTACGGTTGTTTGCCACCTTAATAGTATATATAAGAAATACAAATCTTAAGTATTTGTACCTTAGTCTTGGATATCCCATGTATTTATGTATATATCTATCTACATATCATCACGCCAAGTCCCTAACGGGGTAGGCAGAGAGTATAGAGCGCCAGTTCTCTCTAGACTTACATACCTCTTTCGCTTCATCCACATTCATCAGTCTCTTCATACATGCTCGTCGGTTTCGAGTACTCTTAACGTTCCCGTCCTTGAGAGTCCGATCGATTTGATCCAGGTAGTTGGAACGTGGCCTTCCTCTGCCTCTTCTTGCACACACTTTTGCTTTGTATATCTGTTTCGTCAATCTTTCTTCACTCATCCTTTCTATGTGTCCAAACCAACGTAACATGCCTTTCTTCATCTTTACAATCACGCCCTCATACACGCCAGTTGATTTGCGAATTTCTTCATTGCGGATTCGATCTAATATCGTTACGCCGCTCATTTTTCGAAGAGATCGCATCTCAACTGCATTCAAGCTATTTTCATACTTTCTCTGACATACCCAGGATTCGCTGCCATACAATAAGGTCGGTACCAATATCGCGTTGTGGACAGCAACTCGAGCATTCTTGCTAAGACTTTTACTGCCCATCAACGCCGACATGGCCCCATTCACCTTATTTCCGGCAGTTATCCTTCTTTCAATATCTTTTTCATACTTTCCATCTCGTGTGAACATGCTTCCTAGATATACAAATTCATTCACTTGCTCTAGAATTTGCCCATTTACCGATATAGCACATCTATATAAAGCGTATCTATCTATATAAGTAAATATACCGTTATCTAGTTACCATAACACAAGCTTTGCTTAATTTCCGACTGTCAATTCGTGTGGTTATATGACCATATATATAGCTCACCTTATCAACAAATGTGACCAATGCACAGTAAGCAAGGGTATCCTGTGCGCAGATCTCAAACATATCAAATTGAGTACATCCAATGGGATATTTTCCTCCGGACTGTAGAGTCCAGTGTTCAATCCACTCTGTTCATTGTGTAGGATGGTTTGGGCTGTCTTTGCTGTCAGGGGGAAGAGGCACCCGTCTATAGGAGAAAGAGAGAGGGGAATATATTGCTAGTATCAAAAATATTCAGTCAGTTGCATATCGTTGAGATTATTCCCAGTGTACAGCGTGGAGTTCTTCAAGAAGACTGTGAAGAGATTCCTCAACAGGCCATGAGCAAACGATCTAAAGAAGGGTGAGAAAGGATTCCTGCAGGTTTGGGAGCGATACCCCTGATGTTGCAAGACTCCATAGGCGGCGGTAACCGCTTACCATCAGGCGGGCTGTATACTTGTTGGCCACATTAATAGTATATATAAGAAATACTACTCTTAACACTACCAAATAGCTCATTAAGCCTGCATTTAACATTAATGAAGCTTGAGAATTTTAGACCCGACTCCCCTATTGTCGAATATTTGTGTAAGAACACAAATATTTCTACCAGAGTCTTGGATCCATAAAAGTATATATATATATATAGTATATATAGTATGTATATATATATGGACCGAATACTCAAGGCGTGTGTGAAGAGAGAGATCAGAAGAGACATAATTGTGAATGAAGCAGAAGAAGTCTGTAAGTCTGGAGGAATCTGGCGCTCCACTCTCTCAACCAACCCCGTGAGGGACTCGGCGTGATGTTACGTATGTAAATTTTTTAACAAAGCAAAGCTTGAATATGTTCCCATACATAAAGTTTGGAACTAAATCGATTCATGTAGTATTGTTCCACTTAATTTTTTTTTATAAAAGTTGCAAAACGATACTCACTCGTCAAATGCAGCATATGTTTCACCTGCACGATAATATTGATACACACCGAATGCAGCAGCTCATTTTGTACCTTATCCCTCTCGTCGTTAAGGTTCAAAACACCATACCTGTCGACCTCCATTATCGCATACGTCAAAGTTTTGAACAAAAACCTCACAAGCACGACATCTGGCGACAGATTCGCGCAGTTCTCATTGACGTTCAGGACGTTTAATGGGTCGACGTCAGTTTTGACGTTGAAAAATATTGACAGCGGAGATACACAAGTGGCCTTCAGGTAGTTAATTGTTAATAATATTTCGCTTTCGGGAATCAGGACGAACAACTTTCGCAGGAGCACCATTATTATGGACAGGTAGCGTAGTTTTTGTTTGGGTGATGTTGTGGCCTAAAAGAGATAATATATTTATTTCATTATCATCATCATATCATCACGCCGAGTCCCTGACGGGGTAGGCTGAGAGTACAGAGCGCCATTTCTCTCTAGACTTACATACCTCTTTCGCTATATTTATTTCAAGATATAATTTATCTTAAGTTCCTATTTCTTTAACGTCACGCCTTCCCATAAGGAACCCCGAAGGGATAGGTAGAGATTCTACACCCTAGCCTGTCCCTTCGGTAGGCGGAGACATATCTTGAGATAAATTAAGGTGTCAACACAACAACAAGTAAGTAATGGACTCTTTGATCGTTTGACGTTATATCTTAAACATATGCCTCTCGTTGTTTACCTTTACCGTTAAACTATACTCTCTGCCTACCCCGTTACGGACTCGGCGTAATGATATGTATGTATTTAGCATACAAGATTCACTTTCACATCTGATATTTGTTACTAATGAGTTTCCTGTATCCCATACGTTTAATATTTTTCTTTTAAATTACGAATTTATGAATTTTGAATTTATAATCAAATTCAAACTCACCTGATCCGGCGGTGCTTTGAAGAGAATCTTCAGTATAATTTCAACTCTGCCCTGTTCCAATAAGACATCTTTGTAAATGGAGTCAAGTAACCTCTCGAGGGACCCAATAGCTCGAGCACTGTCTAAGTCTATAGACCGTTGTGAGAGAAGATTCAGTAGCGTATCCCCAGCAAGTTCTGACCATCGATAGTAGCTCTCTGGGTGTTCTTGAGAGAGGGACAGCACACACGAGATGAGATCTAATACCTGTGAGAAAGAAAAGGATAGAAATAGTATAGTTTCAATATAATTCGTTTTACCGCCACGTAAATCTCTTCTCTAAGCAACACGTAAGGCTTCAAGATACGAACTAGTAATCTTTGCGTAACAGACTACTCACACCACACTCTAATTAAATATAGATAAACAAGAGATGATAAGAGAAGGGGGGGAATCACAGAAGAGATACGTTAAGGGGGGGATAGAAAGGAGCTTAAGTGAAGTGAGGAGAAGATAAGGGAGAAACAGAAAAGAGTACCTTTTCTTGGTGCATAGTTTTCTGTAACATGTAGAAGAGGACCTCCCTCGTAGCCTGTGCGTCTTGTTGTTGAGCTCTGCCGAGCACACTGCCTCCTAGAACAATATTTTACTATCAAAGCCACGATGCATAGCGGCAGGTTCGATGTCCACCGGTAGCAAACATTTGTAAGACAGACGCATTAGTTTCTTCAATGTTGTTGAGAGAGAGGAAGACTATAAATATTGTTTTCATTTTAGTTTAATCGATTCGCAAAGCAACTATTATTACATTGGCTTGGGAAAAATTGTCTAATCAACAGATATACGATGCAAGTTAGTGTAGTTTCATCTACCCAGATCAAATCGATCGAACACTCAAGAATGGGAAAGTCGAGACTACTCGGAGCATAGTTGAAGAGATTGATGACTTAAGCGAAGAGGTCGATAAGTCTTGACTAGGATTACTATCTCTGCCTACCCCAAGTAAGCGTGATGAGAGAGAGAGCGCGAGATTTGATTTTTTTCACTCAACGAAGTTGGGCGGTGAGCGTTTAATTTTTTTAGTCTCACTCACCTAGTTAAAGAAACCTACCTCCCATATTGCTGAAAACTTTGACGGCAACAGGCTCCAAGCCCGCAATGCACTCCAGATGTGCGCCAGATGCCATGAGACCGTCGCATAGCTGTATCAGCTGAAATCAAATGATATTGTTCATTGCTGTGATGTCATATGTTTCTTTGTTTGACCTGAGGAGTGAGGGAGTGGAGAGGGACTATATTAAACTGTATGTTCATAGTGATAAGGTTCACTTTTGCTTTTGGAGCGGGTTGAATTGAAACAAACGTCTCCGGTTGAATGTTTAATTTGCACTTACTTTTCTACCTACATTTTATGCAGTAAAAACCCTATCTTGAACCACTCAATTTATTGATGAAAGCCGCATTAAAGTCAGCTGCGAAGTTTAAAAGATCTAAGCGTTCAGACGGCGGGAAGCGACTTTTTATACTATGTAGAGAAAATACACATCCAATGCAATATACATACCTTGGGAATCTCAATGATCTGTTTGGTGTGATGCTTGGACGAGGACAACTGCACCAGGAACATCAATATACTATTCACCAATTGGCAGCAGTTACTGAAAATAAGATTTCAACGCAGTCTGTAGGAAGCCCTCTGCCTGCGGACCTTAATATTTGTGACACCTAATAGTAGAGGTCGAGTGGTTCAATTAGTTGCCAACAGCTTAGTCTGCAAACTTTTTGATCTTGTTCGAGCCCCAACTGTATTAGTTTTTTCTGAACTTGCCTGCGACACAAAGATCGCAAGTTCGAAACCCGACTGTACCAATGAGTTTTCTGAACTTAAGTACAGTGATTAGTCACACCACGAGCCTTACAGTGAAGGAAAACATCAGAGGAAATTGCGTACGTCTGGCAAGCAATTTAAAGGCGTATATAATAGTCGTGCTTGAGTAACGGCGATGGACTCGCCATCTATCACGTTGGCACCTAAAACATATCTCTGGCGGAAAGTGGGTATTACCTATACTCCTCTGCCTAACTCTTCGGGGATATATTTAATTTGTATGAATGTAAGAAAAAGATCAATCGTTAGCATATTAGAGCAGAGACGCCTATCACTAACTTTCGCTTAAAAAGAGACTGGTCTATGAATTTGATATTTTTACTTTAGCACATACATATCATCACGCCAAGTCCCTAACGAGGTAGGCAGAGAGTATAGAGCGCCAGCTCTCTATAGACTTACATACCTCTTTCACTTCGTCCACACTCATCAGTCTCTTCATACTTTATTAAACGGAATAAATAGTTCTTATCATTAAAAAAATACGGTATCTCATGATGCTCGACGTAGTCCAACTGCTTCATGAGGAAGCCGATGAAGATCTGGTCGCTGTCCAGCATGCAGTAGTTCACCCTCAGGGTCAGCAGTTGGTTGAGCAGAGATAGCACCTGGCACTGGAGAGGTATGTCGTTTTGCATCGTGTAGCTCTGGGGAAGGAACGACAAATATATGTAGATTTTCACTACATTCAATGGTAATTAATTTTGTTGCGTGGGATATATTGACGGTCGAGAGTTACCCTTGGTGTTTCATGCGTCCATTTGCGGTGGTAACCGCTTATTAAAAAAAGATTCTTATACTGATAGCTTTCTAGCACACACGCGCCAAATAAGAAGACGCCTAGTCGCTTAGAACGTGAGCACCAAAAATATAGTCGTTCTCGGTCGTGTTAAATTCTAATATATGGTTGCCGTAGACTATGGACATAGCCTGAGATCGTATTGCACGTTGTCAATCTTATGATGGGTGAAGTTGTACTATCAGTATAAGAAACTGTTTCCACCTCTGCTGTTCACATTTCGGATATAATTAAATTTTATTAGACATTTATTTTAATACGACCTATAACAAGATTCATAAAAGAAAGGAGCGTTGTCGTGGCCGAGTGGAAGGAAACCTACACACTTCTCTACAGGGGCGTTTAAGTATTACGTAAGCGCTTGAGGGGGCGGGGTGTTGGCTTATTTTTGATAACATGGTGGGTGGGGGGGGGGTCGATATCGTGATTACGTGAGCAGTTATTATTTACTTTTTTCACAAATGGCAACCCACAAATTATATATAGGTAGTTACTTATGATTACGTTAGCATATGGGGGAAGAGGTTTGCTTACTTTTGTTGACAAGGAGTTGAGGGGGGGGGGGGGTAAATAATTGTAAAAAATCTGCTTACGTAATACTTGAATGGCCCCTTGTGGGAAGACGTGAAGATTATGCGACCCCAAATAGTGAGGGCTAACGACAAGAAAATTATTACATTTATATCGATAGCTTTGTGTAAACAACTCACCTTCAAAGACTGTATGACAACAGGTTCGAATAATCGTATATACCTCTCCAGTTCCTTTTTATTAGTGTTCCATTTGCGGTCCATTCGATTCTTGGCAAAATTCTCCATTGTAATCAACAGCTGTTTTTCGGCCGTCATCCTTGGGTTCTTGCTGTCCAAAGACAGTTTCTGACTAGCGTTCGAGCATACGCTACTCCTTCTAGAACTAACCTCTGCGGTATTCAATTCATTAACGAGCATAACGTCTTTATAGAAACTCGCCTTTTCGCATGGGACATTTTTGTCACAGATACTCAAATAGTCGCTGTACTGGTTTATCATATTCGTGCCAAAGAGACACTTTAGTAGCTGAGTGATACAGTAAACTGTGGTATCAGCGCAACAAGGCATTATCACTTTGAGGTAGTAAAGGATCTCTTCGGTTACTGCGCCGAATTCCTTTTCTGTGGCCAGTTCCAATTGAATGGAGAGGCATTTGAGAACGGTTGATAGAAATTGGTGGAACATTGACGACTTTGGATCGAGATTTATCTGCAAATACATTATTTTGGTTTCTATTCAGTGGATAATGAGTATAAGAGGTATTTAAGCCTAGAAAGAACTGGTGCTCAACTCTCTCTCTGCCTACCTTGAGAGACTCAAAGTGATAACATGTTGACTTAGGTCGTGTACGAAGAGAATTAGAAGAGTATATATTTTCCCGTCTTCCCACCACCACAAGGGTCCCCGAAGGGAAACCGCGAGGAAACCTGCATACGTCTGAGAAGCAATTTAAAGTCGTATGTATAGTCAAGCTTGAGTAACGGCGATGGACTCGCTATCTGTCACGTTGGCACCTAAAATATATCTCTGGTGGAAAGTGGGTGTATGAGTATTACCTATATACCTCTGCTTACCCCTGCGAGGACCCTTGTGGGAAGGCGTGAGGATATATTTTTAAAAACAAACCTTATGGTTAGAATACATAGCTCTGAGGTTCTCATAAAACTTCATATAGAAGGGCTCATTGTAGAAGTGGCCAACGAAGTTCGCCTTTAGGCTGGTTGCCGGGAGCTGGGTTTTTTTTCTCAAGGACCCTTTGTCGTCGACCCCTTCGGAGGCGGATTTCTTTTGAGTGGAATCTGTAACAAATATAAAGTAAGGTAAGAGGTTTAGTTAGAAGAGTGGCGAAGGATTTAATATGAAAGTGAAGCCTTCCCCTGATGTTTGATTATTATACTTACACACTGATTTCGTATGAGCGTACACGCACACTACAATAAATAAACTCTGGTCATACTCCCCTCATACCGCGACCTCATCGACTAGAAACTGGTGGGGCGCGTCTTCGTGGATGGCACTATCTATACCATATCAGATATCACGAACTTTACGGTGAAGGAAGACACGAGAGAAAATTTTAAGATGTGTGTATTGTGCTTGAGAAGCGATCATGGACTCGCCATCTTCGTTGGCACCTTTTATCTCCAACATAAAGAGGGTGTGGAAACAAGTTTGCCTACGACCCTTGCAGAACTTGCCCTTTAAGGATGGCGGAAAGATATACCTAAAAATAACGCACGTTTATCATCAAGAACTCACCCAGGGTTTTCCTCCTAACCGGACTCCCAGGCAAGGCAATACCACCCTTATTGAGATGTATGTTAGGGTTAACCTCCTCTATCAAATGGACCAACACGTTCAGCATTTTCAACGTCACTTGTAGAAACTTTTCCGCCAAGGTGGCAACTCTTTCGTTCTCCAAGTGTTGCCATTTCTCTTTAATATTCTGCGAATCTCGCTCGAATATATCACGATTTGCTGTTTTATGGCGCATAATGTTATGGATTTCCACTGGAATTATAAGGGCTTATTTAAGGGTGTGTATTCAATTTGCCCAGTGGTTCGGTCCTCTAAAAATCATGCTACTTTAATAATACCTGGGACAATTCCACACAAATTAATCTAGTCCCAAATTAAGCAAAGCTTGTGTTATGGTAACTGGACAACGATATATTAATTTAAATAGATAGTTACATAATAAATACATAGGACATCCAAGACTAAGGTACAAATACTCGTGTTCATCACACAAATATCTGCCCTCAGCGGGATTCGAACCCGCGACCTCAAGTTTCGCAGTCAGGAGCTCTAACCACTAGACCAGGCGGTCGTCAAAATTAATACGTATTAATACGTTTACCAGAGATCAACATGTACTATGTATAATTATGTTTATACTAGCAGACCCGGCCACGCGTTGCTTTGGCTAAGGTTTTTGTATAATTGTGACTGTCAAATAATAGACTATAAATTGAGACGTAAGCTATCATATCTTTCAAGTTGGATCAAACTGCACACGGTGTGCAAATTTGATTAAAATCGGTTAAGTTGTTTAGGAGTCCATCGCGGACAAACTACGTGACGCGTAATTTATATATATTAAGATATAGAATTTTAATAATAGAAGAAAGATAAAAAAATTACACGAATACTCAAAATATTTAACTCAAGTATTTAAAACCGGCGAGGGCCAAGATTAGAATAGACTCTTAGGCTCAAAAGCTACTTAACAAGTGTTATTTAAATAAAAAACATACCAGGATATACCACAGCACACAGTTCCATCAACAGTGTCCTAACAACCACAGTACCGTTGCAGCAGTCCAAACTATCCAAACAGTAGCTCAACAAGCCTTGGTCGCTGTACGCGTCGATATTCTTCCACGGCGACCACTTGGCAGTAATCACTTGGAGAGCTTCCAATAAGCCTTGCTATTGGAATTTAAGTTCTATTAGCATACACAGAGAGTGCAAGTTCAATACAGATATCTCGCAGATAGGTGTGATGACTCTAGTGAGAAGCATTAAGAGATTATATACACAGTATACGAAGAGCCTACTACGACGGAATTCAAAGACGTAAGTTTAGCGATGTTTGAGAAACGGCGATAGACTAGCTATTTGTCTACGAATATTATATTGTTTCACACAAGACGTGCCCCGTAGTTTGACCCACGTATATTTTCACGCCTTCCCACAAGTGTCCCCGAAGAGGTAGACAGAGGTGTATAGACAGTACCCACACACCCACTTTCAGCCAGAGATATATTTTAGGTGCCAACGTGACAGATGGCCGTTACTGAAGCACTACTATACAAACGTAAGTTCAGAAAAACTCATTGGTGCAGTCGCACTTCGAACTTGCGATCTCTGTGTCGCATGCAACTACACGACACACAATGAACACACCACGGCATGTATAAATGCATAGCTTAAATACATCCTCACGCCTTCCGGCAAGGGTCCCCGAAAGGGTACATAACAACTTAAATACATAACTTACCGAATAATATTTACAATTGGACTCCATAAGTTTCTCAATGAGCTCAGCGACGATGACCTTCAAGCCGTCCCCGCTGGCCACGTCACCAGCCTGAAGCTGCTCCGGCAGGTCGCTGTAGAAGTATAGGTGCCTCACCAGCTCCAGAGACAGCTGGCCATCGTGGAATGTTATGGTCTTGCTTTGTGCCCTCGCCAACTCCGCCGTCAGAGAGGTAGGTGTATGGCGTTTTGCGATACACAATTTAGGTATCAAACTGTTGAACGATAATCGATAACAAGTCTTCATATGATTCAAATACCTATACCAGAGTGTATGAAGACTGATTAAAATCCTCATAATAATATAAATATATATATGAAGCGGTGGTGGCCGAGTAGTTAGTTGCCTGCGACACAAAGATCGCAAGTTCGAATACCGGCCGTACCAATGAGTTTTACTGAACTTAAGTACATTGCTTAGTCTCACTACGTGCTTTACGGTAAAGGAAAACATCGAGAGGAAACCTGCATACATCTGAGAAGCAATTCAAAGGCGTACGTACGTGTAGTCGTGCTTGAGTAACGGCGATGGACTCGCCGGCGGAAAGTGTGTGTGGGTACTACCTTTACACCTCTGCCTACCCCTTCGGGGACCCTTGTGGGAAGGCGAAGGCGAATTGAATGCAAGAGTCCAGTTAGGGACTCAGCGTGATGATATATATTTGTAATCGCAAGAAGAGCAACTTCTTCTTTAACACCAACGCGTGGGTGTCGGGGCGTTGACGTCGGGTAGTCTTCACACCACGTGTTTCTAAACTTACTTGGCTATAGTATTTGCCGCGGCTTTGCGCACTTTCTGATCCTGGTCGCCCAACAGACCAACTAGGGTGTTCAATATGAGTTTACTCTTCACGTGATAGTTGGGATACAGCATTAACAGCCTGTAAAAACAATAATAATAATAATAATAATAATAATATATTTATTTATTTACTTTTACAAAGGCATACAAATACAATGACACACCATTATACAGATAATATATTTAAATAGTCTCAATGATAAGAATACAGGTGTTAATACTGGCGGGCCGCATGCTTGTTTGCTACCCTGTGGTATAAAAAAAACAATTAGCACCCAACGAATTTCCCATAAGGTGAAAGATAGGTGTAACTACCTTCGCCAAAGATATATTTAGGTGCCACCGTGTCAGATGATGAGTTAATAGCAGTTACTCAAGCACGACTATACATACGTCTTTGATTTTCTTCTTAAACGTAACTTCCGTCGTGGCGTGATTAATCAATGTACTTAAGCTCAGAAAACACTTATTGATTCAGTCTGGTTTTGAACTTGCAAGGTTGCAATAGCAGGCTGCTTGTCAGTGGCTACTGCTCGAACCACTCGGCCACAACGGCTACAAATGCCTTTTTTAAGCTCCGAAACAACAAAAAAATATTGCCCACCTCTGGTACGGTAGCCTCTCGTAGAGTTTGCAGAGGTTAACACGACAGAGCCAGTAGGAGTTACTCTCCACCTCGACAAGAGAGTTCAGCGTATCCACTAACAGGGACCAGTGTACACTGCTGCAAAGAGCTGGTGACAGAGTTATTAGCGTGGAAAGTGTGTGGTTTACTGTCGAATGGATGGTATCTGACAGACCCTGAAAGGTTAAAAAATATTGTAGGCATTTGAAAAAAGTTGACGTCAAATATGTTTATTTCCGACTTCGGTTCTTAGGTAGCCGACGGGAAAGGCAGTCTTGTAAATCCCTCTTTTCGCGAGGGATATTTCCGTGCCAACTTAACAGATGGGGAGACTCTCATGGCACGTGGTGTGATAAATCACTGAACTTAAGTTCAGAACTTTGGTACAGAAAACCTGCAATATATACTTAACAGACAACTTAAACTCTGTGCCACCTAGGTTCTTCAAGTTTTTTTCATAAACGGTAAAAGCCATAATTAATTGCGTATTGCTACCGCCTGTTTGCAGGTGCCTAGTCTGTTTGTTTACCCCTACTGTTAAGAAAACCCCTCTTCTTGAACCCATTGAGGGTAAACTAATACTATAATACCCGTAAAAAAAAACCTAAAACTTAAAACCCCTTACAATGAGGGTAAACATGCGTCACACTGAGGGTAAAAATAAAAAGAATACCTTCAAAATAATATCCACTAATTTCTCAATAGTGATATTTTCACTGACATCTTTGGGCAGCGTCGCAAAACTCTTCCACTTGTGATAATCACCGTGAGACGCATCCAACGCGGCACTCAAGTAGTTCCCAATACAGACCCTAACTAACCCCCTAATTTGGGGGTCGTTATGTCCCTCCAACAACAGAAAAACATCACTTATGTGTTGATATTCAAAACTCGCGTCGGCTTTCAACTCGTCGCTTTTGTAACTTTGCTCAATCGACCCTGGAGCATCTTTGCTTTGCACTTCGTTCGCGCGCTTCAAGGGTCGTTTAGACCTCTCGGCCTTTTTAGGTGACCTTAGCGATTCAAGATTGTCCAAATTCGTGGTAGACTCACCAAAATGGTCGAACTTCATGTCCAAATCGATGCTTGACGACAGTACATCCCCACTGCTGGTCATAGGGTAACATGTCGAATTGGGGTCGTTACTACCAGTCATGTTCGAATTAGTTGTGAAATTACTATTGGTCATATTAGGGTTGGTACTATCCGCGCTCATTGCGCTGGCGAGAAGGTCATTCTTGACTCTGCTATCAAGAATATTACTCGGGACGTCCTTCGAAGAACTCTTTTGCTCAGCACTTTCGAAGGATTTCTCTGATTTGCTATCCCTTTTGGATATCAGCTGCGATTGGCTGTCTGAACTGCGGTTGAGGATGTCCTGGCTCATGGAGTCGGTCAGGGAGTCTTGGTAACAAACGTTGCGTTCGAGTACGAAGTCGTTTATGTGGTCCTGGTTGGATTCTGTGCCCTCCGATGACCCTGAAATGTAGCCCTGTTTTTACACATAAGGAGGCTGCGATTTTTTTGTATTGTCTCTCGTAGTGTGAGTTCCGGGAACTTTTCCTACTTAGCCGAACAATGTCGAGACCAAGGTCTGCAGTGTGGCAATAAAGGTGCTAATCAAAATTAATTGTAAGGAATTGAACAATAACTTTTTAGTTAAATTCCACGCGGACTAAGTCGCGGGCACAGCTGCTAGTAGTATAATATATCCTCACGCCTTCCCACAAGGGTCCCCGGGGTAGGCAGAGGTGTATAGGTACCCACACACCGACTTTCCACCAGAGGTATATTAGCTGCCAACGTGACAGATGGCGAGTCCATCGCCGTTACTCCAGCACGACTATTACATACGCCTTTTGAATTTCTTCTCAGACGTATGCAGGTTTCCTCTCGATGTTTTCCTTCACCGTAAAGCTCGTGGTGTGACTAATCACTGTACTTAAGTTCAGAAAAACTCATTGGTACAGTCGGGATTCGAACTTGCGATTTTTGTATATATAAATAATATAATCATATATATTATATTATTATGAAATTCAAAGTATTACCTGAAATATTATGTGCTTTATTGTCGGCATCATTGTCCAAGTACAAGCATACAGCTTGAGGATACATGTGAAGTATTTCTGCCAGGCATGTGAGAGCCGAGGACTTGACTGACACTCTTACGGATCTGTAAAGTTGAGCATTATTATCTCTAACAATAAATAAAATTGGAGTGTCTGTATGTAATATTAAAATAACCGCTTTTTACTAAATGCATATGGATGTATACACGGTACATCAATGACCTACCTCACCTGGTAAATGATAAACATGATATTGTATTATTTGCTGATGATACATCTTTACTATTTAAGATAGACCGACAGAAAGAAAACTTTGACGATGTAAATAATGCTCTCTCTGACGTGGTTCATTGGTTTAGTGCCAATAATTTGGTACTTAATGCTAAGAAAACGAAATGTATTAAATTTACAATGCCTAATGTGAAAAAGGTTTTAACTACCCCTATAGTTATAAATACCGAGAAGTTGGATCTTGTGGATTCAACAGTCTTCCTTGGAGTCACATTGGATCACAAATTGCAATGGGGCCCCCACATTAATGGATTGGCGAATAGACTCAGCTCTGCAGTATTCGCGGTAAGAAAAATCAGACACTTGACTGATATCAACACAGCCCGTTTAGTTTATTTCGGCTATTTTCATAGTGTCATGTCTTACAGCATTCTTTTATGGGGTAATGCTGTAGACATTGGATCTATTTTTGTGCTGCAGAAGCGGGCTATTCGTGCAATTTATAGCCTTAAGCCTCGGGATTCTCTCAGAGAATTATTCAAGGAAATTGACATATTGACCGTACCATGTCAATACATATTCCAAAATTTGTTATATGTTAGAAAGAATATTGTAAAATTTAAGAAAAATAGCGACTTGCATACTGTGAATACACGGAACAAAGATAAACTCCATGTTCCTACAGCTAGATTACACAAAACTAGGAACTCATTTGTCGGGCAAGGTATACGCTTTTTTAATAAGCTACCTCGGAAAATAATTGAATTACCTTTTGTAGAATTTAAAGCTGTCGTTAAAAGTAAATTAATTCAAAAGGCTTATTATAAAACATCAGATTATTTTAATGATGGCCATGCATGGCAATGAGTTGCTCTTCTTATACAAAGATTATATATGTAACTTTAATCTTTCCTACCCCTACGTAAAAGGGAACAAATGTTAAAAAAGCAAACCGGGGAGTTTGTTTCGCCGTTTCTTCTCCTGGCAGGTATTTTTTCTTGGAAACGGTGGTAACTTTAGTTTATATTAAACGTGACGTTCAATAGGTGTTCCCTGTGTCCCTTACGTTGAATAAAATATTTTGATTTTGATTTTTTTTTGAACATATACCAAAATATAATTTTTTCAAATTTTTGTCTGTCCGTTTGCCTGTCTGTTTGTTCCGGCTAATCTCTAAAACGGATGGACCGATTTTGACGGACTTTCACTGGCAGATAGCTGATGTAAAACGGAGTAATCTAGGCTATTTTTATTTTAGAAACTAAACAAAAACACTTTTGTTTAATTCCACGCGGACGAAGTCGCGGGCACAGCTAGTTATTAATAATAATAATAAAATAAAATTAGCTAGTTGCACTCGGCATGCGTTGCAACGCCCTCTAGCGGGTTGTTATTATGTTTAGACAGGAATGCTCGAGGATATATGCAGAACCACTCACCAAAGTTTCTCAAGTTGATAATTTTTGTATCCTCACGACTTACCACAAGGGTCCCCGAAGGGGCACGAAGAAGTGTGTAGGAAGTACCCACACACCCACATTCCGCCAAAGATATATTATAGGTGGTAACGTTTGAATTTCTTCTCAAACGTTTGCAGGTTTCCTCTCGATGTTTTCCATCACCGTAAAGCTCGTTGTGTGACTAACAATATATAAAATATACACACCTGTCATGTACGAGGCCTCCTTTATTCCCAGTCAGAAGGAATTTGGAGACTAACAATCGTGCACAGTACTTCAGTAGGATGTCGTCATCGGACGCCGAACCAATGTTGATCTTAAAGAAAATATTTGTTTGTGAGGATAACTCTCACGCACTACCTAGTGCGCCGAATTTCATTAAATTTGACACAAATAAAGTTGCTAAACACACACATGATATTATCTATGATATATGCAAGGAAAATCTACAAATATATCTTTTAGTATAATACACTTCTGTGTGTGTGTTTGTCACTGAGCTCCTCCTAAGCTGCAGCTGGACCGATTCTCATGTAATGTTCTGTCTTCAGGTAGATTCGAGAAGAGTTCAGAAATCAAAATCAAAATATTTTTATTTCACATAGGCCCAGGTGGGCACTTATAAAACGTCAAAAATAAGCAGAAGCACGGTTCGGGTTGGTCGCTTCCATGGAGAAGAACCGGCAAGAAACTCCATGGTTACTCTTTTCAGATTCACAATTGGACCCGATAGGTGGCGCTGCGATCATGTTTCAAGAAATTTTACTTTTTCTGCCGAAGCAATCCGTTTCTGTGTGTCTTAAGGTGGATTCGAGAATGGTTTAGATTCAAAATTGGACCCGATAGGTGGTGGACATAATTTAAAGATAAAAAAACAGATAGACACTAAAGCCGCCCTTCTGCTTCTAAAACCAACCTTTATTCCACCTTCATGCATAGCTCCGTCGACCTGATCGGACTCCTTATGCTCGACATCCTCGATCTCCTTCAGTTTATCCGATAGATCTCTAGTTAACTGTTCCGCGTCAGGCAACTGTATGTCTGTGTCGCTCGCTGGCGACTCTGGCAACTGAGTAAGGGGGTATCCATTAATTACGTAGTGCAATATTGTAAATTTTTTGAAACACCGAGGGGTGTGTCAAAAAATTTCCCTTCCCCCCTGATGAACGTGATGTAAGATGTCGTGAGTTTTACCTCGACCACTCCAATCGCGCATTTCACCTTACATCCCCCACCGTTAACCTCGCGTGATATTTTTCTAAATTCAAATTTATCATCATCATCATCATATCATCACGCCGAGTCCCTAACGGGGCAGGCAGAGAGTATAGAGCACCAGTTCTCTTACATACCTCTTTCGCTTCGTCCACATTCGAATTCATAATGAAGGCAAATAAGTTAATGCGTGCTTGATATTAGAGTACTCGGAACCGATGATCATGTAGGAAGAGACTGATGAATGTGGACGAAGCCAAATAGGTATGTTTGTCTAGAGAGAACTGGCGCTCTATACTCTCTGCCTACCCCGTTAGGGACTCGGCGTGATGATATGTATATATATGATGTGACGCCCTCTAAGGGACACCAATAAATATATTGTACAAGATAACATAGAAAAGGAAACCATATAGCAAAAACCTACGTTTTAGAAGAAATTCAAAGTCACATAGTATTTAAAAGCCACCTGTATGGTCAAATCCTCGACACTAAGACTAGGCGTGTTCAAGTGTAGAAGACTGCCGAGCTGCAGCGCGCCGGTAAAGGACAACTCCATTGGATCTCTCTCTGTGGACGGGCTGGGGACGAAGCGCGACGATATTACTGTGGATGTACCTGGACACAAATAATAATAAAATTTTATTTGGTAACATTGTTTTGGCAGAAATAAACGTAACGATGACATCCGCAGAAGTTAAAAACTGTGTCGCGGATGACAACGCCCACCTCCAAAGGACATGACAGTACTAAGTCTAATAAATTAATACAAGACAAATTTACACAAATGTCTGCCATCAGCGGTATTCGCACCCACGACCCAAGTTTCGCAGTCAAATCTAACCACTAGACCAGTCAGCCGTCACGTACAAATATACTTACTGATATTCCTCCGATGTCCCTTCTGTGTGCGCGTATTCAAGCACACAGGAACGGGATGTTTGTCCAGGAGCACCTTCCTGCAGTCGCCTCCAATAGACAATAACGTGCTGAGACACTCCAGTACTGTGTTCTGTGTGTTGTGATCTGAAGAGTGCTCCAAGTAGTTGAGGCTTATATGGTACAGCTAGAACATTAATTATGAGTCAATAGCTTCTTTTGGTACCACGCCCCTTAGAAGGGAAGGAACGGAAGATATCTGTTAGTTTGGAGAGTACTCGAACCTCGTTAGGCGTAATGCCATCCACGAAGACGTGCCCCGCCAACTTCGAGTCAAGGAGGTCGCGGGATGCGAGTAGAATGACTATTAATTGTAGTGTGCGTGGGCATAGGTAATCAGTGTGTACGGATAATACTATAGCGAAGAATAAGTGGGGCGCCTCTTCGTGAATGGCACTATCTGTATGTATGTAACTCATGTAATTGATGTACTAGATGATGTAATTGATGTATTAGAGATGAACTTCAATAAGTTAGATAATAAAGTAATCGTTTTTTTAAACCACAAACGAGGCATAATGTACGCGGTACGCTTGCAATTACCCTACTGACCAAAATACTTTCTGTTTACTAGACTTCCAGACCTCATTCACATCATCCATCAGTATCTTCGTACACGCTAGCCAGTTTTGAGTACTTCTAATGTTACATACATACATACATATAATCACGCCTCTTTCCCGTAGGGGTAGGCAGATACCACTTCTTTCCACTTGCTACAACCCTTACATACTTCTTTCGCTTCGTCCACTTTCATTATTCTCTTCATACATGCTCTTCAGTTTAGGGTACTCTTGACCTGACCTTTTTTCAAGACGTCCCTAATTTAAAACCCTTCCAAAACTTTCATTCATACTCGCCTTATACACTTTTTTCGTCAATCGTTCTTCATTCATTCTCTCGACATGGCCAAACCATATCAGCATACCTTTCTCTCTAAGCATACCTTTCTCCCATACTTCCATGTTCCCATACTTGAGTATTCGTACGATTTGATCAAGGTAGTTAAAACTCGGTCATCCCCTGCCTCTACATGCACACACTTTCCTACTGCATATCTGTTTCGTCAATATGACTTCACTCATCCTTTCTATACGTCAAAACCATTGTAAATGAAGATAGATATTCCCATATTAGTTAAAGCTCTTAAATACAAATCCTCACAATTAAGGGACATCATGGGGTGAATTTTTCAATACAAATTTATAACAACAGCACAGCTCATTCTGGACCCAAAACCAGTATTTTCAGATGACTACTTACCTCTAGATAGTCCTGAACTGTGAACACATCATTTTCGGCTAACTTCGTGATGTCGTTGATCTGGAATATGGCCCGGATCACGCTAAACCATCCCAACACAGTCGCACCGTCTGTTACTACGGGCCACAGCTTCTCTGCAATATCAATTAGTGTTAAAGTTGACATATAAGAATATCTTACTAATATTATAAATGTGAAAGTTTGGATGTTTGCGGTTCTTTCACGGCCTGAAAGAATTTTTGATTTGGCTAGCTTATACCTAGGAATAGGACAAAGGCTACTTTTTTTTATCCTGGCTTTCGAACTCCACGCGGGCGAAGCCGCGGGCATAAGCTAGTATTATATAAATGTATAATAAGCCGCGGTGGCCGAGTGGTTCAAATAGTTGCCTGCAACACAAACATCTAATCCCGACTAAACCAATGAGTTTTCTTAACATAAGTACAGTGATTAATCACACTACGAGCTATGCAGTAAAGGAAAACATCGAGAGGAAACCTGCATACGTTTGAAAAAAAATACAACGTATGTATGTATGCATTTATAGTCGTGCTTGAGATACAGCGAGGGACTTACCATCTGCCACGTTGGCATGAGAGTGTTGAATGAGTGTTGTATGGGCTAATAATTAATACATATGTATGTATATACCATCAGGCCGATACCTGCACGAGGTAGGCAGTGGAGTAGAGCGCCTGTTCTCTCTATGGTTATTATTATATCACAAAAGAACTCTAGCTTACCAAAAACATTCTCCAAGGTATTGGTAAGTAAGGGTTCACGATGAGTGACTAGATGAGCCACGCAGGTCGCGATACCACGCCTCACGGCTGGCTCCGTACTCTCCACGTGTGACAGGAGGGATTTTGACAGATCTGAGATAAAAAAAACATTTATCGGAAGGTGACAAAACAACATTTGAAATATTTTCCATATCTAGGTTATCACACCTTCATTTATTAATATATAAAAAAAAAACCTCACGTCTTCCCATAAGGGCCCCGAAGGGGTAGGCAGAGGTGTATAGGTAATACCCACACACCCACTTTCCGCCAGAGGTATATCAGGTGCCAACGTGACAGATGGCGAGTCCATCGCCGTTACACAAGCACGACTATACATACGCCTTTGAATTTCTTCTCAGACGTATGCAGGTTTCCTCTCGATGTTTTCCTTCACCGTAAAGCTCGCGGTGTGCCTAATCACTGTACTTAAGTTCAGAAAAACTCATTGGTACAGTCGGGATTCGAACTTGCGACCTTTGCGTCGCAGGCAACTGCTCGAACCACTCGGCCACCACGGCTCATTTATTAATATTTATATGTAAATAGGTAATAATCAATTATTTATCGGTAGGTGACAAAACAACAGCCGATTTTCCATATCCACGTGTGATACACCTTGATTTATTGATATTTATATGAACACAACGAAATACTTAATTAACACAACAATTAGTAAATAGGTATAACCACAATGGCACACAAGATTGCCTAGTCCTAAACCAAATAAAGCTTGTACTATGGGAAGTAGGCATGAATTTACATCTGAGTCCCAGTTATAGATAGTGCTATGCACGAAGACACGCCCCACCAATTTCTAGTCGAGGGGTTAAAGAATGCGGGGAGGAGAGAAGACGCGCTCCACTATTCTTACACATATTTTATAGTGTAAGTGTGCAACCTTCCACAAATATTTGAGTGTTGTCGGTACACACTGATTTCCTATTAGTGCACACGCACACTACAATAGACTCGAGTCATACTCGCCGCATCTCGCGACCCCAAGGCAAAAAATAGGTGGGCGGCGTCTTCGTGGATGGCACTATCTACAATTAATAGACACGGGTCATATTCCCCACATCTGATCCGACACCTGATCATATTCAATTGGATCAAATCATTATCCATACCTGATATCTCCTCATCAGTAGTGTACTCAGCCAACGCAGTCAACAGTCGTGGTAAATTGTTCTCTAGTGCCTCCACAATGAGTTGTAATTCGCTTGTCTGACGAACAATCTGGCTGAGCTTGGGAAACAGAGTCTGAGCTTGGCTTCTGATTTTGCCAACACCTGGACGGAGCCAACAATTGCCGAGGAAGATTCGGGAAAGAGCGGCACGAATCCATCTATAAGTAAAAGAAAAGAGGAGAGGATAAAGATGAAAAATAGAATGTGAGCGCATAAACTGTCAAAAATCCTGATGGTAAATGGCTACCGTTGCATGTATGTGTATGCGGAACCAAAAGTATCTTGGTGCTGGCCAATAGTGGTGCGACAAGTCCCTCTGTTTCTCTCTGATACATTCTTCTAATTCCGTGTGTGTGTTGTGTTCAATGTGTTCAGCCATTCTGATGTGATGCCGTTAACAATATAATATTAAGTTGGATGAGAGAAGGAGATAAAAAGATTCCAATAGTACCTTGCATTCTTTGTAACATCTATATGATTCTGTAGAATTATATTGGTCTTGTGAGAATGGAAAGCGAACCCTCCTGCCACTGCACGGTTCAGGGCTTCGTCACCAACAAGCCTCACCTCTGCCTGTGAATGCAAGTCACAATTGTTTTATTTCAACATAAAACACCATGACAAAATTATCTTTACAATGTTCCTTATCAACAAAGTTATAACTAATAATAATAATAACACACTGTTTCTTCTCCTGTGGAAAGAAAGATGTAAGTTATTCTAGAGAGAACTGATGTATTACATACTGTACGTCTTTTCACTAGATGGAGTTTTCTTGGTACTTGCAGCTTATGTTTTAAAATAGAATGTGATAATATATTAGAACATATTCAATAGGTGTTCTCAGCATCAGTCATAAAAGATACTTAATTTTTAATTGAAATTATAATTATTTGTCAATTTTGGCCATGATAAAGATGGTATTATAAGGTTGTACAAGCAAACATTACTAGGAGTATTTATTTATTTTATTTATTTATTTAGGTTTCCAACAAGAAATACACAAAACTTTCTTAACAACTATGATATAAAAAAAATTTTTTGATTTCTCAATTACAGGAAACCACAGCATGCATGAAAAACCTTAGAGCTAAAAACATAAATTTAAAAAAGGTGTACTTAATAGCTAACAATTTGTGAATTAAAAATTTAAAATTTTAACACACAAATCCTTTCTAATCTTATGAATACTGCCACAGAAAATATTGATTGAGCGCGACTTTGGAGTAAGGAGTAGGAGTAATGGCACTTAATACTTGCATGAATAAAATATAATTTTATATACCTTCACACCTTCCCACAAGGGTCCATGAAGCGGTAGGCAGAGGTGTATAGGTAGTACCCACACAGTATAATTTTCTGACTTGCGCAAATCTAGACTAGTAGAATAATCATATTTGTAATTTTGTAAGCAAAGACTCACACTATTATTACTGGCCAGCGACAGCAATGTGGGAATAGCAGTGTGAAGAATATTGGCGTAATGCCGGGCACAGTTGGCTCGGTTACCAAGGGCTCCTAGGCACCGTCCAAGCGTCGCCGTCGCCGTTTGCAGCTCATGACTCCTGCCAGACAGACACCACACCTCAGCAAACACTCGGAGAAAAACTGTTCATATGGCTTCAAAATCAAATTCAAAACTCACTTGTTAGAACCCTCGTTGTTTTTTAAATATTCCAAAGCCTTTTCAGCCTTTTCCAAAACATTCATCGTCGTAACTGGAATCAAAAATAAACATTACAGGCCCGCGTTAAGCGGTCAAATTATCCTCGATTTCAAGTATTCTGTAAACACAATAGTTTTAATAATGAATCCACTGTCATAACACTTGATAATATCTGTCAAATCTATAAATCCGAAAATATGACAACAAAATATTGTCCAAAGTTGATCAATTCATTTGACAATTCAATTCATTCTGACATTTGGGTTGGGATTCGTCATAAAACTAAATGGACTGGGGACTGGTACACTTTTGACTGAAATATGGCATAGTTTGGCAAGTTGTATTCCGCGAACGAAAAAAAAAATTCCACAACGAAAGTTATTTTTTAAAATGATCGGAAAAGATCATAATATTAATAAAAAAAAATCCAAACGCATGATGGTATAATTTATTAATTAGAAAATAGAATTATAAATTAGAAAAAGAAATTATATGATAGCAAACGTCACGACCAGTCCCGTCTGTCAAATCCCCTACCCTTCAACCTGAAATCCGACAAAATAGGTGTGTATTATAACTAGCACAAATCCCAACAATAATAAGTTTTGTTAAGTTAGTATGTCTTCAGCTAAAGATCAAGAAGTCGACGTAATGTTTGGACTGAAAACTGTTTTGGGTCAGATCGAAGCTGCCGTAGCTAGAAGAAGCAAGGTAGGTAAGCTAATTTCAATGGTTCAATATATGTTTAAATTACACATTGATTGATGTAAATAAATAAATGATAAGGGGAACATCTAACCTGATTTACATGCGCCACTTCGTATAGGCAAATCATTTATAGGGTATATATATATAATTTACAATAACAGCAATTAACAATATTTACAAAAGATGCTGTAATTAATTTTTTACACAAAGTATTTTACCCAAATCGATATAAATACTTACGAAAATGTTATGTATACTGGATGTTTCCATTCTTATAATCTCACTGTTGTTATCAGTATAACTACTTGACCCCTAACCATTTTATAGTCTTAGGAAGGTCTATAGTGTAGTATTTTTTTTATTGAATTTATAATATAATTGAATAATTATTGAATTTTATAATAATAATTCATGATAATTATTATATGTCTGTCTATAAAATTTTCGTAACTTACACATGACCTATGCCTATCACAGTTTCTTTTTGGTATTATAGCCCAAACTATGTAAGTATTTGATGTATTTTAAATTTTCTCAATTTTCAGGACCTCCCACAAGTTGCACCAAAACTAGTTGCAGTATCCAAGATCAAGCCAGTACCCCTAATAATAGAAGCATATGAAGCAGGCCAGAGACATTTTGGAGAGAACTATGTCAATGAACTAGCTGACAAAGCTAATGACCCACTTATACTAGAAAAATGCAAAGATATAAAGTGGCATTTTATTGGCCATTTACAAACAAATAAAATCAATAAACTATTAGGCTCTCCAAGCTTGTACATTGTAGAAACCGTAGATTCTGAGAAGCTAGCAGACAATTTGAATAAGCAGTGGGTTAAGATAAGGAAAGATGATGTTGCATTAAATGTTATGGTACAATTGAATACAAGTAGAGAAGAAGGTAGGTAAATGATTGTGGCAAATAATTTGTGAGATGATATATTCTAGGCATATTGCTAGAGAGAATTGGCACTGTTAGATGCCACTAAATAGCAAACAATCAAGCAATCCGCTGATTGTAGTTGGACTGCTAGTCTTCTTTCTACTTAACTCAGCTCAGTATCTATAAACCAATATGAAATCCTTAGCTATAGGATACTAGGATAGGCAGAGAGAGTAGAGCACCAGTTCTCTCTCGATTTACAGACCTTCGCTTCATTTGCATTCATCAATCTCTAAATCTACAAAATGTTTCAGCTTAGTGTGTCTAGGTCATTAAGGTTGTCATGTCTAGCTATAATACACATTACAACATTTTGTTATTATCATTAATAAATTATTTATGCTTTTTGCAGCTAAAAATGGAGTAGATCCATCTGAGGCAACAAAGCTGGTAGAACATGTATTAACAAACTGCCAAAATCTCAATTTTACTGGTCTAATGACAATAGGCCAATATGATTATGACACATCAAAAGGGCCCAATCCAGACTTTTTAACTTTGGTCAAGTGTAGACAAGAAGTCTGTAAACAATTGAAGTTGGATATAAGCAATGTGGAGTTGTCTATGGGAATGTCGAGTGACTTTGAGCATGCTGTGAGTATATTATACATAACTTATGCAATATGTACTATAACATCTATGCATTTAAATGAAGTACATATCTTTGCCCTGTGACAGTCTCCAAGGAATTAGCATATTATTATGTTATAATCATAGTAAAGGTTAAGATTTTCAATAATGTTTCAGATTGAACTTGGAGCGACTACGGTGCGTGTCGGATCAAATATATTTGGGGCACGCCCACCAAAAAAACAATGAGAGGCACAGTCACTGTAGGTATATGATTATCATATTTTTTTGTTATAATGTATATTGTTCGGAATATTAAAAAGAAATCTAAATGGCCATTGACTATCATTATTCCTTGTATCCGAACGTTGTCATAAATACTTACTCGATTTAAAAAATGTTGATTAGCATTAACATACTTAATTACTATCATAAAGTGTATACATATAGCTAATCTTAGCATTGTATTGCTTTTAGTTTCATAGTTTCATCGTAATCCGCGTATCTAATAAAAAGTTAGAATAATTTTACTATACTTTTTTTTGTACTATTGATAAAATTACGCCTATACATGACTCACAAACTAAATAAAACGACGGGCCCAAACGATAATAATTGAGGACCACATACTGAGTAAGGTGTTTTGTGAATAGATAACATTAAAGACCCCAATACAATAGTGCGTTAGTGTTCTGCCAGAATTCAGGCAGTAAGACAGACCGTGCGTGAGTGGGAACGCCACTTTACGCCAGTGCTCTCTCTCAGTTCAGTTAGTCTGTGGTGAGTGAGCAGGTAGTTGACGCATGCAAGGCGAAGAAGTTCAGTTCAAGTCCATTTGAGTTTAAGTAGCAGTGTTGAAATTTATTAAAACATTTTTTAATTCTATTAGTTCATCCAAAATACTCTTTAATAATTTAAATTAACGTAGCGTGTGCATGTGCCAATAGAAGAAAGTTTTTACTAACCGTGTAGTGCGGAAGTTTGAACAGTAATTTTTACCTCGAAAAAAAAAACTTTTTATTTGAAAGTTTTGGAACAAGGCCGAGCAAACAGGTAAGGAATAAGGATATCAACTTTTGTGAACCTTAAAACTTGACAATTTAGATCTTCGTTCAAGTGACATACTTTAATTAAGTGTTAATAATTACTAACTACCGTCTTGTAATTACTAGGATGATAATTATTTTAGGTAAGTTTCTGCAGCATGTGATACTCATAACTCGACGTACTTATTTTTACGCGTAGAAAATACGTGTTTGCGTATTTTCTACAACCCTAATCTTCCTCTTTTTTCATGTAACCGATATAAGAAAACAAACAAAACAATAACTGTTGCCCTCACAGGTTTTTGAAAAAAATATTATTTTGTGTTAACATTTTATAGCCATATATATATATATGTAAGAGAGCATATACGATGAGTCCATCCTACACTCTCATGGAGGACATTATTTCTAATTATTTCTCAGTTTTCCTTCCCTGTAAACTTTGTCATCTGATAAATATCTTCTTTCTACAAACAAATAACCATACATGTTTTATATTTGTTATTTTCTTAGTGATTTATACTATGACAATAGAAACACGTCTTTTAAGCCCTTTTCAAAAATAGAAATGTATTTACATAAAAATTACACTGTTTGTAAAGAAATCATAAAGAAAGAAGACGAAGCGAAAGAGGTATGTAAGTCTAGAGAGAACTGGCGCTCTATACTCTCTGCCTACTCCGCTAGGGACTTGGCGTGATGATATGTATGTAAAGAAATCCAAAATCTAAATTTCACAAAATTTAACCTTCAAACATTGTCAGTGGCTCGCCAGTTTCACAACTTATTCAATTTGTATTAAGTAGATGTGCTAAGTGGCTTCTCACGCCATGCAACAGAATCTTGCTTGTCTAATTAGTAGGATAAACTTTGTGTGCCTAAAGCTGCATTACTTACTTTTTTTTCTCTCAGTGTTTTCTTTCTCAAAGTAAAGTTTGTGGTGTTATAAATTACTGTAATTAAGTTTAGTTAAAACTTATTGGTATTCTTTATTACCTCAAATATAGTCTTATTTAAACAGAGTATCGGGACAGCAGAACATATGAGCGATAGTCAAGCATGGCATTCTGTTGCTTCTATTATAAACCACCAAGTACATGAAAATGTATCATTATGTAATGTATTCCTACCCTAAATTACAACTCAACTATAAAAACAGAAAATATATAAAATAATAAGTTATTTAAAACTTTTAATTAAAGTAATTAAAGTAAAGTGCTGGATAGGTGGGGATGGACTCACCATCAGTCATGTTGGCACCTAAAATATATCCAGCGAAAAGTGAATGTTTGGGGTGAAAACCTTTGCCTACCCCTTTGTGAATGTGGGAAGGTATGAAGTTACAACATAAAATTTTGGCAATTAATTGATAGAATTGATACCAAAAAAAAATCATATTTATTTCTCTGTACCATCCTATGACAGGCTCTTTTCTAAGGCTAAAGAGATCACAATGTGACTTCTGTAAACCTTTCCCTTTCACATTCTTGAATAATGACTGCAATGGCAGCTCAAGGTCACTATTGAATTTAGAAAATGAAATTGTGTTATAAATGCTTCCGCAGTTTGAGTTCTTTGACCCTAACACCCAGAAAATTCACATAAGACCATACTGACACATTTTATAGCATTAGAAAGGGTAACATTTTCAGGAAAGAATGTGGATGGAAGGACATACCATCTAAGCTTATATAGAGATAAATTCTCCATTATGTGGAGGGCAATAAGATTCATATTTGTACAAATAGTGCCATCCACGAGGTCACCAATTTCTAGTCGCGGGGGTCGCGGAAATAGTATGACCCGAGTATATTAAGTATTGTAATGTGCACTCATATACTACATATGAGTGCACATTACAATACTTAGTGTGTATGGATAATACTCAAACTTTAGTGGAAGGACACTTACACTATAAACTATAGGAAATATTAGTGGTGCTCGTCTTCGTGGATGTCACTATCTATACATATTTAACAGTGTGTGTGATAGTTTGTGACATGTGATAGCATATGTGACAGTTCCACAAAAACTTACCCAGACAATGCAAAGCTGTACCTGTATCTCTTGGATCTAGACTTCAATACATCTTAGAAAATCGATTGCTGTTCTTTAGACACGGAAAAATCGGTTTTGATTACATATAGACATATTACATATATATAATACATATATATACTAGCTGTCCCGCCCAGCTTCACTTTCTTCGCTTCGCCCGGGTGTTTTTGTGCGGGTGGAGTTTCATAAAATCCGTTCTTAGCTGACCTCTAAACCGCGTAAGGAATACTCCTACCTAATTTCAAGTTTAAGATTTCGTGATGAGTGAGTTCACAAATGGGATCTCTTATATATATATATATAGATTTTGCATGTATTTGGCTGAATCTCTGGAGGAAACTGGATGTTACAGCTACTTAGAAAGAAAAATACATCCAAATAGACATATTAGCCCTCGGCGGGCTTCGAACATGCGACCTCAAGCTTTGCAGCCAGGAGCCCTGACCACTAGACTGTGAGATGGCCGTCAATTGAGTAATTTAATTTCCGTGGAGCGTTTGATATGGGCGTTTATACGATTCACTTTCCACTTTCTACATGTAGCGTGACGTGCGTTTTAAATGTAGGGATGAATATTTCATTCATATCAACGTTGTGGTGGCCGAGTGGTTTGAGTATGTTGTGTGCGACACAATGATCGCAAGCTCGAATCCCGACTGTACCAATGAGTTTCTAAACTAAAGTGCAGTGCTAAATCGTACGTATAGTCGTGATTGAGTAACGGCGATGGACTCGCCATCTGGCACGTTGGCTCATAAAATATATCTGAGGGAAAAGGTAGTATCCATGCAACCACGCGTGGGTACTACCTTTACACCTCTGCCTACCCCTTCGGGGACCCTTGTGGGAGTGTGTTGTGAGGATATATTATATTAATAAGTATATAATATATCCATCCATCTATACTAATATTATAAAGCTGAAGAGTTTGTTTTTTCTAGAGAGAACTGGCGCTCTATACTCTCTGCCTACCCCGTTAGGGACTTGGCGTGATGATATGTATGTATGTAAGAGTTTGTTTGTTTGTTTGTTTGAACGCGCTAATCTCAGGAACTACTGGTTGGAATTGAAAAATTATTTTTGTGTTGGATAGTCCATGATTCTAGGAAGGCTTTAGGCTATATAAAATATAAATAAATAATAGTTAATATTAAAAAAAACTCTGAAAAGTGAGTGTGCGAAAGAGACAGACAACAAGATACTGAGACGTTTTCAATATATTGACAAATACTCTGTCAGAGTGACGTGTAAATATTGACGGTAAAGGTGCGTTCCACTAAGCGCCCACAACAATGAAAATTCTCCTATACCTAATCGATCCACATAACGACCGCGGTCGTTGTGGTCGCGGCGAAAACGTCAATTATAATGTCATAACTTACGCTCACGACGACCCATCTAAAAAGGTGGGTCGAAGTGATCGTTGAATCGAAGAAAATTTGCGTGATTTTCAAAACTCAAAGCATATAAAATGGCGACTGTACCTCTTACCAAATATCCAAGTGTCGCCGCAAGACATTTTAATTCTATTTGAACGTAAATTAATTTAAAACACCAATAATATTAAATATAAAAAAAACATTATATTTTTTTTCAATATAAATCTATTTAAATTAATCAAGTTTATTTTCAAGGCTTACAGATTATAAACTAACATCTTAAATCTTTTGCTTTCTTTTTACTAACTCGCCGTTTGTATTATTTACCTGCACGCTCAAAACGCTCTGTAATCCATTCCATTTGAGGTTACGACAGTAACGCTTACAAGCAAACTGTGGTCGTGAGCGTGATCATTGTGAACGCTTAGTGGAACGCACCCTATGTATAGCTAGACTGTCATTTCATTCAAGTAGTAGTTTTGACAAACCTCAAATTACAGTTTCTTTCATAACAACAAAAGCAAAAAGATGTTTGTTGTGTTTTAGTGTGAGTTTCATAATTAATCGTCGTATTTTATTAGTAATACCACCCGTAAGGCGTCAAAATATCCATTGGCGCACACCAGTTCGATCGCAGTGTAACGCAAGTCCTATTCAATCGCAGTGTAACGCAAGCCCAGTTCAATCTTCGAGCCAATGAGACTGAAGAACAGCGTAGGCAATGGTAAATACAAATTTCTCCAGATTTATTTCCTGGGGAATTCTGAAGAATAGGTAAATGAACGCTGTTCGCAGATATCATTTAGCAGTTACAACAACTTTTGCATGAACATAATCAGTTGATCCAATTGTTCAAAACTGTCTTACAAGTAATGTGATGCCATCGGACAATCAGAAAATAGTGATCACAGCAGACAAGCGACCTGCAGGAGACAACATGTCATGAGAGAGGCATCAATGCACCAATGTTAAATGATGTTGCCTTAATCGTGATTGGGGAGAATATGGAGTCTCGCGATATTGTAATGTAACCAAGAAATGATGCCATCATCCTTCAGCATATTAGGGCAAATTCTCACCTCTTATCAAAATAATCTAATATCCATGTAACAATAAATGAATATAAACTACACCTAAACAATACTTTTAATGCCTAACTTTTTAACATAATAGTAATGTTTCAAACTACTTAACATTGAATGGCATTGAAATTTAGACATTGAAAAAATGGCATTGCCATGTACTCGGCCTCAGTACTGGACAATGCCACTGTCGGTTGTTTTCTGCATTCATGATATTACAGTACCAGACAATTTAAAACAGAAACCTGTATAAGATCTCCTGTCAATAGTATTTGATGTCCAATCTGAGTCTACAAATCCTTCCAAGTTTTTATTATCATTTGTAAACATTAAACCATAAGATTTTGTTTTATTTAAATATTCTAACACTCTCTTTGCGTTTTTCCAGTGAACTGCAGTAAAACAATTGTTAAATTGGCTTAAATAGCTGACACTGTAACTGATATCTGGGTGTGTAAGTATAGACAAATACATAAGACTTCCTATCAGTTGCTGATAAGGATATTATTTACAAACATTTTCTGACTTATCCAACTTCAATTTACATTCAATAGGAGTATCAACAACATTACAGTTTGACATCTTAAACTTATTTAAAATATGTTGGACAAAATGCTCCTGATCTAATGATATACAACCATTTTTATATACTTTTACTCTCATACCTAAGCGTTCTTTCACTTGCCCTGAATCTTTAGTTTTGAAATTTGACATTAAACTATGTTTCAGTTCATCTGTCAATGCCTTGCTACTGGAAAATATTAAAAAAATCATCGACAAACACAGTTTTTAAAATTTGTTCATTATTTACCTTTTACTATATAAACATGGTTCCAATTTAGACTTAATATAACCCTGGCTTAACAAACAATCATCTACTCTCTTATTCCACTGCCTTGCTGATTGTTTAAGTCCATAAATTGCATGTTTTAGTTTGAGTACACTGTTACTCTGACATTCTAAATTAGGTGGTACTAGCATGTATACTGTTTCATCAAGGTACCTAGCCATTTAAAAATGCAGTGTTAACATCAAGATGAGTAATTTCTAAATTTAACTTTACACTTAAAGAAAATAACATTCTCAAAGTTGAGTGTGTTAATACAGGTGAGTATGTTTCTTTATAGTCCACACCTTCTACTTGGGTAGAGCCCTTAGCGACTAAACGAGCCCTATATCTCACTTTATTATCACTTTCAAACTTTCTTTTGAAAACCCAAATTTTAAATTCTTTTCACAAATACTAGAGCAAGTGAATGAATTTGTATATCTAGGAAGCATGTTCACACGAGATGGAAAGTATGAAAAAGATATTGAAAGAAGGCTAACTGCCGGTATTAAGGTGAATGGGGCCATGTCGGTGTTGATGGCCAGCAACGGTTGCTGTCCACAGCGTGATATTTGTGCCTACTTTATTGTATGGCAGCGAACCCTGGGTATGTCAGAGGAAGTATGAAGATAGCTTAAATGCAGCTGAGATGCGATATCAGCTGCGAAAAACGTGCGGAGTAACGATCTTAGTTCGAGTCCGGAATCAAGAGATTCGCAAATCAACTGGCGTGAATCAGGGCGAGATTGAAAAGATGAAGAAAGGCATGCTACGCTGACTTGGACATATAGTAAGGTTGAGTGAAGAAAGATTGACGATACAGATATACAAAGCAAAAGTGTGTGCAAGAAGACGCAGAGGAAGGCCACGTTCCAACTACCTGGATCAAATCGATCGGACGCTCAAGGACGGGAACGAAAAGAGTACTCGAAACCGACGATCATGTATGAAGAGACTGATGAATGTGGACGAAGCAAAAGAAGTATAAAGTCTAGAGAGAACTGGCGCTCTATACTCCCTGCCTACCCCCTTAGGGACTTGGTGTGATGATATGTATGTATGTATGTATGTAAATTTTCACCCATGCGAAGCTGGGCGGGTCAGCTAGTATAATATATCCATCCAATTTATTATTATAAGTATATAATATTTCATTTCACTCAAACAATTGATAGACATGATGGAATCCCATTCAAAACTTATCAGCTCGTATCCTAATCTATTGTTTTCCAACTTGTTGTACGTATACATAATCACGCCCAAGACCCTAACAGGGTAGGCAGAGAGACTAACGCTTAGTCCACGTTAATTAGTCTCTTCATAAATGCTCGCCGGTTTCGAGTACCTACTCTTGACGTTCCCATCCTTGACTATCCCCGGTCGATGTTGATCTAGATGAATCGTTACGACGCACATATTTTTCTAAAGATAGGAATCAACTGCGTTTATGCTATTTTCAGGCTTCCTCTGACTTACCTCGTCAGACAGCAATAATTTATATATCACAACACGATTTCGAAAATACCAATATTTCTAGCACCAGTAATTACTGGTAACGGCTTAACATTAAGCGCCATATTCTTATAGTATAAAAAAAACCAATGACATACAGATTTCAATATATGTATATCTCTTTGGCTTATGTTTGGTATTCCCACAGCCTTGCGGACTTTAACGTCGTTTCAATTGATTTTACAATCGCCGGCAAAATTTTCCTACGTGGCCACCTTTATCAGCCATCGTTACTGTTCCTATTGCAATAAAGTTCTAAATTAGAATACTGCACGAAATATATTTGCAAAGCCATTGTTGCCAAGAGTCCGTCACAGCTTATGCTCTCAGAGCAGTTTTGTCAACAAACCGAGGCATTTCTTTTTTCCACTTCCGATGTCGTAATCGCCTTCAACTCAACGCTGGATGTCGGATTACGTATATACCATTGTTCCGTTTATAATCCAGTGATACAATGGTGCGTAAAATTCTAGTACCTTTTGTCAGTGAGATCCACGAATCGACATTCCTAACGTATCTATATGCGACACTAGATGTGCCCCATGTTACACTAGAGTTATTTGGCTGCTCTGCCCCATTGGGTACTGGCATAACGATATGTATATAGCCTTCCTCAATAAACTGTATAATCTGAAGCAAAAATATTTTCCCTTTATTGGTTTGAGATAAGCGTGTCCAAAAAACAAACAAACTCGTCCTCTTAAAATATTAGTAAAAATAAATATGGATGAAGCAGAAGAGGACTAAGTGTACAAGGAACTGTACGGGAATACAGGCGCTCTACTGTCTATACTCCATGAGGGTAAATTTTATGCCTTAAGTATTATTTTCATATGTTATATAGGTATGTAGATATGTGTAGATAACACGCTCTATTCACTCTCATACCCCAAAGTATATGTTGTATTTTCGTAAGATTTTCTTGGGGTCCGTACCGATTTGCTGTCTCTCGTAGCTTGAGCTCTAGGATTTTGTGTTATTTCAACTTTATCTCATTATCCGTGTGGTTTAAAAATTACTTAACAATTGCGAGATAAAAGCCTACACAAGCACTAATAGTAGGTAAGGTAACACTACCTGTAAGGTTAGGTCTTCGACTTTCGATTTAACTGATTCGCGAGCTCTGGATCTGGTCTGGATGGAAAATGGTAGAAGATATGTAGTATTCATTATAGAGATTGACAAACATATTCAATAGAAACATTGGCACTCGTAAGTACGTAGTTTATATGAATACTAGCGCCCCGGCTTCGCATTAGACACGAATAATATGTAAAAGATAAAAATGGTTACCTTAAGAGATAAATATATACCATCACGGACTTTTTTATCGTTATTTATTTTATATATGTATATTCTTACATACAATTCCGTACTTAGTACATTCATTTGATCTCGTAAGGTTACCCAGCGTTTGCGATTAAAGCCCACAAAAATATGTTTGTAACGACATCACATTACAAATCTTTGAATTTTTCGGCTTTTCTGTACTACACTATTCCTCTTGAATCAATCTTATCTATTGATGAAAACTGAATTAAAATCCTTTGAATAGTTTAAAAGATCTAAGCGAACAGACAGCGGAACCGATATCATTTTATATTTAGTAGTAGAAGTGTAGTAACTACTTCTACTTATATCTATGTAAAGATATATCGCATACTTACGCGACGATATGGTAACAATGAATGCAATGCGACAAATTTGATTGCGGTATTAGAATGGTCATAACTTTTTATTAAATTTTGGAATGGCTCAGATAAGTAATATTCAGCCTCATTTTTTTTTCTTCATCCTCTGAGTTCGTAATATTGTCTTGCGTAACGTTGCTTAAATGCTCCGTTATTGCAAAGGACTTTGTACCTACTGCGCAATGAAAATAGGTATTATTTTGAGTACCACACTTTTAAGTACAGTGATTAGTCACACCACGAGCTTGACGGTGAAGGAAAACATCCAGAGGAAACCTGCATACGTCGGAGAAGAAATTCAAAGGCGTATGTATAGTCGTGCTTGAGTAACGGCGATGGACTCGCCATCTGTCACGTTGGCACCTAATATACCTCTGGCGGAAAGTGGGTGTGTGGGTATTACCTAGACACCTCTGCCTACCCCTTCGGGGACCCTTGTGGGAAGGCGTGAGGATATATTATTATATTATTACCACACTTGCGTGCAATTTAATCTTGAATGTGACTTAAAGTTTCGTGCATTTAAGTTGTTAAGCGACGTTTTTCCTGATGGTAGCGATAAGGATCTGGTGTGATTATGTGGACATAAGTAATTATGTTATTACTAGCTTTTGCTCGCGGTTTCGCTCGTGTTAAAGTAGGTCTGCTGAATAATTTCAGGCCCATTACCATTTGACCATTACTTCCCTGATCGGAAAAATCCAATTGTTTTACAATCAGTTCCTTATTTTAGAATACATGTAAGAATCTTAAGAATCAATTCTGTTTTGCAATTCAGTTATTTATTTTAGCTTGTGCACCGTGTCGACTTAGTCTGTTGCGAAAACGTGTTTCCGAGTTGTTCAAGTCTGCGACACAAAGATCGCAAGTTCAAGCCCCGACTTTACCAATGACTTTTTCTGAACTTAATTACGGTGATTAGCCACACCACGAGCACGGTGAAGGAAAACATCGAGAGGAAACCTGCATACGTCTGAGAAGTAATTCAAAGGCGTATGTATAGTCGTGCTTGAGTAACGGCGATGGAGTCTCCATCGATCACGTTGGTACCTAAAATATATCTCTGCCGGAAAGTGGGTGTGTAGGTAGGTACTACCTGTAGGGGGTATCTGTGGGGTAGTGCGTGATACACACCTCTGCCTACCTGTTCGGTGACCCTTATGGGAAGGCGTGAGGATATATAGTCGTGCTTGAGTAACGGCGATGGAGTCTCCATCGATCACGTTGGTACCTAAAATATATCTCTGGCGGAAAGTGGGTGTGTAGGTAGGTACTACCTGTAGGGGGTATCTGTGGGGTAGTGCGTGATACACACCTCTGCCTACCTGTTCGGTGACCCTTATGGGAAGGCGTGAGGATATATTATTATTATATTATGTTACACATATGTAATCCAAAATGTCAAATGCGTTTGTCTGTGACACCTGTCATGGCAAGCTGTAAGTTGTATTCTCTGCCTATATATATATCAGCGTTGTCTACAAAATGGAAATTACCGGTGAGATTGTTGAGAAAAAAAATCTCTAAACCGCGATTGTTGGTCTCAATTTGGAGTTTCGGTACTATTAAATGATCTGCTAAGTACTCTTGTATTGGAAAGCGACCACGATCTCTAAGCTGTTGCTACGATATTGCGGAGTACCTGCACTCCTGTTTTTCTACACTAATATACTTCTCATCAGCAAGTTTGTTTTGTAAGGATTATCTGAAAAATATGTATTTTTAGGAAAACATGTCAAATGTCGTTTAATAATGAATAATAGCTCATATTATTAGATGCACTCAACTCCACTATTCTTCTTCATAGTTTATAGTGTAAGTGTGCAACACTACAATTAATAGATTCGGATCATACTCCCCGCATCCCGCGACTCCCTCGCCTAGAAATTGGTGGGGCGGGTCTTCGTGGAAGGCACTATCAACAAAGGCGGCAAATATGCCTGCCCCTAAGCAGTTACCGCAGCCATGATCATTCCTGAAATAACACTTACTGGAGTTGTAGTAAAGAATAAGGGAGAAACAGTCTCCCGTCTCGGCCTTTCTAAGTAACGTTTTGTGAACTCGCGGCTAGAACCTCACTCATCTCCCAACAAGCAGTGGCATTTGGCTGCGATCATAATTTAGCTTTTTCTTTTTACCCGGCTAGCGTTACGAGCAACCATAGGCGGCAGTAAGCGCTTACTACCATACCGATCATAAACTTCTACGCCTGATGAATCGATTAACAGTATTTTTCCTGGTTTTGTACTTAATACATTGTATAAACACCATGCCCAGACCGCTATTTTACAACGGCCAGTAACTGTACCACGCTAACTGGCTCGCTAACACCGTGGATAATAACTGGTTATACAACGCCATTGTTCTACAGACCACTGAATCGACTAGTGGACTGAGTCATTGGCACAAATTGGGGGGTCAGTACGCTCCTTTCCTTCGATATTGCGTGTTAGATATAAACACTGACGTCAAATGTCTTAGAAATTGGTCCACTTTTAGCATGCGAGCCAATTCTATTTTTCATACATACATGTAGAGGTAGAGTGAAACGCCAGTTCTCTTTTGGCTTACAGACTATTCAAGATGGCTTTAAAATATCTTAGATGGAAAGGTAGAGGGAATAAAAGATGACAATTATTAAAATACATGAGTCAGATAAAGAAAGGTCTATAATTGAACATGATTAACATGTTATTAATATTTTTCTTTCATTACATAAAACTCTCGATAAGTAACACGTTATAAAAGCGGATTTGTTGATGACCCCCTAATTTTATTCCACGCCACACATCCTGGCATGTTGGCACCGACAAGGGTAACGTGTAGGAACGTGTGAGGATATACATATAAATAGAATTGTATATATAGATAGACATTCATTTTGCAATTACATGGTATTGGAAGCATTGAACAAATTGCAAAACTGACAATAACATTTCAATAAATATTCAAACAATGCTACATAGTTTTGAATGCGTCACGAATATAATATTATGAAGTGAACGTAATCGTGAAATCGTGTTAATGAAGTAGCTTCATTGCTTATACTTATTATACAAGCTGTGCCTCGGTCTTACCCGCGTAGAATTTGATTTGATTGTTACATTTCTAGAATAAAATGTATTTTATATATGTTAATCCAGCTAAATATCTCTGTACCAAATTTTAATCCAATTCCGCTATTCCGCTAAGTAAATATGACGAACTGTAGGTACATATGCTTGTATGAATGACGAACTGAAGGTACATATGACGAACTGAAGGTACATATGACGAACTGAAGGTACATATGACGAACTGAAGGTACATATGACGAACTGAAAGTAAATATGACGAACTGTAGGTACATATGCTTGTACAAACGACGAATTGGAGGTACATATGCTTGTAGAAAGGGAACCCAGTTTTTACGTATACTGCCAATACATGTGCCGTCATTTTTTTCTACCTTGTTGACATTATAAAACCTTTACAAAATCACTTGTCTCGTAAGTTGAGCAAGAAACTCGGAAAAAGTATTACTTAGGCCTATGCTCATAATGTTTGAGACTTTGTTAGTAGCAAATGTCCAGACTAACCCAATAACAATGACCTTCTGCATACCACATATGCTCGTGTCCATTCGGGTGGGCACTGGTGCTTAACGTGCCGTGACGGCCGTTAATAGCCAGATGTACCAGTGTCAAGGTGCAGAGAATTTTGGGCTTATAACGATGTACATTTTTTTGTTAAGATGAGGCATTTGATTACGTCAAAAGTTCTATTACGTCACACATATATTACAACATTTATTTATGGATAGTTAGTTTTGCGAGGGTATATTGTTAAATGGTCATTGTAAAACAATACATCTTGGTTTTCTTAGTACAAATTTTATGTTTGTCGCGTTTTCTCGCAGTTGCGAGGGTGTTGTGTAATGTAAGTAGTTTTATACTTTTGTTGTTAGAATTATACTTGTTTTAATCTACACTAATATATATAGAGGAAAAGTTGCATGTTTGTAAAAAAAATTTGTAATGGTTACAATTTTTCTTTCTTTATTCCAGACTGTATACCGTGTGTTACCTTCACGCCTTCTTAGGTGCGTGTAGGTAATACCGACCCCCCCCCCCCCCCCCCCACCTTTTTGGCAGAGAAATATCTTTGGTGCCAATTTGACAGATGGCGAGTCCATCGCCGTTACTCAAGCACGTTTTATTTTCATCACCGTAAACCTCGCGGTGTGACTAAACAGTAATAATAAATAATAAATACCTGGGAGAGTTCCACAAAAATTGACCTAGTCCCAAATTAAGCAAAGCTTGTATTATGGTAACTAGGCAACGATATATGTACTTATTTAGATAGATATATACATAAATTCATAGGACATCCAAGACTAAGGCCCAAATACTCGTGTTCATCACACAAATATCTGTCCTCAGCGGGATTCGAACCGGCGACCTCAAGTTTCGCAGTCAGGAGCTCTAACCACTAGACCAGACGGTCGTCATAACAATGTGCACACATAACAATGTAAACAAGAACTTCAAATTCAGAAAAACTCCTTGTTACAAATCGGATTCCTAACGTTTTTGATAGGTTCCTGATATTAGCGCTCAAACAAGCGTACTATGTCTCGTTATGATATTAGTATACGTAGACTTGAGTGCACTATGCTATCTCATAGCCAAGCGTTGCTTAAAGCACATTCACTTCTCGATAACAATCCCGGAATTGTTCATGACTGATTCACGGTTGAGTCATGATAAAATTGATGCTTGCTTAACCTCTTTTCGATAATGTAACAGCAGTTCGAATTGAAATGCATTTCTATTGAAGAAAGATGGCGTATAAATCATTACATCGAATCCATTCAGATCGGCGAAAAGATTCGCAAAGTAACTGGCGTAATTTTTTTTATACCACACGGGTGGCAAACAAGCATGCGGTCCGCCAGATGGTAGGCGGTTACCGCATGCTTGTTTGCCGCCTAATGCTTGCAACAACAGGGGTATTGCTCGCGCGCTGCTGACCCTGCAGAAATCTTTTCACACCCTTGAAAAACTCCATGAATGAGAGTATGATTTTGAGGATGAAGAAATGTGTGTTATTTATTTTGATTTAGATATTTTTTCATACCTATCACTAAGGTGACAATCGTGGACACATAGAAAGTATGAGACAACATGATAATGCGAAGTGTCTGAAAGAAGCAGAAGAGGACCACATTCCAACTATTAAACATCAAATTGATTGAACAATCAAGAATGGGATCGCTGCTAGCAGGACGGGAGTTATGGAAGGAACTCGTATAGGCGGTTTGCGATTTATGGTTGGTTAGGCGTTTAAGTTTACTGCTAGAGTCTGCCGAGAATAGAAGAAAGATTATAGGCCACCTTGTACGAAATGATAGCTTCTTTAGAAATATCTTAGAAGGAAAGGGGGAGAGGAAGAGACGAAGACCAAGATTAACATACATGGGTCAGATCAAAGAAAAAGTGTCTCTCATACGTATAGGGCGGTCAAAAAGGTTGCGCTCGACAGAAGCAAATAAGGGACTGCATCAGAGACGGCGACAAGAGTCCAACTCTTAAATTAATGTTACTTTACATGGCGATTTCCGTCCCCACAATGAACTAGATTACACGAAGTGTATGAAGATCTTTAAACTAAATTACCTACACAGTTTTATTACTAATACGAGCAAAGCAATTGAGCTCGTGACATCAATCTGATGGAAAGCGAAGGCAGATGCGATAATTTACTAAAAAAATCCGGTGCTCATAGCTACATTGCAGGGCACGCAGAAAGGAATCAACGGAAAACCTGGCAGATGACGAGAACTCCGTCATAACCTGTTTTAAAAACTGTACAGCGCCATCTAGTGTCACAATATATGAACTTAAATTATACAATTATTTTAAACCACTATTTGGACAGCCTATTCACCTTAGAATATGTTAGTTACGTCGATTCGTTAGTTTTCTTTCCATCTACAGCTATGCGGTGGATCTGCAATTATGTGGAATACACGCTTTCCCATGGTGAGTGCGTGCTACTATGAACTAGGGCTGTCAAAAAAGGCAATAGTATAATGAGTGTGCACCGTAAATATTTTACTATGCTCAATAAAATCTTTATCTTTCTTAATAACGAGAAACGGCGATGGAGTCAGCATCTGTCACGTTGACACCTAAATATAGTTCCGGTGAAAAGAGGGTATTATTTATTCCTTATCCTTCGGAGACCCTTGTGAGAAGGCACTATCGTAAAATTCTAAAGCATACAAACCTAGATACGTTAACAACCCATAGAGGAGAATGAACTACTTTTACCGGACGTCACCAATACGCCACCAACATTATTGCATTTTAAGTTCTACCATTACATTTTGCATGTATGAAGAGACTTGTATGTGGTTGAAGCGAAAAATGACTGTAAATCTAGAGGTAACTGGTGCTCTATTTTCCCCCCGTGAGGGACTCGGCTTGATGATATGTGTTTGTATGCACATACGCTTTAGGTTTGAAGTAGGCACGTAGGTTACGTACCATAAGAAAATATGTGCAAGTCTGGCTTCGGCAATTGTCGCTATTACGTGTCGGATTACGTGCTGTGTACAACCCTAATCAACGCACTATGAATAATACATAAATGTATCTAGTAGAAACCTACGGTTTTCCTGATACGTGCAACGGATATTATGTTGAAAAGAATGTTTCGAATAACTATAGTGATATTCTTTAACCACAATTATCAATTAGAAAATATCTAAGAGAGGTAGGGCATAACGGTTTTCCCGTTCGAATTGGGAGCTGCCCGACTGGGGCAGGACCTCCACCTTATAGAAGATTTCACCAAGTGATAGCTGGACTTCCTGTGTGATCGTTGTTAATGTTTAGTCCTCCTGTCCTTCTGTGTGTGTATTATGCTAGCCGTGCCTCGCGGTTTCGCCCACGTCACATTTGAATATCTGCATTAATATGATGGTAACCTGCAAACGTCTGAGAAGCAAAGGCGTGTGTATGTATCTATAAAAAAATCTACTAATAAAGTAATCGAATTGTAGGTACGCGGGTAAAACCATGAGGCACAGACTAATAAGCTTGTGTTATTATTTGACTCACCGTTAAGATTTTTTCATATCTCCTGTTGCCATCATGTTGCCTGATCCGTATATTCACAATTAGGTCATACAGGCAAGCTGCGACGTGGTCTAGTATTAAGTTATTCACGTTAGTGAAGCTCGAACAGCTTTACAAGATAAAAACAGACATTTGCATTGTGATTAGAATTTTCTACGTGTTTATATTACGTCATTCCAGTTTAGTGGGCAGCCTTGAATATTAATACATGTCTTTGTAAATATTTAGATTTACACGTACCAAGGTAGGTACTACATATAACGATCGCGAACGTGCATTTAGTCCCATCTTGATATAGCATCGTTTTAAATTTTCCATATTGATAAGAGTGGTAGGGCATAACGGGTTTCCCGTTCGAATTCGGAGCTGCCCGACTGGGGCAGGACCTCCACCTCATAGAAAGAAGTCCGTAGCCAAATAACACAATTTTTTCTGTTGTGTTCCTACGCGGTGAATAAGGTTTCCAGTAATGAGCTCCTTGGGGAGGGGGTAGGATTGTTACATTGTGTTGGAAGCAGAGGGATTAAACCAATTATGCTGCCAACACACTAGAACTCTCCGAACACAGAGTGGCAACACGCAGGTGATACTTCGGTATCGTGAGCGTAAATAGGCTGCGGTAACCGTTTCCCATCAGGTGGGCCGTATGCTTGTTTGCTACTCTTGTTGTATAAAAAAAAATTTTTTTTGGAGTGTTAGGAGGTATAAATACCTACCTACTTAGCCGATTCAAGCGCTATATGTACATTTAAAAATCATACTATATAAATGTTTTATACCACGGGTGGCAAACAAGCATGCGGTCCGCCTGATGGTAAGCGGCTACCGCCGCCTATGAACGATTACAACACCAGGGGTATCACTCGCTCGTTGCCGAACCTGTTATCAAGCAAGTATTCTGGCGAATAAATTATTTCATTTGATTTACAGCTTAAATTTCCCAGCGGCTATTCAGTCATGTATCCTACTAGTATTTGAAAGATACCTTTGTTGATGGTTCGAACGCGCCAATCTCAGGGGCTACTAAACCGATCTGAAATATTTTTTTGCCTGTTTTTTTATATATACCGCGTAAATTTTTATTCTATTAAAAGTTTTTTTGTAAAGAACATAGCCTTACTTGCATACCTCTATCACTTCGTCCACATTCATCTTTTCATACATGCTCGCCGGTTTCGATCGGTTTCCGATCGATTTAATCTAGGTATGTAGTTGAAAGTGGTTTTCCTCTGCCTCTTCTTGCACACTCACTTAAATCGATAATATCTAAAAAAATACAGACTACCTAATAATAAAATATTTTATCGTTATGTCCCAATCCCAATTAATCGTTAAGTGAAAACAATAATGCTCAATGAAAACAATAATACTAAATGAAAGTTTAGTTTCAAGCAATTGTATTAAATAGATTACACGGCAGGTTTGGTTTGGTAGTTTCTTTCCCTCATTTTACTATTATTGGTTAATTTCGCAACCGGCAAAGTGGTTGGGAGATTAACCGATTCTTCGGTCAATTCGACTTGGTTTTTTTTTTTGTAAAAGTTTTTTAGGTTTATTATTCTACCAAGTTAAGAAGGCTGTTAATAATTATTAAACAATGAAGTTGTAGGGTTTATTTATTATAGTAGTATATCTTATCACAATAATATGAGCCACTGATAAACTTATGTTTTTCTTTTTTCAGATAGTCTTTCGCGATCGCCGTGAGAATTGGCGGGACAAAGGAAGCACAACTGTTATGGTCGGTCTACAACAATGGCTTCACAACGATCCCACCAGATGAATAGTTAGAAAACGAATAAAAACAACGAGTAATAAGATGTGACGCAACGCCATCTAGCGATAGATACATGAGTGACAGTGATAACGGTCCGTTTTCAAAATGAAACTAAACTTCTTCAAGCGTTCTATGATATTCGCGACATTTTTCGGGTCGTGTCTTTGCATCGCACTGATTGTGGCGTCCTTGGGGACTACCCATTGGATCGACGCAAGGGCCCGGAGGACTTCAAACCCCAGTGAGTCTGAGGGTAGAATCAACTTTGGACTGTTTGAAGGACACAAAGAGCTGAACTTCGGCTATGGGTGGAGGAACCATGAGTTTAGTGGTAAGCATTTTACTCGCTTTCCCACAAGGATCCGAAAAGAGGTAGGCAGAGGTGTAATACAACACCATCTTTTCAGCTGAAGTTTATTTATTAATTTGTGTTAATCCGACAGATGGCGAGTCCATCGCCGTTTCTCAACTCTACACATACGTCTTTGAATTTCTTCTCAAACTAATGCAGGTGTCCTGTCTTATTTTCCTGTTTTCTCATTGGTACAGACAGGATTTCAACTTGCTATCATTGTCTTGCTGACTACTACTATCCGGCCACCATGTTTCTCACGTTTCTCATTTATCATAGTGTTTCTGTTATCTAGGCAGGCCCAATAGCATCTATTGTTGACTTGACATATTTAGGTACCAATCTCATAGATTTACCTTTGCCGCTTTCTGTCATATTCAACTTTGAATTTCTTCTCATGACTGTTTCAGTCAAACTGTTCTGTAAAGCTCGAGGTCCTATGAATCAATTCTATCACGCAATTTCTGTAGTCAGTAAGTTTATGGTACATGTTCAGTGAAAGCCGGGACGCATCCAGCCCGGCGGTGGGCATGGTGCGGCAGCGCAGGCCTCCTCGGCGCCGCGCTGGTATCCGCGGGAGGCGCCTGTGTGCTGGCAGCCTTAGGCTCGGCCGCGCGCTCGCGGTGCTCACCCAAGCCCCTGCTCTTTGGAAACTCTTTAGCCGGTAAGCATACAATACTATTCTTACATCCAGACAGCCTTCAGTTTTAGTGGTAAGAGATGCGGGCTGCGAAACTTGAGGTCGCGGGATCGATGCCTTCTGAGGGCAGATATTTGTGTGATGAACACGAATATTTGCATATCCTATTTATATACCTACGATTGAGATCTTTGTACATATGTATGCATATCTACGTCCAGTTCCCATAGTACAAACTTTACTTAGTTTGGGACTAGCGCAATTTGTGTGGATCTATCTCAGAGTATTTATGGTGCGAAAATCTGCGTCGGTTTTCATATTCATCATGTCCTAAGTTAGTAGTTCGTAGTCCCTTCAACTACTACACCTTCCGACGTTCACCACTTAAATATTTGTCACTGCGCGAGTCAATAAGAATTTCATTCTGCATATCAGGCTGCATCATCTGATTAGTCTCCTATTTGGTTTTCCTTTGAGTTCTTCAATAAAGAACGCTCGAGCGATATCCTTGGTATGTTGGAACTATCAAGCAAGGCAGATGCTTGTTCGACACCTCAGAAGTACACGTGCACGAGGCTGTATATGATGATGAGGATGATTCTTCTTTACACTCTTCGCATGGTTGTATAGAGAGATTGATGAATGTTTCTTCCTTTGCAGTTGTCTTCACGTTGGGCGCAATAGCGGTATGGCTGACTGAGTACTTCCTTCGGCTGCAGCATAACGTGATGTCGGACGAAGACCTCGCGAACACATGGTCCTCGGATGGCATGGCCGACCTCGGCATATCCTTCTGGTATGTATCTCTACACGACACAAACGTTGCAAGTTCGCATCCCGACTGTACCAATGAGAGTTTCTGAATAGTATAAAAATACAGTGATTAGTGACACTACTAGCTTTACGGTGAAGAAAAACACCGAGATTAAATCTGCATACGTCTGCATCTGTTGGACTCGCCATCTGTCGTTGGCATCTATAATATATCTCTGGCGGAAAGGGGGTGTGTGGGTACTACCTATATCTGCCTATCCCTTCGGGGACCCTTGTGGGAATGGGTGAGGATATAAATCCAATTAAGTATACCGGTGAAAGGATGAAAGGATGAAACGAAGAAAGGATGAGTGAAGAAAGATTGACGAAACAGATATACAAAGCAAAAGTGTGTGCAAGAAGAGGCAGAGGAAGGCCACTTCCAACTACCCGGATCAAATCGATCGGACTCTCAAGGCCGGGAACGTTAAGAGTACTCGAAACCGACGAGCTTGTATGAAGAGACTGATGAATGTGGACGAAGCGAAAGAGGTATGTAAGTCTAGAGAGAACTGGCGCTCTATACTCTCTGCCTACCCCGTTAGGGACTTGGCGTGATGATATGTATGTATGTAAGTATACCGATAACCGGTTACCAACAAAACCTACTTACTTACTACTATATTATAGTACACTTGCTTGCAACGTACATACATACACACACATAAGTTTGGATGTTAAATAAATAAATAAATAAAAAATACATATCATAACGCCGAGTCTGCCGGTAGATAAAATTTTTTTTTATTAAAGAAAATATAGCCTATGTCACTCAGGGTAGTATGTATCTTTATGTATGTATCTCAATGTAGCTTTCCAACGGGGAACGAATTTTTCTAATCGGGTCAGTTCTTTTTGAGCCAATTCGTAACAAACATACGTACATACAAATCTTTCCTCTTTATAAAATTAGTACAGACGTGGTATTTGTTTTTTAGGTTGGTAGTAGGAGCGAGTGTGACAGCGTTTGTGAACAACGTGTGTATATTGGTGGCCACGGCGGACGGCAGAGACCTGGACACTACTGCACCAGCGCTCGAAGAAAAGGTCAACGGAGCCATCATGCTGTATTAAATACATTTCATACACATCAACACGCCGATTCCCTCAGTAGTAGGCAGAGAGAGTAGAGCGTTAGTTCTCTCGTACTTACATCTCCTTCGCTTCAACACGCCGATTCCCTCACGGCTCTAGTTCTCTTAGTACCTACCTACTCCTTCGCTTCATCCACATACATCAATCTCTTCATACATGCTCGTCGGTTTCGAGTCCTCTTGACAATAGATTTTAAACACCTTCAAATTTACAAATGAAATGTTTAGCTCTCTTTTAGGGCGTGAGTAACGACAGAATGAAATATAGAGTCGACACTAACATAGACACAGTCTAGAAATTGGTGGGGCGCGTCTTCGTGGCTGACACCCACCTTAAGAGTAAACCCATACAACTGTATAGGTGACTATAAGCCTATCCCCCCACCACTACCATTAAGGGGGGGTCCATTCAGTAGGAAACACCTGTTAAGTAGGAAACATACTGAATTATTCAGTATTCAGAGTTCCGCTTTAAGGACATGATTTTCGTCTATCTGAACTTTCTCATTGTTGTATTGTATTGTATTATGGGGTGTATTAACTTTCTCATTGTTGTATGGTATTGTATTATGGGGTGTATTAACTTTCGCATTGTTGTATGGTATTGTATTATGGGGTGTATTAAGAAGAAAACATTCTGAGACGCCCTTTAATATTAATGGTAGTTTTGAGTAGGTATTGTGGATTCAAAATGTGAGCAACATCGCATTTATTGAACTAATTAGTTCCGCCATCAGCCAATATTAAACAGCCTAAATTGTAGGTCTTAACACAAAAGAAACAGAGTTCAATATGCCCTAGAATTTTAAGATAAGAAGGCTGAAAGTTAGTTCATAAGTATTGTTATTATTATTATTATTGATATATTGAAAAGTTGTGAGTTTTCCGTCCATTTTATTTTTATACGTAGTCGAAATAGAATATTAATATAATTTATAATAATGTAACTCTAAAATTAATTAGTTATAAAATGTCTGAAAATCTACGAGGCGTTACAAAGTAAACGAAACGCACATCGTGACGTAAGCTGTCAAACGTAAGTAACGTTTGACAGCTTACGTCACGATTCGTACCTATACCAACTGAGGTAAACGAAAACTATGTAGTTACGTTTCGTTCACCACGATTTGTGCACTTAATATATTGGTACGTTGAAATTTGAACTTTAGCTTAACCAAAATAGCTTACCAATTACGTAAATCCGTTATATTTCACAATTTTTCAAATTTATATTTATTTTTAAATCAAATATTTGTATAAATAAATTGTTTCTGAGTTTGAAAAAGAACCAGTGTAAATATCTATCTGCAGATGAAAGTCCCGTCAAAATCGGCACAACCGGTTTTGGAACAAACAGACAACCGACATTATTAATATAAATTGTGTATGTATTTGTTAAATCAGTATCGTATTCACTAGCATGTGAATTTATAAAATGTTAGCTGATAGTACAAACAGACACATACATTTTATTTATAAGTGAAGATGGCTAGTCCAGTCCCCTAACTAGGGGACCTAAGATCTGAACCCCACAAAGGCTGCCCTTAGCTGTGTTTTCTTAACACATAAAAATTGCCTGGCTTAAGGGCTTTTGGTCACCAGTTAATCAGCTTAATCTCTGCAGAACCATTTTTTTAAATCCTGTTCTTTTCTCACCAGAAACCTCGACTATCTAATGTGAGAATTCAGATCATATCCATAAGGTTAATATTTCAATGTATGTTTAACGTTAAGTGTATGTATTATTAATATATAAGAGATCTTTATGTACTTGTGTGTTTAGTCGTGTTCTAACGCTCAATGATAATATTACCTCGATTTAGATAATATACTGGATTACAATGGAATTTGAACGAAGTATAGGCTATGATAGGAGTGCCCCGAGGTCTTACCCACGATAAATGTTGTCTATCAAATACAGAACATTTTATCAAATACAGAAATATTTTCGGATTAGAAGCTCCCGAGACTCAAACTTTGACCCAAAGCACAAATAAACTGCCTCATTATCCCATAATCTTATCATTAAAGCGTCTCGTCAGATGATTGTAGCGGTATTATACGTCAAATATATATAACACTAATCGAAGAATAACAAATATCATGGTGGCCGAGTAGTTCGAGTAGTCTGCAGCACAAAGATAGCAAGTCCGAATCCCGACTACTAATGAGTTTATTTGAAACTTAAGAGCAGTGATTAATCCCACCACGAGATTTAAGGTGAAGGAAAGTATCGAGACGAATCCTGAATGCGTTTTAGAAGTTGTACTTGAAGAGGCGATGGACTCGCCATATGTCACGTTGGCATCTTAAATATATCTCTGGCGGATAGTTATTATGAGCTGCTACTGCTTTGGGTTGAGTCTGGAAAGCATTAAAATGCGAAACACTAATTTATTAGTTGGAATAAAAAAATATGCAACTAGAAGACTAGTATCCAAAGTAATAAAAAAAATACGCAAAAAAAAATTGCAGGTTCCATTGTAAAACTGTATCACTTATAATTACGTGTACCCAAAGTTATTTGTCACTTAATCCTTATTATTCGTGCCATTAGGTTAAGTTTTGTCTGTCACTATTGTATGTTTTGCTCTCTTTCTCACGAATCTTTTGTTATAATCTTCTCGAATAAATACTAATCCTTATATGACCTGTTGTTTTATTAACTGCTTCCCTCGTTTCCACCCGCGTAGGTATTATTTTTAATACCACACGGGTGGAAAACAAGCATTCGGTCCGCCTATGGACGCTTGCAACACCAGGGGTATCGCTCGGGCGCTGACGACCCTGCAGGAATCTTTTCACACCCTTCTTGAAGAACTCCATGCTGTACTCTCCAGGGAAAACCTCGACTGGGGAGCTCATTCCACAGCCTGAGCGTTCACGGAAGGAAACTCCTTTAGAACCGCGCAGTACGACACTTCCAAGGTAAGGTAATTGCGATTTCTTGGTAAATATAACATCCTTCGTGTTAATCCAGCTTATTATATATCTCTGCAAAATTTCACCCAAATCCGTTTCGTAGTTTTTGCATAAGAGTGAAAAATTTTTCACATTGCAATTTACCCAAGTATATATCCGGCAGTAGGTGTTGCTACAACTCTTCGACCTTCGGGGACTCTTGTAGGAAGGGCGTAAAAGTATGTAAGGGTCGGCAACGTGCGAGTGATACTCCTGGTGTTGCAAGCGTCCATAGGCGGCGGTAACCGCTTACCATCAGGCGGACCGCATGCTTGTTTGCCACCCATGTGGTACACAATATGTAAATCTAAAAGATAAGATATATACCTTATTCTTTGTTTTAGCTATATTTAGAAATACACCCAAGTCCCCATTCAGTCGCCCTCTAAGGTACCGCAACTGAATAACGCAATCACCAGTAAATAGAGGCAAATGCGCTTTATACCTTACATAGAAACTCGAGGCTTGCCGCGACGTATCACGGCAAATCTCGTTACCTTCTGACATGTACAGGGTGGGTTGGGGTATAAGAGACGGCGGATACTAGCGAAGGGTTTGATAGCATTGTGAAGCCGTGTGGCGGTTTTCCGCTACTACCAGCGAGATCAAATGTGCATACTTCTGAGAAGAAATTAAAATACGTATTAACGTTAGAGTAGTACTTCCAGTTTAAACAAAGAATAAGCAAAATATGATAAGACCGAAGTGAAAATATCGCAGATGGCAGACAGAGTTCCTGACTGTTTGAGGAGGAAATTTGATGATTATTTGATCTTAGATGCATCTATGTATATATGTATCCATATAAGTAAATATACCGTTGTCTAGTTGCCATAACACAAGCTTTGCTTAATTCGGGAATTTGTGTGAAATTGTCCTAATTGTCCATCGTGAAAATAAATACCGCTTCGGGGACTATTATGGGAAAGCGTTAGAATATGTAATTCAAAAAGAAATGCATAGACAATTTGAGGAAGTGGTGCTACAGTTAGTGCCATCCACGAAGACGCGTCCCACTATTCTTCCCTATGGTTCATATTAGGTATAAGTGTGCAACCTTCTTCTACAGTTTGAGTATTATCGGTGCACACTGTTTACCTATGATGAGTACACACGCACACTACAATAAATAGACTCTTATCATACTCCCCGCAACCCCTAGACTAGAAATTGGTAGGGTTATGGGGTGGGTTTTATTAAAATGTCAATCCTCTATTCACCCATCTGTATACCCCCAGCCTCATCTCACAAAGGCGTGGGTCGGAATTCCATATTAGAGTTTGCGATTGTTCGCGCTCATTTCGACTTCGCTCTTGATTTTTGTAAACAACTTCAGATCAAATAGTGATGGAGCTAAAGCGTTTGCTTCAGAATGTACGCGAAAATATCGCGGCATATTTCGTTGGCATATTATATATATTTCATACTATTTAAAGAAATAGCAAAAAGGTTGGTCGACATCACAGGAGACCGAAGAGCTGGCAGCTACCTCGGACAAAGAATTAGCCTAGCTATTCAAAGGGGGAACGCTGCCAGTATCTTCGGAACCCTGCCTAAAGGGACTCCTTTTAAGAATATTTTTTAGTTATTATATTATTATTATTCTTATTAAGTATTATTATTATTATTATATTGAATTATCACACCACATATAACATGTATGAATTTCATACATGTACATACTGGATGCAAGATGATTAATTAGACTTTTAGTACAAACGTATGAAGGTTTCCTTCACCGTTAAGCTCGAGGTGTAACTAATCACTGTACTTAAGTTTTTTTTTTATTATGATAGGAAAACTTACAGCTAGACACATTAATAAAATAAGTTAATAGAAATGAAGGCCAATTACAAGTTTTCACGAATAGTAATTTACAAGGTAGAAGTTCAGAAAACTCATTAGTACAGTCGGGATTCGAACTTGCAATCTTTGTTCCAACAACTCGAACTACTCGGCCACCCCGGCTGGAACTAGTAAATAAATTAATAATAATATTTGGGCGGACTTACCGCGATAGATAAATGCTAAACAGTACCTCTTTATCAGCACGACCATTCGTGGTGTAAACTTTACTCACCGTAGGATCACAACACGACCCAGACGCAACGCCTATACAAGACCTATGGAAAACTCATCAAATATATTGAGATTGTACAATAATATATAATTATTCAATCTCAATATATTTGATGATCCCACAAGGGTCCCCGAAGGGGTAGGCAGAGGTGTATAGGTAATACCCACACACCCACTTTCCGCCAGAGGTATATTAGGTGCCAACGTGACAGATGGCGAGTCCATCGCCGTTATTCCAGCACGACTATACATACGCCTTTGAATTTCTTCTCAGACGTATGCAGGTTTCCTCTCGATGTTTTCCTTCACCGTAAAGCTCGTGGTGTGACTAATCACTGTACTTAAGTTCCGAAAAACTAATTGGTACAGTCGGGATTCGAACTTGCGACCTTTGCGTCGCAGGCAACTGCTCGAACCACTCGGCCACCACGGCTCTTTTATATTGAGATTGAAAATGTAAAAAGATAGTCTGAAGGGTATTCCGATCACGAAGTTAGGGGCAAGGTACAAACTGCGAATGCGCCCTTTAGTAATAGGGCACACACGATTGAATCTTAATGTTAGTTTTCAGTTTGTAAATGCGCTCGCTCCATTGTCCCTTGTTCGCGAAATGGACAACCCTTTTCTAGGGTTGTGCCGTAAGCATAGAGTATCTGATAGCCCTTACTCTGTATTGTTACTCTGTAGTGTTCTGTTAACAAACACTATACTGCAATAAATACGAATCATAGTTTTAGAATGTAGAGCACAGAACCGGCTTCTATTTCACTCGGTATCCTAGTAAGTGACCGTGGTTCAAGTAGTTGCCTTGCCTGCAACACAAAGATCGCAACAATGAGTTTTATGAACTTAAGTACAGTGATTAGTCACACCACGAGATTTACGGTGAAGGAAAACATCGAGAGGGAACCTGCATAAGTCTGAGAAGAAATTCAAAGGCGTATGTATAGTCGTGCTTGAGCAACGAGGACGGACTCGCTATCGGTCACGTTAGCACCTAAAATATATCTCCGGCGGAAAGTGCGTGTGTGGGTACTACCTATACATGTCTGCCTATCCCTTCGGGGACCCTTATGGGACAGCGTGAAGATATATATATTACTATACTCTAGTATCTTAAAACAGCATGCACTTTGATGTAAATTCATACGTGATGTATTAACTTATAATTGATGTAAGCAAAGACTGACTGAGGATATATTATATATTATTTTATATATTATATTATATTATACAAAGACTGACTTCGTCTAATTAGACGAACTTAATCTTTTCTTCATTGTCTGGACGAAACCCTTCGGTTATTGTTACATTAATCGCTCTCAAAGTTAGCTTCTGACGTGTGTTGCCAACCCTGAGAAAATGACCCACTTGGGGGAATTGGTGCTTTCCCACTTGATTTCATTGCTAGTTTGGAAACGAAAGCGCATAATAGTTCTATTTGGAGCAATGTAATTGCATATTCTATTCTCCCGCAGATTCTGAATCGCTAGCAAAAAAAAAAAAAAAAAGAAGTCCTCGCTACATCTCTTTCGATTTATTTGACACGTAAATGTACGAACACATAAAAACGACGAAATAGATATAAAATGCGAAAGTGTGTTTAAGAAAAGGCAGAGGAAGACCACGTTCCAACTACCTAGATCAAATCGATCAGACGCTCAAGGTCGGGAACGTTAAGAGTACTCGCAACCGACGAGCATGTATGAAGAGACTGATGAATGAGGACGAAGCGAAATACGTATGTAAGTCTAGAGAGAACTGGCGCCCAACTCTCTCTGCCTGCACCAGTAGGGACTCGGCGCCTTGGCACTCGTATGTTTGTATGTAGTTGTAAGAAAATGTAAATAAATAAACTCTTACATAGGTACTTACGAATAGTCCGTCCCTTAGGCATTGGGAATAAAGTATTCATGAATCTATTACCTTAAATACCCTTATTCGAAAAGAATATCAACTTGTATCGATTTGGGAGGGACTCTTTTGCAATTCCATCACGAATTTCTCAGAAACTTCTCTATAAATATGGTGGCTACATTTCTTTAAAAATACCTCGGGACAATCCACACAAATTGACATAGACCCAAATTAAGCAAAGCTTGTGTTATGGTAACTAGACAACGATATATTTATGGACTGGCTATACTCTCTCTCTCTCTCTCTCTCTCTACCCCGGCTATACTCTCTGCCTACCCCGTTAGAGCCTCAGTGTAATGATATGTATAACATATAACACATATATGTATAACATATAAACATATGTCCGGCCCAGTTTCACTTGGGTGAAGTTGGGCGGGCGGGTACACAAAAATTGCATTTCAAAAAACACGACAGCGGAGCTACCTATTAGGTCTAATTGTTTTCAATACAGGGATCCACTCAAATATACACACAAAATTTCATCCAAATCGGTCCAGGCGTTTAGGAGGAGTTTGAGTGACAAACACACGTACAGAAAGTATATATAAAGATAAAAGATAAGCTTGTTCCGCTATGAAGTGGAAAAAAAATATCGCATCACTGCGAGAGAAATTGACAATTTAAACCACCCCAAGGCCACAACACAGGTACAGAAGTTACAAACACTAGTGTTCATCGTACAAATATAAATATATCCTCACGCCTTCCGACAAGGGTCCCCGAAGGGGTAGGCAGAGGTGTATAGGTAATACCCACACACCCACATTCCGCCAGAGATATATTAGATGCCAACGTGACAGATGGCGAGTCCATCGCCGTTACTCAAGCACGACTATACATACGCCTTTGAATTTCTTCTCAGACGTATGCAGGCTTCCTCTCGATGTTTTCCTTCACCGTAAAGCTCGTGGTGTGACTAATCACTGTACTTAAGTTTAGAAAAACTCATTGGTACAGTCGGGATTCGAACTTGCGACCTTTGCGTCGCAGGCAACTGCTCGAACCACTCGACCACCACGGCTCATAATAATATCTAGCCTCAGCGGAAATCGAACTCACGACCTTAAGTTTCGCAGTCAGGATTTCCAACCACTAGACCAAGCCTGCATGATGATGCAATGATGCAACAAAGTACCTATTTGAAACCTATTAATTTCGTGAGGTTGAAAAGCAAGCGGCCAGCCTGATAGTAATCAGTTACCGCCGCTTATTGTCGTTTGCTACAAACGCGCGCTGCCGATTGCAAAACGTTTTCGTTCAGCTTGAATTAGCATAGCTTTACAAATGCACAGACATTTCTAAAAGCACAGCTCTAGTGGCCCTTTTTCTACGACGAGTAAAGAGGATAATTACGCAGCGCAAGAGAGTGCAGGAATAGTATTGCTGTTTTATAGTTCTTTTGTAAGTCTCGAAACGGGCGAGCATGTATGGAGAGACTGATGCGAAAGAGGTATGTAAGTCTAGGGAGAACTGGCGCTCTATTTTCTCTTATCTATATTATTTCCACCAGATATCTATAATATTTAGGTGACGTGACAGATGGCGAGTCCATCGCCGTTACTCAAGCACGACTACTATATATGTCATTGAATATCTTCTCAAAGGTTTCCTCTCGATGTTTTCCTTCACCGTAAAGCTCGTGGTGAGACTAATCACTACTTAAGTTCAGAAAAACTCATTGGTACAGTCGGGATTCGAACGTTCAATCTTTGTGTTGCAGGCACCTAATAGAACCTCTCGTAGTTTAAGAAGTAGGCTTCTTATGTAGTAAAAATAATGTAAATGTTTCGACTCCATTCATTTCTTATTCTTGTTCTAAGCACGTCATGTCTAATGCAAAGCTTCTTATTTCATATTTCGTCTAAATTTTAATGTTGAAATCTGAAAATCGCTCATGTGTAATAAAATTTATTGTGATAAAACGAAAGCTCAAATGATACAAATTCAGCTACGTTACATATATTTTGATAACGGTGACATATTGAAAACACGCGACGCTCGTGACCTATGATATATGTGTTTGTATAACATTAAGGTGCGTGTACATTGCTCATGCTCTACACAACGGGACAAACAGAGTTCTTGCATTTAAACCAAGAATATTTATAGATATTGGCATCGCTCTCTAAACGCCGAAAGGTAGTGAAGAAGAGAAGACAAAGTTTAACATATATGAGTCAAATTAATATTAAAGTGTCTCTCAAGATTAATAGGGAGGGCAAAGAGATTGCGCTGGACAGAAGCAGATGGAAGGAATTGCATCATAGACGCCAACAAGAGCCCAGCTCTTAAATTTTGACGTGACAACGTCTAATAAAGCGATGAACGCCGGCTGCATGCGCGAAAAAGGATTACTTGTTGTCCCGTTACGCTCATTATAACGTTACTATCGGAGCGAGAGCGCTACTAACAATTGTCCGTAAACCCACTTTACAGACAACCAATTTTTGATAACGATATAGACGTCAAGTGCTTCATGGAGCAAGCAGAGAGAGTAGAGCGCTAGTTCACTTTAGATTCTACAGACTTCTATCACTTCATCCACAATCACCAACTTTCTCATTGACGCTCGTCAGTTACAAGCTACAGATAGTGCCATCCACGAATCTAGTCGAGGGGGTCGTGGGATGCGGGGAGTATTATAACCCGAGTCTATTAAGTGATATTACTATTGTAGTGCGTGTGCACTCATAAGTAATCAGGGTGTACCGATAATATTCAAACATTAGTGAAAGGTTGCACACTTACACAATTAACTGTAATGAAGAATAGTGGGGCGCGTCTTCGTGGATGGTACCATATATACCTACTCTTGAGATTCCATCCTTCAGTGTGTAATCTATTTGATCTATACAGTTGAAACGTGCTCTTTCTCTGCCTCTTATTCCACACACTTAACATACATATATGTTTCTTCAATGATCCTTGACTCGTGTGTCCAAACAAATGCAACATGCAGTCGAAACTATGTCTCGTTGATCATATAGCGTTGCATGTGTAGGCACCGTGTGAACCCTACTTTGTACAGATAAAACACGAGAGTAAATTTAATACCAACGTGTTACGCTTTGCTCTCGTTGGCTCTTCATTCCGCTCGGGAGTTATTCTCTAAGCATGCATTGTTCAAAAAAATATTTGACTTATAATTTTATGTTGCTACCTGTAAATAAGCGTAGAAATTTTAAAATCGTTTTTAATAGTTTTTTTCTATATAATTCCTTGCTAGCATGTATAAGATAAGATTATAATAATATAATCCTCACGCCTCCCCAAAAGGGTCCCCGAAGGGGTAGTGTATAGGTATTACCCACATACCCACTTAACGCTAGAAATATTTTGCCGACAACGAACCGAAAGAGGTATGTAAGTCTTTTTTTTTTTTTTTTATACAACAAGAGTGGCAAACAAGCATACGGCACATCTGATGGGAAACGGTTACCGCAGCCTATTTACGCTCACGATACTGAAGTATCACTTACATGTTGCCACTCTGTGTTCGGAGAGTTATAGTATGTTGGCAGCATAATGGGTTTAATCCCTCTGCTTCCAACACAATGTAACAATCCTCCCCCCTCCCCAAGGAGCTCATTACTGGAAACCTTATTCACCGCGTAGGAACACAACACAAAAAATTGTGTTATTTGGCTACGGACTTCTTTCTATAAGGTGGAGGTCCTGCCCCAGTCGGGCGGCTCCGAATTCGAACGGGAAACCCGTTATGCCTACCTCTCTTTCTACTTACCTACGTCAAGAGAGAACTGGTGCTCTATAATATCTGCCTCCACTGTTAGGGACTCGGCGTTATGATATGTATGTATGTATATTTTGCTGGAGGCAATTTACTTGCAATATGCAGGTTTCCTTACGAAGAGTTAAGAAATAGCTTCTAGAAGTATTTCCGGTTGGTAATTCCTAAAGTAATAAGTTCGGATTTGACTATGTATTTTAAAATTAATCTTTTCTCATTTATCCTCGCTGCTTTCGAGTACTCTTGGCATTCTCTTCCTTGAGTGCCCAATTGATTTGATCCAGGTATCTTAATATAGGCTAAAACATGTTTATATCGTTCTCAAAATAGGCCCCCATACAGTTTTCCGTTGTCGCCTGCAGGTGGCTTTCTACCTTTGTTCCACATTCAAACGGCCACCCCAATATCCGGCGTGACAGCGAAACAATGCATAGATTCATCATATATTGTTTTGTATGGAATGTTAGCTTTTGTTTGAAAATGCGCAATATGAGCATTTTCCAAAACAACATTTAACAAAAAAATAAGATATTTTTTTACCATGGAATTTATAAAATAATAATATATAATATATCCTCACGCCTTCCCACAAGGGTCCCCGAAGGGGTAGGCAGAGGTGTATAGGTAATACCCACACACCCACTTTCCGCCAGAGGTATATTAGGTGCCAACGTGACAGATGGCGAGTCCATCGCCGTTACTCAAGCACGACTATACATACGCCTTTGAATTTCTTCTCAGACGTATGCAGGTTTCCTCTCGATGTTTTCCTTCACCGTAAAGCTCGTGGTGTGACTAATCACTGTACTTAAGTTCAGAAAAACTCATTGGTACAGTCGGGATTCGAACTTGCGACCATTGCGTCGCAGGCAACTGCTCGAACCACTCGGCCACCACGGCTCTAATCTATGGAATTTATAATACTTGACAAATCGTTCTTGAAGATGAGTGCCTACTCATGCTCCCTCAAATTGTGTATTGAATGATCACCCAATCACGCCAGAACGGCTGAACGGATTTGAATGAAATTTGGGACAGAGATAGATTTTTAGCTGGATTAATACCTAGAATGATTTTTTTTCCACAAAAAATCCACAAATAAAACACGCGGTTAAAACCACTGTGCACATGTTAAGTTATTATAGTGGCCGTCTAGTGGTTAGAGCTCCTGACTGCGAAACTTGAGGTTGCGGGTTCGATTCCCGGTAAGGGCAAATATTTGTGTGAAGAACACGAGTTTCGTACCTTAGCCATGGATGTCCTATGCATCTATCAATCAGGCAACTGCTCCAACCACCAACCACACCTTACCACGTTATACACCTATACCTTATCACAAAAAAAGGCGCTGTTCCTGCGGGATCAAAGCCATTGCCAAATAGCCGCAAGGATGTTAATAACAATAAAACTTTTAGCAAACATACTTAAAGTAAATAAGTAAAGCTATAAGCGCACAAAGAAACTTTACTTAGTTTGTTCTCGAGTTTTGTCTCCCCAAGCCGCTGGCTAAGTGAATAACTTAATTATTAAGCTCATAATATCAGTTCTTTTCCTATACTTTCTTCATTGAATTGTTACGTAAATAAGTGAAACTTTTTTGTATACTCTGAACCTTGGTGGTTGAGTGATTGCAGGTGACTAGGCTATCGCAAACTCAAAGTTGTAGGTTCATGCCTCGGCAGTCCACCTATATTATACTTTTGGGGATTTTTCTGAACTCATATAAAGTACATTAGAAGATTAGTCACACCACGAGCTTTACGGTGAAGGAAAACACAAAGGTAACCTGCATACGCTTCAGAAGGTGCTAAGCAAACACGGCTAAGGGCACTCACTGTGGGATTTGGACCTCGGAGCGCTGCATGTCCGCCTTCGCGAGCTAGGGAGCTGTGCTGGACTGGATATTCAAACGTATACAACGTAACTTCGGTATCGTTAGCGTAAATAGGCTACGGTAACCGTTTCCCATCAGGTGGGCCGTATACTTATATATTAGTCTTGTAGTATAAAAAAAAATAAAAACTGAAACTTTAACACAAAGTAATATAAGCTAATTTCCACCCTCATCACGTATCGCAACAATTGTTCTGCGCTTCCATTAACTGCTGTTTGGTACTTAAATGCTTAGCGTTGTTACCTTGCATACCTGAATAAAAGGTCGGCCAATAATACCCCTGGCATTACAAGTGCTTATAGGCTCTAGAAACATGAAGATCGAATGCTTGTGGCGCCATTGTGGTATAAAAATGAGCTTACAGTCGGTAATCTAGACACAGGTGTAATTAAAATGAAATAAAAGGTGTGTTACACATAACAAGGTGTGGTACAACCATGTACGTCCGAAATATGAGTAATACACCTTTTATTTTACGCACCAGCGTTAGAGATGGCGAGTCTAGTCTATCTATCGTCGTCTTTGAAATTGAATTTATTATGCTGTTGTAATGTAATATTAGAGGCCTGGTCTGGTGGCGTGGCCGAGAGGTTTTTTTATTTTGTATTGTCTCTCGTAGCGTGAGTTGCGGGAACTTTTACTAATTAACCGGGCAAATGCGAAACCAAGGCCCATCTCAGTCGTAGAAATGTTAGAAAACTTTTTATATACAGCAAAAGTATCACCATAATAGCCTGTTTTAAAATTGCGTCAGCGACATCTAGTGAGTGACATTAACAACCATTATTATACGAATTAACCCTAAGATGGTTACACCAAAATTATATTGTGTTTTCCATAGGCGGTAACCGCTTACCTTCAGGCAGGTGTATGAGGTGAAAAGAAAAATTCTTATGCAAATGCCTTTTATATTATCTGAGGTACTGAGCGTAATAATTAGTTCTCATAATACTTTCATAACTAATTAAGTAGTTTAGTTCAGTAGAGACTGAGAATTTCAGTATTTAGTTACGTGCGCTTCGACATCTCGGTTGCCCGGAACTTTCACAATTTTCATTGCAAGTCGTTCGCTTCTTCAGTTTTAAAACTTTCTATTGAGAAACGGACAATGTCCGGAGTCCTTACTTTAACTATTCATAATTTAAAAGGAAATATTTATCGACGCCATTTTTTTATATACATACATAATTAATTTATTTTTTATAATTTATTTTTATTTTATTCAGTAATTAACTGGCTGAGGAAAACCAAGTTCCAACTAACTAGACCAAATGGATCGAATTTTGGGATTTGTATGAAAGGACACACACTTCAGGAGTAATCAAAACTTGCGAGCATGACTGATGGACGTGGATGAATAGAAAGAGGTCAGTAAGAGAAGGTCATATAATAATCATATTTATTGGGCAAAAACATACAACAGGAACAAAGTGGCAAAAGAACGATGATACACCTGCAGAAGTATAAACTGTGTCGCAGGGCATCAACGCCCACCCCCCGAGACAGATCCATCCATATGTTACGGCGTTAGTGTACGATCGAGTTGATATAGAAAATTGGAAAATTGTACTTTACTTCTTCTCTTTCACATATAAATATTCATATATTCATACAGTATGTAGATAAAGTATGCAAATACAGGGGTCTAGGCACCGAATATGATTTTGTCCCATTCGGTGTCGAGACCCTTGGTCCGTGGGGTCCTAGTGCCACAAAGCTATTTAAAGAAATAGCAAAAAGGTTGGTCGACATCACAGGAGACCGAAGAGCTGGCAGCTACCTCGGACAAAGAATTAGCCTAGCTATTCAAAGGGGGAACGCTGCCAGTATCTTCGGAACCCTGCCTAAAAGGACTCCTTTTAAGAATATTTTTTAGTTATTATATTATTATTATTCTTATTAAGTATTATTATTATTATTATATTGAATTATCACACCACATATAACATGTATTCATATATTCTAGCTCCAGATCTGAATTATTTATAATATAAACATATCCTCATGCCTTCCCTCAAGAGTCCTCGAAGGGTTGGGCAGAGGTGTATAGGTAGTACCCACACACCCACTTTCCGCCAGAGGTATATTTTAGGTGCCAACGTGGCAGATGGCGAGTCCATCGCCGTTACTCGCCTTATAATAACACATATATTATATGTTGATCTAGCTAATATTATCTCTGTGCCGCATTTCATCTTCAAAGAAGAACAAACAACCAACAAAAAATCTGTTAAAATGTATAGATCAAGTTAGTTCAATGTTTGTGGTTACTTTGTTTGCAACAAGCAGTTCTATATTCTATATATTGTATTTTGGAGTCTATGAAACTCTTTGAAATAAATGTCAGTCGATGACGAATAGCTCAAAGACTACTATTTAATACTTGGAAAAGCTAACGTGTTTTAATAGGTGGGCAAATATTTATCCGTTCCCTTTAAACGAACCCTTCCCGTTGGCGTCCTGTACGAACAGACCTTAAATTCGTAGAATGGTTGCGTGTCATTGATAACCTCAACACGATCTCTACCTTATCACCCTCTACCTTATCTCTACCTTCATAAATATCGAGGCTTGTGGTAGACATGTGGGAAAATACCGCAATTCCGGGCACATTTATTGTATACATAATTATTCTTGATGTTAATATAGTGATTAGTCACACCACGAGCTTTACATACATACATATCATCACGCCGAGTCCCTAACGGGCTTTACGAGGAAGGTAAACGTCGAGAGGAAACCTACAAAGGTTTAAGAAGAAATTCAAAGGTGTATTATATGTATGTACGAAGACGCGCTTGAGTAACGGCGTTGGACTCGCCATCTATCACGTTGGCACCTACCTGCCTACCCCTTCGGGGACCCTTGTGTGAGGATGTTATTATGTAAGAAACCGTGTTCTGGCGATAAATTATTTTATATTATGTCATTTGATAATAAAAAAAAACAAATCACAAAGGTGATGTTTATAAATGTATGAGATATTAGGGTTGTCGCTTCTTCCCTTTTAAGACATACATTATAGATATAGAGCTAGCAGGAGGGTGAGTTTGGTTTATTTAAGGCGAACTCTTACGATTTGCCGAGATGGCCAAAGATTACAAGTTTGAATTCCGAATGTACCAATAAGTTGTTTTTAATTAATTGCAGTGATAAATTACATCACGCGTTTCACCGGAAAGGGAAACATCGAGAAGAAACCTGCAAAAGTAAAAAAAAACTGCTAATGTTTAAAAATGTATCACGTATGTAAAGGCGTTTTTGTGAAAAGGCGATGGATTCGCAATCTGGGCAATATGTGGATGATGTATATGTATTTTCAACACTCGCATAAGCGGTATTTTCAATGCTATCCTCTAATAAATAGGATCAGAGTCGTAAGTAAAGAAAAATCCTGAAATGAAATGAAATAATTTATTATATAAAGTGATGTTTAAGTGGTATATATTGATTGAATCGCGCATTCGGCCGCATAATATTGGCATGCGAATTTTTCCGTAGGTATGTATTGGAGTTTTTATGAAGTAATTCGTCTTCCCTTAACTCCGTAACACTCTCTATGATGCAACGATAGATGGCGCTAGGTGTTCTCACCAAAGTATGTGGTCTGTGGCATTTACTTTACCTTCGGCATTAATGGCGATCGACTCAAGTAAATTTTTAATTAACTCTAATGACTGGAACTGAAGCCATGCTATGTATAGGACATAGGATATGGTCATATTTTGTCTACAATTCGTTGAGGATAAAAAAACTCATTGGTACAGTCGGGATTCGAACTAGCAATATTTGTGTTGCAACTAATTATAATTATCTAAAATAATAATAAATAATGATATAATTTCACGCCATCCCACAAGGGTCCCCGAAGGGGTAGGCAGAGGTGTGTAGATAATTTCCACACATGCTTTCCGCCAGAGATATATTATAAGTGCGAACGACTATACATACGCCTATGAATTTCTTTTCAAACGTATCTATGCAGGATTCCTTTCGATGTTTTCCTTTACCGTAAAGCTCGTGGTGTGTGTAATCGCTGTACTTAAGTTCAGAAAAACTGATTAGGTACTACAGTCGGGATTGGAACTTGCAACCTTTGTGTTGCCGGCAACACAAAGGTTGTCCACCACGGTTAATATATATAGGTATTAATATAGGAGTCTACCGGTATCGGAATTAGGTGAGGATACCTCCTCCACTAAAGAAAGATAATAAATATACATACATACATACATATCATCACGCCGAGTCCCTAACGGGGTAGGCAGAGAGTATAGAGCGCCAGTTCTCTCTAGACTTACATACCTATTTCGCTTCGTCCACATTCATCAGTCTCTTCATACATGCTCGCTTCATACAATAATAAATATTATCTTTCTTTATAAATCTCAGACGCAAAGAAAGCCCATTAATGGCGCTAGAGCAACTCTAGACAGGAAGTCTCCGGGCGTTCATTTCCGGAGCTGAGAGTTTCCGCCGTGACGCGATTTCAACGGATGTCGGGAATATGGATCGCGATCGCGCCTGACTGATTTTTAATGCTTGATATATAGACTGTGATATCTAAGAGACAGATGCATAATTCCTTACTACGGATTTGTTACGAGCCTACAGTAAAGGTATTGGTTTATAGAATATATCCTCACGCCTTCCCACAAGGGTCCCCGAATAACACAAGAACCACAAGGCGGAAAGTGGGTGGTAGGCACCCACTTTCCGCCAGAGATATATTTCAGGTGTCAACGTGCGAGAAGGCGAGTCCATCGGCGTTACTCAATCACGGCGTAAAGTATATATATAGTTACTTTACGCCTTTGAATTGCTTCTCAGACCTCTGCAGGTTTCCTGTCGATGTTTTCCTTCGCCGTAAAGCTTGTGGTGTGACTAATCACTCTGCAGTTCAGAAAAACTTATTGGTGCAGTCGGGATTCGAACTTGCGATCTTTGGGTCGCAGGCACTACTTTAACCACTCGGTAACCACGGCTTTTTTAGGTTTATTTTACATAAACCACTATAAAACATCTATGTTTAACGGTATTCGTGCTAATAACACATCTCTGTAGCAAATTTTATCCAAAACCGCTTATACATACATACATACATATGTACATATAATCACGCCTCTTTCCCGTAGGGGTAGGCAGACACCAGTTCTTTCCACTTGCTACGATCCTTACATTCTTATTTCGCTTCGTCCACTTTCACCGTTTATAAGCGTTAAATTAAACAGCAGAAATCCTCGCAAACTTTAATTGATAGTTATTCTATACACAGTACATATCTTTTGAACTAAAACGATAGAAGTTTAAGGCATAAGTCCCTTGAGATATCAAGTTTAACATTTAAAATCATCAGCCGCCCGATATTGTCCCAAGTTTCATGGGCACCCGTGTTTATAGCTGGTGCTTTTAGAGAACCCACACAGTATCGTCCCTTAGAGGATAAGATGAGTGCCTCGGATATAGTAACCCGACGTCACAGGTGTCTGCAGTGTGTTACTTAGAACAGTAATGAGACGTTGTCAAATAGCTTAAGTACTGACTTGTTTATTTAAGTATTCAAGTTCAAAACCCTGTACAGTTTTTATTTATGACAAAACCTCTCAAGGAAGTCTACATACCCATAAGATGTAAGATATGTGCAGTCGTGCTTGAGTAGAAATGATGGTCTCGCCATCTGCCACATTAGCACCTACCTACCGCTTACCATCAGGCGGAACGCATGCTTGTTTGCCACCCAAGTGGTATAAAAAAAAACCCTACATATACAGACTGTATATATAATTCTACGTATATATTGTGTACTGTATAATATAGTTTCATAACATATTATATTCCCATGAATGCTATATGTATTCCCACTTGTTTTTATTAGAGTAAGATATTTGTCAACCAACTTTTATAAATATTTTTTTTATTAAGTCTAGTAATCAGTGTTAAGTGATTACTCTGTGTAAGCTGTCTCACACCTGTTATTAATGAGTAGGCTAGTCTGTATTATAGTTATACTATTTTTTCATGTAACATTTGCCTATGTGTTGGTGTGTCATTAAAGTAATAAAAATAAAGAAATAAATATATATAATATCCTCACGCCTTCCCACAAGGGTCCCCGAAGGGGTAGGCAGAGGTGTGTAGGTAATACCCACACACCCACTTTCCGCCAGAGGTATATCAGGTGCCAACGTGACAGATGGCGAGTCCATCGCCGTTACTCAAGCACGACTATACATACGCCTTTGAATTTCTTCTCAGACGTATGCAGGTTTCCTCTCGATGTTTTCCTTCACCGTAAAGCTCGTGGTGTGACTAATCACTGTACTTAAGTTCAGAAAAAACTCATTGGTACAGTCGGGATTCGAACTTGCGACCTTTGCGTCGCAGGCAACTCGACCACTCGGCCACCACGGCTTACTTACGATTTTATTTGTGTTTCAAAGATATCCTTGGAGCAACGATTTAATGGACCCCCAGTGAATAAAGCTTCGCTGAACAAACGCCGACAGGTCTCTTCTCAATGTTAACATTGAATAAGTAGATCACGTCGTCCGTAGCATTTAAATCTATTGTATACTCGCTGTGGAATACGTGCGGTTTCACTTGTGTAAAATGATAAATTAATAATAATACCTACATATCAATAAAGATAAAAGTTTTGGAAACTCCTTATAGCATTAGCTTTCAGCCAGTGAAAACTCAGTCAAAATCGGTTTTGCCGTTTCGAAAATTGGCCGGAACAAAGTAACATGACATACCGGCAGACTAAAATGTTTTTATCTGTACCGTACAAACTGTCATGTATTCAAAAAAACTTTATTTTGATGTTACAAACAGATACATCTACTGTATTTATGCATATAAATTACAACACTATTAACTCTTTGCTATACTTCATAACTCGCAAACCTAGACAAACCCATCGAAGTTAAAATTGGATTTTCTTCGTCTGAGTGGTGCTTGTATAGGAAATGTATAACAATGAACACCTATCATGGCTTTAACCTTCCATTACATACGTCGGTTCTAATAATAACTAGGATTCATACAGGATGTCTCGGTAAATAGGACAGTTGCTCAAAAATCTAATTGGCCCGGTCGAATTAGCCCAAAAAATTATAAATAAATAAAATAAATACCTGGGACAATTCCACACAAATTGACCTAGTCCCAAATTAAGCAAAGCTTGTGTTATGGTAACTAGACAACGATATATTTACTTATATAGATAGATATATACATAAACACATAGGACTAAGGTACAAATACTCTTGTTCAACACACAAATATCTGCCCTCAGCGGGATTCGAATCCGCGATCTCAAGTTTCGCAGTCAGGAGCTCTAACCACTAGACCTAGACCTGGTCTAGTGGTTAGAGCTCCTGAAAAATAAGGGTAACCTTGCATTAATTCACAAGCTGAAAAGTATGAATACAGCTCTAGCTAACTTTCGAATGGCTTTTTCAGTCCATCGCTATTCAAGCACGACTATATACGTCTTTGAATTTCTACTCAAACGTATGCAGGTTTCCTCTCAATATTTTCCTTCACCGTAAAGCTCGTGGTGTGACTAATCTACTTAGTACAAAAAAACTCATTGGTACAGTCGAGATTAGTGTTGCAGGCAATTTAAAAACTCATTGGTACAGTCGAGATTAGTGTTGCAGGCAATTTAAAAACTCATTGGTACAGTCGAGATTAGTGTTGCAGGCAATTTAAAAACTCATTGGTACAGTCGAGATTAGTGTTGCAGGCAATTTAAAAACTCATTGGTACAGTCGAGATTAGTGTTGCAGGCAATTTAAAAACTCATTGGTACAGTCGAGATTAGTGTTGCAGGCAATTTAAAAACTCATTGGTACAGTCGAGATTAGTGTTGCAGGCAATTTAAAAACTCATTGGTACAGTCGAGATTAGTGTTGCAGGCAATTTAAAAACTCATTGGTACAGTCGAGATTAGTGTTGCAGGCAATTTAAAAACTCATTGGTACAGTCGAGATTAGTGTTGCAGGCAATTTAAAAACTCATTGGTACAGTCGAGATTAGTGTTGCAGGCAATTTAAAAACTCATTGGTACAGTCGAGATTAGTGTTGCAGGCAATTTAAAAACTCATTGGTACAGTCGAGATTAGTGTTGCAGGCAATTTAAAAACTCATTGGTACAGTCGAGATTAGTGTTGCAGGCAATTTAAAAACTCATTGGTACAGTCGAGATTAGTGTTGCAGGCAATTTAAAAACTCATTGGTACAGTCGAGATTAGTGTTGCAGGCAATTTAAAAACTCGGTCACCACGGCTCTTTATACATCTATATCTTCTCAATATATATAAATTACTTGTCACGTTGTTTGTCCGGACTTATAAACTACTTAACCGATTTCAATCAAATTTGCACACCGTGTTTGATCCAACATAAAATATAGGATCTTACATAGGATAGGACCTTACATCACAATTGGATCCGATAGGTGGCGCTGCGATCGTGTTTCAGGAAGTTTAAGCTTTTCACCCGGGCGAAGCTGGGAGGGACAGCTAGTATAATGTATAAGTATTCGTCTGTATATGTCACTGAACTGACGGGCAAGGGCAACATACGGGCAAGGTATACGCTTTTTTAATAAGCTACCTAGGAAAATAATTGAATTACCTTTTGTAGAATTTAAAGCTGTAATTAAAAGTAAATTAATTCAAAAGGCTTATTATAAAACATCAGATTATTTGAATGATGGCCATGCATGGCAATGAATTGCTCCTCTGGTACAGATTTTATATATGTAATCTTTTCTCCCCCCACGTAAAAGGGAACAAATGTTAAAAAAAAAAACCGGGGAGTTTGTTTCGCCGTTTCTTCTCCTGGCAGGTACTTTTTTTTCTTGGAAACGGTGGTAACTTTAGTTTATATTAAATATGTGACGTTCAATAAGTGTTCCCTGTGTCCCTTACATTGAATAAAATATTTTGATTTTGATTTTGATTTTGATTTTGAACTCCTTCTAAATGGCTGGACCGATTTGAATGAAATTTTCTGTGTGTTTCAGGTGGATATGGCTCACAATTGGACCTGATGACGACCGTCTGGTCTAGTGGTTAGAGCTCCTGACTGCGAAACTTGAGGTCGCGGGTTCGAATCCCGCTGAGGGCAGATATTTGTGTGATGAACACGAATATTTGTACCTTAGTCTTGGCTGTCCTATGCATTTAAGTATATATCTATCTATATAAGTAAATATATCGTTGTCTAGTTACCATAACACAAGCTTTGCTTACTTTGGGACTAGGTCAATTTGTGTGGAATTGTCCCAGGTATTTATTTATAGGTATTTATTTGATAGGTGGCGCCACCATCGTATTTTTTTACGCGAGCGATGCTGGGCGGGACAACTAGTATATATATAAATGTATAATGTTAAGTGTAAATGTAGTATAATATATGTGTATATGTATCTTACCAAACTGCTTTATTACTTCAGCGCATGTTAGAGACGAAACAAACATATTTATGCAACGCCGCGACTGTGCAAACATTTCCCCTGCAACTGAAGTTATATTTGAATCGTAAATTACCGCTAAAACATTCCGGTTTTGATACGAAACCAGCAGAGAAAACCTTTCGGAGGAATACATATTTATGACTTTTAGGCGTGTAAATTTGGATTTAATAAAACAACTGTCGGGGTACGTTTATTTGGATTAAAATAAGGGAATATTTTTTCTAGATATTACGTGTTTTCTCGCCATCTATCGTATTTTAGTTACGTCAGTTTGTACGTATTATGAAGGCGTTGCTCAAGAATGGGACGACACAGACAGGTATGATATTCTTCATATTATCGAGGTAGATATTTTTTAGTAATCCTTTTTTTTGTAGTTAATAATGCGCGGATCCAAGGGAGTCTTCTTCCGCGAACACTCTCGACTGCGTAATGACCTCTGGCTCTCTAATGGTTTTCCCTGGAGAGTACAGCTTGGAGTTCTTCAAGAAGGGTGTAAAAAGATTCCTGCAGGGTCGACAACGTGCGAGTGATACCCCTGGAGTGTGCAAGCGTCCATAGGCGGCGGTTGCCGCATACGACCAGGTGGCCGCATGCTTGTTTGCCACCAATATGGTATAAAAATATCCTCACGCTTCCCACAAGGGTCCCCGAAGGGGTAGGCAGAGATGTATAGGTAGTACCCGCACACCTACTTTCCGCCAGAGATATATTTTAGGTGCCAACGTGGCAGATGGTGAGTCCATCGCCGTTACTCAAGCACGACTATACATGCCTTTGCCCTTTGCAATTGCTTCATAGACGTATGCAGGTGTCCTCTCGATGTTTTCCTTCACCGTAAAGGTCGTGGTGTGAATAGCCTATTCCACTATCCATACAAACCAAGTCGTTGTTAGTATCTAATGTTATAATAAATAATATATATATATATATATATATATGTACATACATAGATGTTGTACCGATGAAATTCGTTCTGACAACCTTTGGTATTCGTATGGTAATTTGTCAAGGAGAAATAAAAGTTGTTTGAAATGTTTTCTGGAGAGAAGTTTGCGTCATGCTACAATTCAATATACAGAGCAACTCGAAAAAACATTTCAGGCCGTGAGCTTACCCCGCATTTTGGAGCTTAAAAGCTTACAGAAGTATTAAGTTTCACATTATGAGCTTTTGCGTCGTTTGTAATTTATTATAAGGGAGAAAAGTACATTACGGCAGTACACAAATCGGATCAAAATATAATATTACAAATATACGATGTATTCTGTATTAAATTACACAAACACTTAAATATATCTCACGCAAAGAAAATGTTCTAGCTACACCCCTACTTAACCCTAATAAAATCTGAATGAGCTCCCCGTTGAGGTGTTCCCTGAAGAGTACAGCATGGAGTTCTTCAAGAAGGGTGTGATAAGATTCCTGCAGGGTCGGCAACGCGCAATACCCCTGGTGTTGCAAGCGTCCAGAGGCGGCGGTAACCGCTTGTCATCAGGCGGACCGCTTGCTTGTTTGCCACCCATGCGGTATATATATAAAAAAACTGCCTATAAGAATTTATTATATGTTATTATATCCTCACGCCTTCCCACAAGGGTCCCCGAAGGGGTAGGCAGAGGTGTATAGGAAATCCCCACACACCCACTTTCCGCCAGAGGTATATTAGGTGCCAACGTGACAGATGGCGAGTCCATCGCCGTTACTCCAGCACGACTTACATACGCCTTTAAATTTCTTCTCAGACGTATGCAGGTTTCCTCTCGATGTTTTCCTTCACCGTAAAGCTCGTGGTGTGACTAATGACTGTACTTAAGTTCAGAAAAACTCATTGGTACAGTCGGGATTCGAACTTGCGACCCCTATTAGAAACGAAGGAGAAGAGGAGTGTCAAAATATAAATTTTAAGTAAAAAAATTAGTGTAGGTCTTTTTTTGATTGAAATTTTCTATAGAGCACTCCTTTTCATTTGAATAACTCAAGAGAATGAAAAGATTGGGCAGATAAGGGCGTTATCCTTGGGAGGGTCGAACAACTTATCTCGGGGCAGCCTATGTTAAGTTTCGTTCAAAACTTTCGGGATATATCTGGGCAGATAAAGATGAATGTATTTTTCGTTCGGAACCACGCAAGTTGGACAGATGTTTACCCGACTTACGGAAGTATCGAGAGGACGTGCTAACAATTGATGAGATACTTGTACAACGCCCGATGTCCGTATATCCCTTTTTTAATTTTCTCTTTTAGGGCGAGATCTGGGATCTGGGATTTGGGAAATTAGATCGTCACAAGAGCGAACAGTACTATTAAAATGTGAGGATAAAAGTGATAGAGAGCCGTGGTGGCCGAGTGGTTCGAGCAGTTGCCTGCGACACAAAGATCGCAAGTTCGAATCCCGACTGTACTAATGAGTCTTTCTGAACTTAAGTACAGTCATTAGTCACACCACGAGCTTTACGGTGAAGGAAAACATTGTGTCGTCTGAGTCACATGTCGTCATACGTCTGAGAAGAAATTCAAAGGCGTATGTTTAGTCGTGCATGAGTAACGGCGATGGACTCGCCATGTGTCACGTTAGCACTTAGGTGCTATACCTCTGGCGGAAAGTGGGTGTGTGGGTATTACCTATACACCTCTGCCTACCCCTTCGGGGACCCTTGTGGAATGCGTGAGGATATTAGATAAAAGTGATCGCAAAAATGCATCGTTAGGGTGCTGTCAAAAACGAGTGAGTACGCGAGTAGTAAGAGAGTGAGTGAGAACATTGTTCCACCTGACCTGTCGCAGGCTGCAAGGTCGTTTTATTTCCTATAAGGTTTTAAAAAGGTGTTCATATAAATTGTGTTTTTAAGGTTATTAAATAAAAGCACTGTTATTTACATATTTTTGGGTCTATATCAGTTTGTGTAGAATTGTCCGAAGGTATTTATTTATTTATCAATCTCTGTAATGAAGTTCAAGAAAAGTCAATCATACACTAAGGCTAATCCCTACTAAGATTTGTGTGTTAAAATTTAAAATTCACAATTCGTTAGCTGTTACGAACTAACCATTTTTTTTTTTTTTTTTTATTTATGTGTTAGCTCTAAGGTTTTCATGCATGCTGTGGTTTCCTATAATTGAGGAATCACAAAAAAAATGTTTTATATCATAGCTGTTAAGAAAGTTTTGTGTATTTCTTGTTGGAAACTCTAATAAAATAAAATAAAAAATAAAAATAAAATATTATAAATGCGAAAGTAACTCTGTCTGTCTGTCTGTTACCTTTTCACGCCTAAACTACTGAACCGATTTAAATGAAATTTGGTACTGATATAGCCTAGAGCTTGAGGAAGGACATAGGCTACTTTGCTTTTAATGCGAAAAAGGGTTGTAAGGGGTTGAAATAGGGGATTAAAGTTTGTATGAAAGTTTCGTCATTTTTGAAGCTAGAAGCTTGAAACATATTTTTTAAGCTCTTAATTACATATAAATTAATATGTCATTCAAAGTTTGTAAAAATGTTACCCTTCAGGGGGTAAAAAAAATGCTGCTTAATATCACTTTTCCGCGCGGCCGAAGTCGCGGGCACAGCTAGTGAATTATATGACTGGCTTAAGTAGCCCTGTATTTAAACTGAATAAATTACTAGTTAAAATTTTCAGTAAAAAGACTCTCACGGTATGGACGGTTTATTGCAGCTATCCATTCAAAACATAACTATTGCAAACACTTATGAAATAAATCCATGCTGAAACAAAAACAAAACGTAAAAACAACAATAGATTATCACAGATAGTGCCATCCACCTAGACGCGCCCCACCAATTTCTAGTCGAGAGGGATGCGGGAGTATGACCCGAGTCTATTAATTGTAGTGTGCGTGTGCACTCATAGGTAATCAGTGTGTACCGATAATACTCCAACATTAGTGGAAAGTTGCAAACTTACACTATAAACTTGGGGAAGAATAGTGGGGCGCGTCTACGTGGACGGCACTATCTATACACGCGACATCGTTTGGCTAATGAAGTTTAGGTATGAGGTTTTCTTTCGATATACAACAAGCCCTTTCTCCTTTCTCTGAACCTTTGAAAACGTGCATGTAACAACTTCATGACGATAAGTTAAATAATTTCGTGCCTTTTCCAACTTATATCACTTATAATACAAAAAGCTTAAGCTGGTTCGATTAAACTAGCTAAGCTTACCGACGTATATTTTTTTTGATTCTCTTTTCATATTGTAGTGTTGCAAGACCAGAAAACTTTTGGATAATTAAAAACAAAAATGTTCGATCGTGGAGTGCTTGAAGTCACCAGTAATGAAAATATATCTTATCTTTAGAACGATTTATCGATATACGATTAGCTTAATAATGTAGCAGAAAACAAAAACTTGACCACTTACAAATAAGGTAGAAAATTATAGCAACGATTGTCGTGGCGCTAGAAAGCCAATCCATCCCTCCAAATATACACGTGGTCTTCAAAATGCATTCCAATCCGCACGCAATTAATAGGAAGAAACCAATTATTATGTTCAGAAATGTCATCCACACGAACACTTGGACTAGCCCTTCTTGATCCTGGAATTAGTATTATACATATATTATTATTATTATTATTATTAATCCATTTATTTCAGGCAACACAATAAAAGTGCACGCACAAATATAGGGCCCATAAATATATACCTTGACCTAACATACATACAAACTTTATTACAATACGAGTATATACCTTAAAGACTAACATACATAATTAATAAATATCCTTAGGGTTTTCCGCTCTTGCGCGCATCCCTATAACGCCGGTACACGATTCCTGCAGGCCAGAAATCGGATTGGAAGAACATGTCACGATGCAGGCACCTTGAGGACGTACGATTTGAAATTCGTTTCTCTCGCAGACTCAAGTCGCTGCAAGTGTAACTGCATCGGTGATTATCGGCATATTGCATTAAATGTTATTAGGACATAAAATCCATAAAAAAAAAACCGACCTGGCCTAGAGTTTCGAATTGTTGCCTGACACACAAAGATCGCAAGCTCGAATCCCGACTGCACCAATGAGTTTTTTAAGCTTAAATACAGTGATTAGTCACACCACGAACTTTACGGTGAAGGAAAACATCGAGAGGAAGCCTGCTATTCGTCTGCGTAACGGCGATGGACTCGCCATCTGTCACGTCGGCACCTAAAATATTTCTATAGCGGAAAGTGGGTGTGTGGGTACTACCTATACACCTCTGCCTCTGCCTGCCTGCATTGACTAATCACTGTACTTAAGTTCAGAAAAACTTATTGGTACAGTCGGGATTCGAACTTGCGGTCTTTTATGTCACAGACCACGGCTGATGTTCGCACCAAATTTTCGCAACAAAATATTTCTCTATCAGTAGAAACTTACAAAAAAATTCGCAATCAGCAACAGGACTCCCATGAGCATAAACAAGGTAAACATGAGCGTTATACCGCTTTGCACCAAGTTGGTTAAGTTTGATAAAGCTTGTTTTGAATCTGTAAACAAAAAATGCCCGTTAACCTAATTTCACGTGTTAAAACTTTGATATCGATTATATAGACATCTCATTCCTTTAAACTACTTGTGAAGGAACATTACCTAAATTCTCTGCAATAATTATGAACAAATATATTTGTATCGACATGTATAAATTTTATGTATTTAATTTCTTTTAATAAGATGCCGTACACCTCCAACTACCAAATTAATGATCTAGATATTAATGTATTCCATCCAATGGTTGTCTGGAAGAGATCGCCGAGTGCGATAACACCGCCAATTGTACTTTTTGCCTATGATGTACTATCTAAATTAAATATGGTGTACAATAAAGCATATATAGAAAAATAAATAAAAATAAATAAATATAATGTTACCTACATTGTATATTGTTTACCTACTGTTCGAGAAACGGTTTGAGTAAAACACCGATAATACATATTGTACAATCCGTTTATGTCATATTCATGTAATGGCTGTACTATGGCAGGTTTATTTGTATTGTGGCCGGTAGATGGCACTGTACCATTAGTAATACTTTGTGAATCGCGCTACCATGGCGTTCTACGTGTATGGTATATACTCGAGTTGAACACACATTAAACATTCGACACTTTTGGGGAATTTTATGTCGTTTCATTACTAACCCGATCCCAGTACCTACTTACTCGAGGAACAGAGCATCAGTTTGTTCACATATAGAGAAAAAAGGTCCCGTAACATCTTTGCTTAACATTTGAACATTATTTCTTGCAAGTTAATATGAGTGATGAAAGATTGACGAAACAGATATACAAAGCAAAAGTGTGTGCAAGAAGAGGCAGATGAAGGCCACGTTCCAACTACCTGGATCAAATAGATCGGACTCTCAAGGTAAAGAGTAACTCGAACGTAACGGTAAGAGTACTCGAAACCGACGAGCATGTATGAAGAGACTGATGAATGTGGACGAAGCGAAAGAGGTATGTAAGTCTAGAGAGAACTGGCGCTAGGGACTTGGCGTGATGATGTATGTATGTATGTAATATAAGGAAATCTAAGCATTACAACCCGTTCGGTTAGTAGATAATTTTAAGTTGCAACGACAAGTGCGGGCCGGTTTGGAGTACTTTTAAGTCTGGAACGAACTGGCGCTCTACCCTCTCTGCCTACCTGCCTGAGGGACGGCGTGATAAATATGAATTTGACGTACTAATGTGCAGAAAATCACATTGACGATAACTGCATACATACTGCATAGTCTTAGAAATATTTTTTTTGTTTGTATATCGTTGCCCAGTTGTGCAAGCTGTGCACTGTGCAAGCTTTGCTCTGTTTTAACTTATGTACACAATGTGTGTGAAATTGTAATGAAAACGAGTGTTTTCATTACAATTTCATCGTAATGTATAATATAATAATATATCCTCACGCCTTCCCACAAGGGTCCCCGAAGGGGTAGGCAGAGGTGTATAGGTAATACCCACACACCCACTTTCCGCCAGAGGTATATTAGGTGCCAACGTGACAGATGGCGAGTCCATCGCCGTTACTCAAGCACGACTATACATACGCCTTTGAATTTATTCTCAGACGTATGCAGGTTTCCTCTCGATGTTTTCCTTCACCGTAAAGCTCGTGGTGTGACTAATCACTGTACTTAAGTTCAGAAAAACTCATTGGTACAGTCGGGATTCGAACTTGCGACCTTTGCGTCGCAAGCAACTGCTCGAACCACTCGGCCACCACAGCTTCTCGTATCATCGTAATGTAATGGGATCGTAAGTAGAGTTACTTACCCCTTATATCTGCAACACCTTTAAGGCTACTAAAGCTGGCTTTTGTGTTCTGCTCGAGTGCGCTCAACCCTATGCCACCTGTCACCTGTCAAATTAGTACAGATAATACATTTATTTTAAAAGATTTTCAACTCTTCTCCCAAGGGTCTAAAGTTGATATTTGAAAAAACAGCATAGCCAAGGTTGAAATGAAGTTTAGTACTCACAGTGATTGAGCACACCACGAGCTCATAGTAACGATAAAAGAAATCATCGCAAGCAACAATTTACGAAGATATTTTAAGACATACAGTTCTAAGAGAAGGTGACGAAAATGTTCAGTTTCCACATAACATATACAGATGGTAAGCGGTTACCGCAGCCTATGTGACGCTAGCAACACTAGAGATATCACAGCCTTGCTGATCTTATAACGGGCGGAGTGGCTCCACAGGCAGTATAAGAAAAGAACTTAACCCACTTGTAATAACACAGCCATTTTCTATGTATTTCAAACAATTATATTTCTCTATATCTTTACGCCTTCCCACAAGGGCCTCCACAGGGGTAGGCAGGGGTGTAGGAACACATTCAACTGAGATCTATTGAGTTGCCAACGTGACAGGTGAGTCCATTGGTATCGTCGTTTCTCAAGCACGACTATACGTCTTTGATTTTTTTTCACAAACGTATGAAGGTTCTCATTGTGTACTTAATCACTGGACATAGGTTCAGACGACCCTAGTGATCTGAACTAGATATAAAAATAATTAAATTAAGTCATTGGTACAGTCAGGATTCAAAATTGCTATATTTGCGTTTCTGGCGACTACCCGATCCACGCTGCTACCACGGCTATCATATGACATTTATCATCAAATAATTTCTAAATTCCTTCTTGTTTATATTAGTTTTTTTATATTATCTAGTTCATACATACATATCATCACGCTGTCCCTAACGGGAAAGGGAGAATAGAGCGTCTGCTCTCTCAAGACTTGCATGTCTCTTTCGCTTCGTCCACATTCATCACTATTTATATTATAGTATTTTCAATACTCTAATATACCTCTGGCGGAAAGTGGGTGTGTGGGTATTACCCATACACCTCTCTACCCCTTCGGGGACCCTTGTGGGAAGGCGTGAGGATATATATATATATATACAATACTCTACTTACCCTATAATTTGTTATATGTTATCTTCATGTATCTAACGTGATATTCGTTGTGCAGTCCGTGCTATACCTAACACCATATTATATATTACTCGAAACACGAGTATAAGCAATAGTAAGATCATGTCTGTTACGATTATTGATTATTATTATTATTGTTTATTATTGTTTATGTTATTGATTATGTATCCATGCTTAAAGATAATTTTATTAGGGAAACTACATGATATCGTAGGAAGGATTAGGAGTATTAATTATGTAAAAGATATTTAGTATATTCCCGATTGTGGCACGCTCGGCGTCGACCCGAGTTCGGCTCAAATTAAAGGTTTTACAAATATCGCCGTAGACCTGTCTACAGAAGCTAATTAGAGTGAACTGAAGTGAAGTGAACATAGAAATTATTCTTTATCTTTATATATATATATATATATACGATATATATATATATATATATATATATATTTCTTCGGTACGTGTGTATGTCACTGAATTCCTCCTAAACGGCTTGACCGATTTTAACGAAAATTTTCTGAGTGTCACACTTTGGACGCGATAGGTGGCTCTGCGATCGTGTTTTAGAAGCTTTTTTGTGTTATATTTAAAAGCAGGCCGGATAAGCTAGTTCCTATTATATTTAAAAACGAGTAGAACTACAATAACTGAAGCGCTTGGCACATATAGAGAATATGTTTTTTTTTATATACCTACTTCTTCTGCATCAAGACTATCGATTTATTTGCTTTTAAAATTGCGGACGTGATCTCCGAAGTATATATATTAATTATATAAGTAGGAAAAGATATTTTTTTATATTTCTTGAACAGTAGGTTAGGCTTTTCAATATTTTTTACCGGAACTAGAGCCGACCCGAGGATGTAGGTACCTAGAGCCAAAAAATACTGCTATTTATAATTAGATATTCTATTGTTTATAATCAGACAGGTAACTCTTATTTTATAAAGACTATATATTAATATGTTAAAAAGACATATGAATTATATTTTTTTCTAAATGAATGTCCTATATCTCTAGATATTTCCTTAAAATCTTGTGATCGTATGTATCTATGTAGTATTTGGAATGGTAGAGGGAGCATAGCGTCAGTTCTCCCCAGACTTACAGTACTTTTCCACTATCCACATTCATCAGTTTTTCATACATATATACATTTCGTTGTCGTTCTTGAAAAAACGCCAGGTCAAGAGTACACGAAACCGAAGAGCATGTATGAAGGGAATAATGAAAGTGGACGAAGCGAAACAAGTATGTAAGGATCGTAACAAGTGGAAAGAAGTGGTCTCTGCCTACCCCTACGGGAAAGAGGCGTGATTGTATGTATGTATGTATACATTGCGTGTCATCTTCAAGAATAAAACAGGCAATATACTCGCGCATATACTCACAATACTTAGGACAGCGATGAAGATCATCCCGATCCTAATAGAGAAGAAGTAGCAACAACTACTCACTTCGGGAAATATTTCACACATGATTGATTTTTATTTTATCTCGTCATGATGTAAATAAAAATAATAATAAATTAAACAATATTATGACCCTTCACAAGACATTTGACATGAGCAGGTCAGAACTACATGTCACTTGTTTTTCTTTTATTGGCCAAAGACTTCTAGAGAAAGATTGAAAACTACTTTTGACGGGTCCATTAACCACTATTTACTTTATTTCATTAGTGTGAAGTTATTGTCTTGGAACTACTAAGTCTGAGGAAAGACTACTTCCCTGACTGTTTCACCTCTAGTATAAAGAATGAAGAATTGTTCGACATATCGCCCAAGGCCACCTTCTCTAACCCCACCTGTCGCCATCGATGGTGAATTCAGCCCCATACCCTGGACTCCAACAGATAACGAACTGCGCGGTCCATGTCATCCCCGTTGAAGTAATTTCTAGAGAGTACAGTCTAGTCATTTGTTCTTCATATATATCAAAATCAATTGCCGTTCGTTAGTGTCTCATACAAACGGGAGATTGACAATAACTTTGGACCCGATAAGTGGCGCTGTGATCGTATTTTTATCGTTATCGTTGTCATCTCGTGTTATCGTTGATCGTGTTTATTTTTGACCCAAATACAGTTTAAATAAAACTACCAAATGTAAATATTACCCACAACTGTTTATGTCACACAAAACACAGTTCAAATTGAATACAATAATCACTTTAAATAATACTATCATCACTCGAAAGGAACTTCAGCGACATCCGGAGGCTATTCGTTACGATAATGAAGTACGCTGTTACTGAAAAACAAATTTATTCATAAATTAAATTACCTGCAAGCATCTGAAACAAAAGATCTGTAAGTCCTCTATAGGACTACGCAGAGATTATAGTAGACTAACAGAGAGCCGCGGCGCTTGTTAAAATTTGATTGCATAGGTAGTTTTTTCTGGAATAAATCATCTTATGTTTTCCAGCTTAGAATAAATCTTTGTGCCAAACTGCATCCAATTCGTCTCAACAGTCTTTTTGTGGATGTGTGAAATTGGGTGTGTGTGGGTACTACCTCTACACCTCTGCCTACCCCTTCGGAAACCCTTGTAGAGAGACGTAACGATATTATGTATTAATATTTTATTTATTTAACTTACACAAAGCTGCCAAAACGATAAGTCCCAGCAGCGCCCCTCCAGCCAAGTAGCAGTTAGTATGTACGATGAAACAACTGAACGCCAGAATCAGAAACAGGAGTGCTACGGAGCTGGTGTAGACTATCGCGCCCCACTGGTAGATCTCGATCAAGATAGGCATGTTCTGAGACAATTACATTATTTTTTAACCTCAAAGACACCACTAAGATCCATGGTCCCATGTTTTGAGCAACCTAATACAACGCGAAGATTAAAATATCGAATCCAACGATTGTACTAATGAGTTTTTATGAACTTTAGCACAGTGATTAATCCCACCACACGCTGCACGGTGAATGAAAACATCGATAGGAAAGCTTCATTAATCTGAGAAGTGATTCAGAGACGTATGTATAGTTGTGCTTGAGAAACGGCGATGGACTCGCCATATGTCACGTTGGCAACTCAAATATTAAGGTATATTTGAGTTGTTCGTCGTTCGGGGACCTTTGTGGGAAAGCGTAAAGATATTTATCATATTTTACTAACGTTGCAACATGATGGTAACCGGCAACCGCCGCTAACGAACGTTTCCCCTCACTAATGTCATAGCATATTGACTAGGAGGGTTGTTTTTTTTTTTATACAACAACAAGAGTGGCAAACAAGCATACGGCACACCTGATGGGAAACGGTTACCGTAGCCTATTTACGCTCACGATACCGAAGTATAACTTGCGTGTTGCCACTCTGTGTTCGGAGAGTTATAGTGTGTTGGCAGCATGAGGTTTAATCCCTCTGCTTCCAACACAATGTAACAATCCTCCCCCCCTCCCCAAGGAGCTCATTACTGGAAACCTTATTCACCGCGTAGGAACACAACACAATAAATTGTGTTATTTGGCTATGGACTTCTATAAGGTGGAGGTCCTGCCCCAGTCGGGCAGCTCCAAATTCGAACGGGAAACCCGTTATGCCCTACCTCTCTTAACTGTTATTCCAAGCATCGTTTATCAAAGCATAGTTTGCAGTAGCTTACCTAATTGCTATTAAAAAAAGGTTGAAATTACTAACGCAACAAGCGCCAACGAGTAGCATCATGCTGACGATGCATAGCATGATGGAAACCAGTCCCATGATGATCTGGATTACCATCTCGGTGACTCCACTGTAGTTGGAAAGTACAGACTCCATATCCCAGAAGCCCTTCGAGTGGCTCACGTTTGGGGCGAAGATGACTCCCACTATCTGTTGAAGAGACTTAATCGTCATCATATCATCACGCCGAGTTTGGATAGGCAGAGAGAGTAAATAAAGGATTTTCATCATCATCATCATCATCATGATATCATAACGCTGAGCCTAGGTAGGTAAGGCCCTGATATACATAAGTGAAGAAAGATTTACAAAACAAATATCAGTGAAAGTGTGCATGAAGAGGTAGAAGGAATACCAATCTAGATCAAATCGATCGGACGCTCAAGGACGGCAATGTCAAGAGTACCCGAAACCGGCGAGCATGTATGAAGTCTGATGAATGTAGACGAAGCATAAGAGGTATGTATGTAAGTCTAGAGAGAACTAGCACTCTACGGCGTGATGATACATATACATAGGTACATATCATCACACGGAGTCCCTAACGGGGTAGGGAGATAGAATAGAGCGCCACTTGTGATTATAGTACTTAATTATGTTTTTACTTACAAATGAGAACAGAGCTATGACAACAGTGCCGGCCCTCAGGAAGCAGCAGAAGCAACAGCTGATAACTGTCGGTAATTTGTCCATGAACTTCATCCTGCCTTTATTTATCTTCCTTTTTACTTTACTTTAATTATTCTATATTTTTATTCACACACCTCTTCAATTTACGCCAACATATTTTCAATACAATTTTGCGTTTGCGGTTACGTTTGACTTGTGTCTTTGAAGCGTTTTTGATATAAATCAAATTGTTTGATTAAAAGGAAAATAATTAAAATTATTCTATACGCCATAGAGTTTTTATTGATTGCCATAAATTATCTGTTATTATTTTTTTAATTACAAATCAAATCAAATATGTTTATTGATGTCTCATACCAAGTACATTATTTAAATATACAGGGAAATGTAAAACTAAATTTGTGTGAGGCTGGTGCCTAAGGTAGGTTATAAGTAACCTGTATTACAAGTCACTAGCTCTCCACTCCATACAAAATATTGTAAAGTAATAATATATATATCCTCACGCCTTCCCACAAGGGTCCCCGAAGGGGTAGGCAGAGGTGTATAGGTAATACCCACACACCCACTTTCCGCCAGAGGTATATTTGGTGCCAACGTGACAGATGGCGAGTCCATCGCCGTTACTCAAGCACGACTATACATACGCCTTTGAATTTCTTCTCAGACGTATGCAGGTTTCCTCTCGATGTTTTCCTTCACCGTAAAGCTCGTGGTGTGACTAATCACTGTACTTAAGTTCAGAAAAAACTCATTGGTACAGTCGGGATTCGAACTTGCGACCTTCGCGTCGCAGGCAACTGCTCGAACCACTCGGCCACCACGGCTATAAGTACATTACTTATAAAGTACATTACTACAATTAAGCACAGCTTTTCTGAAGTTAGGTAAAGCGATGTACTAATGGTCAAACCACGAGCTTTGTTGGTAACTAAAACGTTGGTATCTAAAAAATATCTCTGGCGGTAAGTGGCTGTGTGGTTACCTATACACCTCTGCCTACCCCTTCGGGGACTCTTGTGGGCAAGTGGGAGAATATATATATAATGTATGCTGTGGTGTACGAGTAGTTGTCTGCGACACAAGGTCGCAAGTTCGAATCCCGACTGTACCAATGAGTTTTTCTGAGCTTAAGTATCACTGTACTTAATTTCAGAAAAACGTGTTGTGACTAATCAGTATTAGTCACACCACGAGCTGAACGGTGAAGGAAAACATCGAGAGGAAACCTGAGATACGTCTGAGAAGAAATTCAAAGGCGTATGTATAGTCGTGCTTGAGTAACGGCGATGGACTCGCCATCTGTCACGTTGGCACCTAATATACCTCTGGCGGAAAGTGGGTGTGTGGGTATTACCTATACACCTCTGCCTACCCCTTCGGGGACCCTTGTGGGAAGGCGTGAGGATATATTATTATTATTATTTATAACAATATACGACGACGTTCCAACTACATAGATCGAATCCAACGGACACTTATTAATGGAAACATCAAGAGTATTAAAAACTGGCGAGCATGTATGAAGGTATTGGTGAATATGGATGAAGTAAAAGTGGTTTGAAAGTGTAAAGAGACCTAACGCTCTACCCCCGCTGCCTAACTTCTGAGTGGCTTGAATATATTTAATGCTCACTTACATACATACAACATTAGGAATTGAACCCGCTAACTCTAGCGTCGCCGCCAAGAGCTCTGACCACCAGATCAGATGGTCACATAGAAGCATGATAAACATGTGATTATAATAAATTTCCGTAATAAAACATATAGAACTTAAACTCTAACACTTAATTTAAGGTAATATTGTCGCCCATCTCATTTGCATTTAGAAATTCATCAAAATAATTGCCGCCTACGAAGTGGATGTTTAAGGCAGACGAGCTACTTTTACTGTTCATTACAAGTGTACGCTACATGCCATCCATGAAGACGCGCCCCACCAATTTCTAGACGAGAGGGTCGCGGGATGCGGGTAGTATGACCCAACTCTAATAATTGTAGTGTGCGTGTGCACTCATAGGTGTCAGTGTGTACCGACAATACTCACAAAAAAATGTGGAAGGTTTGCACACTTACAGTATAAATTATGAGGAAGAATAGTGTTGCGCATCTTCGTGGTTGGCACTATATATACAATCTGTCATCAGCTTTATATTTATACTAGCTTATGCCCGCGGCTTCGCCCGCGTGGATTTCGAAAAAGTAGCTTATATATTCAAGCCATCACCATTAAATTTTTTTGCATTTTTTCAATAAAAAGTATCCTATGTTACTTCTAATTCCTCCAAGAATATGTGTACAAAGTTTTATGATGATCGGTTGAGAAGTTTTTATGTGAAAGCGTAACAAACAAACTTACATTCACATTTATAATATAGTATGTAATAAGTATATAATATATATAGTAATGTAGTTTAAGGACGATAGATGTCGCCTTTTCATATTTACATCGCACACTGCTTATTAACAGAGGGGACCGCACTTTTAAATCTAGGCTAGACCAACTCTGCTCTGCAGCAACGCCGCTGGTTCGCGAGCTTCAAGCTGGCGAATCAGCAGTGCCATAACTGAGGTCTCTGTTTACTTAGATATAATGTGTTAATAGTTAACTTAGAAGTGTTAAATTGAGAAAGGTATGCTGAGATGGTTTGGCCATGTCGAGCGAATGAATGAAGAACGATTGACGAAAAAAGTAAGTAAGGCGAGTGTGAATGAAAGTCTTGGAAGGGGTAGACCTAGGCGGACGTTTCGAGACCAAATTAGGGACGTCTTGAAAAAAGGCCAGTTCACGAGTACTCTAAACCGAAGAGCATGTATGAAGAGCACAATGAAAGTGGACGAAGCGAAAGAAGTGTGTAAGGATCGTAGCAAGTGGAAAGAAGTGGTCTCTGCCTACCCCTACGGGAAAGAGGTGTGATTATATGTATGTACGTATGTATACTTAGTACTAAAAAGTTTTTAGTTCGACTAAGTAGCAAAAGTTCTTGGATAACTCGCAAAACAAAAGCATTTTTTTAACGATTACATGCCCTGAAATTAATGCGATGATATCTGTCACCCCAGTCCAGCTCACAAACTCACAAATCTGTAAAGTCTTCAGCCGAGGTCTAATACTAATCTGGGGCATACAATCTTTTCAAGGAGGATAAATCTCGCTCAGAGAACCAGCATTGCTATCCAGCGTGGCAATGCTGCTAGTCTTTTTGGCACCTTGCCTTGGGATACAAATTAAGGTGAAATATTTCATATCTAGTTAGTATAACTTGGTTGCCTGGAAGAAATCGCTTTTGCGATAAGGCCGCCTATTATGCATATTACATGTTGCTCCCTGTTTTTTTGTCATCCTATTTGTTTTTGTAGATGTGTGTGTACAATAAAGAATATTATTATTTGCTGTTTTTTTCAAATATTGCTAATCTAATCAAAATAAATTAAGAAATATTCGCCCGTCTATGGTGTTCCAAGTCGCCCTAAGGGCACGATTCCCATCAATTTGCATCGAAATAGGTCATAACTAACATGCCCACGATAATTATTTATCGCCCGTATCAATATCGAATTTACGTAGGCTCAAATTTATTACTAGAGTACTACTTATTACTATTATTTAGAGTACTCAAAACCGACGAGCATGTATAAAGAGACTGATGAATGTGGACGAAGCGAAAGAGGTATGCAAGTCTAGAGAGAACTGGCGCTCTATACTCTCTGCCTACCCCGTTAGGGACTCAGTGTGATGATATGTATGTATGTATATAAATGTATTACTTACTGATTATTTTACCCAGTGATTCAGTGATACCCCGCGATAAATTTTCTTATGTTGCACGAACGGACTAATACTCGAACAATTCAATAATTCATGTATTTTTTTTTAAACAAAACACATTAAATGCCTCATCTATATGTGTAAAATTTTATCCAATTTAGTTTAGCTGTTCTAGAGAGATTTAGCAGCAAGCACCCAAAAAACGTTCAATTTATAATAATAGTAAAATGCTTTTAATAAATAAATACCTTGAGACAATTCCACACAAGTTGACCTAGTCCCAAATTAAGCAAAGCTTGTGTTATGGTAACTAGACAACGATATATCTTTAGATAGTATAAAATGAAAAATGAGAGAATTAAGGGCGGTAGGGCATAACGGGTTTCCCGTTAGAATTTGGAGCCGCCCGACTGGGGCAGGACCTCTACCTTACAGAAGTCCGTAGCCAAATAACACAATTTTTTGTGTTGTGTTCCTACGCGGTGAATAAGGTTTCCAGTAATGAGATCCTTGGGGAGGGGGGAGGTTGTTACATTGTGTTGGAAGCAGAGGGATTAAGCCTGGCATTATGCTGCCAACACACTATAACTCTCCGAACACAGAGTGGCAACGCGCAAGTGATACTTCGGCATCGTGAGCGTAAATAGGCTACGGTAACCGTTTCCCATCAGGTGGGCCGTATGCTTGTTTGCCACTCTTGTAGTATAAAAAAAAAAAAATGAAATTGCTCCCGCCGTCTGTTCGCTTAGATCTTAACGATTGAACAGATTTAAATTCAGTTTTCATCAATAGATTGAGTGATTCAAGAGGAGCATGTTATAGTACAGAAAAACCGAAAAAATCCAAGATTTGTAATGTGATGTCGTAACAAACATCATCATTTGGTGCGCTTAAATCGAAAACGCTGGCTTAACCTAATATCTGCCCTCGGCGGGATCGAACCCACGATCTCAAGTTTCGCAATCAGGAGCTCTAACCACTAGACCAGACGGTCACACCATCTGTCGCATTGGCACCCAACTATATCTCCGCGAGGGTTTTGTTACACCTCTGCCTACCCCTTCGGAGACTCTTGTGGGAAGGCGTGAAGACATAATACATAAGGCAGTAGTGGAAAAACGAAGACTAAGTAAGTTATTTGAAGTAGTAGATCGAAATATAACTTTGTAGAAACACTACCTTGAAAGTTAAGACTCGTACAAAACTTTCATCCATCTTGTAATTAGTTCTTTCATTAGCAACAGACACTACGGCACTATTGATTCATCTTGTTGCGGTGTTGATTCCTTTATGTTTTATACTACAATATGTGATTATTTTTTTTATACAACAAGAGTGGCAAACAAGCATACGGCCCACCTGATGGGAAACGGTTACCGTAGCCTATTTACGCTCACGATATCGAAGTATCACTTGCGCGTTGCCACTCTGTGTTCTGAGAGTTACAGTGTGTTGGCTGCATAATGGGTTTAATCCCTCTGCTTCCAACACAATGTAACAATCCTCCTCCCTCCCCAAGGAGCTCATTCCTGGGAACCTTATTCACCGCGTAGGAACACAACACAAAAAATTTAGTTATTTGGCTACGGACTTCTATAAGGTGGAGGTCCTGCCCCAGTCGGGCAGCTCCAAATTCGAATTATCGGCTGAATATAAAATCTAGTATATAATATATATATATATATATATGAGGATATATAATACATATCCTCACGCCTTCCCATAAGGGTCCGCGAAGGGGTAGACAGAGGTGTATAGGTAATACCCACCCACCCACTTTCCGCCAGAGGTATCGGATAGGTAGTGGACTCGCCATCTGGCACGTTGGCACCTTAAATCACATCTGGCGCAATGTGGGTGTATGGCTACTATTTATAAACCCCCGCCTATCCCTTCAGGGACCCTTGTGGGAAGACGCGAGGTTATAAATATATTATATTCTTAAAAGTTTTTCTAGGTACTGCCTACGCAAATACGGCGAAGTACTTAGGCAAGTTCACACAGTAAATGGTTGAATCAAAGGCTTTCCAACCCATAAATTATGAACGTGTTCGCACAAGCGCGCACTCAAGAGCCCGTGACGAGACCGAAGCGAACGCAACGCGTTACATACGCGCGATACACACTTGCAAATAGGATGACGAACAAAATGCATTAGCATCCTAAGAAGTTTATTTATTAACGAGCGGCCCGTCCCGGCTTCGCACGAGTGGACATTTATTATTTAAACATTTTGGCATAAAATGTAGTTTTCTCTTGCAATTAAAATAACTTTTATTTTTAATATAATAATTTAAAAAAATTTTATATTGCCAGCTGGTACTCAAGCACGGTTTATGCGTATACCTATACGCGTCTTGGAATTTCTTCTCAAACGTATGCAGGTTTCCTCTCGATGATTTCAAACACCGTGGATTTCGTGGTGTGAGTAATCACTGTTCTTAAGTTCCTAAGTAAGTGAGGTAGGGCATAACGGATTTCCCGTTCTAATTTGGAGCTGCCCGCCTGGGGCAGGACCTCCACCTTATAGAAGTCCGTAGCCAAATAACACAATTTTTTGTGTTGTGTTCCTACGCGGTGAACAAGGTTTTCAGAAATGTACTTCGGTATTGTAAGCGTAAATAGGCTACGGTAACCGTTTTCCATCGGGACACTTTTCTTGTATAAAGAAAAGTTCAAAACAACTCGTTGGTACAATCGGGATATGAACTTACAATCCTACCACTCATAGCCGATTGCTCGCCGACCTTACTTATTGTAACACAAGTATTTGTACCAGGAGCACAGAGAAGTAACAAGGGTCAATTTCACAGTAGAGCGCGCGCTAAATTCACAGTTATCGTGGTAGATTCGTATGAATCACTGAAATAGCTATATAAACATAGGTGGTGCCTTGTAGTCTAGAGATACAGAAGAAACCCTAGATTTATCACGGGCCATTTTGGGCTATTAACGACCGTCTGGTCTAGTGGTTAGAGCTCCTGACTGCGAAATTTGAGGTCGTGGGTTCGATTCCCGATGAGGGCAGATATTATTCTTGTATGTCCTATATTTTTTATATAAATATAATAGGATATATATCGTTGTCCAGTTACCATAACACAAGTTTTGCTTAATTGGAGGCTATGTCAATATGTATGGAATTGTCATAAAATATTTATTTATAATTCATTTATTTATATTACCTGCCTACCCCTGAGAGAACTGACACGACTTCCCACGACAAAGGTACGGGTGGTACTTAATTTTTTGCCGCAGATACGTATAATATACCTCTGCCTACCCCTTCGGGACCCTTGTGGGAAGGCGCGAGGATATATTATTATTATTATTAGATACGTATAATATACGTGACAGGTAGGTAGTTTGTCACTTACATCAATCACATTCTCGAAATATATATCCTAACGCATAAGACCCACACACCCACACACCCACTTTCCCCCAGACATATATTCTAGGTGCCAACGTGTATAATCACTGGACTTAAATTATGAAAAATTCATTGGTACAGTCGGGATTAGAACCTGCGATCTTTGTGTCGCAGGCAACTCGAACGTCTCGGCCACCACGGCTTCAAATTCAATATCATTCCATATCGTCGATTTTAATTTACGATATTTTCCTTCACCCTGAACCTCGTGGTGTGATTAATCACCGTACATAAGCTTAGAAAAAACTTAGTGGCCAGGGCCCGAGCTTACAAACTCGGCGTACGCGGCTTTTTTTAAAAGAAAATGTTTCATTTTCAGAAGTACATATAATATTTTATGACATTTGTCCAGCTATGAACACGGAAAATTGTAAGTACTTAATGTTTATCGCTCTCCTGCTTCAGCCTTAACAGTAATTTTCAGGAAAAGGCGGTACTTTTAAAAGTGCTGGTATAAAAACCACAGCGATAATACAGGATTGCGTTTGGTTATGATCTCAGTTTGAATTGACGGTCGTCTCATCTAGTGGTCGGATATTCTGGCTGTGAAAATTAAATCGCTGGTTCGATTCCCGCTGAGGGCATATACTTGTGTGATGAACATGAGTGTTTTTTCTTAGTCATGGATGTCTTATGTTTATGTATATATCTATATAAGATTGTGCTTAAACACATATATATCATCACGTGGAGTCCCTCACGGGGTAGGCAGAATGGGTGGAGCGCCAGTTCTCTCTGGACTTACATAACTTTATCGCTTTGTCCACATTCATCAGTCTCTTCATACATGCTCGCCGATTTTTAGCACTCCTGACATTCCCGTCCTTGAGTGGTTTTCATCTACCTCTTCTTGCACACACTTTCGCTTTGTCTATCTGTTTCGTCAATCTAAAATATGTCTCATGCGAATAGTGTGTGTGTGGGTAGCAGTACCCACCTCTGCGTACCCCTACAGGGACCGTTGTGGGAATAAAATACTCTATATGGAAGTTACTACTCCAATGACAGTTCCCAACTGATACTACTTAGTTCTGTGACACATGTACTCCAGTAAAACACGAACTACAACGACTTTAAGTAATCATTTTGTAGTAAATCTCTCACTCACGCGGAGATTAATCAACGTACGCCACGCCCCTGTCGAACACATTGCTGTGTCTGCTAAAGATCTGCGGCGGCTTTTATAAAAGAAACGCGTTTATTTTAGGGGTCCTCTTCAATGACCCTTGAAGAGAGACAGGGTTGAATCAAATCTTTTCCTTTGTCGGACATATATTTGAGGTGCCTACGAGTCTCTTAGTTTTTTTTTTTTTTAATACAACAAGAGTGGCAAACAAGCATACGGCCCACCTGATGGGAAACGGTTACCGTAGCCAATTTACGCTCACGATACCTAAGTATCACTTGCGCGTTGCCACTCTGTGTTCGGAGAGTTATAGTGTGTTGGCAGCATAAGGTTTAATCCCTCTGCTTCCAACACAATGTAACAATCCTCCCCCCTCCCAAAGGAGCTCATTACTGGAAACCTTATTCACCACGTAGGAACACAACACAATAAATTGTGTTATTTGGCTACGGACTTCTATAATGTGGAGGTCCTGCCCCAGTCGGGCAGCTCCAAATTCGAACGGGAAACCCGTTATGCCCTACCTCTCTTCTCTTTCTTAGTCACGCAGGTCTTGATTTTCTTCCTATCGTATTCATGATTCCTTCACTCAGGTTTATATTTAGATCACAGAATTAAACAAAATTTTAATTTCATCATCAATGATCTAAAAGACTAAAGGAATGCTTTATGCGTATGCATCACTAAGGGGGGAGTTTAGAAATTTAAAATAAAGACTTACAAATAATTAATAGATACATACATATAATCACGCCTCTTTCGCGTAGGGGTAGGCAGAGACCACTTCTTTCCACTTGCTACGATCCTTACATACTTCTTTCGATTCGTCCACTTTCATTATTCTCTTCATACATGCTCTTCGGTTTAGGGTACTCTTGACCTGACCTTTTTTCAAGACGTCCCGAATTTGGTCTAGAAACGTCCGTCTAGGTCTAACCCTTCCAACACTTTCATTCACGCTCGTCTTATACACTTTTTTCGCCAATCGTTCTTCATTCATTCTCTCGACATGGCCAAACCATCTCAGCATACCTTTCTCAATTTTTGTCACTACATCTTCTTTCAGTTGTGGTCTGAAAGAAATAATAATTAATAGATATAAATAAATAATAATTTTTCTTTATATTCTTCTCAAATGTTAACCGTAAAGTACGCAGTATGACGGTCTCTGAACCAAGTTCAGAAAAACTTATCATAGTTTGACGGCCGTATGGTCTAGTGGTTAGGGCTCCTGACTGTGACACTTGAGGTCACGTGTGTGATGAACACGAGTATTTGTACCTTAATCTTGGGTGTCCTATGTATTGATGTATAGTTATATATCTATCTATTTAAGTATAAATAATATCGTTGTCTAGTTATCAAAACAAAAGCTTTGCTTAATTTGGGGTTATGTAAATTTGCATTTGTCCCAAAGTATTTGTATTGCAAGCGACTGATCAAACTATGGCTATACTGGTATGCAGTTATGAGAGAGCAGGAGTGCTAGCGCGTTTACGTATAAACATGACTCCATGGTATGCCAAGAGTATAAAGTACAGTTAGTTTTAATGTTATGACATATTACAGCAGTTCTGAACACATTATACTGTCTCCCTTAAATCAGCTATTTTGCGCCAGCGGCCACACAGCTAGGGACCATTTTAATCAATGGATATGGAGACTTTAATAAATTAATGATATGGAACTTATTTCAGTGAGAAATCGAAATTGGCGAGTATTTATCAAGAGGCTACTGAATGTGGATGAAACGAAAGTTGTACATACTCTATCTCTACTCTACGTCAGTAGAGAACTGGCGCTCTACTCTCTCTGCTTACCCCGCGTGATGATAATCTGTGAAATATATATCACAGAGCTGTGATATTCGAGTGGTTTAAGTAGCTTTTATATTATTAGGCAATTAATTGTATATTTACAATAACAACAATTAATAATATTTACAAAGAACAGTTGAAACTAACTACTTACAGATTAATTGTATAACTGTACTCCCTCAAAAAGTACAGTTTTTTCCATAGTTAGTACAATGGTTAGAGCTGAGCTAAAGTTTGTGCTTATTTCTAAGGTTGTGGGAATATAAACTAAAGCTACCAAGTTTCCAAGAAAAAAATACCTTCCAGGAGAAGAAACGGTGAAACAAACCCACCGGTTTTCTTTTTTAACATTTGTTCCCTTTTACGTAGGGGTAGAAAGGATTAAACTTACATATAAACTCTGTACAAGATGGCGAGTCCATCGCTTTACCTCAAGAACAACTATACATACGCTTTTGATTTTTTTCTTAGAAGGTTGCAAGTTTCCTCGCTATGTTTTCCTTCATCGTAAAGCAAATGGTGAGACTAATCACTGAACCTAAGTCCAAAAAAATCTTTGTGTTGCATGCATCTACTCGAACCAATAGGTCACCTGGGATCGATTCATGTGTTGGCAGCTTAAATTATATAAACCACCGAAACATTCTAAACTCGTCCCTAATTCAATACTCTTAAAGTTTCATCTTCATATCGATTCTTATTCATTGTGATAATAAATAGCTCCAGGCGAAAAGGCAGTTTTAGTCGCATGCCTCCCACTTTTGATCTGTCACTTGTCTTAAGCACGAGTAATGTTTCGATACGAATCGCTGAAAAGTACCTTATTAGCAGCGTTTCAAGGTCCACTTTTGGTTGCCATTGGGGCGGGGTAAATGGAAGAAGCGTTAGTCGCTTTGTTATCAGAAGACTTGACGAGTAATAAACTGTTTTATTTTTAAACCGTTCTCATTTTGAGGGATTCTTAAGATAAATCTTGAAATATTTATTGTATAGTATTCCTATATAGGACTATAAGTCTAGAGGTATCTGGCTTTTGAATCTCTCTGCCCACCCCGTGAGGTACCTACTCTTGATAATAAAAGTATTATTTATTTATTTATTACTTATTTATTTATATACAATAGTACAGCATATTTAATCAAGACAGTACATCAAAGACAGACAAAGTACAATCGGCGGTCTTATCGCACTCGGCGATCTCTTCCAGACAACCTTTGGATGTATATACATACCTGATGACAATATACGCATAATTAAAAAACCATTGAAATAGAACGTAAACTTAGTAGGTTTAAGACATATATAAATTCACTTTATTTAAAAAAAAATCTCAGCATAGCACGCCAAGATGCAATATAGCCAAAGCTTTGCAAGAATAGCTCAGCCTAGCATGTTCTGGGTCGTCCAATAGCCTACATTCCAGCCGAACAATAGATGCAAATCATAGGAAACGGTATCGATATGCTACGCGAATTTGAGTCTTATTGCAAAAGTTTGTCGTTGAATATTGCCTAATATTACTCGGAAAAATCGGGAAACGTTCTCCTTTTATTTATTCAGTTCTATAAACCTTAAATAATTTTACTACGTACTGATACCAGAAATACAATTTAAATTATTTAATTATTTGCGGCGTTTGACCTCTGGGACCTTGGGGTCCTTAAGCTCACCATTTTTTAAAGAGGTCTCACACCGTGTAATCGATACCACTGATGTCAGGCGGGCTGGAACTTACCTCGCTCAGAGATTCAGCATTGCTATCCATCATGGCAATGCTAGTCTTCTTGGCACGTTGCCTCGGGATACCGATTTGGGACAAATATTTTATCTGTAAGTAGTTAGTAATACAACTGTTTTTGTAAATATTGTTAATTGTTGTCATTGTAAATAAATAAATATTGTTATTAATTTCGAAAATAAATTTTAAATGAAATGTAAGAAACAACAACGCTGCTATAAACACATCGATATATACATTTCAAAATATACAATAACGTCGTGATTAGTCACACCACGAGCTTTACAGTGAAGGAAAACACCGAGAGGAAACCTGCATACGTCTGAGAAGAAATTCAAAGGCGTATGTATAGCCGTGCTTGAGTAACGGCGATGGACTCGCCATCTGTCACGTTGGCACCTAATATACCTCTGGCGGAAAGTGGGTGTGTGGGCATTACCTATACACCTCTGCCTACCTACCCCTTCGGGGATCAATGTGGGAAGGCGTGAGGATATTATTTACTCGAATAACGGCGATAGACTCGCCATCCGTCATGTTGGGACTAAAATTTATCTCCGGCGGATGGTAGCTACCCTCCTTTGCCTACTCCTTCAGGGACTCTTCTGGTAAGACGTGAGGATATATTATGTGATTAAATATGCTCGGAATCTCTGTGCGAGATAGAATACGAAACGAAGACATTCGCCAACGCACGAAAGTTACCGACATCGGAAAAAGAGTTGCGCAATTGAAGTGGAAATGGGCTGGTCATATATGTCGCAGAGGCGATGACAGATGGAGCCAGCGAGCGCTTCACTGGAGGCCGCGAACGGGTGGCAGAAGCGTTGGAAGACCGCAAGCCAGATGGTCGGCCGACATTAAAAAGACGGCAGGGCCGACCTGGAGTAGGATCGCCGCATCAAGATCAGCTTGGAAATCCATGCAAGAGGCATATGTCCAGCAGTGGACGCATATTTGCTGAGAAGAAGAAGAAGAAGAAGAAATATGTAGCTGATTGACAATGGCTTTATCTTTCTATCTACGTAGTTACTTTTATTTTTATTTATTTTTTATTTATTTATTTTATACATAATTAGTACGGCTAAAAATCCAATTACACTAATTAGTAATTATAAGAACCTCATTCATACACTCATCTCACAATACTCCATACATTTGTTACGTGTTGTATTACTACTCAATTCCTTAATCCAACAGACGATGAAAATCCGAACGCATACATCTGGAATTTACATTTTGAATTGTTAAATAAACATTTAATTCGTAACCCATTTCGTTGAGAGCAGGGGTGTGGCGCGAGTTTGGAAAATTTGAATACCTATTTAAATTAATTGTAGCGTTTTTTCATACGGATAGCTTTAAGAAAGTTAAGTTTCTGAAAAAGATTCCTACCACGTCTGTGTTTTACGTGCTATAATATACTAAGCTTATTTTGATGCGAGTATCCCGTCAGTGAGACATTTTATCAAGGAAGATTTCTGAATTTGATATATTGTAGGTAATAATAACTTTATACTTTGTAAACATATTGGGGACCGAGTGGTTCGAGTAGTTGCCTGCGACACAATAATAAATACCTAATAAATACCTGGGACAATTCCACACAAATTTACCTAGTCCCAAATTAAGCACAGCTTGTGTTATGGTAACTAGACAACGATATATTTACTTATTAGATAGATATATACTTAAATACATAGGACATCCAAGACTAAGGTACAAATATCCGTGTTCATCACACAAATACCTGCCCTCAGCGGGATTCGAACCCGCGACCTCAAGTTTCGCAGTCAGGAGCTCTAACCACTAGACCAGACGGTCGTCAAAAGATCGCAAGTTCGAATCCCTGAATGATTTTGTCGGAACTACTTGTTCCAATCTGTGTGTTATCGGCCCAGCCCGGTTCGGCCATTTGAATAGATAATGTCACCCACTCCTCTAGCTCCCGAGCTTGAAAATCAACGCCCTAAGCCAAGGTACAAACCCCACAGGGGTGCCCTAAGCCTTACTTAGCACCTTAAGTTCCTGGCAGCCTTTGTCTCACCATTGTTCAGTTAATTTGCAAAAACAATTGAAACAATTTCCCGCTGATACAGTGACCACAACTTTAGTTCGAACACAATTCTCCTGATATTATTTTGCTGTAATTCTGTCGTATAATCGTCGGGTTACAGTGTTGTAATCTAAGCTTCCAGCAAACATACTTATCGAACTCCCTGTCAATTGTACCGACGCGATTACGTAATCGTATTTGGAGGAACAAAGTATTAGATTTATCTTACTTATAAGATGTAATGTCGCGCCTTCTTGTGGAATAATACAGCTTAGGTGATGAGTCTTGATTGTTATTATAATTACATGTTTATAGACTTGTACAAAGCCCTATGTATACATTGAAACAAAGTCATTACATTTAAGAAGAAAATCAATGCCGTATGTGTTGTAAGACGCTATGTACATATCTACTCGCAATTGACTCGCCATCGGTCACGCTGGCCGCAAAATATTTCTACGGTGAAATAGCTGCATTAAGCCACAAACTGCTTTCGACGTATGCATACGTTTGAGAAGACATTCAAAGGCGTATATACATTCGTGCTTGCGCACCGGCGATGGACTCGCCATCTGTCTCGTTAGCAACCTAAAATATATCTTTAACTGAAAATAGGTGGAGTGGGCACTACACAACTCTGTCTACCCCTTCTACCCCTTCGGGGACCCATGTGTCGTGAGGGAGGAGGGAGAGAGGGAGGAGGTGAGGTTATTATTAAAGGGAGTAAGTATACTCAGTCCGTAATATTGCTGAATGGGGTTTTTTAAGAAACCGGTAATAAAATAAAATTAATAAAAAGTCTATTCTACACGTACAGTATTACGTAAGAGCAGATTTTTATACGAAAATACGGTAAAAAAAATGAACTCAGAACTTATATATATTTTTTTTATACTTGTATTTCCATTAGTTTCCTATTATAGTGCTATCAACATATTTAAGTAGCAGTCCTATTTTAAAGCACGCTGTATATTACAGCATTTAAGCAATTCTCTACATAAATCTGGTATTTTTTCTGTGCACGCCCGCTTCAATATTTCTCCTGTTAAGGGTTGACTGGTAGAAAATGCTTTAGTATTAAGTACACCAGTGAACTAAAATAAATAATTAAAATTTTCATTTGTCATTATAATATATTATAATCATTTTGGTGTCAGTGGAATTTTGGATTTCCTGGAGTTTTGTTTTATAATCGGATATAGTGTGTGGGCTGATCGAATTCTGGAATTATTTTCACCAAGTAAAACTTGCTTGCTAAGTTACTTATAATACAACTTATACAAACACTATTGGTTTACGATCTTTCCACGACAATATTGCAGTTAAATCCTTTTTCCGCAACATGCCACGGTCTGGCAACTCCAGCCAAATCAATGGGGAGATTGGGGAATAAGGCAATTGGGTAATACCACAAGGGTACACCTGGCGGTCTATCCGATTGTTTAGATTTACATAGAACAGGCTTAAGTGAGAAGCGGTCGCGTGGGAATGTATTTATTAATATTACCAACATATAGTTACCAAGTATAGTTCTCTGAATACAGAGTGGCAACGCGCAAGTGATACTTCGGTATCGTGAGCGTAAATAGGCTACGGTAACCGCTTCCCATCAGGTGGGCCGTATGCTTGTTTGCCACTCTTGTGGTATAAAAAAAGGCATTGCTTTTCTTATCCATAATCTTAATGTACTAGAATTTAAAAAAAAAAAATATATTTTTCATATTGGTATTAATTGGTTTTAATAGCATAGATAAGATCTTAAACCAATAAATATCACCAATGATCGCCTATTCCTACACCTTTCACCACTACCCAGCGGCCACTGGCTTCAACCCTAACGGCTCCGTTGGGTCTATTAATTAATTGATAACAATTACATCAATCAAACCCATTCCACCCATATGATGTCAATTTGGCATTCCCTTATATTTTTTGTTCTTGATGTTGTTCGTATATATACAAAGTTAGACCGTTAATTCCAATAAGCAACAACAAATTAAGTAATCCTCACGCCTTCCCACAAGTGTCCCCGAAGGGGTAGGCAGAGGTGTATAGGTGAAACCCACACACCCACTTTCCGCCGGAGGTATATTTTTGAAATATTTATTATAGTCGTGCTCCAGTAGCCGAGTTGGACTCACCATCTGTCACGTTGGTACCTAATATACATCTCAAAAGTGAAATACAGTAACAATATAAATAATGTATACAAAAATAATAGTACTGAAAATAAAAGTGTAACAATATAATAATGTATACAAAAATAATAGTAAGGAAAATAAAAGTGCAAAAATATAAATTATGTATACAAAAATAATTGTGTTGAAAATAAAAGTGTAACAATATAAATAATGTATACAAAAATAATAGTGTCCGAAAATAAAAGTGTAACAACATAAATAATAGTGCTAAAATAAAAAGTGTAACAATACAAATAATGTATACAAAAATAATAGTAAGGAAAATAAAAGCGCAAAAATACAAAAATTATATGAAAATAATAGTGTTCAAAATAAAAGTGTAACAATATAAATAATGCATACAAAAATAACAGTGTCAAAAAATAAAAAGTGTAACAATATAAACAATGTAAACAAAAAGTTAAAAATATATATATATATACAATAAGCATTAAGTATACATAGATCTATAATATAAAAATATATATAAAACTTCATAAAGAAGCAAAGTCAGAAATTAAAAGATAATTCGCCGAAAACAAAACACCAAGTTCTAAAAATTCTAAAGCCGCCCGTATTCCTCGCGGGGACTTTAGAATATGACTAAAGCCACTAAAAAAAAAAAAAAAAAAAAAATATATATACATCTCCGGCGGATAGTGGCTGTGTGGGTACTACCTACACACCTGCCTACCCTTTCGAGGAAACTTGTGGGAAGGCGTGAGTATTGCGAAAAAATAACGTTGTTTAAAATTCCAGTTATTAAAACAAATATTAATTACTCTCGTTCTGGCGCAAGTCCAAGCTCATATTGCTGTTACGGCAGAGTGCTACCTTTATACGGAGATAAAACTGTTATTGCCCACATATACGACGCGGTCAAAGAGTTTTCGCGTTATTATTTTTTTTGGTGGTTCGAGTAATTGACTGCGACACAAAGATCGCAAGTTCGAATCCCGACTGTACCAATGAGTTTTTCTGAACTTAAGAACAGTGTTTTGGTGTTGGCTACGAGCTTTACGATGAAGGAAAACATCGAGAAGAAACCTCCATACGTCTTAGAAGCAATTTAAAGGCGTATGTATAGTCATGCTTGAGTAATGGCGATGGACTCTCCATCTGGCATGTAATCAAAGTGAGTGTGTGGGTACTACCTATACACCTGTGCCTACCCCTTCGGGGACCCTTGTGGGAAGGCGTGAGGATATATGTATATACATATATGTCATTTTGACGATGGTATTACTCTAATATGAAGGTACGTGAATCACACATCTTTCACCATTTTAATGCAACATTATCACTGATTAATAAAGGCTAATTAAATTGCAAGACAAAAATAAATTTTAATGTCCACCCGTGCGAAGCCGGGACGGGTCGCTAGTATATAGTATTTCATATTGTTATTATATTCCATATATCGTGTCTCGGTCCCTTAAGATATTAAATTACAAACACACGTTGTATACGTATAGTATGCTTGTCCCTACCTGTAGTGTAGTTATCTTCCGTGTGGTACAAGTTGAACATGATTCTGAGACAAAAACATGAATTGAGACAAATAATCAGTCTACACGTTAAGCGGTTACCGCAGTTTATTCTGTATTGTTTGATACATCGCTCTCCGAAATAACAAAAACATGAATTGAGACAAATAATCAGTCTACACGTTAAGCGGTTACCGCAGTTTATTCTGTATTGTTTGATACATCGCCCTCCGAAATAACAAAAACATGAATTGAGACAAATAATCAGTCTACACGTTAAGCGGTTACCGCAGTTTATTCTGTATTGTTTGATACATCGCCCTCCGAAATAACAAAAACATGAATTGAGACAAATAATCAGTCTACACGTTAAGCGGTTACCGCAGTTTATTCTGTATTGTTTGATACATCGCCCTCCGAAATAACAAAAACATGAATTGAGACAAATAATCAGTCTACACGTTAAGCGGTTACCGCAGTTTATTCTGTATTGTTTGATACATCGCCCTCCGAAATAACAAAAACATGAATTGAGACAAATAATCAGTCTACACGTTAAGCGGTTACCGCAGTATATTCTGTATTGTTTGATACATCGCCCTCCGAAATAACAAAAACATGAATTGAGACAAATAATCAGTCTACACGTTAAGCGGTTACCGCAGTATATTCTGTATTGTTTGATACATCGCCCTCCGAAATAACAAAAACATGAATTGAGACAAATAATCAGTCTACACGTTAAGCGGTTACCGCAGTATATTCTGTATTGTTTGATACATCGCCCTCCGAAATAACAAAAACATGAATTGAGACAAATAATCAGTCTACACGTTAAGCGGTTACCGCAGTATATTCTGTATTGTTTGATACATCGCCCTCCGAAATAACAAAAACATGAATTGAGACAAATAATCAGTCTACACGTTAAGCGGTTACCGCAGTATATTCTGTATTGTTTGATACATCGCCCTCCGAAATAACAAAAACATGAATTGAGACAAATAATCAGTCTACACGTTAAGCGGTTACCGCAGTATATTCTGTATTGTATGATACATCGCCCTCCGAAATAACATATTGTATCTTCACACTTACTTCAGAGTTCATCATAACGGTCCCCGAAGGGGTAGCTAGAGGTTACACACCTCTAGCTACCCCTTCGGGGACCGTTAATGCAATGACAGATGGCAAGTCCGTCGCCGATACTCAAGCACGACTATAAATACGCCTTTGAATTGCTTCTCAAACTTATGCAGGTTTCCTCTCGATGTTTTTCTTCACCATAAAGCTCGTGGTGTGACTAATCACTGTACTTAATTTCAGTAAAACTCATTGTTACAGTCGTACAACATACTTCTCTCCTATATTTACTGAAAACCCATGGTAAAACTATCTACTTATAAATGAATAATTAATTTTGCAATCAGTATTCCGCCGCAACGTGCCAGAAAACTTAGCCGCATTGCCACGCTGGATAATCAGTTAATTGGTCAAGTTTTTTCAACAAAACTCCGTTCCGTAGACAAGGAAAGATACATCCGTTCGAGACAATGTTAATAATAATAAAGTGTATCCACTCCGCCGGATAAGCGGCAAAGTAGGATATAATTTCAACCGAAGCAATCGTAGATGCTCGTAGACTCTCGTAGCAGTAATTACTACGCCGCGCTTTGTAGCGCTTCGTAGAAAGCCTAGAGGAAATCATTGATTTATATTTTTTCATTCCGAGTTTTAAGTTTTATTCAAAATGAAAACACTTTTTAATATTGAGGATTAGATTTGCCGTGGCAATTATGAGTATGTGTTAATATTAAGATATCATTATCTTAAAGAACTATAAGATACGATTGCACATTTACATAGGTATTATTTATAATACTTTTAAGTTGTTTATTCATAACGGCTAAAAAATCCCCGAAGAGGTAGATAGACTACTCTGTTTGCCCAGGCGTATACATTCTCTTTTAGAAATATATAATATACTAGTGGTCCCGCCCAGCTTCGCTTGGGAGACCCAGTGGCGCCACCTATCGGGTCCAATTGTGAATCTAAACCATTCCCAGATCCCCTTGAACACACACAAAAAATTTCATCAAAATCGGTCCAGTCGTTTAGGAGGAGTTCAGTCACATACACACGCACACAAGAAATATATATATTAAGATAATCATGTTTAAGAGACGGCGGAATTGTGCCCATGTGTCTAATTGACACTAAAAAATCTCTCGCGAAAAGCCGGGACCCTTTGAGCAGGTTGTGCTTACATAAATATTAAATTATACATACATACATATCATCACGCCAAGTCCCTAACGGGGTAGGCAGAGAGTATAGAGCGCCAGTTCTCTCTAGACTTACATACCTCTTTCGCTTCGTCCACATTCATCAGTCTCTTCATACATGCTCGTCGGTTTCGAGTACTCTTAACGTTCCCGTCCTTGAGAGTCCGATCTATTTGATCCAGGTAGTTGGAACGTGGCCTTCCTCTGCCTCTTCTTGCACACACTTTTGCTTTGTATATCTGTTTCGTCAATCTTTCTTCACTCATCCTTTCTATGTGTCCAAACCAATGTAACATTAATTTATATATCTTCATTTATATGTATATTTCATAAAGAGCCTCCTGTGTTATGCCTCACCTCTGATTAATACGCAGTCTTTCTTTAAAGTATGTAACTGGTTATTAAAACTGACAAGTTTCACAGTACTGTTGCCTTAACTGTGACAATTTTCACCTTAGCGATAGCATTGCTCTTTGCATGGTGTTGTGTAAAAAAGAAGGTGCAGGAGAGAGACCGAAAGAAAGCTTACATTTCACCTCATTTTTTTATACCTATATAATACGCACGGAGAAGTTCTATAGTGATATATTTTTTTGAAAAATACAAAGTAAATAATATTTTGGTTATTAGTCTTTTTACACTTACAATAAGATTGACTAAACACAATGTTCTCACAACAGAAATCCGATATTGTTAAGTAAACATGATTTACTTACATGATAAACTTATTTCAAGGAAAATAGGTGCATCCACACTAAGAGGCAGCAACAGTGAAGGTAATATAAAGGCATATATAATAATATATATATATATATATATATATATATATATATATATATATATATATTGTAAGTGTAAAAAGACTAATAACCAAAATATTATTTACTTTATATATATATATATAATATATCCTCATAACTTCCCACACCCACTTTCCGCCAGATATATTTAAAGTGCCAAAGCATATGTAATATGGTGGATATGACAAGGACACTATTACGTATTACGTATAAAATAGTATAATCAAACATTTACTATGGAATTATTATGAAGTCAGTCGCTAGAGTACGTGGCTTTGTCTCCACACGACCTCGGTAATCGCGTTAACTAGCCTCAGGGCCTGGATGCCAATCCGCGTCAGGTAAAAAACAGGTGCTCTATCAAACCTCACTGTGGCTACGCTATCATATACATATATCCTCACGCCTTCCCACAAGGGTCCCCGAAGGGGTAGGCAGAGGGGTATAGGTAGTACCCACACACCCACTTTCCGCCAGAGGTATATTAGGTGCCAACGTGACAGATGGCGAGTCCATCGCCGTTACTCCAGCACGACTATACATAAGCCTTTGAATTTCTTCTCAGACATATGCAGGTGTCCTCTCGATGTTTTCCTTCACCGTTCAGCTCGTGGTGTGACTAATCACTGTATTTAAGTTCAGAAAAACTCATTGGTACAGTCGGGATTCGAACTTGCGACCTTTGCGTCGCAGGCAACTGCTCGAACCACTCGGCCACCACGGCTTTCATATACTACGCTATTATATACATATATATGTATATATATATATATATATATACATATATATATATATATATATATATATATATACTAGCTGTCCCGCCCAGCTTCGCCCGGGTGAAAAGTAAAATTTCCTGAAACACGATCGCAACGTCACCTTTCGCGTCCAAGCTAACTCCATAAACGTATAGAGGTTTCTTCACAGTGTGTTTGTCTCTGTAAAGCTAATAGTGTAACAAATAACTGGACTTAAGTTATGATGAACACATTTATACCGGGAGCCGAACCCGTAACCTTAACGTCACAGGTCTAAAAGTCGTCGTTTAATTAATTTATATAAGTAGGATTAAGGCCGTGAGTATGAGAGGACACGCATAAATAATAATTGTTATTATGTACGTGACAACCCTGCTTAGCTGTGATTTATCGTGCCACAATACACAATAAGAACAGTACTGTTAGTATGTTTATACACATGAGATTTGCATGATAGGTGTACAGGCCGATTTCAACTCCGATCGACTTACTTTCAGAATATATTTAAATTAAAATTCCTCATGTTTATATAAATAATATAGTATATCTTCACGCCTTCCGAGACGAATAGGTAGTAGCCAACGTGACAGATGGCGAGTCCATCGCCGCTACTCAAGCACGACTATACATACGCCGTTGCTTCTCAGACGTATGCAGGTTTCCTCTCATGGTGTAACTAATCTCTGTACTAAAGTTTAGTTCATCGGTTCAGTCAGGATTCAAACTTGCAATCTGTGTGTTGGAGGCAACTACTCGAACCACTCGGCCACCTCGATTTTTTTTCTGATAATAAAATAACCAGTGACGCAACATAATTTTTTCACACTGTATACATAAAATATTAGGCGGTTACCTTAAGGCTGCAATATCAGAGGTATCACGAGCGCATTACTTCATTACGGTTGGTCGTAGTAGAGCTAGAAGCATAAGGAACAAGCGATTCCCCTTTTTAAATCACCCTGGTTACGCCCGCGATTTAGGTGCTAACGTGACAGATGACAATGCTCAAACACGACTGAACATATGAACGATGAATTACTTCTGAAACGTATGCAGATTTCCTCTCAATGTTTTCACTTAATCACTGCTTCTGTTCCAAGGAAACTCATTGGTGGTTCGGTCCTGCAATTATATTTTGCAGACGAATTCTAAAACTACGCCTCCATATTTGTACTGACTGTAATAATGTACTGTGGCAAGGGAGTAATTTATTAGCCAGGTCACTTTATTATATGCTCTATGCTTCTACGTCGAGATAACTCGTTAATTAACATCCAATTGTGGAATTCTAGATTTCACGTGTCAGACGCTTTCTATAACTATGTGTCAACAAAAAAAAACAGCCGTGGTGACCGAGTACTTCGACTAATCGCCTATAACGCAAAGATTGAAATTCGAATACTAAGGTGGCAAAGGTCCTTCTGATGGTAAGCGTTTACCGCCACCTAAGAACTCTTACAATATTATGGGTATTATTTACGCGCGTTGCCAACCCTGAAGGACCTCAAGGCATTCTTAGCGTGTTATTATCAGTAACGATAGATTACAGGAACGCTGTCACAGAAATAGAAAACAAGCGATATTGAACTTTACTTAAAGGCCATACAACTAATATTGCTGTCAATATTCTAAAAATTAATTTTACAATCTTATGACATGAAACAAATGAAGTAAGAATTCTTTAAGCTCTATGTCATAACCGTTAGAATACTACAGCTGTCATTCGAAATTTGAATTTTGAATTTTTATTACATGAACAAATGAGGCTGATAATGAATAGCCCATAAAGCAAATACCATAAAACCTTCAACAAGTAGAGAATCGAAGTCCATCTAAGGCGCCAGTTTGGCCCTATTAAAACTTTTATCCGATTATATTTTTCGGATACAGGATTTTTGGCTTAACTGTCTTAAACTTTGTGGATGGAACATTTGGTGGGTGTTTTGTTTAGTTGGTATAATGACTTGAAAGACTATGAGCAGTTGCGCAACAATAGAATCTATTTGAATGGGATCAAGACTGCCTTTGTTTTAAACAGTCAAAGGCCATCCATTGTCGAACATATACTACCGTTAATTTCCACATCTTCGCCTGCCAGAAGAAACTAACAGTATTTATTTTATTTAGTTTCGTCTCGCGGTTATCTTGCGTAAAATTTTACTTTTCTTATTTTGCTTATTAGTATAGTTTTTTGGAATGAAGCTGTTACTATGTATTAATCCTGTAGGACCTGAAGGAATCTTTTCACACCCTTCTTGAAGAACTATGTATATGCATGTATGTACATAAAGTATATAAAGATAATATGTATAATAAGTATGTATATAAAGATTATATATACATAGATATATAATCTTTATATATATAATTCTTCTGTGAGTGTGTATGTCACTGAACTCCTCCTAAACGGCTGGACCGATTTTAATGAAATTTTCTGTGTGTGTTCAAGGGGATCTGGGAATGGTTTAGATTCACAATTGGACCCGATAGGTGGCGCTACGATCGTGTTTCAAGAAATTTATTTTTTCACCCGAGTGACCCAGCATTGCACTCGTAGTCCTATTTCAACAAATTGCGACTATTAGCGACAAACAACCGGCATTTTAGTAATTGTATTCTAAAAACCTCAAATACGTATCTACCTACGTCTCATTGATTACTAAAACTTTATTTCCCGACGCAAACATTTAAAAGAACTCATTGTTCGTAAAATTATTTGGATTCCGAAACCAATTGGATTGCGAATTGATTAGTTACGCCCGCTTGGTCTATTGTTAGATGTTTTTTGGCCGCTTTGTTCCGAAATACAGTCCTGTTTATGTTATTGTTAAATACAGGCGTTTTGGTTGAAACTCTGGGACCTTGGGGTCCTAAGGCTCACCATCTTTCTAAAGAGGTCTGGCGTCGTCTGATCGAGACCTCTCGTGACAGGCGGGCTGTAACATCTAGCTCAGAGAATCAGCATCGCTATCCAGAAGATTAGTAGCCAGTACAGTGATGTTGTAACAAAAGCAAACAAATATTAATATGCTCATTACCCATACACATCACCCGCTATGCAAAAGTTAGTGATAGGTACCCTCACGAATGAGGGATTAGTAATCGGCAAAGGTTATGTTAGAAGGCCCCCGAGGGTACGCCGCTCTAATGAGAGGGACCGCGGTCGGATTACATTTCACTACGTTTGTTGGTTATCTAGGTCCTTGCTTTGATTTAATTGCAATACATTTTAATATTTCACAGATAATATCGTTCTATTACAAACATTGCGTTGAAGTTTTAGCAATTACAGTTTTAGCAGTAGATTTTGAATTTATTCATTACAAACATAGACACACACAAAAATACAAATCTTTCCTCTTTATAATATTAGTATAGATTTACCGATTTTATATCGAAGCAAAGCTGGGCGGGACAGTAAGTCTATTCTAAACTTAGAACTTCAACTGTTTGCGACCACAGACTAAACTTTTAAAAGTTACGAGCAGATCTGTCTTGGTAAGAACCTTTTAAGGCTCTTACTTACTTAACTCCATTTATTTCCCTTGGCCCCGATAACTCTGTCTCAGTAGTTCATCAGCCCCATCATTTATAGATGTTAAATATATCAGAGCCGTGGTGGCCGAGTGGTTCAAATAGTCGCTTGCAACATAAAGAATGCAAGATTGCATCATTAGTAAAGTTCGATTCTCGACAGTACCAATGTTTTTCTGAACTTTTTTTTAAATCAACAAGACTGGCAAACAAGCATACGGCCGATAGACAACGGTTATAGCAGCTTATTTACAATACCAAAGTATCACTTGTGCGTTGCCACTCTGTGTTCGGAGAGCTAAACTGTGTTGACAGCATAATGGGACTTAGCCCTCTGCTGCCATATAACATATAACAATCCTCCCCACTCCCCAAGGAGCTCAATACAGGTAACCTTATTCACCGCGTAGGAACACATCACAATAAATTGTGTTATTTGGCTACGGACTTCTATAAGGTGGAGGGTCCTGCCCCAGTCGGGCAGCTCCAAATTCGAACGGGAAACCCGTTGTGCCCTATCTCCCTTATTAAGTACATCTTAGTTACTCCACGACCTTTACGGTGAAGGAAAACATCTCAAGGATATACACGTTTAAGATGGAAGCAGCGATGGACTCGCCATATGCCACGTTGATACTCTCATTACATATTAGACGAAAATATAGTGTTGTGGTGATATCTACGGAGTCTGCGTACCCCATGAAAGACTATGTAAGCATGTGCATATATATAAGAAAGGTAGATATTTTATCCATACAAATAAATAAAATTGGAGTGTCTGTTTGTAATATTAAAATAACCGCTTCATATTAAATGCATATGGATGTTGATGTGAACAATTTTTATCTGTCTGTCTATCTGTTTGTTCCGGGTAATCTCTGAATCGGCTAGACCGATTTTGACGTGACTTTCACTGGCCAATAGCTGATGTAAGAAGGAGTAACTTAGAATACTTTTACTTTAGAAACTGAACAATATTTTTTTGTTAAATTTCACGCAGACGAAGTCGCAGGCCCAGCTAGTATCAAATATATCTCTAGCGGGTGTGTGGGTACTATTTAACTATGCACCTCTGTGGATGGCACTATCATTAGACGGCAGTCTGGTCTAGTAGCCTTTAGAATGTCGTTCTAATATTTCTTGAAAGCCAGCAAGGGGAAGACACAGCCTATCCCGGAGGGAGCGTGGTATCATATTAAATTAGTTTCTGGATATGCGTATCTAATGCTTCACGAAAATCATTTAGGGAATTCGGAGTACTGAGGATAACACAATTTGAAATATAGTTTACAATAAGAGCCCTGGCCGAGTGGTTCGAGTAGTCTGGAACACAAAGAACGCAAGTTCGAAACCCTACTGTACCAATGAGATTAGTCGCACCACGAGCTTTACGGTGAAGGAAAACATCGAGAGGAAACCAACATACGCTTGAGAAGAAATTCAAAGGCCATCTGTCACGTGGACACCTAAAATATATCTCTGGCGGAATGTAGCCTACACACCTCTGCCTACCCTTCGTGGATCATATATATAAACATATATACTGAAGTCACCATCTTAATACATATCCCGTGATGTAGGTGCTAAATTACACTTCTGCAAATATAGCTCGTATACTTAACATAAATACGATTCAAATTAGCATAAAGCAAACTCGCCGCTATTTAATATTCACAAACTTTTGTTTGTCTCATAAATTATTTGATGAACCAAATTAAAGCTCCCAATTATTACATCTTGTTGGGTAAAAGTTCCGCTCAATTTGGTATCTATTGTGATTGGTGGATGATTTTAATATCTCATTCAAATATTTAAACAGGAAAACATTTAACAAATGTAACGAATTCGCAAGGACCTCGTTATTCGTACTGTGTTATACATAATTACTAATAAATACCTTGGGACAATTCCACACAAATTGACCTAGCCCCAAAGTAAGCAAAGCTTGTGTTATGGTAACTAGGCAACGATATATTTACTTATATAGATAGATATATATATATACTTAAATACATAGGACATCCAAGATTAAGGTACAAATATTCGTGTTCAACACACAAATATCTGCCCTCAGCGGGATTCGAACCCGCGACCTCAAGTTTCGCAGTCAGGAGCTCTAACCACTAGACCAGACGGCCGTCAAATGTTATAATAATAGTTGATAATATATAATAATTGTTATCTACACTGTTGAATTGGGTGTAGGTACCTGTAATGGCAGTGTATAGTGTTTTATAATAAATAAATAAATAGTTAATAATAATAAAATGTATATATATATTTTAGGAGGGCAGTGGGATCTCCTGAGGAACGCACCAGTGCCCTCCTGCACTTTGCCTGAGCACATCCCAGGGGCGCCTAACTTCGTCTCCAGTGCTCACGCTGTGCCATCGGAAGCACGAGCCACAAAGCACCCCCCCCTTAACCCCCATTTAGTCGTGTCATATGTCAGGTTGGGGATACCACAGCCAAAGTTCTTAAGCCTCTATTTTGCGGCTATAACAATGAGTCTTTCTGAAATTAAGTATCGGTGAAGTCGCACCGAGGAAAATATCGAGAGGAAATATGAATGCACGTCTGGGAAGAAATGTAATAATCCCCTCTTAATATTTTCCACCCTAATTGAGGAAGTTTTCATCAAGAAGCAATTATTTATTAAATAATAATTTATTTGGGGGGGGCGAGAAGATTTCATAGCTCCATAGCTGACGGTAATCGCTTACATTCTAATGGACCACATATTTACTTGCCCACGTAACACATGGAAAGGAACGACTTTGCATTTCTTCCCAGACGTGCATTCATATTTCCTCTCGATATTTTCCTCGGTGCGACTTCACCGATACTTAATTTCAGAAAAACTATGGTATAGCCGCCAAATAGAGGCTTAAGAATTTTGGCTGTGGTATCCAAACCTGACATATGACAGGACTAAATGGGGGTTGAGTGGGGGGGGGGGCTATCACACAACGCGGGCCCAGGGTTAGCGGGGTGCTTTGTGGCGCGTGCTTCCGATGGCACAGCGTGAGCGCTAGAGACTAAGTTAGGCGCCCCTGGGATGTGCTCAAGCAAAGTGCAGGAGGGCACTGGTGCGTCCCTCAGGAGATCCCAGTGCCCTCCTATATTCACAGAGGACGGCCGCCGAGGGAGTTTAAGTGAGTAGAAATACCACATAACCCGATCGCCCCCCTAGGACGTTCGGGTACCTATAGGTTGTCCACAAAAAAAAGGATTCAAACTTGATCTTGGGTTGTAAGCGACTACTTGAATCACTCGGCTGCCACGGCCTTAGAATGAGTGTGTAAGGACGAATATCATACATACATACATATCATGACGCCAAGTCCCTAACGGGGTAGGCAGAGAGTATAAAGCGCCAGTTCTCCCTAGACTTACATACCTCTTTCGCTTCGTCCACATTCATCAGTCTCTTCATACATGCTCGTCGATTTCGAGTACTCTTGACGTTCCCGTCCTTATTATATGTATTATTATCATCTTATATATATAAAAATGAATCACCGAAATGTTTGTACGCGCATAACTTCCAAACGACTGCGTCAAATTGGATAAATCTTTCTTTTATGTATTCTTTATTGTCGGGAGAATTTTTGTATAACAAAAAATATATTCTTCTTTGCGTGTGTATGTCGCTGGGCTCCTTCTAAAAGGCTGGACCGATTTTAATGAAATTGTATGTGTGTCCTCAGGTGGATTCGAGAGTGGTTTCGATTCACAATTAGACCCGATAGGTTGCGCTGCGATCGTGTTTCAGAAACTGTTACTTTTTCACCCAGGCGAAGCTGGGCTGGACAGCTAGTATTTTATAAAGTGGTGTCTGACTCCATTAAATATTATTGTTTTGTCGAAACTCTCTGAAAGGGAACTGTAACTTGACCGACGTACAATTGGAAACTAATCAAAGTGGAACGCGAAGATTGCCGTCAAGGCGGCAATAATTTTTAGTTCCACTTGGGAAATCAACATGAATAACCGTTATTGTGTCACTTGTATTTCTAAGGAAAATACTGGAAAAGAAGGAAATTGCTATCATCAGGGTAGGCGTTTTAGGCTTCAGGGCTTATCGAGAGGAAACCTGCATACATCTGAGACGCAATTCAAAAGTGTATGTATGTATAGCTAACGTATGTAACGTTTTGAATTTCTTTTCAAACGTATGCTCGTTTCCTCTCGACGATCTCCATCACCTTAAAACTCGTGGTGTGAATAATCTTAGTGGTTATTAAATAAAATTCAAAAACACCGTGGCCATGGTGGCCGAGTGGTTCAAGCAGTTGCCTGCGACACAAAGATCGTAAGTTCGAATCCCGACTGTACAAATGAGTTTTTCTGAACTTAAGTACTAGTCACACAACGAGCTTTACGGGGATTGAAAACATCGAGAGGAAACCTGCATACGTCTATACAGTCGTGCTTGAGTAACGGCGATGGACTCGCCATCTGTCAAGTTGGCACCTACATTTATCTCTGGCGGAAAGTGGGTGTGTGGGTACTACCTATACACCTCG